>OZ038385.1:64780780-66193280 GCA_964036045.1 Eutreptiella sp. 'Long Island Sound 2002' | reverse complement strand
TGGCAAGGAACGTCATGCTGAGCATCATGAGAGACCTGCACAGGGGGTCCCTCTCCTTGTTCAACGCGGTGGCTCATTACGGGATCAAGAAAAAGCCTCCATTCACGCTGATGAGTGGATACAGGCACATCTTCGTGGAGACGTCGCTGTCGCGGGTCGACTCTGCAGGCATGCACATGGTGCTGAGCGAGGCGTCCGAGCTGAGCGGTCTCTGGGGGCCCAACCTGTTCTCGTACAAGAAGGGTTTCAGCCCGGCAATCATGGCTATCGCTCTCCGGAGGAGTGTGTACAAGGTGCTGAGTTTGTGGGGGCAGATATGGATTCTGGACTGGGACGAGACAGGCGCGTTCCCGAAGCTTCAATTGGGGAATTTGGACCAATTACTTTCGTTGGCGGCGGAGGCAGATGCAGAGCAGTCGGAGTTACAGGGCGTCCGGGACGCCTACTGGATGGCCGAAGGAGACGTAGACGCTTTCTACCGCAGGCAGCGCATCTACCCGGTTACAGCGTACGGTTTGGGTCGACCTTACTCGGCAGAAGACGGCATGCTGGAGGGCGATTCAGCGGCCCCTACGGTGTATCAAACGGCAGGGGCAGTCAGAACTTCGTGCACTACGGTCGAGGGAGCAGTTCGCTTCAGCGGACCGCTGGGAGCAGTGGCGCTCAGTGAGTTTGTGTTCAGTGACGATCGCCGCCTCATACACCACAAGAAGCATTTGTTTGAAGAATTGGTGGAAGAAAGGGTTCGCACTACCAAGGCAGCGGGGGGCATGGTCAATCCCACCAAACTGGAGCTGTTCCACGTCGTCAACAATGAAGGAGAACTGGAACTCAGACAGTCAGAAGCGAACGTGGGCGTGCATATGACAGGGTCTCTATCGCCTCCAACTTGCATAGGCATCCCCATTCTCCTCGGAGTACGGCCGGAAGCATGGATAGCGCGGACGGAGCAGATGTGGGGTCGAATGATCGGGCGACTCGGAGCAGCTCAGTTCGTCCCCATCAAGAACATCAGAGTAGTCATGGCTTTCATGGTAGCCAGGCTGGACTATGTCTCGTCGGCTTTTGTATTTCGGGAAACCTGGCTGGTGGACCTGCAGAAGTTGGTCGACAAGTCTTTCTGCGACCTGCACGGTCTGTCCATGCGCACAGCGAAACTGTTCATGTACCTGCCGTTGGAGCACGGAGGAGGGGGATGCCCATGGCTCCCGATACGAGGACACATCAGGTATCTGCGCACAGTGTTGGGGTTGCCGTACAGTCGCAGCGGTCTTGGACGACTGGTGGTGGCAGAAATTCTGAACAGAGAGACCCCAGGAGAGGATGTGGCAGGATTTTGGGAGCTGCTGCACGCATATGGCATCCAGGTGTGCACGTCTCGGGGAGATGGCGTAGGTCTGATCAGCCCGGGGCTGGGGTCTGACGAGGAGCCATGGCTGCTGGTGAGTGACGGAGGTTTGCGTGGTCATCGCGGAGGCGTGGGGCTGGTGCTGGCACGGCACGGGACGATAGTGGCGGTGAGGGGATACGGCTTGTTGGTGCATGCTGGTAGTTCGACGGTGATGGAGTGGATTGCTAAAGCACTCCTCCTGCTGGTCACAGCACATCTCACCGGGAAGCGCATCCTGGTGGCGGACTCAGCAGCAGGGGCGTTTACGGGGGCGTCCTTGCCCCATTACCACACATGGGTGGACGCGTTGGCGAAGAAGGCACTGAAATCCATCAATTTGGAGGAGTATTCTGAGGGATGGGTCCAAGCGCAACACGACAGCGGGATGAAGGAGTTCCTGGCCCTGTGCAACGAGCAGGCGGATTCAGCGGCAACAGAGCAGTTGTCGGCGGCTCGGGTTGGTCCATTCCCCATTCAAGAGCAGTGGGCGTCGGGGCCAATTTTTCAGGTGGACGGAAGGTATGTGGTCGATCTGGATGCATCGCTGGATAAGCTGTACGACGACGCCATGGTCCACAGGGCAGCCCAGGGGCTTCACGGGTGGTGCGCCGAATGGTCCAGTTATGATCACGTACGGGCCATGAAAGGAGGAGAGGTGAGCAGGGAGTCTCATCGCATGCTGATGCTCCTGCGAGTACTGGGAACCCAGATGGAGCGGGAAGGATATGGGCAGGAGTGTCCTTGGTGCGGGAGAAGCGATGCTTTACGTGCGTCGCACCTGGCTAACGCGTGCCCGGGGTTTTACCTGAGATGGGTACGGATGCAACAGATGTTCGTGACCGCGTTGGACAAGGTTCTGGACTGGGAGTTGGACGGAACGTCGGATCTGGAAGCAGTGTTTCGTCAAGGAGAGCGGCGTCTGTGGGTTTCGGTACAGCCGGACGGGGAGCTGATGGACTACCAGCGCGTCAAGACTGGCGACGAGATATTGTTATGCAGCTGGTCGGGAAGGTATTTTACTTCAGGGCCGCTCCGTAATTCTTGGGGAGGGAACCCAGTACCGATGGCGGAGATATTTCAGGCGTGGGACTGTTCAAGGACCGTGGACCTGGTGACAGTACAGGGCCTCTTCTCCACAGGCCCTAGGACCTGGGATCATGGATAGCACCCCAGGGTGGTGATCACTGAGGGCCAGCCAGCCTCCTTGCGAGAGGCAGTGACGGTTGCTTGGCTGGTTCGCGGATGTACCAGCTGGCAAGTATTCATGGGCGGCCCATTGTGGGTCGACCTGCCGATTCAGCAGACGGCTGTTGATGACGTTCCCTGCATCTTGTACTGCGGGGCGTCAGCCGTAATTTTTCCTACAAGGTCCCCTTATATTATCCGAGTGGGAGAGCAGGATCAGGTTCAAGATCTAGATTTCGAATATTTTGAGTCCCGATGTCCTTTTCAAATGACTGTTGGACTGCCGTGGGCAGCACGAAATGAGCTGGTTTCGCTGGCGCGGATCAGGTGAGCTCGAGTTCTTCAACACGACTCACACAAGCCTTCAGGTCCGCATTGCCTGTGCCTGTGCCAGTGCAGAGGCTCTGGAGCCGACGCCGGAGCCAGAGCCAACGGCAGTGCGTTCATTAATTTATTTGTTTGTCGCACTGCAGAATTATTTGTTACCGCTGCACTGCTGGGCAGCGGACGGCGGAGTTCAGCTAAGTGGAAAGCCGTGTTGGACTCTGTGCAGGGTGTCTGCAGGGTGCAGGGTACGGAAAGGGGACTGGAAGGAACTCTAATATTAGTAAGCAATCATAGTACCGGCAGAACTAGCGACACTGGGGAAATCACGATGGGGGTGCCTGGTGAGATAGTTTACAGAAAATTCAGCATGCTTACTCGTTGGGGTGGGGGGGGGATGCATTAATTAAGAGGTGGAGCCCATGAAGGAGGCCAGCGCGGGGGTTCAGGCCGGCTCTGCTGCCAGCTTGGCGTGAGAGGGGGACACCTGTGGCTGGTGGTGGGGCGATCGGGGGTGGGTCTGATAATGGCCCACCTCTTGACTCAATGACCTACCGGGACGTCCAGTGGTAGGCTCAGGCTAAGGCGTGGCGCGTCCGCAAGCATGAAGCATGAAGCATGTGTGTGTGTGTGTGTGTGTGTGTGTGTGTGTGTGTGTGTGTGTGTGTGTGTGTGTGTGTGTGTGTGTGTGTGTGTGTGTGTGTGTGTGTGTCTGTGTGTGTTTGTGTGTGTGTGTGTGTGTGTGTGTGTGTGTGTGTGTGTGTGTGTGTGTGTGTGTGTGTGTGTGTGTGTGTGTGTGTGTGTGTGTGTGTGTGTTTGTACAGAGCAGTCCGCTCTGCACGTGTTTCTGAGGGTCGGTGCAGCCGATGCTTTGCTCAACAAAGGGTCTACGGGACCATTGAACAGGCCCTGACCGGCGGCCCGTTCGTGCTACGTAACGTGCCGGACCCCCCCCCCCCTCCACAACAATACTCTGAGTGAAGATATTGCTGCAACGCGCTCGCCATGAATGGCGCAGAGCGCAGAAGATATTACTGCAACACACTACCAGCAAGTCACACATTGGTGAGCTAGCACCCATGGCCTTGTGTGACATTCACGTTGCTGGTTGTGGTGAGCACCTCCCAGCCTGGGGTCTTCGTGATGACCGCATACCAGGCACTGATCAGGCCGTCAGGGGAGGACGCCATGGGCAGAAGTTGCATTCTAGATTCCCACCCAAGCAGGTGGATGCCCGCGGCAGTGTGGAAGGTTCAAGGGCGAGAGGCCAATAGGCGCCGCCACAGGCTAACAGAGCCAACCACCAAGGCCTTGTGCCCCCCCCCCCCCCCCACACACACGGGCGGAACCCCCTGTTCATACGTAAGATGTGGTGGAGAGCACCCTCCAAACTGCACGGTCTGGGATTGTGAGGCCTGTCAGTGCTGGTGGGGGTGTGTGGGCGCAACGCGCAAAGGCGCGAGCCCTGCAGGGCCGCGTGACCGGCACATCCCAGGCCACAGTACGATCAAATCCTCAACCACCGCTGCACTCCCGTGGCCGGCCTCCACTGTGCGGCCCGCGCCCCGGTCTCCGTGCCTCGACCCTCGTCCGTTGCGACTTGACTGTGGCGTCATCGCGTTGTTCGTCTACTGCACGTGAACCGATTAGCGCCTCTCTTCTATGAGCCGACATGCCCCGTCTGTGCACCCCCGATGCGCCCTCTGCACGCCCCCTCTGCCCCCCCCCCCCCCCCTGCCGCACCCTCAATGCCCCTCCTGCGCGCCCCCTCCGCGCCCTCTACGCCGCAGCACCGTCATGACGGAGGAGATCTCCGACGCGCTCCAACGCTCCTTCGGGGTCCTCTGCGTCGACTACGCCCAACCCGCCGTCCTGGGGCACAGCATCAAGCTCTACGCCCTCGTCCGCTCCGACCCCTTCGACCCGGCGGCCCCGCACGTGCGCAGTTACGAGCGCGGGGTCCAGGCGATGCTCGCGAACGACTTCAGCGACGCCCAGACGCAATTCGCGGAGTGCCTCCAGGACCCCGACGTCGACTCGGACATCGTCCCGTACGCCACGCGCCTCCGGCGCATGGCCGCGGCGAAGCAGGAGCACCGGGGGCCGTCCTTTTGCCGGCGCGACGTGTGGGAGGCCGACGGGGGCCCGGGGCCCGGCGCGGCCCCGGAGGTCAAGTCCGGGCCCTCCAGCCCCTCCAGCCCCGCGGGCCTGCGGACCGCGCCCTCGTTCGGGGCCCTGGACCGCTACCGCGTGTCCCCGAGGGCGTCGTTCCGGAGCCCCGCGCGCGGGGCCCTCCACGCCCCCTCCGCCGGGGCCCTGCGGCACACGAGTTCGGTGGTGCGGCGGCGCTCCTCCAGCGGCCTGTCCTGGTGGCGGAAGCCGAGCGTCGACGCGGGCATCCCCGAGGCGGTCCTGAGGGCGTTGGGGGGCAGCCACCCCAGCCCCACGGCAGACCCGTCCCCCCCTCCGGGGCCGGGGCCTCCCGCCGTCCAGTCCCCCGGTGCCGACCCGCCGCCCCCTCCGAACCACTCGCCCCCCCACAGCCAACCGCCGCCGCCTGAGCAACCGCCGGTGTCTAATCGGCCGCCGCCTCCTACTCCCCCGGCCCTCCACGGCCCCCTGGCGTCGCAGCCCGGCGAGGCTGCCCAGCCCTGCGAACCGGCGATTCCTAACGGCTCTGCCAAGTGTGACCCGTTGCCGCATTGCCCCACATCCGACGCCGGCCCAGAGCACGCGCAACGCCCTTTCGGAGAACTCCCGAGGCAATCGTTCGAGTTCGCGAGCCCCACCGACGCCCCCTCGCTGAAGTCCCCGAGCCCCAAGCACGCGTCTTGCAGTTGGTCCTCCCCAACCCCCTCCCCCGACGTGAGCCCCCTCCGGGGCCGCGACCTCTCTGAATTTTCCCTCCGCGGGACCTACGACCCTACCGCCCAGTCGTTCCTCGGCGCCCCGTCGGACTGGGGGCCGGTGGGGGCGCAGCGCGCGCACCACGCCTCGTCGCGGCAGTGCTCGACGCGCGCGCGACGTCTCCGCAGCGCTTCCACCGACGTCCGGACGCGCAGACGCGCGTCCGCGGACCCTGTGTACCTCCCCCCCGACGTCCACATTCCCGGCGCCGGGGTGCTCCACAGCACCGCGCACTGCGGGTACGCGCGCACTGTGGGGGGCGGGGCGGTTCCGTGCGTGTCCTTCAGCGGCCACACGCGGGAGGCGGTTGTTTGCGTCCTGAGCGCCCACGGAAGTGGCAGCGTGGCCCTCCAGAACTCCCAGAGCTCCGGCCGCCGCAGCTCCGGGTCCGACGCTCTCCTCAAGGCGGGGGCCGCGCCCGGCGACCGGGGGCATTTGGCCGCGCGCGCGCGCTCCCGCAGCTTCGCCTCGGTGCTGTGCCGACGCGGCCTGGACGCGCTGCACATCCCGTCCCTGTCCACGCTGCTCGACGGCTCGCCGACTGACACCGCCCCCGCACCCGCCGCGCAGTCCAGCAGCCCGCAGTCGCAGTCGTCGCACGGCGCCGCCGCCCGACGCGCAACGGACCCCACCGCCGCCCGCGCCGAGGCCGGTCCGCCGGCCCCGGTCGCGGTCGCGGGCCCGCCCCTCGACCGCCCCCGGGCCCAGTCCTCCCCGGCCCCCCCGATCCTGCGCCTGGACGCCACGCACGCCCCGCCGCCGCCGCCCGACGCCGCCCCCGTCTTTGAGAGCTGGCCCTCCTTCATCAGCCTTGACGAGTTCGGGCAGGCCTCGCCCGCCGGCAGCGACAGTCCCAAGCGTGGGAGCCTCGCGGTGCCACCGTCCTCCTCCCTCCCCTCCCTTGGCTCCGAACGGATCATCTCCGCCGGCTCCTGGAGCCCCCGGTGGTCCCTGTCCCCCTCCCCTAAGTCGTCGGAGCGCGCGCGCTCGGGGTCGGCGCCCCGGTCAGACCGCCGGGGGGGGCCTGCCCGGCCCCCAAGCTCCGCGGGGTCCGGGCTGTCGTGCCACGGCTCCCTCCTCGAGATCCCCAACCTCACGCTGCTCGCCTGCGCCGGGCCCCCGCCGCCGCCCGAGGCGCCCGGTGGCTCCCCGGACGCCGCGCGCTCCCCGGACGCCGCGCGCGAGGCCTCGCACTTCGAGTGGGGCATGTCCGACGCGTCGTTCCGCTCCGCCTCGGACATCTCCTGCCGGACGGCCTTTGACGCCGCGCCCGCGTTCGAGTTCGAGACGGAGCTCCCGAGCACCGGCACGAAGCGGTGGCTGTGCAGCACGACGAAGCTCGGGAGCGGGGGCTTCGGGGCGGTGTATCTGGGGATGCACGACGAGGGCACGCTGGTGGCCATCAAGCAGCTGCAGATCGACCCCGCGCAGAACGCGCAGCTGCTGACGGAGGTCAAGATGCTGGCGAACGACGGGGGCCCGGGGCCCGGCGCGGCCCCGGAGGTCAAGTCCGGGCCCTCCAGCCCCTCCAGCCCCGCGGGCCTGCGGACCGCGCCCTCGTTCGGGGCCCTGGACCGCCACCGCGTGTCCCCGAGGGCGTCGTTCCGGAGCCCCGCGCGCGGGGCCCTCCACGCCCCCTCCGCCGGGGCCCTGCGGCACACGAGTTCGGTGGTGCGGCGGCGCTCCACGTCGGACTACAGTCGCTGCTCCTCCAGCGGCCTGTCCTGGTGGCGGAAGCCGAGCGTCGACGCGGGCATCCCCGAGGCGGTCCTGAGGGCGGGGCCTCCCGCCGTCCAGTCCCCCGGTGCCGACCCGCCGCCCCCTCCGAACCACTCGCCCCCCCACAGCCAACCGCCGCCGCCTGAGCAACCGCCGGTGTCTAATCGGCCGCCGCCTCCTACTCCCCCGGCCCTCCACGGCCCCCTGGCGTCGCAGCCCGGCGAGGCTGCCCAGCCCTGCGAACCGGCGATTCCTAACGGCTCTGCCAAGTGTGACCCGTTGCCGCATTGCCCCACATCCGACGCCGGCCCAGAGCACGCGCAACGCCCTTTCGGAGAACTCCCGAGGCAATCGTTCGAGTTCGCGAGCCCCACCGACGCCCCCTTCGAGTGGGGCATGTCCGACGCGTCGTTCCGCTCCGCCTCGGACATCTCCTGCCGGACGGCCTTTGACGCCGCGCCCGCGTTCGAGTTCGAGACGGAGCTCCCGAGCACCGGCACGAAGCGGTGGCTGTGCAGCACGACGAAGCTCGGGAGCGGGGGCTTCGGGGCGGTGTATCTGGGGATGCACGACGAGGGCACGCTGGTGGCCATCAAGCAGCTGCAGATCAACCCCGCGCAGAACGCGCAGCTGCTGACGGAGGTCAAGATGCTGGCGAAGCTGTCGCACCCCAACATCGTGGCGTACCTCGGCAGCGCCGTCGTGGGCTCCAAGGTCACCCCCGAACCCCCTCCGCCGTGGTCACTGCTGAGGGCCGCTGCGCAGTCCGGCGCCGCACCGCTGTTCGCAGAGCGCAGGGGGGCCAAGGAGAGGGGGTCGCGGGTGTCCGGCGTGGGGGTGCGGGCAGGGACTTGCTTTAATTTTCATTCCGACGGGGGGGGGGGGACCCCTCCCCCCTGGACCCCCTCCCCCCCTCCCCCCCCCGCTCAAGCAAGTCCCTGGGGTGCGGGGCGTGGCAGTGCTCCATCGTAGCGCGGCAAGTGCAGCCGGACGTTGCACTCTTCTCTGACCACCGGAACGATGGTCAGAAAAGCAGTGGTCAGGGAGAGGGATAGGGCCCAGGCCCCTCGGCGTTGGTTCGGCGTTCCGTATCGAAGGAAGCAGTTGCCCTGGCCCTTGCTCGACGCGTAGTACCGCAATAGGCCCCCTGAGTGCCGTCCATGCCCCTCTCCTCGCGAAAGGCAGGTTTTCAGTTCGAGGTCGGGGGGGGGGGGGCACAGCAAACAAAACAGAACAAAACACAAATAGAAACACAGCGAGGCAGGCTACGGACGGCCTGTGGACAGAGGTGCGTGGACAGCAAAAACAGTCAAACGACCCCCGCAACAACCAGCACATCCTCAATACGCCAATTATTGGGCGCCGCTGACGCGCTAACGGCGCACCATGCCACATGCAGCACAGCCCCAACACACCAACTACTGGGCTCCGCGAACGCGGAAACGACACCAGCAAGAGCACCGGCCGCAGCGGCCGACAGAAAGCAGCAACTCGACGCAACATGCGAAGGGAAGAACGGGTGACTGTCCAGGGCCCAAGGGCCAAGGAACAACAACCAGACGGAATGTCACACAGGGGGCGCTTTTGTTCGAATGGAGGTTGATACAGGGGGTGCGCGGGGCTTCTCACATATTTGGGCTCGCCCGGTTTTGATCTCTGCAAAAAAAAGAAAAAATGGGGGGCGTCAGCCCCGTGTCTGTACACTCAAAATGCACAGAATTTGACAGAGAAATTTGATATGACCAAAACCCATGAGAAACGAATTCGACGCCCCCCTTCCCTGACTGCTCCCTTTCGACAGCCGTGTGAGGGCGGTAACCTCAACACAACAGTCGGAGCTGTGAGTCTGGCATGAGGTCAGGATCGTGCGGGTTCAACACCCGAAATCATGGCCCACTGCTCCCTCCGCCCCTGCCCCCGCTCCCACGCCTTCGGAGCAGGCAGAGTCGCTCTGTCCACTAATTTGTTGCTGGTCTGTTGTGTTGGTGTTCCCAGAGGCATCGCAGTCTCTCACGCATTGTCCGGGTGTGCCCTGCAGATTCTGGTGATCATGGAGTACGCCTGCACCACCTTGGCCAAGGTCCTGCTGAACTTCGGGAAGCTGCCGCTCGCGAGCATCAAGCGGTACACCCGCCAAGTCACCTGCGGCCTCCGGTACCTGCATAAGCACCGGGTCGTGCACCGCGACGTCAAGCCCCAGAACATCCTCATCGCCCAGTCCGACGTGTGCAAGCTGAGCGACTTCGGAACGGCGTCCATCCTCACGACCTCGGCCCAGAACGGCCGGGACGGGCTCATGGGGACCCCGCAGTACATGGCGCCGGAGATGCTGCGCGGCCGCGTGGGGATGCCGGCGGACGTGTGGGCGCTGGGTATCACGGTGACGGAGATGCTGTCGGGGCAGCCGCTAATGGAGACCACGAATCCCGCGGCCGCGCTCTATCGCCTGGGGCAGATGAAGGAGGCCCCGCCCCTTCCGGCGGGCGTCTCCGAGGAGACCCGCGACTTTCTGACGGCCTGTTTGCAATTTGACCCGGACCAAAGGCCTACGGCCCAAGATCTGTTGAACTCTGCGCCGCTACTGCAAACGCACCGTGCGTAGTTGCGATGCGTAAGTTTGTGGGGATGGGAGTGGATGTGTGGGGGTGTGGGGGTGTGGGGGGGCTATGCCGGACGGTACTTCCGGGTGGACGTATTTGTTCCCTTTTTGAGGAGGAAGTACTCCACACGTGGATAGGTGGGTCGGTTTTCCACCCGTTGCGTTGTGGCTGGGGGGGGCCAGTTCAAGAAAATTGCGAGAGGTGGGGAGTCCGCTCGGCTAACACCAACAGCCAGGGAAAGTTTGGGGGGGCAGTGCCTGACCGTCGGTCTGTCTGTCTGTGTTTTTGCCTCAGCACCTGCCACATTGTCGTCACCCCACACGCCTGGCTGCCTGGCAGGACCTGCCCTCCAGCACCTTCCTGCCTTCATGCAGAAAGGCGCTTTCGTGGTGTTGAATATGCGTTGTAGTTGATCTGCCACCTGATGGCCGAGATGCCGTGACCATGGGAAAAGCCGGGCGGGTGGGCCCTGATACCGAACCCTAAGCTAAATCTCAAACCCTGGTGTCTGTGCTTCACTGCCTCACTGCAGTGTGCAGTCGGCAAGGGGGATCCCTCCGTGCATTGCCGCACTGCATTCAGGCAGTGGGCAGTGGGCACCCCTTATTGCACCCCACATCTGCAAGGGACAGAGGGTTGTTGGGATCCTTCAGTGCGCTGCCGCGCTGCAGGGGGCAGGGGGCAGTGGGGATCCTCTGGTGCACGGCCTCGCTGCAGGTGCCAGCAGGCAGGGACAATGCTTCTGGATGCTGCCACGCCGCAGGGGGCACGGGGAAGTGACAATCTTTCACGTCACTGCCACCTGCAGTGAGCGGTGGGCAGCGGCAAACATTCCGTAAGCTGCTGCACTGCAGGGGGCAGGGGGCAGTGGGTATCCTTCTGCACACTGCCTCACTGCAATGGGCGGTTGGCAGTGTAAATCCGTCTGTACACTGCCGCACCGCAGTGTGCAGTGAGCAGTGTGAATCCTTCCGTCAGTTGCCGTACTGCAGGGGGCAGGGGGCAGTGGGACTCTTTCAGTATACTGCCTGTGTGTCTGTTTGTTTGTGTTTGTGTCTGTGCGTGTGTGTGTTCGTGTGTGTGTGTGTGTGTGTGGTCTTTCTGAGGGTCCATGTCGCCCCGGCGCCTGGCCTCATGGTTTTTTCCCCGTTCTCCGTGTGCTTGGCCTGATGGGACGTTCTGTTGCTTGGTGCTGTGTCCTGTCGCCCTCAGGGTGTTGGTGTTGGGTGGTATTTACATCTTGTGTGCGCGCATGGGGGGTGGGGGGTTGGTGGGGTGATGGTGTGTGGGGTCGCGCGTGGGCGTGGGTGTGGCAGAGTGGGTTGGTGATGGAGTGACTTCATTGGTTCCTCACAATATGTCACACGGCTATGCCTCACACCAGTCATGCCACGCTTCTCTGTGCAGATGGGCATTCCTCCGCGACCACTGCACTCTGCGTTGCACAATCAAATGCTCCGCCTTGTCCTGGATTTGCCCGTTTCACAGTGGGAGTGGAGAAAGGGCCAGCAGGAGGGATTTGATAGATTTAGTGTTCTCGTTGGACAGGTTGCGCTTTTTTTTAGACACTGCTACAGCTGAGAGTGTCGGGGTAGGGTTGATGCATACAAGGACTGAGTTGCTACATCATGTGTCCAATGTGTTAGCTGAACCCCTCAAAAACCATCAACAACCTTTCTTCAACCCCTTCCACACCAATTCTTATCACTCAAATGCCATCAATAGAAATAAACCCGCTTTCCAACCATGGAAAGCGTGTGGAAAGTTGCAGCTTGTGGAAACAACCTGAAACTGGGGTTTGAGTAGCTGCCAACACACCAAAGTTTCCATTGCACACACACCAGTTAAAGGGCATTTCCTTGGAGGGAATCTCCACCATGTAAATGTGCAATGAAATATAGACACCAACTCATAGTGATTGAGATAAATTGGGTGGCATGGAAGTCATCGCGAGTGTCGACAATTCAGGGTCCAACAGCTTGGGTGTGATATTATCATATGCATTCACCGCATCTTTTGTTTCGCTTTCTTCCCTGTGCCCTTGAATCTAGCCACTCCACTACTCTATTTTCCTCCCTACCATGATGCCATCCACAACTCATCCATCATCTCACCGGCCGTTGTCTAGATACCATGGTTGTGAGGGGCTCTAGCATTGATAGGGGGCGTATTGCGTGTTGTGCCTGTGCTATGCGCGCGCTCCGCACAAAGTTTGGAGCATGGTAGTGCCTAGTACCCATAACAATTTTTTTGAGCCTTGTTATGCATTTATATGAGTTGCATGCATGCTTTGCCCTCATTTCTCGTGCATTGGTATGTGTTGTTGTGCATCCTTTCCTATAGGTTCGTCGTATCCTTTTCCCGATTCGCCCAATACATATCCGGTGGCTCTACTAAAAGTGCAGATAGTTCTGATTCGTCCTCCTCATCAGCCGGCAGCACAGAAATCCCATCACGAAGCAAGAACTATTGCCGTGTGGCTGTACATAGCCGAATGGAGGTTGTGGATGTGGACGCCATGTTGAGTGATGCATGTCCTGTACGTATGCTAAGCGAAGGGGAGTATGTCGTTCATACTTCGAGTTAAGGACAAACTTCTTGCCTTTTTTTGCATGTGTCTTTGCCCTGGCTGGGTACACTGGCATCTCTTATGCTGGGGTTGGGGTGAAACATCAGGCTGCCCAACGTTGTGGGGGTATGGTTTGTTGTTGTTGTTGGTATGGTAGTATGGTTTGTATAGGCAAGAATATTGCCAATTGTAGCAAAAACCCCCAATTTCTTCCCGTCATGTGTGCGTTGTGCCCGTGCTGTGTACGCACGCCCCCATAGGCCAAGATGGTAAACCCCCCCTATTAATTCCCCCAGGGAATTAATAAATCAGGGTTGGCTGGCTGGGGAAAGGGGGGAATTATTGAGGGGGGGGGATTATTTGGCTCTTTTTTGTGTGCACCCTGCTTGTAATCCCCAGATGTAAGATGAATATTGATCTCCCTGGTATGTTGCATGATGATGATGAGGATGCTGGTTGTGTATCCTCTTCTGATGGGAAAAAACCAAATTTACCATTGGGAAAATCTGGTTGGGCCATTTTTTGTACACAAGCTTTTGGGTCTCAGACCCCCCCCCCCCCCATTTCTAACACTTTCCTGCACCAGGCCTGTCTGTGACATGTAAGAGAATGCAACCGTTTTGTTCCAGGGTTGACCACCAACTTCCAAACCGTGTGTCTGGACTGCTGCCAACTAAGAACAGAGTAAAATCGTCATGGGAAGCAATCCCACATATCCACAAGTACACAGCACACCATCTGCATGCTTCAGCCCATTGGCGTCCTTCCCCTGCCAGCACCAGGCATGCACCACATAAAATCCTTTCCAAGACAGTGAAGGTTGTAAGGGTGTCACCAGCACCAGTGTGGGAACTGTCATGCACGGCCAGGGGGTTCACCAAGTGTTACTCATCCGTGTAACATGCACGACATTCCTGGGCATTTTGCCTGTTGGGGAAATGTAGGGGTGGTTTGGCACTGTGGTCCATGAGCATGACCTTCTTGACCTTGGAGAAGGCTTTGCATTTCTCCAGGACAGTGCGGATGACCTCAGTGACGACCACAGTGATGATGAAGGTACGGCCGATGACAACGACTCTGTCTACGTGTTCTTCCATGTCTTCCCAGTCTCTTGCTCAATTGCTCAGGCGGGAGGGATTATTCAGTCGTTTGAAATCACCACCAAAAGGGGGGGAATTATTGGCTGTGTGTGGGGGGGGGGGGGTACCAACGTGGACAAAGGCATCATCCGTCGCCATGTCACACCACACCGAGGCATAGCAGATGTCACGTTTTGAATTGGGAGACTTGGTGTTCCATTGTGTGCCATGCAGGGATGGTTTAGGAGTTGATCTGGCTGGTAGGGCTGCAAGTTGAGTGTGTGCAAACGCTCACCTCTGAACCTTGGGGTCTCTCTCCCATGCTTCCTCTTTGCCAGTCCAACTGTGTCGCCCAGAAGTGCTGCATTTCGGGGTTTAGTGCTTCCGTTCACACCTTGAATGTTACAATTTCTGCTTCATCTTCTGGTTGCTTTGGGAGCTAGCATCCCAGTGGGCATGGCTGATCTCGGGCGGCATACTCTGTGAGGGAAATGGTGCTGGAGTCGTGGAGTCCAGTATCTGCCTTTCGAGCCCGAATCTTGGCTTGAGAACCAACCTGTAAGAGGAGTTTGACGTGTTTTTATTCACCCTTCGGCCGCCTTTTTGGACTGCAAACAATTCACCCAATCGGTACCATGTGTGTACATGGGCGTTGCATGTGTTGCTTTTTTGCCACCGTTTTCATGTGTACGTTACTCGGTTTTCCTTGCAGGTTGTTTGCATTCCATAACCCCATGGAGTCTCACGGCACAGCGTACGATGTTTTAGGGGTCACCCCCACCGCAACACAGTCCGAAATCAAGACGGCGTTCCGCACCCTCGCTATGCACTGGCACCCAGACAAGAACCCCGACCCTGAGGCCTGCACGAAATTTCAGAAGCTCAACGAGGCCTATCAGCAGATCGGCACCCCCAACACCCGCCGCCGCTACGATGAGGAGGACCACTCCGTGCAGGACGCTGCAGGGCCTGACGGTGAGCCTGCTGCCAATGAGTGGGTGTACACTGAGGATTGGTGGTCGTGGTATGCTCCATGTGTTTTGGATATCCTCTTGCGAGTCCTTCAGGGGCTCCTTTTTTTTGTTCTCCTTCAGGGCGTGTTGTGGCTCCTTTTTCTTTTTCACCTACAGGTTGGGGGAGGTGGACCTACGGTTGGAGGGTAATCGGCGGTGGTTGGTGGGTAACTGTTGGTGGTACGGCGGCTGAAGGGTAACCGATTGCAGTTGGAGGGTGACCATCAGCATTTGGCAGACATCGCACATACCAGAGGCACTTTTCCCCCCCTTGAGGACCACCCTGCATGTCCTATGCTTCGTGCCTTCTACACCCCTCTTGGACCGCAACGCCCCCCCCCCCCCTCCTCTAGGATGCCTCTGAAGAAGATGATGACGATGATGAATTGGGTTTGTGCAGTTTTTTTTCTTGTGCTGTCGGGAGGTCATGGTTGTTATGGGTCGGCACTATGGGGCTGGTGTTGCACGGTGCGCGCACGGTTCAAGGGTTTTTGAACGTTTACTCCGATTTACCCGGTTGAATTGCCCTCACTTAAACACACCAGCATGCCACATATACACAACCAAAAATGCTGGAAATCACATCTCCGTACAAACCCTAACGAAACCTAAAAACAAACCGCTTGCGCGATGCACACACGGTGCGCACACGGTTCAGGCTAATCTTCCTATGGGCTCCAGCAACAACTGTGCACCCGGTGCGCATGCAGCAGGCGGGCAGTACATTGTTGTCGCCCGGAGGTCCCCAAAATGACCCCAGCAAAGCTGCTCGTTGGGTTTCAGAGGCAATGCAGGGGGAGCAATTGACACGGCGTGCGCGCGGTGCAAGCAGAGCACAGCAGAGGAGAAAGTGGGAAATCGTGGGAAACAACGGTGGGCAAGCACGTGCCCAATCATGGCCTCCGAAGGTGCAGGACACAAGTACTCCGCCACCGCCCTGTGCCTCAGGTTTGCCCGTGAGTTTGGGCTATCAAACCTCAGCTGGCCCTTCGAGAGCTGGTGGGTGACGTTCATGGAGGAGCCCGGCTACAAGGCCCAGGCGTACACCGCCCGCTGGCCCCCCCACTACAAGTGGCGCTACCGCATCTGCCATGGGGACCGCGTCATCCTCCTCTTCGGCCAAGACGGCCTGGCGCAGTGGAGCCGGTCGTGGGACGGCGTCTGCGGCGAGCGCCGGGGCCCCGCGGCCGCGCCCCTCCCGGCGTCGGAGCTGGGGCACGTCCTGTCTTTCCTCCCGCCCGCGGAGCGCCTCCCGCTGCGCGTCGTCTCGTACCGTTGGTTCGCGGCCCTGACCCTCCTGCCGCTGCCGTGGGCGTTCCGCGCCCGCGCCGGCACGTTCGCCCTCCACGTCCTCATCGCCAGACGCTACAACTGCGGCGGCTCCCTAAGGACCGCCGCCACGAACCTCCTAGCGACCGGCCTGACCGGCGCCGGGCTGCGCGCGTGCGCGCGCCCCATCTGCGCGACCATGGGCCTGGCCGCAGGCCTAGGCCTCACCCTCACCGTCGGGGACGTTGTGTACTTCGCGTACCAGAGGGAGTGGCGGGCCATGGCGGGCGTCGTCGCGAGCGGCGCCGCGCTGACGGTCGTGACGCTGCCGGCGCTCGTCGGGGGCGCGTCGGTATACCTGATCGGCATGCCGGCCTACTTGGTCACCCGGGCACTCTCGCACCGCGTGCTGGGGCCCACCGGCCCGGCGGCCTCGCAGACGGTGCTGGCCAGGCCCGACGCGGTGGCGGTGCTGTCCGAAGTGCTCGAGGTCGAGGGGCGCTGGGCCGAGGCCGAGTGGAACACGATCGACTGGACGCGCGCCGAGGACGACGAGCTGACCGGCGAGTGGGAGGTCATTGAGGGCGCCCCGGGCCCGCGGGTCGATGCCCGGGCCCCGGCTCAGGCGGCCGACGAGCAGCGCGCGAGGGGGGGGTGGGGGGCGGGGGATGGATCGTGATGAGGGCAGTTTCACTGCGCGTGAGGGGGCAACAGAGGGCTGTGAAGGAGACTTGACCGCGAGGGACAGGCCCACCGCCGGAGGCTGCAGGGCTCAGCCCTTTTCTGCGCAGCGCAACGTAGGGAGGGGGAGGGGGGGGATGGACGCTGAATGCCCCCTTTGGAGGGATGGTGGTGGTGGTGGCTACAGTGCGCAGGCCGCTTGCCCCAGGGAACCCGCCTCAAACTCTTCTTGACCGCCTCTCCCCACCCTCCCGCCAAGTGGCCGCAGTCCATCACGGTGGCCCCCTTGGCAAAGTGCCTGGAAATGCAGCGCACCGCTGATGCGTGGCACGTGGTGCTCCGAGACTCCCTGGCCCTGTGTAACACTTTCCACATCCGATGTGGTGCACAGCATCCGCTGAGTATCACGGGGTTGGGGGTGGCTGCACGCGACGCCTGTCAGCACTGGTCGGGGGTGCGGACGCCCCAAGGGTGGCGGCCACGGAGGTGAGCAGGAGGGTCAATCATCTCTGTTCCCTCCCCCATCGAGATGAACGGAATCAGGCCACACACTGGCCACTATTTGTACAACACGGTCACCACCAGAGCCTTTCTGGAAGCCCCTTTTCAAAGTCCCCGCGCGGGTGGGGGGTAGCTATTCATTGTATCCCGGTCGGTGGTTGGAAACGCGGTTGGGGGTCTGGCGGTCACAAACAGGAGCAAATTGTGAATACCACAGGAGGACGCGGGGCCTTCCCGCCCTCCTCCAAGAGTACTGCCTGGGCCCACCTCCCGGCAAGCCACAGTCCCCTGTGTCCCTGGGGGGTGGTTTCTCAATGATCTCCTCAATCCGACCCCCTTTTTGTCCTCCCTGATAAGATTCATGAGCCCTACCCCATGTCTAGCATGTGGTTTGTGATTTCGGTTGGAAGTTTGCGATGTACGTACTGTGCGTCCAGACTCTTCCCCCCCGAAATACGCACTGCGCATAGTCGAGCAGAACGCAGACATTCATCCACGAAAACGACACCACAATTCAACGAATCCGCTCACTCGCACTCGTCTTCATCTTCTGGCACACCCCCTCGCCACCAACCCAGTGATTTCGGCTCAGTTCAGAGTCTGATGCTCTGACCCGAGTGTGTGTGACAAATAGCAGCGTCTGTTGCTGTCTTCGCGGTGGCACAGCATTGGCCTCCGAATGAAGTTGGAGTAAGAACCCGTGCAGAACCCGTTTGAGAGACCAATGTTTGACAGGGGTGATTTTGTGGTGCCGTAGTTTGAAGACCACATGCACATGTCGTACAGGGGGGCATGCCGTGGGGTCAGTGCGGTTGTATTTTTTGTTATGCAGCGCTCATGCAGAATACTGTTATCGTCCCTCATGTTGCTGTAACCTGACGGAGGATGCCGTGGAAGCCTATCATTTGTTGTATACACAGCCCCAAAAGATGGTCAACAACTGAGCCAATGGCAGACGTGGTCTGCAACTCCTTCCAGAGAGCCTTTCGTGAATTCAGGAACATTGGGACACGTCTTTTGAACAGAAGGCACTGTTCTCCTCCGTTTTGTTGAAGTTCCCTCACTGTCATGGAACCGTCACCATTCACCCCTACCTCGTGTTAGTACGGCCTTGTCTACGCACGACGACCCTGTCTGACTGCTGTGTGTCCGACCACATTGTTTGCGGTCAAGAACACAACATAACCTGTTTGGGGGCGGGTTGTGTTAGGGAAGTGGGGCTGGTCGTGCCTGTGAAGCTGAGCATAACAGTATTCTGCTGGAGACTGCAGCCCACTCCGGACTGTTTTGATACTATTTGCAGTGAATGCGGCTGTCATGTGGCCCAGCCCCCGCCCCCCCCTGAGTCGCTTGCCGGTGGGCCACGTGTGCCCTCGGCGTCGTCTAAGCGCGGGGTCCCCGTTGGAAGAGGGCGGGGAAAGGGTGTGTGGGTTTCTGTGCCATGAAGGCTGAGTAGTGAGTATGCCTGTTGATATTTCCGGGTGTACGTACTGGTGCACCCTTTGAAGAGGGAATCCTCCACGTGGCTCACCCTAACAGGCGGGGGGAAATTATTTTTACTGCGTGAGAGTGGGACAGTTGTCCCTCTGCTCACGAGTACTGCTGCTGCCCCTCGGCGTCCCTCCCACGCCGGCACCAGCAATGCTTCACACAAAGTCTTTCCCGGAGGGTGGAGGGGAAAAGGGGCGCGGGGGCACTCCCCTTTATTGAGTTGTTTGCCCCAGCGGGGCACGCCTAGGGAGGCTTGACCTTCCCTCATCCGCATACGCATTTGCAGTCCCCTCACGCCCCGTTTTAATGAGGGATCGGCACGCTTTTCATTCCCACCGCTTCTCAAGCCTCACCCCCGATCTTCCCCACCACCGACATGCAGGCGAGAAGGCCTGCATGTCTGGACACCCGACGCCCTGTGTGGCCGTTTGACCCGTACTGCATTCCCCTCGCGCCACGTTCCCCTGGTGTGCGGCGTTCCATGGGCATGGCGTACAGGGTTGGAAGGCAGGGTGACCCGTCCCCGAACTCTGCAGCTGACTTTCTGATAGGCGTGTGCCTGCCGTATCAGGACTCAAGCGGTCTTGGCATCAGTGTCCACCCGCAAGGCCCTGGCTTTGCTTCCCAGCACGAGCACACCCATCACAAGCATAAAGGCCCACAGGCCGCACCTCCTGTCAGGCACCCAGGGATGTGCTAAGTGGTCCGCCGACAGGACGGTGTGGGGTGTCTTGGAAATTTGGGTGGTTGGGTGTCCAAGCCCCCCCTCCCCCTGTGTCTATAGCGGGGACATTCAGTCAATCGTTACCGACCATTGACCCCCTGGGAGAGTAAGTTAGCGCACCGGGCACGCACCGGGCGCGCGCCGGGCAAACGTACCCTCTGGGGGTGGGACGTTTCTGGGATTCTTTGGGGGGTTTCCTTTTTACCCACTGTATGCTGCTGCAGTCTCCATTTCTTTGTGAGTGTGGACTGACCTTGAGAAAGCTCGTCTGCCGAGCACAAAGGCCTTTTCTCAGCTCACCTGCCTGTTGGCTCCCCAGCGGCTGCGCATGAGCACCAAATTGGTTGAGCAGTTTCTGATTTTGGATCTGGACAGAGTATGAGTTTGACACTGTCGGGGAAGACATGCGCACTAATGTGCGGCGTGCACGCTTCCGCATGGCAGGTGCTGATCGCAGTGGCCAAAAGTCTGAAGGGAAGGGCAAGCAGGTGCCCAAGGATACGGAGGAGGTTACAAGTAAAAAAAGGAAGCGGTCTGAAGACTCCTTAGATGAGGACGGTGATTCTTCAGATGGCTCAAGCTCCTCCGATTCATCATGTGACTCAGACAGTGACGACACTGAATAGCTGCTCATATGAGACGAAATTTCTGAAATTTCTGAAAATTGGCCCAATGCTGGTGTCTTGTGTACTGCTCTGGTGAGTGGGTGGGTGGTTGGCTGTCCAATTCTGGGTCCCTGGGTTTTCCCAAACTCTGGGTGGGTGGGTCTCCTAATTCAACCCCCCCCCCCCCCCGGTTGATAAGCACATCCCTGCAGCCACCCCCCATAGCGCCTCAGTCGATGCCTTCACCCGAGAATGAAAGCGGGCGACAGAAACTTTTGGTGGCGCCACAGAGTCTGCACGTGCACCAGTACCATAAGGCTAGCAACTGGGTGGGGTGGCCCTGAGCAAACAGCAATGGTGATTGCCCTTCGTCCCGGCTGCAGGTCCCTGTGGTGCGCCACGGTCCACAAGGGGGGAGCGGTCCACAAGGGGGGGGGGGGCGTAGGGGATTTGGGGTGGACCCCCTGCCCACTGACGCTGCAGCTTGCCCCTTGTACAAGAGCATTTTGGACCTGAATAGGCCTCTCCCCTGCGTGATATGCGTCCCTCTACACACACCCAGGCATGCACTTACAAACGCATATGCGCTTTTGGATTTGAGTTGGTATTCATGATTTCAGGCTCAACCCATTGGACTCGAAGAGTAAATGTGCATCCTGTGCTGATGGCAGGGTGCATGGCCTCAGACCTGTGCATTGGCATGATACCACTGGCGCGTCCAGTGTGTGTCCCAATCTTGTATGGCACCACTTGATCCGGTTTACGTACCACACTGACACGCTGGCGCTAGCCTTTGGCTGGTAAACACTGCCGGAGTCTTCCCTCTGCTTCCTGGCAGTCTTGAGGGCATAGCTTAAGGTGGGGTCAATCCCTACCTCTGTGGGGTGGGTGCATGGTTGGGTCAAGGGCCAGAAGGACGTTTGTGAAATGACTTCGACCTCAAATTGCGGGCCTCTTTGAAAATTGGATGTTCATGAGGAAACTTGTTGGGGTGGCCGAGTGCGTGTGCGGGTGGGTGGGCCAGGGCCTCAACACCCCTCACCCTTGACTGGGGGCTGTGTCCTGCATCCCCAACATGTGTGTCTAACCCTCTTTGTTGACTGTCGTCCTCTGTGCAGGGCGCTTGTCCACCCTTCGGACTCTTGGCCAAGCCTGCGCCTGGCTTACATTGTGAGATTAGGCGGCTGCATGCACCCGGGTGCTTAGCCCTGTCTATTGCAACAGGATGGTCATCAGCGGTCTGCCAGTGTACCTGTGTAGATGGGGATGTGCTGTGGGGACTGGGGCTGGCAAGTGTGCGGTCCGGGGATTGTCGAATATTCTCCACATCTCCACACATTCTATCCGTTCTGCTTCAACGATACCTGCGGGCCAAAGCGGAACAGGGACCTTTGGGCGGCGACGATGTTGGGGGTGATATGCAACGCCAGGACGATGGTCGAGGCAAATGAAGGCACACGTGAGAACATGCCATATTCTCATTTTCCGCACATGTTTGATCATTGGCTCACTGCACCCATCCCCCAAGAGGGTTGTGGGGTCCGTGGCAGTGCATACGTCATGTACGTAAGGGTCAAGCGGGACGCCCCTGATTGGCTTGGCTTGTTCCGTTTGAAATGGTCCTGCTTTTTCTTGAAGCACCCGCACCGCCCCTGCCCCCCATTCCCCTCGGTTGACCTCGGGGACATTCAGTCTATCAGAACCGACCATTGATCCCCCCTCGGTTGACCTTCTCAAACCAGTTTGATCTTTAACTAGACGATAACATGGTGCCCAACAGCACGTTGTAGCTACCAATATCTCATTGACACTGGACACATGCCGCGCACGTGAAGATACTTTCGATCTTCCTTGCCATTTTTTGCCATTCATTTCCCTGTTGCTCAGCCTGATCAGGCTGCAAGTTGCGGTGTCCATGGAAAAAGGCATAGAGACGGTGGTGCAGGTGCAGAAACCAATTGGTACTCTTTTCAAAAGATTTCCATTGCACGACAACCACCCCAAACCATTTGCTTTGAAATCTCTTCTGTGCCTCCAACAGGGTCGACAGGCCCCGCCCCTGCGTGCCGAGCTGATCCTCTGAAGCAGCCTTCCCCAGCCTCAGGAAAATGTGGTGGTCATACGCATTGTGTCGATCTGATTTTCAGGGAACAGGGCGAGGTACCGCTGTTTGCTCATATGCATTTCTGGCCATCCACACCAACGCAATCTGATCCCTGCGCTGTCTTGCACCGTGCTAACCACTTTGCGCTGTAGACGGCAGGGCTATTCTGTAGATATGTTTACGGGCCTGCCAACTGATCCGGATGGTGGATTTCCTCAGACAAGGCGTCTTTCCTCAAGTCTGAGATTTGGCACATGTCAGTCAGTCATTTGGCATGTGTCAGGGTTGCTGTTGCCTGTGCTTGCGCCTGGGGTAGGGCAGCAGGGGGTGGAGACCAGAAAGGCACAGCTTCTCAAGTAGCATCTGAATGGAAGCTTGCAATCAATGTTGGAAAGTCTGATTTGTTACATCTGCATTTCGACTGCAATCTGATATGCCAAGCTGTGAGATCCTCAGGCATCCTCGCGGAGCTCAACAAGCCTGGTCGTAAAATTCACTGGATCAAGGTCCCATCGCATGTACACGTTGCAGGTAACAATGAGGCAGACAGACTGGCAGAACAAGGGCGCATGCAGCATCCGCTTTTTCCGAAAATGCAAGCACCATCACGACCTATCTTCACGTGCCTCACGCCTAAAACATCTAAATGACAAATAACGCCTGTTGATTTGACGCCCACTGTATCAATTACTCTCAATTTCTCTTCGCCTACACCGGCACCACTTCTGCACTCCACCTTAGCGCAGAAAATGTGAGATGCTATTCAAGTACACGCACTTTTTGATTCCGACTCGGACTCTCAAGGGTCAGAACCAGAAACCTCTATGGCCAACAACGGCGGCAACAGCAGTGCTTCTGAGACAGACGGCGCTTGCTCCTGCTCAACAGACTGCAGCTGGGCCTAGTCGCAGCTTGTTCCCCCCCCTTTTCATCCCACCCCAAACCATGTGCGTTGCCCCATACTCGCTAACTAACAGGCTGCATCCTGGGGTAAGGCCGAAGGAGTGCCATGCATTGTAGCCCGAAAGATGTGTGCAGGTATATAGTGCATGCAGTCGGCTGTTGGCCAACTCTTACTATTGGATCTCACAAGGAACAATCTACAGCAGGTTAGCAGCACAGGCAGCAAACACACCACTGTACATACCGTCTGGCGATTTTGCTACTGTACATACGATAGTGGAGCACCTCAACCAAGAAGAGGTCACATTTGCGATGTACAAGAACCACTGGACTAATGGCTGAAAGTGTCTATGGCGCAGACATTCAGTCGATCAATACTGACCATGGATCCCCCATGTCGGAGTGGTGGCACCCATGAGAGCCCAATGTGATGGCGATGCTGCAGCCATACACCCGCTTCTGGTCGGAGGCACGACCACGTCATTTGGGTGCGCACCATTGTCATCCAAACAAATAACTCAGTACACGCTGCTGCTGTCTGGCAAACAACAGCTCACGCAGCACATGCTGCTGCTGTTGTGACGAAAGTGCAGGTAGCTCAGCGCACGCCGTTTCTCAAAGGATGAGGGTAAGGAACCGCTCCATTCTTCTCAGTGATGGATCTAATTTGTGCGTCACTCAGGGGGTGGGGGGGGGGGGGGTAGTGAATTGTGACATGTCACAAAAAATACAATAGGCCATAGTGGGAAAACAGCTTTTCTGAAAATATTGTGACACCCAAAAGGCTCTGCGGTACTTCCTGAGGGCAGTGGTATTTCCTGAGGGCATGTGGGCAGGTTGCTGAATAGTTGTGTCTGTGCTTCTGACCTTGCTTCTGACCTTGCTGTTTTTTGTGACATGCATCCATCCATTGCATGCACAGCATAGAGATGAGACGCGGTGTCAACTGACACTGTGTTCTCTGTAGGCTCTGAAGACTGCCGATTTGTCTGCTGCATCCTTCCGACAGCCTTTGTCACAGTTCTGTCATGGGTCGAAAGAAAGTGGAATGTCAGTGTGATCCGCCGTGTGTTTCTGCCGCGGCATGTCGACGCACAGCGAAAGAAGAGCTGCGTGAACTGCAGAAAAAACATGGTCCATATGAGAGGTGGTTGCGTCACAATTTAGTTGTGCGAAAAGAGGTCAAACAGGCTGTTTTGCAGGGCTGGGTGTTGGACAGTAAGGGGGTCGGGGGCGCTGATGTGACGAAAACAATTTTGTTGACAAAGCTATTGCAACAGCTAGAGGAAAGGTTTCAGAATGAGGCATACTCCCAGCTGCAGGTTGCAGATTTCAAAGGACAAAGGAAAAGAACGGACCAGGGAACGCGTTCTGCCAGAAACTGCAGAGTATGTTGATAACCTGGGACAGGTTTCAGATTCAGGCAGCTCCCTGTCCTCTTTTGGAAGCATTTCCACAGATGCTTCCAGCGCAAGCGCCCTCACTGTCAGTGACGAGGAAAGTGGTACTGACAGTGACAGTGACAGTGAATGAGAACCCTGCTGCACAGTGACAGTGAATAAGAACCCTGGTGGACTACCCAGAAACAAAAAAAAACTGTTTGTTGTTGCCTGTACCCTGCTGCACACACATGCCTCTCTGGAAGGGTTGTCCTGCTTGCCTCCTGGTACCCTGCGTGGCTCAATCTGTGACCGGGTTTTTTTGTGACGCGTATTGTGACGCCTCGTCACAACAGGGGGGGGGGGGGGGGAGGGACACCCACCCCCCCAATTAGATCCATCACTGATTCTTCTTCCTTCATACTCTTCTGGTGTCTTGTTTTTTATTCGTAGGGATTTGGTACGGCAGTGGCACTGCTACCCGTTCCCGATAGCACCTCCCCTGGGAGGGGCCCCAGCTTTGAGTGTCCCGGTTGTGGAGGCCGAGTTGGGCCTATCCAACTCGAGTATCTTAGACAGGGGCACAGGGGGGTACAAGGGGCGACACTGTCCGACTGTTGTGCTCTGTGGCCTGGGCTGTGCGTGCACAAGGCTGGGGTGGGGTATCAGGGCGGGGCAGCGAGGGTGAAGCACCATCAATCGGGGCAGGAAGTCGTACCCTCGCTCCCTCACATGCCCCAGCCTGCGAGTCGTTCCGCGTGCGCTCTGCCTTCGACAGCTCCACAATGGCCCTCACGGTGCCTTCTTTGGAGGAGTTGGATGAGCCCGATGACGACGCCGGGCCCATTGCTATGCGGGGTCTGCCCCCCTTGTGGACTGCGGCGCCTGCAAGCCAAGCCCCATCCGCTCCCCAATCGGACCCTCCAGGGCCCATGAGCGAAGCTGCTCCTTCACCCTCAGCCTCGCAAAGTGCCCTCCCCCCGTCCGGCTCTGGGAACGCCCCGCCCCAGCCCAGGGCTTCTGGTAAAACGTTTCAGAATCTCTCCCACTTGTCCCAATGCAAGTCCCTCGTCTCCAAATTCGTTCCTGCTCAGCAGCAAATGGGCGTGCTCACCGCTGCGTTTGTGGCCAAGCAGCAATTAGCTTCTGCCAAGTACGACCAGGAGTATGGCTCTGCTGCCCTGAACTCTGATGGTGCACAAGCCCATGAAGGGACCTCCTCCTCCGCAAGCCCTGCAGAACCCAATGAACACCAACCGTTCGTTGGGTGGCTTGACAATTCATTTTTTTCGGCCACTGGTTCTGGTTCCAGCAACAGTGGCGCTGGTAGCAGCAGCAGCAGCAGCAGCAGCAGCAGCAGCATCGGCACCACCACCACCACCACCACCACCACCACCACCATTGGTCACGCTGCTGTCCAACACAACGGACAGACCTCCCAGGCCACAGCCTACATCCCCCTCTCCAGTCCCGCAACAAATGGTGACACAGAAGATGAGGCGCCCACGGAGCGCCAGCGGCTGAAGGCGGAGATCAAGGCCATCAGTGCGAAGGACATCCACAACATCTGCTCGGGGCAAGTGATTCTGTCGCTTGCGAGTGCCTGCAAAGAACTCTTGGAGAACAGTTTGGACGCGGGCGCGACGAACATTGAAGTGCGGCTGAAGGAATACGGTTTGGAGTCCCTGGAGGTCCTGAGTGCGCTCCTGGGCCTTGCCTGTCCACTGCCATGGGGACTGGCGGTAGACTGCAGATGCCCCCCCCCCCCCGAATAGTAACCGCCCTTCATGAGTAACCGGGGGGGGGGGGGGCGAGGGAACCGTCACTTTTAGTCTTCCGAATTTACTTCGGAGGTCAGGTATTGAGCTTCTCTGGTGTGTTTGCTGGTTGGACAAGGTAGTATTATCGGTGCATTACTGCGTACTTCAATTTCTTGCATTTAAGGCACTACCCTGTATCATGCAGAACTCCTCCGTGTCCTCTGTGTGCGAACACCCCCAAGACCTCACACCTCACAGGATGACACAGATTCTGATGTGTCATCGTTGACATCTGTGGATAGTGGTCTCCCAAGTGGTGTTGAAGAAGACGGTGACAGTGCATCAGACAATGAGATTGTGTGAGCAAACAGCGCTCATGGATCATGGGGATTGGCAAACATTTTTGCCACCGGGAAATTGCATGTCACGCGTGATGTTCCGGAGCCAAACTTTTTGCCACAGGGGTTGGGAAAAGTGGCACACAGAGCCTGTCTCTCAGGGGAACTGAACATGCATTCCGACAGGCAGTTTCCGGGTCTTTTGGTGGTTCATATGCCCTCGTGTTTGCATGTTTTGCTTCGTGTCACACGTCGTTTGTGTTCTTTCAGGGGGGGGGGGGGGGGCGAGGGAACCGTCACTCTGGGCATGTTCCCCCGGGGGTTGTGAGGATGTCGTCGTGCGCAGGCAGTTTCTATTCAAGGGGGAAGGGGGAGGTAAACTGCAGATTGCCTCTATCGTGACTTGTGCGCAGAGCCAGTGCAGACAGGGCCAGCTGTTTGTTGGTCGCCTTCGATAGCGGCTGTCGGTTGCCTGCGGGTGGCAGTTGACCGCCGGCAGTGACCAGTCAATCGCCAACCGCCCGCCTGGGGCCCTAGATCTTAGCACTGGAGCTGCGGCTGAAGGCCCCTTCGCAGAACTGGCACGGCGGCGGCCCCGGAGTCTCTGTGCCAGCTGGCGCCCCAGGCTGGCGACTGCAGTGGGGCTCCTGTCCGCTCAGTCCCACGACGGGGACGCCCAGCACTCCGAGGATCCAAAAGGGGGCCACTGGCCCGGACCTTAGGACCGAGAGGGCGCGACGTTGCTGCCGAGCACAAAAGGCTGGTGCCTTAGGTCTTGGTGACCAAAACACATTATTCCGGCAACACAGGCTCTGCGGTCCATGTGCCGCAGACCGGCAGTCTTACTCTGCTCTACCGTGCCCCCCTCACGAGCGTGGGGGCCCTGCATATGCCGCACGGGCAGTGAAGCAGGTGGGCCCAGTGAGGCTGGGGCGTGCCATGCCCCAGGGCCAGTACCGCCGGGCATCCACCTCCGAAGGGTCTGGGACGTGGCCTGGCAGTGCTGCGGGGCCTTGCAGAAACGGGCTTTGGCCCCGAGCCCCCCTGGCACACTCGCGTACCGGGGCCACCTGCCAGTCATGGCCCGAGGCCGAGCGGTGGAGAGCCCCTGGCAACTGCACTCCCAGGGCCGGTGCGCCATGGCCGTATGTGGGTCCATAGATCCACCTCCATTGCCTGAAGCAAAGGCGCATGAGAACGCCTGACGAGTATAGGAGCAGCCCCCCCCGGACCGGCTCCCCCAACCTCCAGACTTCGCTGCCTTAGGAAGGACTTTATTTAAAGCATTGCTGGCGCCAGCATGGGAGGGGATGCCAAGGGGCAGAAGCAGCACTTGTGAGCAGAGGAACAGCTGTCCCGCTCTCAAGCAGTGAAAATGATTTTCCCCTGCTGTTGAGGAGCCCAACTGGCTACCCACCTCTCACAGTCTTTCTGAACCTTCCCTCTTCACGCCCAACCCACCGGGTGAGCATCCAACCCACCCACCATCCCATCCACCAGTGGGGGATTCCCTCTTCAAAAGGCGAACACGTACGTACACCCGGAACTACCAACGGGCATACTCTTTCAGCCTCAATGGCACAACCCCCCCCCCCCCCCCAACCTCCCCAAAGACCTAGATTGTTTAGTTGCAAAGACAGAAACTTACTGAAGGAAAAATTGATTGGGGCCATTTTTCCAAAAAAATTTGGGTTACGGACGCACCTCCCCCTCCTCTCTCCTGATACAGCCTTGGCGTGAAGGTTCCGGGGGGTCGACCCCGCAGGTACATGTGTGTGTGCGGCGGCGGGCGGGCGGGGGGGGGGGGTTGGTACCCAATCCGCTGGGAGGCCCGGCGTCATGGTATGAGGGATGTCCATCAGGGGATATCATATGAAACAGGGAGCCGTGGGATGAGCGGGAGGAAGATGCAGTGCTGCACCGGTGGCTGCCTGTGCCAACCACTGGGCAGCGTCGCAGCAACACCGCCGCCGCCTCAACAGTCTCCGGCGGTTTACCGTAGTCTGGCCGTATTTCGACAGCCGCTTGAAACGCAGACACTACCGACCGCCAGCAGGTGGCAACCCCCACCACGACCGCCCACCGCTGGCCCGGCCCTCCGTCCCCACGTGACGACCGGCCCCTCCCGCTGCACAGCGACACTTCCTCCCGCGTCAGGTCACGGACGATGGCTGTGGCATTGAGGAACGCAACTACGAGGCGCTAGTGCTCAAGCACCACACCTCAAAGATACGCGACTTTGACGACCTGGGCAGCCTCGCGACCTTCGGCTTCCGGGGGGAAGCCCTGTCCTCCCTCTGCGGGACGTGTGAAGTGGTTGTTACCACCCGCACACGTGAGGCGGACAAGGGGGCGCGGCTGGTGTATGACCACAACCAGCGGCTGCTGTCCTGCACGTCGGTGCCCCATAACTGCGGGACGACAGTGAGTCTCATGCACATGTTCGCCACGCTCCCCGTCCGCCACCGCGAGTTCGTGAAGAACATTAAGCGGGAGTACAAGCATTTGGTCCGTGTGCTGCAGCAGTACGCCATCATTCAGCCGCATATCCGGTTCGTGTGTCATAATTGGTTGAAGGCGGGGAAGCAGACGGTGCTCAACACGAAGAAGGAGGCCTCTCTTTTGGAAAATATCTGCTGCATCTTCGGAACCAAAGTGTGCCATTTGGTGGTGCGCAATGAGGGAAGACAGAGAGCGTGTCGTGCGCACTTACAGGCACACGCCCGCACACACACACACCCACGCACACGTGCGTGTTGGGCGTATTTGCATGCGCGCGCGCGTGCGTGCGTGTGTGAATATGTATGCACATGTTTGTGGTTCCGCCCGCAGTCATTTGTCGATGAAACCAATTTCACTTGTCGACACAGTACCCGTGCACCTTATTTCAAGAGCCTGTCCCCATGGGCGAGCACTGGCGTACAGCGCCTTCTGCACCTTTACCACTGCCATGCACGCCCCATCACGTCTCTCCGAGTGTATGATGTATTTCAGTGTCCTCTTGGTGGACACCTTCATTGCCTCCCTTGTGCCGCAGGTTGTGAAAGGTATTGTTCCGTTCCATTGCACGTGCGCTGCCGCGGGCTTTATCGTGGATGGATATGTATCAAAGCCAGAGCGCAGCTGCGGTCGTGGTGCCTCTGACATGCAGTTCTTGTACATTAATCGGCGGCCAGTGGACATCCCAAATCTCTCGCGCGCTGTTAACCAGACGTTCAGGCAGTACAACACAGGGGGGCAGATGCCTATTTTCTTCCTCAATATTGACACCCAAACCAACAAGTATGACATCAACGTGACTCCTGACAAGCGCAAGGTGTGTCGTCTCTATGGTCGGGTTTGGGCTTCATTGTTTGTGGTTGTGGTTGTGGTTGTGGTTGTGGTTATGGCAGAAGCCCTTGATGCTGTTTCGTCAGCAGTGCGTTGAGGCTGTTTTTTTCAACGAACAATAGCACACAGCAAAAAAAAGTGCTCAGTGCGCACCGCATCCGCCGCATTTTTGAGGCTCTTGCCGCCTTCGTGGTCTGTTCCACGTGGTCATTTATCCTCTAACTCTCGGCTGCTTCTGCGGATGCCCTTTTGACCATTTGAGGAGGGGGGCCCGCATCCACGGGATTGTTTTATTATGATTTTCACTCCGGACTGCCCCTTAAGGACCGCCCTCTGGGCCGGCAGTCAATTGAGCACCGACTGCGGGTCTTCATGTGTCTTCTTGTCACCAATGACAAACCTCAGGTGGATGTATTACCACACCGCCTTGTGGGACAGTCGTAGCATTGGACAGCTCTGATCCTTGGGTCCCAGAGATTTCTCAAGTGCTTTCTGGGGAGCGGGCTCTGCCAGCTCGCGGTGGCCGGAACCCAAACAAAACCTCAGGTGGATGTATTACGGGATGATTTGAAACTTCGCGGCCTGTATGGCCCAGTTGCCTTGTCCGTGGCGGTGTGCGCATGTTTGTTGGGTGAGGCGCAAGTCAACTTGTTTATTTTCCCCCAGGACCCCCCGCTGCTGTTGGACAATCCCCCCCCCCTCCTCTGTGCAGGCCCTCCGCTGCCCCATTCGTGCCCCATTCCCAACGGCAGCCTCACTCCCTTTGCCCGTCCCCTTGCCGCACCACACGATGGTGTACAGCAGGCAACCCGCCCGACAGGCGCCAGATGAGCAAGCAGGACGTGGCCCAGGCCACCACTGAGCAAACTTGATGGAAAGAAGCGGTGGAGCCTCTAGCGCTGTCGGAGCGGAAGGCACCCTGCCATGCCACCCACCAGGGAAGCACCGGTGGAACAACGTGCCCTCAAGCCCAAGGCCTATGCTCCTAAGTGTGCTCTCTCTCTCTCTCTCTCTCTCTCTCTCTCTCTTGCCCGTTCCCTTGCCGCAGGTGTTTCTGCACGACGAGCACGCCCTCGTGGATTTTGTGAAGGAGCAGCTGACGGTGTTGTGGGAGCCCTCCCGCAACACCTTCGCTGTCACCCAAACCTTCGACGATGCCATGCCCCTGGGCACTGGCAGCCGCTCTCTGTCGCACAACTCAACGGGCGTGTCTCGGCTGATGTCCACACAGTCGTCGGTCGGCCGGCTGCCGTCTGATGGCCCCAGTGCAGCGATGGAGGTGGACGGTATGTCTCCCCGTCCTGAGGGCGTTTCTGTGCGCCACTGCGTCCCGTTTGGTGAGCCCAGCTCCACCTGAGCCTCATGCCTGCTCCCACACAAAGGCCGCCGCTTGTACCCCCCCCCCCCCTTGTCCAAACACGGGCCAGAGAGAGTTCCCGGGGTGATTCCGGAGGGTGACGACCATCGTCATTCTATGGCCCAACGTAGGCCAGGTTCTGGTTCAGAGGGCGCAGAAACACGGGGTCGCCGTGTTTGGACAGGCCCGTGTCACCGCGCGGCACGTACCACAGAACACATGTTGCAGGCATAAGCGGACCCTACCCCTCAAAACATGACAAAACAAAGCAGCAGGCCAGCATACACCCCAGAGCACAAGAGCACATGGAATTACACCTACACCAGCACATTGCCGGTCATATTGACCCTTCCTGCAGCAGGGCGGTCCTTAAGGGACCAGATTTTTTTTTTTTTGCTAAGGACCGCCCCAAGGGACCACCAACCGCCAACCACCAACTCCCATCAACCGCCAGCCACCAACCGCCGCCAACCGCCAGCGGCAACCAACCGCCAACTGCCAACCACTGCCAACCGCCACCAACCACCAATCACCAACCACCAACCACCAACCGCTGCCAACCACCACCAACCGCCTCCATCCGCCAGTTGCCAACTGCCAACCGCCAACCGCCGCCAACCGCCAACTGCCAACCACCACCAACCATGGTTGAGCACATGGAGTGCCCGCGGGCTTTTTTGGGAAAACTGGTTCCGGAACATTTTTTTTTCCCGTTAAGGACCGCCCTGTCCTGCAGCCTGCACAAGGCTATCGGATTCGAACCACAAAAACGATGGTTCCACAAAAGATCCAAAAGTGCGGAGAGACGGGGTGTTTGGACAAGCCCGTGTTAGAACAGGCAGGGAGGGGGGCTAACAGGCGCAATGCTGATGCACTTCACACGCGCGCGCGCAGAAACCTGCCGAACCTGCCGAATCCATGCCTGCGGAACACGTGTGTCCTGTTGCACCGTGGGATGGGTCTAAGGGTGGGGGCTGCTTTGTATTTGCAGCGTCGTGGTCGTGTCCATCCGGCAGACAACCGCCCCACACGGCGCCTCCGGAAGACTGACGTTGTTTCACAAAGGCGCCCACCAGGATCTTCAGGATAGGGGCGGGGATGGGGGGTGACAAGGATCCCGGTGCGTCCATGCATCTCCTGTGTGCCATGCCACCCAGAAATCAGCTCGTGGGACGTCGAGTAGTGGAGGCGGTTGGGCTTTTCTGCTTGACTCATCTGCTACAGTGAAAGGCGCCAATGACATGTCGCTGATGATCTCTTCTTCTCTTTGACTTTTGCTTTGCACGCTCTCTTCATGTTCTTGCTGCACACGGTCGTGCACGCCCATCTGCTACCCGATGCGGGCGGGGGGGGGGGGGGGGGCTGGGAGTGTGCCCGGTGCCAGTCTGGATCTGGAACGTCGGCGGCCACCGAGACAGACAGCGCCCGAGGCGTCTCGGGCTCCCCTGCGTCGGGCTTAGCGCGTCCGGAGTGTGTGGCCGGTTTGGGTCAGGGCTCAGGCATGTGCCGGGGGGCGGTGGCCAGGCCGAGGCTCTCACTCCGTGCGGCATGTGTTCAGCGGTGGATAGATCTCCGTCGTTGCAATCGTTGACGAAGACCGTCTCGCTGGCGTCCTCCACAACGCTGCAGTCGGCGCCCTCGGACCGAGACGGTGTGTGCCCGTCCACCCCCCCTCCCCCATCGATGTCCTGCTCACGCCGTGCAAGTGGAGGGTGCCCCCGGGGCATTGGGTGCAGGCGGGCCAGTCTTGTGGGGGCGATGCGAAGGCCAGATTTCGGCCCCCACACACTGTCTGCCCTTTGCGGAGGTGGAGGGGACCATCGGCATCCGCGTTGTCTGACTGACTGCTTGCCTGACTAACTGACTGATTGGCTGACTGTCAGCCTCTCTTCGAGGTGCACTGCCGAAGGCAATAGAATTCAGGCTTCTACTCCAAGAGATATGGCCACTGGCCGTACTGGAGACCCATGCTTTGAGATACTAGGGGCATCATTGTTGCCCCGTGGCGTAGGTTTTGAGGCCCAGTTCATCACGTGCCCGACGGTCCGGCAACGGTCCGGACAGCCCCCAGTGCCAGGGAGGGGGAAATTAGGAACAGGCAACATTTTGCACAACACAAGTGTGCCAAGTTTTGCCACGGCATTTGAAGGTCCGAAGCCATTGTTCGAGTGTCATTTTTAGCGCTGGGCATGCACAGTTCCAGTGTGCCCAGCAGCCTCCAGGAAATGAGAGCAACCAACCAAAGGCCCAAGGGAAATGGCAACCACCATTCACATGCTTGTTCTTGTGCCACCGTCTGGGAAATTGTACCAAGTTTTGCAGTGATATTTACGAATTGGTACCCAATGTTCTCCACATCAAATCCCGCCATTCCAAACTTCGCACGTTCCTATTTCCCCCTCCCCGGTATCCGCGCGCTCTCACGCCGTCCCTGTCTTATTGGACAGTGGTGACGTGTGGTTGAGGTTTCGCTGGGCATTGGACTGCGTTGTGTCACTTGGCCATCGCGTGCAGTGCCCCGCCCCCCCGCCCCCCGGGCTGTTCCGAAGGGGAGGCTGTGTGTCGGGAAGTGGCCCCGGCATCGGCTTCGTGCGTGTGTGCGTAACCGTTTGACCGTCCGGCACGGGGACTGTTGTGCGAATGCGTTCGTGCGGCACACGTGCGCCCGTCGGGGGGGGGCAGTGCATCAGCGGTGCATTGGGCGGCTTTGGGCCAGTGACCACACGCGGCTGCTGCCGGTCGGCGTGGACCGCCGGCCCGAGCGCCGACGTCCGTATTTGTGATGTGCAAAAACGCAGACCGATCCGGGGCCGTCACGAGTGTACACGCAACGCGTGCCTTTGGTCGGCCCCCTCACATCGCCCGCCGCGTTCCTCGCAGAGTCTCCCAAGCCCCGTGCCTCGCCGGAGGCTTTGCCAGATCCCGAAGTGCCCGCGGAGTCACGTGACGCAGCCCCTGATCCCGAGACCACTGCGGAGGGGCCAGCACCCGAACAGCCCGCGCCTCCGCGGCAGCCCCGGTCGGGGCCCGCGGGGCTCGCCACCGACGCGGTGGTGAAGGGCGATGGCCCTGCGCCGTGCACTCAGGGCGCGCACGGCGCCGCGCCGTCCGCGCTACAAAACCCTCTTTCGCAGAGCCTCGGCGGGACCACGACGCACCGGTTCTACGCGGTGGCGCAGGAGACGCAGGAGGAGGGGGCGGAGGAGGCCGAGGTGCCTGCGGAGATGCAGGCCTCGGGATCTGGCAATACGACCGCGGCGGGTGACGTGGATGTGGCCACCAGCAGCAGCTCCGGCCCCGGCCCCGGCCCCGGCCCCGGCCCCAGACCCGGCGCCGGGCAGTACGTGTCACGGCGGACGGGCCGCAGTTTGTCGCTGCCCTCAAAAGTGCTGAGGTCCAATGCGCCTGCGCTGCTCCCCTCGTCCTGCAGGTCTGTCCCCGCCCTCGTCCTCGTGTTGGGGGGCGCCCGACGGGGGGTGCGCCCCCCCCCCCCAAGCGCAGCCTCAACAGTCTCGCAGACAAAGGACGCCAGGGGTCTTACAGGCATCCAAGTGGCACAACATCCGTTGCCAAATATCCCAAGCCCTCACTTCGGCCCTGGCCTGCGATCCCTCACGCTCGGAGTTTACGCTGGACATGGGGTCGCCGGGCTGGAGGTCCGACGGTGCTCACACGAGCCTCGGCCTCAACGCCGTGCACGCGCCTACGCACGGCCCCCCTGTCCCCCCAGCCCATCTCTTGCTGTCCCCACGCCCCCGGGGGGCAGTCCCGCCCTTCACCAGATTGTGCCTTTGCACGTGCATTTGCTTCTGCCAATGCCTGTGCCTGTGCCAGTGCCTGTGCCTGTGCCCAACGCCTCATGGCACAGTGCACAGTCTCACACAATCCTTCTTTGGGGGTTCTGGACTGGGGCGCGCGATCGTTGCGCGTGTGCCGGCCGTGCGTCCGGTCCGTCCCCACCGTCTTTCGGTCCACAAACGAGAACGTCCCTCTTTGTGGCGGGGCACTTGAGGCGCTTTTCACACACACACGCAGGCTCTGCTCTACCGTGCCCACCACTTGCCCGGGAGTCGCGCGGGGCAGTGAAGAAGATGGGCCCAGTGAGGCCGGGGGGTGCAGTGTCCGTCCCAGGCCCAGTACCGCCGGGGCATCCGCCTCCGAAGGGCCTGGTACGGGGCTGGGCAAGGGCGCGCAGCGACCAGCCCCACATGCCCCATCGCGTGGCACACGTCAGAGACACCTCCCGTGCCCCCGCGCCGCGTGTCGTCCGTAGGTCCGGCTCAGGGCCCGCGGGAGCCAAGCGGTTTTTGGACAACGAGAGTCGCTGCGGCGGATGCGGGTCTGAGAGCGATTCCGAGGGCAGCGTCAACGACGACGATTTGCAGTTCATCAACGACGGCAAAGTGTCGGAGGACGAGGGCATGCACCAGCGCGTCCTCAACGCCGGCCGCCGCAAAGGCGCCCGCCTCGGGGCCAACAAAAGAAAATCGGAAGGTGACAGCGCCGCTCCTCTGCCCCCGTTCCGCGTCGCCGTCCCCCCGAATTCAGCCCAAAACCTTTTTGAAGGCGCCCTCTCCCGACGTCGATGGTTCGGCTGCTGGTCCGACCGCCAGGGCCTGAGCGGACCCGAGGCCTTTTGGGGCCCGTAGTGTCTGCGGTGCTGCTGCCGTGGGCCGTGGGGGGGGGGGGGGACGCAGACCTCACGTGGGCGCGCCGCACGCGCGTGCGGCGTGCGTATTGAGGGGGATTGTGCGGACCACGTTTTCCAAGGCCCCGAGGCGTACTGGACAAGGGGAGGGTGGCACAATTCCTCCACAAGATCGACTGTCGTAGATGAGGGCTGCACCCGCCACCCCCTTCATGGACGTGGAGCATGGCCGGCGCCGGCGTGGGAGGGACGCCGAGGGGCAGAAGCAGCGCTTGTGAGCAGCGGGACAAGTATCTGCCTCTCGCCCACCCGTTTCCCCGGTGGATGGGGACAAGCGGTATAAACCGTGTATTTCTAAAACCTCAAAGCAGCGCGTGCACGCGGAAGTAACAACCGGCAGTCCTCTGCTTGGCCTTTATCTCCCCCCCCCCCCTTTGATCGATTCAGTGACGCCTCCTACGTATTGCACGAGCTGCCAGGACCGACCCCGTGGGGCTGGCAGATGGTGGAGGCCAATGTCCGGACTCCGAAGGTGACAAAGCTCGTTGGGCCGTTTCAAAACAACACGCGACCAGCCCCTTCGCACACGTGGGCGGGTCTTGAGCCCTTGAGCCCGGGAGATGTGCTCTTTCGAGGACAAACGCCAGCTCGTCAACGGGCCAACGGCAGCCACGGGTCTGTGCGTCATGGTGTGTGTGTGGGGGGGGGGGGGGGGGGCAGCCCCAGGGGGCGAGCGTCGACAGGCGACAAACACCTGCACTCGAGACGCGTACGGACATGAGCTTTCCGCATTGAGCGACCCGCGGTTGTTTTGGGAGTACTCAGGGACGGGGAGGGGCTGCGTGGGGCCGTCAGGGCCCATGCGAAGCACTGCCGGTTGCCTTTGCCCCTTTGCAGACGTCGAAGACGTGGAACACGTCTGTGGGAAAGGGAAGACGTCGTGGGAAGGGGACGTGCGGGGCGGCGGGGCGGACCTGCGGTCTGCGGACGAAGAGATGTGGGACGGACGCTGGACGGACGACGTGGAGCTGAGCCTTGACAGCCCTCCGCAGGCGGAGGCGGAGTGTGTGGCATCGGTGGACCTCGACATCGAGCGAATTGGGCCGCACTTGGAACGGATGCGCCGCCAAAGCCCTGGGGCCGTGCAGCAGCAGGCAACGGTGTGTGCGCGGGTGGGGGGGGGGGGGGGGGGGCAACCCCTGCTCAACCGGCATCAGGTGGGGGGTGTCTCCCCCAGCCCAGATGGGCTGTTTGCGCAACAGGAGCGGGAGCCCATCAGGGGCACACCAGCCGTGAGGGGGAAAAGGACATATGGTGGACGGCCGGGACAGCGCGTGGAGGAACAGGGCACCTGGGCCTCACGCACACAGAAACACAGCGAGCCAGGCTACAGACGGCCTGTGGACAGAGGCGCGTGGACAGCGAAAACAGTCAAACGACCCCGGCAACAACCAGCACATCCTCAATACGCCAACTATTGGGCGCCACTGACGCGCAAACGGCACACCATGCCACATTCAGCACAACCCCAACACACCAACTACTGGGCTCCGCGAACGCGGAAACGACACCAGCAAGAGCACCGGCCACAGCGGCCGACAGAAAGCAGCGACCCGACGCAACATGCGAAGGGAAGAACGGGTGACTTTCCAGGGCCCCGTAAAGGAGCAACAACCAGACGGAATGTCACACAGGGGGGGGGATGGACCCGGATTCCATGGCACACGTGTTGCATTTGGACGACCGCTTGCGAACGATCGGTGATGAAGGCCGCGGGGCAGGGGCGGCATACCTGACCATGTAGCAGCCCCTGGGCCCACACTTTGTAGTGTGACAAAATGCAATTTTCCAGACGGAAAATCGATTTGGGCCATTTTCGGTCCCCACATCTTTGCGGTGCGGGCCCCCTCCCGGGTCGTGCTTAGTGTTCGGCCTACGGGACCGGGGGGGGGGGGGGTGAGGGCAGATCAAAGTTTGTGTACCTAAAATGGGCCTCTCATTTTTGGCTCTCCATTCAAAGTTTCATGATTCCCCCGAGGCACATTTTTTTGGTTTTGGGTGGGTGGTTTGGCCTGGGGTGCGGGGGATCCGCCAGACCCCCCCCCCCCCGGATAAGCACATCCCTAACCCCCTCCCCCCCGTCCTCTCTTCTAATCCATGCTTGTCCCTCCCCCAAAAGTATTGGGCAATGGGCACTGGCCCCGAGTCTGTCAATCAGTCCGTTCAGTTCCCGGTCCGTGTGGGGTCCGTAGTCTCACGTAGTCTCAGGGGATGGGGTCGGCCACATTTCTGGGGATGGGGGATCGGGCCCTGGTGCGCGTCAGTCTGCCTCTCCCCGAATGAGATGGTCCGGGTGGCCACAAGGCCCTCTTTGTGCTGCCCCCACTCGCCGCCCCACTGCCGCTCAGAGCCCGAGCCGCCGCTGCAGGAGCTGCTGAGGCGGGGGGTGCCCCCCCCCCCCCCCAAGTGGCGACTGCCCGGCACTTTGGGCAGCCACTGGGGGCAGTTACACGCACTCGCCCTCCGGCCAGGCCTCAGAGCTCGTCCACAGCCCCACGCAGCTCTGCCCTGCGCTAAATGGCCATAGCAACGCCCCGTCTGCCTCCGGAGATGAGTCGCAGTCCCGCCGCGCCTCGTCTGCCCCAACCTCTGCCTGCCTGCGTCGCCATCCGATGCTCCCTCTCGGCGGCTGTGGTGTTGTGTGGGTGCCCCGCGGCGTGCGGGAGTCTGCGCCGAGATGCAGTGGCTCACGTGCAAACACTCGTTTTGAGCACGCCTCCCCTCGCGAGGCGGTGGGGTACGCAGCCGCCCGACGCTTCAGGGGGACGACTGGGTCAACGTTTGGGCGGGGGGATGGGCGTTGAAGCAGGTGCCCTTTGGATCAGACCCGCCATGCGGCACCACAGCGGCTGTGCACCGGGGGCAAAGATTTCAAGTACAGTGATCACAGGATCAGGCCACAGCTTAGTGGCGACCATGAACTATACGGGGGGGGGGGGGCAGAGGCTGAAAAAAAAAGTTTGTGTACATGAAATCAACCTCCAATCTCGGGCCCCTTTGATAAATTTCATTTTTTTCTTGAGGAAAAATCTTCTGATGTGTCAGGCGGAGGAGTGGAGGCTGCCATTCCGTAACGGTAAGCCTCCGCCTGCACAGTACTCGCGCATGGAACCACCTACTCTACCATACACCCCCTCCTCCTTTGAATGGGTTCCAGTGGTCCAGCAGTCATCAAGATTGCCGTGCATCTAACCCCCGGTTCGAGTCCCAGTGTGGGAGTTGGTGCCACTGGAAGTCCGTGGCGAACGCCTCACGGTCTTGGGTGTGGATTCTGGGTACGGGGGAGGGATGGGATAAGTGACCAAATGCTGTGGGGAGCCCGTTGACGCCTAGATACACTGCCACTACCGCAGCCCCTCATTCCTGTGACTTTTGTGATGTGGTTTCGTTTCGATGTTTCGCGGTCCTTTCAGTGCGCGAAATTCGTCGTCATTCCCTGTCCGTATCGCCATATGATTTGCAGTCTCAATTCCAGTGTCAAATGAACAAACAGAGTGACGCCGAGTGCGAGTCGGAGTTGTCGCGCAGCATCTCCAAAGAGGATTTCAACCGAATGGAAGTTGTTGGCCAGTTCAACAAAGGTGCGTGTCTGAGGGGCGCAGCAACAGGACCCGGGGTGGCAGGGCTTCCCCCAGAACTGTGCAAGTGTGCCACCGCTGGTAGGCCAAGGGGAGGTGAGGCCTGGTCATTGGATCCAACCCCCCCCCCCCCGGCCCTGCTGGCGCTTTCTTCCTAAGTCGGCTGGATGGCGCGGTGCGATCCGGCACCCGCCCTCCGCCTCTGGCTCACCCATGTGAGCCAGGCGCTACCCGCCTGCCTCGCAGTCCCTGGCGAGCGTCACCTGCGCGCCGCACGCCCTCGGGGGGCTGCCGCCCAACCACCTCTGCCTGGAGGACATCCTCATGGGGTGCTTCCTCCACTGGACGGCTACGAGGGCGGACCCCTAGTAGGGGCTGTCGGCGCTGCAACAAGTCCCCCAGGGCCTGGCAATATCCGGGCCCGCGCTCCACGAGGCCCTCAGCTGGAGGTATGGCCCAGCAGCCCCGCTCTGGCGGTCCCCCCGCCTCCACTGGAGCGAGGGCACGCTGCCCGCTCATGTGGCCCCTCTGCTGGCACCCCTCTGGGACCTGGGCTCCCTCCCCGTCCGCCGCAGTGGGGCCTCTGCCCCACAAGCCTGGGCCAGCGCCCCACAGCGCCGGGCGCTCCTGGTCGAGGGGTGGGACGACGAGGCGGAAGAGTCCGGTGGCCACTGGGTGGGTGTCACCCACAACGGTACCATCCGGTGCCTCTCCCGGGGCAACAGGCCCCTCGCCACGCCCCTGGACCAGTATGCAGCGGCCGGCGCGGTGCTGGCCTCGACCCCCAGGGTATACGCCGTGTGGTATGCGGTGTTGCCTGCCCCAGGGGCGCCCCCGCTGCCCCCGCAGCACCAGTACCCCCACGCGGGGGACGATGCCACTGCGCGAGCGTGGCGGCAGCGCCGCAGGGTGCACGTCGTCTTTCACGCACCCTGACCCAGGTGTGCGGGCCCCAGATGGGCATCCGCCGAGGCCTCCGTGCCCCCCCCCCCTGCCCCCCCCCCCCCCAGCAGGATGCGCGTGCCCCCCCCCCTCCTCACCCAGCCTGTGGCACAGCGACAGGCCTGCCCCCCGGCCCGCGGACGCGGGTGTGCACTGCATGCATGGCCAGCCGATATGCAGAGTCATCGGGACAGCCATCAAGCGCCCCCCAAGCGGCCTGTGAGCCTCAAGGTCGGCCCTCAAATCACATCAAATCAAATTCTCAAGTCGGCCTCTGCCCCCCCCCCCCAATGACTGCCGGACTGACCTACCCCACCCAAACCAAGTCACAACAGCTGCGGGAGGTATGGAACGTGCGGCCGAATAGGACCAGCGCGTTCACAGAGACCCCGGGTGAAGTGACCTGTGTCAAGGAATGTACGCCGCACCCCGGACTCAGTGCAAAAGTGCTATGAAACCGCTAATCCAACAGTAGCGAAGCAGGAGTCCACTCTGGCCCTGTTCAAAGGGGCCGGGGTTGGGCGAAGTGGGACTCAGTGGCGACTATGACCTGCACACCGCAGAACAATGCGGAGCACAATGGCGCACCGAGAACGCCGCGAAGGCCGTGTGAAGGCCGGCACGGCTGAGGCAGACGAGCGGGTCCACGCCTGCCCTTTTGAGGCCAACACCGCAGGACAGTGCGTGTTCGTTGTCCCCGATAGACATCCCTCTTAATGGCCCTGCCTCATGATGGCCCGACCCCCCGTGCCACGCCAATGCAGTCGTGCACAGACGCCCCAACACGGAGCCCTGCTCCGAAATTTTGTGTATTTTTGGGGGGATTGCGGGTTTGTCTTGGCGCCACACAACCGTGTGCAGCTCCACTGGGACGCCCGGATGCGTGCGTGCCTGTGGGTGCATGACCCCTTGCCCCTCAGGCTTCATTATCACTGCGCTGGGGAAGCGCGACCTGTTCATCCTCGACCAACACGCATCGGATGAGAAGTACAATTTCGAGGCGCTGCACCGGTATTCAACGGATTTGGGGGCGTGTGGAGTGCAAGGGGTCTGCGGATTGCAAGGCGTAGCAGAAGCGCAGTGCCTGCGCGTTCGTGCGCAGTGCAATGGCAGCGGCTCCGGCCCAGTTTGGGGGAGTGATTCTCAGAGACGTCACGGGCATGGGACGTACTCCAATGAATCCAATGACCCGACGGAAGTCGGCACTGTGCATTCTTGTGCAGAGGGGGGGGGGGGGGGTCAATGCTACCGGGTGCCAGGGCAACCCCTGCTCAACCGGCATCAGGTGGGGGGTGTCTCCCGCAGCCCAGATGGGCTGTTTGCGCAACAGGAGCGGGAGCCCATCAGGGGCACACTAGCCGTGAGGGGGAAAAGGACATATGGTGGACGGCCGGGACAGCGCGTGGAGGAACAGGGCACCTGGGCCTCACGCACACAGAAACACAGCGAGGCAGGCTACGGACGGCCTGTGGACAGAGGCGCGTGGACAGCGAAAACAGCCAAACGACCCCGGCAACAATCAGCACATCCTCAATACGCCAATTATTGGGCGCCGCTGACGCGCAAACGGCACACCATGCCACATGCAGCACAGCCCCAACACACCAACTACTGGGCTCCGCGAACGCGGAAACGACACCAGCAAGAGCACCGGCCACAGCGGCCGACAGAAAGCTGCAACCCGACGCAACATGCGAAGGGAAGAACGGGTGACTTTCCAGGGCCCCGTAAAGGAGCAACAACCAGACGGAATGTCACACAGGGGGTCAATGTATGGTCATCCAGTGAGAAAGCCAGCGGCGTTGTTATACCTCATAGGAAAGCGAAGTATCAGATCCAGGTTGAAATTTTATGGTGACCCATTGCAGCAGCCTGTGACCCGCTATTTTCCAACTTGGTTCTGCGCATTGCAGCCGCTGTGCAGTGGAGCTGTTGAATGGCGCCCTTTTCGTTGCACACACACACACACACCCTCCCCTTCCCTTTTTTCCTGTGACTTTTAGACGGTTTCCTCCCGAAACTTAAGCCAGTGCGTACACCCGGAAGTACCAACCCGCTTACTGACTGAGCCTTTGTGGTAGACCCCCCTTCCCCTACTCATCCCCCGACACCCCCTGCCCCTGCTCGGCGGCCCACAAGAGCCCCGAGCTCGCCGAGCGTAAGCCACAGGTGCCCTCCCCGGTTGCAGACTGCAAATTTCCTTTTTGGCAGCGCCCTTTACACTGCATTGCCTTGCGCAACCCCAACCAGAACTGAGGTGGTGGGGACGGCGTCTGCGCACCAGTGTGGGGCGCACACCGCACACTGCCCACTCACTGCACACGTGCACCGTGCACTCGCCACACACTCTGCACACCCATGCATTTTGCACTCTTTTCGCTCAGCGCAATCCACCACCTCCTTTGCACATTGAACGGGCATTGTACCCTCTGCACTGGGGATCTGCAAAGTGCAAACTGTGCACTCTACGCACTGCGTCATGCAAGGGTTGTCCGGTGCTGTCTTTTGCCTGCTTGCGGATCCAGGTCACTTCTGGTGAGCAAAGGGGGGGGAGGGTGTGAAGGTGCAGTAGGTACGCTGGTTGGTATTTTCGTTTTAAGGCATTTGGGTGTGTGTTGTGGAGGCCGCGTGGTTCTGGGAGAATGTGTATGTTTGTGGGTGGGGCTGGGGGGATGCAGTTCTGTGGAGTGGAACGTCCGTCCCACCGCTTACAACTGCATCACTCCACGTCCGCTCCCCTGCTACCGCGATGCCAGTGGTCTGCGCTTTGCTGCAGCACGACGGTCATCACGTCGCAGCCCCTCGTTGTGGCAAAGTCGGGGGGCTTCGGGGCAGACGATCGGCTCGTGATTCAAGAAAACTTGGACATCTTCCAGGCAAACGGCTTCCATTTTGTGATGAACGATGATGCGGAGGTGCGTTGCGTCCGACCCAGGTACTCACGTGCTGTGATTCGGGGTCGCACACAATGGTGGTGCACAATCGAAACCGAACGCTACGCATCAACACGTTCAGAAGGACCCACAACCTTCACCTCAACCACGCCCCTTGTTGAGCCGCCGAAACCGACAAACATAACGTCGCGTCATGTCCAGTGTTTATCAGTACCCATGCCCTCCCCCTCCCTCCCTCCTCACCGGAGGCACTCATCAAGTTAGGGGGTGCCAAGCGAATGGAGAGATGCCGAATGGCTTCCCGGCCGAGGTTTACAGCCTCCCCTTTTTTGCAGGATGTCAATGAGCGTGTCCTCATCGCCAGTTTTCCGGTTAGCAAACACGTCACATTCAACGAACACGATATTCAAGAAATGGTATGTTCTCCCCCTTTTGTATTGAGAGGGTGCCAGTGTCTGATCTTCTGGCGCAGCAACGTTTCATGGTGTCTCTCCTGCAGAGTTGCGACAAAAAACGACCACAACTGCGAGGCACCCACAATGAGCTGCGCGCCCGCTGCGCGAATTGAGAGAGAGATTCACTAGAATTAAGGGCCCTGACGACGAAGAGCCTGGAATATGAATCGCAATGGCGGTCTCTGGGGGCCCGAGAATCCACCACAACCAAACGTCAAAAGGGATGTCATCGAGGCAGTATTATCCCTCGGTGACTGCTGGGACGTGCTGAGGTCAAGCTCGGGACCATGAATGCGGTCAGAGCCCTGTGCCATTCGGTGCACAACGTTCACCTGACACCTCCACTCTATCCGCTGTGCGACGGTCCTATAGCTGACCCTTATGGGTTGGAAGACGGGTGGTCCCAGTTATTTCCTGTCTGTCATGTGAGAACTTCTTCGGGACACAAGAAAGGGTGGCCCCACAGCCACTGCCAACGTATTTCTTTGTGTGTGTGTGTGTGTGTATGTGTATTTTGGTTCACAGCACGGCCACCAAACCTTCGGCTGTTAGTCCGGTCAATGCTGAAGTAATTGCAGTTGAGTGGGCCTGCTCTCTGATCAACCGAGAGGTTCCGTGCGTCGCATCAACCCCCTTTCCAAAAATAGGAACCGGGCCCAAAAGAAGCACCACCTGCGCTTCTGCATGGAGTGTGCCAAAGATAGGAACCACGTTGGATCCTGGCAAGCAGCATGCAAGCGATGCGCAACGGCATGGGCAAGCTCCCTGCACCTTCTTTTTGTGCACCAGTCTGGCCTTCTGTTCGGCATTACCCAGACATCTGCTTCACAGCACTGTTAGTGGACAGGTTGAAAGCACGGGCACGCCCATTTTTCGGCTGGTACAAAGAGGAAGCAGAATGGGCAAATAGTATAGAAGGCCCCGAAAAAATAGGAATCCCCAGCAAGACAGCCACTGGTTGGACCAAAGTTAAGAACTGATTCTTATTTTTGGAGAGGGGGTTTGCTGCTGCTCTCAATTGTACCCCAGCATGCCGAAGGTGTTATGGGGTCCCAGCAGTCAGTGTTGTCTGCTCCGGGCTTCGGGAATCAAATGGCCGTAGGATAGTGAGTGGGCCTATTTGAGACACTGATCTCCATCTGAAGCGCTTCTGACCGGTGGGCGTTGCCGTCCAGACGCTTCGCCTATTGCCTTTGCAGTCCCTGGGCGACCACTCCAACCCCTCCCTCTGCGCAGCACATGAAGACTCTCCCTGTACAAGAACCCTCCACTGTGACCCCTTCCCTTCCTCAGTACAACATCCGTGCAGTCTGCGCTCTCCGTGTGCAACAAACCACCATGCACCCTCCATGTTGTCCTTGTGCCTTCCGCTGTCCAAGAACATGCGCATGCTGCGAAGTTTTTGGCGTTTCTGGTTTTTTGTGTGCATGTTTGAAAAGGTCACCATTTCAGTGTAGGCAGCCCCACCCGTTGTCAAAGGACATGGACGTGCAGCTCATGCCCTTCGGGAACTGCTGTCGGGCGAGGAATACTGCGAGGGAGGACAATTCCCAATCAGAGGTCACCCGGGACGCCCAGTGGTGTGGAGCAAATACCGCCATGTGGGCATTTCCATATTTCATGAATTTCGACAGTTTGTATTGACTCCCTGAGTTGCAATGCTGCCGTTCAGAAAGGGGCCACCCGCTATTTCATTCTGCCAAAGCCAACAGCCTTTGTACAAGCTATGTGATGCTCACAACAGAAATCATTTCCAACAATTTCGACCCATAGGTCCTTCATGGTCGGTGTAAAACCAACCCCTTCGGTCGAAAGGCGACTGGATGGATCGCAGTGATTATAAATCACCGGGTCTGTGCATTCATCCCCAACCCTCTCTGCAACTCCCTCCAGAAGCCTACAGCCACAACAATCGCAGTTCACCAGTAAGATGCACTTTGTCATCCATGACAAAGCGGTGACACAAGCAATCCATTGGTGTGTGTGTGTGTGTGTGTGTGTGTGTGTGTGTGTGTGTGTGTGTGTGTGTGTGTGTGTGTGTGTGTGTGTGTGTGTGTGTGTGTGTGTGTGTGTGTGCGTGCGTGCGTGCGTGTGTGCATGTGCAAGAACAAGTTCTCCCCTTTGCAGTTGCATTACCCAAATGATAAGCGGATGTTCAATGCCAGACTGGGGATGTGCAGTGATGTGATCAGTGTACTCGTGGCAGTCTATGGTACAACGTCCCGTAAATGGCCCGCCGCCGTGCGGACTCCTTTTCTGTCTTCCTTTCCTGGTACGACACGGGGGCGCCCCCGTAGTACCCCGACGTGCTGGTGCATCGGTGGTGCATCTGTCTGGCACCTCTGTCCTCAGATCTGTTTGCTAAAGGACCGTCCCGGGGTCATGTGCAGGCCCAGCAAAGTCACTGCCATGTTGGCCTCGAGGGCCTGCCGCAAGTCTATTATGGTGGGAAGAACGTTGGATGCGAGGCAGATGACTTCCGTGGTGAGACATATGAGGTGTGCAACTGCACGCACACACACCCTCCGCGCGTGCTGCGGCTTCGTGGCCTCCTCACCCCCTTTTTTTCATCTGTTTGGAAGGCCTCGCCCGTTTTCCAAAAATACGGAGAAGCTCTCCGCTGCAGCACCTGCCATTCTGGGCACGATTGCCGGGTGAAAGACACTGCAGGAGGAGGGCACTGCCCAGTCAAAACCCCCAAACCTCCCCCAACACCCACACAGGCATGTGGGGGGAGGGGGGAGGGCGCATGTTCAGATACCCAACCCCAGCAGCCCCCCTCCATCCCCCTACCCTACCCCTCCTCCGGGCCTCCAGTTGCCGCAGAGGTCCTGGCCACTGTTGGCCAGATCCCCCCCCCCCCAAACCCCCAGACCCCCCTCCCGGGGCCTCCGTGGCCTGGATTCCCCAATGAGAGGCAATCCGTGGGCCCATAAGGCGCTCTTGGGACCAGGAAGATTAGCCCGAAGCCCAAAGCCCTCCCGGGGCCTCCAGCTAACACACTTTGTTGGGGTGTAGAATTGCAACACGCCCTGCCCGCGAACCGCAGTGCCAGGCCAGTCGTAAGTACCCAAATGAGCAAAATGCCTGAAGGTGCTGCGCGCCACTTGTTGACCTGCAAACCCCCTGGCCCTGTGTTGCTATTTCCACGTCAGTGGTGGTGTGCACCCTCCAAATTTGACGGTTTCCTCCGGAAAGTCCAAACCAGTGCGTACTCCTGGAAGTACGCACTTGCAGATGTTCTGCCCCTTTATGGCAAGCCCCCCGCCCCCCCCCCCTGTGCACGCCATACCGGTAATGCATGGTGTCGTTACCTCATCAACGGCATTGAGCGGCTTGGTCAGACGCAACACTTTCTTGATGCCGTATGCAGGCAGCGCTCCGAAAAGCATAAATGCGGGAGATTCTCGATCTGGCACTGCGCTTCATTTTCTCACACCCACTTGTCATTCACTCCCACTCCCTTTGAAGTTATGTGCCTTTAAGTGATTGCAATCCAGTGGTGGCCGTGTTAAACAGCTTGAGTCTACAGATCCCACCTGCACCTTCTCTCAGCCCACCTTAATTACTTGTCCCCCCGCCCGCCCTGTACACGAGAGGAGACGCCGTTAAAGAAGGCGGCGATATTCCAGCCTACCGCAAGTGGAAGGCTCCTCGAGGTCGTGCCCCAGTCGTGCTGGTCGGTCACACCCGCATTTGTTTCCTTCTTCAGTACGATGGACCAGCCCTGGAATTGCCCCCATGGCCGCCCCACGATGAGGCATGCCATCACTCTCCCAAAGCCCCAGCCTCCGCGCCAGGGCAAGGCTTCCATTGCTCGGCTGTTGGCACACAACCCGGACGCATCCCCGAAGCAGATCATCAAACGCCAGAGAACATCGTGACGGCAGGCCAGAGGAGAGTGCCACACGAGGACCAGATGTGAACGGAACCCGTGGCATTCCTGGCTGCCACTCTATCCCCCTCCCCCGTTTACAGTGGGTCACACAGCGTCAACACGTGAACCATCACCCAGGGATATCTGCTACTGTGGGCTGCACACCTCAGAAACACCGGAACACTCTGACCCCGTCCAAATTCAGTTGGCCTTGTCCTTTTTGCTGGAGCTCCAGACGTGTTTGTGGTAGGCTGATCCCTGGCTGGGCGCATACTGCCGCCCACCTAATGTAGTGCAGCAGCCTTACCCGTAGCTGGATAGGGTGTGAAGCCCGACCCCTGCTGGAAAGGTTCATCTGTGTGGACAGCATGGTGACAGCACTGGGGAAAGTGTGGCATGATAATCATGGCCCTTTGTTGTCGGGTGCTGTCAGGTGCACTGCAAATCGAAAATGCGACCCTGTGCTTCGTAACCATGGCCTTTTTAAGTTTTAAGTGGGTCCTCAAAGCTGCCTGTGAAGTGATGGGGTAGTGGGATGTTATTGTTGGACAAAGCATGGGCAGTAATTAGTGTGCAGATGATTTGATTATGCCGCTGCCGTACTGCAGCCCGCCATATATTTCGATTTTACGAGAATAGTATTTGTCATTTATATATTCCATGAGTTTTCACAGTTTGTTTTGACTCCCTGAATTGGAATACTGCCTTTCAGAAAGGGGCCACCCACTATTCTGCCAAAGCCAACGGCTTTTGTCCAAGCCATGTGATTTTCACCGAAGAATTTATTTCAAAAACGTTTCTTTTTAAATTTTTGTTCCAGGAGGCTCGTTGGTTTTTCATGGTCGTTGTAATTTTCAATCTTTTCAGTCGAAAGGGGATTCTTACTGGAGACTGGACCCCCGTGACGACAAATCACCAGGTCTGTGTATTCACCCTGAATCCTCTCTGCAACTATCCAACTCACAACCCATGCAGTGATGTCACTCTGTTACCTGAACAGTTCTAAACAAATCTCCCCAGTCTGGAACAACACCACAACAACCAACCGTTTTGCACAGAAATATAACCCTACCCATTCCGTAGGCAATAACCCTCCAGTTATTGCTATTATCCAATTATTGCTGTTGCTGTTGACAATAACCCTCCAGAAGCATAACAAAGTTCAGTTCTCTGCAATCCATGAACCCTTCCACTCTCGGTGGCTTGGATCACACTCCTTTCAGTGGTGCTGCACCATTTCTCCGGGGCATACAGATCTTACAAAGGTGCTAATTTTCAGTTTCGCCTGTTTTGCAAAAGCATGCTCAGCTGGTCAGGGGATGCAGGTGCCCTGAAAGGAGCCCCTCATCTAATCTTTTTTCAAGGATTCACAATGTCTTAAAGTGACATCCCCGAAATTGAAGTTGGCTAAAAGGCCAGTTTCTTGTAGGGTCCTGGGGCATGCGCCACCAGTGCTGCGCTATGTGAATGAGCAGCACGGGCTGAAGCAGGAGACAGAATGCAAATGGGTTGGAAAAAGCTGAAAACAATGGGGTCTCATGGGTCCATGTCAACAGCAGTTATCAGCAGTAGTGCCCAGTAGTCAGCAAGGCACCGCTGATGCAGGTGCCAGTATAAGAACGAGATACGCGTGTACCTAATTCAACATTGCCCCCGAGAGCTGTAATTGTGGGAATGATCCCCCGACCTCCTTTCATGCGCAAAATGGCACATTGCAATGCATCTTGTGGTGGTAGAGTGCGAAAAAACCCCCCAGATTAGGACAGGAAGGGGGGTTCCCACCTGGTGTGGGGTTTTTCGTCCAGATCCGAGTTTTTTATGGGGCGGGTTGTCAAAGGGGTGGGTGGGGGGTTGTGACCAGGTGTCTTGGGGCGTTTTTTGTCCACAGACAGGTAGGCCTTTTGTGTGCTGCCCAGGGGGGGGGGGGTCACCTTTTTCCCAGTAGCCCATGATTTCCTTGGGGGGCTGTGGTGGGCATGTGTAATCTTGTAGTGGCGTTTTGTCACGCTTTGTCAGGGGCTGCAGTTTGCCGATTGTCTATATGTTGTGCTGTAAAACATCTTTTCAAGGTGTGAAATTAGAATAACAACACATATGTGAGTGTGTGCATGGTTTTGGGGAATTTTTGGATGTACCAAAGCAGATCTCGACCTGCCGGCATCAGTTGGAGTGCTATTGCGTTGAGGACCACTTGGGTCTGGAGGGGGGTGCCATAAGGGACAGTGTTGTGATGCAATTGGGGTCAATCAACCCCCCCCCAAATTGCGGGGGACCCAATCTTCATAGAGTACGTATTTCTTGAACCCCCTCTCTTGCACTCGACTCCTTCCCCGACTTCTGTTACCGAGGGGGGGGGGGGTGTAGCCGAAATTTGGTATGGCGAGATGTGGCACAACCACATTGTACCACATTTTGCCATGGTATTGAAGGACCAAAGCCATTTGCTTGGGTGTCCTGGTGGTTCATCCGGCCACAGTAAGTACTGTCTGCCATGAACCTCAGGTATGGTTGTGGTGGCTGGGGATCACAAGCAAGTCCCCTGCATTTGAAACATGCCTGCATGCAGAAAATGTTGCAGCAGCCCTTACTCTTGGAGGCCTGGGGGATGCAGAAAGCAGATTTTTGGTCCCTGTGGCAAGCATCAGACTAGAAATAAATACTTCCTGATGCAACAGCAGGGGATGCAGGTCGCAGAATTTAGGTCCCTGGGACCTGAGGCAAGCATTGGAATAGAAAAAAACCATTCTTGTGGACATCATGTTCCAACTGTGCACCCTGTTTCACAGGTGAATAGCAGAGAAAGCAGGTAGCTGAGTTGTAGAAGTACCCCCCCCCCCCTTGCGCATGCACGGCCTTGTCTAAGCACGGGGTGGGCGTTGAACCGCCGTTTTGAGGAAATTTTGGGACTGCTGTTTTTGTGGTCCAGAATGGAGGATTGGGTGTCTGTAAAGCGTTTGTACAGGGAAAGAGGGGCTCATCCATGTCTGTGATGGTGCATGCTGTTCATAACAACATTGTACTACACATTGGAACCCCATGCTGCTTGTTCTGATGTGATTTTCAGCCATGGCTAACGATGTTATTCCCGGTCTGGCTGTCACATGTGTCACGCGCATGCACGGCCTTGTCTAAGCACGGGGTGGGCGTTGAACCGCCGTTTTCGCCGGACTTCTGGGACCGCGGCCGTGCTTGCGCAAGGGGGGGGGGGGGGACTATACTTCAACACTGGAAGTCCCTGTTGCAATTCCCAGGGTGTGCACAGTCTGGAAATTTTGTACCACATTTTCCCATGGTATTTAAAATTTCGTACCAAATTTTCACCACACCGAATTTTGCCATACCAAATTTTCCACGTACCCCCCCCCCCCAGTAAGCAAAACATTGATGTTAAACAACAGATGAGGTTTTAAACTCAGGGGGCTGTAGATAGTCTCCCTTTGAAAATCTGGTTTTTCATTCCTTTCTTGCTTAAATGGCGCTATCTACAGGGTTGGATAGAGACAAGGGTTCCTTTGCCAGCAAGGGGAAGGTATGGAGAGGACGCCTTGGCACCCAGGTCTAGGAGAGTCTAGGAGAGCAACGAAGAGGTGAGGTCTTTTGTGAAATCTCTCGCAGTACCTCTCCTCCTCTCCTGCTTTGGCAGTCCCCAACCTTGCTTCAGCTGTTCTTTTCAGCCTCAGCAGTCACATCAGGTCAGATGGACCTAGCCTACAATCCTCACTAGTTCCTCTCTCACATTCCCATTTTCACAGTGTGTGGTGCTTGGGTCAGGCCAGGATGGGGTTTCTTTTGTCCACAACGGGGTGGGGTCGTCCACAACAGGGGGTTGCAGTAGTGGTGGGGCAGCCTCATCCTACAGGGGGGGGGGGGGGGATGGGGTTCCCAGCAGGGGGTACAAAGGGGGTTTTTTGTGCGATGGGTATGGTACCAAAAAAAACCCAGTTGGGGTTCTTTGGCCACAACTGGGGGCGAGGGTTGTCCACAACAGTGGGGGTCTGTTATTTCACACCGGGTGGTGGGGCTATGGCCACTCTCAGCTGACTCTTGGCTGGGGAACCCTCACTGTTTGGTGTGGCCATGGGAAGCATTCCAAGACATTAGTGACTCCACCATGCAGTAACATTCATTTTGGCAGTGTGCCATGTTGTGTGTGCCGCACTGGGTGTGCAAGGAGATCATTCACGACCTTGCAGCTCTCAGGGACCCGTGCAATGGGAGTTGGAATGTGGAAGCCACTTTGGGTTGTGTTTGCATGGCCCCATTTTTGGTGTTCTCTTTTCACGGCTGGGAGTTTGGCATCTTGTCGAGGTAGACCCTCGGCCTCGGTTCATTTCAAAGCTCCAAGCAAGGTGTGAGAGACAGTCCCCCCACACCACCTTCGTGTAGGGGATACCCATGCAGTGACAACATGACAACCCCTGGCTGCATTTCAAAATTTTCAGCATGTAGATGGAGATATTTCATCATCGGCATATCGGCAGGACACCTTGCTGGCTGGCCGTCAGCGTGTGTAGCCAGTCATCCCCATCTCCTGGGTGCTGAATGGTGATGTTGGGTTGTGTGCACACAGCTTTGATGCTTCATTTCAAATGGTTCCTGAGTGCCAGCTGTGGAATTTGGCTTTGCTCACCCGGGCTTGTGCAAAGACAATCTCATCATTACTTGCCTCTCACTCATTGTTCTGCCTGCAAAACTGTCATTTTCTCATTCGTGTTCTTCAACATATGGTCATCATGCATGAAATTATTGCTGCATTTTGTGTTCTTCAACATAAGTGCATCGTCACGCAGCTCTGGCACCGTGCAGCATTGCTGTTGTCCAGCAGATATTGCCCCACTCAGTGCTTGTTTGCCCAGTGCCAAGTTGTTCTTTACAGGGCTAGGTTTGGAACTGGTTCTGGCAATTAACCGATTAATCGGTTAATCGCCAATTATGGGCCAGAAGAATAAAAAAATCGCGCCGAATCGATTATTTTTTAAATAAAATCGCAATCGCATGGATTATTTTCCCAGAACGCCGTCGCCGTCGCAGTCTGTGCTACGCAAATGAAGAGCAGAGCAAAAGAGCAAAGAAAAATAACAGTATGTGACGCAAGCATCAAGCAAACGTGGTTCCGTATAGATAGTATTTGCAGGCCGTGCAGCAGAATGGCGCTTGCATAAAGCCCGAAAGCTACCAAAGTTGAACAGAAAATGGCCTTCACACTTGCGAATACATGTGTGGTAAATATTTATAGGCGCCCACCCTGGCGCCTTAGGTTTCCTCTTTCATTGCTTTTGCCAGGTCTGAAAATGGGAGACCGGCAGCACTGAAGAGCCGTTCAACACCCCCTGAGGTGGCAGGACATGCAAGGTATTGCCTAGCCATCTCGTTATTAGGAAAAAGATGCCGGTGCTGCCGCCACCAATCAATGACGGCATTGGGCATGTCCGCTACCGGCAAAGCAAAATACGTGTCCAACTCATCTACATGAATGCGGTTATTATCAATGTGTGCAGCGACGCTGCCACAAAATTCATCGGCCAAAAGCGACGTCAAATGTGGACGCCGGTCCGCTTCACGTTCAGCTGCAGGTTTGGGTTCAGCAACAGCTTTGCGTGGCTTCCGTTTGTCGCGCCATTCTTGCTATAGATGTTGGTGGGTGCGTCTTTTTTTTCATCGGTCATGAACCCGAAGCTTTTGAACCGAGGATCCAACAATGTAGCAATGGAGTACATCTGGAGAACATGAGCTGGTAGTGCTACAACCAAGCAATCTTCAAAAGCATCTCAAAGTGACTGGCGTGCAACAATAACCTCGGGAGTCATGTCCGCAGTTGTTATCATAGAGGCTTCGTTCCAAGGTAACACAACATTCTGGTTGTGTGCTTTTTGGATCAACGTGTAAGGTAGGTAGGTAGGTCACATCGGAATTGGGGTTGCCCCCCGTGGGGACTTACCGCGGGGCTTTCGCTCACCCACACACGGCCCTACGTCACGTGCCCCGACAAAGCGGCTCCCCCACGTGGGGGAAAGGCTCCGTCGCCGCGAGCAGCACCCTTCAGCGGGTTCTGTCTAGAGAGGTAACCCATGTTCCACCGAAGTCTCACATCCCTCCCCTTCGGGCGGATGATATGTGGGGGAGGGTCCCATCGCACCTCCTCATCCGCCTCCGGATTGTGGGGTCCAGGGGCCGAAGCTTGTCGTGCTCACCCCCACCCTGGGTTGGTTTTTAGCAGGCGTCAGACGACTTGAAGAAGCATGTGCTACGGGTCTCGCATGCCGTGTTGCCTACTCACACTTCCAAACTCGGTCGAGCTTGCGCTCTCCCGGAGGGGCGGGGGTTCTGTGTAGTTCGTTGATGTTGGTTCTTTGGTTGCGTACTGGTATTGTTGCGGTGTTCCGTTGGGTTTGTGGGTATGGTCATAGGCGGTCGCGGCGTATCGTGCTGTCGCCAGCTAGTGGGACGCCGTTCCCATTTTGACCCTTGCTTGCGTGGCTGGTTTGATGTTCGCCGGCTTGTGTGTGGTCCGTTGATGGTCGGGTCGTTGTTTCTACAGCGGTTGTGTTGGTGCACCTTTGTGTTAGCTGCCTCATGGCCAACTTGTTCGGTGTCGGTTGCTTTGCGCTGAAGCCGGCGCTTGCGCAGCCCGAAGTTGTTCGTGTAGCTGTGCTGCAAACGCCTTGTTTTGGTTTTGGTTGGTTGTGCTGTGGGCGACCTATGTTTGGCCCGTCTTATGGGGTTGCTTGTTCGGGCCGCCGTGTGTTGGCCAAGGTTGGTGCTAAGATGGATATCAAAGAAAGAAACAAAGGGTCAAAAAGGATTTCATATTTTGGAAAGGACAGCCGGGATTGGGGATATTTTATTATAAAATTTTACATCACAAGTGGAGCAACAAGGCATCAGCAGCAGGGCTACACAACAAGCAGAATGCAAAACATATCAAGTGTGGCGGCAGCAAGGTCAAGCAAAAACGAAGAAACAAAAGGATTCGAGAATGGGACTTCTACGAACCTGCTTCACAATAAATCTGGCACCTCTGTCGCAGGCAGAGCCACTTGTATGCCGTGACGGCATGAGTTCGTCGAAGGAAAGATCCGGGTGCTACAGTCTCGCAAGGAAGGACTCCGAAAAGCGAAGCTGCAGCTTTGAGGGAAGTATGACATCGGTCGCTCCCCACCATTGCAGTTTGGAGCGACGCGTGCAACTCAGGATGTTCAGTTTCTGTCATCATTTGCAGCCCCGGCTATTGTTTTGAGAGGGGTGTGTAGCAGGTGGGATGGACTACGCCCTCTGCTCTGATAATCGTTTTCAGAGAACAGCGCGTGCTGCTGCAGTTAAGGGCGAGGACATCGCAGTGCCGCAAAGTCACCTGATTTAAAGAGACAGCTCAGCAATTAATGCGAGCTATAGGAGACTTTAAATTGTTTTGTTTACGCCTTTTTGTATCGTTGTGATGATGCAGCTAGTCTGCAACTGCCGTTGATAGCTTCGTGCGACGCCAGCAAAAAGGTTCGAGCCTAGGAGGACACTATGTTTTCACCAAAGTTTGGACCTCATCAGCATTGTTGTGCTTCGTGCGACTTTGTGCGGGTTTGTGCGACTTCGTGCGACTTGATGCGACGGAAAAGCTTGGCAGGCTCACAGATGTTGCAAGGTTGGTGCTAAGATGGACATCAAAGAAAGAAACAAAGGGTCAAAAAGGATTTCATATTTTGGAAAGGACAGCCGGGATTGGAGATATTTTATTATAAAATTTTACATCACAAGTGGAGCAACAAGGCATTAGCAACAGGGCTGAGCAACAAGCAGGATGCAAAACACACCAAATATGGCGGCAACAAGGTCAAGCAAAAACGAAGAAACTAAAAGATTCGAGAATTGGACTTCTACGAACCTGCTTTCAACGCGCCGGACTTAGGTCTGGTGTCCGTTCCGACTGAGATGGTCGCGTTGTGATGATTCAATGGGAATCGCCTGCGCGCGTGCGCAAACCAAATTAGCCAAATATTTTTTCGCAATCAAATCTTTTTATGAATTATACACAAAGATTCATTGGGAATTGTGTGTACCATATTATCCGCCTATATTTTCTTGTAGACTAGGATTTTTTACAACTTCATATCTTTATCTTCATCGACCTTGCTGTCCAGCACGGATGTCATGGACCCCCAGGGTAAAGCCCCAACACCAACACCCCAATACCGCCGTGACGCTAGAAAGGGATACCTGCCCTCGGATGACCTTCTCCATGCCGGCCCTAAGCCCTTCGGCTACGCTCTGAGGACTTTTCTTAGTGGGAAGAGCTTAGAACTTAAAACACACCCCTTTGCACCCAAAGTGCCTCCCCCTCTGTCCCTCAAAAACACCCCAAAGTATCCTATGCCCCTTCACACCCCATCAAATCACCCCCCTCCTCTTTTCTCCCTACCTCATCCCCCCACTCCCCACTACACCCTCCCCACTACACCCCCTCCACGTCGCTCTGTCATTGTTGCCTGCTTTCTCGGCCTCAGTGGCCTGAAGCAGTCAATTCATATATTTCCTTTGCCGCTGCACTTTCTATTTTTTTGTGCGTGTCTATTTTTTCCGTGAGTGCATGAGTGCACCTATCCCATTGTACCCAGCTTGCCTCGGCATTCTTGTTCTGCACTCTGACCCTCCCCAGGCCTATGGTGCAGCAGTGCAGTGTGTTCAGCACCCTGGGTGTGGGATTTTGTGTACATTAAGCATTGATGAAAAATCCACCCGCAAGGGTGAGATCGTGGCCTGCGGAGGCCATGATGACCAATGATGGCCACAAAGGTAACAATGTTGGATTGGGTAGAGATGAAACCACCTTGAAGGGGGTGTGTATAACACCTCAGCCGAATCGAAACCTGTCATATACAACTCCTTTGGGACCAAACAGTTGTTTATGGGACTTGCAGCGGTCTTGTTGCGCCTTTGGTAAAGAGGTAGAAAGGCATACGACCAGCAAAATATGTAGTCCAAAACACTAATACGGAAATGGCAAGGAAGGAGCCATACTTTTAAAGTCAAGGATCTTTGGTGTAGTCACAAAGGTACCAAAAGAACCATCCAACAGGGTGTACAAGGGCACAAAAGGGTCCATGGGCAAGGGTGGCAGAGGCATACTTGGTTGCATAGCACTTGGAAGCACAATGGGCAACAAAGTATACCACCCATGGACATATTAAACAAAGAGGTCCTCAAAGAATAAATATATAAATTATCTAATTTGATGCGGACAAGTGAAGATGAGGGTAGGCTGGAGGGCATGGTGAGAGCTTGAAGGAGGGGATCATTGGGGAGCATTGGCATAGAAGTGGATGGTGTAGAAGTGGCTTGTGGAATAGAAGTGCCCGTGGCACATTGGCCTTCTTCCAAGCGGTCCACTTCACTTGAGCTTCTTTGAATTTGATGTTGAATTCTTTGAAGAAAAATCTCGTGTCTTCCCCCAATGCCAAAGACGATTCCTTCGCCAAGGCCCTTTGCTCCTTTTCGTCGCTTTCCTTTTGCTTGGCTTGAAACTGCTGAAAGACATCATCACGCGACAAGCAAAGTCCAAAGACTTTAACCCGTGCAAGTGGTCCGGGGTTCCTGTTTTTTTCTTTCATTTCCAACGGAAGCTCAAACAAGGCAAGGTCAAGTTTGCGCTTTGAGGCCCCTTGAGCCCCTGGTTCCTTTTTTTTTAGAGGGTTGGGTGCATCATAGCCATTAGCGGCTCCAGAGCATAATTGTACGAAAGGCCCGTGGCGCGAAACCCGTTGATGAGGTTAGAGAGAGTGAACGACTCCACGTACGCACGTGATGAAAGGCCAACATAGTTGGCCCATGTGGTGAAGGAGTGGGTTGACTCATGCACCCGTTTAAGGCGTACCGTTTTTGGTGGGGTGAGTGACAAGTTTTGTCAGTCACACAAATGAAATGAGTGGCGTGAGGGGGAATAACATGTATGATATTGCCCTTGGCACGAGCCATGGCAATGGCCCAGGTGTACCAACAACTATGCCCATTAATGAGCAGAAGGAGAGACTTCAACGGTGCACAACCGGTCTCTTTTACAACGACGGTTGTCAACCATTCCAAGAAGATGTCTTGATCAACCCAATCATTCCCATTACCAATGTCCCACTTTTTTACTTGCAATCTTGCAAGGCCAAAAGCAAGAGCAAGAGCAAGAGCAAGAGCAAGAGCAAGGGGCGGCACGTCCGTTAGCAAACTCCCATCGCACAACGGTGACCCGTGCACGATCACGGTGAAAGAAGCGACGAGCTTCACGGGCACCACGAGGTGCAATGCCTTTGAGCTTGTTGAAGTTGTAGGAAATAAAGTCTCCAAGCTCATCTAGCATTGCAACACGTCTCGCTTGAAGCCCTTGAGGAAAGTTTGTATGAACAAATTGTTCCAGCTCCTTACAAAAACCCTTGACCAATTGTGGCACCGTCGCTTGGGTGTCCCGAGCGGAAAGAATGGGGTGGCGCCGCAAGAACCTATCCCTCCACCCATTGGAAGGCAGACCCTCTTCATTTTTAAAAGTTAGCCCTTGGTTTTGAGCTACAAGGGCTGTAAACTGGCGGACTTCAAAAGATGATTGGGTGTCATTATTCCGCCGATGCAATAGTGCCCAATCACGGATTTTTTCCTCTACCTTCGGGGATAGTTTCATTTGTGCTTCCGAACGGTTGTACATTGGAAGCACATATTTCCCAACCCGCCAATCTTATAGCCTTAGCAATAAAATTGACCGTGCCAATTGATACTTCAATGCAGCATCTTCAGCTAACATTCCTCCAGGCAGGCCGAGGTCGTGCTGGAGGACCGCAGCAATGGCCTTCAACATTGCAGCCTTCTTCCGGGTTGGATACAACACCGAATGAGGATGCTCATGTTTCCAAGTCGCCGAATTGGGATTCTTGGAACACTCGGTTGGGTTGAGCTCCAAATGGCCACGCATGATGGCTACAAATCAACGGAATTGCAAAATCGGGCATCTCCTTCCCCAGCATCATGACACGTGATGACAGAATTTTGCAGATGTGAAAATGACAAAAGTACACTTGACACCAAAGCACCCTAACTATTAGTTAAGCCCGTAAAACTTGCCTGATCCGGTGCCCAAACACCCAAACAGCAACATGCAAACTTCACGTTTGGGCAATGGCCAAATTTGGCCCATCATGTCCGAAGGACATGCCATGGCTAGGGCACATGATGAATGACCAAAGTATCACTTCAAGGTAACAAACCCCGGGCAGGTATACGCAACACCAACACAAAGACTACCCGAAGCGTGAATTAGACAACTCTAGAGGGCGGTAGGCTGCCCAATGCAAAAAACGCAACGTCCAACGCAGACAATGGAACAAAGTTATTCAAATGAGTCTAAGTGCAACTCAGTCCAAATTAGTGGGGCTCGGGTAAAAAGGTGCCCTCAAAGGGTAAGAAAGTTGGGCAAATTTTTGACGTGAAATCGTCGATTCGAAGAAATTTTTAAATAGTGCACCTGGTAAACAGGCACTCAAAAAAGACGTTCCCAGCTTGTTGGCGTCTCATCTTCCTAGCACTTTGAAAAAATTTCAAAGCTCTGGGCGACGCGTCAGTCCAAGTTAACGGGGTTTCTCCTTACAACCGGTGTGAGAATCGACCGATTGTCGCACCGCCGCCAGCGCTCCTCCAGGCCGCTGGGCCGAGCCAACTCACGAGATTTCAAGGGCCGTGAAGCCAACGGAGTACTAATACAATTCTACAGCAGATTCTGTTTTTGGTCAATTGGGCCTTGGATGTAACAAAACTGAACTTTGAGCTCTCCTTCACATCATTGGCTAGACTAAAGTCGAACGCAGCCAAATGATACGGAATCAATGTATTAAAAGGGAAATCGAGAGCCTTTATCCTTTCCATTGACACGTTGGGTTTGGCAGTAGCCTAAACTTTTCAGGGAAACACCATTGATTTCGAGCCGGGGCTTAGTGGGTTCTGGTTGGTCATCCATCGACTGCGGGGCACTGGAAGTCTTTGGGAAGAACAGAAAAACAAGTCTGAGCAAGCAGTGAAACACGTGCAAAGCGAATGACTCGGCTTCCGTTGCGTCAACCGCAGCTACATTCACATTGCCTGTAAGGGCTTTGGCAAGACTCCTCCCAGGCTGTGGTGACACGACGTTTACGCGATATCGACCAATGCCGAACCTCGAAGAAGAAACAACACAATCGCAGCCGCATGCACGCCTGGAACGAAATTCTTGCAGTGCCCGCACCAAGGTGCGTGGACTGGCTGTTGCGCAAAAACGGTGTGCGTTCATTGTGTTTCACAGTTGAACCTTGCGTTCCCAAACCTCTCTTGTGGACCAAGATGACGACCCTGCAGCTGAGCAATCTGTGCAGCAACATGCACAAGACGTACTACAGCCTGGAAAACGAGCTGCGGGAGAAGTTCAGCGCCTTCGGTGAAGTCACAGAAGTCGTTTGCGACACTACGGATTACGGGACTTACATTGGAACCGGCAGCGTCACCTTCAAAGATCCTGCTGCGGCTTTGAAGGCCTCCCACGAAATGGAAGGGGTAAACATTTTGGATAAACCGCTTGAGATTGTTCGTGAGTAACCGTGCAGTTGGGAGGTGGGGGGATCCACTCCAGCGACGTCTGCGCAACAAAGTCAACGAATTAACGATAAAATACCCAGTCCATCCTTGTTGCGCCGTGGGGTACGGGCACGCCCCAATACAGCTTATAAAGTAACTGGCCACCTTGGGCCTTCCGTTGTTTTTTCTTTTTGCAACGGAATACGCGAAGGATGAAACTGCGCTATTCACTCAGACAATTTGAGTTGGAAGTAGGTAGGCCAGCTAATCGAGATTTACCTATTCATCCATTCCGGTTCTGTATGGTGAGGCAAACTGCTGTGGCACTGACATGTGCTCGCGACTTTGACTGTTCGCCCAAACAGGCTGACTTTGGAGATAGGTAGGCCAGCTAATCGAGATTTACCTATTCATCCATTTCCGGTTCTGTATGGTGAGGCTTACTGCTGTTGCACTGACCAGTGCTCGCGTCGCCCAAACAGGCTGACTTTGCCAACCATAGTGCACGCCGAATCCTTATCTATCTTCCTGGGTGTTCCTCTCTTGAGGAAGTTGTGGAAGATTCACTAACTTTAGCCTAATCAGTGGCTTGTCTTCGCTGCGCACGTGTCGTGTCACTGGAGCCCATTAGCACTCGTTTTCATATCACTCCAGGAGTACACTCCAGGCAAAAATACCTTCCTTTCCACCGGCATGAGCAAGGGTACTCATGCTGGCCAAGAGCAGAAGGTTGGTTCAATAAACATGACAGCTCTGTTGGTGGTTTGGATTGGAATAAAGTTTTCTTAACACACTGTCCAGGTTTTGACGATTGCACTTTTTTTTTTAAGAAAGAAAGAGGCTGCTGAACAGAAGGGAGAGAAAGGGAGGATATTGGAAGTAGGCTCTCCGCTCACATCCCATCCACATGCATTCATCATTCTTTGGAGTCTCTCAAGGGGCAGGAAGGTCCCTTCTCTGCCAAAAATACAGGACAAACCCCAAGTTTTTGGGAAGTTGTGATTTAACAGGTTTTGGGTCAGTAGTTTGGGAGGGTAACCCCCAGTTTGCCACACACACATGCACACACCACTCGCACACACACACACACACACACACACACACACACACACAAATGGTTTCCTTTGATGAAGTTTTGGTTGTGCAGCCAAGCGACAGATTGGGTTCAGTGAACAGGCTGCAGTTTCGTGGCACATTGGGGAACAACATGGGGGTACTGGCATGGCACCTAGATTTTCCTTCTCAGTTATGGGCCTTTTCGAACCAAAGCTTCTGGAACCGGTCTTCTTATAAACGGCTTCAACCTGGTCTTACCTGAAGCAAGTGGCAAATCATAATCTGACACAATCATCAGTCCTAACCTCAATTGGTTTAGGCTCCTTTTTCCACAGACCACTTTTTTTTAAAAAAAATAATAAACAAGCCAGCAGCAGTTTTTTCTTTTGCACTGCTTCCCCATTTTGACAAAGCAGTACCGCCATTATCTTCTCATTTTCCTTGGTTGCTGGTTTCAAACTCACAATCAGCCTACACACTACAGCCCTGGTCACAACAGCTGAATACACAACACTGAGGCTTGCAGCTGCCAATCTTCAACATGTGGTAACAGAACACAAAATGTCAAATATTTTTCACAATCCACTGCTTTTCTACTTTGACAATTTTACACTACATGGTTGCACCAGGGTTTGTGTTAAAGTGTGTTCTTTCCTATGAAGGGAGTCAGGAATTTCTTGGTTGGTAGGTTTCCAACTAGCCTGCATTTTTTCCCCGTAGGGTTGGCCATTGCATTTTGGGTTAGTGCCCAAAGCAGTGGTAAAGGCATTGTCCATTTGTGTTTTTGCATGCCCGTTTGCCCACAATTTCCATTTTTGAGCATGCCATGAAATTTTATGTATGGTGGTGTTTGGTATGGCTTTCTCTGCTACGCACAAAGCCCATATATTGGCCCATTTTCCCAATGAGCCAACCAAAACTAATGGTTGCTGCTCAGCATCATAGTTTGAAGGTCTGTCAAACTCATTCGGATAGAAGTGTAGCAGGTGCTACACAGCTGCTAATAGGCAAAATTGCCATCATTATCAAATCAAATCATGTGATGCGCGCATGGATTTTCTGCCGAATTTGAAGCGAAAGTTGGACAATTGTCTAAATAATTTTGGGGGTACATCGCATTTGAGGTAAAAAAAAGTATTGTGGTTTTTTAAAGACATCTCAATGTTTTTCGGTGCGAACCAGTTTGGTAATTTAAACAGAAGTATGTACAAGATTATGTACACTTTTTTTCATTGTGCTGCACCACGTAGCAGCACCTAGGTGCCCAAAGCGGAAGCTAAGCTGAAGGACGGTGTTGTACCAGAGAAAAATGGCTTTCTTAAGGCCATCACGACTAAACAAAGCAGTTCCAAGATAGAATGTGATAGAACGACGAATAATGTTGCTAGAAACAAGTACAAAAAGTGTTGACGATGCGATATGTGTAAAAAAGAAAAATGAAACAGTGATTTTGCAAGTTTCTAGTTTGATTAAGACAGTAGACAACCGGATTCCGACGTCCCACATCTTGATAACTTGTTTGAAAGCTAGCCACAAGGTTTCACCCGTTAAGGAAGTGTGGAGGTGCCAGCGGTGCCCAGGTTCAACAAAATGGCAGTGCATGGAAAAACTTCAATAGTGTAGAAGCCGCCACACCTCAGAAATGTTTCGGAAGGGGAGATTTGCTATTGCGGCGCAGCAATAGACTGAGTTGAGTTCTGAGAATGGTGGGAGACCAGCAAATTTAAATCAAGGTGAAAAACCAGCGTAGGTTACCCGAGACCCAAGCTTGAAGTTGTTGTTGCTCCTTTATCTCCAACCCTCGGAGTGCCCATACTGCGTGTGCTTCGGCTGCAGCCACGTCGGCGCTTTAAGTGGAGTGTCGTACGGCGGTCGATATTTTCCCATGCTTATGCACAGTTGTTGTGATTGCTTTGCGTGCATTATGGGCTTCATAAATGGGGACTTTTTATGCATGCGGCTTGTCATTTTGTTTGTCAGCGGTCGGCCGCACGGTGTCTCTTTCGAAGTGCAGACGATTATGCGAGTAGTATGTTCATCTTGTCCAAATATTGCTGTAAATTTTGTAGCGTACAGCAAATTGAACAGCTGATAAGATATGTTAGTACTCGTTGATCTTGACCATTTTGAAGAATTACACACTGATCGCGCGACCCTCCGGAGTCCCGTGCAATGAATTGTGGTTCTTGTTTTTTTCCGTCAAATGCAAGGGAGTTCCGGTTCTCATTGAGTTGAGAGTATGATGTTGTAGGCATGCCATACTAATTGCTACTGTACGGTAAGATACCAATAAGTTAACAGTCATTTCACAACATCTTTTTCAACAGTAGCAACGCACAAGGGCTACGTAACCTCTGCCGCTGGGGGGGTCCCAAAGGCTTCAAAGCGGGGAACAAAATCAGAAGTGGTCAACACGTTGGCGGATTGGGTACCCAACCTGTGCCGGCTGGAGGGTCGACCTTGTAAGGTGCAAATCACATTTCAAATTTGACCGTAGTCTTGAATCAAAGTGCATGGCTTGGATATCTCAATTCAAGAAAAGTGATTAGTAGGTTGAGCAATTTGCACACCAAAAAAGCATGTTTTAGGCTGTTGGCTGAAGTACTGTAATGCCATAACTACTTAGCAAACCAACAACAGCTGCAAAATCAATAACAAGATGAAATCACCACATGATTGTGTCATACAAAACAAAAGAACTCGTGACCTAGAGTGTTCAACACTTTCACATACCCTTCTCTATTAGAACAATAGTCCAACTATACATCTGTTACCCAACTCATATTTGTTCCCGTTGATCGCAAAACCATTGCTTTACAAGGGCCACATGGGTACGACAAAGGTCACATGACTTTTGGCTTAATAAATTACGCAAAAAGATGTTGCACTGATACTTAAATGGAACTTGGTATTAGATAATGGTAATGGGATGCACACAAGGGAATGCATGAATTACGAGACATATATGTGTTAACACTTTGCAAATGGTGCAATTCATGGGTGCATGTTGTTGTTGTGACAATTGCATATTGCAATTTGTTAATGTCTCCACGCATTTCAACATTTGTACACCAATGAACACTTTCTGCAAATAAATGAATTGATTGCAATGCTTTGCCATAAAAGTGCTGCGCTTGCTGTATGTGCACGGAACATTTGTATTACTTTAGTTTTCTCTTTTTGTACGCATTTGAAAACCGGAATAGTATGCATTGTATTGTGTTGTTTTGTACCATTGCTTCATTTTCTGTATTTGCTTTGCGTTTTTTCGTTACAAAATGTCGTAGACCCTCCATTGTTGGTAACCTAAAGCATGCCGATTTTATCATCCACTGTGAAGCGTTGGTGACCTCCAAGATGGCTAACAAAAAATTGATCATTGGACCAACCCACTGGTAATCTTGCTTTTGCTATGCACTTTTCATAGAGACATGTTTGCGGTCTAGAGACTCACCCAAACCTTGGTACAAAGCACTGAATCTTTCTTCAAGAATCCATCTTCATCCATGTTGTCGATTTATTGTCCACGAAATACAACAAACCTCAGGGCCGAATCAACGGTGCTAAAAGTGACCAAGAAGGGCCTTTTAATCGTCCATTAGAGGGTGTTGCATCACCTTTTTGCCTTTGTAGCGTTTGAGCATGTCTTTAAAGAAACTCTCGGTGCCAAATGTCCGAAGTGAGAAAGCAAGACAATGTTGTTGCCCCGCGTGGTACCAAAGATTGTTGAAGGTCGCTACATACTAAAATGATCTACGTGACTATGGAATGAGGTTGTTAATGAAATTCGGCGATGGGGGGGGGGGGGGCTAAGAGCCAACTTGAGTGGAGGTTGTTAAAATTTAAGTTTGTTTCAAAGATAATTTGCACATTTTGTTGTGTTTTCTCCAAAAAAAACCCCATCATAGAATGCGGAAGCAGTCAGCATAGAATGAGTCTTACCATCGTAAAGCTTCGGAAACAGGTTGGCAAACACTTGCATTTTGGTTTGGATATTATGAAAAAACAAATATGCACAAAAATATTTAAACAACTTTGAACTATAATGTCAAACAATCAAAAAGAAGCAAAGCACGGAGCAAAACCGAGTTGGATGAAGGTGGTGTGCGGGCCGTTCATCGATGCTTTATGGACACCATCTTTTTTGGTGGCTCCAATATAGAGTCTCTCCCACCATCCCGATCAATTTCCGCAATTGACGTCCCTCCGGAAATTCTTTGGACGCCTTTGGTGATGGAAGCCCCGTTCGTGGCCGCTCCGAAACACAGCTGTCATCATGTTACCCAGCCTGAGGCTTCATTGGATAATGGTGAATTTGGAGACTGAACGTTGGAAAGTTTCAGCAAAAGTACGCACAGGGCAAACAGAAGCTTGGCTGTTTTGACTGATCTAAAAGCACCAATGGAACCTAAACACATAGGTGTCCATAGTAGTGGGCGGGATACACCGAACATGTCGGTGAGCTCTGCTATTTCTAAAAGTTGCGAATGGTTCAAGCAATTCAAAAAGAAGATGCATTTTGAGCAAGATGTTTTGATGGAAGATCAAAAGAAACCGATGGTAGCTTGGGTTGAGCAATGCATGATTGGCAAATTTTGTGATCGATTCAAGAACAAAGTCGCACAACCCCAAGCAAACAAGAGGGGAAAACAGTACGACGACGACAACGAAACCAACGGATATGATTTGACGGCCGAAGAGGAGGAAGAAGTTGATGTACGGTTATGGGACGAGTTGGAACACGAGTTAAAAAACTGAGTGCAATAAAATGCAAAGAATGCAAGAAAAGGCAAAAAGATGCAACCAAATGAGTAGGTTAGACTCAACTCAGCCTCCGACGAAGTTAAGCGAAACACAAATACGGTACCTTTTTTGGACGCTACAGTCTTATTTGTGCCTTTGAGACCAATAAAGAAAGTCAAAAACCTCCACACTTTAAACTATTTCAACAACCTCCGTTTTGCGTGAATAGACGTCATCTTTCAAGCTCTTACAAAACATATGCGGAGGTTTGGGAGATGACAAAGAAAACAATACTTGTGGCATAAAAATGGAATTTCGTATTTTGAAAGCAAAAGAGCCAATTGAAAAGTTGGGTAGAAATGAACCTCATTGTTCAGTCAAACGAAGACAGAGATTTAGAAACATTCGTAAGCAAAATGCCAAAGAAAGCAACAACTCTCCACGTGCCCATCCTGCAAAAGGCCAACCACCTTTGCACGTACCCAAAACCCAGTAGACCCATTAAACCTAGTGTATAACACCCTGTCCCCAATGCTCAACTCCATAACAACCAGCAAAAGAGGTCTGAAAACACAAAGGAAAAAGTGATGCCCCGCAGCAAACATGCGTAATGTACCACCATGCACCCAGCTCAACGTGCCTGTTTCACAATACACATAGATGCACCTTGTATCCCTATCACATTGCACTTGGTAAATAGGGGATCAATACGTGAAGAAGAAACGCCAGCCCATATCCCCAACCAGAAAGGGGCAACACCATCGGGAGAAATCATCCCAAATCACCCCATCCCACCCACCCACCCACTCACCCATCCGAGGGGTAGAATCCACCCAAAAAAACAGGCCTGGGAATCAGAAATGGCCCAAAAAGTATTACTTCTGACGGTGACACCACTCACATCACACAACAAAGTTGCCATGCGCGCGCCATACACACACACACTCCCTATTAAGAGGGCATAGCCCAGTTTCCCAAGCAACATGTTCCAATACCCTATCACAATGTGGGCTTGAGTGGGGGAATGTTTGCCCAGCGCACGCCCAGCGCATGCCCGGCGCGCTACCTTTGCATGAAGTATCCTACTCTAGCCCCAAGTTTATCCTCCCCTAGGCAATGCCCCCAAGTCGACAGCACTAGACCGCAAACCTTCCGAGCAAATCACGTTGCATATGCCGAAATATGAGCATTCAACAACACAAAATGCCACTCCCACCACTTCCAACCACCACCATTGCCATCATCATAAACTGGGTGCAAAGGACGGGCCAGATTCTTAGATATGGCGAGAAGGTACTCCAGATTGTGTGGTGAGGGGGGGCAAAAACAGGCACGGGTGGGGAATGGTAAAAAAAAAAATGCCCGGGGGGTGCCCGGCACGCTAATGCTCCCCCTGTGTGTTGTCATGGGATTGTATGTTGTTATATGATCCAAAACCAGATTTTGGATGACACTCGTTCCACTTGGTTTTCGTTGGCTGGTCATTGTACACAGCCTGAATTGGCCGTTGATATCAACCAAACGGAAATGCAAATCGTGACATTTGCGCCGTGCCATTTGACATATGTGCTCCAGTGTGTGGTGGGACAACTGGCGACAAATGAAGTAAATGGGTGGGTGGTGCATGTAATGCACCGTCCACATGGAGGGGCTGCATTGCTGCCCTGCAACTACTCTCCGACAACCACCGTGCCATGCCTGAAAAGCAAGAATAAGGAAAACTGAGGTCAATATGCAAACCGAAATGGGGTGGCCTTTCCCTCATCCTGCAGGTCCCAAAATAATATTGTTGACACTGAATCAGAGGCACACATTGCCCACGGTGTCCGTAGTGGGGATTGCTCTGGAGAGAACACCTCCCCCGCACGTTAGGAAGAAGGAGGGGCTATGAGAAGGTCAGGTAACGCGGAGAGACTCCAGGGACATTGCTGAAACAATCGGCACAGATACAATACGCAAGGTTCAACATGTGGAATTGACGTGATACTCACGGTCAAAGTTCTACACTTGATGAACCATCAACTACAGCTATTTGAACGCCAGCTTCAATCTCTCGGTCTCCAACTGCTGTCCGTCAACTTCCAACCCAAACAGTGTTTGGCCGGTGGTTATTAGAATAAAGAATTCAACTTCTTAAGGCTTGTTAATACTTGTCACGGCCTTAGCTCAGGGCAGTGTCACAATGTACAAAATGCACATGGGAAAGTTCTCGGGCACAAAAATCCCCAATTCAGAAACCGGGGAGGGGGATCTCCTAGTGGACAATTTTTCCAAATCGGGAACCAGCCTCGCAAATGCTGGTCTTGAGGTATGGGATTCCGGGTGCTGAAACTGCCTGAACATTACTCCCTTTGCCATGCTAGAAAACATCAGGTCCACTGTGCTCTTGTCAGTGTGCTCCCTTTCTCGTCGCGGTCCGCTCCGTGCAGTCGATCACTTGCCCCCCAGTCATTCTACCAAACCGCATGCAGCTCTCTCGGCTGCCACCCCTACTCTCTCCCCATCCGTAGCAATTGGCAGGAACAGAGCAATTCCTGTCAATTCCCCCTGAAGCGCTCAGATCCATGCAAAAACTGCACAATCCCGGGACACTTGTGCAGGCTCCCACCAGCGTCCTGTGCGGTCGCAGTTGCACAGATGGGCACTTCTGACACTAGAGCCCACGGCCCAGTCTGTGCCCAGGCCTCCCTTGCAGTGGGCCAGACCCTTTCCCAGCACTGCAACCTACAGTCGCAGTGACAGGACATGTGATGATGATGATGATGATGATGATGATGATGATGATGATGACGACGATGACGACGACGACGACGACGATGAGGATGATGATGATGATGATGATGATGATGATGTGGGCGGCGAACCACATTTTCCGGCGGCTGCAGATCGGAACACCGGCATCAAGGCATTGTGAGAGGGTTAGTGGTGAGTTGAGGGCGGGATCCAAGGCTCTGCAGGGGCAAGCAGCTCACACCCTTGGCCAGTGGACACGGTTGCTGAGACAATGACTGTGTCCGAGCGTCGTGCAGCTGCAACAAGATTGTTGTCAAACAGAACACGGCAGAGCGGCCCGTGGACTCACTTGGGAACCGGAGACAGTTGCTGCAATAAAGACAGACGGCAGTATAAATGCTCTCCCATTATTAAGCCTCCCCCGAGTGTCTGTCGACCAGCAGCTGCTGTCGACAATTCGCGCACCGCCCTCAGCTCAGCACCAATCACCGTCGGTCAGTCCCATGCCGCCGTCGTCTCATCCCAATCCTCGGACGAAAAATACGAGCCTTTCAGGATCCCACCCCAGTCCCCTCCAGCAGCGGCCTACGGAACGTCGGCCACAGGCTGTCTGACTGCAGTGCAGAACCTGCGGACAGAGAGGGCCTTGCATGTGATCACTTGTTCTGTGACCAGCTCAGCGTCTGGCAATTGGCGCAGATGGAGGCAAAGAATCGCAAGTTTACAAGAAAGGCGATAGTGAAGGGTTCACATGCGGCAAGTAGAACCGAACACGCAGAGTTGCTGCTTGTCGAACGGGAGCAGGCCCAGGGGAGGGGGGCAACCTGACTGACCAACCTGATGACCACAGCACAAGACTTCTGCGCAAAAAAGGTGGGTGTGGGGGGGGCTGCACCATAAAGGCTGAAAGAGTATGCCGGTTCGTACTTCTGGGTTTATGTATGTGTTCGCATGTTGAGGAGGGAATGCTCCACTTGTGGGTAGAAGGGCTGGTTGCCCGGCCGTTGCGTTGTGTGTGGGGGGGGGGGGTCCATACAAGAACTGCACCAGCCACAGTTCGAACCACTAGTACGCAAGGGGTTAGCTGCAAGGTCACAGGAAGGGAGACGTCCTACGTCAGCCGCTCCCATGAAGCGTGGCGCAGCAGAGGGACCACCAACTAGAGACTAGGTCTGTTCGTCGGAGGCCCTCCCATCATATTCAGGAGGGTCAATTGCATTGATTAGCATGGGTGTACTGGGCTCCTCTCTGGTCTGAGTCCATCTGTGAGCAGGCAGGTAAGAACTTCTCATATTACGGAGGGTGCAAGCCTATTGAGACCCAAATCGCGATTGTGCAGTGAGTGAGCCGTGGAGTTCGGGAGCGGGTTACCTGCCCTCCAAACCCCTGACATCATCTGCGATAGACTGACCAGTGAGTGGAGATTAATTCTGATTGTTGAAAGCTCTCCCCTTCCAGCCCGCCAAGCTGGAACTCGAGCACCCCCCTTGGGCATTAGCTCTGTGTATGAAATATTGCCTTTGTGCAGCTCTCATGGCCTGGCAGGTTGCCAAGGGGGGGTGTTCGCCCGGCGCGCTACTTTTGTTCTAACTATCCCGGCTTTAATCCCAGATTTACCCTCCCCCATAGGAGCCCCCCAAGTCGACCAGAGTGGACCGCAAACCTTCCCTACAAAGCACGATGCATAAGTCCAAATAGTTGAATTCAACATCAATGTGTGTCCATCATGTATTGCCTAATAAACAACTTGTTCCCCACAAGTGTGGGCATCAATACATTCTTCACAATAATGCTCCTGGCACTCACCACAAACTGGGGTGGGGGAAAATTGGCTTGCGCCCACGGGGGGTCACGGATGTCCATTTCCCAAACCCCCCCCCCCTTCTGGCCCGCCGTGACGGGGCAATGACAACCGGTATACACAGCCCCCCAGTCCCCCCCCTGCCCCCAACAGTGGTGGTATTTATGTCCGGTCTATTCCGGTTGCATCCCATAGCACGGGGGGGGGGGGGGGTGCAACACCCCACCATGGCCTCCCGTTGGCAAATTAGTCTGATGCAGATGTCTTGGGGGGGGGCATGCACATGCAAACATGCAAACATGAAGACATAAAAAAGACCAAAAAAGCGAAGGGAAAAACATTGCATGAAGCATGAAGGACCTCTGGGAATGGAGCCTAGGCCTACTACCAACTAAGCTAAGTCAGGATCTGCCTATATTCAAAAATCAGAGAGTGTATAGGATAGTAAAAAAAAAAGGCTGACAATGAGGACCATACACAGGTCCTGTCACAGGTGTCCATTTCCCAAACCCCCCCCCCCCTCCTTCAGGCGACAGCCATGACCCCCCCCGGGCGCAAGCCAATTTTCCACCTCCCCTGAGATGGTGGAGCGCTTCCGACAGCATAACACACAGACATGTACCTCATCCTCTCCCTCATCTTGCGTGGCGGCTGAGTTGCTTTTATCAGTCCAAACATGAGGCGGGACATGGTCCCATGGCCCATAAGGTGGGTGACGGACCTGCCTCCGAATGCAAAATTGCGTGAAATGCAACAAAATACGCACAGACTGGTGCAACTCATTAGGGCCGCCACACCAGATGTTCCCAACCAAACCCCAATTCCACAACTGTCCAAACAAATGCTCAATGCGTGCCCTACCACCCATGCACATCATTGTACGACTGTTGGCGGGCCGTCAAAGTGCCATTCTTTCTTCCAATGAATGGCACAATGACATGAATCCGGCCTTTATAAGTGCCATCATGGCCCCCAACCTCAAAATCAAAGAAATTGCCACGGGTACGAGACGGTCCATACCCATCCCAAACCAGAACATCGGCAGATGTCCCGGGGTCCAATGGGCAAATCCATACAATGTTGCCCAATATATCAACGGCAACAGTTACGTTGTAAACATGAGACGCATACTTAGGATTCCACAAATCATCACTCCATACGCCACCAATGGAACTGATGGGCATGGAGTCTGTGAAATGTGTCATAAAGAAGGGAAAATGGGGACAATGGGTGAAAGGATTTAACCTGTCAGCCCAGCGAATTTCTTATACAACATGGTTAAGATATTCGCGAACATGGGCAACGCTCTGACGCCAAGCCTTCTCCAGACACCAGTTTCTACAGGTAGGGTGTGTTTCATCCAAAAAAAGAAACGAAACAATGCCTCGCGGTCAAGCAGTTGAGGATGGCCATATTTCATCCAAAACTCTTCCATAGTATACGCATCCGCGCCCATCCAAGCAACTTGGCTACGGACAGAGGTGCTGTTACAACGCTTCTCCCACCACTGCACACCACCGTTGTTACCATCATTGTAAACAGGGTGCAAAGGGTGGGCCGAATTCTTGGACACAGCAAGGAGATACTCCAAGATCTCATCCTCCGTCTTCTTGTTCTCCCTCTCACACTCTTCTTCTTGTGTGGGAATAGATCAATATGGCTACATCACCCCTGCCTTCTTGGGGGTCCCCATAGTGGGGATAGATCAATATGGCTACATCACCCCTGTCTTCTCGGGGTCCCCATAGTGGGGATAGATCAATATGGCTACATCGCCCCTACCTTCTCGGGTTCCCCATGGTGAAGAGAAAAGAGGGATGGAAAATGAGTAAATATGGTTGAAAACGGGTAAAAAGGGGTGACAATTCAAATATGCCACATCCAAAATGCATAAGAAGGTAAAAAAAATACGGGTATTGAACAAAAAAACTGTGAAAAGGGGCATTCCCCATATCTTCAACCGGAAAGGGGCCACACAAGAAGCCTAGATTATGGCTCAGTGTCAAAAGGGGCCCAAAAAGATGCCTGGCGCACGCCTAGCGCTCCCGCTCCCCCCAATGTTTGTGCGTGTGCATGTTGTGGGCATATGGATTACGGTGCTGCATGGTGTGTGTGTGCGCGTGCGTGTGTGTGTGCGGCCCAATTATTGAAACAAGATCCTCGCGTTCGCGAACATACACCACATCTACAGCTTTCTCCGCACTGCAGCAATGTTGAATCCAGGCTCACCTTGCCTCCGTTCCACCCTCTCAGCACGACAGCAACACTATGTGCATGGTCTGCATCCCTACTGCACCCTGCAGGCCACATGTACATGCCCCGATCCCTCTGCAAGGGCCCCAGTGGGTGAGCTTGCAATGGTGTGTGTGTGTGTGTGTGTGTGTGTGTGTTGGGGATGGAGGTAGCTTGCCACGTCCACCACACTGCATTCTGCCCCGTAGCCACCCACACCCATCCACCCGAAGCAGTGGTACACTGTGTACAGCAACCAGGGGTGTGTCCCCCTCAGTACTGCAGTACTGTTGGGCCTGCGCGACACGGCAGTGAATCCTACTGAATGCACTGGAAGGTGAGCGATATGCTTGGGTCTGATTCGGCGCAGAAAGGCGATCTCACGGCCCACCGAAGTCGCTGTGGTGGCACAGCGTGGAATACAATAAATGGCGTCTGCGGGTATATACAGCACGGCGCAGGCCACCGCGTTGCGCCGGGTGCGATGGACAGTGATGGAGGCCCTCTGCAAAAATACGACGGATGGGGTACACCTTCAACAGCTGCTGTTGAATGCAAAGCCCGTTGTCTGGATTCAGTCGCCATTTTCACGGTCTTTAACGCAGGCGGAGCCCTCTGACGCCCGAACCTCCAGAAACATTCGTCGACCACTGCCGCTGATCCCAACCACTGTTGGTGACTCCACACCCCCTGCCCGCCCCTGCCCGCCCATCGATGGGGCGCCGGTCATGGGGGGTCACGCGGGGAGGCCCCTTCCTTGCACACTAGAGCTGCCATATCGGCTGCGCTGTGCACTGGGTGCATTGCACGTTGCTTCCATCGGCAACGCACATGTGCCTTGAGAAAAAGTATTTATTCTCCCACCTTGATGGGTGCCAGCAATCGCCTGGCCGTGCGCCCGCACGTCGCGCAACACCCAGAACCCCAGGGTCCCATGCCCTGAAATCCCCTGTCCAGTGACCGTCCACCACAACCCCGTACTTTGCAGTACGCCAACCCATCAACACCACACCAACGAACAACGACCCATCAACACGACTCCCGATTTGTGCAGGTCGATTCCCGATTCGGACGGGACTGGAAAGGCGGTGTTTGCCAAACGAAAGCAGAGACTGACTCCTGAAGTACCGCCCGCTGCATTGACATCCGCGCGCCCTCGAGTGCCTGAGCGCTGCGGCTACGACCTCCTGCTCCATGCGTTCAATTTTTTACCCCCCATCAGGTCCGACTGGTAGAGTGTAGAAGGTGATCACGCGCACCTTCCCCTTCTGGAAGGGTCATAGGCTGGCGTGCGTGGAGCAGTGCGTGTGAGACTCCTGCAACAAAGCGAAAAAGGATCCACAACACAATGCCATGTGCTCCAGCCAGCCTGTCCCCTGGAGTGCGCTGACACTTGCCATGTCATACTGGTGGGGGGGGGGGGGAAGGGGTTTACTAAGGCAAAATTTTGTCTACACCGACTCCGTATGGGATGAGCAACTTCCAGCTTTCACTGCTCAGATGAGAGTTTTGGGGCAGTCCCAACCGCCTTGTTGGGAGGAGGACTGCAATGAAAGAAGCTAAGCCTGTTTGCGTTTATTGGGAGTGTATATCCGTTTCTACAAAAAGCAGAAGGTGGAGTTGTTTTGCCGTACAATCCTTTGAATGGGACAGATTGCACCACATTTTCCATGATGAGCACAAATGTTTAACGTGAGCGCTCACAACCTGAGCTTCATCCACTTGCAACAGAGCCACCACAGCCATGCAACAAGGCCTATGGGTGTGGTTGGTCTCATGCTCGCTTCCTGTCCTGTGAGACCCAATTCAGGTGAGCTAAGCGAAGCCGCAGGTGGAACCTTTGGTAGACTAACCTTCTTTAACACAGCCAACTACCAAAGGCTACTGGATTCCAACCACTCAAAGGCACAAAATTCCAAGAAGGAGCGGGAACGAAAGATGATGCAAACTGATGTGAGAAACAAAACTGTCAGAGTGAGAACCTACTGCATTTACGCTTTTCGGAGCTTTGTTTGTCAACAGCACAGCATCAAAAAAGTGTTGCGGGTGACCAAGCCACTCAACATCCCTGATGAGGTAAAGACACCATGCAATACCAGCATGGCCGTCCCACCACCTGCCAGCCAGGAGAGACTCCTGGGGGGGTGAGACCTAATTCAGGTGAGCTAAGTGAAGGTGTAGGTGGAACCTTGGGTAGACTAACCTTGTTTGACACAGCCACCTACCAAGAGCTATTGACCACTCAGAGGCAGATGCCGTCAAAAAGGAACGGGAATTTCCTGGGGGGTCCCAGGAAAAGGTCCATTCAGCAAAATATATGGCTATTGATTCCGTCCCACTCCTGAAAACCAATGCTTGTAACAACACAAGACTTCCCTTATTACACATGCAGTGAGCAGTTATGGGACATCGGAAATTGGAGAGGGGCAATGGTGGCTGAGGGGCAAATGAAGACAACTCCTGAAAACTGATGCAATCAAATATCTTAAGGCTCAACCCGCCCCCCTTTCGGGTATTATGACACGCTGATCATTTTGAGGGAAATGTCAAGGGGGATAATTCTGTTCAAAAAATAAAAAGTCATCTAGGGCTGCAAGGAGCTGAACAAGCCCCAGTTGACTGAGATGGTGGATTGCCGGACAATGCTGCGCACGCTTGTCCAGGAAGTAGCTAGCGGCAGCACATCGCAGTGCATGCATGCAGTGCAGCAAATGCACCAGCCCAATGTTGACCATTCAGTATGAAATGGGGAATTCAAAAATGCCCCCAAAATGGAGAAAAATTTGACCCCCCCCCCTCCCGGACCCCCGCCCCCGCCGTGGGGGCTGGTGTCTAGAACTGAACTGCATACCCCCCCATGGGTCGCAGATAGTGTCACTTCAATTTTTCTTTCTTCTTTGCTACTATTGCATACATACATCCATACCTCTGTAACCCTGAACTATGCATGTGGTAGTAGTGAGGCAGCCGCGGTGGCTTTGGCAACGACATCTTCCTTGTAACCACTTGAGGTAATTACGTCAGGCTCTGCACTGAACATTATCCCATACATCCGATCATAGTATCCAGGCAATCAAAACTGTGTTGGCCTATTGTGGCCACTATGCGTTGATCCAACCCAGGCAAAGAGAACTTTTCCCTTCAATATGGGGCCCCAGCGGTGAGGACTTGGCCCTTTTCAGCCCCCCCCCCCCCCCCCCTCACCAGTTTTTGACAGATAGCTGGACGGTGGTTCACAGCAGGTCCAGCCCCCCCCCCCCCCCTGGCCGGGGCTTTTCGGGGGCCCATGACCAAGGACATGGTCAAATTCCGGATATTCTGGATATTTTAGGATTTGAGCCTGTCCCTTGCGTGGCTCTGGGTACATGGGCCTAGCAGCCGGTACGTGGATCCCCATGGGTACTAGAGTTCCCATGCTGTCACTCAACGATGGTATTGCCCACCGAGGTGCCAATAGGCCCAAAATGGCGCTTTTGCGCCATAATGGGCACCACTAGGAGGGCCTAATTGGTGCTACATGGCTCCTCATGGCTTTATACATAGCCATATTGTCACCAAATGATCATCCAAGCCGGGCCCCAGGGGTTGTCAGATGTCATCCAGAAATCATGATTTTTCAACCGACCCAATCCGTCAAAAACTTGGGGTGGGGGGGCTGGGAAGGGGAAGGGGATTGGCGGGAGGGCAAGGGGAATGGGGGGGGGTGAGACCTACTTAAAGAGTGTGGATCGGGATATGCGTGAAATGGAGAAGAAAAACAGACAGACAGACAGTACAGCAACATGGGCATTTTGAATATACACAAGTGGGGTGAAATTTTTGGTTTTACCACACACAACAAATGAAAAACAGTACCGTATTCCAACAGATGTACCTCTGTGAATCAGCAAAGGCTTCCCGGCCAGCAGAAGAAGACAATTGGCACGGCATTCCCTAACTCATTGTGAGCATTTTGAATGTAAACAAGTAGGGGTAAATCAAGTTTCCAGGTTCCAAAAAATTCCGGGTCCCGCTGGCGCCCAAGTTGCCGGTTCTAACCAGGTGCTCACTAACAGTATGGGTTGAGGGGTCCAGAGGGGGGGGGGGGGGGGGGAGGGGGGGGGGTGTCAGGCCTCACAGGCAAGCGCCCCCCGTGCTGCGACCCCATGAGTTTAACAGACATTGTTTGTTAAACAAAGGCTGGGGAGGGAGTCGAGAGCAGGAGAGGGGATTAAGATTAGGTCCCCAACAACGAAGGGGTGTCCCAATTCCATGATAACACCCTCATTGGGATACACAGCACAAGCACAGCATCAGAAAGCCAAGGGCAACTATGCACAGCACAAGTAAATGTGGACCGACTATGGTCCTGCCCATCACACCTCCAGGACCTCTATCTTTCAAAACCCGGGGGGGGGGGGGGGCTGGAGGGGTTCGCATACAAGGACCAGGCCCGGCTGCCTGCCCCCCCTTGGGCCTGGCATTGCTGTTTCTGCGTAGGGGCACCTGTCTTGCCAAAGGCAATAGAATTTGTTTCTTATGTAGCAAAATTTGAAAGAGTTTCAGTGCAACGTGCATGCAATTATTATGAGGAACGGAAGGGCATTGGAGGATCACCCAGAGTTGCTTTGAACACGGATGCTTTGCGTCTAAAATGGGTGTTCCCAACATGAATCCAATCGGGTCTCTGGGCAATAACTAATCAATTGTACCAAAAAATAAAAACTGCAAGGTGTCTCTAGGAATCAACATAGTGCCTCCAAGAATCAATACAGTGTCTCCAAAAACAACCCTAATGCTGTGAAGAAACAACAGAGCACCTCCAAGTATCAATGCCATGCATGTAAAAAAACGAATGAGCACTGGATGCTTCCTGTGAGACTCATAGTGGTGCTTCCATGAATCAACACAGCAGAGAGCACAGCAATGAATGTAGTGCTCTCAACAATTAATGTCATTTGAAGCAAGGACATTGGGCGCAACAGGGTGAGGGATCGATAGCATGCCTCTGGAAATACCCACACCCACTCCATGGCCATTCCCTCTTGTGTGCCGTGCACACTCCCTTCCAGCCCAGGCTAGGGCAGGGGGCTCAGGACCCCCCCCCCCCACTTTCTTGCAAAACAAAAATATTCCATGTGCGGATTTCAACACAACTTGACAGAACTCACGCCAAAATCAGGGGCGTGAAAATGTTTGTCTAGATGGGGGGGGCATCCGACCTCACATCCCTACAGGGGGGGGGGGCTCTGACAGGGGGTGGGGGAGGTCAAATGCACTGAGGTGAAATTCCCCCCTGTAAGCAAGTTGGAGCTGCCCGAACCCCTCATGACATGCAGCAACAAAACAACAACATCAACAACAAAAACGACAACACCACCACCATCATCATCACCAACAACAACGTCAACATCAACAACAACATCAACATCAACATCAACATCAACATCAACATCAACAACACATACATGCAGAAGCTCCGATGGTGTTTGGCTCACCAGATTGAGGAGTCTCGGGCGTCGATCGCCCTGACGTGGCCCCGCCAGAACGGCGTTCCTCGGATTCAGGATCTTCAGAAACTCTTCTACCCAATCTGAAACCCTCCAAATTGGGTTCGGGCAGAAAGCAATCCGTGGCACAGACCCCCAACGCTTTGAGGTCCCCAGACACAGGCTCTCCAGCAGTGGTTGAACCCGATCTAGGCTGCGCGGGAACGAGATCCGCAACCTGGGGCTCCTCAGACGCACCGTGCACGGCTTTGGATTCCCCAAGGGGAGGCTCACAGGATGGGCGGTCCTCGGGCTCAGGGGATGGGCAGGGCTGAGGGGATGGGCAGAGCTCAGGGGAGAGGCAGGGCTCTGGGGATAGGCAGGGCTCAGGGGAGAAGCAGGGCTCAGGGGAGAAGCAGGGCTCAGTCGACGAGTCCCCCGACTGATACTCACAGTCTGTCACCAGCACGTCCTGAAATGAGATCTTTGGCAATTCGGCCTTGGGACCTTGGGGCAGGTTCTCAGCATCGGTGGCTTTGGGCTGTGCTGACCCACTGGACCCCCCTGACCCTCCCGATTCCCCAGTCTGGGGCGTACGGGGCAAATCTGCAGCTTCGTCTCCGTCATTGGCCGTGGCCGGGCCGGTTTTGCGGGCCAGCGCAGGTGATCGGAGGGTGTGAGGCCCGTTTCCGACCCTCTCACATCGGTTGGCCGCCCTCAACGCAAGGCCATCCAGCCGGGGCTTCCCGTGGGCAAGACCCACACCGCCAGAGGACGGACTCAGGCTACTGCTGGTGCTGGTGCTGACGCTGTTGGAGATCCCGCTGCTGGAACCCGAGGACCGGGTGCTGGATTGCCGGCCGAAATGGTACTGTGCCAGCCCGGCCCCAGAACCAGTGGACGACCGAGGGCTGAAATCTGTGGTAAACCAGGGGCGACACTGGGGCGTGTTACACAGCGTGGTCGCACCGACATGCAAAGCCCCGTGGGCTTACAGCACGGATGCATTGGAAGGGGGGGGACTCAGAGCGGGGTGGCAGGAGCGGGTCGGAAGGCGATCGGGCTGGGTTGGCAAAACGGTCCGGGGCAGTTACTGTCAGTTACAAAGAGAGCGTACAGGAAGGTTGGAGACTCGGCCCACGGAGGGAGGGGATTCGCCCTCCCCCCGCTTCGGATATATGCTTGGTTTGCATAACACCGCGCTCGCCAGGCACTTGCTGCTGCTCAAATTCAAGGGGCCAAGGGGACCCTCCTCACAAAGCACTGGACAAACAACGCTGCCAGGCCATGCTGCGCAGACGAAGCTGCCCATGGCCCGAGGGGTGATGGCGGACCCGTCCACCCAACACCAAGTCCCGTACGGCGCCAGCCACCGACGCACCCCAACTGGTTTCAGGGGCCGCTTCAGCGACTGACCAAATCACTTGTGGATCATCCAAGCTCCCACACCCCGCCGTAAGCGGCGGCCTAGGATGGGACCTATTCCATCCCAGTAGGACTAGAAGGGCCTATAAAACCCAAATCGAGCCCAAAACCAGCAAATGGCACCAGATGCCCTGCAGGAGGGTCTTCGGGGGAAGCCAACTGCTGGTCTGTGTTGGGGTGGGGCGATGCTTTCGCCCAGGGACGAGTTCGCCTGGGGAAAATGTTGCACATTTCTTAGGAGCAAAATTTACCCACGAACTTCTCCTCTGGCAAAAAGGTTTCCCCCTTGGAGGCCAAATTTAACAAAATGTGGCATTGGTGGTGGTATTTGGTCCCCGTTCAATTCCGGCCAACAACGCTGGAAGAGCGGGAATGAGAATCACTATCCAAACCAGAGCTCAACACAAGCCTGGAACCAGAGCTAAAACCTGTTATGGAGCTCGAGCTACTATCAGCAGCAGTCCACCATGCATGGCTGCGAAATCCCTGCCGTGTCAGGGTCCCAGAGCAGAGAGGATTCAGAGTCGCTACATAACCCCTGTCACCTCGGGGTCTCCGGTAGGGAAGAGTCAAAATGGCTACTTGACCCCTGCCCGGGGTTCTCAAAACGGGGAGAAGTTTTCCAGTCCAACGAAATTCCCCCAGAAAATGGCCTTCATAAAACACTTGACGGAAGAGCCCCTATTTCAAACACCCCGGCTCCGCCCTCAGGAGGCAGAGTCCCTCACAACCCCTTTCCTGGAAACAACCGCTGGTCATACAACAGCCTTCCCCGACAGCCCTGCCATGCACGCCAACCGAAGGCACAGCATACGTGAACCACCAGATGAACGTCTCGTCGGTTCCTCTAAGCAGCCTCCTTTCTCCTCCTGTGGCTGCGAAATATCCCTCCCCGTGTCCCTGCCAAGACTCCCCATAATTCTGGGCTGAGCAGTGTAGGCAGTTGCATGAGGCGTGTCAGGCAGGCTGCGATCAGACTCGTCAGCACCCTCCGATGGGGCACACTCCACTGTAATCGACTCGGGCCGGTCCAGGTCCAGTTGTGCCGCTTTTGGCAGACGGCGCTGCGCCGCCCGCGCAGCAAGGCCTTCCAGCCGAGGGGACAACGACTGGGCAAAGGAGACCTTGCGAGAGATGCTGGGGCTGGACTGGCCGTCGATCATGGAATTGTTAAAGGAATTGGAAAGGGAGCTGCCAGGGGACCGGGCGCCGAGGTCTGAGTGCTGGCCAGACTGGAACCTTGGGCTCAAGCCGAACGAAGGCAACCCTGGAGAACTGGCCGACCTCGGGCTGAGCACTGTAAAAGAGAAATGTGTGCACTTTGTAGCACAAGGATGCCACCAGTCTGGGTGAGGTCAATTCCAAATACATTTCCCCCTGAGCCCAGGGGTCCGGGCAGGGCTGGGCTGTGAGAAGGTATCAAGACAGGATAGCAATGCCTCATACAACCGTCTTCGGTACCTCTTGTTTGCCAGGAAAATAAGAGAGGGTCTGTGCATCTGTAACCAGGACTGTGTATTGTGTATTGTGTATTGTATCACCGAGCTGATGAAGAACTGTAATGTCTGCCGGTTCATACCTTTGCACAAAGCCAGACAGAACACTCCTACTCGTCACTGTATGGCTCCTGAAAGAAATCCACGGAATTCAAAGCATTTGAATGCAGTCGAATTTTGAAAGCCGTGCATTGTGGGTCGATTCGGCACCCAATGACGGTCATTTGGAATCCAAAACATGGCCACCGGGGCTACTAATCGGGTCTAACAAACTTTGTGAGATTCAACCTCAGATGTCAAAGAAGTATCTGCCAAAGTCGGCAGACCCCAAACCACCAGGCTGGGGGTATGATTTTGGACGACATCATCTGCTTGCTTGCTTGCTTGCTTGCTTCTTGCTTGCCGCTTGCTGCCTGGTGCATCCAAGACCCTAAACGGGGTGGTAAAACCTTGTTACACTGGTTGTACTGGTTACACCGGCTCGGTGACCTGAAGGACAACGCAAGAACCTGTGCCGGGGCTGACACATGACAGGCAGAACAAAATTTGGCCTGCATCAGGCCGTCTTTAGGCCCTGACACCCCCCCCAAAAAAAATTCTATTGCCTTGTGGCAAGGCACCTCGAATAGGGACTCGCATGATTTGTTCGCCCTCCCACCCCCCCTTGTGTTTGTCGGGTTATGTCAGGTACAACTGGGAAAAAAGGGTGGGTAAAAAGGATTGTGTTGTCCGGATACAGCTGATAACATCTCAAGGACCTACCGCCACCATGAGGGCTTAGTTGGTGCTGCATGGCTTTTCATGGCGTCATACGTACTCCCATTGTCACCAAAACATCACCCAACAACAGCCAAAGGGTCCCTGGGGGTCGTCCAGGGTCCCCCGGAATTAGTAAATTTTCAGCCAACCCATGCCGGCCTGAAAACCCTCAAGTCCTCACCAGTGTGGCCCCGTGGCGATCTTGGAAAGTTGGAGATAGCATCCGGGGGCCCGTCATTGGTTAGGGGGTCCATACAGAGGGAAAAAATTGCAAGGGGACCTGGGTCCGAATCAAAACACAGTGGTGGCTATAAGCCAAGTTTTGCTCACCACAGTGCTAGCGGCTCAGTCCTCACCGGTATGGGCCCCGTCGTTGGTTAGAGGGATTGGGGTCCAGATTGACACACACGTGCGCTATAGCCACCCAGGTTGTGCCCACCATGGTGCTAGCAGGTCCAACACAGTGCTCTCGGGGCCAATGAGCACCATGGTGAGGGCCTGGTTGGTGCTACATGGCTTTTCATGGCTTTATACGCACACCCATTGTCACCAAAACATCACCCAACATCGCCAGGGGTTGTCCTGGGGGGGGGGGGGGATCTTGGAAAGTTGGAGATAGCACCCGGAACGGGTCATTGGTTAGGGAGTCCATATAGAAGGAAAAAATGGAATGGGACCTGGGTCCGAATCGATGCTTAGTGGCGGCTATAGGACAACCATATTTTGACACCTCCCCACCCCTCCAAATAAAGCGGCGCCTGGGTACCAGGGCGTGGAGGGGTCAAGATTGAAAAATTCATTGGGGGATAATTTTGTCTCCCAAAATGATGATTTTACGAGGGTTTAAACATCCGATATCATACATTTGGGTATGCCATGTGAATACCCCCAAAAAATGGGGGGTATGCTGACAATGTGGCTCTTACACTTCCACTTGATCTAATCTCTTCCAGGTGGTTCTTGCACCACCTTCTTGCATTGGGGACAATCAACTTGTACTAGGCATCACTGGGGAACACAGCAAATACATCACATGCTTGAGTGGAAGATCCTAAGCGGAGCGTGAATGGCAGCATTGAGTACCACAGGGCCAATCTAAAAGGCCTGAAAATAATGCTGTGAACAGGAGGGACGATGCATTCAATCCAGTGTTGTTCATAGAGCCAGGGGATCATTTTCAAAAATGAGCAACTTGCCAGAGGATCAGGACAATGAGGGGCAACAGAAAACTGTAAAATTCCTGAAATCACGCCTACGGAGCGCACGGAGTTCTCATCCACGTTCCACATGGTTGTGTTCTTTCTCCACTCAACATTATGGATTGCAGCTGGCCGGACATGCGCTTATCAGTCTGGTCTATGCTGCAAGGCACACCATCACAAATAGACGCCCTCGAGCTTGGTCTCGAAAGATCGGGGAGGTCTGCAATCCACTGCGCAACCACCACCTGCGGCGCTGCTTGCTTCAACCAGACATGGCCCTGGAGGCACACAATGGAGAAACTGATGAGTGAGTTGTGATTGAGTACTGTAGTCTGATAAATAGCGTGAAGGGATGGTGAGGGTCGTTCAATTGCACTGGTGCAAAAGTACCAGGCGGAACATTGCACGGTAGTGAAGGTCACTGATGGCTGTGCAGGTTTGGTAAATCATCGAAGGTTGGTACAATATCCGCGTTGCGGAGGGCTGTGGAGGGTTGTTGCAGGCTCTTCAGGATCAGTCAAGCTTAATGAGGGTGCTGGATGATTGACGAGGGTTGCCGGGGGTGTGGAGGGTCCCATCGCCAGGCAAAGGGGTCTGGAGGGCTGGTGTACTGCTGTAGAGGACAAAAAAAAGTGGTAGCTTAATGCCACCAATAGCACCAAGGCGAACGCACCTGCCTTTGTTTTCGATTCCCGTATCCTCAACAATCCTCAAGAACCCTCAATCGTCCTCCATAGCCACCACCTCCTTGCAACAACTTTCCCCACAACTCTCATCATCCTCTGCAGACCCTCAACAGCCATCACAAATCTACAATCATCAGCAACCATCTGTACCCCTGGTTGGCAGCCCTTATCAAGCCAGCATGATCCTCAACAATACTCAACAATTCTCCACTGTCCTTAACAACACTTGGCAACCCTTCGTACAACCCTGCAAGACCCTCAATAACTCCCAGAATGTACGCAGATCTTTCCCCCTGCCAGGGAGGAGGGGCCCTTACGAGCCGATTTTTCAAACGCCATGTGACTGTACCCTGGATGTGATGTGAATGGGTGGTGTGACGGCAGGTATTTTTCGCACAGCAGCGGGATTCATGTGTGTAGACTCAGGCACTCAGACTTTGCAAATGATGGTGGGCAGTGTAACTGCAGTGTAGAGACAGACGCTAAACTATTCACTGGTTTTGCCACGGGGCTGCAGCGTGGCCAGTGTGCCTACACTGCCACGAAAGTTAACGTAACGTGCCTGTCGATGCACAGTCAAGTTGTTGCAGCTGGATCCTTTACTTCAGCGCGTCAACCCGTTCCTACGGGCAAATCAAACTCAATGCAACACAAATGTTACCGGGGGCGCAACACTCTGGCCCCCTGCCACAGTTTGATGTCCAGTAGTGGGCACTTATCAGTCACAAGGAGCATCACAGGGTGGTGCACAGGCTCACACCTGCAATTCAAGTGCTGTGGCTCGGTCTGCGGGCTCATGCTTCACGCTAGAATAAAAAGTGTGTTGGGACTGGACCCCACAACCACACACCCACACACCCACCCACCCACACACACACACACACACACCACATACACACCTACCCAAATCCACATCCACTCTCCACGCCCATGCGCTAACATGCCTCAACGGAAGCAACAGTGCGAAGCTTTCTGAGCCCAAACACCTGAACTTCTGTGACGCTACCTTGCATGCGATCGAGGCTCAAGTGCACATGATGTGCCTGACACACCCGGAAGCAACAGGCTCTCACATGGCAATACCCAACGCACGTGACGTGGCGCAGTCCCTAACGGCACTGGGACCCTTTCCAGCCCCTGTGCAGCCTGTCCTGGAACGCCTCTGGAAGGGAAGTCCAGCAGGGCGCCATCAGACACATGGCATCCCTTGCCTGTGGCATCGTCAGCCTCATGGGCAGCAGGCAGAACCAATCCCTGTGGTGAGGCGCCCCGGCGACAGTGGGAGGTGTGTGCCTCGTGCTGGGGATGGCGCCGGTGCGCATGCCAGTCCTGGCACTCATCCCTGTCGGCCATGCGGCCGGGACAACAGAAGTGGGTGGGGCAAACGGGGAGCTGGGCGGGAGCGGAGTTGGAATTAGGGGAGTGGACCAGGAGTGTCCCCAATGGTTGGGTGAGCCAGGCTCGCTCCTGTGGACGGTAAATGAGGCGGGCTCATGTTCCGATTCTGTCTCGTGGAGTGTAGCGCGGTGCCATGGCGCGGGTACGGCAAGCAGTTGTGGCTCACGGGACAGGCCACGCTGGGCCATGGCAGGCTTCCTCCTTGCCACCGCCTTTCTTTGTTCTGCGACTTACCACTTTTGGACCTATGCAATGTAACCTCGGCCCCCAACACACTGTCCAAGTTGCAAGCTGGTCACGCAGGATGAGCCTGCGTCGGAGACCCTTGTCCCATACTACAATGGAAAATGGCCAGAAAAAACTAAAGAGGGAACCCAGAGGCAGCTTCCCGGCGATTATGTGGCACCCCAACAAAAGCCCACCTCCTACTTTCCCACTGTGCCACCCCCTCAGTATCAGCGGTGCAAACCTGGGAGTGACGGTGGTGCCTGCACCTGCCCGCACCACCTGAACATTTCCAACTGAAAATAAGGCAGATGCAGTACAACCCTTTCTCCTCATCACCAAGATACACTTCAATATTTCTCACGCGCGCGCGCACGCACACGCACACACACACACACACACACACACACACACACACACACACACACACACACACACACACACACACACACACACACACACACACACACACTTCGTGCGGGAAAACCAGTGGGGACCAAACGCGGGGCACAACGTCAGTGAAGACGAACACACACACACACACATCCTCCTCATTTGTTGTCGACTGAATCATACATCCAACCGCACTCAACGTGGGGGAAAGAATGAACGTGGGGGCTGATCGGGGATTGCAAAAGTCAGAGACAACGAATAGCGGTTTGAAATTCTTTGTGGAACCTCGTTACTTTAAGGACCCCATCCTCAAAATAATCCTCAGACAGAAAAACGCAGAAGCTGAAGCAATCTGACACGGCCGGCCAATCAGGTGTACGGCTCATGGAAAGGGGCAAACCAAGACTGAATGAAATCCGCGGCGGCCATGGAGAAATTGATGGGAAAACTGATGGAGTGGCATTGCATGACTTCTGCGTACAAGCCCATGTAGTTGGTGGTCCTGTGAGACGAGAAGCCCATGGCCCAGAATGCACTCAGGGACGCAGTGGCCATCCTTCGTCTACTCATCATCATCGTCAGCCTCAGTTTCGGGGCACGTTTGGTCCACGAGCCCAGTCAAATCCAAACGAGTCGCAGCAGCAGCTTTCTCTCCCTCACCTGCAGTCTCACGCCACCAACCGCGGAGCCGGGGGTGGGTTGCAATGCCAGGTCACTTGGCACAGGTTTGGGAAGACACACGGCTCCTGGTTGTCTCACACGTGAACGGGCCATTGAACGGCACTCCCATGGTGCGGGGAAAGGAGGCCGGGCCCGGTGGAGTTTCCTCCTTACTACCGTCTCCATGCCCTGCCGCCTGTGGCTTTGGACATCAACTGCCCCGCACCACAACTTGGAATCCCTGTGCCGCTCTACACACTCTCTGGGCCTGCAGCTCTGGAGAGCTGCAGGATCAGAGATTGGGGAACGGGCGAGCGTGGGGGTGCCGTAGTTCTGGGCACTTTGTGCCCAAGGGCATCATGAAGATGGGGGGAATTGCCCCGTGCGACCCGGGCTGCCCAAAACGGTAAGAGGGTCGAGGCGGGTGGCACCTTCCCCCATGCAAACCGCCTGCAGAGCGGGTATCGTCAGTCTCCGTTGCAGCGGGTCCTCCAGAGCGGTTTTTGACTGCGCTGTTGAATGGCCCCGCCGCACGCTCCAACGCCCGCCAGACGCCCGCCGAATGCCCGCGAACCCTCCATACTTTTGCGGGGGGATATAAGACGGGGCGGGGCGGCGGGATCTAACAGCTTTTGTCAGCGTTTCTGGACATCCTTCTCAGCTAAAACCACCGCCACCCTCCTTTGTCCCCTCCTCATTTGCTTCCTGTACACCCGCCCGGTACGCATGACATCGCGCAGTGCTCAGCATTGGCTGGCCCCACCCTGATCCGTGTACCGGAGCAAACAATCGACGGAGAGTCTCGCACCCTCCTGGTGCTCTATGACATGTCATTCTACGGCTGCACAGAGATTGGACGAGGGCGGGGAGTCGCTCAAGGCGCGGAGTCTCCCACCACAACCGCTCTCTACATCAAAGACGGCAGTCGTCTACCACACCCAACTCACGGCGGCTGCAACCTTCCGCTGCTTTGTTGTGCAGCAGTGAGAGGTTTCGAAATGCCTCCGTACAGCTCCTTGGGTGCAATCTCCCACAGGCCACTCCCTTGGTACCCTGTTCCATGGTAGACTGACCCAGGGTACCATAGTCCAGACTTCAGACGTCCACAGACCATGCGCAGGCATGATGCGCACACAGGCACACACTTGTTTGCATCAAATGGTAGTTGACCGTTGGCGAGCTCAGCCAGAGTGATTCCAAACGCCCAGATATCGGCCGACGCACCGTACGTCTCGCAGCGAATACGTTCGGGCTGTGAGGGCAGTGGTGCACTTGCAGCACCTCATCCTTGCCCAAAGCAGCGATGAGGTGGGAAATGGAGGTAAACGAACACCTTGTGCCCCCCCAAAAGAAACAATCAGCCCGCTGCTAAAACAGGAATGCAAACTTGAACAAAAGTAGGAAAAGGTGAGCTCCTGCACTTTACATGGGTTTGAGCATGGGATTAAATTGCTACTTCCCACTCTTCAGGCAGCAGACGTGCAGCAGAGATTGCAAACGATCCATGATTCTGCTGGAAAACTGCTGCTTATGATTTCCTGTCATTTTGCGTGGCACGGATGAATGATACCTGCGTGCAGGCGAATGCAGTACAATGCCACTGCACTTGTGCCATCTTGTGTAAGAGCCAAGACTGGTGCACACTCAGACGAGGGTTACATGGTACTTGAAAGTCCTTGAAAATCGCCAGCGCTCTGCCTGCCTACCTTTAACATGTTCCGCCTATGTATACCATCGTATGAGTGGGATAGGAAAAAGAAAATACAAACATTTTGCAAATGGGTAGTATATGTTTCGATCTTGGACGTTCATCAAGTGACGACTCGTGGAGGGGGGGGGCGGAGGGGGGCTTTCCGACCTCCTGTTTTGGTACAGAAACCTGGCCACCGAAAAAAGGGGGGTTGCCTAACTCCGCATACTGCCACTTTCCAGAGGGGGGGGGGGGGCTTAATTCACTTTTTGGGCTCCCCCCTTCAATGAGGGCTCCAGGGACTAAAGCCGGAAACAGACCTCAGGGAGTGGTTGAGGAGGGGATACCCAAACATATATGCCTGAAAATAATCCCTGCAACGCACTGATCACTTTGACATATGCACCATGGGGAAGATATTTCCCCCCAAAAAACATCCTTTGGCTGGGTCTGCCGCCCAAGTCAATGCGAACCTTCGTGACTGCCCTTGTACATAGGCCCAGTCAGCGGAGCACCATCCCCCCCAACCCCCCGATGCAAGTTTTGCCCCCCTTCCAGCCCCACCCCCACAGGTGAATTTTTTCAACTCCCCTTGGGGGTTTGAGCCCGGGTGCTGCTGGCGGCATTCAGGAAACATGACCCAAGGACAAGAAATACTTTGATCCAGTGCGTGTGGTGGGTACGTCCAGTCAGCAGCAGCACAGTGCGTTGAGGCTGGGCCGCAGGCTCGCTGGGGTGAAGTTTTGCATAAACTGAAAGGCAGGTGCCTGTCATGATTGCATACCGACCCAAGCCGTAGCATAGCACTCCGGAGTTTTGGAGCAAAAAGGCAGGCATGATGCTGGATTAGGTGCATGCACTGGCACGTGGCAGGCGCAGGAGGGAGCCTCTTTCATGGGAGGACAGCATACTGACATGTAGGGGCCAGTCCCCATGAAGGAATGTGATGAATCCTCGGGGCAAGCAATGCTCCCGAAATCTGAAATCTGAAACACCTGCAGATGAAGCAGCACCATTGCAGGAAAATACCCTGATATCTGCATCGTGGAGCATGTCTCTATGCGCACCCTGGCGCAATGTTCTTGGACAGTGTCAGAATAGTGCCCTGGTTTTCAGCCTTCAACTCCAGGACTGTCCTCAACAGTCAAAACCAACCTCCAACAAATGTGTGCAGATGACTGCCCGGCTGTGAAGCACTAAACCGGGGGGGGGGGGGGGGTCGCCAGACCATGTAGAAGTATCTTGCTAACCTTCGGCGCGGGTTCCGACCGTCACGTGTTGGGGCCGGGCTTCCCGTGAAGCAAGGCAACAGCGTTTGGCAACGCAGACACTCGCAATGAATTGCGATCTGGAGGTGCATGGGATGGCCTGCACTGAACTGCACTAAACACTAAACAGAGCACGCCGCGTTCATCGTGGGAACACCAAAAAAATCCCAAGAGACCACCCGCGATGTGGCCCGCCGTGCCTAAATCGTCCACCCCCCCCAAAATCCGAATTGTTCTGCCCACTGCTTCGCTAAATGATGCAGTGGACATGGGGTGGTATATCCTCAAAAGAACAAAAAAACGGGGGGTCCTTTCAACACACCTCTGCTTCACTGACCCCGCCGAAACCACCACCGCCGCCGCCGCCGCCGCCGCCGCCGCCACCACCACCACCACCACCACCACCACCACCACCACCACCACCACCACCACCACCACCACCACCACCACCACCACCACCACCAAGTCTCCGTCAGGACGTCCAACCGACGCACAATGGCGGGCCCTGAGCAATCCATCTTCTTGTTCAACGCTGTGTTGTGCACACCCCTCGAGTGTGCTTTACTGCGGGTGCACAGTGGCACACAGCCGTGTCTCCAGTGGTTTTCCACTGCCCCAAACTCCCTGGGGCACGCCCCTCAACGGATATGGCGGTTCGTATGAGGCGACCCGTGTAAAACAAATTCGTCCACCCGCGAGTGTTATCACAGACACAAAGACACGCATTGCCCACATGCTCTTTACTCTTGTATATAATGACGCCTTTGCCGTGGCAAGAGGTTTGACCCCAGATTCCTTTGGAACTTTCACGGCATTTTCCGTTGGTCCATTGGCATTGTGGAACCCCTTTTCCTTCTTGGCCATGGACAGGCTCTCTCTGGGAGTCTCTCTGTAGAAGGATTCTTGGTACGGAACAACGGTGGAGAATTGTAAGCGGGTGGTGCTCTTCAATTCTTGAAATGGCGTGCCAAGGGGGGTGGCCTGTTCGAATATTGACGCCCAACCGGGTGCGAAAACTTTTGGGAGTCTGGAGGGGGGGGGGGGGGTTAGGTGGTTCGGCCAGTCAGCAGCCGGGGTCCCCGGGGGGGGGGGGATCAGTGGGTACCCCAACATACATTCCTCAAAATGATCCCAATGACGCACTGATAATTTTGACCATACACAATTAGGGTAAAAACATTTTTCAAGAAAGATTTGCCCATCAGCTCAGGCTCCCGCCCCATCAGCCAAGGTCTGACCCGGAGGTTCGGGCGGGGGTCAAAAATATTTTGTGTGTTTTTCACCCATTTTTGATTTCTCCACAAAATTCTGAGTATTTTGAGTATAGACACGTAGGGTAAAGAAAAATTCCCCGTCAGGAGGCCAAAAAACTTTTCGACGCCTCCGGCGCCAGCACTTTTCCCCGAAATCTCAAATTGGAGAAACACGGGTTCGAAAACGTTGGGGGGTCTGGATTCGAACAGCACCCCTTTTGTGGCGTGCGGCACGCGCATTGGAATCCCGTTTGGACGCATTGTTGTGATGGCATGAGGAAGCAGAGCCGGTGGGTGGTGCCCACAATCAACGTTTCTGGGAGCTGTTGAGAATTGTTCCGTGGTATTGAGGGTCGCCGAGGGTAGCAGGGCTGGTGAGGGTCGTCGACGTTGCTGGTCATTGAGGGTAACTCAAGAGCCCTGTATGCGCTGTCGACGACTTGTCTCTCCTCTCATGCCCTCGACCCTCCACTGGTTTGTTGGGGATGTTGAGGTCATGACCGGCTGAGGTTTGCACTGCCATTGCAAAGTGGGAGCAAGGCATACCCCATCGCTGTTACACAAAATATTCGCAGGCTTGATGTCACGGTGCAATATAGGCCCGGCGTCGATCTCAGGGTGGTGCATACAGACCATTCCTTCGAGGACCTGAGCAAAACAAATCCAACAGTAGCGTGGTCCAGGAGATCGGCGCGCACGCGACACGCGCAGGTAAGTGTACATCGTGCGTTTTCGGTTCCGCAAGAAGTCTGGGCGTGCTGCGATCCTAACGAGCCCCGCTCCTCGTTTTTGGGCCAACCTCCCTTCTGCTACCCGGGAGCGCGGTCGCCAAGAGGATGGGGAGGGATTCGGAAAATGGGTTTCCGTGCCCCCCTGCCCCCCCCTTCACAGAGCAATGTTCTTCCCGCCCGGTGTCCCACCTTGATCATGACACCGATGTTTTTTTGGTTCCATCAGAAAGCGGGATGATGTCCTGTGCGAGTCAAAAACGATGCCCACGATGCACAGATCAGAGGTGTGTGTCACGGGGGAATACCTTCTCGATAAGTTTGCCGTCTCGGCTGCGCCACGGCCCGAGTTCGAGCCCCTGCTGGTCCTGGAAGGCTGGCACGGAGACCCGGTCGGCCCCCCCAACCCCTTCCCCTCCTCCTTCGCCGGGCCTGCGTGGCACCTCACGGAGCACTTTCCTAGTCGCCCGGGTTGCAGGCAGAACCCACCATCGGTATGCGCCCTTGCCACAAATCCAATTCGGGGATGTGGTTGGAAGCACAGGGACGGGGCGGTCGCCCCGCCTTCTGGCTGTCAGCCGCTGACACCGCGGCCCCACCCAATCCCGGCCCCATTCCGTCGTGTCCCGCCCCATCCCTTCCCGACCGCTTCTCATCCCGTCCTGACCTCATGGCCTTGTACCAGCGCTTCCTCGCATCCAAACCGCCCGCCACCACGTCCAACCCCACCACGGAATGCGACGTGGTATGTCGTACGAACTTTCGCTGCCCCCAGCGACCGCCAATGACACGCCGAAATAGCCCCCCCCCCCCGCACTTTAAGGGTGTGGCCGGCGTATACCTTAAGTAAGGGTATGGCCAACGGGTAATACATCGTGACCAGGGCCGGATGCACGCCTACCCCACACGTGGGCGGGAGAAAAAAGGTTTGCGCCCTGGCGGGGGGGGGGGGGGTCTTTGGAACCCCTTTTCCAGACCCCGCCCCTTCAGGGCCCCCATGCCGTCCCGTCGGGGGGGGGGGGGGGTCCTGAGGTATCCCAACACAAACCGAACAAACCGAAACCCACGATACGCTGATCATTTTGAGTGTGGCGGGGGAAATTTTTTTTGGAAAATTTGCCTCCTGGGCCGCAGGTGGTGAGACATCACTAGTGTTTGGACTTGCCTCTTTGACTGGCCTGTCACGAGAGACCCTTTTCCAGCCCCCCCCCCCATCTCCCCTCTTTCAGGGGCTCGAACGACCCCCCCGTGCACGCAAACCTGTTTTGGGTCAACCCATAGGTCGCGGTAGGCACACAGTAAGGAGGGTCTGCCTGCCCCTGGGCGCGCACTTACGGCAACAGTGATCCCTCCATGTCAAAGTCCGAGGATAGACGCAGACGCGGGAGGTATGTGGGTCCTGTTGGCGGCGGGGGGCACATGTCTCGAGAGGGTCCCTCCCCGCTGCATCTCGGGTCACGTGTACTCTTCAGCCACGCCGTACTCTTGGCTTGACAAGACCGACACACGGGGGCCCTCGCAGAACGCTACCTGTGCAGTGATGTTGGCCATAATGGCCTCCGGGATACAGGAGCACCGTTTCAGTACGTCGTCAAGGCTTCCGTAGTCCATGTACTCCAGAATGACATACACAGACCTGACATTAGGGACAGCGGCGACGGAGGCAACCTCAAATGACAGGATTGTACACTCACACTATCCAGAGCTGTCTGAGCACGTCGCAGTCCATCTCCTTAAGACACTTACTGAGGGAGAATTCTGTGCGAAGGTACGAGTATTGGCGTAAACCACTGGTGCCTCGTGCAGAAGAAAGGGCATTTTGTTGGCATGCATCTACCCCAGCCATACCTGGGACCCAGGCCCCCCCCCACTTGAAGTACAAGCCTGCTCTGGGGTAAGCCTGCAGATATCAGGAGGATTGTCATGGGGATCAGGGTGTGGTACAGAGTTGATGGAAACAAGGGTGAGGGGGTTAGCTTACGTGCATGATGACTGGTGCTGAAAACTGATCACTTGACGCAACAGAGTTTGTGTACCAAAAATGGCCCGACCAGATTTTCGTAAATTTCGTTTTTCCCACTATGGTCACTTTGGTCTGGAGAGGGGGGGGGGTCCAAGGGGGGGGGGTGACCCTCCTCCTTGCGGAAAAAAAAATTAAGCACACGCCTGCCCCGGAGGTTGTCCTGCCACGTGCGCACCCTCCCAAGGGCCGTAACGTGCTCAACCCAGGCCCCCACACAGCTGCACCTCCTTGCCCTCCTCGCATCCTTCTCCCGGCCTCCTCACAACCCCCTCTCAGCCTCCTCCGCCCGCCAGAAGCGCCCTCCCATCCTTCTCCAGTCCGAGGGGCAGGGGCCATGCCGCTCCGGTGCGCACCCGCTGGGTTGAGGGGGCACTCAGATGACACACGTCACTAATGGCCTGGGGGCCAGCCCCGTCCCCTGTGGCCTGGAGGCTCCCAGTCCGGGCTGCTGCATTCGCGCGCGTGCTGCTGCTGATGCACCAGTGGCCACGGCTTCGCCGTTTCCTTGCGTTCCCGTACCTGAACCCTGTTCCGCTCTCGCGCCTGCACGCTCCACGGTGACCACCACTTTCTCTGCACCATTTCTTGCCGATCCGTATCGGTCTTCTTCAGGGCAGGAGCAGGCCCCTGCACACTGTCACACACTGCATGTCGCCCTGAGAAAGACTTTGAGTGCAGAGCGTGAACATGCAAAATGGGAATAAAAGCTTCCCTCGTCCAAAAAACTTTACAGGCCTCAGCGGTGGTGCAAGGGCCCTGGCAACTTGCTGCAGCGTGTGTCTGTAGAGGGGAAGGTGACAAAGAGGAGCCGCCTCTCTGGGGTGGTAGTGGCTCTGTAGCACTGGGACGCTCGCATGCTACGGGGCGGACGCTGACCAAGGGCAAGCGGAGCTGTTGGATCACTCCAGGTCGAATGCCACTGGCTGCCAGAACCATGATTCCCGCAACCTCGAGAGCCTCTGAGCTTGCCTGGGTATTCTGTGGAGACCTTCAGCGGCGTACGCTGCTGCGCATTGCTATGCAGACAGCCGGCTCTCAAATGCCCTGCCAGTGCCCCACCCACTGCACAGGAGGTGGGCACTTGATTTGTCGCTTGCGAGACGCAAAAGCCCCACAAAGCAAGAGCAGGACCCTCCTCTTGGGGGCTGCTGCTTGGGGGGTGTAATAACAAGGACGCTCGCGTGGGAGGGGGAGGGGTCAACCCTGCTCCTGGCGGTTTGTTTTCATAATCTGTCATGCCCTATTCAGGCTCTCGTCTGGGAGAGGCCGAGGTAATCCAGAACAGTCAATCATCCCAGCCTACGGACAGATGGCATACTCCTGCTCCTTGACGTAAGCGGTCAGCCCAACAGCCAAATTGGGATGCTTGAGCTTCCGCATGGCCTTCAGCTCGCGTTCCACGGTGGCAGCGTCAAATCCAAGACTCAAGAACATGACCTGAAAAATGACAAGTCAGAGAGACGAAGACAGGGAAGGGACCTTTGCACGGGACAGGATGTTTGGCCCTCTCAGCACCGCAAAAAATTGTGCTGGGCATCAGAGGCAACACCATGAATGGCTCCAGCCAGGGTGTGGTAGTATGTGGTAGATTGGGTGGTGTCGTAGATTTTCTGCAATACGTTGCACATGCGGATGAGATTGTCAAATACGCCGGCCCTTTCGGCCCTTCTCAACGTGCAATTCGTGCCTTGGTCATGAGGCGGGGATATATGCGAGTCTTTTTGTATCATTGCTATTATTACTATTGCCACGATTTTGTCAGCAGTGATGTTATACCCTATTTTTAGTCCTTCCTACCTCGTGGTAAGAGCTAATATCCAATCTAGACCATCTAAATTCCTTCTAAAACGTGCTATTTTTTTTGGGTCCCCCACGCCCAAAAAGTAAAAAGGGGGGGGGGGGTCCCCTGCACCCCACGCAAAACCCACTTGGGGGGGGGGGTGCTGTTAATGGTGCTCTGAGGTTGTTGTTGAGGGTGCAGATGACGTTGTGTCTGTTGGTGAGCGTTTGTGGCGGTGCTGAGGGTGTGGCTGATGACGTGGCTAATGGTGCACGGTGATGCTGTTGAGGTGTGTTGTTGATCCTGTGGCCATGCACCCTGGTGGATACACTGGGTAACTTATGCCACATGTACATACTCCCCTCCAATGGATTCAGTTCAGAGCACTAATATGGGTGTGCTCACAAAGAGTTACATGAAATACCAAAACCTCATCAGTGAATGTGTGGGCCCAATACAGTCACCCATTGCCTCATCTCTCACAACGGAGCAGTTTCAAGTCCACTTCAATCCAAACTCTTGTCTCGTGCGCTTTTTGTTTCTTTACAGCATACCGCCCGTTCCTGTGCTAGTGCCACCTAGTCTCACATACACCCCAACCCAGAGGTGTGCTGTCCACCACTATAGTCAGATACGTAACACAGACTAGGCCCTGCACTTGCCCAATTGGGACCCTGAACACGGGACTCCCCAATCTCAATCCCCAGCCTTGATTAAAATTAGCATTAGAACGATATTATGGCTTGAACACTTGGGTCTCAGTCTTTGAAGCAGATAGGCATTATGGGCACTTTGACGCTGCAATCTCAGGCCAATTATTTGGACAGGGGCCACAATGCGTGGCCAAAGAACACAAAAAAAGCCCCCAAATTTGCTGGCCTGATGGTCACCTTGGATGGCCTCTAGGAAAATGGCGTGCAAGCTGGTTTCAATAGTGCTTTGGCATGCCAATGTGGCGATGGTTTTACAACAGTGCTCCATCATCATCAAATCGCCACCGATACATCAATGTGGGATCAATGTTGCTTGTTCTCTTCTAGGTAATCCAAAGGCCCATTGACAACAAGCAACCAATCTTGGGCGCATTATCGGGGGGAGCATAGCTCGCAAAATCTGGTGTCTTGAAAATGAGGGCATCCAGGACTGCAAACGAACTCCTGGGAACTCCCGAGAAACCAACCGCAACAGTACAACTGGCCAACTGCAGGGGCTGCTACTTGGAAGGCAAAAATGATGGATTTGGCAGGGGCTCTATATCCAGTGAGTAGGAGTTGGGGTGGGAGTGGATGTTGTTTTCAGAGTGGCCGTTGCTGTGGTTGCATTGGTGTGGTTGGTCGCATTGACAATCACGTCAGGCTCACGAGTGATGCTATCAGTGGGACTTCAACTCATCCACCCATCCGGCACTGAGCCAGCACACTGTGTACCAGCCTGCAGTACTCCATGGGAAGCCTAACTGCTGGGCAATTGATGTATGCACCGTAAAACGGCCAAGCTGCAGTGTAACATGCCCAACAACGGGGTTTCAGGAAAATAGCGCCGACTGAGCCCATGGTGAGAAGCCGGGACACCAAATTGTACTTGACAGCCCTTTTGGGGGTGTGCCATACATCCCCCTATTATGAGGCTGTCCACACCATGGGCTAGCTGATTTGGAACTTGTACTGCTCCTACCAAATCCTGCCAAATCAGGGATCACCCATAGTGCCACACCATTGCCAGGGCATCATGTCCCTGCCCCTGCTGCCACTTCAACCTCTTCCCAAAGAAGGAATGCGAGGACCTCCTCCATGTCATGTGGGAATTTTTTTTGGCTTGCAATGGCCTCAAGAGACGTGGTTGAAAGCATCAAGTGACTCCTCAAGCCAGCCTTCAATGGGCACAGCAACCGTGGGAGCAGGTATCTTGCTTAGGGGGCAGCTGAAGCCTCTGGGTAGCCTGACGTCTCTGCGAATGCGGATACTGCCATGCCCCACCCGTGTTCAAGTGGATATTGCTCGGGGGCCGCACATCTCAGGTGCTGCAGCCTGTCTTGCCTTTTTTCTTGTTTATCAGGAAGAAACAAGTACGCTGAGATCCCCCTCCAAAAGAAATCTCCCATATTCATGCAACAGCCAATTCTGACGTGCTGCTTGGATGTTGATGCAACATTAACATCTGACGGGCCAAGATACCATTGACACAACACTCCATGGTTGTTGATCAATTGATCCATAGCTGCAGAACCATCCTGATGGCCTGTGGAACCCCAAAATGTACAGCAGCTCCCTTTTTGGTAACCCAACAACAGCAAAAGTGGCAACGCTATGCGAAACAAGTGGGTGGGGCGGATTGATATAACAATTTGCGAGACAAACAACGTGAGATCACCCTCCCGTGTTTACCATGTACCAAGCGCAGGAGGATCACCAGGATACCAAGCATTTGGAAGTGGATCACATGGGTATTTTCAGTTCTAGCGATTGTCACCGGATTGTGATAATTTGATAAAATTTTTTAGCACAAGAGTCATGACCCCAACGATGGTGATTCCATCTGACAAACAGGTTTAGCACAAGAGTCATGAACCCAACGATGGTGATGCCATCCACATTCTCAGGAACGGGGTTCCTACTGCTGCGAATCAATGGTCGTCCTGGGGCAGGGGCCTTCAGCGTTACTGAGGCTTCAGCGTTAGGGTGCTGTGTATGCTGTAAGCCCCCACCCCCTTGTAATAGCTACGCCCTTGTCCAAGCTACAGCGGGCGTAGGGACCGCATTAATTTGGTACCTAATTTGATTCGGCACAAATGTAGTGCAGCCACATAAGACATGGGTTTGGTGACGAATTTGCCACTTACATAGGGTCATGGACACATTTGTTGTGAGTGTTTGCCCACTTGAACCCATATAGCTCTGATTTTGGGGATATCTGTGCATTGTATTCCCCTTTCTTACCATGTATGTTGTACGCGCAAGCTATGGCCTTGTTTAAGCTACAGTAGGCGTAGGGACCGTATTAATTTGGGACTTTTGTGTACCTATTACAGGGGGGGGGGGTAAGATTGATGAAACAATCGCGGGACGTGTAAACAATACGGGCAACACAAAAAAGCACCCCACGGCAAGTGAACGCTTCCCCGGTTCTGGCACAACTTTAACCCCCAGAAATGGACCGCTAGATTCAAACCGCAAAGCACCGGCAATACCTTTGCTGCATAACGCCTGCCTGTAGCTTTCGAAGTCAGCAATTTCACACAACCGCTTGCCCCTTTGCCAATCACTCGTATGTCTTCAAACTCATCGCCACTCAAATCCTGAGGGTGTCGTGGAATGGGGGTTCACTATGTATGATGATTCTGTACTCGGTCACAGAAAACATCGTCTCTTAGCGTACAGGCTTACAAGTGTAAGGGGGTGCACCACCACATCTTCAAATGGATATTGTTGTACTTTGACATCTACTTCATGAAACCCTCCCAACCTTCACCGTGTGACTATCTACGCGAAGGCTTCTACCAGCTGCTGCTGTGCATGAAACTGCCACAGTAGCTCCAGCAGGCTCAGACCTGGAGCTTGCTGTGGACGCTGCAGCTGCAGCTACGTCTGCGCCTATGGCTGGCCTTGTGTTTGACCCCCTGCCCCATAGTGCCTTGCCAACAGTTCCAAAGGGGAGCCCAGAAACGTTCAGGAGCAGAATACCCTGGAGGCCCGTCTACCGGCTGCCCCTGAGCACCGGCGCCTGTCCCCCAGTGCCCCAGACGTTAGGGGAGTCTGCTGTAGTACGTAGGATGCCGCGCTGGTAAATCTGGTGGAGAGCAAGCTACCTGAAAGTGAAGCGCCCTGTCCGCACAGGCGCCGGTTAGGCACCAGACGCCGAGGAACCCTAGCCCTCGCACCGGAAGGAGGTTGGCACCGAAAGCCGCGTGCTAGCCCGGCCTGGGCCTGAGCGATTGCCCGCATTTCTTGTGAGAGAAACAAAAACTGCACATGCAACGGGTGCCAATTCTGCGTTTGCATTGGTTCCATGGGTCCACGGGTTCCAGTTGCGGCACCGGCTTGGGGCAATCTGGCGAATGTTTATGAACTGCTTCTGTCTACGTGAATGTCTTTGGGGTTGCAGTGTGTAAGGTTGTCGGGAGAGCAGCAGTGCAGTCACCTCCCAATCAAGCCCACCGATGGGCTGCAGCTAGACGTGCGAAAGGCACGCCAGAAATCCGTGTCACGTCCTCGCCCACTGCAAACATGAGCACAACGCAAGACCTGAAAATGGCTCTCCGATTCCTTGATCCAACAACGAACATCCTGAAATGGTGTGGCAAGGGAAACCCGGAAAGAACGCCATGCGGTCAGAATGGAAACTAGTGGTAGCTCTGACCCCCGTCTCAGGCTAGGGAGAGGGTTTCCATGTTCATGGAATATGGAAACAGCTATGCAATAAAGGTTTGGCTTTGACCACATTATTGGACCTAAGACAATTGATCAACCACATAACATCCGGTGCTTCTGCAGTCTGCTCCTGAACGGTCGGGGTTAGATTGAGGGCACCGCAGACCAAGAGCGAGTCGGGGTGTGGGATGGAGAGGTAGACCGAGTGGGAGCTCAGGGACAGGGAAGAATCAGGAGAGGGAGAGGGCGAGGGGGGGCAAAGCCAGAGCAAGAGCGATAGCGAGAGGAAGAAAGCAGGGGAAAGGCCGTCGTTGTCATAACCGACCAACCGGCATCCCCGTTGAGATGAGGGTCAACGGGTCCATTGGAGCGACGCGTCAGCATGATGATTCCGCCGTCATTTGCGACGGTCGCGCCGCCCGCAATTACACTGGGCCCGCGGTCCATTGCAACTCGGGGAGGAGGTGGGGGGGCTTTGAGCCGCTTTCCGAGACCCCCCCCCGTTCTAATTAGGCTCCAAGGGCCAGGCCCACCAAGAGCATCGTTGGACTCCTCAAAAAGCGATTTTGTACAAAATAGGAGCAAATCTGGTTCATCGCCCTCCTCTTTTCCAAACCGTTCTGGTCCAATTTCAATGGGGAAAAAAAGGTCTGGCCCGTCGAGCCTGTTTTCAGACCCTCCCCCAAATTCACACGGCTTGAAAGGCTCCCAGGAGTTGCAATGGGCCAAGGGCCCTGGTGCCATTGGGGGCGGGGGGCGGGGTTTCTGCGTGGGGATGGGCGAACGCCGAAGGGCAAGTGGCCGGCATTTTCTTTCGATGGAAAATGCTGCAGAACCTCTCGTCATGTTTGTCCAATCGGGGCAGGCTGACCCCGGGAATGAGACTAAAAAGTCGGGGCGTTGCGGTTGATCCCCGGGGACATGCGGAAGCCCTTTCAAATTCGCGAAGGGAGCGAGGCCGCAGGTTTGTGCCACTTGCGGCTTGGGGGTGGGGGGGTAATAATTGCAATGTGTGTCGTCCCGCGTGTTTCGGCACCTTTTCCGCAGTTTTTTGCCACAACAACACCACTAGCCAAGGAGGCGGGGGAGAGGTTTAATAGTACCAACGGTCGTGGAATTTTTTGCAACCGCAAAATCTCATTTCGGAAATGTGAATCAAATGGGAAAAAATGCATCCTTGTGATTTTTTTTTAGATTTTGGTCCCCGTCCCATTTGCCACTGTCGATCCCCCTTGCCACTTTCCGCTAGATGGTATTGATAAATTGCTGGATTCCGCATTGCGCCGCAAAAATGTTTACGAATTCCCGGCCTCACGACATGACCTGAGGCTCTTTCCCACGCAGCAGCGAGGGATGGGGGGCCTGACTCAACGCTTTCCTCCCAAGGCCAAGGGTGGGGGCCCTGGGACCAAGGTGCCACTTGGAAGGGAGTTGCGTCCACTTGTTTGTTTTCGCAATCCTTTTTCGAGCAACCATGTCATCTATGCTTTGGAGACCCCGGTGTGGCAATTGAGGTTTAGAATCGTTCTTGCCGATGAATCAGCTGTTAACTGGAGAAATGGAAAGAAATTGGCCAAGTTCTGCGTCATGCGTGCCGGTCAACCGCGATGTTAGAGGGGTGAACGCTATGTAGCGCTTCCGCACTAAATAGCACACCGCAAACACGGCATTTGCGATTAGTCGCGTTCTATGGCCAATTTTTTATTTTTATGGCCAATTGTCGGCGGTTAATTGACGGCACGAATCGGCGGGGCTGCGATGGCAAAGATACGGCGCATCGATAGATATGACAATTTCGACCACACGGTGCCAGGGTTACCGCCTCGTGTTTGCTCGACGTGGACGAGTCTCTAGAGCTCAAGCTCGCCGGGGACATGCAGCATACGACACACATCCCTGGTCGCCGTACCTTCAAAGCTTGCGCCAACTCTTCGTCGGAAACACCGTCCGGGTTACCTTGGCGTGGCGATATACTGCGTGTGCTCGTGGGGCTACTGCATATCCTCAAGTGCATGTTCTCGGCGCCTACGATGCTCTTCCGCTTTATCATTGAATTCCTTCTCAGCTCGCCATACTAATAGCACGGCACATGTGCAACGCAATGCCAAAGGCAACGAGCAAAAGCTCCACGATGTACGCACACACTCTTAACGTAATAGTCGCAGTTCGTGTCGGGATGCACAACCACGCATGTGGAGGGTCGATAGTATTGCTACATTTCGTTGGTCTTGCATGTGCGCTACACGCGCCTACGTGAGCACACACAACCTTTGCGCTTTTGCTCCTTCTGGCACAATCGTTGCATGTCCGCATTGGTTTCCCCCCATGATCAGGGTCTGGGATGTGCTATTGAAGGCGAGAACGCAGGGACTAAACCACTAAGGAAGGCACCTCTCCCCTGACGCATGGCATCGTGAGCATGCTGAGTCTCCGCCGACAAGCAACAAGCAACAAGTAACACGCACGTCCCCGGGTCATTTTGCGCACAACTTCCTCCTAGCGCTTTGGGTTCTACGTTCGTTTGACCATGGTGTGCCAAAGTATAAGCCACCAGCTCTAAGACATTGCAGAAGTAGCCCCATTCTGGGCCAAGATTGCCTCAAAAGTGCCCGAAATGGCTAAATCACCAAAGGGCATAAAAAAATGTCCTTGTTCAATTACCAACCTTGTGTCGTGCAATGCTTTTGTGTGACAGAAATGGTCTCGAGTCGGGGCGCAATTTTCATTTTTTGGGTTGGTGCGGAATTGGTTAGGTTGCCCAACCGCACATAGTTTGCACCGGTGAAACCCAACCATGTCGCGTGTGGGATTTAGGGTTGCTTTTGTTGGGGCACATAGGAATTGACCCGTGTCCAAGTCACCTTGGGAGCTCGAAACACAACCAATTGGCAAGAATTAGACCTTGAATGTCCTAACGCTAGTTATTTGACGCGCTCATGCACATCCCTTGGTTTGCATACGCCGTTCAACCACAACAAGTGGCTTTGAGGATTTTCTCACGGATGCTTTAAAAATTTATGTTGTCGCAAAGCCGACCCCCTTTGAGCACTCACTCATTCCACACATTGCGACACAATGTGTCTTGTCATTTGCTTGCACCACTTGCCTTTGTTAGCGATCTTCTTCTTGTGCGGCCAATCGTTGGACAACCGACCAATGCACCCCTCGCGCATACGTGAACGAATCTGATATTGTGAACAAATGGGTATCCTAGTGCAAACCTAGAAATAGAATGCTTTTTTTGGCCATGATCGTGTGGCGGTTCTCCACTATTAGATTCTTGGAGAACCCCGACTACTCCCTTAAATGAACATGCAAAGGGAAGAGGAGAAGGGGAAGGAGAGGCACAAGACGGGTCTGGACATAGACCATGTCCAGAGCCGTCTTGTGCCCCGACTGAGCCTTCTTCCCGGTGCCTGGTTGTTGGAATGCTGAAATCGTACCTTCAAGACATACCTTTGTACATGGGCTGCAAACAATATTCCCACACTTCCGACACAGCCGCTTTTGCTCAGGAGTTAATGGCCTCGAGCAACAGTGGCACACATCCCCAGCTTCCTGCGACATATGGGGCGATGGACGGACGATATTGTCAGCTCGGCCATGAGCTTCCACTATTCAAATGTAGGCGCAAATAGTGCCGAATAGTGGTTGAAAACTAAACCTCCGTGCCAAACACAACCAACATGTGTCATATCAACACATCCTAGTGGTTTAGCTCAACCCTCACATTGGCCATTTTTGCCGTCGAAAGTCGAAAGTAACCAAGATGCCCTTGCGACCTTAAGCATCAAATCCAACTGCGACTCGAAAGATCACTAAGAATTGAAAGGCGCAAATCCTCATAGACTTGCGAGACACCCAACGTGACTGCACTCAAAAGCAAGCTCGCTTCGTAACCACACGGAGAGGCATATCGAAGGCGACTCGACGATGGGAAAAGTAAGCGGAGAGATCTAGGCGAACGTCAACGAGCCAAAATGAGGGCAAACAAACCATCGAAGGTATTAGCTCAAAGGCTCAACTTGATCTCGACCTCATCGAATGGCCTACACAAAATATGGGGGACGTGATGTTTTTTTGATGCGCGATAACAATAGGGGGAGGGGGGTTATGTTTGGAAGGAGGCACCGTGCCTCTACAACACGACACAGGGGAGGGGTCAATTAGCATAATGACACAAATCTCCCAATTGCCAATTGACTGTTCCCTCAACCAACATGGAAATTGAGGAAAAAACGACCGAATCCCCAAGCACCTATCCTGGTTACACACGTTGAACGCAAGGGTGGGCGCGGACAAAAAAAGCAACGAGAACGGCAAGAGAAAGCCTCTTGAAATAATCCCAACAAACTCAATGACTTCCCCATTCCTATGCATCTTGTCGTTGAACAACCATGGGGTTTTTTGAGGGGACATGTGGTTCGCCTCATACTGCGTGTTTGAAGCGCACTGCAGAATTCATAGAAATACATTCATAAGGGTGGGTGGGGTGAAGCACCCTTCCGATTTCGGGTAGCGAAGATTTTTTATGCGGATGAAAGCTTCGCAATGTCCAAATTGATTTTGAATAGATCTGGAAATAAAAAAAAAATTCAATCTCTGCCTTCGGGCTGGACCAGTAAAAGGCGTGCACGCGACCTACATGTTTCTACAACGATTGGACAAAAAGTGCAAAGCACGAAAAATGGTGATGCTCAGATCACAGATGCAGTTGAAATTTACCACGATACCATCCATAAACAGCTTCATTGATTTCGCCCAATAGTGAATTTCCGGAACAAGATGATCCGACGGATCTGTGGTCTGTCCGAATTGCTCACGTGCGTGGATCTCCCGTGCACTGTTGCGTGTTTGCAAGCTGTGTGAATAGACTCAGGGTTCGGTCACAATCTACCTTGGGGGATAGTAATTGTTGCTTTTCGAAGCTTCGTCGACAGTAGAACTTCTACACTTGCAGGGGGGGGGGGGGGGCACCGGACGGACGAAATGCTGAACACTTGAGCACATCACAATTGCACGCATTTTGCCTTGGTATCTTGGAGAACGTGCTACACCTTACCGAACAACGACGCTCGTTGGGGCTCCACACTTTGACGAATCGCAGCATCTTGTTCCGTGGTCGACTGCACGAGCTGAAGCTGTAACCCCTCCAACAAGTATTTCGCTGTCGTGCAATGAGCCTCATAACTGTGCATTTGGGGGGCAAAATTTCGGAGTCTTGAACACAGAACCAATGCCCGCATTGGCTCATGAGGCTTTCTTTCGCATACTTGATGCCCAATTGTCGTCCACACTTGTTTCCATATTAGCATGGTGTCCCACAATTTACTTGCGAGCGGATATTGCTGAAAACCCCAACAAACTTTCTTCGTTGTGTGTTGGTACTACGCATATGCCCCGCACGTAAAACTTCTTGTGGTTGCTTTCCGAAACCCATCGCTTGGCAGACGTTGCACCACCATGTCGTCATCCTCGTCGAACACCACCAAAAAGGTGATTATTGGTTGTGTGGTGGCGGGCGCAGCTGCACTAGCTGGAGGCCTCTTGTACTACAAAGTTTTGCGAAAGGAAGAAGTCGAAGAGGACTTAGTTTTCAACAGCCCTAGCGAAAAGGAATCTAAGGAACCAGGTGTGCGCTTAGTAGGAGATAAGGAGCCTCATATCGTGTAATGCATTGATTTGTAACCTCACACGTATTGCACCATAGTGCACGCAAGCGGTGTGCAACCATGCTCACCTTGGAAGTACTCGGTTTGTTGTGAATTTCGTGCACTTCCATTTTTGTTCGCGCTTTCTTTGCCTCTCACTGACACTATGGAGCTTGCTCGTTGCCTTTGGCATTGCGTTGCACACAATCGACACGACAATTTCCGATGGCTATCACGTGTGTGTTGCAGTCGCCGCATCAAAAACAAGTGATACAACTTTGGATGCATTGGCCGACGAGCTTTTGAAGGGAGACGCGTCGAGCGCACCTGGTGCACAAGTGTCCAAGTCAGAAGAAGTGAAAGTTTTTGCTGACGTGGGATTAAAATGCAAGGTTTGTGTGTGCTATCATTTGTCCGCACCATACGGGCTAGTCCCAACCAAACCTCGCGTATGATGGCAAAACTTCGGTTGGTTGAGCGGATGGAATTGGGGTCGAGGGCGAACCGCCTATTACTCCGAAGATTGTGCATCCGACGACCGGATTCAGCAGAACTCGTGCTCACTATTCAAAACCCGAAGGCGTCTCTCGTGGATTCTCAGTCGTGGAACTTGCGTCGTTTCACCCGTTCGCGCGGGTCATGTGCATATTTGTTTGCGTGCCCCGTAACTCTCTAGGTTCCGGATGGCTGGGAGATCGCGCTCGAAGATGGACCCACGCCACAAATTCAAGCCGTCAAGTTATTTCCTAAAGGTTGCTTTGCGTTGCGCTGCGTAATTACGATCGCTTTCTCCCACTACCGCCGTCCGTGTAAAATGAAAGGGCATCACGTTGACACCAGTTTGCATTGTGTTGCATTTGTCTTGCTAATGCTTGTCACGTCAATAATGCAACCACGTGTGCCGCGTAAATCGAAGCTCCGTTGGCTGAGGGACGATTTTGGTTTATCAAATGTGTGATGTTACGTTCTAAATGACAGTTTGTAGCCTGCTCTGGCTTAAGCTCAGGCCATTGGGCGTTTTTGGCTTTGCATGTTGCTTTGTGAATCATTGCCTGGTGGAACTGTATGCCTGTGTTGACGCAACGACGGCTTTACTGAAGATATACCAAGACGGTTTGGTATTTGTTTTGGGAACGAATTTCGTTTTGGGCATTTTTCATCAACCGTGATCTATTGCAAACCAATTGTTGCCCGGTTTCAAAAAAAAAATACATGTCTCTCACATTACACAACCTCGACAATTTCTCGTCCCTCTAAGTCAGGGAGGGGCATGTGCGATGTGCAAGCATGTGTCGATGTGGGTTTTTTGGGAAGACTCTATGCCATGGTCCAAGAACCTCTAGGAAGGGGTTGGAGGCAAGGTGTTTCAAGGACACCATGGCTTGCATTGGTTCCAGCGCTTTCTTTCGCCATGTGTGCTTAGACTTGACTGAAGAAGAAAGAATGGATCCTGCGGCTTTTGGGAAACATCCAAACATTATGGTCATGGTCGAAGATACTGTGGAGGCTATGTCGGCGCAAGATTACAAGGACAAGAGCAAAGAGATGGCTGTCAGGTTGCGTGACAGTTCGCTTGCGTGCAAGCTAGCGCTAGCTCGACAACACAACACGGGCAAGGACACGCAGGTGATTTTCCGTAGGCTTCACCTTGGCACCCCCTCAGCCGACAATGTGTCACGCGAATGCTTGCCCGCAATTTCTTTGTGTGCGTCAGGAGCGGACAAGGCATGATGCAGATCACCCGAGATGAGGCAGTGAAGACTGGTCCGTTCCAATTTCATTTGGAGGGCGCACAGCCAATCCCAGACCCCACGCAGGTTTGAACCGCTGTGCTTTGTGGGTATTTGTGTTGATTGCAGCGTCCTCAGCATTTTATCCCAAGTGAAACGCGTTATGAACACCGCCTCCTACACCCGTACAATGGCGGCGCGCACGCGCACAAAGATCCCTGCGTGAGTTCCAAAATGCCTGCCAAGGGTGCGTGCGCTTGCCAACGAAAGGCCTGGGCTTGCTGTGCTCCTCCGTGCATCTTGTGACCCTGTGCTCGTCTAAATTTCCGCGGCTGGCGGAACGCAAGGACAGCCCGATGCCGCGCCCCTCCCTCCTTGCTATTCAAGGTGTATGTGGGCACCGGTGCACTATCCATTCCCATGTCTCGGGCTGCCGATGCCGCAGCCTGCTTGTGAGGGCTTGTGCGGGCTGAGGAATGGGACAGGGCATGCGACATATCCAGCGTCAGGATGTGTGTGCCTCGCTTTTGTTTTTCACGACGTTCATTCCACTGGGTGCGACGGTCTCCCTCCGGTCTATCGGCTGCATTCAGTGGCAGCGATGACGGTACACCACCCCCCTCCCCCGGCCCCGCCCGGCACGGGAGCACCTGCGTTTGGGATGGGGTTGTGCAGAGTGTATGCCCGAGTGCACGCAACGAGCTTTTTTTTTTTTTTTTTGCAACGCAGACATGCACTGCGCACGGCAACGGGCAACCACCACTGCGCAGCAGGGGTTGCAGGCTAGAGGATGGGTCGGGTTCGTGTGCGGGTGCTGTGTGGGGTGTGTGCCGCGGCCGGGGTTTGGCTAAAATTTGAAATGATAATTTTGATTTAGTGATGCACCTAGTGCTGCGGCCCATTGCGATGCATCACTGTGCGGAACAACACAGTACACAATTACACTCAGTGGAATCAGCCAGCAACACAATACAACGCAGCATGGTAGAACACAGACAAAACACTGCAGTGCACCAATACGATGCAATGCAACGTGGTGTCTCTGTCAGACGAAGTGTGCATTTTGATGGGTCACCAATGGTTGTTTAGCTCTGGGTGACATGGTTGCGTACGGCTGATCAGGGTGATAAAGGCTCCCTACGGATAGAGTGTCGCCAACCAAAGTCTTGAATAGAATGCAAAGCCACCAAACAACACATGTCTCATCCCCTCACACGCTTGGACATGCCACTGGGTCCCATCACTTAGTGCCTATTTGCTTGGGACCGTGTATGGCAAAGCACAAAGAAAATCATGTACAACACAATGGCATCATGGGTTCGTCATGAAGCTTGGCCACACATAGCCCATCCTCATCCTTGGCCGCAACCTGAGTTCCAAATATGAGAAGTGTTCTAACATAATCAAGCATGACAACATGGCCTCCACCAACACAAAGTAAGGCATGGCCATATACATGACCACAGTTCATGTTCAGTTCATCCTTGTTTGCGTTGCTGAGGGGTTAAGCATGCAGGGCTCCACAGTGCAATTTCAGTTGTATTGCGTTGCCGTCAACACCCCAAAGAAGAATCGTACGTTTTCAGTGAATTTCAGTAATGCAATATCCATCCAAATTTTTTTGAACGGAGGATGATCCAGAATCCTTTCCACACGGTGCGTAGGCACACAGACATGAATGTAGGTATGTACACATTCACATGCATGTGTGATGCGTTGCGGTTTCCCCCTGATTCGCTTTCCTTTGCAGGGCCGCATCATGCAGATCAAATTTCTCAATTTGTTAACCATGAATGGTTCTTGCGGTTATGCAGTGCAGTATATTGCAACCGAGGAGACTTTCGACCAGCACCTGAGCTTTGTTTTGGATTGGGCTTCTTCCATTGAGATTCAGGACTTGGAACCACGTGAGAAATCGCTGATTGAGTACACCAATTCTGCCCATCAGGTCTGAGTACATGAAGTGTGCAAGTGAGGCAACAGAAACATGTTGTTGGTGTTGGGAGTAGCAATTTGTAGTTGATACGTATGCTGCACCACACCCAACTGTTTTTGTGGGACGAATTCGGATTGTAGTGGCACTAATAGTTTTGTGGATATGTTCCCCTGCGTTAGAATTTGTTCTCCAAAGCCTGGAGAGGTGGGCGACTGTCTGATCCATGTTCCAAGTGCTTTGGGTGTATTATTTTGCTGGCTGCGCTGCTGTGTTTCGTCTGTGTGGCTGTTTCGTCTGTGTGGCTGTTGTGCCTGAGAGTGGGGAATCCGTGTCCGCAACCCGCGCTGCACCAGGCTCGCAACCCAAGGAAGGCCGCCGGTGATGGCGCCGGGGCTGCTGGGTGTGGGAGAGTTAGACGCATGTCTTTTTCTTGGGTAGGGCGGACTGCAGGAGGGCATGACAAGGGGCAAGAAATCTTTTCCAGGGGACAGTTTGTGGTAAATTTTTTGTGGTGAAGAAATGTGGCAGAAGTTTCCCCGAAAGTTGTGACTGCGAGAAGCGAGGTTGTTCACTTTTGCCCGTGTCATTACCCGAGGTTGCAATTTTTGGAATAATTGTACAAATGACCCGTTTTGATCCCATTTTAATTTTTAACGTCTGGGATGAACCCTGGCCACAGATCCACCCGAGGTGACCAGAGCCCCCCGTGGGTGCATCTAGGGCTGCACTCCATATGATTGTAGCCACTACAGGAGGAAGGGGGATAAATTCGCTACCATTGTAATCCTCAAAGCATAAAACCCTCTGCGCACCCACAGCCCCACACTCATGCTGTAGGCATGGGGACAGCATTGGTGCTCACCTGGTAGCTGTGATTCAGCACCCACAAGTAGGCACAGGCAGTGCTGAACATGAACAGACTGGGACTGCTGGGGCAAGCCCCTGACAAATGCGAGAATTGCTCTGCTGTCTACAGGTGCAGGTCAATGTTCCTTGGGCATGGTGCGTAATGAAGCAGAACCGTGATGTGGGTGAGGGGCGCTCTTTGGTGGTCAGCTTTAAGACAGGAGGTATGCATCTTCTTCCAACCGAGCCGCCAATTTCCAGGCGAGGCGCACAGCCAGTGACTGACGTATGTGTTGCCTTTTTGGTCCAGCAAATTTGCCTGTGCATATCCCCAGATTGTGCAATGGTCACCCACCACGGGTTTCCACATTCTCGTACAACAAAAGGTCACCAAAAGGTCGATCCATTGTATTCTGATTCCCCAGGTGGCCAAAATGTCAGTGAACATCAACTAATTGTGAAAGTGGATTCCAACTACAGAACTGGCACCAAGCCATCTCAGTCACAAGTTTTGGAGCACGGGTGACATTGTTCAGTTGATCCACCCTGTTTTGGCGGCGGCAGTTGCCCTGCTGTCTGGTTTTCTATGCCTCCACAATGAGCACTGCTTTGAGCATTTTTGTTTTACCTTGGCCAGTGGGAATGCTTACTGTGTGCTGTGGGCACGCCGCACGGTACGGGTAATTAGCTTTCGTGTATCGTCCATGAAATGTACCCCGGAACAAAAAAGTTCCGTGCATGTGTCGACACCATTGCTCTCTCCAGAGGAGAGACTCCTCCTAGTTCATCCCCAATTTGGTGTTTGGGTCATGGCACACAGCCTAGGTGTACAACTGGGCAAACGGAAGGTCTCCATTGTGCCGAATGAAGGAGTGCCCATCGTTGTATTTGTCATCTTGGGTGATCTTTGTCCTTTGGCTTCGGATCTGGTATAATACCATGCTTTCTTCCGGGAAAACCGCCATATGTGGGCAAGATGGCCACATGACCCCTGCCGTCTTGGGGGTCCCCACCGGCAAGCGCGGGGACAAAATCAGAAGTGGCTACTTGACCGTCTCGGGGGCCCATGCCATATTGGGTACGGAAAAAAAGTGCACCATTTGTGAAGGAGAGAGGCCCAAAAAGGAGAATGTAGCAATAAAATAGGAGAAGAAGTGGTGTATGGGTGGGTATATGGTATGTTCAAAATGTGTGTGGGTGTGCATGCGCACCACTATTCCGCCTGTATTCTGGGATAATTACCAAAACTGCGGGTCGCAAGCACCACAGGATTAGCATTCCCAATGGCTCTAGCGCTTGACAGATGGCGTCCGCAATATATTGAGGACAAGATTTCCAAAGAGTGAAGGCCCGCATGATATTGGTTTAGAGGCTATCATCTACATGCACCATTTGGACATGGATGGGCTTTCGTCGAGGTGATTTATTTGCCTACAGGGGGGGGGGATTTTGCGACAGGAATATTTTGTTGTGGGAAATTTCGTACTTCAAAGGTGTGCAAAATTTCACACACAATTTTCAAGCCGCTGTGCGAAATGAACTCGTGTCGAAATTTAGCCACCTTGGCGTGTCACTGCCTTGGTTTGGTTAGTGTTCTCCTTCCTCCGGCGCTTGTTGCAAAGAGGCATGTGATGGCCTCTTCTTCTGTTGTTTTTGAGGCACCACACCTAGGGCACAGCCCTTCTTCGATGCATCATCTGCACCTGCACTTGGAACACACTTCTTGGTCTTTTTTGCAATAGGCTCACTATCACTGGCCACATGCAGACATGGAGGCAGAAAGAGGTGCAGAAAGAAATATAGAAACAGATGCAGCAGATGAGCTAGCATTGGAGATTGCCTGTGACGAAGAAGAAGCGCAATGAGTTTCAGAACCTGGAGGGCATTTCGTGCTTGCAGTTGCTCTCAGTGGGCTTTCATTTTTGCTTGTCTTTTGCCTGTGCCTCCACAATGAGCTGCGTTGGGTCCACAATATTAAGTAACACAATACTTGGGAACATCATCGACAGAAGTAAGTGGCTAAGTGCCTTTCCATGTGCTTGTGCCTTTGGTAGATGGGGTGCGGTCCAATTCTGTGGGTAGCCCCTTGCCGTTGATCGCCTCCCGGCTGCATATTTGTCCATTTTCTACATACACTGTGCAATTTTGTACCCGCCATGCTTCGTTTTTTGGCTCCCAAGCCCAAAATTGATGATTGGCAGGAGAAGGTTTGTACAATTGTTCAACACCTCAAAGCTACCACCACAGCTCGCAATCAAAGTGCAAAGCGGAACGCGTATTTGAAAAAATCATGTACGCAATGGGATGATAATCAGCGGCGAGAGGCTTGTATTTGAATGTGGATACAAGAAATGTTTTCTGAAGTATGGGGAAAACAGTTGCCCATCAATGGGGATTTTGCGTGATTGGGGCAAGAAGTTGGCTACCCGGGTGTGCACCAATCCCATTGGTCGCCCTGGAAAACTGACTCACAAGGAAAGCGCTGCCCTCAAGACTTATTTTGATGATGTACAGGCTGAAGGCGCTGCCGTAGATTGTGAGTGTATTTCTTTATTGGTGAAAGATGTGGTGGCCAAAAATCGACGGTACTTTACACTAGAGTGCACCCCAAGTTTTGATGCAAACCGGGCCTGCGATTTTAAGCGGCGATATGATATGACTTGGAGGCTAGGGGATACCAACTGCGCCCTATCTACGCACGCCGACATTGTGGCTGACAATGCATGGCGGAGGCAATTGCTTAACGTATTTGCAAACCTTGCTGCGCATGGAATCATTATGCCATGGGGCATGACTTCAATACCCCGTTGCTGCTGGTTGGCAATGGATGAAACCCCGGTTCACTATTTCCCCTCCCTCAAGGGGACATTTGAGGTTACGGGTGTGAGCAACGTGTATATCGCCTACAGTAACGAGAAGCGTATGATCACTAGATCCCCGTGACTGATCCTTATGGTAACATTTTTTTGTTTCAATTGCGATGGAAGGATACAACAAATTTATGTCATCCCAAGGTGAGTCCTACTGTGGCTCAGAAGATCAGCCCCCTCATCATGCAGAAACCTCCTTGGGGGAGAAAACCCTGGAAGCGTGCCAAATTTCCCACTCAATTTTCAGGATACTGTGCAACATAAACGCGGTGCGAAATTTTCTCATGCGAAAAATTCCCGGTGCAAAATCCCCCCCCCCCCCCCGGTGTACATTCCCAGCCTATATGCGGAGGTGTTGAGCCTGCATAATTTCTAATAACCTACGCCATGCCCAGCGCAGTATAAAGAGCACGAAGGACATTCACAGACCACTGCACCCCATGGCAGATCCCTTCAGAAAGTTGCTAAAGACTGTCAGCATGGGCATGTCTTTTACAGGTTCTAAGCCTGACACTGTTACCCTTTACAAGTCCAAGACTGATTTCTCCAGTGCTAAGGTGTGACCTCCTCTGAAGTTGGTAGAGCCAGTGATTTTCGTTCGGAATGTGTTGGCAGAATGCTGATGCTGCAGGGTCAACAGGAAGGGCTATGACAGCGTTTGACAGCTCAGGCTGCAACACCATGGAAGGACTATGGTGTATATTGTGCGATGTTGTGGCTGCAATCTCACAACATGCACACCACACAAACCTTGAGAAGTTGCCAAATGACAAATGGAAGAAGAGTCCTGCCAGTGCATCCTGTTCATCCCGTGAGGTTTTGTTAAGGCTGCAGGAGGGAGTTTTGGGATGTATCTCCCAGCGGCAGAGAAGTATACGCATCTATATATACCCAGGGCTGTGAAATGTTTTCTGCAGTCCATCCGCGGCTCAGATTGGAGCCATCCGCAGTATCATACGAATCTCCAGGCAGTATGTACAGCGTATGTTGAAAGGTTTGCTGCTGGACGCAGCCGTACACAGGAGACATGGTTGGCCTGGAATGTATTTTTGTGCAGGATGATATTTTAGTGATTCAATGTGAAAGGCCCTGAATAGCAGTTGTATCAACCCTGAGGTGACAGGCAAACAGGCAGCATTGTGCATTGCGTTTCTCATTTATCTGGCATCTGACAGGAGCACATTGAAAGCTTCTTGAAAGATCTGAACTCGTCGAGTGAGGTCCAGGAGGAGGGGACGGTGTGCCATTGCAAGTACACCAGTGATGACAAGGAAATGGTTCTTTACACCACTCCAGTGTTTGCATTGGAGATCAAGCCTGATGGGAAGCAGCATGGACAGAATCTGAGCACTATTATGGAAGTCCTGGGCACGTTGAAGACAGTGACTCCAGAAAGCGGCAGTATAAAGTATGTAGATGACACATTCACATGTTTTCATGTGTAAAGTGCCATGGGCGGGCTGTGTGATACTGCATCGTGGTTGTTGAGGATTGCTGGCCTTTTTCAGGTTCTGTGGGATGCAGGGGGTGGTGTGTTACTTGTTGCCGTGGTATCTGCATTTTTCAGTTGAATCTCCTGGAGATTGACTATTACGTCCCCTATCTAGGACTGCGAATGGCCAGGGCGGCAGGGGGGCAGGGTTTCAAGCAAAAGCAAAGAGAATACAAAGCTCAATTTGTTGCAAAGCACATTGGCTCCATTCTGTACACCCGCAGGTTTGCAGTTCTGAACCAGATGGCGCTCAAGCATGGCCCTGTGCATGCACAAGCTCCAGAATTAGTGATTTGTCTGAAACCCCCACTCCCGCCCTTGTGGTGCAAGTTAGGTTGGAATTGTTGGACCCACTCTTTTCCTATCGATGTGAACCTCAAACCTCCGCAGCCGCCGCGGGGGGGGGGGGGCGGGCCTACCAAGGTGAGGGGCAGGACAGGATTATGAGACAAGAACAAGAAAAACCCAGCCCAATGCCTCCCTCTCTCTTGGGGTGCACTGTGCGCACGCGTAGCGCCGTAAATGTGGGGCGCGCAGGTGCGAAATGTGCCGTAAACACCACAGATGTTTCCATTAAGTGTAGGGATTGCCAAAGGGGGGATAGTAGGCGATTTGGCACATTTCTAACATGAGCGTTTACGGCGCCAGCGCCGTACACGTTAACAGCGCTGACGCCGTAAATAGTCAAGACTTTTGGAGGGGAAGCAGTCAGGAAGCAGGGATATCCAAACCCCTAGAGACTACACCCCTCCTTGGAGCCCTGTCTGACGGAGAAGGGCAGAGATGGACAAATTGGGAGGAACGTACATAATTCTCTTGTTGCATCATGCTGATATGGCGGTGAACCCAAACACTTTCCACACAAGCCCTACGGGACACACCAGTGAACACCACCAATGGGTAGGGGGGGGGGTTCATTCTGTAGTGGGTAAACATTTACGGCGCTAGTGCCGTAAATGTTTGCGGCGCTGGCGCCATAAAATGAGAGGGGGTAATTTATGATGATTGTCGCGATAATGGGGTTTTTGTGGCAGTGCCCTTCACCAGCACCAGCCAAAAAATTTTCCGGGTGCACCTAAACACGGTGACAAATGTTAAAACTGCAAACTGCGCAAACTGCCATACGCAGGGGTCATGAAAGTATGGGGGTGATCTAAAAAGGTTTCCACACTAGCCTAATGGCATCCAATAGTTGAAACTGTTAGGTTGTCTTTTTGGGGGTGGTTTGAAACGGGCTGTAAGAGCCAGAAATTCTTCCCAGTGGGGAGCCCCCCAGTCTCACTGCAGTGCACCACCTTCTTGAATCTGTTGGTTCCGACGATAATTGCTAAAATGGGGGTTTTGTGGCACGGAGCCGGCGCCGTAAATTTTGCTTTGGTTCCCCATTGGTGATTGAGGGGGTTGGAGCCCTCTCACACACATGTTTTCAAAAAGTGTGTATTTTTTACGGCGCCCTAGGTTTGGGGGTTTACGGCTGTATCTGTGCACGTAGTGCACCCCAAGTCTCTTGTGGAACGCCAACCACACATGCAGCCCATGTTGCACTTGTCGTAGAAGCCCTACTGAGGTAGATAGGTGGATTTTTGGGATGATGTCATTTACACCCCTAATGATGCTGCTACTGCCCCCCAAATTGTCACCCCATCATTTGGCCGTAAATTTTTGGGTGCGAATCCAAACCCCGCTTCCAAAGAGGCTCATGTGGAGCCTAAAGCCCCTACCAAAGGGGGATGTAATCACCTTCTTCCCCAAAAATCATCAATGAGCCATCCTGCTTTACCTCCATGGTGCAGGTTTGCAGCTTTGCATCCTCATCCCATTGAATCTCTAGCCACCTGCACCTGCAGAATATTTGTGCATTGAGACTAAGCCGCACCCCCCCCCCCCCCTCCTCTTGCGGCTTCAGCCATTGTTACCAGCTTTATCATGAATTTCTTCACGGCACAAGCAGGAGGATGTGGGCCAGCAGAAGCAAGTGGCCAAATCTATCACCTACTACAACAACAATCCCCATTCAATGCCCCGCGCGCGCTTGCCACACGAGGGGATGGACATGTGGTACACTCCCTAGGGAGATAAAGTGGGGATGGGGTGGGGGTGTCCAAGCTGATACCGCATGCCGGTGGTGGAGTAACCCTCACCAACACCAACTGTTGGGCCATGGGATGTCCATTTGCAGTGTCACTTCCCTTGTGGGGGCACATAACAACCTTAGACATGCCCTTTCCCGTGCTGAGTCCTTCGTGTGGTGACCACCTCATATTTCCCTCCACCACCTTGCCAATGGCGAGGGCCATTGCCCTCCTCTGCGTGGACCCGGCACCAAGCAATGAAGCAGCGACAGTCCGGGGGCTCCATGAGCACAAGGGCAGGGAAGGGAGTATATGGAGGTAAGGATAGACAGGACCAGTAGAACAAGTAGAACAAGGGCACTAGGTGTGAGAGGCCAATGGACACTGCCACATACACAAGGGGCCATGGAAAGGACAAGACTAAGTGGCAAGAGGTCAATCGGCACCACATTCAAACAACAATCCACTTCGCCAAACCCCCCCTAGTGGATGAGCCAACAACGACTCTCACCACTGGGACTCGCAATGCCGAGACACCCATCCACGGTGCTCTCTGAATGGGGCAGCAGTACCACTGCCGCAACAAGTACAATTTGAAACACAGGTTTCATATAGGTAAAGGAACACCAAAAAAGTCCAAGAAGCAAGTCAGCCATGCATGACACACCTGACACACAGAGGGGGTTAGACCCCTGCATTGGATGGGAATGGGGAGAATGCAACATGCCGGTATTTGTTGCAGAACAGCCCCCCCCCCCCCCGCCATCCGAACACACAAAAAGTTTGGGGCAGTGGTGCATTTCCGTAGTTGTCTTGAAAGAGTCAACTACTTCGAGAACAAGAAAGAGGAAGAGACTACTATAACAGTCAAATGGTGAGAAAAATAACACAAACCTAGTACCTGTATACCAACCTGTGGGGACCCATAGGGGCCAGCATCATTCCACACCAAAAGCATGAGACAAATTCAAGTGATTGTATCAGCTGGAGCAGCAACCTGTGTGGCAAGAACAAAAATATCCTAGATAAACTCTGCATTAGCCGACAAAGCGGCCAATGTCAGCTAGCCCAAAAATTTCCATTTTTCCAGTCGGCTAGTTTGGCTAGCAAAATTTATCAAAGACACCTCAGGGAAAGGTGGCAAGGCTGTGGAAAAATGGGGAAAATGGGACAGCGGAAAATGGGACATTCATCCCATTTTTCTCCCATTTTTCTCCGATTTCTCCCGTTTCCCAACAATTTCACACATTTTTTCTACATTTCCCACAATGTATTTTTGGCAATTTCCCATTTCCCCCCATTTCCCCCCATTTCCCCCCATTTTTCCAAGCCCCTGTGGCTAGGCGGCTAATTCGGCTGCGGCTAACGCGGATGCCTGATACATGAACAAAATAAAAAACAAAAAGAAGGACACAGTGGGTCACGGGCCATGGGTATGCCAACTGTCCCTTCCAAGTCAAGCAAGCATGTGAGAAACTGTCGTGGCTTAGGGACCAAGCATACCTTCTGACCAATGGGTTCAGGGCTACAGACGTCACCAATTTGCCAGCCTGGCTGCATGCCTATGTGGTGATTGGGGGACAGCAATAACACTGGTCGACCCCAAGTGCATCTTTTAACACAACAGCTACCAGCCAGCCCCAACTTTAAGCTCAAGATGATGGGAGATGGACCTGGTACGTGCCGCCAACACAGCCCTTGGCCTATTGACGGAAACTGACAGCTCCTTCCGCCCCGCCCCCCCCACCTGACCAGGTGCTGGGCCAACCCAAAAAAAACTTCTTAAAGCATAACCCACGATGAGTGCAACAAGCCATGTAGATTGAAAAAAATAGCTTCCATTTTCAAGTTGCGAACCAACAGGAGTTGTGCAACCAGTTGCAACAAACACCAATAGTCTTCATTCAGGCTGTGTGTTGTGATTTCGTCTGGCACTGCAGCATTTTTGTAGATCGGTTGTGGCATGTGCTTTGGATGTCTTTGTACTTTGTAGTCATTCCATTTGCATACTTTGGGTAATGTTTGCGTCACGCCGGTGTGGTGGCTTCACAGTACAACCGCAATACCCAATAGTTATTTGCCATACCCCAATGCCTCATGCCAAAGAGTGCTCAATCCCTTCCTTTGCAATGGCCTCTCGCATGGCTGTAGGAGTTTGCTTGAAAGTGGCTGTAGCTCAGAGGGATAACCACAAAAGGCTAAATGCCTCGAAACACAGTGCACTGTTGGTGGGTGACATTTGGTGATCTGGAACCCCCTGGCCTTCTGTTCTGGTTCCCACATCAACCCCCTGGTCTTGTGTTCTGGTTCCCACATCAGAAGTGGAGAGCACCCCTGGGAATGAATGCACGTGAAGCCTGCCAAGCATGGGTATGCAAGAGGCCCCACTGCCATGGTGAATGGGATTAGCGTTCCACTGACTGTCATGGCAATTGCATGTGACCCCCCTGCCTGGACACCATAGGGCCAGTGTGCTGCCATGGTGAGCAGTAGGACCGACAGTATACTCTGATTTACAAAGATGCGCATTTCCTCCCCCATTTTTGATAGACATAAATGACTCTTAGCAACAAAAGACATGAAAGGCAAAACAGTGGATAACAGTTGTGTTAGACGCTAACCAACCAGCGTTTATGGCAAATCTCCTCCTGTAAGCCTGTTGCATGCAAGTGCACTTGAAAATACACGCCATTGCACATGCATGTGGTGTTTGCCCTTGCCACAACTGTTGTTGGCTATCAATGGTGCCAATCATCCTGTGGCTGCAAGGATGGAATTTTCCTGCAGCCTCAGTTGCACCAAAAAATGATCTGAAATTTCGCCTGCACATCCACCATCCCAGTTTTACCATCCTATTCTATCCAATCCTCTTTCAATTCAACCACATTGCACATGCCGGTATGCATTGAATGGGCTGGTGCGCAACTTGAACCTACTACACCCCTTTTTGTGATCACAGACGAAACCAGCACAACTGCACCTGAGGAACACCAGCAGCAAAAGAACCCGGAACTAAAGAACTGCATAAATGTGTGAGGCCTGCTGTAATCAAAGAGAGGTGAAAATGTCAGACTGTCACTCAATCTGTAATCTGATGCCCGCAGCAAAGGAGAAACCCACGAAGCAGTTTAGCCTACCATTAACAAATCCATGGTTCAAAACTAGTGGTCCCACAGGGTACCTGTTGTTGAACAAGAATGAGGCAGGGGCAGATACCCAACAGTATGGTCTGTGGGCAGACAGCGGTTGGATATCCATGGCACTTGGCGGTTTGACAGCAGCCCCTCTGTGACAGTGTGTTACTTGGTGGCGTTTGAATGAAACTAGACAATCGTGGCCTAAGTGCCCACTTTTGCTGGCGGACAGAAATTTTACTGAGGTTCAAGGGTAACGCAGCACAGTGGTACAACCGAATCAGAGATGAATCTCCTTGACGCGCCCTCTATTGTGATCAGGTATATCAACAAGCACTATCGATTCTCTTTTGAGGTGGCCGGTGACTCTTCATTGGCCGAGTTCAAGTTTGGCACAACCGCGGCGATGTACTCCCCTGTTCCCCAACCTGATGACATGGAAGTCAGCATTCCTATCTTCAAGGTGTTTGTCAACAAAGAGGAGGAACATTATCCTGATTTGAAGGTACAGTCCTCCTGGGTTCTTTCATTTCCGGACTGGCGTCCCATCAGAACTGCTTTGGGACCAGGAACGGAGAATGACACGGGCCATCACATCACAGAAGCGCATTCCCGCTCCACTCGCCCCATTAACACGCATTGCCATACCTCAGAAGCATTGGGGCAAGCACAGTGTGAAGAAGAAGCAGGCCTGTCACCGAACCAGGCTTCAGACACCGTTGTAAACGGTGGTTCTTGCCACTCTCGTACATCTGCGGTTTGCACCACTCTCGTACATCTGTGGTTTGAGCAGTGCAAAAGGATGAAGCCCCCGTCCCCACACAACTACCCACCTCCCTCCAACCCCGTGTCCCCCCCCCCCCCCAAATTGCTGCACTGTTGTCTGTTTTTCTACAAACCAATGCTTCTCAACTTAATTCGGTCTCACTCCCCCCCCCCCCCCCAACGCACTCTCTCTCTAGGTGGCTGTGTTAATCACGGTAACTCGGCCAAGACTCCACCTACATGCCCGCTTAGCTCACTTTTAATTAACGCCCCTCCCCCCACACACAGAGGACTGACATGGAGTGGGGCCTCACCTTTGACCAGGTGTATGCTCCAGCGTTGCATGAGTGCCTTCACAGAGCGAGGATAGTCTCGTCCTTGCCATTACAGTTGCCGGAACGTGTCTTCCTGTTGAAAATCTGGGTCTTGCCGGTTCTTGGTTGGACCTCCAAGGCTTACTTTCCGTCTGATTCTGTTGTCAGGCAAGCCAAAATGGTGTATCGCGTGGCTCTGCGGCTGTATAGCTGGGGACTGTATTTTCTGGCGTTGTCGCAGGCCCCGAACAAAGGGGGCTTTGCGCTGATACCCCCGGATGTTTTCTGGGCAGCTTATCCGTACATCAGGGTTGTGAGTAACCCTGAGTGGTTCTCTCAGCCGGTTGTTGAATATTTTAATGTGTGGGCCATGAGCAAACACAGGAATTTGACATGCTTGGTGTTTGATAGATGTGCTGCCGTTTTGCATGTGTGCTCTCTTCCATGTCCGCACTGCACATCCGCTTGTGCTTGTTTGCTGGTTTTTGCACTACTCTGGGACTCGGTATTTCTGGGGTCATGACTGCAAATTCTGCTCGTAGGCTGTGGAGGTGAAGTTGAGGAAGGCATGTGAACCAACTCAACCAATGCAAGATTTCAAATATGAAACATACAGTGGCAGAGAGTGGCTTTCTTTCACTACTACGTTTATGGATGGACCATACGGGCCATATGGACCAAGAGAGGTGTGAGTGCGCGCGCGCGTGTGTGGGTGGGATTTTTTTGCATTTCTCGGGCGCACTTCTGACTGCCCAGAGATGTGGAAAATGATTCCTGTATGCACTGTTGTGAGCTTCTCTATGAATCGTCTGGATGACTCCATGATGTCCTTAGTGCAGTGATTGAAGCGTTGACAAGATTCGTCCGGTGGCCAGTGCCTGTCGTTTTTACTGAGCCAGGGTAATGCCTCAATTGCAGGCATCTGCGCTGTCTACATTTTGCGACGCCTATGGGAACCAGACGAAACGGTTGCCAAGGAAAAGATTTCCGGTCTTGAACACATTGTCGGATGGAAAACATGACTGGAGAAACAGTGGACGTCCTCAGCCTGTGCCAACCATCATGAATAGCATTTTATGGTTTTTGATCTCCTTTGCAGGTGAATTGCGTTCTGACTGTTGATATTCATCTGTGGAAAAGCTTTTTCCTAGTTCGGGGAAAATGGGACACTCTGTCGCAGTTTTCAGCATGTGACCTCAACTGGATGTGACACCTGCACATTTTGACCTGTGCGTACTCGGTTTTGGTGTTCGGTGGGTTGGTCACCTCAATAGCTGGCGCCAACACAGTCTTTCAACCAACTACCTATGGCATACCTATGGCCAAAACACATCCATACATGGTGGAGTCGTGACTCATGCATCCGTGGTGGTGGGATCGTGCCTGAGGTAACAACGGTATTCATCACCATTATAGCAACCATTATCGCATTAATGCAGATGCAGAGAGGACAATTTAATCGTAATTGGGGCGCCAACATGTTTCACCCCAGGAACATGAAAATGGAATCAGAACAGGACGAGTAGGTGTAGTAGTTGAAACTGGCAGCATATTTTGCACCAAAATGAGATGCTTGTGTCTTTGTCTCTGCAAAATTTTTCTCTCAGGAGTACAAGTCACGAGTTTACATTTGTCTCCGAGGTGAAGAATCGTTTATGCTCAAGTGGGAGATTGCTGCCAATGAGTGGCGCAGATATGAGCGCTCCCTTGATGCATTGATGGATTCCTTCGTTGTTTTGGAGTAAGCTGGTCTTCATCGCACTTCACGATATTCAGAAGAAGGGGCATTTCAGACGGAGGGCGCAGTGACGCTGTGGTTCTTGGTTTGAGCATGTTCAACCACCAGGAATGCTGATTCTTGGATTCAGTGTGATCTCATGACAGCCTCCAAAATGCTGTGCTTCTTGGAGTCAATATGACCCAACCCAACCCGCCCAACTCCTCAATCGGTTGGTGACCCATGTCGTGTTTCGGTTCAATTCTACAGTGTTTAGCAGTGCTGCAGTGATTATTTCTGTAGCACGTGGATACTCCTTCTATGACCCTACTACCTGCCCTTCTTTTGCATTTCTGCTTTTTATCTGCTGAAGCCCCCCCCCGTCATTTCTCCCCTGATTTACCCTCCTGCCCTGCCAAAACAGCGCTCTGTCCCATTTTATGCAGCGTCACCTCTTTTTTTTTTGGAGGTTTTGGGGGGGGGGTCAGGAAGTGTCGGCGGAAAATTTTCTTGGCCAGTGCTCAACACAAATTTTGATGTGGCACCATTTTCATTTTTCGGCCTACAAATATACTACATGCTCTTCCCACTAAATTAAACAGTAATTCTTTGCACTACTCCATGCTACAACCCATTTGGTTTCCAACCTCATCAGCCTCTATTTCTCCTCTCCATACCAAAGTTAGTGGGTAGAACTGGTGATTTAAATTCAGTTATGACATGCCCGTGATACAGAGTTTGAAAACACCCTGCACGGTTGATGTCAGAGGATGGCCAGAAGTGACGTACGCGAGACAGGGGAAGGGTTGGCACGTTCAATTGAAGCAGAAAAGTGGAAGCAAAAGCCAAAGAGACAGAGGTCAGGTTACAAGCTCGTTTTTCTTATCTCTGTGGGAGATATGTCTGCAGCATTTATCTGTGCTTGCATGGGCACATCCCGGGGGCATAACTCTGGTTGTTGATCATGGTGTGGCATGCATTGCTTTTTTACTTCGTATATGAGAACAACCAGATTGATGTGCAAGATGCCTATGCTGGATGAAAATTTTGCCTTCCTTAACAGGCAAGTTCAACACAACAGGCTACAGCAACACACTCTACAAGGAGCATCGGTTATTTCCCCATCACTCTCAAGTGCAGCAATACCTTACATCTGTGTATGTGTGTGTGTCTGTATGCGTGTGTGTGTGCGCGCGGGGGTGCATTTGCATGGAAGCACAGAGTGAGGCAGTTAGTGACGGTCATTTCTGCTGTTGGTGTGTTATTTTCCCCTAATCACTGTGCCATTATACTATAATGCCCCAAGGTGTCTGATTCGACGCTTGTGTGCTCAAGGAGTTTTGGGGTTGGTCTCCACTGCAGTGCTTCCAGCTGCTGTGTGACTGAGTTCAGGGCAGCTTGGGGTTTGGTGCAACTCATTTCAGTTTTGTTGAGATTGGCGTTTGTTTGTAGCGTTGTGAGACATTATGCATAAATGACTTTCACAACTATGGAAATGCTGTGCTGTGCTGTTCTTTGCATGTGTTGAAAGCGATTGTCTGCAAAAGGAACACCACGGACTACGCATGAATTTCATTTTGTCAGAGACCAATATTTCATGGGAGGGTGCATGCCCTAACCACTTCATTCTGCTTTGCATGCACTGCCAACCAGCCCCATGCAGAAATGTGTAGCCCCTGCGACATTGCTCTAAAACAACACATGGCGTGTTCTTGGCCAAAGAAGATCGGGAGGCACCCAAAATGCACTGGAGGGGTCAAAAATGGTCCCACATTTGGTGTAAGAAGTGTTGAAATATAACATCATATTTCCAGTGATTTGTTCGATCAACCCGGCTGTGAGAAAGCACCCAGGGCATTCTGGTGGTTTATTGTCTATTGTTTTATTTCCTGCGATGTGGGTTTTTTTCCTTGATCCCAAGTTGGGGGCCGAAAAGAAGCCATTAGGCACAGCTTCCCAGATATGGCTAGGTGGGGGAAGCTGAAAAAAAATGCCTCCCATTTTTTGGGACCTAGATAACAAGATTTCTTGTGAAGTTTTTTAAGTTCAACCCAACTAAATTATTTCAAGACCTGTACTTTGAGGGCTTTGTGTTTGGCAGTAGGTGTTTTGAGTCCTCATTCAGTTTTTTGGTTGCTCAGTGGCACTTGAAAATGTTTTGGTCTTTTTTGACGTGTTTTTGACAATTTTGTCTTTTTCGGAAATTTTCTGTTGGCGTTGCAATTCCGGTATTTCAGCGCCCGTGACAATTGACATGGGAGCTACTCCGCCAATGTAGGGACTGGGGTCGGCACATGCTCCGAAATAATCTGAAACTTAAGGTAAGCAGCCTGCCTCATGCTCACTGCGCGAATTGTTTTTTGCAGGCCGCACCAAAGGTTCTATGATACCATTGTGGGAAACCGTGATCATTCACAGAATTGTAAAAATTTTGTGGTAGGGCTGCTTAGGGTTGTAGGAACGAACGGGGTCTTTGAATTCAATTTGATGGGGAAAAGTTGTTTGTATTGGCTCCAGCATGGGTGGGGAGCATCATTTGATGAATATTTGGGTATTGTTGCATCTTCACGGGACCCACATAGTGGTTTCTAGGCACATGTAGCAAGGGCGATGGGGCTGCCAAAGTTTTAAATTGCTCTTTGTAGGCTTTTTGGTGCCACGTGAACTGGTTAAAGCAAACTGGTTTTTTTTTATGAAAACACTATTGGCTGGCGTATGGGTTGGTGTCATTTATTGGTGACAATATGGATATTCTAACACCCATAGGAACCAATAGTGCGGTTCCTAGGCCCACGTAGGTTCCACCATTGGCCTTCATAGGTTGTTTGGAGGCCATTGCAAATTTTGTGAATCTCTTTTGAAATCTTTTTCTTTTAGGTGTGAGATGCAATGGGATTATTATTTGGAGTCCCATGAAGTAACATACAAAGCTACTTATTGGCATTCCGCCCGGTGCTGGAGCTGAAACCAAATAGGGTAATTTGATTTATAATGTGACTAGTGAAAGAGGGAACACAACATAGATTTTAGTAGATGAGACAGGTGTACATGATTCTACGGGTAAGGTAAAGGAGCTAGTTTTTGTACCAGGGACTAGTTGTTGTGCCACCATAAGTTTTTCACACTTTCCACATGAAAGCGTAGTGTTTATTGCAGGATTTAGCAATGCTAAGGGGTGGCTTACCATTGGGGTATGCTTGGTTGTACCTAAATCCGATTGTCTAACACAAGTTTGGGTCAAGGAAGCTCCCAGGGGGCCTCTATAATAATGTTCCCTTCTTTTGCTCTCACTAAGAAATCAGGCAACATTCGGATGTTTTTAGGAATTGAGGTCCGCTAGGCCCGTGAGACTCGCATTCATAGTGCCAACGCCTTCGCATCACCTATTTGTATCCCATGCCCAAAGGAAAACCATGTTTTTTTGCCTATCAATGTGTTTTTCTGCCTATAAATCCTGTTTTTCATGCGCAAAAAAAATTTCACATTTTTTTTTCGAAAATTTTTTTTTTTGAAAAAATTTTCCCTAAAAAGCAGTGGTAGCCTTACTGCCGCTGTGCAAGGTAGTACCTTTGGTCGTACCTTTTGCTTTGTGCTATCGATCCCTTCCATTGCACTGCCAATGCATAGTTGTTGCACCATTTTTCAAGCCGATCCGGGTTCATTTTGCATCACTTTGTTTCGGTGGTCCGCGTTGACAAACACTTTCCAACCCAAAGACACTAACAACTACTTTGGTAGCTAACATGCAAATCAAACGGATCTCCTGCACCATCCCCTTTGTCAGAGGAAGACTGGGCTTCATCACAACCAGGAGCTGCTTCTTGGGCGGGGTTGTGTTTCTTTCAAGAGTACTGTTTGCACCCACTCCAAGAAGACCTCCTGAGAGGACCACCCGTCAGGCGTTCTTTTCAGTGTCACTGGACACTGTGCACGCAGGAACATGTCGCCTTTTATTTTTTTGGTGTTCCATAGGAGTGCTGGTTTTGTGGCCTCGGACTGTGCATTAAGAGCAACTATGGCTGTGATGTGCTGCCGCTGCCAGCCACGGCGCCGAGCCACAGTTTTTCTTCCCTTCCTCACCCACACACGCTGTCCCACAGTGGAGAACCGGCGAAAAAACACTGACTCATCCTCGTTCCAAATGTGGCAGGGGTTGTAGGCAACTTTTTCTAAATCTGGCTTTAAATGATTATTAAAAAACTCTATCCACTGCCGAGGGGTCAAACGAGCAGAGTCACACTGCGATTCAACAAAGCCGCTGTTGCGACGCTTAAACAGTTTCCACCATGTCTTACCAAATCTACAAGGGAGAGCAGGGTTCTGCACACTGGTTTTGTTATCCGCCATGGCTTGAGCTTCATCTCTCATCTCGGACAGTGTAGGGCCCACCATTTGATCCGTACACTCATCCATCCACGTTGTCAAGGTCGCCTCAACCAGACAGGGCTTTGGACCCTCTTCATCTCACAAGGCTCGTAGCGATTGCAGCAAAGAGCAAAAAGGAAAAAGCGCGACGCGCGCCACCTTGTCTTTTCCTGCGCGTCGCGTCCTGTCTGATGCGCGGCTGCCTTCAACACTGCGTTATAGGTAACACATCACACCTCATTCGCCCCATCGCGTCTGGCGGTCTGGCGGTGGACTCCGAACTCAGTCGCACCTTTGCGAACGCTCTTGGCTTTGATAAGGCAGTCGGCGGCGACGCGTTCCATGTCTCACGGCTTTTCCCACAATAGAAGGATGTATAGGACATGAGAGGGAGGCTTTGGGACCGCGGTCTTCTGGCGCGTGCTTCCTGTGCGTGGTTTTTTGGTTTTTGTTACCTCCGCAATCCATTGGCATGCCCTTCTTTTGCTGTCACGCATCTGAACACATCGATCCACAGAAAAACAAATTTCGCAGTTTTCTGTCTAATTTATTTTGAATTTCGTCGTAAAATACCTGAGATCTTCTCTCTTCTTTACTAGCACCGAAACAGGCGCGACCGCCATCCCGTGATCTCTGCGCGGCCCCGTGTGGCACCGATTTCTGCAGTACCAGTCAGATTTTGCATATTGAACCAAAAACATTTAAAAGCTTCAAGATTTGACCTAAAACATTACCAATTTACAGCTGCCAGCTTGAATTGCAGCTCGTACTTTTAGTAGCATTGATTCGGTACAGTAATTGGCTACTTTACCTTAGTTAAAGTGTCCCAACGAGTGCACATTTGATTGTGGATATGTCTAGGGTTTTGTACTATGCATTATGGTTTGTGACATGTGAAGGACATTCTAGTTTGTTTGCCGAATAGTTAGCAATCCGCGGAAATTGATTTCAATGTTCTTGACATTGTGTGCAAAATTCATCAAATTTGGTACAAAGATGGACCACAGCGCATCAATCTAGTACAATCAACCCGTTAACAGCCTGCTTGGTGTGGACCGATGCCTGCTCTGCGCAATTCTGCGATTTGGCAAAAAATAGCATTAGCGTGGTCATTCTTTATGTGCCGTATTCAAAACAATTTTATACCATAGAATTATTCTGAGAGCCTCCACCCGGATGGCTGGGAGGCACACTCTAAAAAGCATCGAATGGTTATTTTACAATAGAATTAAGGAGTTAACGTTTTATAGGTTTACATGATGCTCAATGACGCTTTTCGATATTCTTTATCCTTGCATTGTACCTTATTTTGTTTTATATTTGTTAGTTGACGTCAATGAGAAAAAAGGACCATTTAGGAGCTTTGTTTCACTATTTTAGAGGCCAATGGTGCGGGATTCCGACTTCGTTAGGATGTTGCAATGTGTTACGTCCTAGAATTGTGCTGAAGTTTTCTCAATTGTCATATTTATGCCTATTTTTGGATGTTTTGTGACTGCATTGCTATTTTCCACGGTTTTTTTATTGTTATTTCCTTTATTATTGGTGCATATGTCCAGAGTCCAAGTTGCAGTCCTACTGAGAAGTTGTGCTCTTGAATCCTGCTTGCTCTGCATAATTTTCAACTAAAACTTTTGGCAGAGGACTATAACATTTGACAGCGAATTGGTTCCGCACAAACTTTAATCACCTGTTCTTGGCAGGGGTCGAAGCGGTAGCCCAACTTGGCTCAATGAACTTTGGAACGGACATATTTGATGCAACAACCGTGTCCTCTATCAAGTCACAGGTCGGGGATAGAGTGTCCTAAAACAACATGGCACAAGCTCCATACCCCACACGTTGCTTTGTTCTTTTTTCGGTACAGCACCACACCACGGACCTATTTTTGTTTTTAGTACTGGGAGCATCGTTGTTTTTGCTCTGTGCCTCCTAGCTGTCTAGGTGGGGACTTGTAGTCATTGTTGTTGTTTGCTGCTAGCAATCTAAGTGGTCCCAACCTATAGGGCACATGGGAGATGTCGGTTGTCAGGCATTTTCCTCTCTTGGGTGGAAATTGTCACACAATGAACAAAAGATGAATTTTTTCTGTCAAAGGGAAAGTTCATGCAATGTAATTATAGACTTGAGTGAGACGAGGACAAATATTGAAATTGAACCTACAGTTCAAGGCATGAAATAAAGGAGAACGAGGAGCATTTTTTGTTTTGGTAATTAAGGGCTAGGGTCACCAACTGGAACCAATAAGGTTTACGATGTTGAGATTGGAGGCTGGAGGTGCGTGGTTTGGCAAGCAAGCATTATGCGACATCCGCCAAATGGCAAAAAGTAAGATCCGAATCATGCCAAAATTGAGTTGGATCGTGTGATATACATTGCTACAAAGTTTGAGGAAGAATTTTCAGGAGCACCCAGGGTATTCACCTGGTGCTTACCAAAAGACCACCCGCGGTGTACCAAAAAGTCTCCCAAAAAGTTCCAAGATGTATCAAAAACCCCTTCCAGCATAAAAAGTACCAAAAAACCTCCCAAATGGTACCAACCTCCCCCCCCTTTGGGGGGTGGGGGCTTTTGGCACCATTTGGGAGGTTTTGTGGTTCATTTTGGGGCGGCGGGGGGGCGGTTAGTACACCTTTGGCTTTTCTATTACGATTGTGTGGGTTCTGTGGTACAATTAGGGGTGTTGTATGGTACCATTAAGGGGGTTGCAAATACCTCCCCCCTCCATATCCAACGAAAGCCATATCCAAACATTTCCGGAGTGCATTTTTTGAAAACACAATTAGTTACATATTCATTGTGTACATTGGGGAAATGAGGCGTTGTAGTGGGTAACTGTAGGTAAATTTGTGAAGCAAGATGTAAAAGAATGGTGTCCGTCAATTGCAGGACCTCTAGTGCCCACCATGACGGATTCTCTGCTTGCACTTGGCGAAGAGGTGCTATACCAGCGGTACCACATTGGTAAGTTTGTTGAAGCCACGATTGACACTGATGAGGGCTGCAACGTGATTGGTCCTGGGTATAAAACCATCCCAAATGGGAGATGAAACCACCTCCAACCCTCTTTTTGGCCCGTTTTTACCCATGGGGTGGTTTTATACCATTGGGGCTGGTTTTATGCCACTCGGGGGTGGTTTTGTCCCCCCCCTTTTTCGGAGGGGGGTGTCCCCTCAAAGGAGTGGTTTTATCTCCGCAAAAACGTAGTTCTTTTCCCCCAACGGGGTGGTTTTATCCCCCCATTGGGTCATTTGGGTGGGGTATCACCCCTTTGTGGTGGTTCTATCCCCCCCTTTTTGTGATTTTATGGGTTAACCTAGAACCACTACCGGAAGACAATTGCGTTAGGTCTACATGTGGTGCTGTAAAGAGAACACCCTTGGGGATGGGGGTGGGGGCTTGCCGCATTTCCATTTTGGGTGTGGAGGTAGGAGAGGTGACGGAGGGTCAGGGAACAACGTATGGTTTTCCATTCAGTGTTTTGCTTTACATTCATCTTTGTATATGCGTTATAGGACATCTACCTTGGCTAGGGACCCTTTTACAAATATGGGATGGGAATTTAGACATGGTTTGGGTTTGCTATTCATCTAGTTCAACATGCATTGCGTTTGTGGCGAGTTCTTGGTGGCATTGCTCATACTACTTAAGGTCCAGTACGGACCTTAAAGTGAACATTGAGCGCAAAAAAATTGCTCATACTACTTTTGTTTGTTGTGTTATATCATTTGTTGCTTTGGTGGCATAAAACCACCCCAGGGTGGTTTAATCACCCTGAAGGTGGTGGTTTTAACAAAGAGGGTGGTTTTGTACCCCCAAAGGGGTGGTTGTATCCCCCCAAAGGGGTGGCTTTATCCCCCAGAAAGGGTTGTTTTGTTCCTCTTGAAAGTGGGCCTAAAACCACCCGGGGTGGTTTTATCTCCCATTTGGGGGTGGTTGTATGCCTGGGACCAGCAAGTGATTTGGCCCATAGTGCGCAGAATGCCACTTCTTTCTTCCTTGGTTTTGTGCATGCTGTTGATGGAGGGCCCAGAATGATGAGTTTGCAATCTTATGGTTGTTGGTTTTGAGGTGAACCTGAGATGATATGACCCAAGCTACCTTTATGGCCACAGAAGACCCCACCTGGATAGCTGGGAGCTATGAGACAGGGCAAACTGCCATCCCTTGAGATACAAACGCCATGGAGGCAGGGTGACTGCAAGCAGTGGAAAAAAAATTGTGATTACAATACAGGCTGAAAGCCCAGGTCCCCACATACCAAAATGGGGCAGTGGATGAAAAGAGTGTGAGACCAGGCAGAAAAAACTGTCAGGTTCCAGATATTGACAACAATTTCTGTGCCTCATGGACATGCCAATGAGGTACAAAAGTGATGCCAAATACAACAGCTTTGGTAAATGACACGGTTTCCTGCAGCACGAAATCTTTCCCCTTGTTTTGGCATAGCATATGGGGGAAGGGATCCGTAGCAGCATAGCTTTCTGTGCCATGTCCTGCAAAAATACAGAGAGATCAAATGCTTCCAGGGGGAATGTTTGCCGGCGTGCGCCCGGCGCGCTACTTTTCTATTAACTATCCCAACTTCAGCCCCAAATTTAGCCTCTCATGGAGAAGCCCCCGAAGTAGACCAAGTTGCACTGCACACCTTCCCTACAAAGCACGTTGCATATTAAAGCAATAGCTGTGAATTCAACAACTCCAAATGTCATTTGTATTGTACTTAACAAACAGCATTGGTCCCACAAGTGTGGGTGTCAATACATTCAGTACAATAGTGCTCCTCACACTCATCACAAACTGCAACGGTGGGGCGCTTCTGGCAACACAACACACACACTTCTGCCTCATCCTCTGCCTCAACTTGCGTGGCGGCCGAGTTGCTTTGGTCAGTCCAAACATGAGGCGGGACATACTCCCATGGTCCATGGGGGGGGGGGGGTGACGGACCTGCCTCCGAAAGCAAAATTGTGTAAAATGCAGCAAAAAATTGGACTGACGGGGGCAACTCATTGGGGCCGCCACACCAGATGTTCCCAACCAAACCCCAATGCCACAACCGAGCAAACAGCTGCTCAATGCGTGCCCTATACCACCCGTGCACGACATTGTAAGATTGTTGGCGGGCTGTCAAAGTGCCATTCTTTCTTCCAATGAATGGCACAATGACATGAATCCGGGTATTATAAGCACCATCATGGCACCCAACTTCGAAATCAAAGAAATCACCTCGGGTACGAGAAGGTCCATACCCATCCCAAATTAAAACATCTGCTGATGTCCCGGGGGCCAAGGGGCATATCCATATAATGTTACATAGATAGGATTCCACAGGTCGGCACTCCATATCCCGCCAATGGAATTGATGGGCATGGAGTCTGCAAAATGCGTCATAAAGAATAGAAAATGGGGACAATGGTGGAAAGGTTTCAACCTGTCAGCCCCATAGAGTCTCTTGAACAACATGGTTCGGGTATTCGCAAAACGGGCAACACTCTGCCGCCAAGCAACCTCCGAACACCCTTCGGTGCGAGACATGACAACACCACTCTCTGCCAGTGGGGTGTGTTTCATCCAGAAAAAAAATCGAAACAACGACTCACGGCCGAGGAGCTCGGGGTGCCCGTACTTCATCCAAAATTCCTCCAAGGTTTCTAAGGTTTCTGCATCCGCACCCATCCGTGCAACCTGGGTACGCACACAGGTGGACTTACACCGTTTCACCCACCACTGGACACCACCACCCTTGCCATCGTCATAAACGGGGTGCAAAGGGTGTGCCAAAGCAAAGTGTGGATTGCGAGTCCCTGACCCCAACTCAAGGGGCCACGCAACAAAGCGTGGATTGCGAGTCCCTGACCCCAACTCAAGGGGCCACGCAACAAAGGGTGGATTGAGAGATTGTCCTTGTTTCCTCAATAGCACCGGAAGGTTGGGGACGAAAAGAGGGCAGAAATGCTACGTCACCCCTGCATTCTCGGGGGGACCCAACAAAGGGGACAAAATCAGAAGTCAAAACCTACGCTAGGGGTCACAATGATGCCCCTAGTATCTCAAAGTATGGGTCTCTAGTACAGCCAGACGCCCAAATAGCTGCACTGCGCTAAGTGCGCCCCCTTAGTGCACCCCCTAAATGGCCACCGGTGGGGCACGGGTCAAAAAAGATGCCCGGCGCGTGCCCGGCGCGCTAACGCTCCCCCCAAGTGTTCAGTGGTTTATTCGAGAGCTTGGAACTGGCACATGTGGCTGCATTACCGCAAAGAGAAAGCCGCATGTTGTGTGTACCTTGGGGAGGGGGCAAACCAATAATATTAAGGAGGGACACCGGCATGGAGTGGGGCCAGAGTTGTAAAGTGGGCCCTACACTCTTATATCTTACAGGCTGGTTACCTCAGGCATCCAGCAGATCCAGGACCTTGCGTCTGCCCCCTCCCTTGGTGAGAACCTCCACAACAGAGTCCAACAGAGTTTTCCAACAGAGGTCAACTTGGTCTCAGGTCAGACTGGTCACAAGGTGGGGGGCAGGGCAGAGCGCGGAATACAGTGAGTGTGCTGGCCTGCCATCCTGGTTGGGGACACGCCATCCTGGTTGGGGACACGAGTACACACCAATGGGTGAACCATGAGCAACAAGGGGCAGAACAGAGTGGGGGCCGCAACTCGGGCAGTACAGGTCAGAGTGGGTGAGTGGGCGCCCTCGTCATTGCAAGATCAGGTTCCAGGACTATGGGGCTCCCATATTGGAAGCTGTCAAAGAGTAGCAAACGGTGGACTCCAACCTTCACTTGGGCGTCTGGGCCGGACAAACACCTCCAAAGCGATGCTGCTCTGCAGTGCAGCACTTGCAATCGGGGCATTGGCTGGCTGCAATACAGTGGTCATGTCCACATGGTTGGCATGGAGTGAAGGTGTGAAAGAAGGAACACCGGGCCATGCCCTGTACCAAACTTTGTGCTGCTAATGGGGCCACTGGGGCTGTGTCGGGACGTTCTACCCTCGGCCGTCTGTCATGGTCCCGACCCACGGTGGTGCAAAAACCAAAGTGGAGCCTGCGCTTGGGCCCTGTGCAGTTTATGACCAAGCCCTCGGAGTACAACTGAGATAACCCCCTTCCAGAAGAGCCGCCGATCCTCCCTTAACTCCTGACGGGAAGCCCAGTCCTCCAAAATCATCTTGAAGTGAGGGAGGGGAACTTCCTGACCGGCATCACCACCTGCACAATCCAGCCGATACGGCAACGTGTGGACCTCAACCACTGCTGTCCGCCACTCACCGCCACTTTCTGCCTCACCAACAACCCCTTTTCTAGCTACCTATACAGGACCCTTCGACCCTCCTTTCCATGTGACCCCTGCCCCGGCTGCCCCCCCTCTGACTGCTGCTGCAATCCGCCACAATAACAACCGTCGGCATGAGCACCACAATGGCAATTCAAATCAAAACAGATTACCACAGGAACACACTCAGACATAATGTACGAAGAGAGGCGGTTGCGGGAAGAGCAGGATCAGCACCTGTGTTTGCCGTGCTCATGATATCCCACCCCAAGCGCCCCACGCCCCACCACAGCTCCTCCACGGCCCACTCCGCGCAACATTGCGCCCCCGTAACGTGCGATTGTGAAGCGGTGCAGCACCCATTCGCCGCACCGCCGTCCCTTCCCTTGCACTACACATGCAATCGCACCCTGGGACCCCAGATCTACCCCCTCCGCTTCCTCACCGCCGCCTTGCCGTGTCTTGCCCCTCACATAAACATGTCCGACGCGCCTGGCGGTGGCGCATCGTCCCAGTCCGGGTCGCCGCCCAAGCCCCGTGGGCCCGTGGGGTCGAACCTCGCGCCTGGCGGCGGGGGCCGCATGCCGCGGGGCATCCCGGCACCTCCTGGGCCGAACCCTCCCGGGCCGAAACCCGGGTGGTTCGGGCCAATCATCATCCCGCCCCCCATCATGCCACCCCCAAGAGGACCCCCGAATCCGCCGAACGGGTTCAAGTCATCTCCGCCGACCGCGAACGGGTTGCCGCCGGGAACGTAAGGGGCGCGGCCCCGGGGATCGCGGAGGTCACGGAGGGGATCCGTTTCTGGGCGCGGCGGCGGGTTGCGGGCGAGCGGCGCTTGCTCGCGGGCGGGTTCGGGGACAGTGCTTGGGACAAGCCGGCCGGCCACCTCTTTGCTGATGACGGCCATCAGCATTGGGAGGTTCTGATAGTTCTTGGAGTAGTCCGCCTGGGATGCAGGGATGGAGTGATGGGAAAGGGTGATGGTATTGCGTGACGGCTGGTCTTTTGGAAGAACAACTTAGGTTTTGAAGGAATCAAATATGAACCAAACAAGCTAGCGGAAAAATGAGTAGTACTGGCCTAAGCTACTAGCACAACACAACATTACTGCCTGCAGACTTCAGAACATTTCGGTACTATGAACTTGTCTAAACTGGTAAGCAAGGGATAGTGATGTGTTATCCGCAATGAAGGCCGCCCCATGAATAGCGGAGGGCTGTGGTTTGAAGTGGTGGTACTGGATGATGATGTGGGGTGATGCCTTCATGGAATGGTACCGGTTGCTGGTATCGGACGTGGGAGAAGGTGATCGGAAAAACTGATAGTACCAGTGAATGGCATTATTGTCATTTGACCACTACCCTGTGGGCTGGATCATCACACTACTGCCGCCTCCACCTGCAGCAAGCCACAGCACACGAAATGTCGGGTGACCAGCCATGCCAGCAATCCCGGTACACTGCGTGGTGTTGTGGGAGCCATGAGAACCTTGTGGCCGCCCTCACAAATTGCCTTGCCCCCCCCCCCCCCGCCTCGCCTGATCACCGCGCCCTGACGGACGCTGGGGGCAGGGGGTGAGGAAAATGGGCTCGTGCCGGCCAGGCCTCCATGCCAGCCTGTATGAGGACCAGTAGTGGCTTTACATCGGGTGGCCTCAATGAAGGTTTTTTCCTACATGATCCATGCCGCACGCACATGTGCTGGGGTACGGGCGAGTGGTTATCGCGCATCCCCTACTTCTACGATCCGCTTACCATTTGCCCTGAAGGGCCTGCAGTACCCTCGCTGTCATTTGCGTTCGCTCCCATCTCTACTGGAGGCGTTATGGTAGCGCTTGTGCTGTACGTCACCGCTTCCAGGACATTGTGCAGCGACTCCGTCACTCCGTACCTGCCACGCCCACCTTATCTTGCCCATGTGATTAAGGGTGGCTACCAATCCATCAGACCCATCGTACCTGATGCTGCAGGGAGTTACGAAAGAGCCACCTTCTCCCCCGCAAGATATTCCGTGCAAACAACGATAGTGGTGACAGCAGGTGCCCTTCTCCCGCCTCCGTACCCAAATTACAACTCCAGTTTGCCCAATACAGTGCAAGCAAAAATTACCCAAAAAAATACCCCCCCCCCAAAAAACCAAAAATCAAGGTTGTTTTGGTAATTGTGATTTTACCCCACTTCTTGGATCCCAAGGTCTTGATCATTTTTTCCCACTGCAGGCCCCCTTTCTTGCAAAGTCTATTTTTGTCACAGACGTGCAGGTTTTTCCGACTGTTGTGGTGAATGCGTACCGGGCGAGACCTGGTTGTCAGCCCCTCGGCACAATTGTTGTGATGAGTACATCAAAACAGTTACTGACTGGGCAAAGCAACATGGCATCGCTATTGGTATTGCTGGAGCTATACAACGACATCAAAGGGGGCACAAGTTGGGCTGCCCTACAGCTTATGGGTGGCTGAAGTATTTCTAAAAAAAATGGTCATTATTTTCACATCGAAACAAGGCAAAAGGGTTCTATCTGAGGCTGAGTGTGCTGAAGTCCAAGATGCCGTCACCAAACTGAGAGCGGAGCCCAGTTGTGAGTCACCGACTGCAAATAGTGTTGCCTCTGTTGCCTGTGGTGTTGTGAGTTGGACATGTCCTTCCATTTTGGCCAAAAATGGGGGCACCTTTGTCATGGGGGTAGAGTGGGGCCGCTATCACCTACATTCTGTGGACTAGCGACCAATGCCACTGTTGTTGGATGCCCGGCAGCTTTTTTTTTTTTGCAGACTTGACATCTGGTCATGTGCCATGCAAAGAATTGGTGTTTAATTTGGACAAATTTCTGGTGTTGTTGGGGCCAAATTGCCGATGCACATGGCATCCAAGGTCACAGAAAAGACGTGTTTCAATGAGAAAAACGAAACTTGGATGGACTTGTCACGGATGTTGTTTCTACAACTGATTTGGGAGGGTGCCACTGGTGCTGTTCATGCAAAAGTGGATGCCGAGGATCCCAAGATAATTCAAAATCATCATCCCAAGAGCGATTTTCAGAATGCCGATACGTATAAACGTCCAGTGTGTTGCAGCCCACAATTGCTCTGGCATGCCGGTCATTCATAGCATGAAACAACACACCACACTACAGCAACCCCGAGCAACCCCTGTTTTCACATTCAGCACTTGGGGAATCACGTGACAATGGTTTGTGGAAGACTAGAGACTGAAGAGGAGGCTTTGTTGATTGCGGATGAGGTGCCACAACACTCAGGGGATGAGCCTCTTAAACACCACAGGATTCGTGAGCGTAAGACCCCTAAGAAGACAACTCATGCTTACCAACCTGTGGATCACTTTAATATCACCATGGGTAAAACATGTGTTTGCCGAGGTTGGGATGCATGGGTGGAGGATATATTTGTGCGCAATTCCAACAACATGGCTATTGCCGGAATGTCCGTTTCTCACTTGCCTACGCTCTGAAAGCGTAAATATGCTTTATTGGCAAGGGCCATTAAGGACCTGCCGGTGGACTCCATTGTCCGCTCATGGGATGCCACTGGGATTCCGCGAGCCCTATGGAGAGTGCCCTCTATTGAACCCATGTTCGACATTCTCAAGAAGCTTCATCCTGAAGAGACATAGGACCCTTGTGAGTGTGGTTCTTTGATCGCACAAACATGTCTCTCTTGCTCAGAATATGTTTCTGATGGCTGTTGGTTGGATCACACTGCAGCCATTTGTCCCGCCATTTAAGTAAACCATGAATGGTGCAACTCACATCGCTTTTCCGTTGCATTGGTTGCATCGTGGCAGGGAAGAGTGACATCCCCTTTGCTACGATCCCAAAAAATTACCCAAAAAAATTAACCAAAAAATGGGCTCTGTTGGCTAATTTTGACCTTTGGTAACTTTTGCTTTAAGTGCATGCGCTACAGTATCGGGTGATTGTGATGAATGGTGGTGGTAATGGGTCAGGGTTAGGGAAAAGGTTATGGCAACTAGTGATGGCAAAGGCAAAGGTGATGAAATAGGGTGATGGCACAAAATTGTGGTTGCTGGTTTATTGTGGTGGACAAGGATGATGGGAGTGGATGATGCCACCACAACTGTGCACAACACATCATTGCACCTGATACATCAACTTCCATCATTTGTGATGGCGCATGTTTGCACGCGCTGTGGCAGTACCCCCCCCCCCCCTCCCTTGTCCTAACACGGGCCAAATTCAGTAAAACGGCGGGAACACTGGGCTCACATGCCATTGTCTTGACACCGCGGCCCCGTGTTTCCGCACTTTTTGGGGGCTCCCTTGGGTGCGCTCGGCGTCCACGGCCCTCATAGCGCTGGGACGCCTGGACCAGTGGCCAAGCTGCATGAGGAATGCATGCCTGCTCCCGGGTTGGGCCACGGAAGGTGACGAGGCGGAGGCCGTGGATGACTTTGTCCACTGGCTCTTTAGCCTCGGGCTAGCCATCTTGACCCTTCGCATGCGTTGCGAACGGGCGGAAGCTGCCGCGGGCAGAGCGGGCCTGCTCTTTCCTGACGTGCCCAAGCTAGGGAGGGGGCGTTCCTACCTGTGGGGAGACCTCGTGGGACCGCTCCCGAGGCTTGCAAAGGACAGGTTGTGCCTCCAGCTTATGCCAGGACGACCTAGGGGCTGGAAGTGGGATCGGTAGATGGCAGCGGACATCCTTCGGTGGGCCCGGTGCCTATGGTGGACGGCGGGTGAGGTAACATATGCCGAACTGGCGCTTGATTTTGAGCTGACGGTGCAGTGGGCACTGCCAGCCGGCCCGAGCACTCGCTACGCATGACGATGCTCCCACTGCTGGAAAGGGCAACTGTCCTGCGGCAGGCAGTTAGGGCGCTTCAACCCCACATGCTAGCCGGAGAGCGGCTACCGGCCGCAGGTACCCCGCGTTGCAAGTCCCTCATACTGCTGGGGGTAGGGCCAGCCTGGGGGTCGCAAGCCGTCCATACTTTGCGGTGCGGGGGCAAATGGCCCGGCAGCTGGAACACACTGTGTCACGATGTGGCAGCGACGCTTGCACTGTCCGCTTCACGCCTCGCCAGCAGCTGATTTTCTCAGCGTTCTATCCCCGGCCGGACGGCGGGGGGGTCCGGCCTTATCACCAGGCCCCGCGGCAACTTCGGTGCCCGCCGTTGCATGCGGCCCGGGAAGATGGGAACCAGGCAGAACGAGTGCCAGCGCCACAGGCGGCGGCAACCAGCGGCAAATGAGGGCTGGGCAAGGGACACGGATCCACTGGCGGCCTGTGCCCACCACATGGGGCGCCTTCGTGCGAGCGCTGTTGGGCGACGGGTCAAGGAGTCGCCAACTGCTGCCGGTACGGGCACACAAACCACCTTAGGGCAGCGGGAGCACCAAAGGGCCGGGGGTCACATGTCACGTAGCCGGGCATGCGGAGGTTGTCCCAGGCGGAGCGGGTCTCCGCGGCCAAAGGCATGCATGGTTGGCTGCAGCAGCCGCGTGACCTGGACGCGCATCCGGCACCATCGCCGTCATTGGCAGCCCAGGATCACAACAACCGGTCAGGGTCGGACGGGGGCAGGAAATGAGCAACGGAGCAATGCCCAGCGGGCAGGCCCTGCGCCGGCGGAAGCGCCATAAAGCAGCCAAAGACGCATCGGGGGGATCACAGCCAGAGGATCCCCCCCCCCCCCGCGAGATAACCCGCTCCCCGAGCGGGAGTTAGGGAGAGGTGCCCCCGCTACGCCTCCCATCTTTTCCAACCCACCCGGGAGGGCACGGCAACAACCCCCACCCCATGCTTCCACGCCGACGGACGGGTATTAGAACAGGGCGGGACGGCTACAACGGCACCGCCGCTGCCAACGGAAGCGGGGTCCCCACCCCGGGGGGGGGGGGGGGGCACGGGGGGCAACCAGCAGGCTGCCCCGTAGGGAGGGGGGGTAGGGAGACCGTAGCCGGCCCACGGAGAGTCGCCGGCCCACGGCCGCGGGCAAGCGAGTGGTGCAAGCTGGGTTGCCAGAGCTCTCCACCCCCAGCAGGCCCAAGCGGGGTCGGGGGGTCGCAGGGGCCAGCATGGCAGGCAAAGTGCCTGCCCAAGGACGTCGGCGCCCAGCCGCAACACACGGCCTCTTTGCTTTGGGCTTCACCGGCCGTCGTGACGGTGCCTAGGGATGAGGAACAAGGGGGAGCGCCACGCCCCCGAGAGGTTCACGCACTCCCGGCCAGGGGCACGGAAGGGCCAACAACGAGGACACCGGAGCCCTTGGCGCGGGTACTTCTCTCGCGCCGTGTACACTAAGGGTGAGGCTTGGGGGGGGGGGGGGGGGGCAGCACAGTGGCTATGCCACGTCCTGCTTCTGCATTGACCCCTGTACGCACAACGTGCAGGACCTTAATTGGCTACTTTGTTTCCGCACTTTTTTTGGGTGTTTTTCTTTGTCCATGCACGTGGTCAATCGTGGTCAAACTGTTCTGCGGTAGCAGAACGAGGACCGCTTGCGTAGTTGGAGGCAGTGGTTGGGCGAGGCGTGGACCACCGAGCAGGGCGCGGCCTACCGTTGGCTGAGAGGTGACGTCACCCGGCGCTGCTTGTGGTGTTTTTGCCCCGGGAGGACGGCAGTGCGACGGCGAACGTCCCAGAAATTGACGCACTGCTTCACCGCACGTGGGCGCCTATCAACCGTAAATATGCGGCGCACCCGCAGCCTAGCGTGGACCTGTTCATGCAAGCGTATGGACACCACCTGCGTTGCGTCCCCATGATCAATGAACCACTGACTGGGGAACGGCTCTTGCGTAAGGCACAGGCTATGCGCCCATCAGCCCTTGGCCTAGATGGCTAGTCGCAGCTGGACATGAGGGCACTTCCGCACACGCTCATGCAATGGCTGGCCGAACTGCTCAGTTTGGTCGAGAGCAAGGGCCGGCGGCCCCGGGTGCTCGTGAGGGGGTACACGGCTCTGGTGCCCAAGGAGGGCCCGCCGGGGTCCCTCAACACGAGGCCGCTCATAGTCCTGTCGGTGGTCTGCAAGCTGTGGGCCGGGGTGCGCCTGCAGGAGATGATGGGGCGGCAAGAGAGGTGGGCGTACCCGCTAGCCTTCGGGTTCCGGCCCGCCCGCATCGCGGCGGATGGAGCCACCGTCACCTAGCTCCTGCTGGAGCTCAGGCGGCGGAAGGGTTGGCTGGTGTCCGGCGTGGGGCTGGACTACCGGAAGTGCTTCGACCTCATGCCACAAGGCATTGTGTTTGAGGTCTGCACCAGGCTAGGGGTGTGCCCCGGGGTCCAACGGGCCATGGAGGCCATGTACGGCCAACTGGTCTGCGCCTTTAAGCTGGCGGGGAACCTGGGCTCGTGGTGGAAAGCCGCCAACAGTATCCTTCAAGGATGTCCGCTGCCGGTTATCCTCATCAACGCCCTTATGGGCGTCTAGAAGGCTGAAATCGACAGCCTGCGCGAGCAGGTGGTGGTGACCACCGGCGATCTGCCGCCACAGCGTATGCGTGATGCTAGCCGCCATAGTCCTGGTCCCGCAAGGGCCTTGCAGGGCGGAAATTGCTGCGGGAGGCCATGCCGATGACCCCGAGGCTTTAGCGACCCGCCATGATGCCTTGCAGCGCCTGGCCCCGGCCACCGAACGGTGCCTGAGGCTCAGAGGGCAGGAGGTGAACGTGGGCATCACGACATGGACCCTGGCGGGGGAGTAGGCGCAGCCGATGCGCCTGCTCGGCGCCCCCATCCCCATAGAGGGTGAGTTTTGCCGCCTCGGAATCGGGATTCGGGTGAACCCAGAGCGAGGAACGGGCCCCCTACTGCGGCAGTGGATAGAGAGAGGGGGGGGGGGTGTCCTCCCCCGCATGCCGCACCTCGCCACGTACCACCGGAGGTCGGTTGTGGCAAGGAGACTAGCGATGGCTGTGGCATTGCATGGGGTGGAGCTAGCCGACGTGTCAAATGTTGACCTAGCCCGGGTGGAGACCCGGACGGTCCAAGCCATTTGGGGCCCCACGCGGCCTAGCAGGGCCCAAGGAAGTGATCTACTGCCTCCTGTCGCCAGACCACCGGACTTCGTCCATTATGCGGACGAAGTACCACGATTGGCTGACTTGGTTGGCTAGGGTGGCGAGGGTCCTGGGCTCTAGGCCATCTGGGAGTGCCGGGAGTCGCCCCCCGTCACCGAACCGGCAAAAAGGGTTTGCGCACGGTGCGTGCCCCGGGGTGGGTGCCACAAGGCTGCTAGTGGAAGTGGTCCGTTCTAGGGTAGCATGACCTACTGGACATGGTGGCAGAGGATTGGGGGCTATTGCGGCGCCGAGTCTGGGAGAGCCTCAGACGGGCAACTTGAGGCGAGACGTCCACACACCGTCGGGGGGCTGGCTCGGTCCATTAACCGCAAGGCTTACAGGGCAGGGCTCCCGAGGTACAAGGACTAGACGGAACTCTCCATCCTGCGTCGCATCCCGGCGGGGGCGACGTGGACCGCGTCAAGGGCCGGTAGGCAGCAGATGCGGCCGTCGCTCGGCTGCCCCTACTGCCCCTGGGCAGGTGCCAGAGATGGAGGCCCACATTTTGTGGGACTGCCCGAGGCGCGGGATCAGTGGCTCCCCTGGGTCCTCTCGGCGTCCGCGGCCCTCCCGGTGCTAGAACGCTTGGACCAGTGGCCGGCTTGCATGAGGAACGCCTGCTTGCTCCTGGGCTGGGCCACGGACAGTGTTAAGGTGGGCGTCGTGGATGGCTTTGTCCGTCGGCTCTTTGGGCTAGGGCTTGCCGTGCTGAGCCTCCGCATGCGTTGCGAGTGGGCGGAAGCTGACGCTGGCAGAACGGGGCTGCTCTTCCCTGACGTGCCCAAGCCAGGGAGGGGGTGCTCCTACCCGTGGGGGGATCTTGTGGGGCCGCCTCCGAGGCCTACGGAAGACACGCCGCGCCTCCAGCTCATGCCACGGCTGCCTAGGGGCTGGAAGTGGGACCAGCAGCTGGCTGCGGACATCCTTCGATGGGCCCGGCGCCTGCAGTGGGCCGCAGGCAAGGTGACGTATGCCGAGCCGGCGCTGGATTTTGAGCTCACAGTGAGGCGAGCACTGCCCGCACGGCCCAAACACTCGCTACGCATGACGGTGCTCCCACTGCAGAAGAGGGCGGCCGTCCTGCGGTAGGCAGTACGGGCGCTCCAACCACACATGTTGGCTGGGGAACTGCTACCGGCCGCAGAGGCCCCCGTGCTGCAAATCCCTCATACCGCGGGGGGGCAAGGTCAGCGTGGGGGTCGCGGGCCGCCCATACTTCGCGGCGTGGGAGCAGATGCCCCGGCAGCTGGAGCACCTAGCTGCACACTGTGTCACGCTGCGGCAACGGCGCCTGCAGCGGCCGCTCCACGCCTCGCCAATGGCGGACTTCCTCAGCGGGTTCTACCCCAGACCGGATGGCGGGGGGTCTCCCCTCCGACCATATCACCGGGCCCCCCAGGGGCCCCGATGCCCGCCGGCACGCGCGGCCCAGGTAGAGGGGGGCCAAGCGGAATGAGCCCCGGCAACAAGGGCAGCGGCAGCCAGTGGCAGACGAGGGCTGGGCAAGGGACACGGGCCCGTAAGCGGGCTATGCCCTGTGCATGGGGCGCCTTTGTGCGAGCGCTGTTGGGCAACGGGACAGGGAGTCACCAACTGCTGCCGGTACGGGCACGTCGGCCACCCCAGGGCGACGGGAGCACCAACGGGACGGGGGTCCTACGTTACGCGGCCCGGCATGCGGAGGCTGCCCCAGGCAGAGCGGGTCTTTGCGGCTTGGGGCATGCATGGCTGGCTACAACAACCGCGCGAGATAGGCAGCCCGAACGCACAGCCGCCACCGCCGCCTTTGGCAGCACAGAGGCACGTCAATCGGTCGGAGGCGGACGGTAGCCGGAAGCGGGTGACGGAGCAATCGCAGGAGAACGAGGACCAGCGCCGACTGAAGCGCCACAGGGCGGCTAGAGACGCAGAGGGGGGATCACAGCCAGAGGAATGCGCCCCCACCCAAGAGACAACCCGCCCACAGGCGGGCGGAGGCAGAAAGCAACATCATTTCCCCTCCAGCTTTTTTCCCCTTCACCGAGGGGGAGGCACCAGCATCCACCGCCCCGCGCACCCCCGCCGGCAACAGGCGCCGGGGGAGGAAGATACAGTCACAACAGCAGCACTGCAACCGGCGGCACCACCCCGGGGGGGGGGGGGGGGGGGGGCGCAGGGGGGCAGCCAGCCGGCGGCCCCGCACAAGGGGGGGGGGGCAGGGGGAACTCAGCTGGCCCCCGATAAACCGCCGTCACGTGGCCGCGGGCAAGCGGCCGGTTCAAGCCGGGTCGCCGGGAGTCTCCACCCCCAGCAAACCCAACAGGGGACGAGGGATCGCAGGGGCGGGTATGGCAGGTCGAGCGCCGATGCAACAACACCGCCACATGGGGGCAGCACGCGGCCTCTTCGCTTTGGGGCGTTGCCCAGGGATGGGGAACAGGGGGGGACGCAAGATCCCCCAAGATGTGCAGGCACTCCGGGCCAGGGGCACGGAAGCACCAGCAGCGAGCACACCTGAGCCCTTGGCGCGGGTACTTCTCTCGCGCCGTGTACACTAAGGGTGAGGCTTGGGGGGCAGCACAGTGGCTATGCCACGTCCTGCTTCTGCGCTGACCCCTGTACGCACAGCGTGCGGGACCTTAATCAGCTACTTTGTTTCTGCACTTTTTGGGACCATGGTTTTTGCGGTTCCAGTGGTTTCGTCTTTTGTGTTGCGCACAAACATGCCATTGTGGGGGTGGGGGGCTGGGGATTCACAGCAATGGCATGGAATCGCATACTGGGTCGTTGCTGGAGACGTAATCATCAATACTGAGCTCAATTTGCTGGACTTTTGGATCCTCCTTTGGCATTCCCAAGATCACCATTTTGATGTCCATGGGCACCATTTTGACAATGTAAGTCATGGAGGAGGACTGATGGCGGTACTGGAAGCAGTACACCCCACCGGCATTCCAATCTGGTCCGAGTCCCTTTGCTTCGTTGCCATTCCCATCTGTGGCCACGAAACCGGCGTCCAGAAGCAGGCAGTGGCATGCAAATGCCAAAGCATCGGCCTTACCATTGAACACTGGGTTCAATTTCGAGAAATGCGCCTCAAAGGCAGTCATCTTAACAGACTAAATGGGCAGAGAGGGGTGTATGCCCAGCTAACCACATCACACACTGTCTCACCCCCTCTTTTTTAGGTTCAGGCCATGGTAAGCTGCCAAAGCGCGCCCACCGAAAGGCACTCCAGAAATCTCTCGGAATGAAGGATCAGAGCTGTCCAGTGCTATGATTGTCCCACAAGGGGATGTGGTAGCGGACATTTCACGTAGTGAGGATAAATTGAATCTGATAACAGGACATGCGGTGGGAACGGCCACGCCTGAAGGCATCCCAGTGCCATGACAGGGGCCGTAATCGACAAAGAAGGAGCTACTTATATTCCTACCTTGAGTACAATGAGGTGGACACATACGAGGCTTCGGCACTAACTGGCAGGGTGAGTGAGCTTTCAAATAAGGCCACTCCGGAGCATTCTGATTTTGTATTTAGTTGACAATTGAGCAGAAAAGAGGATATGTGTGTGGCTTTCCGCATGTTGCATGATGTCTTATGTGAGGGGGAGGCAGCTTGCATTTGTCTTTAGCTAGGGTAGTTTGGGTGACCTAAATTTAGGGGCATTTGGAAGGGGTGTGCCTGGAGGTTCTTTAGGGGGGACCTTATCTAAAAGTAGCGCAGTGCAAGGATTCCCTCGTAGCCTCCCGTATTTGGGTACCACTTTTGGGGGGGTTGGATGTTTGGTTGTGTGGGGGGGGGGGTTCAAAAGTTTGTCCTTAGTGGGATTTGAACCCTGGTGTGCAAAACAGCTCAGGGACACCCCACCACGCGGTCGGCTGTGCAGTACGGGATTCGAACCTACACTCGGCCGGCTGTCTGCAAATTTTTTCCCCACTCAACCACTGTCTTTGCCTGCAAACACGAGGTGCACCATCGCTTGTAGGGGGGTGTTGCTTGATCTGTGCGCGCACTGTGCGCGCCCCGTGCATACTTTTGGGTATTGTTTATTACCTAGATCCAGAACACCTGATTTTTCTCTACAAAATTGGGTTCTTCATGGTTGTTGTGGATGCAGGACAGCTATTCAGCTGTTGGTCGACCATTTCTTGCCCCCCTTTTGAAAATTTCTTTTTCCGAATTCTCCTTTCTTTCTATTAAACGGTGCATTCCGTTGGCTGGGTGCTTCGGTAAGAGGGGAGGGGTTCTTCGCCCAGAAGGGGGGGTGCGAGACGACGCCGTAAGAGAGCGTGGTGGAGACTGCAATGAAAATCAACCCCTCTCTGTGCGTCCCGCTTGGGTACAACCCTTCAGTGTGCGTGAGAAGGATTTTATGCATCAGGCCAGGGCATATTTCCCTGTTTCTGTACCCCCCCTCCCCGTGTCCAAGAACCACCTTGCGCAAGAACCGCCCCCTGGTTCCTTGGTCGAATTTTCCACATCACCTTTTTTTGCCAGGGTAATGGGTTTTTCATGGTTCTGGTGGATGTGGGACAGCTATTCAGGTGTGCAGGACAACATTTCATGTGTGTTGCTCTGGGTCCCCCCATCAGGGGGGACCCTATCAGTCAGTCACAGTCGCACATACGAGATGAAGGGGCCCGGACGAGGGTCTGGCAATCAGAAATCGCACTTTGGGCCGTCAATTGGACCGGGGGGGCAAAGTGGCTTCCAGGAGGGAATCCACGTCAACCTCTGTTTTCAACTTGTGGTACAACCAGGCATCCTCATTAGCAGGGATGCGGCCTCACATAGGGCAATCGACTATGGTCAGGCAAGAACCGGGGAGTCCGTCACGTCAACTCAAGGGCCCACACCAAAGTGTGGGAGTCCATGGTGGAGATGAGCAAAAAAGTGTGAAAATGGGTGGAAATGGGTGAAAGTGGGTGAACATCCAAAAATACCATATCCCCAATGTGGAAGAGGCATCAAAACCTGCGCTAGGGGCAGGAATGATGCCCCTAGTATCACAAAGTATGGGTCTCCAATACTGCTAGACGCCCAAATAGTTGCACTGCGCCTGCACTGTGCGCGCACTGCGCTTAAAGCGCCCCCTAGAGGGCTCATCATTGGGTGATCAATTTGTCTCGCAAAACAATTACATCACAAAGGGTTAGACATCCAAACTCTTTTTTTTTTGCAACAGGCCTGCGCTGAGTAGCAATAAGGCTCTCGGGTTCACAACCCGGTCTCTGCATCAGTGCTGCAGGGCGCAGTACAATCACCCGATATATCGTGTGGCCCAAAAGGCAAACCCGGATCTGTGGCTGCAGAGTATACCAATGCATGGTAGTGTAGCGGGTAGTGCCACGCCGAAGCGACCCAAATGAGTTCATTCATATACGTTGACAAGCATTCATCGACATTTCTATCGGTACTGTTTTATGGATTGGTGGTCGTGCAAAAGCAGGTACGCTGCTCTCTACATTCAATGTCAGGACTAGGCAAAGCGGCGGTCCATGCACGGGGTTAGGGAGTCGCCCCAATACAGACGGGGTGACGGGCGGTGTGGAGGTAGATGGGCTGATCTGTCAGTCGCCCCACACTTGTAGGACCGTCATATCGGGTATGTGTTCATCGACCTCGCCTAGCGGAATTGGTATCTGTACTTGCGCGCCTTGCATACCTGTTGGTGTGATGTGGTAGCCGCCCTGTGGCATCCCTGTGCCTGTGTGTGTGTGTGTGTGATCTGTACTTTTAGAGGTGGATCCTTGTGCAGCGTAGGGCTAGACGCCTCATTTGGCTCAGGTCTGCTGAGGCCTCTTTGTGACGTTGTTTCCCTCCCTTCTGCGGAATCAGAACCTCTGTATGTTGCTGGCTAGGTATCCACAGTGTTTGCTCTCCCGTGCCTCGTCACGAAAAGCGGGCGTGCGACATCCTCGGCCACGGTCTCCTCCAGCCCCCATGGAACTGGGGCTGGCGGGGACGGAGGGGGGGGTGATTTCGGCCTCCTGCGTTTGGGGGCTGGAGGGGTGGGGGGTTGGTGTGGGGACCTCAGCAGACCCGTGGAGATACGTGCAGGCCCTTGCAGGCATCGTCGTTTGTTGGGCAGTTGCGACTGTGTAAGTGGGCGCTTCCGGCGCACAGGCACTGGGGTGCACACTTTATGGTGTCCCCGCTGACAGCAGTGGCGCACTCCCCTTTGCTTGAGTGTGCACCTCGGGCATGGTGGCAGGCCATGCAGTGGGCATAGCTGCAGTTGTGGCCTGCGTGCTATGTGGTCATCAGCGTGGTGTCCCAGCGCACAGCATGCTTCCGCTGTGCGCCGAAGTCTTTTGCAGGTCGTGCACGCGGTAGCCGAGTGCTGGGCGCACTGAGACGAATCAGCCGGCGGCGCTGGTTGCGGCACCCTATGTGTGTTCGCGCGCCTGCGTGTTCCGGTATAGGGGCGCTGTGGAAGCTTCCCATCCCCTATCACAGGGAAAAAGTCAGCTGCAAAGGAGGAGCAGCCCCCCCCCCCCCTTTGGCAAAAGTAGTCTGTTCTGAGGACGGAGCCAGTCCCAGCTGCAGATTCCCCTGGAGTGCACGCTGCAGTCGATGCTCCTCCACTTCCTGCGCAATTCTGCGTGGCCTATGTGTGTATGGACGCAGTTTGTGTATTCTGTTGAGACCAACCTTGGTGGCCCACGTGCGCTCACAGTATGCTGGTAACTGCTGAATGTGTGTGCTCATGGCACTGCGGCAAGTAAAATAGGGGCGGCTGTTTAGGCCGCAAAGTGCTGGCCCCCCCAGAGGGACTAAAGAGCTGCAGCGTGTGACCACACGCGCAGGATGCAGGTGGCCTTTGGTGACCAGGCGCTGCGCATTTGCCATTGCCAGTCGCAAGACCCGACCTCTCTCCTGTAGTGAGAGAGTTGTGCCTTTGAACTTCGCCTGTGGTGTGTGTGGGAGAGTGCGTTGCGCAAACTCTTCAAAGTCCAGCGCGAGTTCCGGGAACGTTACTGTGCCAGGTTCTGGGGCCCAGTGTAGTTCCCTCAACCATCGCAGCAGGTCTGCTAAAAAGGGCATTTCCCATTGCCATTCCACCTTCTTGGGGGTGCGTAAAAGAAGTAACCCCTTGTCTTCCGGTTTGGGGAGGGGTCCCACCAGTTGGTGGTACGGGTACTGCCGAAGCTGCTGTGAGAGGCTCGACCCCCTAAAAAGCATGGGGGATTGTGTGTCTCGTAACTTGCGGGCCTACAAAACGGCCACTAACATATTGTGCAGAGCTGTCAGGAAAGCTAGCACTGTCCCTGACTTGACGCTGTCTGGGTCCAGCTCTGGGGCTAGTCCACAAAGTCGTAAGCATGGGGACCACTGGTCCATGAGGGGAAGGCCTGGGACTTGCGCTGCCGCCGACTTGATGCCCGGTAGGTGGGTGTCCCGCACCGCGCTCTAGGCTGAACAATGCCAAAAAATGTGCTCCTCGTTTTCCGGAGCGTTGCCACAATACGGGCACGTGGATGTGGCTCTCATGCCACGCTGATAAGCCCGGAGGGCTGTCCAGGTGGCTCCGGAAAGGATGCCCCGCAGTATGGAACGCTGTAGCTCTGTGGCAAAGGTCGCTATGCTGGGCTGGACCAGGCGCCGGCACGTGGTGTAGTGAGCTCCCGTAAAAAGCCGGGGACGCCGCTGTACTAGGCTGTCCAGCATTTGTGACCGGAGTTGCTCACGCACCTTGTGCTTCGCTGTGTTTTTGTCTCCATAAAGGAGGAGGGGGTCGCTTCGTCCGGGTACTGTCCATCCCCACCATCCTTGCGTGGCCACCCACCCACATTCGCGCGCTGTATGCATGGCCCGCCCAAAGGGGCCAGACCCTCTGTGGTTTTGGGCTGTTTCCCAGATGGCCTGTGCGGTGATTTGGCCCGCCCCCCTGGTGCGGCACAGTTGTGCCAGCCAGAGGATACGGTGATATTTGAGCACCAGGGTCGGCGCAATCCTGTGTCCCTTGCAAAGCAGTGTAAAGAAAATTTCTTTAGCCCTGCCCGGTCGGGATGGGCCCCATATGGTCTTCATGACCTTTGCTTCAAAGGGCAGCAGGTCCTTAGGCCGCAGGGGCACTATCTCCGCTGCATGCAGTCCTGTGGCCGTTATCATCGTGGAGATGACATCACACCGGCGTTCAAAATTCCCCTGCGCACCATGTACCCTGTCGAGCGGACTAGAGGCCTTGGAGATGCGTTTCAGTATGAGCGGCCCTGAGCACGTAGCATCAGTGGTGCGAACACCTGCACCCAGTGATTTGAACTCGGACGAAACGGGAAAAGGCACCCCCTGCAGTGCAGCTCGCACTGGATGTCGTTCATCCGATGAAAAACCGACCGACTTCTTGGCATTCACACCCTGTCCTGTGTCGTCCAGCCAGGTGGAAGTGCAGTCCAGCAGTGGGGTGAGTGTGGAGTTCCCTGCAGCGAACCCAGGTGTCGTCCGCATACCCTAGGGCAGTCAAAATGTAATGCAGGGTCTGCGCTGGCTGGTCCCCGGGGGGAAGCCGCTGCACTGTGACTCTAATGCCTTGCTGCTGGGCATCCAGCACACGCTTCCATAGGCTGGTCATCAGGTTGATAAGTATGACACTTAGCGGGCAGCCCTGAAGGATACCGTTCGTGGCGCCAAAAAAACTGGCGCAGCAGCCCAATATCTTGAAACACCTCGTGAGTGTGTGGTACATGCCAGTGAGCGCTCTGTGTGTCCCCAAGTCCATTCCTTGTGTGAGGGCAATGTGTAGTACGATAGACTGAGGTATGAGATCAAAGCATTTTATATAGTCCAACCCGAAGCCGTGCAAAACAGTTTTCATGAGCTTGTGAAGCTCAATAAGCATTGAAATGAAGGCGGCCGCGTCTGTGGCCCCCCGTTTCTTTCTAAAACCATATGCATGTGGGTGGATCCATTGTTCCTGCCACAACATACACTCTTCCAGTCAAATTCCTGCCCAAACCCTGTAGATTTGGGACAAAACAGACAGAGGTCGTTGCTGCATGGGCAGCATGGGTATGTGTTCATCGACCTCGCCTGGCGGAATTGGTATCTGTACTTGCGCGCCTTGCATACCTGTTGGTGTGATGTGGTAGCCGCCCTATGGCATCCCTGTGCCTGTGTGTGTGTGTGTGTGTGTGCATGTTGTCCTTTGGTGGGTGCCGTGTCAGTGGTTGAGTCACCGGTCTCGTGCCGTGAAGGCGCCGGTTCAATTCCCCTCATTGCCCTCATGGCCCCTCCGCCGAAGCAAAGGAGGTGCAGCTGCCGCGAGCGGCCGACGAAGCAAGTGCCGGAGCGCACTGCTGCAGGGGGCGGTGGTGGAGACTTTTTGTCATGCATATGGGGGGGGGGGAGGGAGGCAGGCCTGCAAAGATCAAAAAGACGACGAGGCACACCTAGCGCAAGCCGGCGGTACTGGTGGCGGAGCGAGCTGCTGAGGGGGGCGGTGGTGGGGACCTAGCCGACGGGCGTCCCTTGACGTGTTGAAGACAGGAGGGTTCGAACCTCCGACCCTAGCCATGCCAGCCTATGGTGCAGACGACTAGACCGGCCATGCCTTTTGCCCATTTATACATGGTGGTTGGTGATGAATCCGAGGCTGGCGCTACTATCATGGGGGTTTAGTGGTGGGTTGTCTGAAACACGTCAATACCGCGTGGTCTCTCTCCCGCGCAGGGATGTGGTGTGGTGTGTGAGGGAGCCGTAGGCCCAGCCTCTGTGTTGCACAAGATTTCATAAACGTTGTCCTTTGGTACTCGTTGAAAATTTGTTGCCAATGCCGGCCAAGCAAGAAGGTGGCATGGCTGCAGATGGCACCCATACATGCATGTTTGTAGGTGCGCAACATCCGGGCATGACATGCTAGGTGTGGTGTGTGTATAACGTGATGGTGCATGGCTGTCGCCTGTCCCATAAAAATTTGTTCCTTGACTGTGAACATTGCATGTGCATGGCTTTGTTGCCACCCCTGGCACACTGTCCGGACTGCCGCTAAATATATGCGGGTGGCTCACCCAATCGCCCGGTCATGTTGCCTCGACACATAACGCAGGCACATGCTCAGGTGCTCCGCAGTGAGTGATGAGATGACGCCGCTCCAAAAAACGTGCCACCGCCAGCTGGTAAGTGTGCATCATAGTTGCCACCCCCGTGCAGTGTTCTAGTAGAAGGACAGGTCGAGGGGGGTCCATGGGAAGCGGTTTGTCGGCTTCGTATAGGCGGCCCAGTAGCTGTAACTTGATCTCGGGGTTGCACCGTAGAGCCAGACGGAGGATGCGTGCCTTGGTCGCTATGTTGAGAGGTACCGTGAGCATTTCCGTCGCCTGCTTGGTCGGGTCCTTAGTCTGTGGTGTGCGTGCGGACCGTTGTTTTCGCTTCGCCTAACGATATCGGACTTGTTCACTTAAGTTCTTTTTAGTAGGATTAGGTTGGGTGACCCGGCTGCGGAGTTTTCCATACCACGGGCCGACAGACGTGGAAGCGGGGGTCGGTTGTCCTGGAACAGGTGGCGGCATGGGCAGTGTGCCGCGTAGTGCCGTGACCCCCAGCAACATGTGGTATTGGAACCACGCCACTCGATAACGGATGTTTTTCTTGGCTTTGGACGGGAGTGTATCGATGAAGGTACTGGGAATCCGGAGACAAGATACCTGTCCGAGGTCATCCGCTGTTGCAGTGAGGAGCCATTCGTGGGCTTGCTGGGGCCATTCCCCCCAAGAATGGATCCAGAGGTTGATGAAGGAGGGCCGCCATTTGGGGCAAGAAATAAGGCGTTGATGTGCGGTGGTGCTGTGGTGTTGCCCACATAGCTGGCATACCGGAGTGTGTTTCTCCCATGGTGCACCAAAAGCTTCCCATCTCACGTTGCCCCAGAGCCAGGTGTGCCAGAGGCGCCGGTGTGTGCCTTTCAAGGGTAACTAGGTCATCCAATGTGCTCCGCGGAACCCAAGGATATTTGGGTAGGCCAAAATCTATTGCCGTGCTGGGGTAGGTGTGTGGCCCCCCCCCGATGACAATGTGGCTGACATTAGTGTGGTCAACGTCCGGATGCGGTAGGCCGGCCGCTTTCTTGGCCCACTTGTCAACTTCGTTGTTGCGCCGTATGTCCTCTCGCTCCTGTTTGGTGCAAGCTTGGATGAGTTCCCGATGTCCTAGTATCCACCGCATGGGGATGGGGTTGCCTTGCGTGCTGCTGTAGATAAACTCCCGTAGGTCGCGATCAGCACACTCCCGGTGTGGCGGCGTTTGGCACCACCGCACCACTGCCTGGTTGTCAAGCGTGAGCGTGTCCCTTGGGTCGCGTAACTGAGTGAGCATGGCAGGTGGCTAGAGCGTAGCTCTGTAACACGTCTGCGGTCGTGTAATTCGAGCAATGACAATGAGCGGGCCACAGGTCAGGGAGCAACCTGCTTGGAGTAGTCGCCATGGTCTGTGTGCTTGATGAGTTTGCTGCCGTCGCGGTGCCATTCGTTTCCGTTGCGGGCCTTGTTGTTGGTGTATGCTTCGTGGCCCGCTATGACGCACTTTGTGAAGCCGGGCGGGACCTCTCCATCCGTTGGAATGGACTTGGTGCATTCTGATGCAATGCATTTCTATGACAATGACTCGTCTCCGACTTCTGGCTGTTGGCTGCGCAGCTGGAGTCCGTTGTAAGAAGATTCCTCATCGAAGAAGTTGGGGCCCCCGTGAGGGGCCTGGTGGGCGTGAAGTCGGATGGACCTCCGGGGCGCCAATTGGCGAAGCATGGTGACGTAGTCCCGAATGGGCGCCATTTTCCGGTCCACTGGGCGCTGGGCAATCATTCGGACTCGTCTGTCCCGGTTGCGGAGAGCAGTTTGCATCAAGGAGATGTAGCAACACCGGAATGCCCTGTACATTTGGTGTAGCCCCGTGCCTCCGCGATGTACCTGGTCGGTGAGGTGGAGTACGTGATGACAACGTTCCACTCCCTTTGCGGTAGTACGAACTGGCGAGCCAGCATGTCAATATCATGTAGCAGCCGATCACTCACCACAAAGAGCGATCGGTACACCCACCGAGGCATAAATACAGAGGACAGTAGCTGGGTGCGCTCAAAAGTGTCCAGTGGGAGCATCCGATACCTGGCCAGTTCGCATTGTACAGTGTGATGAATGTCTGCTCCGGCGGACGTTAGCATGGAGGGGTGTGCAATAAGGTGTCCCAAGTATTTGAAAAGCGGTGGTGAGGTGGTAATGGTATGGCCGGCCCACTGCACTTGGTGTTTTCGATGGTGGGGAGCCCAGTGGATGATTTCTGTTTTGGTGTGGTTGATCTTGAATTTGAGGAGTTGGGATAGTCCTTGTACCCGATGGAGGACTGCTCGTAGCTCAGGTTCGGAGCGAGCAATGAATGCTCTGTCGTCGAGATAGATGAAGAAATCCACATTCGCACCCGCTGTAGGGTCCCATGGAATGGTACACTAAGGTGAAGAGAGCTGGGGATAGTGGGCACCCTTCTTTGATTCCTCTGTGGACTCTGTAGGTGAGCCCGTCGCATTCGTTTATGGGCTGCCGGTATATTTGCTCCACTAGATGTAGTAGGTGTGCCGGGGCCCCGATGCAGGACAAAGTTTGGAGGATGGCGGCACGTGGTGTGCTGGGAAAGGCTTTTGCCACGTCCAACAAGCAGACATACTGTAGGCTGTCATGTCGGAGCAGTGTGGTCCAACAGGTTCAATGCCTGGGCGCTGGTGGTATGGCCTTTGCGGGCCCCTGCTTGCGTAGGTGACAATGCCTGGTGGAGAGGTTGTTCCATAGCTTGCCGTAGTAAGGAGGCAAAAAGGGTATACATGCAGCTAGACACGGATATGGGCCAGTAATTCAGTGCCAAGGTGGGGGATCCAATACAAAGGGTTAGACACCCAAAACCATGTCTTGGGGTATGCTACACAAACAACCCCCAAAAAGGGTGGTGTATGGTGTCTGCGCCTGCGCTTGATCTAACAACCTCTCTTTGAGGTGAATTCCCTCAAAGTCAAGCACAAGCTTGACATAGGTTACTGTGCCTGGTTCATCTGCCCCTTGTAATGCTCTATCCCACTGCAACAAGTCTACGAGAAAGGGCATTTCTCACTACCAGTCAGCTTTGGTGGAGGAATGCATGGTCAAAGTTGCTTTTGGTCCCACACATGGAATGGTATGAAGTAAGGAAGGAAATCATATTAAGGAGCAATAGTCCATGGGGCTTCTACCCATTCCAGCCCCCAGACTCACCCAAGGGGCAAGTCGCGCGGGTTTCTGGAGAGCTGCCGCCCTGTATGACAAGAGGCTCCCCCCTCCGTCCTTTAGGTTGCCTCACGTGAGGCCCGTCCATGCTTCATGAGCCCCTCCGCGCCGCTGGAAGACAGAGCACCTTCCTACATGCTGTACAGCATGGTGGAGTGTCGTGCATGGGGGTCACAAACCCATCCCTGGCCCTGTCGGGCCATGCCAGGCAATTCCGTGCAGAGACGCTGTGCTCCGCGAAGAGAGGGGAAGGTAAAGGGGTTAGGGGGCCACTCCCCCACGGAGGGCGGGGTAGAGTACTGGACTTCATACTGAGCCATGTCTTCATCGCACTCACGATGAGTGCTGCCCGCTCGCGAGGCAGGCATCACGCTCTCAAAAAGTGGAGCCAGCAGGGTGGGGGGCAGATCGGGGGGGGTAGAACACCGAACGGCATACTGTTGCACGTCCTCATCAGACGCACTCTGAGTGCTGTCCCTTCGCGGGGTAGACATTGCGCTCTCAAATAGGGGCGCCAGCAGGACAGGGGGCAGGTGAGGTGAATCCTGCTGTCGGTTAGACCCCCCCCCCTGGTGTGCATGCGGGCGACCAATGCTCCGGGGTCACGTGCCGCACGGAGTGCCAACTGGAAGTCACCGCCGGCGACCATGCCGGAGATGGCGAGAATTGCCCTGGCCTGCTCAGCACCCGCGGAGACGGGGTGCTGGTTACGTTGAACCCCATCGGAGGGCCGGGGGGCAGGACGGCGGTGCGTGAAGTCCGCTCGTTGGGCCGTGGTTCCCTTCGGGGCTGTAGCGGCTGTGGCCTTGCTGGGGGCATCCGGATCTGCTGCAACATCCTTGCTATCCCCGGGGGGATGTCGCGTCCCTTTTCGTGCGGAGGCTGCTCCGAGCTGGGTGTCGGTAGTGGGGTGCGCTGCCCCTCTGGGGTGCTTACCACCACTATGCGTGACGCATGCTCAGGAGTGATAGCTCCTGTGAGCTGTAGGTATGAGAGCGCATGCCTGGACATGGGGAGGGGGGCTCCGGCTGGGCTCCCGTGGCGGTCTGGGGCCTCCAGGGCCGTGTGTGACCGCGCATCCCCTTGCTGTAGCTGGGGTCGCTTGCGCCGTGGGCTCCCCGGCTGTGCTGTGACCGACTGCCGCCTTTTGACCCCTCGGGGCACCCTCGCAGGTGGTGCCCTACGCCGTGACTTCCTCAGCGCCGGGTTCCCTGACCGGTGAACGGATCGGGCCCTGGGAGCGCGTGTGCGGGGCACTGCGTGTGGCGGTGAGGACAGCGCTGGGCCGCTTCGGGGCCCCGCTGTCGCTCGTCGGAATGGTATGAAGTAATTGGTGATGGGGAGAAGACCTGACTGGTGCAAGGTCTTGATGCCTGTGAAAAGGGAGGACTTTTACGAGTCTCCTAGCGTCGTCACTGACAATGTACGGACATATGTGATGCACAAACTGCAGGAAGGAAAGTGCAGTTCATGCTTTGATGGCCTCCACTGAAATGCTGGCAGCTAGCCACACAATTGCCGACATTGTGGCCAGGTGCTGGGTCGTCCTATCGCCTGCAGGCTTTTCCGGTCTTTGTGTCAACATCATTGCATTGGCTACCGAACATCACCACTCTATAGCTCTATTCGCACTGCAGTAACGTTTGGATTCATTTGTGCCACCTGCGTCCGTTTCTCCCTCTTGGCACGACAGAAAACCTGATGACATTCACAAACAAAAACTTGTTCAGAAATGAAAGGAAACGAAAATGTTCCGAAATGTTCGGAAATTTGGGGGAAACAGTGCCTTGAATGTACACTATGCGGACAAGGGATGTGGCCCAAAACCACACCCAATCCTTGGCACACAAACAGGCACTCCACAAATCTTTCATGCATTATGTACAATCCATGCTGCCCCTATCGCTCCAATCTTGTGCCATGCCAAGAATCGCAACACTAGCCAAAGCTGAAAATCACATCAAAACCAACAGCATCGGGTGGCAGTGTCAACGCACATGGCACACAGCTCGGCACAAAGAACATCATGGGGATAATGACTTTGTTGGTGTTCACCACTTGCTCTCCATGAGCACTGCACTGCATAAATTGTTGCACAAAGCAATAAACAGCCAAGAAGGGGCACTCTGAACACACAAAACCATAACATATACAATCCATGCCCAGGGCATGTGTACGGTGCATGTTTCAGTGCATGCGGGCCCACCAAAGCAGAGAGGGGTGGTGTGGCTGCATAAGCCCTGGTGTAGCGGGTCTACAAAGTTGATCTCTCACTCTCAGAACATCCCTGTCCTCGTTTTTTTTTTGCATCCCCAACATACTAACCCATTGAAAGTACATTTGACCAAGGGAAGACCTCAAAAGTGCGAATGCCCAAAGTTGCACCACAGCCAAGAGAAACAGCAACCTGACGGGGACTGGACACACAAAGAGAGATTGTGTCGTAAGGACACTGAAAACACACCAAGGCAGCATCCAAGCGCACACCATTGTCAACACATTGACCCCAAAGAATAGATTGGCTAGTGCATCATTGAAACGTGCTCCTGCTACCCAGGTCCATATAGCAGATAAATCTACGGCATTAAGACTGGACTTCAAAATGTCAAAATCCAATACAGCCTGTTGTAGGACCGACGAATTGCATCGCTTTCTGATTTGTGGCAGCATGGCCGAGGAGTGGCGCGCGGCCGATGTGAGGTTGAAACCATGTCCCATCCAATATGCACGAAATTACAGTGACACTGTGGGCATGCGTGCATGTGGCGCTGGAACTTTAATGGCTGGTACTAATAGCATGTATACCCAACGCTCCTCCAGTGTCATTAATTCATTGAAGGTTCAGATACAACGGTAAATACACCGCATTGTGTGCAATATGAACAGCAAGCTGAAGCTATAAGTCAGGCAGCCATCACTCCATTTTGTAAACAGAACAGCTGCTTAACAAACTTCGTCCAGCCACCGTAGCCACAGGGCTGCAAAGTGTGGCTCTGATTCAAAGCGTGGCTCTGATTCGGCCGAGCCCGGATTGTTGGAGGGCAGAGCTGGGAACGGGGTGCACAGTGGCAGCTTTGGGCTGGCCTGTAGGAAGACTATTCTCAACAGAAGCAGATTCCCTTTTACTGGCCGGCAGAAACCATGTGCACAGCCAGTGTTAACAGTACCGGCTTCTGAGAGGCAGCTTCTTTGCATCCACACCGAAAAACTTCCAGGGTGTTCCGTCCCCGAGCCATTCACCATCGCAAACCCTGGGCACAGTTGCAAAGCACCAGCGGGTCTTCAACCCACAGACGATTAGTTTCACAATTCATTTTCACGCACCATCACGGGCTCAAACAGTTGCTGGGATGGGCTCGAGATGCGGGCGGAACGCAGTGGGAACAAGGTCATCACTGCTTTTCTGGGGACATGTCTGGCACCAACAATACACTGTGAGCGAGAGGAGGAGAGAGGGCATGCACCGCATTGCGCACTATGCGTCACTGTGAGGACTGCTTATCAAGGAAAGGCCCATGGTTCCCTTGCCCAGCAGGGTCTCAGTAAGTTGGGGGATGCCACACAAAAGGGCCCCAAAACGGCTCTGCGGGCGCACTACTCGTGAGGCTTCCCCTCTGAGCCAGAGCTTCAGACAAACGCCGTCCCTTTACCACTACAAAGTCATGGCACGTGGGGCAAGAACCATTGCATGAGAACAATTGAAGAAATGGGGACTGAAACGTATGTCAGCACGGAGTAGTGCACATGCATCAAACCACGCCTTAGTATATAGAAAAGGTGAGAGCCTTGACTCCCACCAACCATTCAAGAGCTCGACCAGAATATGTGCCGCTGTGTGCAGCTCCTGCCTCTCGTCCTTTGAATCTCTTGCGGTTGAGCCTAACTTGAGACGGGGCAAAACAGGGTGGTGGTGTCATATTTCTGCGAATCCGTACAGAGAACAGGAGTCGGGAATCTCTCTTTCCCCATACCCCGGTTTTGTCCCATAAATACATGGTACAGAAGAGGGACCCGCTGGCGAAGTATCAGCACAGCTTGCCTTACTGTGCTCATCGCACAGCAGTTCCCCATATTTCAGCAGTCATAATGACTGATTGCCCGTGCATGGTCCCAGGTGCAGACCCTGAAATGGGCACCACACCATACAGAGTGCATGCCGGGTGCACCGTAATAGTACTGCCCAATGGTCTGGGGCGCCTTTGAAATCTCAAAGGGTTGTGTATGAGCAAAATCCCAAAGGCTTGGCATGAGCAAAGGCGCAAGTGGACGCGATGAAATTGCAACGGCAATAAGAGACACAGCAACTCAGAGCTGTGGACATGTGGCAACTGTAGGTAGCCAAATTGGAAAAGTTGACAGCAGTGGAAAAGGTGCAGAACTTGATTGGCAAGGCGGAGAATAATACAAAGGCAATGAACGGAGACGCAGTGAGGCAGTGAAGAAGCCCTCTGCTATTCCAACCAACCCCTTACCAACCTTTTTTCTACCTCCCTCCCTCCCTCCCAATTGTGTTCCTGATGAGATATCATGTATTCTGAAGGAAGTTTAGTCTGGCCCAGCAGGAGGGCCGGCTCTGGGCCAGCCCTAGGCTCTGAGCCATAGGAGTGGACCAGCAGTAGTCTTGCCCGCTCTGCCTCCGAGGGGGCGTGTGTGCACAGCGCGCCCGCAGCGCGGGCACAGCACGCACATGACAGGAAGAAATTGGGGGTTTTTGCTACAATTGGCAATATTCTTGCCTATACAAACCTACTACACCCCCACAACGTTGGACAGCCTGATGTTTCCTTGTTTAGCTCTGGCACGGACAGGGGAGGGAGTGTCGGACCTTCCTTCACGGACGCCCGGGGGAGCTGCTCTCATAGTTGCTGAGTTTCTCTGGCTTGCTCCGCAAGTCTCTCCTCGGCGGAAGTGTGAGGCTGATGTGATTCTGAGGTTGGTTGCATTTCATGCCCGTCCATGGCCTAAGTATGGAAGTGCAAACAACAGTTGAGGCGAGGCTCAACTAGTGATTTCTGTGCTGCCGGCTGATGAGGAGGATGAATCAGAACTGTCTGCACTTACAGTAGAGCCACTGGATATGTATTGGGCAAATCTCGAAAAACATACCACAAACCTACAGGAAAGGATGCACAACAACACATACCAATGCACTAGAAATGAGGGCAAAGCATGCATGCAACTCATATAAATGCATAACAAGGCTCATTGTTACGGGTACTAGGCACCACTATGCAGGTTGGGCATGGTCTTGTACAAACTTTGTGCACAGTGCGCACACAGCGCGCAAAACGCCCCCATTTATTTTCTGAAATTTGTGCACACCCCGCCAGAAGGTAAGGGGCACAAGTTTGACTGCCCTAGCTGTCTGGTGGGCATGACTTGTGTCCTTGCCAGCTGTGCGTAGGGTTCAGAAGAGGGCACTTCGGCCATTTGGGGAGCCCTATGAATGATGCCCCACTAGGGCCAGTGGCCTCGATGGGTCCAGGAGCGAGAGGCTGTGTTGCGCTGGGTCACAGCAGGGCAGCATGCTATCCCCTGAAATCATCCGAACTCGCAACTTTTCAGAACAGAAAGACATGAGAGTGAATTCAGAATGCTGCAGATTCGGGCAATGGACCAGATTCCAGTGGAATAGCCCATGCAAGTGAAAAATGTAAGTCGTGTACAAAAAAACCGTATAGTCGTGTAATTTTTTTTTTTATGCTGTAAATGCGTGTAATTTTTTTTTTTTTGCTGTAAGTCGTGTGAATTATAAAAAAAAATTGAATTTTTTTTTTTTTTGCTGTAAGTCGTGTAATTTTTTTTTTTTGCTGTAAGTCGTGTAAATTATAAAAAAAATTGAAAAATTGAAAGAAATCCAACCTTTGCAATACATGCGCAATATGTACAGCTGCCGGTTCCGTACGGCACCCCATAGCGACCTTAACGATGGGACGCCGAGTCCACAAAGCACATAGTACTCCGCGTGGCCACCAATTAGTTGGGACTCGGCCAATATAACATAGTTTCACATGTTGTCATTGGCACTAGACTCAAAATCAGGCCCAAGAGAAGAGTCCTGACAGGGCCATGGCCAACATCCAGTGTGCCTGCACTGGGAACAAAATCAGGCTCAAGAAAAAGAGTCCCGACGGGGCCATGGCCAACGCTACTGCCACCATTATAGGCCACCAAGGCACTGGCATGGGGCCAATATTATAGCAATCTTATACGCTCCACCATTGGTACACCAAACGGCGGAGGAAAATACAGAAAGGACGTCCTCGTCACCGGACACGGGCTCGTTGGGGAGGGTGGCGGTCAAAACCTCCTCAACGTCTACCTCCTGACACCACTTTTGAAAAAGCCACTTGTCCGTGCTGGGGTGGGCCCTTCCACGAACTGGACACTCCAAAGTGTGTAGGCAAAAGCCACACCCCTCACAATGCATGCACCACAAGTACACGGTCTTGTGACATTGGCCACACACATAAGGTGGCCGGAAGAGATTAAGGCAATGCCAAGTTCTCCGATGCACCTCCATGGGTGCAGCAACGGTAGTAGACGTAGACTCATCAGCACTGGGTGCGTTCAGAGCAAGCGTGGAGACATTAGCGTCGCTATCGGTATCGCTACCGGCCACCACCTTCCTGCGGCGGTTTGCAAGTGCCTTTTTCTTTTGGGATGCAAGTTTTTCGGACTGCCGGGTGCGAACCTTCGTTGATGGCTCCGCACGTGCAGTCACCTTGCGCTCAATGCGGCCCAACTTAAAAGGGCGTTGGGCAACAATCTCCCAAGAGTATTGAGAGGGTACCTTAAAATTCGGTTCTTTTACGAGGAGCCACAGCAACACACCCTCACACATCGCGAACGTGCAATAGTTTGCACAAGTACAACCATCTGCTGTCACGCGGTGGATGCGGAGAAAGGCTACAAACACCTCCCACGTAATTGAGGTCCCTTCCTCTATCTTACGCAACGTGGCTTTCCATTCGGCCGGGGCAGGACCATCAATGGGTCGATACTCCTTAATGGGTTGTCCGAATCAGAAGTGGCCCACAAGTGGGCAAATTGGCTACCTCACCCCTGCCGTATCGGGGAGCCCCACCGCTGCAGAGCGGGGGGCAAAATCAGAAGTGGCCCACAAGTGGGCAAATTGGCTACCTCACCCCTGCCGTATCGGGGAGCCCCACCGCTGCAGAGCGGGGGGCAGAATCAGAAGTGGCCCACAAGTGGGCAAATTGGCTACCTCACCCCTGCCGTATCGGGGAGCCCCACCGCTGCAGAGCGGGGGGCAAAATCAGAAGTGGCCCACAAGTGGGCAAATTGGCTACCTCACCCCTGCCGTATCGGGGAGCCCCACCGCTGCAGAGCGGGGGGCAAAATCAGAAGTGGCCCACAAGTGGGCAAATTGGCTACCTCACCCCTGCCGTATCGGGGAGCCCCACCGCTGCAGAGCGGGGGGCAGAATCAGAAGTGGCCCACAAGTGGGCAAATTGGCTACCTCACCCCTGCTGTATCGGGGAGCCCCACCGCTGCAGAGCGGGGGGCAAAATCAGAAGTGGCCCACAAGTGGGCAAATTGGCTACCTCACCCCTGCCGTATCGGGGAGCCCCACCGCTGCAGAGCGGGGGGCAGAATCAGAAGTGGCCCACAAGTGGGCAAATTGGCTACCTCACCCCTGCCGTATCGGGGAGCCCCACCGCTGCAGAGCGGGGGGCAGAATCAGAAGTGGCCCACAAGTGGGCAAATTGGCTACCTCACCCCTGCCGTATCGGGGAGCCCCACCGCTGCAGAGCGGGGGGCAAAATCAGAAGTGGCCCACAAGTGGGCAAATTGGCTACCTCACCCCTGCCGTATCGGGGAGCCCCACCGCTGCAGAGCGGGGGGCAGAATCAGACGTGGCCCACAAGTGGGCAAATTGGCTACCTCACCCCTGCCGTATCGGGGAGCCCCACCGCTGCAGAGCGGGGGGCAGAATCAGAAGTGGCCCACAAGTGGGCAAATTGGCTACCTCACCCCTGCCGTATCGGGGAGCCCCACCGCTGCAGAGCGGGGGGCAGAATCAGAAGTGGCCCACAAGTGGGCAAATTGGCTACCTCACCCCTGCCGTATCGGGGAGCCCCACCGCTGCAGAGCGGGGGGCAGAATCAGAAGTGGCCCACAAGTGGGCAAATTGGCTACCTCACCCCTGCCGTATCGGGGAGCCCCACCGCTGCAGAGCGGGGGGCAGAATCAGAAGTGGCCCACAAGTGGGCAAGGTGGCTACATAACCCCTGACGCTTTTTTTTGCTTTTTTTTTCTGCTGTAAATGCGTGTAACAAAAAACCGTCAGGTCGTGTAATTTTTTTTTTTTGCTGTAAGTCGTGTAATTTTTTTTTTTTGCTGTAAGTCGTGTAATTTTTTTTTTTTCGCTGTAAATGCGTGTAACAAAAAAACCGTCAGGTCGTGTAATTTTTTTTTTTTTGCTGTAAGTCGTGTAATTTTTTTTTTTTCGCTGTAAATGCGTGTAACAAAAAAACCGTCAGGTGGTGTAATTTTTTTTTTTTGCTGTAAGTCGTGTAAGCCGGCTTACACGACTTACAGCGAAAAAAAAAAAATTACACGACTATACGGTTTTTTTGTTACGCGCATTTACAGCGAAAAAAAAAAAATTACACGAATTACAACATACACCCCATGCAACCCCTGTGACCTGTGCATGAAGGTGCACACAACACAGCCTGCCAAATCTATTCGTGCGGAGGTCATCTGTTGGCTCTGGTGTTTCCAACCAGTCAGGGCACCCCGAAGGCCGAGCATGGAACGCAGGAGGCATCCTTAGGGACACCACCTGTTTGTGGGATAGTCAACAGGCAGGAAAGCATATTCAGGTGTTTAGCACTTGGGCTGTTGGGCGTTGCCTCCCCTCCCGTGCTGTGCTGAGTCGGACTGCGTGAGAGAAGACACCCTCTTCGCCGACAGAGCAAGAGGCTCCCCCTCTGCAGCCTCAGGTTTGCTCCCTCGTTGCTCGGCCGTTCTCGGCGAGCACATACTGCACTCCATTGTACAGCACATGAGGGGAGGGTCCTGCCGGTACCCCCCATGTCTAGCGAGCAATAAAGTCCTAAAAAAATACAGTGCGAACAGGAATGTTCGTCGGACACGCTGTTTGGTAACCCCCCCCCCCCCCTTGCGCAAGCACGGCCGCAGTCCCAAAAGTCAGGTCAAAACGGCGGTTCACCGTGCAGCCCGTGCTTAGACAAGGCCGTGCATGCGCGCCACACCCGTGACAGCAAACGTGTGGGGGAGCCCTCAGATGGGGATGGCGAGGGGCTGCGAATGGGGAAGAGCACTTCATCAAAAGCGGCATTGTGCTCAATCTCCTTCCCATTCCGCATGTGCTTCAAATGGATGTAGTTGTCCCCATGACGAGAGGGACGAAAAATATTGGCAGACACATGTTCCCCAGTGCTCCGAACGTAAGTGCCGGGAATAACATTGTTAGCCATGGCTGAAAATCACATCAGAACAAACAGCATGGGGTTGCAACGTGTGGTATAATGTTGTTATGAACACAATGCGCTATCACAAACATGACAGAGCCCCTCTTTCCCTGTACAAGCGCTCTACAAACACCCAATCCTCCATTCTGGACCACAAAAACAGCGGTCCCAAAATTTCCTCAAAACGGCGGTTCAACGCCCACCCTGTGCTTAGACAAGGCCGTGCATGCACAAAGGGGGGGGTACCCAATTAATCCGGTACCTGAACCGGATACCTCATTAATTAGGTCCAAAAAAATCATGGTCCGAACAGAAGTGTTCATTGGACAAGGCATTCGTTGGACCCCCCCCTTGTCCTTCCCCACCCCAGGGAAGACGATCACCAAGTGACGGTCCCCCACCCCCCCCTCGGGGACCGCACTACCACCGTACACGCAGGACAAAGGGGGGGGGGGGTACTGATCCTGGGCTTGTCCCAGCAGCACTAAACAATGCGGGATAGTCAATAAAGGTACATCACTAGGTCACAGTTGGGAGACCCTACGAAGAATCTCAGGCCAAACTGTCAGACCCCTTTGTGCAGAGCTCAGAATCTCAAGGAATCAAGCAGAAACAAGCAATCTGGAGAGCGTCGACCACCGGCGTCCGGCAGGCAAACCGGATGTCATTCGGAATCAGCACTGAAAGGAGAGCATGTTCTACTTTCCTCCCTCGTGCAATGACCAGCAATTTTATGTCGTTTGATCGACCTCTGGTCATGAGCCATTCGACCAGGGTGGTCGTTGCATAAGCCCAGGTCTAGCCATGGGCTTCCGAGGGTGAGGCGCAGCAAACATCGGAGTCTGACCAGAAGACGGTCGTTGCACACGGAGGAGGGGCAGTCATACACATCCCTGTCCACACACACATCTGAGTAGGACCGAGTGCGTGGCTCATTAGGACCCGACTGCACCTAATCATTCCTGGGGTGGTGGATGTTGGTCGCGAGCCGCCCATGCCCACTGCTACGAGGTCAACATTTAAGTCACGTGGGCACCCTAAACACATGGGAGGACAATGAGCTCCTCCACACCGAGGATGAGGCCCTGCATGACGTCCCCAACACTGAGGGATGGAACCGCACACAGTATTCCTCTCAAGGATGATAGCACATACGGCCAAATTGCAGGAATTTTTTAACTCCCCCCTCAAGGCTGGATCAAGGCATTATACAATTTCCAGTGTGGTTGAAGAGCATCTGCAAATTATGAGAAGAAATTTCTCCCCAAATTATTTCGACTCTCATGACTGTATTAAGACACACCAGCAAATGCTATGCGTCCATCGACACTGCAGATTGCTGTGCAGGCGCCCACCAAAGGGTCATCATGAGCTGCTCATCATGTCATGGAACGACCTGGTTCTGGAGCATCTGCAAACCACCGGGCGAATTGAAGCATTTGGCCGTGGCTGCCACTGCATGGGTGGTAACAAAGCAGTCGTGCCATTGCATTGGCTTTGCCTGCCTGCAGACACAAATGATGTCACCAACGATCAGGTCACCTGGTCGGATGGTGTCCCGTCCACGAAAGGGGGTCGCACAGGACAACTCCCACAGAGAGCAGTGCGCAGTGTGCAGTGCGCACGATATGCAGTGTAAAGAGTGTGCAATGCAACGGCATTGCGCAGGATCAGTTTGAACTGCCAATAACTTGGAGACTGCAGTTCTGCCTGTGCGATTCCACGCGAGTCTGAACCTCTCACACACCGAAATCAAGTGCGAAGACTGCAGAGATCTGCATGCAAAGGCCCATAATTTGAGGAGGCGGGGTCGCAAATGGGGCAGGGCTTGTTGTGTCGAACACATGGAATGCCAAAAAAACCGTGGTGTCAGGACTCGTTCTGTTTGCGCCTCGATGATCGGCAAATGACAAGTGACTAGAAGTCATGTGCTGACTGTTCCTTCTGGGGCCACTTCCCTGGTCTCCGGTGAGTGCTTCCCACCAGCACCAGGAGATTCACAGCCCCCCACCTACAACGTCCGACATGTGCATGTCAACCTCATTGATTACAATACCTTGTACGTCACTTGCATTTTTGTACCGCCTCATTCCCCTTTTTACCCAAATGGCTTGCTCCAAAGAGACATTGCACATGCACCGCATGCTGTGAACGCAATGATGAACACATGGCCAAAGCAGAGGCAGGCAGGAGGAAGAACATGGGCACCCCATCCAATGCCCAAAATCCCCACCTCAAAGGGAAAAAGTTTTGTTCTTTTTTGAGTTCAGGCCTATGTACAAACCAGCGGTAGGTTGCAGTAGGGTACTTGGGAAAGTTTCCCGGACTCTTCATCAGCAGTACTACCCTCCACATTCTCTGTAGATGGAAGATCCATTGCTATAGAACACCCACGTAGCCAGAAGTTGTGCACAATTGTGGACAATCTGATGCATGGGATTGCAACAAGAGCTGTCCCTAACGAAAAAGCATGGGCTCCAAATAGACATGCCCACAAAAAAAGTGATGATCACCATCACGACATCAGCTATTTGGACTTGAGAACCCGTGCAAAAAGGATGCCACAAAGGCAACTTGTTGAAGGTGGGATGGGCCCAAAAGCCAGTAGATAGACCGACTTATACAACAAAAGCAGGAGGAATGCACAATTAGCGTTAAAGGGGGCGCTCAGTGGAGGCTAACAAAAGCCACCTCGTCGCTGCACTTCATCTCTCGTTCACCCGGGCGTGCCATACCTTTCACACGAGAAAGCATTTGCGCTCGGCATGAGCCGGACATATCCAAAAACCCGGCAAACTTTGAGGAAGGCTGTTTGCAACAGATATGGCTCAGAACGGGGTGGGGTGACCAAAATATATGGTGCCAATGCCATGTGAAGATCAGGTTACATGGGCAGGGGGCGATTTACATGGAATCCTTCAGAATGCAATCACTCCACTCTGTTAGGTCCATGATCTCCACAACGTACCCCCCCCCCCCCCCTTGCGCAAGCACGGCCGCAGTCCCAAAAGTCAGGTCAAAACGGCGGTTCACCGTGCAGCCCGTGCTTAGACAAGGCCGTGCATGCGCGCCACACCCGTGACAGCAAACGTGTGGGGGAGCCCTCAGATGGGGATGGCGAGGGGCTGCGAATGGGGAAGAGCACTTCATCAAAAGCGGCATTGTGCTCAATCTCCTTCCCATTCCGCATGTGCTTCAAATGGATGTAGTTGTCCCCATGACGAGAGGGACGAAAAATATTGGCAGACACATGTTCCCCAGTGCTCCGAACATTTGTGCCAGCCATGCCGGGAATAACATTGTTAGCCATGGCTGAAAATCACATCAGAACAAACAGCATGGGGTTGCAACGTGTGGTATAATGTTGTTATGAACACAATGCGCTATCACAAACATGACAGAGCCCCTCTTTCCCTGTACAAGCGCTCTACAAACACCCAATCCTCCATTCTGGACCACAAAAACAGCGGTCCCAAAATTTCCTCAAAACGGCGGTTCAACGCCCACCCTGTGCTTAGACAAGGCCATGCATGCGCAAAAGGGGGGGGGGGGTATTCACAGACTCGGACAGACGAACAGATCAGCGCAAAGCCACTGCCTTGTACTTCTCAGAAGGCACAAATACACCTACACCCTTGCATTGCATTGTGGTGTCCAGTTGTAGTTGTGGTGTGTGGTAGCAAGGCACAGACTATGAGATACCCAAGCTCGGATCGCATGCAAACTGATGTTACATTTGGATCCAATGATTGCCATACATAAGCATGTATACATGTGGGGAAGATTAGCACATCAAGGAGTGCTGCTTGTATCTTGGAAACAGTCTGCATGTGTGTGTCCGCATGCCCATACACCCAGACCGTGTGTGTGTGTGTGTGTGTGTGTGTGTGTGCACTGTACTATTAACGAGGGTTGATGGCTTTTAATGTCCTGGCCGCTGTACTATTAACGAGGGTTGAAGGCTTTTAATGTCCTTGCCGCTCTTGCGACGGGAGGGTTAGGGGTTATGTGGCGGTAGTGCAATCGGCATATTTAACCCGGCACGTGGGCGGGGCTGTGCATATGCTCGTGTTTGCGTTTATCCACGGAGTCAGAACCTCTGTGGTGTGGCGGGCTTAAGTAACTTCCAATGATGCGCGCCCGTGTCCCATGAAAAACAGGGCCCTCACCACTGCCGTGTCGTCATCATCCACCTGCATCCCCTGTGGCCGTGGGGCTGGGGGGGAGGGGGATCGGGAATTTGGGTCTCCGTCGCTTGGGGGCTGGTGGTGTTGGTGGTAGGTGTGGTGAGCGTCGTTGCATCCGCGAGTGTGCTGGGCCGGCCTACTGACTGCAGCCGGGGTCGTTTGTTGGCGCCTGCCGGGGCAGGCGCTGTCCTTTTGCCTAACCTTTGTGCGGGGTATGAAGCTTGTGGTGACCACATTGGCAGCAGTGTCGCACACCCCGCTGCATCAGGGAGCAGCGCGGGCACGGCGGCAGTCCGTGCGCCTGGCAGACCTTGGACAGCGGTCTGCGGTCAACATACCCTGGTGCATGGTGGCCTCTGGCACAGCACACGGCTGCCGACTGCGCAGCCGTTTACACGTAACGCAGTACTGAAGGCAGCTTTGTGCCGCTGCATGTATGAACAATCATGCCTCCCATGCACGTGGCAATGCAACTTGCGTTGAGGAAACAGAGCACAGCATTCTCAGCCAATCAACAGCAACCAACTGTCAAAGAACAGCAAATACAGAGGTTTTCTGTGGCAACCAAAAGGCGGAGCCACCAAACCCATGAGTCCAAAGTGGACTGAAGCCTCAATTGTCTTGTTTGAGTGGTGGGGGGTTGAGGGAAATATATAACGTCTACCCCACCATCCCGACATCTTTGGATCAGGCAGCCACGCAGGGGGGAGGAGTGCCAATAAGGCTACGTGAGTATGCTGGTACTTCTGGGTGTACGTACAGGCAGGGGGGTGTTCCACAAAGGCAGAAAAAATACTGTATCGCGGTGTCTGTGTGCAGTGGTGATTTTGTGCGACCTGCCTTGAGGTCAGGTTTTTGGGGGGAGTGGGGAGGAGAAGATGGGGCGGTTGCAGTTTTGTGGGTGAGAGTGGAATGTATGCTGCACTGCTCACGATTGCAGCCAAGTGGGGGGAGGTAACTAAATGGTCCGACGAATGGAGGACGGCAACAGCAAAGAGAGGCTGTTCTGGTAGCGTGGACGGTTGCTGGTTTGAGTTTTTTGGAATAAATTGTTCACGTAGGGAACAGCATTTTCACCAGGTGAGAGTGGGAGAGGTGTCCCTCTGCTCACAACTGCTGCTTCTGCCCCTTGGCATCCGTCCCTTGGGGGGTACCCACGGCCCTGCCATCGCCAAGGACAATCCCATTATCCGCAGTGAAGTCCTGGACGAGGAGGCGGGAGGGCAGTCCCACTTGGACATGAGGGGGGAGGAACGTGGGCCCAGGTGCAACCTGAGAGATGCACGGGGTTTGTGTGGAAAGGCAGGCAAACTATGTGGTACCGAGCACGGGGCAAGGGGAAGGAGATGTGAAGGAAGGCTGATGTCTGCTTTGATTTGTTGTATGCAATGGTTCCCCTGTTGGGACAGATGCCTTGGTGAACGTGGTACGAGCCCGAATTGCCCCACGAAAAGCCAACAAAGGGAGGTCCAAGTCCAAGTGCAGCCCCTCTCCAGCCACTTCCAAATACTACTGTTCGATCCTGTCCACTCCTTGCAATCCTCATGTGTCCCAAACAAATGTCCCCTAGATACCCCTAAAGGGAGGGCCACTAGATACCCCTAAAGGGAGGGAGTGGGGGTGGGCAGCTGGCGCCTCCACTACACGCACATCTTTCAATGAAGTAGGTGCCCCCAAGCATGCAGCTTGCAACAACCCCTTGGGCGCTGTCTGCTGCGCATGGACAAGAAGGGCGTTCCATCGACACAAACTCCTAATCTACGAAAGCCGGTATCCACAGCTTGAGCGAGACCTCCATGTCCACAAAAGTCCATGAATGCGGTGCAGCATGTCTACAAACTGGCACAATGCTTGGCAAAATCTCCCAAGCGCAATTCGGCGGGGTTCATCCGTGGAGAAGCGCCGACTGGCTCGCCCTTTTCTTTCCCCTCCCACTGACCCTTTCGAACAAGGCGAATCGCTTCGTCCTCAGCAGTTGCTATGTTTGCCATGGGCAGCTCTGATGTGTTCGCGCAGTTCACTCAGCACTGCTTGGTGCACCACTACTCGTCTGAAGGACTGCCAGTGGATTGGTACATCTCATAGCCCAGTTTGTGGCAGCTGCAAATTGATGACGTCCGCCCATTTGTGGGACGTGTAGAGGGAGGACCATGTACCCAGACACGCTCACCCAGCCCCCTCGCTGTAGTGTTCTGACCCTTGCCTCCCCCTTGTGCAGACACGGAAAATTGCAACAACAACGCCTGCTATTCTTTAAGCAAGCCATTGCTGACGCCACCCCCACAACACAGTCGTGCGGACAGGACACAGGACACTGTGCAGTACAATGCACCATTCGGGGGCTCTGCTTCCATTCAGAGTGAATGCACTGCAAGGTAGCACCCAAGTATACTGCACTGTGCCTCCAATGACCCATCCCTCTCCAATACCACTGAACCATGAAACAAGGAACCGGTACAACAACGGCCACAACAAGATGAAGCAGAATAGTGGGGTACATCTCTGAATCATTTCAATCCTTACGCCTCATGAACGATACACAGTGACCCGCGTACAACAGACCTACGGGCCGCCCAGCTGTGCAGCAAAACAAAGCAGATGCTGCATTACTTATTCGCGACTTTGGGCGTTTCTCCCGAGTCCCGCAGCAAATTTGCGGCATTTGCTGTTTCCCTGCCAACAAAAAGAAATAAAACGCCAATAAAAAGAGAGAAACAACACCTACGAAGCATGGCTGTCTGCGCAATGCGGAGAATTACACCGTTACCTCAGGGCTCCAGTGCACAGGGGTACGGGATCTCCCAAAGTGGATGGGTATTGTGCCTCAGCTCCCATACCCACAATGTCTCAAGAGCTCATGAGTGCAGTGATCCAACACATTTGCATTGGGGCTCCCAGATCCTCAAACGCTGAAAGCCCCCTGAGCTTGCAGCCTTTCGAGGATTAAAGACAGGGAGAAGGAGGTTCCCCAACATGCGTGTATGGCAACAACTGGTCTTCCCAGCACTCAAGTGGTCACCCTGGTTTTGGGGCACAATGGGGGGGGGGGGGTGTTCCATGATTGCTGGTTGGCCACCGCGGAGCACAACCGGCCCCCAGTGCCTTGTGTTTTGTGTGACCTGCTTGTCGGTCGAGGTCCTTTCTGTCTGATGGGAGGAAGGCGCAGTTTTGTGTGTGAGAATGCCGCCCACTGCTCCTACGCCGGCGGGAGGGGGGGGGGGGGGATAGCATGAACGGCAAGCGCCAAACCTCATCGCCCGCCTCACTGCGCAGCCACGCACCTTGGCCAATCGTTCACACAGTCGGGCTCCTCATGGAAGCGTTTCTGCAGAACGGAACACAGCGCATGCAGCGGTGCCCTAATCCATAATACACCAACACCGCCAAAAACGTTTTGGGCCCTGTGGAGGGGGGGGGGGGGGTAAGCCAAACCCCAGCCCAAAAGTGGTATGTTCCAGCCACCCATACAATTCTGAACTTGTTGAACATACACGAGGGGGGGCTGTCCAAAAAGTGTACCCCACCCTCTGGAGTGCATCAGAGCTGCGGAGGAGAATGCGGTGAGGACGGCCGCGCTCCAGATCTTGCGGAGCAGGGGCACACGGCGCGGGTGAGGCCGTACATTTGTAGCGGGCCTCACCGAATCGCCCAATGCGCCCGTCCACAAACTGGAGCCGAGGCCCGGCTCCCACCGAAACCGAGTCCCAGTGGGCGCACACGGGGACCCAGCGGTCCTCCTGCAGCACTCGCCTCAGCCCAAGGCACCGACAGTTGCGGGCATTATCGAAACGCGTTAACGATTGAGTCGACAGTGTTGCCTAGTGATCGACGGCGGTTGAAGTTCGACTGACAGTCGCTACCACCACCGCCGCCGCCACCACCACCACCACCGGACCCCAGCAGGTGGTAAAACTGCGGAGGTCAAGGAAACCTTCCGTGCAGGGATTCACTGGAAGGGGGAAAGGTACCCCCCTGTGTGACATTCCATCTGGTACCCCCGCCCCCCCTCCAGAGCGCCCAGCCTATGCTTCGCCACTGTCTCCCTGACGGCAAGTGCCAGGCTCAATGGCATTTGTAACCGACAGTAACCGCCCCAAACCGCTTTGGCAACCTCCTCCAACCACCTATCTAACGGCTTCTAGGGCCGCCTCTGAGGTCCCTTCCCTTTGCCCTTGTGGATGGGTGAAGGGCGGCGGGAGTGTTTGCGCCCACAAATGATACGCCTTCCTCCGCCCCCTTACCGCCGTGCATCTGCACGTGCATCTGCGCCAAAACTGTACCGGACGGTCACGTGCCTGTGCCCCGGAATGCCGTGCAGCAGTGGACCGCAGGGTATTGGCGCACGTGGCGGCAGCAGGATGGGATGCTGGCGCACTGCAATTGCGCGCGCGAACGTGCCCCCACACCCACACCCTCATCACATCCGCCAGTCCTGAGTTCGGCCTCTGTTGGGGAGCGGGATCATGCCCACGCCACAATTACACCCACACCCTTATCGCATTCACAACAGATTGCGCCCCAGACACCGGCGACTGGAAGGCCATCGCCGTGACAGTCGCTGCGGCCTCCACATCGGAGGCCCCTCCGGGCGGGGAATGCAGGACACGGCGGCGCCAGAAAAACAGATTTGGGTGGACAACCCTCGTCACACACAACCCTCAGGCGAGGTCGGTCGACTGGCAACTGCCGTTGGTCAGCCCTGAGCCACGGATGGACGTAGTTGACCCGGATGACGAATCACGGAGTGCGAAATTTGCTGGACCAATCATGGGCCCCTGATGGGGCAGGGGGAGGGGTCCCTGATGCACCAACATATACCCCCCCAAAACGATCCCCACGACGCACTCATCAGTTGAGGGATACGTCATGGGGGGAAAGCCTTTTCAAGAAAATCTCCCCTGGGCGGCCTAATTCATGAGCCACGGGGGGGCCGTCTCCTCGCTTTTGTACGCGACCCCCCCCCCCCCCCCCAGTAGAAGTGGGCCGAAGGCCCTTGGGGGGGGGGGTTCAGGGAGGAGCGATGGGGGGGGGATCCAGGTGGGGCATTTTGGGGTGGTGGGGGGGGGTGTTGGCACAAGGCCTTGGTGGTTAGCTCTGGGGGGGGGGGGGGGGGCTCCGCTTACCTCCCCTTGCCCTCCCTCTAACCATACCATCACCATAAACCTAACCGTAACCATTGCAGCAACCTGGCTTGGCCATGCCAGCCATGTTGATTGGGCTGATCATCATCCACCCAATTTCATTCATGGCTGCTTTTGCCACATCATTGCTCTCCCTTTTTGACCCCAATACTCACTCTAACCCTAGCCTAGGGTGAGAGCTAGGGCTAGGATTAGGGCTAGGGTCACGGAGCTGGTGGAACTAGTCTTGGTTTTATAACCCTTTTTAGGGTCTAGGGTGGACCTACCAGGTTTAGCAGCAGCAGCAGCAAGCAGCAGCAAGCAGCAAGCAGCAAGCAAGCAAGCAGCACGCGCGAAATGGGGAAAAATCAGAACTCCGTCGTGGTGCTTCAGATTCGGGTGAAATTTTGGTGGATGATACCTATGGGTGTGAGGGAGAACCACACAAAGTATGAGCCAGAAACTCAACGGTGGCGGCCGGGAACGGGTGTCGCAAGTGGCGGACCTCAGTTTCAAAAACTGCAGTTTAGGGCCAAAAACAGCCATTTTTGGGCCAAAACAGCCCTAGAACCCATTCAAAACGGCCAAACATAGGGAAACTGTGGGTACACTCCACGTGCGGCTTGACTTTCCCATGTCAACGAGCTCTTTGCGGCCCTCTAACTCCACGATATGTCCCCAAAACGGCCCAAAAAGGCCCCCAGAAGCCCCAGTTTTTGTGCATATTGGCTGGCGACAGCCACAAACCAAGAACACGCCATATCTATGGCTACATGGCTCAAAACGCGCTTCCGAGGGCACCTACTCCACCCGCAACCCCCCACGTTTTGTGGTTTCCACCCCTCAAAATTGCCCAAACGGACGCCTAGACCCCCGAACCTAGGCCCAGTAGGCTACGGCAAGCTGCAAGCTCAAGCCCAAATAGGTGGGTGCCCAAATGGGTCAATATGGTCCAATAGGGGCAAAAAAATGACTTTTCTCAAAAATGATCCTAGACCATGTGTGATGCTAAAACAAGTGTTTTTGGACCATTTTGAGCTTGTGGTGGCCCATTTTGGTCCTCTGAAAATCCCAAAATGCCTTGAAGATGCGCGGTTTTGGGACCAAAAATGGGTCAAAAACGCATTTTTCCAAAACTCATCCTACACCATTTGGGGTGCACAAACGGGTGAAATGAGCCCATTTTGAGCCCATTTTGGGGCATTTTGGCCCCTCACAAGTCCACAAAAGCCTTGAAAGTGGGCCTTGTGGTGAAGGGGATCACTTGCAAGCTGATTCCACTTTGTCAACGGCCTTCAATGTGTGACTCATTAACGTCCCTCACCATTCATATCTAATGTTCCTTCCCCCACCAGCTGGGTCCCAATATTCAGTCTTGATTAGGGTTAGGGTCACCGAGCTGGTGGAACCAGTCTTGGTTTTATAACCCTTTTTAGGGTCTAGGGTGGACCTACCAGGTTTAGCAGCAGCAGCAGCAAGCAGCAAGCAGCAAGCAGCAGCAAGCAGCAAGCAGCACGCGCGAAATGGGGAAAAATCAAAACTCCGTCGTGGTGCTTCAGATTCGGGTGAAATTTTGGTGGATGATACCTATGGGTGTGAGGGACAACCACACAAAGTTTGAGCCAGAAACTCAACGGTGGCGGCCGGGAATGGGTGTCGCAAGTGGCGGACCTCAGTTTCAAAAACTGCAATTTAGGGCCAAAAACAGCCATTTTTGGGCCAAAAGAGCCCTAGAACCCATTCAAAACGGCCAAGGAAAGGGAAAGGGTGGGTGCACTCCATGTGCGGCTTGACTTTCTTGTGTCAACGAGCCATTTGCGGCCCTCTGACTCCACCATATGTCCCGGAAACGGCCCAAAAAGGCCCCCACAAGCCCCAAATTTTGTGCAGATTGGCTGGCGACAGCCACAAACCAAGAATAGGCCATATCTTTGGCTACATGGCTCAAAACGCGATTCCGAGGGCACCTAATCCACCCGCAACCCCCCTCGTTTTGTGGTTTCCACCCCTCAAAATTGCCCAAATGGACGCCTAGACCCCCGTACCCAAGCCCAGTAGGCTGCGGCAAGCTGCAAGCTCAAGCCCAAACAGGTGGGTGCCCAAATGGGTCAATAGGGTCCACTAGGGGCAGAAAAATGACTTTTCTCAAAAATGATCCTAGACCATGTGTGATGCTAAAACAAATGTTTTTGGACTGTTTTGAGCTTGGGGTGGCCCATTTTGGTCCTCCGAAAATCCCAAAATGCCTTGAAGATGCGCTGTTTTGGGACCAAAAATGGGTCAAAAATGGGTCAAAAACACATTTTTCCAAAACTCATCCTAGACCATTTGGGGTGCACAAACGGGTGAAATGAGCCTATTTTGAGCCCATTTTGGGGCATTTTGGCCCCTCACAAGTCCACAAAAGCCTTGAAAGTGGGCCTTGTGGTGAAGGGGATCACTTGCAAGCTTATTCCACCCTGTCAACGGCCTTCAATGTGTAACTCATTGGTGTCCCTCACCATTCATATCTAATGTTCCCTCCCCCACCAGCTCGGTCCCAATATTCAGTCTTGATTAGGGTCAGGGTCACCGAGCTGGTGGAACCAGTCTTGGTTTTATAACCCTTTTTAGTGTCTAGGGTGGACCTACCAGGTTTAGCAGCAGCAAGCAAGCAAGCAAGCAAGCAGCAGCACGCGCGAAATGGGGAAAAATCATAAATGCGCCGTGGTGCTTCGGATTTGGTTAAAATTTTGGTGGATGATACCTATGGGTGTGAGGGAGAACCACACAAAGTATGAGCCAGAAACTCACGGTGACGGCCAAGAACACCTGTCGCAGGTGGCGGACCTCGGTTTCAAAAACTGCAATTTAGGGCCAAAAACAGCCATTTTTGGGCCAAAAGAGCCCTAGAACCCATTCAAAACGGCCAAGGAAAGGGAAAGGGTGGGTACACTCTATGTGCGGCTTGACTTTCCCGTGTCAACGAGCCCTTTGCGGCCCTCTAACTCCACGATATGTCCCCAAAACGGCCCAAAAAGGCCCCGAAGCCCCAAATTTTGTGCAGATTGGCTGGCGACAGCCACAAACCAAGAACGGGCCATATCTTTGGCTACATGGCTCAAAACGCGCTTCCGAGGGCACCTACTCCACCCGCAACCCCCCACGTTTGTGGTTTCCACCCCTCAAAATTGCCCAAACGGATGCCTAGATCCCCATACGTAGCCCCAGTAGGCTGCGGCAAGCTGCAAGCTCAAGCCCAAACAGGTGGGTGCCCAAATGGGTCAACGGGGTCCAATAGGGGCAAAAAATGACTTTTTTCAAAAATGATCCTACACCATGTGTGATGCTAAAACAAGTGTTTTTGGACTGTTTTGAGGTTGTGGTGGCCCATTTTGGTCCTCCGAAAATCCCAAAATGCCTTGAAAATGGGCTGTTTTGGGACCAAAAATGGGTCAAAAATGGGTCAAAAACACATTTTTCCAAAACTTATCCCAGACCATTTGGGGTGCACAAACGGGTGAAATGAGCCCATTTTGAGCCCGTTTTGGGGCATTTTGGCCCCTCACAAGTCCAAAAAAGCCTTGAAAGTGGGCCTTGTGGTGAACGGCATCACTTGCAAGCTTATTCCACTCTATCAACGGCCTTCAATGTGTGACTCATTGGTGTCCCTCACCTATTCATAGCTGATGTTCCCTCCCCCACCAGCTCCGTCCCAATATTCAGTCTTGATTAGGGTTAGGTATGGGGTTAGGAGCAGGCTGAGGGTTGGGATGGCGTCAGAGTCAAGGTTGGGTTCAAGGATATTGTTGGGGTGCTCCACCGCCTGGGCTGGGAGGGGTGCTACGTGGGCAAGGGAAAAAATTTTCAGGCACCTTCGGCACCACCATATGTATGGTCGGCAGCTATTGACCATTGGTAACTAAGTGGGCCCGGAGGGCAGGGAGGGGGGGGGGGGGGGCAGGGGGGGGGTCGCGTACCCGAACTGAGGAGACGCCCCCCCCCCGTGTCATGAGCCAACACCGGTCTTCAGACTCCCCTCCTGTGGGCATTTCTTAGTTCGCAATTCGCCATCCACCGCCCGCCAGCAGCCCCGCGCCCCGGCCCCACCCCAATAACAACTTCCAGATCACATCCATCCCTGCCTTGAACCGACGATGGCGCTTCACGGACGAACACACCGGGAGGTCTTTGACAACAAACAGCACAAAAAAGAGGAGGAGGAGGAGGAGATGCGGTCCCCTGGTAGGGCGCACCCGCCACACAACCCCATGGTGCCCGCCGGCCCCCACCGATCTGGCTGCGATCGAGAGGGAGGCCTGTCCCGGCCCGTCCGGTTAAAAAAGAAAAGAAAGAATGCCCAAACACCGCCGCAGCGGCGGGAAGGGTGACACCTCCGGTTTCGATACACCGCATTTTTCTTTTACACATTGGAAAAAGGCGTTCGTATAATGGGCCATAATTATCACTAACACGTGAACTTCGCCTCCAGGTTCCGGATTGCAAGCATCAACTGGACCCGATCTTGCACGGATTTGAGACACGGCGACTTCAGCTCCCTGAAGACGAAATCACGTGACAGGCTCAGGAGCTCAGAGCCCGACAGCGTGGAAAGAAACGCAGACAGCTCCTTGGACCAGACATTGGCCAGAGACGGTATGTACGCTGTGATGGCATCGGCCTCCTCCCACTTCTTGAGCTCCTCCTTTTGCTTGCGGCGCACCCGTGCCACCCAGTCAGCAACTTGCCATTTACTCCATGAACGGACTTGGCTGGTCACCACCAGGGGCTTCCTCACAATATCCGTGCAGCTCGCGCCGCCGGGCTCCGTGCCGGTCTTGTGGGTATGCCCCCCCTGGACCATCAGATCAAACACAACCGCGGGGTTGATGCATCGGTAGTCCTCGTCGAGGACACTCGCATTGATGTACGTGGTATGCGCGTCCTGGGACACGCCATAGCCCTCGTGGATATGCCCAAAAACGTGAATCAGCGGTTGGACCCGCGTCGCCACCTCCTCCGCCAGGACTTTGCACCCGCAGTGCTCGGACCAGGCGTTCCGGTCGCCGTTGCCGTACGGAGGCCCATGCGTCAGGAGAATGTCGGTGGACGACGGGATCTGTTGGGGGTCGGGAGGAGGCGGGGGGGCTGCGGACCCCGGACCTGTGCCCTGTGTGTTGTTGGCAAGGCCCCAAGGCGACAGCCGAGACAGGGGAGGGACGATGGCTGTCGCACGGAGGAACGGCCGAATGCCACTGTACGTCCCACCAGTGCACCACAGCGATGGATATCAGACCCCCCCCCCCCTCGCCCCTCGCCCCTCGCCCCTCCGTTGACGATTTACGATTTACGATTTACGAAATGCGGGACCCCTAAACCTGAACCGATCCGGCGCCGCAGGGGACCCGGACCCCACACTTCGGAACAATTGAAAATGGTATTGTTGCGACGAGGGGCCCCAGAAAAGTCATCATGTGCCTGGTACTCAGTGAAAAATTCTCCACATTTCTGACCCCCAAAATTTCCTTCGACAACTTCGGCCCCCTGAAAAAAATTTTCGGCGCCTTCAGCGCGCCGAAGTTCATAGAGGCTGACAGCCCATCTCGTAAATCGTAAATCGCTTATTCTGCCCCCCTCCCCCCCACGCACCCCCACTAAGCGAAGCACACATTCATGGAATCCGCCCCGGGTACACCCATTCACCGCATAGCCCTTACGGCACTTCAACAGCGTCCACACGTCAAAGGGGCGTTGCAGTGGCGCAGGGTCAAGGAGGTCTGAGTTCGCACAACTGTTTTAGCACCGACCCTCATGTTCCCAGCGCCACTACTGCAGGAGGGACCCCTTGACAGCCACTGTGCAGCACTGGCCCCTGGAACCCCACACCACTACCACAGCGCCCACCCTGTGAATACCACACCACTACCCACCAGTACAGAAGCGCGTGGGTGACGGGTCTCAAGAGAAGACGCGCAGAGTCAGCACAAGAAAAGCGTCTGTGCGCGTGTGGGTTGGGGGGTCCTCTGGGGCCATAAATCGAAATAACCAGCACGATCCTGACCTCCTGCCAGACTTACTCAGTTGCACTCCAGTCAGTTATCCTGTGCTCATGTGTCGTCCTCTGGGGAGGGGGGGGGTCAAGCCCAACACATAACCCCCAGCCCCCCCGTGACCAATGCCCCTTGGGGAAGCGCCGGCGAGCAGCGTTCAGTGGACCTCAACCGTCCCTGCTGCGAGGATGGCATCCCTATGGGATGTTCACACACCCCAATGCCCTTGTTTGACTCACCCCTACCTGGTTGCGGACTCCTCCCTTGAAGGTCCACCTTGGAGGTTTGCCCCGGTACCATTTTGGGTCACCAAGGTGACGGTCCCCCCACACCCCCCAAGAGGGACAACACGGGAGGGGGGATGATATGGGGCCATGATGTCAGGCTTTGAAATAACCCGCACGATCCTGACCTCATGCCAGACTCACTCAGTTCAACACTTCTCAAGTGTTCCGCAATCACAAAGTGTTGTACCTTGCTGCGCTGATAGGGGGGGGGGGGTTGGCAGAAGGCCTCGGTATCTGATTGTTTGCCTTTGGCGGCGCCTATTGGCCTCTCGCCACTGCTCATTCTGACCCTCTGTGGGCCCGAACGTGTTTTGGTTGTGTCAACGGAGCCCCTGGATGACTTGTCCTGTTTGACTACTCCAGGGTCGGCTGTCCTGGAGACGGGCTGTTGCCCGTGCCGTTGACCAGGTGCATCCAGATGCACACTCCGAGTCCATGCTGGGTTTGCCGACTCCAGCACTGACTTGAGCGCGATGGGGTGTGCATCTGCAGGATAATTTTCCTGACAGGGGCTTCTAACAACCACAATGACTCTTTCCCGTTTTTCCTTTCCTTCTTCTCCTTCTGCACTCTGCACCGTTTTCGGCGAGCGCGGTCTGCCCTGTCCTGTTACCCTCCTTGGTTCGTCCCTTTCCCCCTGCCCAGTTTCTTCCCCGCCCTCTCCATTCTTTCTGCCCCGGGGGGCATTGGGTGGCAGGGGTGCGTGTTGCTGTAGGGAGGGGGTAGAGCAGGGGGCGGGGGAGGAAGAGTGGGAGTGGGTTCGTCTCTCCCTGCCCCCTCCATCCCCTTAAGGAGGGAGATCCTGGCTCAAGGGGGCTCCTTGTTGGTGTCGGTGTGCTTGGTGTGGATGGTTTTGGCCACTTGCTTCTGCTGGCCCACATATCCCAGTCTGTCCTGGGCGTAGTTGCATGCTGTTTGCTGGCATGATGGCCTTAGCTGGCGCGGCAGTGGTAGACCATGCACGTAGCGCCCGCCGTCAGTCTAAGGGTTCGGGACCGGGGCTAGTTCCCCTTCGTACGCGTCCCCGCAGTTGGGGAGAGGGAGGAGTCCGCGGCCTCCCCCCCCCTGTAAAGAGTCTGTTGGCTCATCACCCAGGGTCCGCGGTGCCCCGGGCGTCTTTTCTGGGCTGTCCTTTGCTGTCCTGGGCTGCCCTCTATTGTTGTTGCATGGGTGAGCGTGTTCCACCATAGGGGGGGGGGGTCGTAACGACAGCGCTGACCCCTTACCACCCCACACCACTACTTCAGCATAAATTGCCCCCCCTTTCCAGACCAATGCTACTGCACTGACCCGTGACGCCGTTGCTCGCTCAGGAAGGGACACCGTGTTTTGTGTGGGCGCCTGATGAATTGATACGGGCCCCATTGTCACGTGCGAGTGGGCCCATCCGCGTTGATTGGCATTTGTGTTTGCCGCGATTTGCCTTATGACGCGTCTTTTGGGGGGAAACCCACCGCGTTCAAAAGTCAGCAGTACTCACGGGTGCTGTGTACGGGTCCAGTGACGAGGCGCACCTGCTCCCACACGCTGCGCGCCTCAGGTCCGTTGGACGGGTAATTGAAAGCCCATTGACAAAACGCGGGCTGCCACGGTGAACCGTACATATTGATCCGGCCCCCGTGCATCTGAAAGGAGAAGCTGCTGTCCTCCAGGTACGTGACGGCACTGGAGTCTGCGAGGATACGGCGTGTCTGCACCGCGTCGTAGGGGTCAAACTGGTAATCGTGGAATTGGGCCCGGCCCGTCTGCTCGTAGAACGGGACATCAAAAGTGATGTCGTGGTTCCCGGCGATCACGATTTTGTATTTGAAATCCAGTGACTGCACCCATTCATGAAAATCAAGCACTTGTTCCGTTTCGCCCGTTTTCGAGAAATCGCCGCAATGCAGGAACACATCGCCGGCCGGCAGGTGCAGCATCCGATGCTTCCCGTGCGTGTCGCTGACGCACACAAATCGAATCCGATCCGGTGTCGCGGAGGGCTCCGCCGCCGGTGCGCTGCCTGGATGTTCATTCGATCTGGCCGCCTCCAGACCTTTGGCCTCATGTGTCGGATCAGGGATCCTGGTCGTGCGTGGGCCGCAAGGAGTGCCAAGTGGAGGCATTCGTGGAATAGCTGTTGTGACTAAAGAAATGAACAAAACAAAGAGGAGGCTCTATCGGAGTGCATGAGACAGACCGTGGGTTATGACTTGTGCTTCCCCACTGAGTTCGCGGTGAGTGCGTGTATTGTTCTTGATCTATGCAACCGTGCCTGTGCGTGCTTGTGTGACCCCAGCAATAATTGCCGAAACATGAAGAACGGTGTCAGTTGACCAGAAGGTGCAACAGCTCCTGTTTTGTGCACGCCAAAAAACTTACACCACTGCACTGCATGCAGGATTTTGTGCTGATGTCTCGCTGCTTTCCGCAGTCCCATGGCTGCTCGTTATGTTTTGTGTCCCAACTTTGAGCACCTCTAATGCGTAATATGGAAGGTTTCATTAGTAACCCCGAGTAATGTGCCCTGAAATAACAGTTGACCTAAAATTGAAAGAGTCGGGAGGCCCACCACTCGCGCTTTTGCGGCTCGCACAGGTTGATGTAGCACGACTGTTCACTCCACAGGGTATTTGGTAAGACTTAGTACCAGACGAGGTAAAACTTAGTAAAATGTGATAAAACGTAGTAGAATCGAGGTAAAACTTAGTAAACAAATATTATTTCAAAATTTTCCAAGCCACTTGCGTGAGCGGTGGTGCCCCACTCAGGCCAAACCATCATGAACACCAATTCGTTGGCACTCCGCCAAAATAACCTGGTATAACATCATAGAATTAGGATCAGTACTGGCCTACACATGCGCGGATGGGCTACATAACCCCTACCGTTTGGGGGTCCCCAACGCTTTAGAAAGGGGGACAAATCAGCAGTGGCCCATAAATGGGCGGATTGGCTACACAACCCCTGCCGTCTACGGGGTCCTCAACGCTTGAGAGGGGGGGGACGAAGATCAGCAGTGGCGCACAAGTGGGCAGCGTGGATACGTAACCCCTGCCGTCTTTTTTTTTTGGCTGACTCCAGAAATTTGAAGAGTTCTCAAGATAGTTCTTGGTAACTGGGTCGCACTTCAGCATATGATACAGTGGATTGTTGCAATGCAGCAATGCAGGGCACGGGGCGCACACCCAAAACTCATAAGCATGTACAAGAGGGCTCTTTAGTGCAGTAGGCGACGTGGCTACGTAACCCCTCTGCTACATGTACTCTCGATGGACACTTGGTGGAACTTTGGTCACGAGTTGAAAGAAAAGGAGGACCCCAGCGATTGGGCCTATTTCGAGTGCGGGATGGGTGTGACCTATCCCTACCTAACTTGCTATGGCGGGTTGGCGGGAGGAACGAGTCTTGCGCATTGCCCCAACCCTGTCTCACCGTGTGCACGGGTGTGTACGTCCTCCCGGACATCTGGAGGGTCCTCAACGCTTCAAAGCAAGGGACAAAATCAGCAGTGGCCCATAAGCGGGAGGATTGACTGCATAACTCCTGCCGTCTGCACGTTCCCCAATGCTTCAAGGCGGGGGACAAAATCAGGAGTGGCCCATAAGTGGACAGCTTGGCTACATAACCCCGACCATCTGGGGGGTCCCCAACACTTCATAGAGGGGAACAAAATCAGCGGCCGCCCATAAGTGGGCGGATTGGCTACATAACTCTTGCTGTCTAGGGGGTCCCCAACGCTTCACAAAATCAGCAATGGCCCACGAATGAGCAAACTGGCTACATAACCCCTGCCTGCTGGGGTGTCCCCAACACTTCATAGAGGGGAACAAAATCAGTAGTGGCCCACAAGTGGGCGGATGGGCTGTGAAAACACTGCCAGCTGGTGGGCCCCCAACACTTCAAAGCGGGGGACAAAATGAGCAATGGCCCACAAGTGGGCAAAGTGGCTACATAACCCTTGCCATCTAGCGGGTCTTCAACGCTTTAGAGCGGGTGACGAAAGCAGAAGTGGCCCACAGGTGGGCAAATTGGCTACGCAACCCCTGCCTAATGGGGGGTCCCCAATGCTTCAAGGGGGGAAGGGGCAAAATCAGCAGTGGCCCACAAGTGGGCAAAGAGGCTACATGACCAAATCCTGGCCCGTGTTTGGACAAGGGGGGTGAGGTTACTCTACCAACCATTTTGGGGAACGGATATGTACCTGTGGAGTGGGATCTGTTGTGAAACTTAGTCAAAAAAACATTGAACATTTTTTACCAAGTTTCAAAACTTAGCAAAAAATATTTAGATGCCAGATTTTTCCTCTGTGAGTGGATTTTTTACTAAGTTTTGTACTTAGTAAAAAAAAAACTTAGTAAAAATACGTGGGGTTAAGGACTCTTGCTCCCCGCATTGAAGCGTAGCGGACCCCCAGACGGCAGGATTTATGTGGCCAATTTGCCCACTTATGGGCCATTGCTGATTTTGTCCCCCCCTCCGAAGGGGTGCGCACACCCGAGATGGCACGGGTTATGTAGCCAATCCACCCACTTATGTCCACCACTCCCTGCCATCTAGGAGGTCCGCAACGCTTCAAGGCAGGGGGACGAACCAGCAGTGGCCCACAATTGGGAAAATGGGCTACATAACCCTTGTCGTCCGAAGGGTCCCCAACACTTCAAAGCGGGGGACAAAATGAGCAGTGGCCCACAAGTGGGCAGCTTAGCTACATAATCCCTGCCGTCCGGGGGGTCCCCACCGCTTCGGAGCGGGGGATAAAATCAGCAGTGGCCCCCAAGTGAGCAAATTGGCCACATAACCCGTGTTGTTTGGGGGCTCCCCAACTGCTGAGATTTGTTGTGCTTATTCATACTACAATTAGTACTCCTTGTTGGTCCTAACACGGGTTTGTGCAACATGGCGACCCCATGTTTCCGCACTTTTGCCCCTGAACAACGCCGAAGGTAGGGATGTGGCCAAGCTGCCCACTTATGGGCCACTGCTGATTTTGTCCCCCGCTCCGAAGCGGTGGGGACCCCGCAGACGGCAGGGGTTATGTAGCCAATTTGCCCACTTGTGGGCCGCTGCTAATTTTGCCCCCCGCTTTGAAGCGACTGCTTGAAAATCGGTCTTCCACACGCAACCCATTATGTATGAACAAAATGGGGACCCTCAACGGTTGACCCCCAAAATTTGGCCACTGTCAGCCAAGCCGGTGTGCCAGGGGGAATCCTTGCACTGCGCGCGCAATGCGCTACTTTTAGACAAGGTCCTCCCTAAAGAACCCCTAGGCACACCCCTTCCAAATGCCCATAAATTTAGGTCCCCCAAAATATCCTAGCCAAAGACAAATGCAAGCTACCTCCCCCTCACATAAGACATCATGCAAAATGCGGAAAGCCACACATATATCCTCTATTCTGTTCAATTGTCAACTAAAAACAAAATCAGAATGCTCCGGAGTGGCGGCATTTGAAAGCTCACTCACCCTACCAGCTAGCGCCAAAGCCTCGTATGTGTCCACCTCATCCTCAATTGGACCGGGGGGCAAAGTGGCTTGCAGGAGGGAATCCACGTCAACCTCCGGTTTCCATTTGTGGTACAACCAGGCATCCTCATCAGCAGGGATGCGGCCTCGCATAGGGCATTCGACTGTGGTCAGGCAAAAACCGAGGAGTCCGTCACCCCAACTCAAGGGCCCACACCAAAGTGTGGGGGTCCTGGGACTCCATGGTGGAAATGAGCAAAAAAGTGTGAAATAGGCAGAAATGGGTGAAAATGGGTGAAAATCCGAAAATGCCATATCCCCAATGTGGAAGAGGCATCAAAACCTACACTAGGGGCAACAATGATGCCCCTAGTATCACAAAGCATGGGTCTCCAGTAAGGCTAGACCAAATAGTTGCACTGCGCGCGCGCTGCGCTTAAGGCGCCCCCAATCGGCATGTCACCAAACAGTTGCACGGTAATCACCGGTAATTTGGACTACAGTAGCTCACAATTGGCATTTAAGCAACGGATTTGGGCTGTCAACACACAATAGTTGGTAGTAGACCCACACCGGCAGGCAGGTAACGGGCAGTCATTACTATCAGGTGGTTTTGGTGAAGGGATGAAAGGGAACTAGCACAGGTTGAGAGTGGTTGAGAGTGCTGGAGGAAGAGGAGGGAAACTTGGTTCTGCCCTCATCGATGACACCTGTGGCGAGGAGGCGGGGGTCTCCAATTTGGCCTTGTGCTACATTGTTTGCCTCTATATGGGTGGTTGCCACCCAATGGGCCACAATGTGAATCCCGAGCATGCATTGTTGGGAATGCCTCCATTTGGGGCCATTCGCAGGTAAATATACTGAAAGTGGCAAGCACCGAACAACTGTCCTATTGAAGGGGCATCAGATACAGACAATGGGTATTCTCTCTTGTGCATACATTATTGGGGTTTGCAATTCTGCAATGGATTCCATGGATTTCATGCAACTCTGTTTGCAAGCGACAACATCTGTTCAATGTATTACCACATGTACATTTCATTCCTCAGGGCTGAATAAAGCAGTGTCCATGGTGTTTGCCCTTCAATCCACCCATATTGTGCAGGACTCTTGAAAAAAGGTACGTGCTACTGGACAAACTATTTTTTTTGACCAATAAAAGGGCCAAAAAGATTTCAACTCTGAGTCAAATTCCGCCCTCCTGGAAAGTGACAGTGTCTACCGGGCTGGTGTGTTTGTTGCTGAACTTCAATGTTCAGGCCTCTTGGAGGTGCTGTTCTTTATTCAACCTTCGCTACAGAGTTTGCTCCCAGCACTTTGAAACAGTACAGTGTGAGGGAGACGGCTCCTTCTGCACCACGACACACAAAGCTGTAGCTATTTTGGCCAATAGCCCCCCCCCCCCCCCACCCCAAGGACAATGGCAGAAGAGTGCGAAAAAGCTCCAAGAGGGGTATCCCTGCATTACGATGAAAACCCATCAGGCACAGCAAACCCTCCATGAGGATAGATACGACAAGGAAGCACATTCTTCTGAAAAACATTTTCAGTCATCAATAAGAGCACTTTGGCAGCCTTAGATTTGTGAGAAATGCCCTAATGGCCCACCAGCTCAACTCTACTGGTCAATCTGAATGAAAAACACAAAATCTCACACAAATATCCATACATCCCTCCAAAGTAACACCTTATAGCCTCCAGACACGAGAAGTGCCACAAAATTCAGGAAACATGAAGATTTGGGGTGTTACTGAAGCATAAGGAGAAGTCTTTCGTTTAGTGTAAAGGAAGGTCTGAAGCATGTGTGACCCCCGCCGGAAAAGTTTTTCGGAACCATTGATGATGACTGCCGATCAATGAATTCTGCATGCCGGCCTCCCGTAATGCTCGTAATTGTTTTCAGAAACGAAAATCACAAACGTCAGAAACCAAAATCGCAAACGAACAATGGAAAAAACAAAGGAACTACAGAACGACCTCGTGTTATACCTCTTTAAAACTCTCTGCATTTGTGCGGAGGGAGTCTTGCATAATGACACACCGTGCACACTCGAGCACCCCGTCCAAGGGCAATAGGCCCTGCCACAGTTGCACCAAGACCCATGAACAGCAAGGCAAAGGAGGGATCATGGCATGATGCAAAATATTGCAAAATGTTGCCTCCATATGGACACTGGTTGCAATGTCCAGTTCGAAAGCTGTTCAGCAGAAATTCAATGAGTCACAAGAAACACAGAACACCCGATGGGTTCATTGCATTTCAACATCATTTACGGCACATAGCGCAGAACAACATGCAGACAAACTGTTAGCATTTCTTTTCGAGTTGCGATTGGCAAAATTTTTGGAAGTTTCGGCCTTTTTCCTTTCTGTTCAGCGGAAAAATCTGTTCCCACTCTGTGGGTAGAGGTACATGAAGTGCACCCATGACTCACGCGGATTTCCATTCCATTTGACTTGCTGAGCTTGCACATGGACAGCCCATGACTGCAGTATGACGACAATTTTCTTGCGCATGCAGGATCAGGGCAAGACATCACGTCCCAGTGTCATGGGGCCTCGTGGATTTCCATGGCTGTAACCCTGTGATCCCTGGTGTTGTATCCTCAGTGCGGAAAAATTGAGGTCCAGGTCTGTAGCAGGAGGTGCCACAGATAGCAGTCGCTCCTTTGTGAGCGACATGTGCATTCTTTCAAGTTCTCATGTTCGCACCAAACCACAGGTGTTTTTGGTCCGCTGCAACTGAGGCAAGGCCTTGCTTGTGCACGGCGCACGTAAGAACACAATATGCCATCATGTGAGGAGAGACGGTTGAGGTCCACTGAATGCTGCTCGCCGGCAAATCCCCAAGGGGCATTGGTCACGGTAGTTGGGGGGGTTCCGTGTTGGGCTGGAGCCCCCACCCCCCAGAGGATCCCCCAACCCACCCGCGCACACACACTTTTGTTGCACTGACCTTGTGTGTCTTCTCTGGAGACCTGTCACCCATACAGGGGATGGAACTGCCAAAATCATGGCTCGCTTTGAGGATGTTGCAAACAGTGACATATGGACAACCTTGAGGCACCCAAAAAGATTTGGTGGACACACTGCTGGTCATGCTAGTGACAACGAACAGAGGTGTGTGCAGAACGCTGCAGAACTGCTGAACCAAAGAACACACTCATCTCCAGAATGCCGACCCTAACCCTTACCAAGAACATCCGGCAACCAGTGCACTCTTCTGTGCTCTTTACAAATGACGGGTCGCAAACCTCCAGTTCCAGGCCTGCAACTCCACTGCCAGATGCATGGCCCAGTGATAGTCTAAGACGTGGTTGTCCGCCCATTGAACAGATACTTTGAACACCCTTCCCCATCTGACAGATGCTCTTTCTTGCACCAGAATACTAGTAAACAGCCAAGACATGATGTGCCAAGCCAACGATGCTTGGAATGGACCGGCAATACAGGTGAGCCTTGTATGGCGCACACTTTGTAAATTCAGTAATGCGGTCTGGCAGGCGAAAAGTCTGCTGCCGCTGACTGCCAATGGGGCCTGTGCAAGGACATTTGCGCTAACAGCTTTGTCGCCAGACGGCGCCCCTGTTCGCCCTTTGCAAATGTTGCGGAAACTTTCCACTTCACACAGAGTTGAGATGCTGCTTTGCAGTTTTCGCAGAGCTTGCACCAAAACAAGCACGTGAAGGTCCCAGCCTCCATCGGACTCATGAAGCATTGGGGTCCACAAGTGAACTTGTCCAGCCACCCGCAACGTGTATCACGATGAGAATACCTTGCGGGCAGTACCAGGGCTGCTCTTCAGCCAGACTACAGCCTACGGTTTACGGCGGTACATGTACTGTTCACTACCCGTGCTTGATGTTCACCGATAGCAGTTGGCGGTTGACAGCCAGCAGCTGCACTGGTTCATTCTCTTTCGCCATCAGCGCCGCCCTACTCGACGCCCGGTGAGTTGTGCCTTTCTTTGCAGTGAAGAAAGTGCCGTGGCTGCACGTCCGTGTGGCAACCAACGTTGGCTTTCCTCAGCCAACGTGAAGTTTTGATCATCAGAAGACGCAGTTTGGTGTGTGTACATATGTGTGTGTGCTCCCGAGTTTTTGGTCTCTTGTTCGTGTTTTCTTCTTTGTGTGTGTGTGGCGCCCAAGTATTTCAATCAATGCTCAGACTGCAGGGTTTAATCAATGCTCAAACTGCGAGGTTCGTTTTGTGTGTGTGTGTGTGTGTGTGTGTGTGTGTGTGTGTGTGTGTGTGTGTGTGTGTGTGTGTGCGTGTGTGTGTGTCACAAAGGCGCCCAGTCGCGCAACTTTTGTTGGTTGCCTCCTGACGAGGCAAACCACCCTCAGATAACCGTGTTGGAGCTCTGTTTGTTCTGCTTGTGTGAACAGCGACATTTGAAGCGATGATTGCCCGGTGGTGTGCCGTCACATCAACGTTCGAATCGCATGGAATATTACATGAGATGCGAAATCTGGAGCCAGGTCTGAGACATGGATGTCACAAGTGTGTGAAGACAGGGAGTGCAAGTGCCAATGCCAGTACTGCATGCTGGTGTTTGAGGGTTGGGCTGCAAAGGGGCGAGGAGGCGGTGCCTCGCACATCAGTGGCAAACCACATTTCGTATGTTACTGGCCTGTGTGGGTGCGAGTGGCCCTGCAGCCGCACTGCCTTGAGGAAGTGACAGCATGACGCAGCGACCAACCGGACAGATCGGTTGCATTTCCGGGTTCATGTGAAAAAAATGGTAGTGTCCGCTCGCCGTTGAATGCAGTCGCAAAAAATTGCCCAAATTGGTCGACCCCTGTCCCTCACGCCCTCCGAACACGCTGGCCCCAACACACACGCATAAACACACACGCACGCCGCGCGCACGCACACGCAGACACCTCTCTCTAGGCAGCCCCGGCTGATAATCCACTGGATTGCCAAATCCAGTTGGTCAACCAGCCCCCTAAGAAAGACGCCACTGCAATTACTTCCTGAAGAGGGCCACAGTGCGCACTCGGGGTCAAGAGGAGGAGAGAGCTCCTACTCATTACAGGCAAAGCATTGGGGAGGCAGTATCTGCTGTCAGTCACTCGTCAAGTGCTGACATTTAGCGGGCGATTGGCGTTGATTGACAGTTAACAGTTCACCGTCAACTGCTGTCAGTAATTGATACCACGGCACTGTTGCTGCACGGCCCCATGATTACGCCCTATGACAGATGGTGTGTTGGCTGGCACTGCCCGGGGCTGCCCTTCATGACGAAAATTTGTCACTGGCTTTGTGTTGCTTTCACGGTGGCCGGACAGCAGAAATGGCACATCAGGTCCATAATGCCGACCGATGGTCGACAAATTGCTGCAGGCCGCCCAGAACCAATCCAATACCGTGTCTAGTGCATCGGCCCAGCGTCCCAGACATAAATCAGGAGCTGAGGCGACTCGGCCTGCTACTGCATCCCACCCCTACTACCTTGCTGCTTCGTTGCTGAATTACTCTGCGTTGCCCTCCAGCGATTGGCATGCTCGGGGCATGAAGCCTCCCTTTGCTCCTGACATCCTTGGGCTTCCCCTCTGTTGACCCGCGCTGGGCGTGCTGGTTATCACGAGGATGACCATGAAAACTGGTGCTCCGAACGTGTGCCTCCTTGGAGTTGGTATCCCCCCCCCCCGACACAGAAGAGGTTGGAACATGCAACGACCACCAGCAAAACGATCATGTAGAGGGGCCTCAAAAGAAGCCCACCCCAGGGATTAGGAACGGGGTGCCTCATCACAAACCTGTGGCCCAGCGACAGGGTTGTGCAGTGGACAGAAAGAACCATGAGGGGGGGGGGGATTTGTGCGGACCATAGCCCTCAAACAATTTGCAGAAGACAACCTGACATGCTCGTGTACTTATGTAACCAACACGTGGCACTGGTGGCAGCTGCCATGTACGCGAAAACAGTGTCATCAGCAACAGAAACGGACGGAAAGCATTTGTGTTGATGAGGAACGGCTACTGTAAGGTAGAAACTCATTGCCCCTTTGAAGCTAGGACATCAGAAATATCCTCCGGATCTTGTAATGCTTGGGATTCAACATCCGCTTTCTATAGACTGCTTGTTGTGTGTTTTGCCACTCAAACGGGAATCCACACCTGAATTTGTTTGGTGTGCAACAGGTTGGCAGCACATACCCATCGTTCAACATCTTGGAGCGCACCCAAAGAGCACAGACTATTGGTGTAAATGGACAAAATGACTGTACATAAATCCTGGCAGCTTGGCACTGACCTCTGTGGTCAGCCACGACCACATGACACAGGAACAGGAAAGTGTTGACTTGATTGCCGTAGCACGCACAGCAATTCATTCGGCCTTTCTTGTTTCAAGCTTCTTTTCTTTTCCTCCCCGACATTTTGATTTGCGCAGTGGATTCAGGTGTGGATGCAGTTGGTCATAACACACCTCCGTGGGAAAGGACGTGGAGTGCGAACGGCCATGGTGGTGCGGTAGCAAAGTACTGAACTGCGAATCCACGCCACCTCTTGGCAAAATATCCCGGTGCCCCTTTGGCCATAAGTGTATTGAAGAAGAAGTCTTGTAGTGTTCCTGTCGTGGGCACAGCTTGATATCATCAGCTTCAGCCATTCTGTAATTCTTGAAGGGGTGGGTGGGTGGGGTGGGGGGGGGGGGGGTTGGTCCACAAGTTTCCCCGCATATTGTACAAAGGACATCTCCAACAACATGTGTTGGGCACAGCATGTGCAAGTGCCCTTGAGCACAGCACCGGGGACAGTCAACTGCATCGGGCACTACCAACACCTGCTGCCAATGGACACAGCGCCGCCAGGAAGAAACCAAGAAGGCTCAGGCATCACTAGTGTTGTTGCTCTTAAGGAGTTTACTCGGCTTCCTTTTGACTGGGTGAGGATCAGACTCAACAGAGGTGACATAGCTGGGGCTCAGGTCTGCGTCAAGCAATTCCACTTCCACAATGTCTCTGGACTCTTCAAACTGAGCCCCTTTCCACGGAGGCCAGATGCGGTACGCCGTGGTGGTTCCAATGCCCTTTGCCTGAACTTGCACCTCTTCTCCTTCATAAAGACCTTTCAAATGGTCCCATATCACTTGAGACACCTGCAATGCGCCAGGCTTGCCTGTGCTTTCCATGCGGCTTGCTTGGTTGACTGCAGCACCCCATATATCAAAAGCAACCGTTGTGTATCCCAACACACCTGCAACCACGTTGCCAGTGTGGATACCACAGGTCTGCTCCAGTTGTACTTCCTTCGGACGCTCTTCATTTTGTGTGTCCAAGATCTGCAGCATCTCAAGCGCACACTCTACAACCCTTCGAGGACTGTTGCGCATCCGCTTAAGGAGGTTCCCTGCCATCATGTAAGAATCCCCTACGGTCTTTATCTTTTCAAGTCCTTTGGCTTCCACCAGCTCATCGTAGGCACAGAATAGACGGTTGAGCATTCCAACAAGCTCCTTGGGGGTCATCAGGGCCTGCAGTCTGGAAAACCCCACGATGTGCGTGAACATGATCGTTACGCCCTTGCAGTAATCAGCAATGGGGCTCTCACCCGCCTTCAGGCGGTCGCAGATAGAGGGCGGTAAGATGGTCCCCAACAGGTCATTGCTCTCTTCCAGATTCTTCTGGTGCTCCTGACTGGAATCCGCTGAGAGAACGCCCGTTTGGACATACATCTTGATGGAGGGGACTTCATTGATGACGTGCTGGGGGATCAGACGCATGAGTGACTTGGTCGCTTCTTCCAACTCCACCGCATGGTTGATGATGGGGTTCACGAACGTGATGTATTCGAATATGATAAACAATGCAATCACCACTGTAACCAGAACCTCGATGAGGCAACCTGTTTGCAGCCACTCCATGGCAGCAATCTTATAGTGGTCCTCTGACTCACGCAGCAGATGGAAGAGCTCTTTCATGCTGCACCACATATGATGCACCATCCAACTGGTCTCCTGTTCTCCCGGCATGTGCAGCAGGTCAGTGAACGACTTGAAGATCGTCATCCACTCCATCATGAGTTGGTTGACGCCGTGTTCCCGGAACGTCTCATGGGATTCAGGGGTGTTGGACCCAATAGTGTGGACATGCCCTCCCTTGCTTTCACCTCCAAAATACAAATCCTGTCGCAGCTCAGTAATCGCTTCTAAATCTGCTTTCAGCTTCCGAACATCGTTCGACACGAACCTCCCTCCGCGGTGATACTGCAAGAATTCCACGTGATAAAGACATCTCATCAAAAGCCAATCACGGTCCGTCGCCAGGGCCACCTCAGATGGATACCGGGACGAAATCATAATGTGAACGACACCATATCCAATAACCGCAAGCATGCCAAGCAGAGCTGCCAAAATGGCAACCCGGTATGTGGTCTGGTTGTGTGTATTGGACAGAATGCTCTCCTCAGTCATGGATCCAGCCCTTAAGTCCAGGATTTTACTCATCAAGTACATGACCAGCCCGACGGAAGAGATCATGAACAGGGCGGTTGCGGCAATCAAGAAATATGCCACCAAATCAAGATACTGCTGTGCAGACTCCATCATTTTGTCCGCTCGGGCCTCTAACATGTGCTCGAATTCATACAATGGCCCCAGAACCATTTCCATCTTGTGTTCATACAACTGATCAAACAAGATGTAACGGGCAACGGCGGCCTGCTGGGACTTGGGCATCTTCATGTCATTGGCCCGGGAGGTGTACCAATACTTTCTCTGCGGAAATTGCAGAAGCTCCTGCTCATATGTAGGCTCTGCTGCATGATCCCAGTGCAATCCATACACTTCCCCCAACTGCGCAGGGTCCATGTCTAAGGCCCATGCCGCCAACACCATGGCAATTTCTTCCGTAAGAATCACCTCCTTCATGGCCTTATGCGAGTCCTCCAACAAGTGATGCTCATCATCCGTCAATCCCATGGCGTACTGTTTTTCTAGAATCTGATCTGCATGGCCACTGCGAAGTTCATCCCAGTAGCGGTGGTAGGCACGCATGTTCCCAAACTGCACAAACTCACGGGAAGCGGCCTGAAGCAAATGATCTGCTTGTGACGCCTCCACTGTCAACTTCCAAGACTGCAACTTCCACGACGCACGGCTCTGCTGCTCCTCATTCAGCACCGTCGTACTGCCCAGCAACGCCAGCTCGATTGCCACCACGACAATGGCCGACAACAGGATTAACGTGAGCTTTTTGCTGATAAGCCGCAACCTCTTGACCAGCAGAAGCACAATTAGAAAGCAGGCAAGCAGCAAGCCATAAACGACAAATGAGAGGGCAATGAAGAAATGTACTTGACTCAGGGCTGCTTCCACTTCCCTGTCCTTGCGTTCTTCCAGCAACCGTTCAAACTCATGCACCTCCGTCCTCACCCGCCCCTCATCAGTGTGGTACTTCTCGTCAAAAAGAATGCTGCGGGCAATGAGGCCCTGCAAATCCGGTGGAAGCGCAAGGTCATGTTCGCTGGTGGTGTAATGCAGGCCATTGTCGTAGTGGTCTGTCCAATCGAAGGGGTGGAGATCCTCGGCCACATCCCACGTGAAACCTGCAATCTCACGATACTCAGTGATGTCCAAACCATGTGCAGCAATGGCCAGACGAAGGGCCACCTCAATGGACTTCTCAACGGCGTGCTCTTCTGCAACAGCCCAGGCAATGTGCAGCTGCTCCTCTTTTGTGGCCCCAAGCTCCACCAAGCGGTCCAGTGGATACTCCAACTCTCCAGAATGCAGTAGTTTCCAATATCGGTCGTAATGCACCTTCTCCACAAATTGAGTGAATCCACGAGCCTCTGAAGTCAAATAGTCTGAGTTGTCAAGGATCGACTGCGCCAGAAACAGGGACTCTTCTCGCGATTTCAGCACCTTTGGGATTTCGTGTTGACTGACCATGATGTAGTAGATGCAGGCAACAGCCATCAGCGACAACAGAAATTGCAAGACCAAAATGCCAATGAGGATGATAATAGACTTGTTACTGATCAGGTTGTCGTTGCTGTTGCCCGCCTGCGCATAGCCGTCGTCCTCGTTCATAAGGGCCACATCCATCCCTTGCTTCTGCAATGGGCTTCCTTGTTCTCCCTCGTCATTGTTATCGTTCTCATTCAAATTCAAGTCAAGGCTTGTCACATCCTTCTTTGTTTTGGTTGCAGCCACTTCATCTGGGCGATCGAAATTCTCCAGCAACATCTCGGCCTCTTCTGCTAGATTCTCAAGGGTCGCATACGGAATCTTGGTGAACAGATGCAATGCAATGGACTTTTCAATGTTGATTCGGCGGAAGCTCCAGCTGTAGACGATGAATACCCCCAATACAACAGTCACTGCTCCCACTGCTACCACCACCTGAAGCACACCGTGCTGTTGTACGAGGGAATCACCATCAGCCACCAGGGTGTTCACCGACACATTCCAGCTGTGTGCAATGGTAGTAGGCCCGTTATCCATGAGGAACTTCAACCCCAGGTCGAGCTTCTCAGACCCAGATGCACCAGCTTGCACCTTGAACTTCGCACCATGGGGCGCTCCTCCCCCTCCCGACGAGTTGCCATGGTGACCACCGGATAGCGAATCTGCAAATGCATAAATATTGGTCGCTGTGATGAACCCCACATCCCACATCGATACAATCTCTGTGAACTCATGGCGGGGACTCGTGTCGGTCGTGGTGATCAGGGGCACTTTCGGAACACGGAAAAAATCAAGCATGGAACCCGAGACCGACAGGTCGCCAGTCGTAATCTCCCGTTGACCGTGCAGGATCTCGTGACTGACATTGTACAGAAACTCCACCACATCAATGCCACATGTGTCCAGCCCTGGCACGAGGCTGGCAAGGGCCACTGCCGACGCTTCGGCCGTGGCTGTGCGCACAATACTGGCCTCTGCAATCTCATGAATGTGGTTCTGGAGAGCTCTGCTGAAGTAGTAGTACAGTCCGCAGGACGTGCCCAGCAGCAGCAGCAGCAACAGAAAAGCCAACTGGATGTTCGAGGACAAGCGGTTGACAGGTTGGCCAGATCCTGCACCACTGGTGCCCTTGTCAGGGTTTTTCTGCAGCCACTTGATGGCCCCCACGCCCATGCTGCTGTCTCGTGATGAAACTCGACTGGAGTTCCCTTTACTGTGCTGACTGCCAGCAGCGCTGCGGCTCTTCGGTTCGGCGTTCTCCTCCAGCAATTCAGCTTCATTTAACACGACTTGGGCAGTCTCTTGGTCGTTCATAACCGTCTGGATAAAACGAGCCATCTGCCGTAACACAATGGGGTTTCGCTGCTGCACCTGGCCCAAAGCCCGAAAAATGTCAAGAGCAGCCAGACTGGACTTGTTGATGGAGCTTGTGACAGAATTGAGCCTCTCGACATTGACTTTATCAGACATCAGCACATGCCACAACGACACCATTTGCACCAGTGCAGCACGGTGGTGCCGCCGAGCCTCCTTCATCAATCCCGTGGTCTGCAAGTCATGCAAGCGACTTGTGCTGGCGGCCATGTTGCTGATCAATTTGTACGACATATACCATGTGTCCAGCGGTGCATTGCCGGCAAGCAATACGGCTTTGAGGTATGCATACGCCTGGGTCTGCTCTTGCGGGATCATGGAGGCCATGAAAATGCCATAATGGGCCTTTACGAAGGTGGAATCTGGGTACCGCTCCAAAGCGCGCTTGTACACATTGTCGCAGTAGTGGATGAGGTTCTGCATGAAGTCCGGGGTCAAATCTCTGCGATTGTACATGAAACGCACAGCGAGCTCGACATCCAACGTAATCCTGACAATTGGGATATGGCTGGTGATGATCAAGCCTGATGCACCACGCAGGACAGGCAGGCGGACCATGGCCTTGATACTTCCTGCATGTGGGGCATCAATGGTCTCCTCATCCACCTCCTCGGGCTCAGGCATATCCCGATACGGGTATTGGAACATATTTGGGAAACCATCTGAGGGCACATCGTAGCGGGGGCTGAACCGGCGCCGATTCATCCAGAAGCCCAAAAGGATCACAGGGATAGCCACACCAATCCAGATCCATGAAAGGAGTTCATGCATGCTGGGGCTCTGCAGAATCAGTATGACAACAGCCATTACTGCCGTGACAGCACACAGAGTCAATAAGCCCAGCTGGAACGAGTTCATGCCAGTGCCCAGGTGCGGTTGGCAGTACCAGAAAGCACAGGCAGACGCCAAGCTTCCCAGTGCCCAGATCACCTGCGGTACCACCGGAGATGCACTTGCCAACAAAACCAATGTCAACGTCACAAAGAGCCAATTCATGACGTGCACGCGGCCAGTCGAGGCCGCATAAAGGGAGTTGGATGCAGGAAGCACGTCGAAGAGGAGGCCACGGCTAAGCATACTCCAAAAAACCAGCGGAATGGTGGCAATGAACCCAATCAATCCTTCGCCCCATTTTCCACGAACCCACCCGGCTTGTAGTAAAAGGCGCATAAGTGGGATGAACAAGGGACGGCTGATGAGATAGACCAGGATCCGAACGCAAAAAGGAAGCACCAGACTGAAGTTGTTCCGCGTCTTTTGTTTGATGAAGATGAATTCTATAAGCGCAAAGAAGGTGGTCAGCATGACAAGGCCGACTGCAGTCAAGTTGGCCACCATGAGCACGGTCTGGTCAAATGGCAAACATGTTCCGGCTGGTTCCCAGATTGGGAGGTGTGTAACATACAACACACAACGTAGTGGTCCCACCCACGGTATGGCTTCTACGAAGGAGATGGCGAGTAACTGCATTGCTTCGATGATGAGCACGATCGCCTCAAAGCCAACTGGCACCACAAAGTCTAGAACTTCCAGAAAGGCACCAATTTCCGACCCCACAGCTCTGCCGTTCGCCGACACAATAGAGGCCACGGTCGACGGGGCAGCCGAGGCAGCGACTGCACTCCCACGGGATGACATTGCAAGCCAAGAATCAGTCAAAAAATAGACCTGTGTGGTATGCAGTACGTTGTAACTATTAGCTACCTTACCGATAATAACGTTTTGCAGAATACTAATTTCTGCGTTGGGTGTTTTGAATGGTTGAATGGCAAAATTTTTGTGACAGCCCCCAAAAGTAAAAAGTATTGTATTTTGGTGATTCTGTTTTGGCGGAATTCAGTTTTGAAGTGCTGATTCTGGTTGTCTGAGTCAAAAACTTTTTAGTTTTTTTGTTTTATTTTTGTGTTTGGCCTCCTTTTTGAGGGGTGCTACGTTTCATTTATTTTGGTGCCACTGAAAAGGACCTGGGGTACCTTGGACTCTGGGATTGCAGTCCATTCCACCACAGTCACACAAATGTGGATCAGTCCCTTTCCGCTGCCGTCCTTCCAACACCGGTGCCAATGCCCCCCCAGCCCCGGGTGCTTCCCTGTCAATTGTGCCTTTGCAGGTGCTGTCTGACGCCTTCTACATCACCGTCCAGCACACGTGGGACAACTGCTCGACAGCATCACAGACGTGGATTTGTTGGGCTCCTGCAAATTGTGCGCAATGCTATGGACTCTGGGATTGGAGTCCATAGTACAGACAAACACCAACCAGCAAGAGTATCGGATGATTCAGGCCTACCAGTTTTCCAACAAATCAGTTGTAAATTCGTCCATAATAGTGCACATAGCAGGTTAAATGGTGAACCACCAATGCAATTTGCAACATGCCCCTACCTACCTAAATGCAAAGGTTGAAAATGGGCCCTGTAAAGTGCATGTGGGAGACACATTGCAGGGAACTTCAAATTCCGTCCACCAGGGAGAGCTGGTACAATTTGGTAGCCATGCCTCTTGGGGGAATGGGGGGAATGTTTGCCCGGTGCGTGCCCGGCACATGTCCAGCGCTACCTTTGTATTAAGTATCATACTCTAGCCCCAAGTTTATCCTCACCTAGGGAAGTCCCCCAAGTAGACCGCACTACACTGCAAACCTTCCCTGCAAGGCACCTCGCATAAGCCGAAATATGAGAATTCAACAACACAAAATGTCACTCCCACCACTTCCAACCACCACCCTTGCCATGGGTGCAAAGGACGGGCCAGATTCTTAGACACAGCGAGAAGGTACTCCAGATTGTTTGGTGAGGGGGGGGCAAAAACAGATGCTTCTGGTGTGTCGGGACCCCACGCTGGTTTTTCCGAGGCCCAGTGTGCAGGTTTGTGGACAGGACGCTAAGGGGAAAAAGTGGGGTGACTACTGGGGTAAACTGGAGATTCGACTGTCAGTGATGTAGCAGAGGGCTGGACTGTCGTGTTTACGGATTGGTCAGCCAAGGAATGGTAAAAAAAAGATGCCCGGCGGGTGCCCGGAGTGCTAATACTCCCCCCTGGTGGCTTTGCAACACAGTACATACATTATGACGACCAGGGAGAGCTAGTACAATTTGGTACCGCCCCCCTTTGGGCAAGCACGGCCGCGGTTCCAAAAGTCTAGGCAAAACAGTATTTCAACGCCCAACGGGTGCTTAGCCTCAATGACGCATTGGCCATCACCCCGGGAATCTCACCCTCAGCAAACATTGTTCGATCGTCCAAACAAGGCAGCAAAGCCGCCTCTCACGAATGTCTGACAGGGCAATGAAGCCGCCTCCCACGTATACTTCCTTGCCAAGGCGGCGAAGCCACCTCCCAGCACTATTCATCAGGTTGGGTCAGAGGTCAGTGGTCACGCATCGGTGATTCCATGCCCCTGTACCGCACCCTCTTTCGGGTTGTTTCACTTACATCTGTGCTGAACATGGAATCTTCCGACCCACAGCCACTGGACACACTGTCTGACGACGGTTCTGTGGATGACGTGCGATATACTATTTCCCCCTCCGACTGTCGGCTCCGCGAGGCCTCGGACGATGCTGACCTCTCGCCGGTCTCTTCCCCATCTGACGACGAGGCTCTTGAGTCCATGGGGTGTAGCCCCAACGCTTCCCTCTGGCTCTGTCCGACATCTCTTAGTACTTGGGTGGTGCAGTCTGCAAGTCTCCGCCAGCTAGTCCGCGCATTCATTCCCTTGCACACGCATGTGGGACTGTGTCCACTCCAGTTGCACATGCCTGCCCCCCCTGCTCCCGCAATGGCAAAATGGTTTCCCAGAGGTCTCGGTGTCCCATCTCCCCTAAGGCCATTCACCACCCATGTCGCCTCCATTTGGGAGACCAATCCGTGATCCCTTTGTAGACATACTCTGAGTCAAGCACAACAACCATGCGCCCACCGGGCCGTCGCAGCTGCAGTGCCTGCAAGACGCCCATCAGTTCTGCTCTACTGACACTTTGTCGTTCGTGTGGCGGCACTGGGGCTGAGTAATTGCGCGGCGACGCGTCCTCGAAAAACACGCCAAACCCTGCTTGCCACCATTGCCCAACTATTCAATCATATAGCTCAGATCTTTCCGTGACACCGTCATGTCTTTTTGTGCTCTCCATACCTCTAGTGGTGTTTGCCACCTTGCCACAGACTCATCCAAAGAGGGGCGTACTTCCAAATATTTCACATCACATCACAGTGACCATTGGGCTTTTGGTGCTGCCCATAGCACCAATCCTTGCATGCACCGCAGGGACTCCGCTGGCTCATCCAAGAGTAGGCGGCTGGGCTCGATCACCCCCCCCCCCTTCTTTTGGGAGCACTCCGAACGCCTTTCTCACAGTGTCAAAATAGAAGGACGCAAACATATAACATCAAAAAATATGCTCATGGTCTTCCAAGCGACCACAAATGGGACATTTACCATTCCCCACCCTGTGCCCCATCATGCCCCCGATTGGGAGTTTCTTCCACAACGCCCTACGTCCAAATCCCACTTGGGCAAAAACAGTTTTCTAAACATCTTCCACACCAACGGCGATGGTGGTGGCGCCTCCTGTTTACCTCTCAGCACGTACAGCAATGTAGAGCGCTTGCTCCATACCCACCCCCACCAATCCAGGGCTAGGCATCCCACGAGCACCACGAGCAATTCTGGTGGTGCTCGTACCCGAAAAATGACGCCCCGCGGTCCCAATTCGTATATCACTTTCCATGTGGGAGGAGTGATGTCTAGGGGGTCCATGCAAACGGTCCCTGCATTATGTCCCCCCATGTCACCAACCCTGCCCTAACCAATCTGGGACATACGTAGGTCAAGCTTTTCGGGTTGCGAAAGAACACACTGTGCCATATACCCATTTCCAACAACATGTGCTCTAGGGGAGGGGGTATATCCCCCCCCCCCCCAGCTCCTCGTCTGCGAGTAAGCTCTCCGAACTCCCTGCAAGAACGATGGTTGGGTCAGGGTTACCGGGGCCAGCTGCACATACGGCAAATTCTGCGTGGTTAGAACCGGCCCCACCGACTGCGCCCATCCTTGAAACTTCTCCCGCCGCCTGCGTTCTAGCGCTGCTGGTCGGGACACGCAACAAAGCGTGGATTGAGAGTCCCTAACCCTAACTCAAGGGGCCATGCAACAAAGCGTGGATTGCGAGTCCCTAACCCCCACTCAAGGGGCCACACAACAAAGCGTGGATTGAGAGTCCCTAACCCCAACTCAAGGGGCCACGCAACAAAGCGTGGATTCAAAGTCAAAACATATGCTAGAGGCAACAATTATGCCCCTAGTATCTCAAAGTATGGGTCTCTAGTACGGCCCGACGCCCAAATTCACTACGCGCGCACTGCGCTAAGTGCGCCCCCTTAGACAACCATTGACAATCTTGAATCACGATATCGTAAGTGTCAAACACACCGAGACACACCAGCTGGTGACTCTCGGCAAGCAGGATGCGTGCTTCGCCATCTGGGGCGAAGCGAGTGACACTCATTCGGTCGGCGGAAGCGGGTGTCAACGAGGGCTTATACGGGCATAGAGGGCACTTGCGGCCGCTGCGAACGCTGCCTTATATTGACAAAGTCGGTGTCAATGATCAATGCCAACCCCTCGGGGGCTTGACAGCATGGAGCAAAATAGCACCGGGAAAAAATAGGCACTCAGAAAATCGCACGGGGGGGGGGGTACCCATGCCTCTGTGGCTTTGCAGCCTAATTGAGAGCAAGACAAAGATATCATACCACTCACACCAATGATTGCACATTGTCTGAACTTGAAGCAAGGAGGGCAACCAAGAAAAAGGATGCACCATGCAACACAAGTGTGTTCAATTTAGAAGGAGGGATTGCTAGATACTTGCTGTTGCTCCGTTGCCTGCAGTCCTGCTCTCTGTAATTTCACTTTGTGTCCTTTTTCCCTTGTAAAAATTGGAACAAGGAGGGGTGAAGCCGAAGTGGGTGGGGAACGCCCGAGCGGGAGGGGAGGAGAGGTGCTTAAAGGTACTATGTTTAAGTCCCGGCCTGCTCTCTTGGACCCCTTGACACCTTGGCAGGATCCAGTTTGCATCTCTGGTTCTGTTCGATATCTCTACCATGTAGCAATAAAGCAGAAAAGGAAATGATGGTTAAACCACATGCCAAACCAACAACTTCTGCCTGTTACCTCTCACACAGATCATGGTGGTACAAAGCGACAAACCTTTCTTGCTTGATGCAAGTGGTGCATAATCATCTCATCCACCCCATCTGAACCTGACAGGGTACATTCTGGCCGCTTTGGATGGACTTGGCTCAATTATGCCATGGTGACACATGGTGGTATATCAAAACACATGATTGCTTTCTGCACCACAAGGAGCATCACTCTGTTTACCTGTGCAACCCAACGTTTCACACTGTAGCCACTATCAAGGCAGGGGCACAAAAATCCTCAAGGGAATGGCTGGCCACGGAGCTCTGGAAACTGGGTCCCCTAAGAGTTGTACATACCAGGCGCGCCGTTCAATTGCCGCAGGAACTCAGGGGTCTGGAGCACCTATTTCTGTCCCACACAACCTACTCCATACCATGGGATCACTACCCTGGTTCCCCTACAAGTGGGACCCCAAGGTCGCAAGGGTTATGAAGCCGCTTTGCTTTTCTCCCCACAACCGGCCCCCCGAGACGGCAGGGGTAATGTAGCCACATTTTCACCCCACATTGGGGACAGTGGGGCGTGTGTACTCACTTCTATTTTCTCCCCACCCCGAGACAGCAAGGGTGATTTAGCCATTCCTCCCTGCATTGGGGACAGAAGTTGTGCACTCACTTCAGTTTTTCCTCCACAACACCCCGCAGGATGTCAAGGGTTATGTAGCCACTTTGATTTTTGACGGTAACCTGGATGGGGGTGGGCCTGGCCTCTTGTGGTGTCTATGGCTGTTAGAAAATTAATTCAATTAAAGTAGCCTTTCTCGCCATGGGACACCAATGGTACTGTGTTTTTATTGTCTCTGGAAGCAGCAGTCCCAGTAAGATTCACAACAGCATGTTGCTTCCTGTGCACGGCCAAAAAAAAAGGTTGCAGCTGGGTTTCTGAGGTTCTGTAAATCGTGAACACGATTTAGGCCTTGTCATTGCCTTGTTTCTCTTGACGGTCACCAAACCCATGAGCAGCAAGGCAAAACAGGGAGTGTGGTATGATGCTGCAAAATGTTGGGGTTGACATGGCGTCAACATACGTCCACGTACAGAGACACTGGCTGCAATACACAGATGGGAAGAATGCTGTTCAGCGAAAACATCAATGAGTGACAGGGAAGACAGATTCCCTGATGGCAGCATTGTATGACATCACAAACCAACAGTGCAGAACCCCCCCCCCCCCCCTTGCGCAAGCACGGCCGCGGTCCCAAAAATCAGGTCAAAACGGCCATTCAACGCGCAGCCCGTGCTTAGACAAGGCCGTGCATGCGCGCCACACCCGTGACAGCAAACGTGTGGGGGAGCCCTCAGATGGGGATGGCGAGGGGCTGCGAATGGGGAAGAGCACTTTATCAAAAGCGGCATTGTGCTCAATCTCCTTCCCATTCCGCATGTGCTTCAAATGGATGTAGTGTCCCCATGACGAGAGGGACCAAAAATATTGGCAGACTCATGTTCCCCAGTGCTCCGAACGTAAGTGCCAGCCATGCCGGGAATAACATTGTTAGCCATGGCTGAAAATCACATCAGAACAAACAGCATGGGGTTGCAACGTGTGGTATAATGTTGTTATGAACACAATGCACTATCACAAACATGACAGAGCCCCTCTTTCCCTGTACAAGCGCTCTACAAACACCCAATCCTCCATTCTAGACCACAAAAACAGCGGTCCCAAAATTTCCTCAAAACGGCGGTTCAACGCCCACCCTGTGCTTAGACAAGGCCGTGCATGCGCAAAGGGCGGGGGGCGGGGACGACAGGCAGGTGGACCAAAACCCCTGTGAGCTAACAAGAAATGGCCAGTGACAGGGAAGAGATAGCAAACTTGTACTCGGCACATTCTGCCACAAACCTTGACCTCAGTTCATTGGAGGACTTCAGAGAAACAATTCTGCGAGTCACAACCTTTTGTTTCTCCAGACTGAGGACACAACGCCAGGTAATTCTGACACAGGATTGGGAATCCATGAACCTGTGACACTGTGACCTGGCGCCTGCTCATCTTCTGGCATAGGCGAGAAATTGTTGTGGCAGTGTAGCCATGACCTGTCCATGTCCAAGCTCACCGATCTCACTGGAAATTCAAACGGATGTGCAATATCAATCATGCAACATCAAACATGCACCCCAGTAAACGTACGTATCCACCCACACCTTCCATTCCATGCAAACAATGACACAATGCGGACGCTGAGCAATACATGCTATCATGTCACTAGACAAGACTTTTTGATGGTGCAATAAATTATAAGCACAGAGAACTTTTCCATGACAAACAAGCTCAAAGAAAAAAGGATCCGCAATTTTGGTAAAACACACCCAAAACACACACAGACACAAATGCACACGTGCTGTGGCAAGGTCATGCTTTGCAAAGTGCTGCCAGGAACAGCCAAAACCATGGCTCTAAAGACCTTGCATGCTGAAATCGGACAGTGACATGCCTGGGCACTCAAACCCACTCCTCAAAATCAGATCGATCATGCTTCTTCACCAAGGTCTAGATGGGGGTGTCATCACCAGCGATGAGGTGCAAAGCGAAATTGTATTTGGTATTGGCATTTGGTACGTCTGGACATGGAAGAGAACAGAGGCTCAGAAAATACAACAGCGCCTTGGCGCATACTAGTTTTCAGCAATCGCCGTACAGTCTCGTCTGTGTCCGGGCTGGCATAACTCTGTTGGACCAGGGTGGTCTGGCAACAAATTGCAACTGAGTACAATACAATACAATATAATACATACTATTCGAAAACTTTTATTTGCTCGCACCGCTCGCAAACACAAGGTCACCCCATATCGTACAAGCCGAGAATGTTCTAGGATTTCGAAGCTAGAACGTTCTAGCCCAGAACACTGCTAGATCGATACTAGAATGCCCCCTGTGTGATTTCTCCCCGTTCTTCCAGTTAGGTGCCTGGGTCAGTGGACATCCCTTTCTTGTCATCCCCATACCCCCCTTCCTTGCGCAAGCACAGCCGCGGTCCCAAAAGTCCAGGCAAAACAGCGCTTCAAGGCCCACCCCGGGCTTAGCCATAATCCGATGATGGTGGCCACCCTTGGGCATCACACCAGCAACAACTCACTTCTTGGATCCCGGTTCCGATACATCCCGTGCTTAGACAAGCCTGTGCTTGCACGTGACACACACGAAAGCAAAGCATGGTACGTGACAGCCATGCCAGGAGTAGCAATGTTAGCCATCGCGGAATATCACATCAAACCAAACAGCATGGGGTTGCAATGTATGGCACGATGTTGTTATGAACAGAGTGCACAATCACAGACATGAGTGAGCCCCTCTTTCCCTCTACAAGTGTCACAAATGCCCCATCCTGCATTCAGGACCACAAAAACCAGTCGTCCCAAAAATTCTGAAAACAGTGGTTTAACCCCCACTCCGTGCTTGGACAAGCCCTTGTTTGCGCAAGGGGGGGCGGGGTATGTATTTGTGTTATTACACCTTGTCAAATGGGGTTTACTTGTTCACTTGTGGGCACAGCCAGCGTTTCGTGAATCTAATGGAGGCAGCCACCTTCACATACATAGGAAGTGGCAAAGTCTGCGTCGTTCAAGGGGTTGCCTATGATATTGGCCCATTCGCCTGATTTGACGATGGTTGTCACTTCCCAGTGTAAACCACCACGGAATGTTTGGGTAACCACAGCTGAACATCATAAAGCAACCACTGCTATGTACAATATTTTCCGGCAGACTGCTGAGGCCACCATCTGTTTCAGATTTGTGTCGCAGCAAGCCTGCTGTGTACCAACACCATCATGGGTGATGCTGGGGCATTCTGCAAAAGTGGCGGCCGCGGGCGCGTGAGTCTGGTTGTGTGTGGTGGCGTGGGGGCGCGCTTCCGGGGGCCACAAAGCGTAAGGGTCAGGTTTGCTTCACTGCAATTAGCTTCAACTGCGCCTGCCACCACGGCTTTCATCGCTCAGTGTTGCTTGCAGGGGGGGGGGGGGGGGGGGCATGAAGGCTGAAAGAGTATGCCGGTTGGTACATCCGGATGCCTGGGGGGATTGTGTATGTATACGGCGTGCTGGTGCTGGTGGGAGAGGGGCAGGTGTAGGCGCAGTTGTTGGTGCATGTGTGTGTGTGAGTGTGTGGGTGGACTGTACTATTAACGAGGTCAAAGGCCGATTAAAGTCCTGGACGCTGTGCGACGGGTACTATTAACGAGGTAGATCCTTGTGCAGCCATAGGAGAGGCTGCCCCATTTGGTTCAGAGAGCCGATACCTCTGTGTGGCAGTCTCCCCTTTCTGCGGAATCAGAACCTCTGGATGACGGGAGGTTGAGTAATTTCAGCGCTGGCCCTTCCGTGCCCCACAGAAAACAGTTGGAGTGTGTGTGTGTGGGTGGGTGGGTGTTGTAAACAACGAAACAGTTGAGGCTGTGCGTTGAGGGCAGCGTCTAGGGTGGACATGCAGGACGAATGAAGTAAATGCAGACGGGTGTACGCACCCACGCGCGCGCACACACACACACACACACACAAGCGCAAAAACCCCTTAACTTGGCTCAGGAAAACCAAAAGGCTGCACCCCTCAAACGTGCAGCCACAAACATCTGGCTGTTCACACCAATCACCCACGCACACAAACACGCACGCGTGCTCCCTCCCTCTCTCCCTCCCTCCCTCTCTGTCCCTCTCTCTCTCTCTCTCTCTCTCTCTCTCTCTCTCTCTCTCTCTCTCTGTCACAGACACGCACACACAAAATAAAAAACAAACAAACGAAAGGAAAAAATCTGCAGACAAACATACACATGTACACAACCAAATTGCGTCTTCTGACGATCACAACTTCAAGTGGGCTGAGGAAACACCACACGAACACCACACAAACTTGGGAGCCACAGCAAACTCAGGCCAACAGTAGAATACATGGAATGTTAAATACGATGCGAAATCTGATGTCAGGTGTGCGACATGGTTGTCACAACACAGGGAGTGCAAATCACAAGATTGGCGAAGCTGGGGTGCCTCAGGGCAGTGGGCCTGCAAACAGGGCGAAGTTCAGCAACTGGCCGGACAGAATGGTCGCTGGTCCATGTGATGATGGTATCCGCTCACTGTTGAATGGAGTTGTGGAGAAGCGCCCCAAATTCATTCACCTCCCGACACACACACACACACAAACACACACACACACACAGGCACGTGCATACACACATACAAATGCATGTACGTTTACATATACCTATACCACATATACATTTACATATGCATATTACAACACCCTCCTCCCCAGGGTGGTCCTTCAGTGGGAAAAAAGTGCCCCAAAACTGCAGTTTTGCAAAAAGACCACGTGTAGCTCATATGTTCAACCATGATTGGTGGCAGTTGGCAGTTGGCGGTTGGTGGCGATGGCGATTGGCGGTTGGTGGCGGTTCGTGGCAGTTGCCGGCGGTTGGTGGTTGGCAATTGGTGGTGCGTGGGGGTTGGTAATTCGTGGTTGGCGTTGGTAGCGGTTGGCAGTTGGCGGTTGTTGGCGGTTGGTGGTCCCTGGGGGCGGTCCTGAAGGGCGGTAAATTGTGTTCTTTAAGGACCCCCCTGCTCCCCCCCATAAATTCCGCTGCAATAAAGCAAGCAAGCAATAAAGCAAGAAACAAACCAACACTGCAGCAATCCATTTTGTGAATTACTCCATCATAGCCCCTCAGCACCGGCGACAAGTCCAGGGGCTTAGATCCCGATAACGGTGCACACTTGGCCTCGGCGAGATGGCACCTGGTGTGGCATCGCCATTTTTGGCCAAATCAGCCCAAAAACAGCGCAGAAACGGCCCATGCCCATGTAATGCTCCAAACATGGCACCAAAAGGGCCCAGAAACGGTGCGTTTTGGCTCATATTTGCAACCAATATTTGGCCGCGTCTTGGGCTACATGGCTTGAAATCCCAATTCTGAGGGCACCTAATCTCCCTGCAAACCCCCACTTTTGCTGGTTTCCAACCCTCAGAATGGCCCAAACAAGCACCCAGACCCCCAGACCCCTGTACAGCTGCACGCTTGACCCTGCTGAGCCGGTGCAGTGTGGAGGAGGGTGTAGATTGGCGGATACATATCCATAAAGATGTATTCCCACCCAGGTCTGCCCAATTTTGGGCCAAAAACAGCCAGCTTTTGCCCAAAACAGCCCTGAAAAACCCCGTTCAAAACAGCCAAATGAGGCAGTTGGGTTGCATGTGCCGGCTAGTTTTGCTTGTGTCAAAGAGCCCTTTGGTGGCCTCTACCTCCACAGTATGATACCAAGATACAAAAATGCTCCCAAAACAGCCCAACCTCTGCACACTTAAGCTAAGACCCCTAAACCTAGAATGGGCTGTATCTGGGGCTACTTGGCTCACAATGGGCCTTTAGTCCACCTGCAACCCCCCACTTTTCAGGGTTTTCCCTGCAGAATAGCCCAAACGGACACCTAGACCTCTGTACTGGTGTGCTTGAGGAGCTGCTGGAGCAGTGTACAGAGCGGGTAGAAAACCACCACGCCCAAAGCAAAAAGGAAAAATGGATTGTACCCGCCAACCCACTCAGATTTTCAAGCCCTTGCCAATGTTTGAGCAAATGTTTTAGCTCACTGGCTTAGGTCAAGGGTTAGGGATGGTCGTGGGGTCTTGGGTTCCGTACGGGGCGGCACTCGGAAACAATAACACCACCATGCGCAAAACCCGGCCGACCAAAAAGGGTCCAACAGGACGTTTTTTGGTGCTCCGAGACCACTTGGAATGCTCAAACAAATGATTTTAGGCCGTTTTGAGCCCATGGTGGGACCAAAACACTGTCGACTAATGGTCCAAAATGAATTTTCCAAAATGAATCCTAGACCATTGGGGATGCTCAAACCAGTGTTTTTGGCCACTTGGGCGGATTTGGAGCCATTACGGTCTTCCAAAAGTTCCAGAAAGCCTTGAAAATGGGCCATTTTGAGACCTAAATAGTGTCAAAACATGGTGAAAACTACCTTTTTTCTTTTGAATGATCTTGGACCACTCGGGATGCCCAAACAAATGTTGTTGACCTGTTTTGAGCTCACAGCGACCCGTTTTGGCCCTCCCAAAATCCCAAAATCCCATAGAAAAGGGCCAATATGGCACCAAAACAGGGTCAACAAGTCCTCAAAAATGCATTTTTCCCAAAATGGATCGTGGACTACTTGGGATGCCCGGGCAATGATTGTTCGCCTGTTTGGACCACGGGGGGAACGTCTCCTCGCTTCTGTACGCGACCCCCCCCCAATAGAAGTGGGCTGAAGGCCCCTAGGGGGGGGTTTGGTTTGGTTTGGGACAAGGCCTGTGCCGGACGCCTGGGCCCACGGTCAGCTCACGCCTCTGTGCCGACACGACTGGGCTAGGCGAATCGCGGTTGTCCGGTCTCAAGGCCTGCCGGACTGTTGACCGCCCCCGTACCCCGTGGTGGCACACACGGGAGGGAGATGCTGCCGTGCCTGTGTGTGTGGCGCGCGCGGGGTAGGGGGGCAGGGCGTGCATGCTGGTGGCGCGTGCAGGGCATGACGGGTCACACGGCTGCGCCGCGCCTGGCCGTGCCCGCTGGCGCTGGTGCCGCTCTGGTGTTTCACGCCCCCCCTGCTGCGGCTCGGTCCGTCTGCGTTCGCGGCTGTGGGTTCTGTTCGCAGGGGAGGGTGCGTTGGGGGGGGGGGGGGGGGCACACTGGTCCTACCTCTGCCTCCCTGAGCACGTGAAAGAACCAGGAGTCGCTTCGGGTTGTTGCTGGTAGTTCACTGCGTGGGCTCGGGTGCCGGCTGGAGGGCCCAGCGGTTGCCCACACCAGCAGAGGCAAATAGCCACAGTGGGCCCAGGGCATAAGGCAGCAGTGGTAGTGGGAGAGTCAGGGCTTGGTCCCCAGGAGGTACGGCCGTAAGCAAGGCCACGCCAGCCCCCGGGGGCTGCTCACCTGACTCCGCCAATAGGGCGATTGCCCAGTAGAGGGTCTCTGGCGGTGATACTATAAGGCGTATCGGCGGTCCCGGGTGCCAGTGCGGCTCCACCGGTAGAGAAAAATGGAGCTGACCTGCACTGCACACGTGCCACGACGCCAGGCCCCGCACCAGGTAGGCCGCCGCCAAGGTATATACCCAGGGCATGTAGCTCTGAGGGTCACGGACGGTGACCGCTGGGGGCTGTGGCGGTGGCTGGCCTGGGGAGCAGAGCGGGTACGGCAGTGAGGCCCAGAGGGCCGGCACCTCAGGCGGGGACGGTGCAGGCTGGGCCAACAGGCTTACAATTACTCGTGCGGCTCTTCGCTTAGTGGCTGCGGAGAGGACGGCCTGGTCGCCGTCGGACATGTGGAGCCAGAGGCCAGAGAGCGTGAGTACGTTGCCATTGTCGGCGTGGCCTTGCACGTAGTGGGCGTCCCAGGAGCATTGCAGAACAGGACGTCGGTTCTGGTCGAGGAGTACCCCGTCGGCGGTGACGGCGGCCCCACTGGTCGGGGTAACATCGAGGAGGAGCAGGGCACGGGCGTGAAGGAGATGTAGGTACGCGGCGGGGCAGCGGCTGCGGACGTGTCTCCACAGCTGGTGTTCCGAGACACCGCAGAAATGGCATTCCATGGCGATGTCGGGGTCTGGGGGTGGCTGCCACTCCAACGCTCGGTACGCGAGCGCACGTTTGATGGCGCGTGTGGGCAGTTCACCGGACTCCAGGAGGTTGTAGAAGGGGCCCCCATCCGGTCGGAGGCATGAGGCGCGGCGGCCGGTGAAGTAGGCTGCGGCTGCGGCGTCGTCGTACGCCCGGTCGAGACCAATCTGCGGCTCGAGCAGCAGGGCCCCTTGGTAGTACAGCAGCAGGGGCGAGGGGAGGTGCTGGGGGAGGGGGACTGCCCATGGGGCTGGGGTCGAGGCGCCACGGGCGGCAAGCAGGTGGGCTTCGCGGTTGAGGAGGGCCAGCAGGTGTGTGTCCTGGGTGTCATGCTGGGCTGGACACCACACCTCGTGGTGGGCTCGAAAGTGGAGGAGGGTGGGGGCGAGGCTCCGCCAAATGAGTTCCAGTATGGTGAGCTTGGGGGGGAATCGGGTGTAGGCGCGGTGGAGCGCGTAGGTGCCGTCAAGGGCCGACGTGAGGCACCCCCGCCACCCCTGCAGGAGGTGCAGGGCCACCAGGCGGGCCAGCCACTCCATGCCTGTGGCGGTGGCCCACACGCGAAGGCCGTACCAGGCGCGGAGCAGCTATGTGTATAAGGTCTGATGTCTGATGTCTGATAAGGGATGTTGTGTGTGCGGTCTGTCCACGAAGATGTCTGATATTCTTATGTACTGGAGGTGGGTCTAGGGGTCCAATGCCCCCCCCCCCCCCGCCATTGTCCACACCAAATTCTTCACAGGAAACCCCCCCCCACCCATCCCCCCCCCCCACTATCGGGTGCTTTCCAGCCTCCCCCCCCCCCCCCAAGGAGAAAAGGCGCCACAGAAAACACAGACCCCCCTGTTTGGAAAGCAATTGCACACCTGTTGTTGACAGTAGTGTATGTGACAACTTCAATTTGATTCTGATTTTGGTTGTTTGAGCAGACAATTTGTTTGTGTACTTTGGGAAAGGGGAAAGGGGAAAGGGGAAAGGGGAAAGGGGAAAGGGGAAAGCGGAAAGGGGAAAGGGGAAAGGGGAAAGGGGAAAATGTGGGACCAGGAAAAGTGGGAAAATTGAACAACCACCACACAAAAAAGCCAAATGGGAAACATCTCAAGGGATTGCATCATGACCATTGCAACCAGCATCAGTTAAATTCAGATCCACAAATAAAATGGTCGTGGTAATGCCACAGAACATCAAATCAAATGTGCAAACAGGGAAAATGGGGAAAATCTTCGAAGACAGCACACAACAACAAAAGGGCACATGCAAATACGTGGGCATCCTCTCATTCATCGATGAGTCCATCCATGTCATCCACTGGCTGCGAGCAACTGGGCTGAGAGCTGCTTGGTGGTGCCGCAGAACGGGTGACACGGTCCGTGTCCGGCACAAAGGCATCCCATTCTTCCAATAATGGCAACGCATGCTGCGTAGCAAGGTCCCGCAGTTCTGCCGATCGCTGTTACCTGCCACCTTCACACCAAGCACATCCAGACAGTTCAACAGCGCCCCCTTTGACCAATCACGCAGCCTGCCATTCTGCGTGGCCATCACCAATTTCGCCTGCATCCTGGCCACACCACGCCTCTTATTTGGCTTCCGTGGTGTGGCCAATTCGTCTGCACTATTGTTCTCCCCCTCATCACAGACATCATCTACAACATTCACCACCACGTTCCCACAAGGACGTGGACTTGCGCAGAAGCATGCATGGCACACCAGACATGTATTGCACCAGATGCGAACCTCCTTCTTGCATGTGGCACACTCCATACCTCTGCGAAAAGTGATGAAGTCATGGTTGCCAGCATGCGAGTCAGGGGTCCCATCAGGTGCAACAATGCTGACCACATCTGCATGGTGCCGTTCTGTACCCTTTCCTGAGGGTGCCGTTGAGCTCGGTGGTGTACCCGGCCCTCCAAAGAAGGGCAGGCTGTCACCATCATCAGCCACTGCTTCATTACCTTGCAGACATTGAAGCATTGCAGCCTCCACAGATTCTGTGTCCCCTACCTTCTTTGAAACCCTTTGTCTTGGGCGCAGATCGAAGCGTGCATGGGCAGCCAGGTGGCGTGCCACTGCAACGCCTTGTCCCTTTGCCCATTGCTGTAAAGGGGGCAAGTTGGAATGCAATGCCATGCACATGCTCAGGACATGTGTCTCCACAGTGTCATGCATACTACTGCAGAACCTCCCACGCAAAGAGATGGCACGCTCTACTGCAGCTTCAGCGGGGCAATATGTTCGCAATAATGCGAGAACGCGCCACACATTCCCCCACTGCGCATGTGCCCTTTCAGGTGCCAGTGCCTCCCACATCTTGGACATTTGCACAGTTGCAAAGTGCTGCACCATGTGCTCCTTAAGGCCTTCCCACTCTACCAAGGCACGGTCACAGTTCACATTGGCTGCACCTAACTCTTCTTGGTGTGAAGTCATGAACTGACGCAACTGCTCCACCCCATATGCAGCACGCTCATTGACCGGGAGGGCAACGAAACGGCCATGGTCCAACAAGACTGCGCACTCCAACACCCCCCTGGGGTCAATGGTTGCCTGCCCCTCCTTGATGCCTGCAAGCAACACATCGGTCACTGCACGCGCCTGAACGCCTGGAAAAGGAGGGGTTGTTGCACACTTCTGCCCACCTGAATCAAACTGGACCAACTGCACACCACGCCACGCACCAGTTACAGTCTGCTCCTTGAATTGCAACCACCCCGGACCCTCCTCGCGAGCCACCCTCTGCAACCGGGCTTCTAGCATACCCGTTGCAGTGGCTAAGTGTGCACCGGTGGGCGCACGTAGTTGTGCCACACTGTTAAAACACCGCATGCCATGCAGGATGTCCCCGTAGACCACCCCCCATGCAAGCAAACTGGCATCATGGCAGTCCTCCCACACATCCTCCTCCTTGGTAGAATGCTGCACCTTGGAATCCAAGTGTCGTGCCACCCAAGGGACATTGGCCAAAAAAGCAGTGTTGCGCCGTGCATGCGCCTGTGACCACCTGATGCGATGACTTGTGGGGATGAGCTGCAAGCCACTACGTTTATCCTGCACATGCCTTTGCACACACTTTTGCAACTCCTTCCACTGCCGTGCCCCATTGTACAAGCCTCGTTGCCGATTGACGGCCGCCAAGTAATCAACATGGGTTGGGCCAGCAGCCTCCAATGCAAGACCCAACTTGCGCTGCAACACATGGCACGGCTCACCCAAGGGTGTCATCAACACTAACCACTTCCCAATCAAGGCGAACACATTGCTCTCAATGTGTGAGACATCAACAACCTGCCGCGCACTGGCACCCCGCACACCAAGGTTAGAAGCCCCGTCCACTGCAAAGGTCACTACCCTCTTTGCCCACCAATCACGGTCAGGAATCCAGGACATCAGGACGCATTCTAGCTGCGTTGCAACCTCATGCGCATCACCACAGGCCACATCCACCACACCAAGGAACACCTCACACATGCCCCCAGGGCCAGTCCCCGGGAAAATAAGCAGAATGGCATACTCATTGATGCGATGCCTCTGCCTATCCGAGCCGTCAAGCAACACTGCAATGAACGTTGCCAGGAATAGGGCATGCGTTACCTCATCCTGCATGGCATCATGCATTGCGGCAATAGCCTTCTCAACTATCCACCGCCGTGATGCATGGTGCCCAGGGGCGGATGTCAGAGAACAGTGCAGAAGGATGCGCTCACTTATAGCACGGATGGAAGTGCACATGCGTAACCCTATATACACCTCAACCAACCGTGACAGAATGGCTGCCTCAGCATCCGACACTGCCACACCAATGTCCATGGCTTCCCCCCTGACGAACACAACGGTCGCTCCCACCACCACAGCTGTGGCAGCAGCAGTGGGGCACAATGCGCGATACCGCTCTGCACAATGCAGCTTGAAACTGTCCTCAGCCAATCGGTGGTGGTGCCCTGGCCTATGCAGATTCTTTCGGTTTGATGTTGTGCCACGTGATAACCCCAAGTGGCTTTCCAACACCTCCTTCCGCCACGTTTTTGGGCCGGAGGTCTTCATGCGCATCCCTACAGCATATGTTCCCAATACCAGGGCTTCACTTTTCTTAGGGGGACGCGCCACCCCAGGAATGCCACACACGTTTGCCCACGCACAACACACACACTCAACACCCCCACTTGTCGTGAACTGATACTGCCAATGAGCGGCTACAAACATTTGTAGTGTCTTTGGGCCACTGTCCAGCTGCATGGGAGTGGCCTGCATCAACACGCACAATGCGTCCTTCCCCGATGCGGCCAATGCAACAGACCTCAACCTGTCTTGCTCGACTGATTGTGCCACTGAGGATTGTGACATGCCATGCTCTGCATGCCGCGCATCCCACTCTTTTGCATGCCGTGCTCTCAGTTGCATCTGGTGTGCTTCAACACGCACTCTCAGATGCCTTGCCACTCGCACCTTGCGCTTCTGCAGCAACTGTGCCACTGCCTCAACAAATTCTGAGGACGTCTGTAGCGGCGCCGAGGCAGCCACACACATCTCATTAGGCATGCTCTGGGCATGCGTACTCATGTCCCCTACCCTTGAAGCAGTTGGGGAAGGGGGGGGTGCGCCTTGTGCCAGCGCCATGGCTGGCACAGAGGCGTCCATAGGCACGCTCTGGGCATGCATAGGCCTGTTCCTGATGTACCCCACCCTTGATGCACCCTGTGTTGAAGGAGGGGTGGGGGGGGACGCCCCTTCTCAGTTTTTTTTTTGGCTGACAGTGCATACGTACATGGCACAATGCATGCTCCATCTAATAAAATAAAATCCATCAAATCCATCAAATCAAACAGAACCAAGACACAAAAGTATTAGCAACACACACCTCTGTGAATGGTAACCAAAACAGCCAAAGCAGAGCCCCTTCTCATAACATTGTTTTCGGTGGAAGCGTCAGCCTCCGGGCGCCATACGACTATGGGGATGTTTGAAAAATGTCTTGGGGTCTTGGCCGGGACAGGGGCTGCGCCTCGAGGGCTCTTTAGGGATGCTGCTGCTGCGAAGCCGAATCCCTTCCCCCCCGGATGTGGAGTTGGATGGTACTGATTTTCCCATGCTTAGGCAAATGCTGTTTCATGCCCCACTTTCTCAACAGCTCTGCCGACCAAAACAGGGCCTAAGAAAAAAGGTCCCTGCGGGGGTCTGTGCCTCTGCTGTGGGGGAAGCACAGACCCGATGTCGGCAAAGCATCCCCCTGCGTTTGCGCCCTTAGAAAATCATCGAAGGGGATGCGTAACCTCGTTTGTCAAATAGCAAACATGGAAGCAAATACCAGGAAATCAGAACCCCTTCTCAGTTGTCGTCAGCACATTCCTCATCGAAGGGGTCTGTGGTCGTAGGCGCCAGGGCCTAGAACATGGACATACCAAACACCTCGATGGGTGTTTTTCAGGAACAAACAGCACACGTTCAAATACACCTTCAAAAGAAATGCAATGCGACACGTGGCACCAAAGTTGCAAATGTTCACGACTTACACCATAACACACCTCTGAGAATTGTAGTCTGTGGGTAATCTGTAGTCTGTGATTTTTTCCATGTTTTTCCACTACACGCAGAACCAACAGAACATCGAACATCACAGACACACACCATGTGATGCTGACACTGAAAGAGGCAAGGCAGGCTTTTCCACACCATTGCGCATGGGGTTGCGTGGGGGGTGTTTTCCCTACACTATGGATTTCTCTGCATGGTTTTCCAAACTTCCTCAACAAACACCACGGCAAGACGGAGGACGACAAGACAGAGCACAGGGGTTTTAATGGTCGTCACCAGATCCTGCAATGAACAACAAAGCGTGAGCAGGGCATAGTGCAGCACATTGCAATGAGCCTTTCGGGGCTGGGACAGAGGGGCGGTTTAAAACAAGGAAGTCGAATTCGAAATCACTGCAGAGCCCCTTCTCAGATGTATGTTGCTTGGTTTTCAAAATGGTTGCTGGCCATTGGAGGACATAGTGCACATTCTGGTGGACATGGTACACTGACTGCTGGGGGCAGTCCCATTCCTTGGCCGCAAATCCGCAAAGCTCCGTCCGCACAAAACAGGTCCTAAGAAACAAGTCCCTGCGGGGGTCGACACTGAAGACCCACGCGTGACGGAGCAGCACATGTAAATTGTCATGCATCGTCATTGAAGGGGCTCACAGTCAGCAAATTGTAATTGGTTGCAGGAGCAAACGTGCCAGAACCCCTTCTCAGTTGTGATCAACGCGTTCATCATTGAAGGAGTCTCTGGTCCAAGGCGCAAAGGCCTAGACCACAAACAATCAAAAACACCTCAAGGGCGTTGTACACAAACAAATTGTCTGCTCAAACAACCAAAATCAGAATCAAATTGAAGTTGTCACATACATTGTCAACAACAGGTGTGCAATTGGTTTCCAAACGGGGGGGTTTGTTTTTTCCGTGGCACCTTTTTTCCTTGGGGGAGGGGGGGGGGGGGGGTTGAAAGCACCCGATAGTGGGGGGGGGTGGGGGGGTCACGGGGGGGGGTTTCCTGCGAAGAGTTTGGTGTGGACAACTGCGGGGGGGGGGGGGGGGGTTGATGTAGTGCATAATCAAGGGGCTGGGGGAGGGGGGTTCATGGTCTGGTAATGATGGTCCATAAAAGTCTGATGTCTGATGTCTGATAGCCGACTAGGTCGCTATACACATAGCTGGCGCGGAGGACGATGCCTGTGCCTGGGGCATAGAAGACCATGCCCCCGCCTCCGTGGCATTGGAGGAGGGCGGCGTCAGTGGAGACGATGAGGTGCAGGTGGGTGTGCAGGAGGGCGGGTCGGCGTCAAAGCAGATTGGCATAGCGCGGACAGAGGAGTCAGGGAGGACGGAGACCTGGAGGGAGAGGCGCTGGGCCGCGGCCGCAAGGGGGTGTGCTTCACTGCCCGCGACGCTAGTGGAGCTGAGGTATCGGGCTGACACGCGAGCTAGCAGGCTCCGGGAGCAAGTGGCTTGCGCGTAGGTGAGGAGGAGGCGGCACGCGGTGCGGAGGGGCAGGTGGGGGCAGCCCGGGCCCCCGTAGCGGGGGGGCAGGGACAGGAGGGCGCGGGAGACCCAGCACGGAAGGCCCAGGACATGGCGGTAGAAGGCCCGGGTCTGAATGGCCAGCTCCTCGATGTGCTGCGGGGGAACGGCTACACCTGAGGCGATGAAGTCCAGCTGGGACAGGACAAAGGCCCACAGGGAGCGTAGCGCCAGGATGGTGTTCGTGGGGACGGCATCGACGCGGAGGCGCATCCGCTGGGCCTGCTTGGCGAGGTCGGCATAGGCCTGTGTGGGCTGGAGCGCATGGGACAGGGGGATGCCAACGACCTGGGGGCAGTCGCGGGAGGTGTCGGTGAGGTAGAAGGGCACTGGGGACGATAGCTGGACTGGTCCGGTTTCCTCCAGTCGGAGAGCAAAAAAGCGGAGCTTATCCATGTGGACAAGGCCGCCCTTGGCTACTGTGGCCCGAGTGTAGAGGCGGGTCAGGGCCACCAGGGAGGGAAGGGTGGGGCTTACCAAGCGGCGATCATCGGGGTACGACAAGTTGTTGATGGGGATGCCGGCGGGGCCTGGGGGTACCCGGACGTCGGTGGGGTGGGGCAGGCTGCCACTGACCACCAGTTCGCCGACTTGGTAGGTGTCACCGGAGGGGTTGTCGCCCTGGTTCCACCCCTCATCGGTGACATAGGGCGGGGCGAACCCGTCCTCCGCCAAGGGATGTATGCGGAGGCGCCCGTAGTATTTAACGGCCCACGGGCCGAAATCCCTGGGCAGCTGGAGGATGCCGTGGAGGGGGGTGCAGTCCTCCCGCTTTTGGCGGAGGAATGCGTCAGCCGAGTCCCAGTCTGTGATGGCCGCTGTGCCGTGGGTCTCCAGGCTGGAGAAGACGGCTGCCCGGAAGGACAGCGCTAAAAATGCTGGCCGCATGTCGGAAGGGTAGGCAAAGGCGTCGGGGGGAAGGGTGCCTGATACCTCGAGGGACTGCACCAACATGATGCGGGCGGCGCGGGACTCGGTGCGAGTGAGGGGGGAGGTGAGGGTGACGGGACGGTGGGCTTTGAAGAGGTGGGGGAATGGTTTACCCCTGTCGATGCCCATCATGACGGAGTCGAGGGAGAGGGAGTCCATGCCGGCGTCCACGAGCTCGAGGTGGCGCTGCACACCCTGGACTCCTCCGTGGCGCAGGTGGTGCAGGAGTGCTTGCGGGCACTAGTCGAGGCCCGCGAACAGGGAGCCGGCCGTGGTGGCCGATGCCCAGACGCGATCGTCTCGAAGGACGGGTCCTGCCGCGATGGACCGGCTGTAGAGGCCTCGGTGCTGGCGGTCTCGGGGGTCCAGTCCTGCAGCCAGCAGGTCGCCGAGCAGGGGGGCTGGGATGTGCGCGATGGGGTCGAAATACTGGTCCCACTTGGTCGGGTCGTACATGGCCGTGAAAAAGTCGTGGTCCAGGGTGTGGCCCCGATATGCTGTGGTGGCGGCCGCCTGGTCATGGATTTCTTGAAGGCGGGCACCGGGAGAGGACAATGTGGCGCCGATGTCGGGTAGGATGCCGCTGTAGGGGCGGAGTGGCTTGGAGAGGCGGCAGAGGGCACCTTTGGTGGCTGAGGTAATGGAGGTGGTGCGCAGGACGTCGTCTGGACGTTCCACGCCGTGGCACGCGGCCGTGCTGGCTAGAAAGTCGTGCAGGTCCGCCAGTTCGGACTCGGTGCGGGGGGCTGAGCGGAGCCGGAGGTCTCGTAGGACGTGGTCGAGAGGTCTGGGGTGCGGGATGAGGCGACGGGCGGCGGCCCACAGGGACTGGTGGTAGGCATTCGGGCCTACAGGGTATGAGGAGAGCCAGCCCCACAGAAGATCCACCAAGGCGGCGAGGCGAGGGAGGGTACCTGGGGGTGCGTGGCGCCAGCGGATCATGCGCCAGCTGCGCACGTCGGTAAGGCCCTCCATGGGCTCTACGGTGACCAACAGGGGCTTGTGGGGCGTGGGCGAGGGGAGGACGTCTGCGTCGGGGATGGACCGGGCGCCGCGGGTGAACACGTGATCGATGCAGGTGGCTGTGTGGACCCCTTGGGAGGAGGAGAAGTGCGTAGGGGTGTCTGCTGGGAACGCGGGCCGGAAGCGGAGCATGCAGCCGGTGCCGCGGCATGCGGCCGCGAGCGGGTTGCGGGAGCTCTCACGGGACATGTTGAAGTCCCCTCCGATCAGTTCCAGGGCCGCGCGCAGGTAGGCCGCGAGGGTGGTGAGGTTGAGCAGGACAGCGCGACGGCCCTTGTAGTCCAGGTGGGGATGGACGTGAACGGAGGCGAGCAGGATGAAGCCAAGAGTGTGATGGCGCACCGTGGAAGCCAGGAGGTCCGGGGCGTCGTGCTCCACTCGGGGCTTCGTGGCTGGGTGCTGGAGGGAGCGGCGCCCGCCAACCATGAAGCCAGTTCCGCAGCCCTCGGCGGAGCTGGTGTGGTAGGCGTAACTTGACGGCAGGGCCTGCAGTAGTGGCGCGACCGCCCACAGTTCCTTCAGCGCAAAGCAGTCGACTTCGAGGGCAAGCAAGACATGTACCACGAAGTCTACGTGGCCGGCCACGCCGCCTATGTTCCACGAGAGGAAAACCAATCCGGCGTGGCGGCGCAGGTGGAGTGGTGAGAAGGCGGGGGAGTGCTGGTGGAGAGCCCAGGGGGGGGAAGGGAGAAGCAGGGTGTGGTCGGGGTGGAAGCACGATGCACCAGGGCGTACAAGGGCCGCTGGGACGCCCTGCAGGAGCGGCTGGCCAGGGGGGCGGACAAAGGAGCGTCGGGCAACGTCGGCGGTGAGGTGTGTCCGGCCTGAGCACGGGTGAAGGCACATGGCGTTGGGTAGTAGGAGGGTTGAGGGGGGGGGGTGCTGGATCGTGGCGGCTGGGACCTGGGGGCGGCCACAGGACGGACAGAACCACCCTGCGATGGAGATGGGGACTGGGGGGGCTGGAGTGAGCCACAAACGGTGGCCCGGGACGCCATGGAGGGACGTATTGTAGTGGGCTCGTAGGTGTGGCCAGGGGGTAAGGTGAGAGGGAGAATCATCGTAGAACCACGTCACATACCCATTGACGGTGAGGGGGATGCTGATGACAGCGTCGGGGTCACTACTGTGGACGAGGCGCTGGGCTTGGGTCAGCCAGAGAGCGAAATGGCGAAGGGTCTGAAGCATCCGTCAGGGAGGGGGCCGGGGGCTGCGTGTGGGCTCGACGGGTGGGGGCAGGGCGGCCGTGAGCTGCGAGACGAAAGAGGCTTCGTCCAGGGAGAGGGGGGAGTCGTCTGGCGGGGGCAGCAGGACATGGTCAGAGCCGTGGCACAGGGGGCAGATCCAGGCAGCCTGGGCTCGGGCGGCGACGGTGCCGCACTGCCAACACGCGGCGGGGCACAGGCTCTCGGGGGACAGGCTAGGGGTCTGGGGTGGGGATTCCGTTCCCGGTAGGCGGGACAATAGGGACGCTGCTTGAGCGGCGAGGCTGTGCAGGTCGCGGTGCTGGGGAAACGCCAGGGGGCAGGCAGAGGGGCAGGGCTAGTCAGTTCACACGGGACCCCTGAAATGGAGTGACTCGGTGGGCAGTATGGGGCGCGTCTTGCGTGTGGGGCACGGTCTCGTACGAGCGGGGCGCTTGCGCGGAGGCGGAGGGAGCTCTGCCGGCGTTGGTGGAGGTGGTGAACCCCGGGGGGGGGGTGCGCTGGGGGAGGCATGTCGCTGAGGCGGTGACTAGTGCGGCGGTTCTTGGGGGCCTTCAGGCGTTTCTTGGGTGGAGGCTTGACCGGGCTGTCTGGGAGGAAGAAAGGCTCCCCGTTGGCTGTGCGGGAGTCAGGGTGATGGTATAATGATGGTGTGGGTCGACATAGGTGCGTGTGGGGGCACTGGCGAAGAGGGTGCGAAACGGACCTGAGGGGACGGACACAAAGTGGGTGCCTTCGCGGAGGGCGTGAGCTGGGATTGCGATGGGTGCTCCTACATGGTGGGTGAGGGCGGTGGACGCTTGTGTGGCATCCGGAACAGTACGAAGGCCCCGGAGACGAATAACCTGCGGGGCGTCGACGGGTGCGGGGGGGAGGAGGCCGGTCGGGGAGGCCCCGGGTGCCAGAGGAGATGATGGGAAAGGCAGTGGGCAAGATGGCTGGGGCCAGGTGCATGTTGGGGGGGTTGGCGACGGGCCAAGGGGGGGCAAGTGTGGGGGCGGGACAGATGTACGCCTTTCGAACCACGCGTAGACTGCTACGGGGCCGGCTGCTGGCTGTAGGGCTGTGCGAACCTCGGCAATCAGTTGGTCGAGGCTCTGCGTGCGTGTGGATCCCTGAACCGCCGCTGAGACGGCCACGCGGAAAGTCACTGGGTCCCATACCGCGAGAAGCACGTCGGTCGCCTGGGGGGGGATCACGGCGGGGCGGGTGGCCAGGAGTGTGGCTGCGGCGGAGGACCAGACGAGGTCATGACGCGTGGCGGCGGCGTCGACAAGGGGGTCCAGGGTCTGGAGGGCTGCGAGCTTGTGGGACTCTATGGCGGAGGACCCGTGGAGGTCTTCTACGGTGGAGATGAGGTCGAGCAGGTTGGCTTGCAGGGAGGGGCGCAGATTGGTGGGGGATGCGTACCACACTGTTTTAACGGCTGACGCCAGGGAGCGGCCGTTTTTGACAGACCGCAGGGTAGTCATGGCGCTCTCGGGGATGGACATGTCGGTGCACAGGACACGGATGGACTGGGCGACGTGCCCGGCGTGGCTGTCTGCCTTTCGATATCGGCGGTGAAATCCGTGGAGGCGGCTAGCGTGCCTGGCTGCGTCAGCATCCGTTTCCACAGAGGCTCTGAGGAGGCGGAGGTGCCTGCGAGCTCCGCCGCTTGATTGCTATTCGAGATAGTATCCCGGGGCACGTGAGGGCGGACTTGTGCCGAGTGATCTCGGCGTTCCACTGCTGCGTGGAGAGGGGGCAGGGGGCGGGAAGGCGGATGTCTCCCTGGGGGGTGATCACACATCGCAGGGGCTTCTTGTGGTGGGAAGAGTGCCAGGTGAGCAGCCACTGGACGAGGGGGACGCGGTCGACGTGCCGTTTGGGCAGCTCGTCAGCTGCCAGGAGCATCATGAACTGGTCTGGGGAGGCTGCGCGGAGGGCATCAATGAAGGGGCCGACATGTGCGGCCGCGGCTTGCTGCAGCTGGTGGGGCGCGTCCGGCGGGGCGGCAGCCAAGTACGTGATCGGGTCGCTCATCGCCGCCTGGTGCGTACTCCAGTGGAAGTTGGCGTCCCTCTGCTGCAGCGTGCCAATGTCCAGCGGTGGCAGGGCTGCGACCGCGATTGCCCAGAATAGGCAGAGCGCCCCGAGCATGGCGTCGCTGGGGTGAAAGGCCTCCACGGGCGTAGCTGACTCGTGGTGCGTGACCGTGAGCTGCAGCTTGCCTGAGGCCTCGCTCCAGCCTACAGCCGTCGCTGGCCAGGACTCCGCAGGGCGGATGTCGGCCGCGCGCTGGGCTGGGGATTTGCCGGCGAAGGGATGCTTGGGTGCCATGGCCTACCTGCGGAGAGCGCAAGGAGGGGTGCGGCTGGGACAGGGGAGGGTGTGGAACGAAATCTCAGGGTTAGGGCAGGAGCAAGGGAGCCAGGCAGGAGGGGCCAGGGGCGCAACGGAGAGGGGGCAGGCGAGAACTCGGGTTGCGGCGTTCGGTACAGGCCACTCGCGGACCGGGGGCGTGCGGTGCTGGCCTTAGGGGCCTGTTGTGGTACTGCGCTGTGCGGGCACGAAGGGCTGGGGCACAGGGCAGGAGGTACAAGCAGGAGGCACGCAGGATGCTGGGGTTTGTGCTTTGGGAGGAGGAGAGGAGGCATATGAGTCACGGCGGTTCCGGGGCGTCCTGGCCGGGGGCGGACGCGGTGCTGACGGTGGCGTACGGAATTCCCGGGGCGGCCGGGAAGGACAGAAGGGACGTTCTAGACGTGGCTGTCGACGTTGGTTGTAGTGGCGTCCCGGCTGTTCGTGTGGTCGTCGGGTGTGAACCAGGGTCCGCCACCACCGGGTCCTGGCTGCTATTTGTGGAGGCGTGTGTGGGGGGGGGGGGGGGGGCGGGACGCGTGTGGGGGGTTGTGTGATGCCTGGTGCTCCAGGCCCCGGCAGGGAGGCCATGGGAGCCTGACGCTGAGCCCGCCGGGGGAGTGTTCGGTCTGGACACGCCGCCTCCCGGTCAGTGACATGCTGCCAGCGGCCCCACGACTGCTTGAGGCACGGGGGCACGCTCCCTGGACGCACGAACGGGGGGGGTCCACACCTCTTGACTGCCCTAGGCACAGAAGGTGTTGTCGTGGACTGGACCATCCGCCCACGGCTCTGAGGGGCGGCAGGAGGAGGGGCTCCAGGGCGCGATGAGCGCTGCCCTGCCCTGGAGCCTGCCCGGGCTCGGGGCCTTGGTGGCGATGCTACTGCCCGCGTAAACGGGGGGGCCCCGAGGGCACACCACCCGAGTGACCGCTCCGTTGACCCTAGGGGGAGGGGGGGGGGCTTTGGGGGGGAGGCTAGCTGCCGAGGAGGGCTTCTCTGGGGGAATGGCTAGTCGCTAAGGGGGGGGGGGGGGGTGAGAGGGTTAGTAGAGGTCTAGTCGAGTCTAGCAGAGACGCGGTGGCCTAAGGGGTTACTCTACAACAACCGAGGCCTCCACTCTACCTCCTCACCATTGCAATGGTGGTTGGAGTGAGAGTCCCTAGCCCCAACTCAAGGGGCCACGCAACAAAGCGTGGGAAAGAGAGACAAGAAGGAAAGAAAGAACGTAGTACCGCGTTCGCCCCTGAAAAAATTTGGCGCTGAACTTAGACTTGGGCCGGGGTTTTGCTCGGAATGCAGGATGATCTTCACTTCGCAACAAACGACATTTGTATAGCAGCCCGTCTTGCTAATGTTCCGCTGGAAAGCACTTTGCAACAAACGACATTTGTATAGTGCCTCGTCCTGCTAATTTGGCGCTCAAAAGCACCGATCAAAAGTGTCTACCTCAAAATCAATAGTGGCTACCTCACTTGTGCCTTCTCAGGGCCCGCAAGTGGGCGGAAATGCTACCTAACCCCTATACATTCTCGGGGCTCCCCGGCAAAGGGGACAAAAATTTTGGGTGCCTTCGGCACCACCCTATGTATGGCCCGTAGCCATTGACCCTTGGTAACTAAGTGGGCCCGGAGGGCAGGGAGGAGGAGGAGGAGGAGGAGCAGGAGGAGGAGGAGGAGGAGGAGGACTAGTGTACGGTAATGGGCCGTCCACTGCGCTGAAGGCTGGTCATGGGACGTCCCTTCGACTCACCCTCTGCGCTCCACCTCACGCACACTCTGGAGCCTCATAGGTGTACGACACACTACCCGGGAGACCCTCCGGTTTACTGTGCCCCCATGTGACAGTTCCCAAGGCGCCCTAATTGAGAGCCCAGTGGAGTACCGTAGGGCGTACTTTCACACACACACGTGTCCAGACTGCGGCTACAGTGATTCCCCTGGTATCTCAATTAGATTAAGTGTGTCCCCTGGGTTGAAGTGGATGCACTGCGTGCATTGCGGTATGGCTCCCTTGATGTGGCAAAGCAAGACACGCACTGGTCAAGAGAGATCATTCAAACCAATTGACATTCCAAGTTGATGTTGTTAGTCGCTGCATCGGAATACGTCTGTCTTGATAGTCCTGGATAATTAGTATGGCCAATGATGTGAAAATCGCCCTGAATACTTGCTGCATGACTGCTGCTTGTGATGTAAACTACCTGTGCTGGTCTTGATTGATACATGTCACGTACCTACGATGTTCTGGATATCCATACATCATAGACCAATATGTGATACCTACAAAACACCCTTTCATTTGTAATTGCTTTGGAGTGTCCACAAACGCCACTGAAGGTATACCTACAGGGGTCGCACACCAGTTTCCCACAAATCCTGTCACATACTAGTATAGGTCTGGGGAGAGGTCTAGAGACGGCAAAAACATATGAGGTATATGTACGTTCACTGAGTACTGACGAGCTATCTGATATAAAAGTGGTGGTGATGGCCACAACACCGTGTCTCCCGTCCACGGGTTCCATTGTCTATGTAGGCTCTCAGGGTTTGTGAGGATGTGTGATGTCATGCTGTACGGATTGCGTGGCACCGCGTGTTCCTGGTACGCTGGTAACAGTGGTGGACCTTCGATGTGTTGGACTTTGTACCATGTGGTGAGAAGGGATCCCAAACTTTGTGCCATCATGGTGTTAGTGGCTCCATGCTTAGTTGCCATATGCATGGATTGGGACGAAACTTCCCCTGTCAAACCAAAGACACACAAATCGTGTGGAACTATCATGTACTTGACTGGGTTCACTGACAACACAATGTGTCCTATGGGCGTGGCAACCAAAATTCCCCAAGGGGTAGGCAGGCTTATGTGCCATGACGGATTCAAGGATGGGAGAAGATGATTTTGACGTATATGTACCATGTTAGAGGAGTGGGCAGGCTGCTTGTGCGTGTTTGTGAGTGATGGGCAACCTGCACAGGGTACACTTGACGTCTGACAGGTGTGGTATGCGATGCCTTTGTGTGACTGTATGTAAATGTACCGACCACAACAGTTCACCACACATCACTATATTTGTGAACAATGCATATTGAGTGTGGCTGCATGCATATGTTACTCCATACCGTGTGCGGTATATCTCTCGCAACTTATGTTCAATGTATGTTGACAGATCATGTTTCTGTGTACCTGTCACCGTGAAAACTGCTTGCGCTGTGTCTGGATGTGTGATCCATCCCACTTGTCGGTGATGTTTTTGTGCCGTGTTTTTGGCCTTTTGATCCACGGCATTCAGAATTCTGTCTAGGACTGTGCCAGCCCTGTGAGAGTGAATATGCTTGGGTGGAACAAAAGATGTAACCAAAAGACGACATGCTTGCAAAAGTTTTCTGGTGATGGGGATTGTAGCATCATTTTTTGCTTGTAGTGCTTGAATGTACGACATCAAGTCAGTGTACGTATGTCCCCGGAAACACCATTGTCCATTGTCAACGGACTGCAGACTCGGTCTGATGCGCAATAAAATCCAGGCAACATATAGCTCTACCGAAAATGAATGATCCAGAGAGAGGGGGGTTACAACCGGGTATAGGGACTATTGATATGTGTGAGTGCATACGATAGCTATGCACCCTCCACAGTGTCCGTCTGGGTACCATGATCCATCTTTCATGAAAAGGGGGTCCTGTGGTATATGTGTGACGACTGGTAACTGAGCTGTGAGAGGGTATGAGGTTGGGATGGGTCTAGGGGGAAGATTATACTGCCATATAGGAATGGGCCATCCCTGTTGCTTAGCTCCGTGCTGTGTCTGGTATCCCTCTGACATGCATGCATGTATTTGATTGGCTTCCAAGGGATGGCTTGCTTTATACATGGGTATATCGTCATCCACCTCCATAATGGAAGAAGGGAAGTGTGTCTCTATACCCATGTGGTGCATCAAAATGAGAAAGTGTGAGTGGTGTGTGTAATGTACAGGACAAATGCTGGAAAGAGGTTGCTGAGTATAGGACATGTGTTCATTGAAACTCTGTCGAGCACGCCACATACTCCGCACGTCTGAGTATCTGACAACCGAATTCGTATGACTGACTTGTTTGATGTAATTTAGCAGAAACTGTTGTAACATGACTATCGTAGTGGGTTGTATGCCTGTCCATTGAGCTTCCAAGGGCTATAAAAACAATGCTGATGGAACAAGATCCCAATTGGCTGTGGCACGGAGTGCTCACGCTGCCAGGTGATCTGATAGACGCATTGACCTTGGGGATGGGGGTCTGATTCCCCCGAGCCATTTGTGCGCCCCCCCTGCTGACACATTGTACATCAAAATGGGGTAGTTTGCTCGTAATGTGATCTATCACCATACTATACTGGCTTTGCGAGATGCATTCATCATTTTTATGAAGTCATTGGTGTGAAAAACGTGTGGCATGGCATGTGTGCCCAATAACCGGATGTACGTTTTTCCGTCTGCCATTGGAGCTGCACTTCCTCTTGCGAAAATGTCTCGCCTGTCAAAAATGACTTGCAAACCCTGGCGGCGTGTCACTGCTACCAAAAGTTTAACTGTGGATGTGTGAAGATGAATCATTATACCTGCTTGATACAAATTTATCAAAAGCTGTTGAATGCCTGATACTTGATCTAGGAAATAAGTGGTATCATCCATATAAGCCACATGTCCAAAATCTCCACATTTCGACTGTGGTTTGGGAATATCATGTAAAACCATGCGAATTCTGAGCTCCAAAAGGATACAAATAAGAGTGCTGACATTGGGCACCCCTGTGCAATGCCTGCTCTGAATTTTGCCAGGGCCTTGGCAATTCCATTTTTTTCGCCCATGTGCAAAGTTGCATTTGTGGCTGCGTTCATGAGAATATTTATAAGGTGGGAGGGGAAGTGAAGTAAGCGAAGTATGGCTTCCAAGGTATCATGTTGTACTGATCTGAAGGCATGTCCGACATCGTCAAACACCATACAAACAAGCAGATTTGCAAACCATCTATCCAAGATGTGGTCATGTATGACCCGAAGCGTGTCTATGGCTGATGCACCACCGTGGAGGGCAAATTGAGAAGGGGGAATGACATGCGCCGCGCATAGAATGGGAGTGAAGTTTAAAAGTGGTATGGCATTTGCAATGGGTTCGTGTGCTATTTTGTTAGGCTATGCATAAAAATCACCTTGGAACACCTTGTGTAGTTATTCTCCACGATACCATCGGTTATATATCTATGCCAAGCGGCCCAATTGTGTGTCCGCCAAAAAACACAGAAATTTGTACTCCAAGAGGTCGTGATAAGGGGTGGTATGAGATGCATTCGACAATGTATATAGTATCATCTAGACTGTGAATTGTAGGTCTGGTATAGTGAGACGGGACCTCTTCATGTAATATCGAATGTGTTCTGCTTCCACACGGAGAGGGGGAGCCAAGTGTCTGTGTCGAAATTGGTCCAATCCAACCAAACCATGTACATCTGCGGGTTTGGGGATACCTGATACAAACATGGCTTCTATTCTGGTTTGTGGTCTTGTGCGAAAAATTCTTTGGTACAAGGGCTTTCTTGGGGCATTTGTTTCATTAGTTGTGTGAGCAGTGATGATTGATATGTGTAGCTTGCGTTCCAACAGTACCAAGTCCCATGCTTCTGTGACTCGTGCTTTCTTATTGTGGTATGTGAGTATGTGTGCTGTGTCTTTCCACCAGTGCGGATGCTGTTTGACAAATGGCTCAATGTCGGTTTGTGCTCGTTGTATCACAGCTGGCACAGCTGTGAGATTTGCAGGTGGTCCAAAAATCTTTTCTGCGGCCTGCAGTACTGCCGTTGAAAAATTTTGACATCCATCTTCCAGTGTATCCGACCTGGTGAGTAAAAACTCATCAAGTGCTTTTTGATACCAATTTTTCATTGCCGGTGTTAACACCTGAGGATTGACAATGCGAGCTGTGTGTTGCACTGCTGATGGGGGAGTGATGGATGTGAAATCCAGTAGGTAGAGCAGTATTGGGGTGTGATCTACTGGGAAGGAGGATGCTTCTTGGACACGTACTGTAGCATTGTACATGGAGGAATCAAAAAATGACCCAGTGCCCCATAGAAACCTTGAGGTGCAATCCAGGTTGGCATATCTTGCTCCTTATGTACCACTTCCAGTGGGGTATCTTAAAAGGTATCCAAAATGGATGTACTGATAGCTGTGGATGCCAAAGGGCATGATGCGTCCAAGCCAGGGTTTGCCTGAAAGTCACCCCCATATATAGGGAAAAAGTCCGTGTCTAGAAAGAAGGGAATGGTCTATTCTAAGGTGACACGCAGTTCATGTGGTTCACCGCCTGACTTCAGAAAAACAGTGATTAGCTGTACCTTTTTTGATGATATGGTTGTACGTACTACCAATGCTCGGTGGTTTGGTTCAAAATGAACCTGTAATATCACAATATGTTGTCCTTCGCAGCAAAATGCATGCACTTGCTGAATTTTCATTTGGTGACTTGTAGAAGCTGGCATACAATGGATGAAAAACGAAATCGTCTGGAATCTTGCCAACCTCCTATAGCATGAGAGCAACCCGAAAGCCGGTCTGTTTGACAATAGCATGTAAAGCACGGATTTTTGACTGCACGGATACTTGGACATTCAAACAGAGTACATGTAACCCTGTGATTATTGAACTTGCTCGTTCGCTCACACTCGGGACAGGTGAGGGCACATGTGTTGTGAACTTGTGAGGGGCATCTCGGATGCGTGTGGGCATTGGTATTGTCCTTCCCAAGAATTTTTTTATCGTTTTCATTTTGAAATTTGCATATAACAGAGTTTGGTTTTCCTGGGATGTTGGACGTATATGTACTGTGTGACGTGTAAAGAATCCACGATGCAGTAAGACTGAGTGTTTTCCCAGTAACATCACCGGTCCATATCACATGTTTTTGGAAATGGCCATGATTGTGGCATTGCCTTCAATCTGGCAAACAAAGATCGGTTCTGCCCATTGACTGAGAAGAGGGGACAAGACTGTGTCTGTCGAGATGTACCGTACATGCATCATCCAGGGTAACACATTTGTGAGTGTCAAAAGCTCCAAAGGGGGCTCTGTGTACCTGGTACATTCTGTGCCCTCAAAAAATACGCCCCATTGCCCACCTTGTTTTGGCTGAGCTGATAAACACCGTCGTACCGTATGTACTGAAGTCTCGGGTGGAAATGGACTGTGATCCATTTTTTTAGACAGGGGGTCACCAGTTCCACTGGCAGTCCTCTCTCCATCCTTGCCCATCAGGACCATTCTGCCTGGCCTGTGATGCATCTCGGAGTTTGATATGTCTGTGTAGGTTGGGTGGGTGGGGGGTGGGATCTCGGTATGTATTGGGTTGGGGGTGCTGAGTGTGTGTGTGTGTGTGTGTGTGTGTGTGTTGTGGGGTGACATCTGGCCGTTCTTTGCTTGACTTGTGCTTTCTTCGTGACCCTCATCTGGATGGTGACTGTCATCTCTTGTGCTTCTTTTTCTCTCTTCTTTCCCGCGACTTTTTGCGTTTGTCCTTTTCAACAGAACCGTCACTGTTTGCAGAAGAGGAGCTACGTGATCTTGATCGTTTGTGCTGCTTGTGCTTTCTTCCTCTGCTTTCTTTCTGTGTTTCCTTAGCCGGAGTTGGAGTTTTGTAAGTGATGCCAAGTACCCATGTCCCGGTCCATGGCTGCCTGTTGGCCTTTTTCTAGTTCACACGCCACCCACATAGATTGACTGCACCGGGTATCTCAGTAAAATTTTTCCCGTCCTCTGCCACACCAAGAAATGTGAACGACTTCGGTGCTTTTACCACGCCATCTCAAATTGAGCATAAATGTTTCCCAAAGATGGGACGCAAAGCTGTGCCCAAAATGCGGGCTGTGATGGGGGTTTGTGGCGGATCATCATATGCTGACCATCCCACCAAGATGCTGAGGGGGTATTTCGCTGGGTTAGTGGATGTAGTGCTTGGTGCAGTGTGTGATGGAGCAGAGGGTGTAGTGGGCTCTTTTATTTCCGTTTGCATCGTGTCGTGTTTTGGGATTGGAGGGGTCTCCATAAATTGATGAATGACATTCTTCATGGTATCTGTCAAGCCCATTGATTCTAGCTGGCTCCATTGAACATGAAGATCTGAGTGGAGAAAACCTGGTATATGTATACCGTGTGTGTACAGATGCATGTGAACACTTCTTGCCTGCTGGGCAGTGTGTTCACTGGGTTGGCTGTTTATCCAAACGAGAAACCGTTGCATTACATCCAAACATGGTGATATGTTCTGTCTTGCTTGTCATGGAGGGGTTAGCTCCTGATGCGGTGTCTCGATCTGGTCGTCTTTCCTTTTCATGCGTATGAGTTTTTGGCGGGGATTCTGGCAAAAAATTCAGAAGATTCACACTGGTATCCAATCTGGGTTCTTGCTTGTCCAAAGTTGTCAATAGTGGTTGTAAATATTTTACTCTGCCTCTGATAGCAAAAAATGTTGCCAAAACCGGCAACATGGTCAAGTAATGTTTGTGCATGGGGGGGACTGGGGTTACATGGGGTGGGAGGTACCGATCTATGTATTGAGACACCGCATCCGGAGGGGGACCTTTCTATTCATGAGACTTTTGAACAAGTGAAACCACGTGAGGCATGGTAGAAGCGAGATTAGTAATGGTACGATTGTCCTTGGTCGTTGACAAGAGCAGGGCCTTGTTTCTCCATTTTTGAACTACCTGAGAAAGAGATTCCATTTGCTGTCGATGTGCTTGTGCTTGTTTGCGATATTCTGCACTCTCGTTTTGCACGCGCTCAAATTCTGCTCGAGAGACTGAGCCTATGTCGGCGAATAAATTTGCTAGTGAACGTGGTTTCGAAGCCGAAAAGGATTCATCCTCCACCGAGGAGATGAGTGAAAGATTTGCCGATGGCTGAGAAAGCAAGTCAATGTGATCCGAGGACATTGGATGTGCATTATCCGGTATCATGAGCGCATATGTTGGAGCTGTGATCCACGAGGTTGTTCCTGATCCATGAATCCGGTCGAGATCATTGGTTGTGTTCATAAAGAGAATGGAGTTCATCAAATGTTCTCTGGCATTTTCAATCGAGATTAATGGTATCTGTCCTTTGAATTTGTGGAGAGTCCGGAGGTGTGGCAGAGCTACGTGATCAGCAAGCCATGACAGGATATGCAAACTTAGCTGGTGATGATCCTCTGCTGTCAAAGTCGACGTGGTTTCCGTCGGGAGCAACTTTGGTAGAGCCATGATGTGTTCTAGGACTTGTTAGTGACCATGTTTTTGCCATTCTGCCCATACTTTCCGCTGATGTTGTGGAAGGTAGTCTTTGATCGGGTCATACAAATGTTCTTTCATCATAGCTGCCGTGACCTTATTCATGTCCGCATCCGGTGGCTTGAGGTGTTTTTGCAAGAAATTTTTGATGTCTTTGTCCGCAATTGCACAATATGTTGGATCCCATTGATGCACGAGTCGCTGGATTTCCACCGGTTGCTGCTGTACATTGCAAAGGAGTACAGGAGCTTTCAAGAGTGACAATGGGACATCATCCAAGGAGGTCTTCTCGGCGTCTGTTTGAATATCCGCAGATGTTGCGAGAAGCATTTCATATGGTGTGAGAGTTTTCGAAATGCCTGCTATATGAATGATCTTTCTGCGTGCTGTCAGCCATCTCAGTGCATCGCAGACAAACTTGGCGGGCTCTCCTGCCTTGTTCTTTGCGTGTTGCGCACAGTGCATATGTTTTAAGAATGTCTCGCTGATGCTCTGGAATCTTTCTTGCTTTGTTCGAATTCTGGGTGTTGAGCAGTCGCTTTCAGCTTGAGTGATCTGTGTTATCCACATCCACAGACCTGTGGAGTGATATGTATATGACATGTACTTGACACGCGGGCAGGTTTGGTGAGGGGTGGAGAATACTACCCCGGCTTTATTCACAGGCATGGTGGTGTTACGCCATTCTCGGTATTACCGTGTGACTTTGGTTCTTTTGTCTATTCTGTACTGTGGGTCTCTTCCTCCGTCACAGGGTAATGGCGTTACCTCTGTAGCCGTCTTTGCTGCCATCTGTAAAATTGTATGTAAGTGGGAGATGGGAGGGGGGGGGGGGGCGTTTCTGGACCGGGTCTTTAATACCCCAGCCATCTTCAGCTAATCTGAAGACCCCCGGTGACTTTAGAATAAGTGCACCCGGGCAGGGAGGGGGGGGGGGTCGCGTACCCAAACTGAAGAGACATCCCCCCGTGATTTGGACCCTGGTATAATCAATTTTGGTCCGGGCATTGACACACATGCCATCTGTTGTGTGGGTTGGGAGGGGAGTGTAGATTAGAGGATACATAGACATGTAGACAAAAACATATACATTACACAAACACAAACCAACAGATACAATCATGAAACACATGCGCACTCTTTGTCTGGAAATCCCAGCAAATAATCTGTGCAAAGCCCAGACGCCAGTGCAACACCCATTTCCTGAAGAGGGACACTCTGCATTCAGAGTCAAGAGAAGTCTCCTCCTCATCACAGGCAGTGGCAAGATAAAAAGTTCGTGCAGCACATCAAATGGCAATGCGCCTCAACCTGCTGCAGTATCCTGCACCTGATACCTCTCGCTTCCAGCCTTCCATCACTGACGTATCCCTCCTGCGATGCAAATGAAGGAAGCGATGATTCCTGCCTTTGCAAAATACATTCTGGAGCTTTGCCTCGTGTGGAGCCACGCCCAGCACTGCTGGTCATGAAATTGATAAATGATACTCAACACTGTTGATCGTGAAGGGAGCCTACTAGGAATGCAAAAAAGCTCAGGTGTCACCAAACTTGTTGCTCTAAGAGGGTTCAGTCAGTTGCGTCAAGCAATTCCACTTGCTCGGGAACAAGGGGCTCTTGCATAGTGGATGTATTTGACAGCTGAGCCCCTTTCCACGGAGGCCAGATGCGGTACGCCGTGGTGGTTCCAATGCCCTTTGCCTGAACTTGCACCTCTTCTCCTTCATAAAGACCTTTCAAATGGTCCCATATCACTTGAGACACCTGCAATGCGCCAGGCTTGCCTGTGCTTTCCATGCGGCTTGCTTGGTTGACTGCAGCACCCCATATATCAAAAGCAACCGTTGTGTATCCCAACACACCTGCAACCACGTTGCCAGTGTGGATACCACAGGTCTGCTCCAGTTGTACTTCCTTCGGACGCTCTTCATTTTGTGTGTCCAAGATCTGCAGCATCTCAAGCGCACACTCTACAACCCTTCGAGGACTGTTGCGCATCCGCTTAAGGAGGTTCCCTGCCATCATGTAAGAATCCCCTACGGTCTTTATCTTTTCAAGTCCTTTGGCTTCCACCAGCTCATCGTAGGCACAGAATAGACGGTTGAGCATTCCAACAAGCTCCTTGGGGGTCATCAGGGCCTGCAGTCTGGAAAACCCCACGATGTGCGTGAACATGATCGTTACGCCCTTGCAGTAATCAGCAATGGGGCTCTCACCCGCCTTCAGGCGGTCGCAGATAGAGGGCGGTAAGATGGTCCCCAACAGGTCATTGCTCTCTTCCAGATTCTTCTGGTGCTCCTGACTGGAATCCGCTGAGAGAACGCCCGTTTGGACATACATCTTGATGGAGGGGACTTCATTGATGACGTGCTGGGGGATCAGACGCATGAGTGACTTGGTCGCTTCTTCCAACTCCACCGCATGGTTGATGATGGGGTTCACGAACGTGATGTATTCGAATATGATAAACAATGCAATCACCACTGTAACCAGAACCTCGATGAGGCAACCTGTTTGCAGCCACTCCATGGCAGCAATCTTATAGTGGTCCTCTGACTCACGCAGCAGATGGAAGAGCTCTTTCATGCTGCACCACATATGATGCACCATCCAACTGGTCTCCTGTTCTCCCGGCATGTGCAGCAGGTCAGTGAACGACTTGAAGATCGTCATCCACTCCATCATGAGTTGGTTGACGCCGTGTTCCCGGAACGTCTCGTGGGATTCAGGGGTGTTGGACCCAATAGTGTGGACATGCCCTCCCTTGCTTTCACCTCCAAAATACAAATCCTGTCGCAGCTCAGTAATCGCTTCTAAATCTGCTTTCAGCTTCCGAACATCGTTCGACACGAACCTCCCTCCGCGGTGATACTGCAAGAATTCCACGTGATAAAGACATCTCATCAAAAGCCAATCACGGTCCGTCGCCAGGGCCACCTCAGATGGATACCGGGACGAAATCATAATGTGAACGACACCATATCCAATAACCGCAAGCATGCCAAGCAGAGCTGCCAAAATGGCAACCCGGTATGTGGTCTGGTTGTGTGTATTGGACAGAATGCTCTCCTCAGTCATGGATCCAGCCCTTAAGTCCAGGATTTTACTCATCAAGTACATGACCAGCCCGACGGAAGAGATCATGAACAGGGCGGTTGCGGCAATCAAGAAATATGCCACCAAATCAAGATACTGCTGTGCAGACTCCATCATTTTGTCCGCTCGGGCCTCTAACATGTGCTCGAATTCATACAATGGCCCCAGAACCATTTCCATCTTGTGTTCATACAACTGATCAAACAAGATGTAACGGGCAACGGCGGCCTGCTGGGACTTGGGCATCTTCATGTCATTGGCCCGGGAGGTGTACCAATACTTTCTCTGTGGAAATTGCAGAAGCTCCTGCTCATATGTAGGCTCTGCTGCATGATCCCAGTGCAATCCATACACTTCCCCCAACTGCGCAGGGTCCATGTCTAAGGCCCATGCCGCCAACACCATGGCAATTTCTTCCGTAAGAATCACCTCCTTCATGGCCTTATGCGAGTCCTCCAACAAGTGATGCTCATCATCCGTCAATCCCATGGCGTACTGTTTTTCTAGAATCTGATCTGCATGGCCACTGCGAAGTTCATCCCAGTAGCGGTGGTAGGCACGCATGTTCCCAAACTGCACAAACTCACGGGAAGCGGCCTGAAGCAAATGATCTGCTTGTGACGCCTCCACTGTCAACTTCCAAGACTGCAACTTCCACGACGCACGGCTCTGCTGCTCCTCATTCAGCACCGTCGTACTGCCCAGCAACGCCAGCTCGATTGCCACCACGACAATGGCCGACAACAGGATTAACGTGAGCTTTTTGCTGATAAGCCGCAACCTCTTGACCAGCAGAAGCACAATTAGAAAGCAGGCAAGCAGCAAGCCATAAACGACAAATGAGAGGGCAATGAAGAAATGTACTTGACTCAGGGCTGCTTCCACTTCCCTGTCCTTGCGTTCTTCCAGCAACCGTTCAAACTCATGCACCTCCGTCCTCACCCGCCCCTCATCAGTGTGGTACTTCTCGTCAAAAAGAATGCTGCGGGCAATGAGGCCCTGCAAATCCGGTGGAAGCGCAAGGTCATGTTCGCTGGTGGTGTAATGCAGGCCATTGTCGTAGTGGTCTGTCCAATCGAAGGGGTGGAGATCCTCGGCCACATCCCACGTGAAACCTGCAATCTCACGATACTCAGTGATGTCCAAACCATGTGCAGCAATGGCCAGACGAAGGGCCACCTCAATGGACTTCTCAACGGCGTGCTCTTCTGCAACAGCCCAGGCAATGTGCAGCTGCTCCTCTTTTGTGGCCCCAAGCTCCACCAAGCGGTCCAGTGGATACTCCAACTCTCCAGAATGCAGTAGTTTCCAATATCGGTCGTAATGCACCTTCTCCACAAATTGAGTGAATCCACGAGCCTCTGAAGTCAAATAGTCTGAGTTGTCAAGGATCGACTGCGCCAGAAACAGGGACTCTTCTCGCGATTTCAGCACCTTTGGGATTTCGTGTTGACTGACCATGATGTAGTAGATGCAGGCAACAGCCATCAGCGACAACAGAAATTGCAAGACCAAAATGCCAATGAGGATGATAATAGACTTGTTACTGATCAGGTTGTCGTTGCTGTTGCCCGCCTGCGCATAGCCGTCGTCCTCGTTCATAAGGGCCACATCCATCCCTTGCTTCTGCAATGGGCTTCCTTGTTCTCCCTCGTCATTGTTATCGTTCTCATTCAAATTCAAGTCAAGGCTTGTCACATCCTTCTTTTTTTTGGTTGCAGCCACTTCATCTGGGCGATCGAAATTCTCCAGCAACATCTCGGCCTCTTCTGCTAGATTCTCAAGGGTCGCATACGGAATCTTGGTGAACAGATGCAATGCAATGGACTTTTCAATGTTGATTCGGCGGAAGCTCCAGCTGTAGACGATGAATACCCCCAATACAACAGTCACTGCTCCCACTGCTACCACCACCTGAAGCACACCGTGCTGTTGTACGAGGGAATCACCATCAGCCACCAGGGTGTTCACCGACACATTCCAGCTGTGTGCAATGGTAGTAGGCCCGTTATCCATGAGGAACTTCAACCCCAGGTCGAGCTTCTCAGACCCAGATGCACCAGCTTGCACCTTGAACTTCGCACCATGGGGCGCTCCTCCCCCTCCCGACGAGTTGCCATGGTGACCACCGGATAGCGAATCTGCAAATGCATAAATATTGGTCGCTGTGATGAACCCCACATCCCACATCGATACAATCTCTGTGAACTCATGGCGGGGACTCGTGTCGGTCGTGGTGATCAGGGGCACTTTCGGAACACGGAAAAAATCAAGCATAGAACCCGAGACCGACAGGTCGCCAGTCGTAATCTCCCGTTGACCGTGCAGGATCTCGTGACTGACATTGTACAGAAACTCCACCACATCAATGCCACATGTGTCCAGCCCTGGCACGAGGCTGGCAAGGGCCACTGCCGACGCTTCGGCCGTGGCTGTGCGCACAATACTGGCCTCTGCAATCTCATGAATGTGGTTCTGGAGAGCTCTGCTGAAGTAGTAGTACAGTCCGCAGGACGTGCCCAGCAGCAGCAGCAGCAACAGAAAAGCCAACTGGATGTTCGAGGACAAGCGGTTGACAGGTTGGCCAGATCCTGCACCACTGGTGCCCTTGTCAGGGTTTTTCTGCAGCCACTTGATGGCCCCCACGCCCATGCTGCTGTCTCGTGATGAAACTCGACTGGAGTTCCCTTTACTGTGCTGACTGCCAGCAGCGCTGCGGCTCTTCGGTTCGGCGTTCTCCTCCAGCAATTCAGCTTCATTTAACACGACTTGGGCAGTCTCTTGGTCGTTCATAACCGTCTGGATAAAACGAGCCATCTGCCGTAACACAATGGGGTTTCGCTGCTGCACCTGGCCCAAAGCCCGAAAAATGTCAAGAGCAGCCAGACTGGACTTGTTGATGGAGCTTGTGACAGAATTGAGCCTCTCGACATTGACTTTATCAGACATCAGCACATGCCACAACGACACCATTTGCACCAGTGCAGCACGGTGGTGCCGCCGAGCCTCCTTCATCAATCCCGTGGTCTGCAAGTCATGCAAGCGACTTGTGCTGGCGGCCATGTTGCTGATCAATTTGTACGACATATACCATGTGTCCAGCGGTGCATTGCCGGCAAGCAATACGGCTTTGAGGTATGCATACGCCTGGGTCTGCTCTTGCGGGATCATGGAGGCCATGAAAATGCCATAATGGGCCTTTACGAAGGTGGAATCTGGGTACCGCTCCAAAGCGCGCTTGTACACATTGTCGCAGTAGTGGATGAGGTTCTGCATGAAGTCCGGGGTCAAATCTCTGCGATTGTACATGAAACGCACAGCGAGCTCGACATCCAACGTAATCCTGACAATTGGGATATGGCTGGTGATGATCAAGCCTGATGCACCACGCAGGACAGGCAGGCGGACCATGGCCTTGATACTTCCTGCATGTGGGGCATCAATGGTCTCCTCATCCACCTCCTCGGGCTCAGGCATATCCCGATACGGGTATTGGAACATATTTGGGAAACCATCTGAGGGCACATCGTAGCGGGGGCTGAACCGGCGCCGATTCATCCAGAAGCCCAAAAGGATCACAGGGATAGCCACACCAATCCAGATCCATGAAAGGAGTTCATGCATGCTGGGGCTCTGCAGAATCAGTATGACAACAGCCATTACTGCCGTGACAGCACACAGAGTCAATAAGCCCAGCTGGAACGAGTTCATGCCAGTGCCCAGGTGCGGTTGGCAGTACCAGAAAGCACAGGCAGACGCCAAGCTTCCCAGTGCCCAGATCACCTGCGGTACCACCGGAGATGCACTTGCCAACAAAACCAATGTCAACGTCACAAAGAGCCAATTCATGACGTGCACGCGGCCAGTCGAGGCCGCATAAAGGGAGTTGGATGCAGGAAGCACGTCGAAGAGGAGGCCACGGCTAAGCATACTCCAAAAAACCAGCGGAATGGTGGCAATGAACCCAATCAATCCTTCGCCCCATTTTCCACGAACCCACCCGGCTTGTAGTAAAAGGCGCATAAGTGGGATGAACAAGGGACGGCTGATGAGATAGACCAGGATCCGAACGCAAAAAGGAAGCACCAGACTGAAGTTGTTCCGCGTCTTTTGTTTGATGAAGATGAATTCTATAAGCGCAAAGAAGGTGGTCAGCATGACAAGGCCGACTGCAGTCAAGTTGGCCACCATGAGCACGGTCTGGTCAAATGGCAAACATGTTCCGGCTGGTTCCCAGATTGGGAGGTGTGTAACATACAACACACAACGTAGTGGTCCCACCCACGGTATGGCTTCTACGAAGGAGATGGCGAGTAACTGCATTGCTTCGATGATGAGCACGATCGCCTCAAAGCCAACTGGCACCACAAAGTCCAGAACTTCCAGAAAGGCACCAATTTCCGACCCCACAGCTCTGCCGTTCGCCGACACAATAGAGGCCACGGTCGACGGGGCAGCCGAGGCAGCGACTGCACTCCCACCGGATGACATTGCAAGCCAAGAATCAGCCAAAAAGATCTATGCATATATGCATCAAGGGGCACATGCAACCACAGCGCAACGGTAGCCCCAGCAAACATAGGTGCACCGTAACATCTGCGCCATGCATTGCACGTATGCCACGACAAGAAACATGTAACCCGTACCTTGGCATACCCTTGCACCCTAATGATCAAGATTTGCGACTAACACCGAGCTGGGTCTTTATAGCACTCGGAAAAAAGGCTCATTTTCATCTCAAAATGGACCACCACACTGCGCCATGGCATGAGAGTCAACTCGTTGAGCACCCATTTGCAATCATTTGATAGCCCAATCCCTGTGGAAGAAGAACGGTCCTTGTTGGAGACGCCTACATGACACATTGGTTGTCAAAATCCAAGGGGAGCAAAACGGAGGCAAACACCACGCAAGACTTGTCATGCACGTGAGCTGTAGACAGTGCCGGCAGTAATGGTCCCAAACTTTCAGAACTTCCTGACAACAGACTGAAAAACGGCTCCTTTTCACCTCAAAATAGACCACCGTATGACACCACGGTGTGAGAGACCTCATCGGACACCGTGCAGTAGGTGGTCTGCGGATCACTGATCTGCGAGGTCCATATACCCCCTCCCCCACCCTAGAATGATCCATGGGTCACAGATCACCTACCCCATAACCCCCCCCCCACTGGCTAGCAAACTGACCTGCGGTTTTTCTGGACTATCCATCCACCAATTCATTTTCAGAAAAAATTATCCAACACCTAGTGTAACATGCAAGAACAAATCAAATAAATGATCCACCACAAATCAATCAATGCGGGCACACAGGCAAAAGCTCCACGGTGGAAAGAAAAAACAGAGCCCCAACAATAGGGTTGTCACGATTCATCTTCAAAACAAAATGATCCAACCCCTAGTGTCACATCAAAGCAACGCACTGATCCACCAATTCATCTAAGGGAAACGGGCTATTAAGCTGTTTTTCTGCCAAAAAAAAAGGGCTGTAGTGAGCGAATAATAGCCTGTTTTTTCTTTAAAAACGGGGTAACAGCCCATTTTTTTTGCGGAAAAAAACAGGTTGTCTGGCGAACGCTAGGGTACCAAGACCATCCACTTTGTGAACCCCCGGTGACCGTGGTGGTCCCCCCTTGCCTCGCAAAGCACACTTTGACAAGAAGCAAAGCAAAAAATGACGTACGAAATCAACTGTTGGATGACATGAATAAAAACCCTGCCACCAGCATGGGAAAAACGTCACTGTACATACACTGCATAGGATAGTTTTGAATAGTCACTTTTGATTAGCACGTGTTAGTTTCGATAACCTTGTCCTCCGATGAAGGAGACAATGTGGTACCATGAGAAGGAAAGGAGGGGAATAGGGTTAGAGTGAGGCATTCGCTGAATCCGAATCATAAAGTCACTTCACTCAAACTCACTCCTTTGCGCAACAAGGGCCAAGCATTGAACCATCTTTAGCACCCTCCCCCTTACAACTGTTTTTACATAAATTAGATTTGTAGGTTTGACCACGCTCTTTTGCACACTAACCCCCTTTTGGCACCTCTTTTGGCACCCTTTTCACGCCCTTCTTGCGGCTCCTTTTTCCGCGAAAACCCCCTATTCCAGCCTTTCCGGAGCCCCCTTTTGCGCAAAAACCCCTTTGCCACATGCGATAGGAGTCAAACACGGCACAGCAAGCAAATCTTGAGATGAACATCACGCCTCTTTTCGGGCCCCCTTTTCACGCCCATTTTGTTCTCATTCCAGGCATGTGAAGCGCCACTGAGCGCCACTCCTCAACGGGCATGGGGCAACGGCTGCCATGAGTTGGCATTTGCACGGGGCAAGGGGCATTGGGGCAAGCCAATGGTTGGATTGGCATGCGCGCCACTTGGGGACGGGGAGGCCAGAGAACTGCTGGAGATGACAAAGAGTGCCGAGGAGTTGGTGGCGGAGATGCAAATCGTTTCTTGGTTTGCCCGCCAATGGGAGCGCACGGAGGAGGCCAAGGCACAATGGGCCTTGGAAGAGGTCTGTTTCTGCAGTTTGCTGTGGTTTGCACTGTTCGTCCAAAGCCCGGTCCAAACGCGTCCTCGTACCAGCTGAAATGAACTATCCGATCCGATCGTCTCGATCCGTTTATGCTGTTTGTCCAAGACCAGTCCAGGCCGGTCTTTGTACCAATTGAACTAAGCTGCACAAAACGATGGGTTTGGGAGAAAACGGCTGCTTTGTGCATGTCTTCGGGCCGAACAAGAATGCCAAGAGAGCCTCGGGTCTGATGTGCCGACTCCTGCGTAAAGCCCACAGGCACGCTTGTGCTTTGTTTTGCACTGGCGATCCGTGCCTTTGGTGTTTTTTATTTGTACAATGTACAAACAATGGGACTGGCAACAACTTTTGTTTCTTCGACGAATTGCGTTTCTGAACTGCCCATTGTGTGTGCCTTGTTCAGTGTGTCATGAAGAGGAACTCCTCCGTCCCCCCCCTCTCCCCCAAAGAGACCCCCCCCTTCCCACAGTGCAATAGAAATACAAATAGCAATAGGAAGAAAGAGAGGCCGAGTGGGAGAGAATGAGGAAGGAGCAACAACAGCTCCAAGAAGAGTTGGATGCCTTGCGGAGTGGAAAGGTTTGCCTTGGTGTTGTGTTGTTTTGGTTGTTGTTGCATTGTGGGAAGTAAGTATAACATGCTGCCTAACACTGTAGGCCTCTGTGGAAGGGCCCCCGTCTGGGAATGGGGGAAAGAATGAGAAGAGAGAAGAAGAGCCCCCTAAACCGGGCGATGACAATGGTGCCGACGAGAACGTGGAGGTGGACCCTGATGAGCCCCCACAAGTGTGCACTGCATAAACAGCTGGAAATGATTGGACCGCAGTCTCTCGGCCTAGGGACCTGATATGGATCATAGACCACAGGTATGTGCTTGGTTTGGCTGGGTCATCCACTGGCTGCTCCATTCAAGGGGTTGTTTTTTGACTTTTCGGACCAGCGGATCCGGGGTGCCAAAATGGGACCCGCAGACCAGGTATCCCCCCCCGACGGGATGTTGGCGACCCTATATCTCCAGGATTAAGGGGAGTTAAATTGGGCCATCCTGGGACAGTCTAGTATGGACCCTGCCCAACATGTACCCCACCTGGCAGAGCGTGAGCCAATTTCATTACGCATCATCCAGCGAAAGTCCCGTCCTCAAAGGGTGCACCACGGCCAAACGGCGCCCAAAGAGAAAAGTGGGAAAGCCCGGCAAACTTGACACCTAGCCGGACACATAATTCACCTGCATTGCACTCTTGGTCATCGCCACCTTTGCCCTAACACTCAGACTATGCGCCCCGGGCGCCCCTATATGCACCTCCGCAATAGGCAACACTGGTCCATGTGCATGTTCTATTGTTACTTCCTTTTCTTGCAGCATCGGAACCGCCGCTCTAGGGTCTGAAGCGGCTGCATGTCGGTTAGAAGCCGTCTTCTTGTACGGTGCACGTACCTGTGTACACTGATGGGCCCTTGCCCATGCTGTGCCTTTTTGGTCACACCCCACCCATGCGCCGCCAGGCTATCATTGATGGTGTGGTTGTCCACGACCCCTAGCACCCCTAGTCTCCCATGGAGGAGGCTTATAGCCTCCGGTGACTCCCCTCCATGGCAAAGCAGGAGAGCTTTGACAAGATTCTCCACTTCTTTGCAAAAAAAAATACATGTGGTCGATCCAAAGTTGCGTCCACAAAAGTTTGCCCCACTGGAGCTCATTGTGGGCGCTGCCCAGAGCGATGCTATGTCTCCGGAGCCGCCCCAAGTGAGCTCCACACAACCATGCGACACGCTAGGCGAACACACTCATGCTTGCAAAATTTTCCCACCAGGTGTTGCACACTGAATCCCAACTTTTCCCTGCTACTTGATGGTGCCCCACACTGGGGTGTTGTAGGCAAGCATCAATGACCTTTTCCCCTGCCTTGTTCCGCATAAAGTGTATGGTAGCAAGCAGCACACTCCATCCTTACCTTCCCCTTGTTGTTTGCCTTCTTATTGTTTAATGAGGCACAGGTGCAAATTGTTGCAGCAAGCCGTTCATCGGAAATTGGCTGCAGCATGGTGCGTGCAACAGTGGCCGGTGCCTTAGCTGTCCTTTGTACCACTAGGTCCCGTGTCCCATTGATGCCGCACAAAAGGACACGGAGGACCCCGTTGAGGCCATAATGAGGCACTCCCCTATCCCCCGTAATAGTCCTATATGTGTTCCTTTGGCCATGGCTCCCGAGGTCATCGTGCGTCCCCCATGTCGCCCGTGGGGGAAAGGTGGCTCTGGGGTTTTTGAGACTGCCAAATCTATTTTTTCGGTTTGTTTTGTGTGTGTTTGCCATTTTCCATGTCAGAGCAAATTTGGAGGTGTATCCCCAGTGTCCTACGTGTGTTGCGTGACGCGCTCTGCCCTTCCAACCGCCACGCACACGTCGGACACGTCCTGCGCGTTCCATGTGTCTTGGTAACGGCTCTGATGTTGTTCCTGGGGACAAGTTGTGTCCTCCGCGTCCTGTGTGTTGTGTTGTGTCGTGTTTGTAGGTTCGGGTCCGGCAACACAAAGCGGGGTTAGCTCCCCTAAGACCTGAGGGCTATTGGTAGGCCCTGCACGGTCCGGTAGCGACCGGTAGGTATGTTGTGTTGTTCCTCATGTGTGATGACAGCGATGACGATCATGACGACGACCATGCCCAACCTCTTCAAGTGACGTCCCCTTGTCATTCTAAGTTCCTTCTCAACACCATGTCGCCACCGCTTCTTCCTAGTGCATAGCAGCTGCCCGGTTCGCATCTCGAGCAGTGACCCGATGTCCGCTACCAATGTGCAGCCTGGGACCGCATCCGTCATCTTCCAGATCAAACAACAAACAAGCGGTTATCATGTGAGATGGGTACAAGGAGTCAAAGGGAAGGATCGGAAGACAAAGGAAACCCACGGCACGCGCTTCCTGTCCCATTGCATTAGCTACCAGATCCACACGCGTGAGACAAGGAGTGGGAGGAAGGAGAGGAAGATTGAGAACAAACGCACCCAAGGCGACTACCAGATTGCGCTGCACAGGCTGAAGGGCGACTCCGTTTGGGGATTAATCCCCAATGAGGTGTGCTGCACCTGCACAACACGCACGACGGTTGCCTTGTCCCCAAGGGCAAACTAAAAGCCAAACGCGCCCGACGCGCCCGGCGTGCAAGACTTCGTGTTTGGCTCCAAGGACAGTTGTGGAGCCAACGTGCAACACAAGCCCAGCATGCATTCCGTGCAGGACAACCCAAATCCCAAGAAGGAGAAAAAGAAGAGGAAGGGGAAGAGCGAGGCGAAAAAGAAGGAGAAGACAAAGGAAAGGGAGAAAAAAGAGAAAGATAGCGAGGGACGAAAAGCCAAAGGAAAAGCCGAGGTGGCCAGAATGACATCAAGGAAGGCACCGCAGTCCACCTGCATGGAGAGGTCCCCCCAAAGTGGGGAGAATGAGTCGGGGTCAGGGAGCCCCAATGGCAGTGACGGTGGCAGTGGCAGCGGGTGGGGCAATGGATCAGGCAGTGGGTCCAATAGCACCACCAGTGGCTCATCCACCAGTGAAGAGGATGAACTGGCGAAGGTGGCCAAGGCGAAAAGCGCACTACGGCAGGGGAAGGGGGAGGCTGTCGCGGAATGGGGACCCAAGAAGTCTCCCAAGCCCCACTTTCTCGTCGAGACAAAAGGTTAACTGCCTCTAGACTTGCCGACGGGGCAAACACGGCAAAAAAAACACAAGGGAAGTCACGCACAAGTTCACAGCCTGACCATTTTGAGAAGTTTCTGCAAGCAGCAGACTACAAGTGCAGCCTGGGACAGGTGGTGCATCACTACAAGGAATGCTTGCGCACCACGCCGCACCCTGCTGAAGGTTTGTGTTCCGCGTGTCTTGTGCGTCTTCCGTATTGTTAGTACTGATGTCTCCATCTGCCGGTTTCGTCGTCGGCTGCGCCGTACGCGCTTTCCCCGTTGGCTCTTTGGGTGTCCCTGGGGCCCGAATGTCATCGCACGCTTGCTACGTGCTTTGCAGCCTGTCCCACTGCTTGTAGATTGCCGGGATTTGGCAATGGCGATTACCATCTGGTCGACGGCTGCACCCCGGAGAATCCAAGCAGTTCTCAGTTGCGGCACAAAGAATTGTTCCAACCCAAGCCAAGCCCCTGAATACTTCCCGCACAAGTTCCCCAACATTGCACCGCACAGGGCAGCCGCCTCCATTATCCGGATGGTTGGATGGTGCACGCAAGGTCGTTCCTCCGTTGAACCTTGTGCCGAACCCGCACAAGGTGTGAAGCCGCAAGGGGTAGCGTTGGGAGCGACGCTGTTCTTTGCTCAAGCAGGACGACCGGAAGCGGCGTGTCCGTATGTTTTCCAGGATTAGGGGTGTACGCGATGACAACCTCATTGACGTGCCGTCAGCAATCAAGTATGAACAGACGTTGAAGGCTGCCAGCATGTTGCGGTACATACTGACGGCGGAGGATGATGCTGATGAGGACGTCCTTGCAAATGTAGGGTAGAATTGGCAATTGATCGGCAGCCGAGAGTAGGACGAGTACTTGCGGTGGCAGCGACAACGGGTATGCCGTCCGCATGTTCACCACGTTCTGCATGATGTCTCCAAGTTTGTCCCCGCCTGCCTGTTATCCCCTTGCGCGCATTTTGCGCGTTCCACGTGTTGCCTCTCACAGTGTCCCTGGGGCCGGCAAATCGCGCGCGCTCCGTGATATTGTTTTGTAGACTTCGCTTTACTATCCGCCGTACGAACCGCAGCTGTCCCAACCGCACCCGTCCGAACCGCAGCACTATGAGCCTTACTACCACCAGCAACACAAATAGGTGGGCAACAGGAACCCTATCAACCGGCGCCCACAATCCTCCCTCCCCCACCAACTCTCGAAAGTGTTGTCCACGAGGCCCATGAACGCGGGGAACGTGACGACAAGCCGGCAAGGCAGCCACCGGAGGTGAAGATGGAGGCACCCGCGGATGGTGACGAGGAGAAGATGGAGCCACAGGATGACGGAGGGCGTCTGGACCCTCCTCCGCCACGCGTACCACCACTTGTGACACAGCAACTGCAGGACGATTCGCAAGGAAGTTCAGGTGACGGGTGTGTCTCATTCTGCGCGCTCTGCGAGTCTTGCGCGTTTCATTCGGCTGTGTCCCTCGGGACACTGCAGCATGCTCTATGAATGCACGCGCCGACCGCACTATCTTTGTCGTTGTCCGTGGTGACATCCCGCATGTCTTGCATATCGTGCGCGTTCCACAAGATGTACTAACGGAAGTTGCGGACGAGAGTGGGATGCGGATGCAGTACTTGGCCGACGGTCGTCACAGCCAGCAGGCGGTTCGCGCCGTGGACCATCGTGGGTACCAGGGTCTGAACTCGGCTTGTGTGGCAGCACTAGCAATGACGAGGCAAAGCAGCAGATGACAGTGACCAGGAGTGGCAGGACTAGGGGGGGTAGTAGGGGGATGGAAGTGTGTGGACAGTGCGTAGTAGTGGCGGGTGAAGTTGTGCATGCAGCAGCGGGGAAAGCCACTGGCGGTGAGGCGGGCCCAGGTGGACAGTGGGTGCAGAGGCGATGGAGGAGGGAGGAGGAGAAGAATGCACCTGTGTGGTCTAACCGGGTACCGCACACGGTTGACTAACCAAGTGACCGTGAACGTGACCGTGGCGTGCAAGCAGAAGAAAGTGGAGAGAAGAAAGGAGAAAGAAGAACAAAGAAAGAAGGGACAGGATAAGGGCAAGCGGGGTGGGGGGATATTGTGAAGAGAAAGGATACGGGGAGGAGGGAGAGAACCTAGTGCTCCGTGAGTCAGTCGAGCGATCGTGGACTTGTGACTGGCCTCGCGTGGCCTTGCTTGCTAGGGCACCTTCCGTTTGGGGAGTGGCAGAGCAATGTACATAGTATTTGTAAACCTTGTACTGCTGCACAACGCGCATGACACCCCCGATGCGCCGCACGGCTGCAGGGACACGTGGACGCCTGTAACACGTAGAACACCTAGGTAGGGCTCCAGGCACATGGTCGGGGACAACGTGCACGACACGCAGAACACTCTCCACGCGTGTTTCCTTTTTGTGCAAAGCTCACAACACAATGCCTACGTTGGAACGACTATCACGTGGACCCTGTGCCGCCAACCTACTGATGTCTCCATCTGCCGGTTTCGTCGTCGGCTGCGCCGTACGCGCTTTCCCCGTTGGCTCTTTGGGTGTCCCCGGGGCCCGAATGTCATCGCACGCGTGCTACGTGCTCTGCAGCCTGTCCCACTGCCTGTGGATTGCCGGGATTTGGCAATGGCGATTACCATTTGGTCGACGGCTGCACCCCGGAGAATCCAAGCAGTTCCTAGTTGCGGCACAAAGAATTGTTCCAACCCAAGCCAAGCCCCTGAATACTTCCCGCACAAGTTCCCCAACATTGCACCGCACAGGGCAGCCGCCTCCATTATCCGGATGGTTGGATGGTGCACGCAAGGTCGTTCCTCTGCTGAACCTTGTGCCGAACCCGCACAAGGTGTGAAGCCGCAAGGGGTAGCGTTGGGAGCGACGCTGTGCTTTGCTCAAGCAGGACGACCGGAAGCGGCGTGTCCGTATGTTTTCCAGGATTATTGGTGTACGCGATGACAACCTCATTGACGTGCCGTCAGCAATCAAGTATGAACGGACGTTGAAGGCTGCCAGCATGTTGCGGTATATACTGACGGCGGAGGATGATGCTGATGAGGACGTCCTTGCAAATCTAGGGTAGAATTGGCAACTGATCGGCAGCCGAGAGTAGGACGAGTACTTGCGGTGGCAGCGACAGCGGGTATGCCGTCCGCATGTCCACCACGTTCTGCATGATGTCTCCAAGTTTGTCCCTGCCTGCCTGTTATCCCCTTGCGCGCATTTTGCGCGTTCCACGTGTTGCCTCTCACAGTGTCCCTGGGGCCGGCAAATCCCGCGTGCTCCGTGATATTGTTCTGTAGACTTCGCTTTACTATCCGCCGTACGAACCGCAGCTGTCCCAACCGCACCCGTCCGAACCGCAGCACTATGAGCCTTACCACCACCAGCAACACAAGTAGTATGGGCAACAGGAACCCTTTCAACCGGCGCCCACAATCCTCCCTTCCCCACCAACTCTCGAAAGTGTTGTCCACGAGGCCCATGAAGGCGGGGAACGTGACGACAAGCCGGCAAAGCAGCCACCGGAGGTGAAGATGGAGGCACCCGCGGATGGTGACGAGGAGAAGATGGAGCCACAGGATGACGGAGGGCGTCCGGACCCTCCTCCGCCACGCGTACCACCACTTCTGACGCAGCAACTGCAGGACGATTCGCAAGGAAGTTCAGGTGACGGGTGTGTCATTCTGCGCGCTCTGCGAGTCTTGCGCGTTCCATTCGGCTGTGTCCCTCGGGACACTGCAGCATGCTCTATGAGTCGCACGCGCCGACCGCACTATCTTTGTCGTTGTCCGTGGTGACATCCCGCATGTCTTGCATATCCTGCGCGTTCCACAAGATGCACTAACGGAAGTTGCGGCGGGAGTGTGATGGGGATGCAGTAAGTACTTGGCCGACGGTCGTCACAGCCAGCAGGCGGTTCGCGCCGTGGACCATCGTGGGTACCAGGGTCTGAACTCGGCTGGTGTGGCAACTCTAGCAATGACGAGGCAAAGCAGCAGATGACAGCGACCAGGAGTGGCAGGACTAGGGGGGGTAGTAGGGGGATGGAAGTGTGTGGACAGTGCGTAGTAGTGGCGGGTGAAGTTGTGCATGCAGCAGCGGGGAAAGCCACTGGCGGTGAGGCGGGCCCAGGTGGACAGTGGGTGCAGAGGCGATGGAGGAGGGAGGAGGAGAAGAATGCACCTGTGTGGTCTAACCGGGTACCGCACACGGTTGGCTAACCAAGTGACCGTGAACGTGACCGTGGCGTGCAAGCAGAAGAAGGTGGAGAGAAGAAAGGAGAAAGAAGAACAAAGAAAGAAGGGACAGGAGAAGGGCACGCGGGTGGGGGGAGATTGTGAAGAGAAAGGATAAGGGGAGGAGGGAGAGAACCCAGTGCTCCGTGAGTCAGTCCAGCGATCGTGGACTTGTGATTGGCCTCGCGTGGCCTTGCTTGCTAGGGCACCTTCCGTTTGGGGAGTGGCAGAGCAATGTACATAGTATTTATAAACCTTGTACTGCTGCACAACGCGCATGCCGCCCCCGATGCGCCGCACGGCTGCAGGGACACGTGGATGCCTGTAACACGTAGAACACCTAGGTAGGGCTCCAGGCACATGGTCGGGGACAACGTGCACGACACGCGGAACACTCTCCACGCGTGTTTCCTTTTTGTGCAAAGCTCACAACACAATGCCTACGTTGGAACGACTATCACGTGGACCCTGTGCCGCCAACCTACTGATGTCTCCATCTGCCGGTTTCGTCGTCGGCTGCGCGGTACGCGCTTTCCGCGTTGGCTCTTTGGGTGTCCCTGGGGCCCGAATGTCATCACACGCGTGCTACGTGCTCTGCAGCCTGTCCCACTGCTTGTAGATTGCCGGGATTTGGCAATGGCGATTACCATCTGGTCGACGGCTGCACCCCGTAGAATCCAAGCAGTTCTCAGTTGCGGCACAAAGAATTGTTCCAACCCAAGCCAAGCCCCTGAATACTTCCCGCACAAGTTCCCCAACCTTGCACCGCACAAGGCAGCCGCCTCCATTATCCGGATGGTTGGATGGTGCACGCAAGGTCGTTCCTCCGCTGAACCTTGTGCCGAACCCGCACAAGGTGTGAAGCCGCAAGGGGTAGCATTGGGAGCGACGCTGTGCTTTGCTCAAGCAGGACGACCGGAAGCGGCGTGTCCGTATGTTTTCCAGGATTAGTGGTGTACGCGATGACAACCTCATTGACGTGCTGTCAGCAATCAAGTATGAACAGACGTTGAAGGCTGCCAGCATGTTGCGGTACATACTGACGGTGGAGGATGATGCTGATGAGGACGTCCTTGCAAATCTAGGGTAGAATTAACAACTGATCGGCAGCCGAGAGTAGGACGAGTACTTGCGGTGGCAGCGACAGCGGGTATGCCATCCGCATGTCCACCACGTTCTGCATGATGTCTCCAAGTTTGTTCCTGCCTGCCTGTTATCCCCTTGCGCGCATTTTGCGCGTTCCACGTGTTGCCTCTCACAGTGTCCCTGGGGCCGGCAAATCGCGCGCGCTCCGTGATATTGTTCTGTAGACTTCGCTTTACTATCCGCTGTACGAACCGCAGCTGTCCCAACCGCACCCGTCCGAACCGCAGCACTATGAGCCTTACCACCACCAGCAACACAAGTAGTATGGGCAACAGGAACCCTTTCAACCGGCGCCCACAATCCTCCCTTCCCCACCAACTCTCGAAAGTGTTCTTCACGAGGCCCATGAACGCGGGGAACGTGACGACAAGCCGGCAAAGCAGCCACCGGAGGTGAAGATGGAGGCACCCGCGGATGGTGACGAGGAGAAGATGGAGCCACAGGATGACGGAGGGCGTCCGGACCCTCCTCCGCCACGCGTACCACCACTTCTGACGCAGCAACTGCAGGACGATTCGCAAGGAAGTTCAGGTGACGGGTGTGTCATTCTGCGCGCTCTGCGAGTCTTGCGCGTTCCAATCGGCTGTGTCCCTCGGGACACTGCAGCATGCTCTATGAGTCGCACACGCCGACCGCACTATCTTTGTCGTTGTCCGAGGTGACATCCCGCATGTCTTGCATATCCTGCGCGTTCCACAAGATGCACTAACGGAAGTTGCGGACGAGAGTGGGATGCGGATGCAGTACTTGGCCGACGGTCGTCACAGCCAGCAGGCGGTTCGCGCCGTGGACCATCGTGGGTACCAGGGTCTGAACTCGGCTGGTGTGGCAGCACTAGCAATGACGAGGCAAAGCAGCAGATGACACTGACCAGGAGCGGCAGGACTAGGGGGGGTAGTAGGGGGATGGAAGTGTGTGGACAGTGCGTAGTAGTGGCGGGTGAAGTTGTGCATGCAGCAGCGGGGAAAGCCACTGGCGGTGAGGCGGGCCCAGGTGGACAGTGGGTGCAGAGGCGATGGAGGAGGGAGGAGGAGAAGAATGCACCTGTGTGGTCTAACCGGGTACCGCACACGGTTGGCTAACCAAGTGACCGTGAACGCGACCGTGGCGTGCAAGCAGAAGAAAGTGGAGAGAAGAATGGAGAAAGAAGAACAAAGAAAGAAGGGACACAATAAGGGCAAGCGGGGTGGGGGGATATTGTGAAGAGAAAGGATAAGGGGAGGAGGGAGAGAACCTAGTGCTCTGTGAGTCAGTCCAGCGATCGTGGACTTGTGATTGGCCTCGCGTGGCCTTGCTTGCTAGGGCACCTTCCGTTTGGGGAGTGGCAGAGCAATGTACATAGTATTTGTAAACCTTGTACTGCTGCACAACGCGCATGACGCCCCCGATGCGCCGCACGGCTGCAGGGACACGTGGACGCCTGTAACACGTAGAACACCTAGGTAGGGCTCCAGGCACATGGTCGGGGACAACGTGCACGACACGCGGAACACTCTCCACGCGTGTTTCCTCTTTGTGCAAAGCTCACAACACAATGCCTACGTTGGAACGACTATCACGTGGACCCTGTGCCGCCAACCTACTGATGTCTCCATCTACCGGTTTCGTCGTCGGCTGCGCCGTACGCGCTTTCCGCGTTGGCTCTTTGGGTGTCCCTTGTGCCCGAATGTCATCACACGCCTGCTACGTGCTCTGCAGCCTGTCCCACTGCTTGTAGATTGCCGGGATTTGGCAATGGCGATTACCATCTGGTCGACGGCTGCACCCCGTAGAATCCAAGCAGTTCTCAGTTGCGGCACAAAGAATTGTTCCAACCCAAGCCAAGCCCCTGAATACTTCCCGCACAAGTTCCCCAACATAGCACCGCACAGGGCAGCCGCCTCCATTATCCGGATGGTTGGAAGGTGCACGCAAGGTCGTTCCTCCGCTGAACCTTGGGCCGAACCCGCACAAGGTGTGAAGCCGCAAGGGGTAGCATTGGGAGCGACAATGTGCTTTGCTCAAGCAGGACGACCGGAAGCGGCGTGTCCGCATGTTTTCCAGGATTAGTGGTGTACGCGATGACAACCTCATTGACGTGCCGTCAGCAACCAAGTATGAACGGACGTTGAAGGCTGCCAGCATGTTGCGGTATATACTGACGGCGGAGGATGATGCTAATGAGGACGTCCTTGCAAATCTAGGGTAGAATTGGCAACTGATCGGCAGCCGAGAGTAGGACGAGTACTTGCGGTGGCAGCGACAGCGGGTATGCCGTCCGCATGTCGACCACGTTCTGCATGATGTCTCCAAGTTTGTCCCTGCCTGCCTGTTATCCCCTTGCGCGCATTTTGCGCGTTCCACGTGTTGCCTCTCACAGTGTCCCTGGGGCCGGCAAATCGCGCGCGCTCCGTGATATTGTTCTGTAGACTTCGCTTTACTATCCGCCGTACGAACCGCAGCTGTCCCAACCGCACCCGTCCGAACCGCAGCACTATGAGCCTTACCACCACCAGCAACACCAGTAGTATGGGCAACAGGAACCCTATCAACCGGCGCCCACAATCCTCCCTCCCCCACCAACTCTCGAAAGTGTTGTCCACGAGGCCCATGAACGCGGGGAACGTGACGACAAGCCGGCAAAGCAGCCACCGGAGGTGAAGATGGAGGCACCCGCGGATGGTGACGAGGAGAAGATGGAGCCACAGGATGACGGAGGGCGTCCGGACCCTCCTCCGCCACGCGTACCACCACTTCTGACGCAGCAACTGCAAGACGATTCGCAAGGAAGTTCAGGTGACGGGTGTGTCATTCTGCGCGCTCTGCGAGTCTTGCGCGTTCCATTCGGCTGTGTCCCTCGGGACACTGCAGCATGCTCTATGAGTCGCACGCGCCGACCGCACTATCTTTGTCGTTGTCCGTGGTGACATCCCGCATGTCTTGCATATCCTGCGCGTTCCACAAGATGCACTAACGGAAGTTGCGGACGAGAGTGGGATGCAGATGCAGTACTTGGCCGACGGTCGTCACAGCTAGCAGGCGGTTCGCGCCGTGGACCATCGTGGGTACCAGGGTCTGAACTCGGCTTGTGTGGCAGCACTAGCAATGACGAGGCAAAGCAGCAGATGACAGTGACCAGGAGTGGCAGGGGTGGGGGGGGTAGTACGGGGATGGAAGTGTGTGGACAGTGCGTAGTAGTGGCGGGTGAAGTTGTGCATGCAGCAGCGGGGAAAGCCAGTGGCGGTGAGGCGGGCCCAGGTGGACAGTGGGTGCAAAGGCGATGGAGGAGGGAGGAGGAGAAGAATGCACCTGTGTGGTCTAACCGGGTACCGCACACGGTTGGCTAACCAAGTGACCGTGAACGTGACCGTGGCGTGCAAGCAGAAGAAAGTGGAGAGAAGAAAGGAGAAAGAAGAACAAAGAAAGAAGGGACAGGATAAGGGCAAGCGGGGTGGGGGGATATTGTGAAGAGAAAGGATAAGGGGAGGAGGGAGAGAACCCAGTGCTCCGTGAGTCAGTCCAGCGATCGTGGACTTGTGATTGGCCTCGCGTGGCCTTGCTTGCTAGGGCACCTTCCGTTTGGGGAGTGGCAAAGCAATGTACATAGTATTTCTAAACCTTGTACTGCTGCACAACGCGCATGACGCCCCCGATGTGCCGCACGGCTGCACGGACACGTGGACGCCTGTAACACGTAGAACACCTAGGTAGGGCTCCAGGCACATGGTCGGGGACAACGTGCACGACACGCGGAACACTCTCCACGCGTGTTTCCTTTTTGTGCAAAGCTCACAACAAAATGCCTACGTTGGAACGACTATCACGTGGACCCTGTGCCGCCAACCTACTGATGTCTCCATCTGCCGGTTTCGTCGTCGGCTGCGCCGTACGCGCTTTCCGCGTTGGCTCTTTGGGTGTCCCTGGGTCCGAATGTCATCGCACGCGTGCTACGTGCTCTTCAGCCTGTCCCACTGCTTGTAGATTGCCGGGATTTGGCAATGGCGATTACCATTTGGTCGACGGCTGCACCCCGGAGAATCCAAGCAATTCTCAGTTGCGGCACAAAGAATTGTTCCAACCCAAGCCAAGCCCCTAAATACTTCCCGCACAAGTTCCCCAACATTGCACCGCAAAGGGCAGCCGCCTCCATTATCCGGATGGTTGGAAGGTGCACGCAAGGTCGTTCCTCCGCTGAACCTTGTACCGAACCCGCACAAGGTGTGAAGCCGCAAGGGGTAGCGTTGGGAGCGACGCATTGCTTTGCTCAAGCAGGACGACCGGAAGCGGCGTGTCCGTATGGGTTCCAGGATTAGTGGTGTACGCGATGACAACCTCATTGACGTGCCGTCAGCAATCAAGTATGAACAGACGTTGAAGGATGCAAGCATGTTGCGGTACATACTGACGGCGGAGGATGATGCTGATGAGGACGTCCTTGCAAATCTAGGGTAGAATTGGCAACTGATCGGCAGCCGAGAGTAGGACGAGTACTTGCGGTGGCAGCGACAGCGGGTATGCCGTCCGCATGTCCACCACGTTCTGCATGATGTCCCCAAGTTTGTCCCTGCCTGCCTGTTATCCCCTTGCGCGCATTTTGCGCGTTCCACGTGTTGCCTCTCACAGTGTCCCTGGGGCCGGCAAATCGCGCGCGCTCCGTGATATTGTTCTGTAGACTTCGCTTTACTATCCGCCGTACGAACCGCAGCTGTCCCAACCGCACCCGTCCGAACCGCAGCACTATGAGCCTTACCACCACCAGCAACACCAGTAGTATGGGCAACAGGAACCCTATCAACCGGCGCCCACAATCCTCCCTCCCCCACCAACTCTCGAAAGTGTTCTCCACGAGGCCCATGAACGCGGGGAACGTGACGACAAGCCGGCAAGGCAGCCACCGGAGGTGAAGATGGAGGCACCCGCGGATGGTGACGAGGAGAAGATGGAGCCACAGGATGATGGAGGGCGTCCGGACCCTCCTCCGCCACGCGTACCACCACTTGTGACGCAGCAACTGCAGGACGATTCGCAAGGAAGTTCAGGCGACGGGTGTGTCTCATTCTGCGCGCTCTGCGAGTCTTGCGCGTTCCATTCGGCTGTGTCCCTCGGGACACTGCAGCATGCTCTATGAGTCGCACGCGCCGACCGCACTATCTTTGTCGTTGTCTGTGGTGACATCCCGCATGTCTTGCATATCCTGCGCGTTCTACAAAATGCACTAACGGAAGTTGCGGACGAGAGTGGGATGCGGATGGAGTACTTGGCCGACGGTCGTCACAGCCAGCAGGCGGTTCGCGCCGTGGACCATCGTGGGTACCAGGGTCTGAACTCGGCTTGTGTGGCAGCACTAGCAATGACGAGGCAAAGCAGCAGATGACACTGACCAGGAGCGGCAGGACTGGGGGGGGTAGTAGGGGGATGGAAGTGTGTGGACAGTGCGTAGTAGTGGCGGGTGAAGTTGTGCATGCAGCAGCGGGGAAAGCCACTGGCGGTGAGGCGGGCCCAGGTGGACAGTGGGTGCAGAGGCGATGGAGGAGGGAGGAGGAGAAGAATGCACCTGTGTGGTCTAACCGGGTACCGCACACGGTTGGCTAACCAAGTGACCGTGAACGTGACCGTGGCGTGCAAGCAGAAGAAAGTGGAGAGAAGAAAGGAGAAAGAAGAACAAAGAAAGAAGGGACAGGATAAGGGCAAGCGGGGTGGGGGGATATTGTGAAGACAAAGGATAAGGGGAGGAGGGAGAGAACCCAGTGCTCCGTGAGTCAGTCCAGCGATCGTGGACTTGTGATTGGCCTCGCGTGGCCTTGCTTGCTAGGGCACCTTCCGTTTGGGGAGTGGCAGAGCAATGTACATAGTATTTCTAAACCTTGTACTGCTGCACAACGCGCATGACGCCCCCGATGCGCCGCACGGCTGCACGGACACGTGGACGCCTGTAACACGTAGAACACCTAGGTAGGGCTCCAGGCACATGGTCGGGGACAACGTGCACGACACGCAGAACACTCTCCACGCGTGTTTCCTTTTTGTGCAAAGCTCACAACAAAATGCCTACGTTGGAACGACTATCACGTGGACCCTGTGCCGCCAACCTACTGATGTCTCCATCTGCCGGTTTCGTCGTCGGCTGCGCCGTACGCGCTTTCCGCGTTGGCTCTTTGGGTGTCCCTGGGTCCGAATGTCATCGCACGCGTGCTACGTGCTCTTCAGCCTGTCCCACTGCTTGTAGATTGCCGGGATTTGGCAATGGCGATTACCATCTGGTCGACGGCTGCACCCCGGAGAATCCAAGCAGTTCTCAGTTGCGGCACAAAGAATTGTTCCAACCCAAGCCAAGCCCCTGAATACTTCCCGCACAAGTTCCCCAACATTGCACCGCAAAGGGCAGCCGCCTCCATTATCCGGATGGTTGGAAGGTGCACGCAAGGTCGTTCCTCCGCTGAACCTTGTGCCGAACCCGCACAAGGTGTGAAGCCGCAAGGGGTAGCGTTGGGAGCGACGCTTTGCTTTGCTCAAGCAAGACGACCGGAAGCGGCGTGTCCGTATGTTTTCCAGGATTAGTGGTGTACGCGATGACAACCTCATTGACGTGCCGTCAGCAATCAAGTATGAACAGACGTTGAAGGCTGCAAGCATGTTGCGGTACATACTGACGGCGGAGGATGATGCTGATGAGGACGTCCTTGCAAATCTAGGGTAGAATTGGCAACTGATCGGCAGCCGAGAGTAGGACGAGTACTTGCGGTGGCAGCGACAGCGGGTATGCCATCCGCATGTCCACCACGTTTTGCATGATGTCTCCAAGTTTGTCCCTGCCTGCCTGTTATCCCCTTGCGCGCATTTTGCGCGTTCCACGTGTTGCCTCTCACAGTATCCCTGGGGCCGGCAAATCCCGCGTGCTCCGTGATATTGTTCTGTAGACTTCGCTTTACTATCCGCCGTACGAACCGCAGCTGTCCCAACCGCACCCGTCCGAACCGCAGCACTATGAGCCTTACCACCACCAGCAACACCAGTAGTATGGGCAACAGGAACCCTATCAACCGGCGCCCACAATCCTCCCTCCCCCACCAACTCTCGAAAGTGTTCTCCACGAGGCCCATGAACGCGGGGAACGTGACGACAAGCCGGCAAGGCAGCCACCGGAGGTGAAGATGGAGGCACCCGCGGATGGTGACAAGGAGAAGATGGAGCCACAGGATGACGGAGGGCGTCCGGACCCTCCTCCGCCACGCGTACCACCACTTGTGACGCAGCAACTGCAGGACGATTCGCAAGGAAGTTCAGGCGACGGGTGTGTCATTCTGCGCGCTCTGCGAGTCTTGCGCGTTCCATTCGGCTGTGTCCCTCGGGACACTGCAGCATGCTCTATGAGTCGCACGCGCCGACCGCACTATCTTTGTCGTTGTTTGTGGTGACATCCCGCATGTCTTGCATATCCTGCGCGTTCTACAAGATGCACTAACGGAAGTTGCGGACGAGAGTGGGATGCGGATGGAGTACTTGGCCGACGGTCGTCACAGCCAGCAGGCGGTTCGCGCCGTGGACCATCGTGGGTACCAGGGTCGGAACTCGGCTTGTGTGGCAGCACTAGCAATGACGAGGCAAAGCAGCAGATGACACTGACCAGGAGCGGCAGGACTGGGGGGGGGGTAGTAGGGGGATGGAAGTGTGTGGACAGTGCGTAGTAGTGGCGGGTGAAGTTGTGCATGCAGCAGCGGGGAAAGCCACTGGCGGTGAGGCGGGCCCAGGTGGACAGTGGGTGCAGAGGCGATGGAGGAGGGAGGAGGAGAAGAATGCACCTGTGTGGTCTAACCGGGTACCGCACACGGTTGGCTAACCAAGTGACCGTGAACGTGACCGTGGCGTGCAAGCAGAAGAAAGTGGAGAGAAGAAAGGAGAAAGAAGAACAAAGAAAGAAGGGACAGGATAAGGGCAAGCGGGGTGGGGGGATATTGTGAAGAGAAAGGATAAGGGGAGGAGGGAGAGAACCCAGTGCTCCGTGAGTCAGTCCAGCGATCGTGGACTTGTGATTGGCCTCGCGTGGCCTTGCTTGCTAGGGCACCTTCCGTTTGGGGAGTGGCAGAGCAATGTACATAGTATTTCTAAACCTTGTACTGCTGCACAACGCGCATGACGCCCCCGATGCGCCGCACGGCTGCAGGGACACGTGGACGCCTGTAACACGTAGAACACCTAGGTAGGGCTCCAGGCACATGGTCGGGGACAACGTGGACGACACGCAGAACACTCTCCACGCGTGTTTCCTTTTTGTGCAAAGCTCACAACAAAATGCCTACGTTGGAACGACTATCACGTGGACCCTGTGCCGCCAACCTACTGATGTCTCCATCTGCCGGTTTCGTCGTCGGCTGCGCCGTACGCGCTTTCCGCGTTGGCTCTTTGGGTGTCCCTGGGTCCGAATGTCATCGCACGCGTGCTACGTGCTCTTCAGCCTGTCCCACTGCTTGTAGATTGCCGGGATTTGGCAATGGCGATTACCATCTGGTCGACGGCTGCACCCCGGAGAATCCAAGCAGTTCTCAGTTGCGGCACAAAGAATTGTTCCAACCCAAGCCAAGCCCCTGAATACTTCCCGCACAAGTTCCCCAACATTGCACCGCAAAGGGCAGCCGCCTCCATTATCCGGATGGTTGGAAGGTGCACGCAAGGTCGTTCCTCCGCTGAACCTTGTGCCGAACCCGCACAAGGTGTGAAGCCGCAAGGGGTAGCGTTGGGAGCGACGCTTTGCTTTGCTCAAGCAAGACGACCGGAAGCGGCGTGTCCGTATGTTTTCCAGGATTAGTGGTGTACGCGATGACAACCTCATTGACGTGCCGTCAGCAATCAAGTATGAACAGACGTTGAAGGCTGCAAGCATGTTGCGGTACATACTGACGGCGGAGGATGATGCTGATGAGGACGTCCTTGCAAATCTAGGGTAGAATTGGCAACTGATCGGCAGCCGAGAGTAGGACGAGTACTTGCGGTGGCAGCGACAGCGGGTATGCCATCCGCATGTCCACCACGTTCTGCATGATGTCTCCAAGTTTGTCCCTGCCTGCCTGTTATCCCCTTGCGCGCATTTTGCGCGTTCCACGTGTTGCCTCTCACAGTATCCCTGGGGCCGGCAAATCGCGCGCGCTCCGTGATATTGTTCTGTAGACTTCGCTTTACTATCCGCCGTACGAACCGCAGCTGTCCCAACCGCACCCGTCCGAACCGCAGCACTATGAGCCTTACCACCACCAGCAACACCAGTAGTATGGGCAACAGGAACCCTATCAACCGGCGCCCACAATCCTCCCTCCCCCACCAACTCTCGAAAGTGTTCTCCACGAGGCCCATGAACGCGGGGAACGTGACGACAAGCCGGCAAAGCAGCCACCAGAGGTGAAGATGGAGGCACCCGCGGATGGTGACGAGGAGAAGATGGAGCCACAGGATGATGGAGGGCGTCCGGACCCTCCTCCGCCAAGCGTACCACCACTTGTGACGCAGCAACTGCGAGACGATTCGCAAGGAAGTTCAGGCGACGGGTGTGTCTCATTCTGCGCGCTCTGCGAGTCTTGCGCGTTCCATTCGGCTGTGTCCCTCGGGACACTGCAGCATGCTCTATGAGTCGCACGCGCCGACCGCACTATCTTTGTCGTTGTCCGTGGTGACATCCCGCATGTCTTGCATATCCTGCGCGTTCTACAAGATGCACTAACGGAAGTTGCGGACGAGAGTGGGATGCGGATGGAGTACTTGGCCGACGGTCGTCACAGCCAGCAGGCGGTTCGCGCCGTGGACCATCGTGGGTACCAGGGTCTGAACTCGGCTTGTGTGGCAGCACTAGCAATGACGAGGCAAAGCAGCAGATGACACTGACCAGGAGCGGCAGGACTAGGGGGGGTAGTAGGGGGATGGAAGTGTGTGGACAGTGCGTAGTAGTGGCGGGTGAAGTTGTGCATGCAGCAGCGGGGAAAGCCACTGGCGGTGAGGCGGGCCCAGGTGGACGGTGGGTGCAGAGGCGATGGAGGAGGGAGGAGGAGAAGAATGCACCTGTGTGGTGTAACCGGGTACGGCACACGGTTGGCTAACCAAGTGACCGTGAACGTGACCGTGGCGTGCAAGCAGAAGAAAGTGGAGAGAAGAAAGGAGAAAGAAGAACAAAGAAAGAAGGGACACAATAAGCGCAAGCGGGGTGGGCAAATATTGTGAAGAGAAAGGATAAAGGGGGGAGGGAGAGAACCCAGTGCTCCGTGAGTCAGTCCAGCGATCGTGGACTTGTGATTGGCTTCGCGTGGCCTTGCTTGCTAGGGCACCTTCCGTTTGGGGAGTGGCAGAGCAATGTACATAGTATTTATAAACCTTGTACTGCTGCACAACGCGCATGACGCCCCCGATGCGCCGCACGGCTGCAGGGACACGTGGACGCCTGTAACACGTAGAACACCTAGGTAGGGCTCCAGGCACATGGTCGGGGACAACGTGCACGACACGCAGAACACTCTCCACGCGTGTTTCCTTTTTGTGCAAAGCTCACAACAAAATGCCTACGTTGGAACGACTATCACGTGGACCCTGTGCCGCCAACCTACTGATGTCTCCATCTGCCGGTTTCGTCGTCGGCTGCGCCGTACGCGCTTTCCGCGTTGGCTCTTTGGGTGTCCCTGGGGCCTGAATGTCATCGCACGCGTGCTACGTGCTCTGCAGCCTGTCCCACTGCTTGGAGATTGCCGGGATTTGGCAATGGCGATTACCATCTGGTCGACGGCTACACCCCGGAGAATCCAAGCAGTTCTCAGTTGCGGCACAAAGAATTGTTCCAACCCAAGCCAAGCCCCTGAATACTTCCCGCACAAGTTCCCCAACATAGCACCGCACAGGGCAGCCGCCTCCATTATCCGGATGGTTGGAAGGTGCACGCAAGGTCGTTCCTCCGCTGAACCTTGTGCCGAACCCGCAGAAGGTGTGAAGCCGCAAGGGGTAGCATTGGGAGCGACGCTGTGCTTTGCTCCAGCACGACGACCGGAAGCGGCGTGTCCGCATGTTTTCCAGGATTATTGGTGTACGCGATGACAACCTCATTGACGTGCCGTCAGCAATCAAGTATGAACGGACGTTGAAGGCTGCCAGCATGTTGCGGTATATACTGACGGCGGAGGATGATGCTGATGAGGACGTCCTTGCAAATCTAGGGTAGAATTGGCAACTGATCGGCAGCCGAGAGTAGGACAAGACTTGCGGTGGCACCGACAGCGGGTATGCCATCCGCATGTCCACCACGTTCTGCATGATGTCTCCAAGTTTGTCCCTGCCTGCCTGTTATCCCCTTGCGCGCATTTTGCGCGTTCCACGTGTTGCCTCTCCCAGTGTCCCTGGGGCCGGCAAATCGCGCGTGCTCCGTGATATTGTTCTGTAGACTTCGCTTTACTATCCGCCGTACGAACCGCAGCTGTCCCAACCGCACCCGTCCGAACCGCAGCACTGTGAGCCTTACCACCACCAGCAACACCAGTAGTATGGGCAACAGGAACCCTATCAACCGGCGCCCACAATCCTCCCTCCCCCACCAACTCTCGAAAGTGTTGTCCACGAGGCCCATGAATGCGGGGAACGTGACGACAAGCCGGCAAAGCAGCCACCAGAGGTGAAGATGGAGGCACCCGCGGATGGTGACGAGGAGAAGATGGAGCCACAGGATGACGGAGGGCACCCGGACCCTCCTCCGCCACGCGTACCACCACTTCTGACGCAGCAACTGCAGGACGATTCGCAAGGAAGATCAGGTGACGGGTGTGTCATTCTGCACGCTCTGCGAGTCTTGCGCGTTCCATTCGGCTATGTCCCTCGGGACACTGCAGCATGCTCTATGAGTCGCACGCGCCGACCGCACTATCTTTGTCGTTGTCCGTGGTGACATCCCGCATGTCTTGCATATCCTGCGCGTTCCACAAGATGCACTAACGGAAGTTGCGGACGAGAGTGGGATGCAGATGCAGTACTTGGCCGACGGTCGTCACAACCAGCAGGCGGTTCGCGCCGTGGACCATCGTGGGTACCAGGGTCTGAACTCGGCTGGTGTGGCAGCACTAGCAATGACGAGGCAAAGCAGCAAATGACAGTGACCAGGAGCGGCAGGATGGGGGGGGGTAGTAGGGGGATGGAAGTGTGTGGACAGTGCGTAGTAGTGGCGGGTGAAGTTGTGCATGCAGCAGCGGGGAAAGCCACTGGCGGTGAGGCGGGCCCACGTGGACAGTGGGTGCAGAGGCGATGGAGGAGGGAGGAGGAGAAGAATGCACCTGTGTGGTCTAACCGGGTACCGCACACGGTTGGCTAACCAAGTGACCGTGAACGTGACCGTGGCGTGCAAGCAGAAGAAAGTGGAGAGAAGAAAGGAGAAAGAAAAACAAAGAAAGAAGGGACACAATAAGGGCAAGCGGGGTGGGGGGATATTGTGAAGAGAAAGGATAAGGGGAGGAGGGAGAGAACCTAGTGCTCTGTGAGTCAGTCCAGCGATCGTGGACTTGTGATTGGCCTCGCGTGGCCTTGCTTGCTAGGGCACCTTCCGTTTGGGGAGTGGCAGAGCAATGTACATAGTATTTATAAACCTTGTACTGCTGCACAACGCGCATGACGCCCCTGATGCGCCGCACGGCTGCAGGGACACGTGGACGCCTGTAATACGTAGAACACCTAGGTAGGGCTCCAGGCACATGGTCGGGGACAACGTGCACGACACGCAGAACACTCTCCACGCGTGTTTCCTTTTTGTGCAAAGCTCACAACACAATGCCTACGTTGGAACGACTATCACGTGGACCCTGTGCCGCCAACCTACAACACCCGATTTCCACCGGAGTATGGAAGTTGGTGGGATTCACAACAGATGGACTTTGCGATTTCATGTTCAAGCCCATCCATGGGTTACAGTGCGCAATCTTGGTGAAGCAGAATCAAATGGCACTAACTCCAAACATGGAGAGGTGTTTTGCGTGCTTTGTAGCGTGGCTCCGAACGTCATGCGTGTTGTGCGCACTGGTTGTGTTCGTTGTGTGTGTTGCACGCAACATGACTAATGTGGACCTCAACACAATCACAACATGCCAACACTATGTTGTAGGTACAATCACTTCTTGATATGCTTGGGGATGGTACGTCTCGTACGAGTGGATGGTATTTGGCACAAAAGCTGGCTCGCGTACAACAAGTATATGGCGTCCCTCTTACCACGGTCCATGTACTACCGGTTACAAAAGTTACTATGAACCGATATAACCAGTTTACTTGAAGAGTGCAACTCCGCTTGGAGTGCGGTGTGGGTGATCGGCGGGGCCGTGTCTGGGGATGAAGCAATCATCCCCCACTATGGCGGGCGGTGCCTTAGGCTACGGTAGTACGTTGCCTGTAAGCTGCATGCCACAAGTATAAAATTATACCCCCTTGCAGACAACACGGGGGCTTACGTGGTGGATGTGTACCTCTACACAGGACCTCGAGGCAAGGTGCGGCGGCAGGGGTCGTGTGCGGGGAAGTTGGATGCCAAGTGCATCGTCAGCCTTTGGACACGACCTATACCACCGCCTACTGTGTTTGTGTCCGACGGCTGATTCAGAAGCTTTGCTATGGCACAACAAGTCGCGCGTCGTGATCATCCTTTCCTGGTGCTCATCAAGAAGGACCAGCGCCATGCCGGCTTGGAGCAAGCAAAGCGCCTGACGCAAAAGGGGGATTGTACCCGGACAATTGTGGACAGCGGCTATGAGCTATGTGTCTACAAGAATCCAAAGATTGGCCGCAAACCCCTAAAATTGTCCCCTTTGTTACCAATTGTTGCAACGAGGTTGATGCGCCGGCCAAGGACCAGACAGGAAACAACCTCCCCGCCGTGGTGCCCAACTACCGGGAGGTCTCCCGTACTGTTGACGGGGCAAACCGAAGGGCGCTACAAATGCGTCAAGTGGGGCGCCAAATAGCATGGAGCTACGCCATGTGTGCCTTCATGTTGTGTTACGCGGACGGGAATGCCTCTGCCACATGCAAGGCATCGGGATTGGTGGACGAGAACACCACCATGTGAGAGTTCCAATGGGACGTCCTCAAGCGGCGGCACTTTGGGGGACCCGGATTCGATGCGCCGCGGCTGCGCTGCGACCGCGTGGTTCACGCACCTTGCACCTTCCCCACCGCAGGACCTGCACACACCGCGGTGAGGACTGGACGGCTTGGGCATGCGAGGCATGTGATACGCCTATGCACATTGCATGCTTTGGGCCTGCCCACAACGTTGAGTAGGTCATGCGCAACAGCTGGCGACAACCACACGAACGCCTCTGCCATCCCTAGCCAAGGGACCAATAGGAAACCTGGTGCAACAGCGTAGGCTAGGTACCCAACTGTGAGGATGTGGCCATCACCCTATCCTCACACTCACAAACAAACATGTGCTCCATGCTACATGTGCAGAAGAGTGTGTGTTGCGTTGTGCGCGTCCTGCGCGTCCTGTGTTAGTGGCTCTGAACATGTCCCCAGAGCCAGGCCTAGATGGCTGCATACGCCGGGCTCGCCGTGCGCGTTCTGCGTGTCGTAGAACGTTTTATTCAGTTTGCCTTAGACATGGAGGACGTTCTCCGTATCTCCGGCTGCAAATGCAGCTTTGTAGACAAAGGAATACAACTTATGGCTACAACCCGTGGCCACACTACATCTATTCCACTTGCTGTACCAAAGGCAGCAAGGCACTGGGCACGGTTTTGCATGTAGATCCGGCACACTGTGGCACCGAGGGATTCTTCCTTCCACTTTTGGCAGCCCCCTGCGAGCACCTACGCTTTCCCATTTTGCACACAATACAAAAAGAAACTGCCCATCATTCCCTGCCGTATCCCTAAAACTTATGGTTGCGGCCTTGTGCAACCCATCATCAAAATCTATTTTTGGGGAGGCTGCGTGCAGGCCACTTTGCGCTGCCCCCTGGGAGCCAGCAACCGGATAGTTGGTTGGGCTTGGAAGTGCCACCGAGTGTGCAATGGACATATGAGGTCTAATGCCTCGATGTGCCATCCACCGCAATGGGTAGCCAATGCAGCCGTCAATCTCCGGGCTGCATGATGTCCGCTACCGGGGGTGGTCCACACTTGTACAGGTGGGCATGGCGGTCGGGCAGCTAGCACAAGGGGATGGTATTTTTTTGTCCTTTTTTGTTGGTCGGCGAAGAAACTTATGGAACCTTTGCGCAATGAACTATATTGTTTGCAAGTTGCAGGCAGTACCACCACTTCTCTTCAACACTTCTCTTCAACGATGACACAACAATGCAGCGACCCAGGGGCCGTTCCGTGGATGGCCGTGCCGACCCCCCCATGGGGCATTGAACGCCCGGGACTGTGGTGCTGCTAGCTTACGGAGCATGCCATACACCTGTTCCCACTTCACACTGTACGTCATGCTCTCCACCAGGTGCCGCGCCTCCCTCCTAGAGAGGTGCAAGGACCGCATCCACCAAACGGCCACCACCAACCTCTCCTCGATGCTGGGATAAGGGTCCACGGTCCGTGTGACCCTTGTCTTGGGGGTGAGGAGGATTTGCCCGGTATTGGGCAGGTACTTTGCCGCGCAGGGAGCAGCAAGCCAACAACTTGACAGAGGTCTTGTATGCACCTCCTTCTCGGGTGATCACTTAATAAATGGAGGGCCTCCCTGGGCTGTGCCCCGTCACTGTGCCCGATTGCGTGTAGAGGAAAAAATGTAGATATGCAAAGGGGGCGGTCGGGTGGTGTTAGGCAAAACTCAATCGTAAGACATATTCCATAAATCCACTAAATTGAGCGAAATTTATACCAATTTTCTGCGAACTTTTTAGGAATTTTGTACGAATTGAACCTAGTTCACCCAGTTCCAACTATATAGTTCGCAGCGAGTATCTACAAAGTTGGTACAATTCGTACGAAGTTCGTACGGATTTCCTACCAATCTACCCTTTTTACACATGATTCCTACCATGGCGGCTGGTGGTCACGCAAGGTCGGGCTGCTGCGCGGCCAAAGAGACCCTGGCAAGAGGGGGGTCAGTGTGGCCGATGGCCAGATCGTCCCAGGTCGGCATGGCAATGGCCATCTCGCGGTAAATGCAGGGGCCCGGGTCGTTGCACTCGCTTCGCTCAGAGCGATCGCTACGCTCGCAGCAAGCTGCTCTCGGGGAGGGCCCGCTCGCGCGCCCATGGGCTGCCCTCCCCTCTGCGGACACGTGCATTCGGTGTGTGGTGTAGCCCCTGCCCGCATGGGCATGGATATCCGGCGACCACGCATGCATTGTACCCGCGGTTCACCCAAACTTGGGCAGTTGGGGCTCATTGAGCCGCACCCTTGGTTCATTTTACGGCTAAATGCTTATTTTCATGCAATTATATGCACACATACAATGCTATGTGTTAGGGATGGGTGCAGTAATTTGGATGTCCCCAAGGTGATTTATAAATCACCTTGGGGATATATATACAATATACATACCCATATCATTGGTATTTGACGAACAAGATCACTTTTTTTAGAAGGCTAATTCGACATTGCCGAGCCAATGAGCCCCGACTAAATCGCAAATGAGTGCTCAGTCCGGGGCTCACTTAGCTTTCATTCAGCTTTCATTGAGCGTTCAATGAGCTTTCACTGAGCTTTCACTGATAAATAGATTTGGTCGCTTTGGGGTCGATCAAGGTTCATTCAACATGCAACAAGCAACAACGGCAATATTACAATATTACATCCTTCCTCGCATTGCACGCTTGAAGAGCCCGTCCACCAGGGCTTCCCTTCCCTTTCTCTCCCGCCGGGCACGTGACCAAGCCATGCACCGGCGTTGGTACCCACGTTGCTTGGTCATTGCCCTACTAGTCAAGGGATTGTGGGATGCCTTCGCTGCCATGACCAACGTTGCATGGAAACGCGACTTTGTCAGTGGGCATGAACAACAGGTTCTTGTGCAACAGCAGTTGACCATGGAGGCAAGGCATCTTGCTCTAGCGTGAAGGAAGACCTTGTGGACGCACATGTGGTTTGACCAAATGTTTGCGTACCTTTGTAGATCGGGGACCTTGGCAAGGTTGAACCGCTTTGCCTTGGAAGGGAGCCATGTCCGATTGAAGAGGCTCCTTAGGAATAGTGGGGGGTTAGTCTCCTATACAACAAGTGAGGCCTCCAACGTGTGGTGGAGAAACAACACGTTGGATGATCACCTCGAGCTTTAGGAGGTGAATCCCTACACACATCCACCCAAGGGCGGCCCACCACTTGATGGCCCCCAATGATGCCTCCCACTTTTTGGAGCAGTGGGACCCACAACCTCACCCTCACAAAATGTACCGCAGCCCCCAACTTGATGCCGATTTGGCCCTTCCTGTTGGCCTTTTTAGAACCCCGTCGCCCAGGGCGTGCGCTGCGGGCAGCCTTCCGTGCCCCGTTCACGGAATCTTGCACAAATTTTGCGGTTGAGGGCACCGACATACCCCCATGTTCCCGCAACACACTCACCATCCCGTTCCGTGCCCATGCGACACGCGAAGCGCCGTGTGCCCCGTAATTAGGGATGCAGCGCTCCGACGGAATGTCACGAAAGACACCCGTGAGGCGGGTTGGCCCCTCAATGCCTGCCATGGCCAGTTCAGGTCCACCAAACCATTGCAGCACAATTTGGCCATTCTTGCCACAACAATGGCAAATCATGGCCCCCAGGCTCTCCTTGGCGAAAAAAGCCCCTCGAGCCATGATCACACGGGCCCGGCCATCGGCCCGAACGAAGGGCAACAGCTGGCATTCCACCTTATCAGCATGGGGCAAACACAAAGCCTGAGCAGCCCGAATTTGGGCATCGAAGTTGCACTCGGTTTGCATCCGGTACACCGTTGCCCATTCCTCGCTGCCCTCAAAGAGCCACCAGCTGGCGAGGTCGCTGGGCCCTGACCACGGGCCAGCCACTGCATACTGGACATACCCCCTATTCCACCTATTGGTGCCATCCACGCCGATGGACACCCTTGTGTACCGCGAGCCTGCCAGTTGCATTGCGCCAGCTAGGTGCTGGCACATCCCGCGCTTCGCACATGAGGTCCATGCGTTCGGCGAATGGACAATAGGCCCCCTGCATCTCATGGGACCCCTCCAAAATGGTGACCGGCTTGCTTGCAGGCTCACTTAGCCTAATCAACCACGGTGCAACGTCCGCCCAGCTCAGGGACCAATCCCGGTGGGGCAGTAGGTAGATCATGTCCCGGCGCGAGATTTGCATGCTGCGCATCCGCCATAGGACACGTAGTGCTTCGCTCTTGTTATCCGGGATGATGTCATCCCTATTTGCGTTGGAGCACTCCAACACTAGCATAATGCTACGATCGGGCCGCAGTTCCGCCCTGTACGGTTCACGGAGCTCGACCGTAACAACCGCCTCTAGGTCACCGAGGCGGCGCCAAACATGCCGGTCCGATTTCACCAGTGAAAATGGTCCCTTTTCGGGCATTATGTGTTGCACCTATGAGGGGATTGCATGCACAATGCCGTGGGGGGTGGGTCTGCATGGTGCCGCGGTAGGGGTGCTCAGGGGGGGGGGGGGTGGCCCATTGTTGAGAAAGTGCTTGCAGTGAACCTTGAATGAACCGTTTTCGGCTCTCAGTGAGCTTTCATTTGGGGCTAAGTGAACTTTTCGCACGCTCAGTGAACACTAAGTGAACGCTCAGTGAACACTCAATGAGCATTCGGTGAGCGCGCGAAACGGTCACTTCGCCGTGAATGAAAGCTCACTGAGAGTTGAAAAGACTTCATTTGCCTTGCGGTCGCCGACCGCTTTTGCTATTGGCCTCGTACCGGCTCAAACAGACGACGTGCCATGCCGAGATGCATATTGTGTGAGGCGCATGATGCATAATGCACTTGGTGTGAAACAAGTCATGCAAACAAGCAAAATGCGCACTGGACTGCACCCATCCATGAGTTTTCTGGCAGACGCGGCAGGCAAAGTATAAAAGTTCCACCCACGGTCCCAAAGTGTCCCGAACTGCCGTTGATGCTCCCTATTAGTGACAAGGATGGCCAATATGGCGTCAGCTGCACTTTTCCTCCAAGGGTAAAGAACACACAACACAATATCACAGGGGGGGCAGCCACTTTTTCAAACGTTATCGCAAAGGCGCAGAGGCGGACTGCTAACAGCCCTTGAAAGACTAGAAATTTATAAACGGACCACGGGGGCACTGCACCCTGCGATGCGGTGCACCACAAAGGGCTGCCACGAGCTTGCGTGCCCGAATGCCCCACAGAGGTGCAGTCAGGCCAGTCCGCGAGCCAGAGCTGCCCACATCTGACTGTGACCGACCGTCCCCAGCCCAAATAGGTTGCCGAGCTGCCGCAATGAGGTCCGTTTTGAAACGGGCATCAGCAGCAGTCAGCCGCGTCTACAGTGTCCTATCCACCTTGGGAAGGTGCTCTAGTGCAAGTTGTGGCAGCGAGGTTTGGCAGGCAAGCCCAGCAATCGTACGTTGCGGACCGCAGGACTGACTGAGCAGCAGCCATCAGCCACGTCGAAAGCTCGGCATACTCCATGAGGCCCGCCGCTAGAAACGTGACGGACTGCCTGGTCAGAGTGGGTTGAGCACCTGCATATGCACTATCCACGTTGAATCCCTCCCCGTGCCCTGTACGGAAGTTGGAGACGTGGGTGGGCATGGCAGGTCAAGCCTGTGAAAAAGGATCTTCCTTGTGCTCCCCCCAGGACTACACCAGCCAAAAATTGGCTGCCCCTGTGCGCACAAGGGTGTCCCCTTGCCCTCCCACCGCAACGTCGAGGCAACGGTGCTCAGCAGAAGCCTCCGGACGCAGACCTTTACACCTCTGCAACACATCATACCGGGCTTGTGCCGCGGGGGGGGCTCACTGGTGCGCACTATCGTTGCGCTTGCGACGCTTGCCACCACGCTCACTAGCGTCGCTCCTGTCACTGCCGCAGCCTGTATATAGGCGATGCGCGCGATCGAGCATTCCCCCCCCCCCTCCAAAGGGAAGAACCCCGAATCGGGAAGTTGGAGCCGGCAAGGGAAGCCGTACAGGAGCATGGCACCCCCTTGACGACCACGTTGAGCAGCAGGATGTATGCAGGGGCGGCTTGCCACGGTAGACTGGCAATTTGCAGCAGCCCATGAACGGACCCAAAGACTGGCCGGCGGCGTAGTCTTGCTTCACAGGGAATGAAATTGGAGAACCCAACGCCACCTATTCCGTAGAGGGCCCTGGAGGCCCAGGGGAATCTTGTCCACACCGTTTCGTCGTCAACTGCAATGTCCGAGCCAGTGGCACGGTCCTATTGCCGCGTAGCTGCAGCTGAACGCGTGCTAGTGAAGTAGACGGTCGAATTGTGTTGTGAGCGCGGCCGAAAGCCTTCGCACACCGGCTCATGTTAGGGTACGTGAGCCTGTAACAAAAAATGAAACATTTATGCACCCCACAGTGCAAAAACACCGGTACTACACCGTGTGAAATGCGACGGGTTGGTAACCGAGTCGTTTTGAGCTCTCAGTGAGTTTTCATTGGGGGCTAAGTGACCTTTTCGCGCGCTCAGTGAACGCCTAGTGACCCCAGCACCCCCAGTGCGGCCCCATCCAGACCCCCCCGCCTTGTTGCCCTGATCATCTAGGGCACTATTTTGGCCGGGACCGCCCTACACAAGGTCGCCCTGGGCCCTCTATGCAGCAACTAGCGTTCAGTTCACCAATCCCATACCCTGTGCAACAAACAGGACCAAATGCCCAGCCTGCCCTGCAGCCTGTCCCTGACACAAGTCCCCCAACCACACAGTACATAAGCACCTTACCAGGGCAACGGTACCGCATCCAAAGCGGCATCTCTGCATCGGCGTCGGCGCGCCGGGTCTCGGGGCCGGCGTACCACTTGAAGCCCAGCTCCGGGGCTTCGGCCGCGGATAGGGGCCCATCGGCAGGGGCCCAGCATTGCTGCAGCAGGTGGGTCCGCTAGCGGTCTAGGTTAGCCAGATCCACCCATGCAGGCCCACACACCCACAGGACATCCCCCTCGTCGACGGAGACGACCCCCATCGGGTCATCCGCGTCGGGGCAGGGCGGACAGGGCGACAAAACACGGGGTGGTACGGGCAGCCCGGGCCCGACTCGTCGATGGGGGCGAGCCAAGCCTCGACCTGCCGCATGCTGGGGAGCCCCGTCGTGCCCTACAAATAAATCCTTGGCCAATTTTTGCCCCCTTGTTGGTTTTGATGTGATGTGACGTGGGTCAAAATGCATCTGTCACACCCAAATTGAGGGCGTATGGGGAGTGCGACACCATCTCCCACAAAAAGTGCTCCATAGCGAGGGGGGCTCACATAAGGATACCTTACTATGCACCCCCTTGCTATGGGGCACCCCAAAGGCAAAGAATTGCCCCCACTGCGCGATGTGTGAAGGGGTGGGCAGCGGCCGGTCTCCCCGAGGACGGTGGGCCAGTTCATCCTTGGCCCCTGGCAGAGGGTCAATGATGAACCGGCCCTCGTCCAACCAATTGATGCCGCAAATCCACGGTGAGGAAGCGGACGAGGACAATCTGCTTCCCCACCCCGGGTAGAGCGCACAAACAGCGGTGTCGGAGCGTGGATGCAAACACCACAACATCGCCACGCTCACACACCACGGTTTGCACCCGCAGGGCATCGTGGTCCCCGAGGTGACTGCCCACGTGCAGCTCCAAATGATACTTGTCACACAGGACAAGCATCATCGACAGGTGTGTGGGCAATGCACCCCTAGTGGGCAGCGTCGCCGGCAATTGATCAACATCAAACTGCCAATCCTGCTGCCCACCGTCATCCCCCGTCGCAAGTGATGAACACTGCGTTGGGTGGAGATCCTTTGCAGGGTGCCAACGAGCAGCGAACGGTTCGTTGGCTCGTTTCAAGGGATCTCTACACAAAACATTGGGCAACTTGCCGGGCCGCGTTTGCCAACAGCGAGGAAGTGTGGGGTCTGCCAAGCATGCCTCACGTGAGTCCTGGTTGGACATCAAATCCCACACTTCCTCCTGTTGACCCCCCATGGAATCCAAGGAAGCCCTCACAATGGCGTACAAGTGTGAGGCTTCCTCTTTGTCCACCACCCCCTTCAACGCCCGGAAGCCCAGTTCCTTCAACAACTCGTCCGACACCATACTGCACATCGCTGGTGTCAACGATGCCCAACCCAAGTTGTCTAGGGGAAGTATCCAGCTTTCCGGTGGCCTGCTGGCACAAATCGTGCACAGCATCCACCGGAAAGCCAAAGCGGATGGCCCGCAGGCTTGGATGTACGGAGCACAACTTATTTTCCGGAACCAGGCAACGGGACCCTACGTGTGTCAAGGCCCTAGAGGCCTTCCTTAGGCGCCCCCGTGCACCCACCTCCTTCACCGAGCCCGGGTACACAAGCCTGCCTACTGCAGCGGAAGACCTCCTGCCATTGGCCATGTGGACGCGGCAGCTTCCTTTAATTCAATTTAAATTCCCCCCAAATGTGGTCCACATCAACGTTGTTGATGCGACCCTTCTAGGTAAGGGTTGGATGTACCGGGACATAGGACAACAAAGCTCTGAGTGAGGAAAGACAAGATACGCATGAACACATGGCAATGAACACAGGGGATGTCCTAACCAAATGAAAACCGTCCGGGTGTCCGATACCAGTGGTCCTGTAATTACCAACCTGCGACAAGAAGGCGAAGTTGGGGATAGGCCGGGTGAGTGACTGGGATGGGGGCGAAATGGGGAGGAGGAAGGGAGGTATAGTTAGATTACCCTTGAATGAACCTTAAACGAACCCCAAAGCGACCAAATCTAGCTCTCAGTGAAAGCTCAGTGAAAGCTCAATGAAAGCTAAATGTAAGCTAAGCGAACCCCGAACTGAGCGCTCACTTGCGGTTCACTCGGGGTTCCCTGGCTCGGCTTAGTTGAATTAACCTTTGAGTAAAAAAGTTCCTCCCACCCAAAACCTTGACCAAACATCAATGCAAATCACGTATACACATTAAAAGAACATTATGGGATGCGGCGTTCTAGGGCGTGGTGCGGAACCCCTAGTTAGAGTATAATTTCCGGAACACCCACCTAGCCTCAATTTTGGGGCAAACCACCTAAAAAAAATGGATTCGGCACCCTCAAAAAACCCCCATCCCCTTTCTTTCCCCACACAAAGTGCTCTTTTGAGTTAGAGCAAAGTTAGAGTAGAGTTAGAGCACCTTGCTCTAACTAGTTAGAGCGCTAGTTATCGCGCGATAACTCAGCTATCGCGGGTAGTTATCGCGCACCTCTCCCCCATCCCTCACTGGGACAAATAAGGCAAAACACCTGGCACAAAGCATTTTTGGTCTTTCTCCACACCAACTCCTCAAGGTTTGAGGCCTGGGCTGCCAACAGTCCAAAAAGCCCTTGCGGGTGGAGTCAGTTTTGAATATTGATGGACCCGATTATGCCCTCCACTCACCTTGGCCACACAGTAGAGATGACCCCAAGTTAGGCATGGTGCACAATCGATAGTGTGTAACAGATCAGAAACAAAGCTGTGGAGTGAAACCAAGTGCTGGCACATATACAGGCCTGTTATATCCACATCTTAGGGCAACAAAGCTGTGGATGCGGGTGGAGCCAGTTTTGAACATTGATGGACCCCAATCTGCCCTCCACTCACCTTGGCCACACAGATGACCCCGGCTCAGGCATGGTGTCTAATCGAAGGTGTGCAACAGGACAGGGCCAACGCAGTGGAGTGAAATGGAGTGCTGGCCCATACACAGGCCTATTCTATCCACATCTTAGGGCGACACAACTGGGGATGCGGGTGGAGCCGGTTTGGAACATGGATGGACCCGATTTCGTCATCAAAGCACAAGTCGCTTCACACATGTTCCCTTTGCTTGCATCAATGGAGGGTACCACTGTTTAGCTTGAAATACCCTTGCAATCCCCCCCCCCCCCCTTGGGAGACCTCACTTGGCGACCGTTTGCAAAGGAAGTTTGCAAGGGGCGGTACACCATGCCTAACCTTGGGTCATCTCTGGTGTGTGGCCAAGGTGAGTGGAGGGCACACTGGGGTCCATCAATGTTCAAAACCGGCTCCACTCCACCCGCATCCCCAGTTCTGTTGCCCTAAGATGTGGATAGAACAGGCTTGTGTATGGGCTAGTACTTGGTTTCACTCCACAGTATTGGGCCTAATCTGTTGCACACTATGGATTGTACATCATGCCTAACCTGAGGTCATCTCTAGTGTGTGGCCAAGGTGAGTGGAGGGCCAATATGCTTCATCCAACACAAATGTTTTTGACCATCACACACCCATACAACGCCTTTGGAGAGAGAATATCACAGAACACACATAGGTGCTTGATTTGAAGAAGTGGGAAAGCAATGCAAAGCCATGCGTAAAGCAGATGAGCCACATAAACCAGCACAATACATGTTAACTAGAATACCATGGAAGTGACGGTCTCCCCTGTGAGGGGGGGGAGATTGCAAGGGGGGGGGGGTGCAATCGAAAGTGTGCAACAGATCAGGCCCACCGCCGTGGGGTAAAACAGAGTGCTGGCCCACACACAGGCCTACTCTATCCGCATATCTTACTCTGCGGCTTCATCGCAGGGGCCTCAAAAAACACGCGCGATAACCCACGCGATAACTAGGTTATCGCGCGGTAACCCCTGCGATAATCCCCGCGATAACTCAATTAGAGCGCAATAACCAAGCGCGATAACTAGTTAGAGCACCCGGTTAGAGCAATAACCACCGCGATAAATAGTTAGAGCAGAGGTTAGTGCGCACTAACTGGAGGGGTTAGAGCACATTGGGCAGCCTAAGACCAAGGTCCACAAGCTGCTGCCGCAAGGTAGGCGTGCAATGCAGCATTCCCCCTTGCACTATAAAAAATCACGCTCCATCGCTCACCCTCCCATGGCAATGGATCGTGTAGTGCCCGGGTGTTGAACAACACCGGGGCTTCGGGTGTGGCCTTGCATGCCAAACCCCCAACCTCACTACCCTTGTACACACGGGTGTGCTGCTTTTTGTCTCTTAGGGAGCGATTCAGCACGCCACCACTCTCCACCCAGAAATCCCCTTCCCTGAAAGACCCCACACGGACAATGAGCGCCATGGGCGCCCCATCACGCAAATGGGCGTGAAGGCCCATGGTCTCAGTCCCTTGGGGGCATACAATTTGGATGCTACACCATGTGAACCATGGTGGTGCATTCCGAGTGCAATACACATTGAGCCCCGCAACCAAGGGGGGGAGGGGAGGCCTCAAGGTAGCAGCAGCCACCCTGGTGGACCTAAAATTAGAGGCCCAAGTGGGAGACGTCCACTTGGGCCCCATATCGCTCTTGCCCCCGAAAAATGCCCTTAGGCAACCCCCTCAGCAAACCCAGGAATCATTGACACCCACTCCTGCCGCTACCCTGACTCTGCAACCCTGCGTGCTGGGCGGTGAAGGTGGAGGTGAGGCTGCGCACCTGCGCCTCAGCCACCCCTAGGCGCTGCTGGAGGTCATCCCTCGTCCTCCGCAACGCCTCCACCTCCACCCTCAGCACTGCCGCCTGCACCTCGGCCTTCTGCCTGAGCACCAAGTTACAACGTGATATTAGAGCAGAGGTTAGAGCACGGTTTAGTGCGCACCATTCACACTTGGTGACATGGGCACATGCCTTTGCCCACCTCTTCTTGGGGTCAGCCAGCACCAAGTTAATCCTCCGCGGCCACACGAAGTGCGTGAGGGCTGCATACACCCCCACTTGCCTCCACTCCACCACGTGGGCCACCCCATCGAGCTCCGGGGGGACCCTTGCCACTCCTCCATACATTCCCTTTAATTCTTCACCACCAAAATGGTGCCCGTTGGCACCTTAATCCCAACATGCTCTTGCAAGCTGGGCCACGGCAGTGCCTCCCCATGGCACACCTTGGCCAAGGGGCACTGGTCGGGGTGGCCTGCCACCCCCCCCCCCCAACCTCCTCAGTGGTGAGGGGGGCAACCACCCCCCCCCCCATCCCCTCAACAAAAAATGCCTGGTGGTTGTTCCCACCGGGAGCAAGCATTGAGCACATTGCTCCATGCAGACCCCATTGGGGTCCTCCCCCCCCCCTCCTCCTCCTCCCCCCGCTCCGGCATCTCAAAGACCATCCTTGTGTGCGGCGCAAAAACCTGCCCCCTCGCAGCCGTAGCACTTGGGAACAACCTTCAACCTACACCTAACCGCCCCCTCACATGGCGCTGTCTTGGCACCCCGGGCACCAGGCACCCCCAGCTGGGCCGCTTAATGGCCTGGGTGACATGCAGGTTGGGGCCTTGGGTTAGCTCAATTGCAAAAAATGCCATAAGGCAAGGATCGGACACACCGGTGGGCGCGGCCTTTGGAATGCCCGACCCCCGGTGGACATCAAGTGCATTAAAAAAAAAGGCAGTGCCCCTCTTGAATGGCACAGCCCTCTCCACCCAAGGGTCAGGGAACCCAGAACTGCTGGAGGGGACAAAAAGAAAATGCGACCCATCCTCGGCCTCATGATTATGCGTTAGCATAATCAGACAATTAACAATCCATGTGCCTTCGCGCACAGTGTAAGCGGGGGCATCGCGATGGAGGTGCTGTGGGGTGTGTTCATAGCACGAAATTTCTGCCATGTCGAGAATGGTGCAGCTCCACCCAACGCCCCCCACCACACTCTTCTTTGCAGTCTCAAGCACATGATAGTTGCCGTAGACTGTGCGGCGGGCCCCTGAATCTCGGGGCCTGCCCACAATGGGGGGCGTTCTAATTGAAAACGCGTGCCTTCTATGAGAGGGGCACCCTCCCAAGATCTTCCAAACGACTCTCGAGCTGCAAATCACTCAAAAAATCGTGCTCGAGCAAGTGGTTAACCACGAACCTGTCCCCGGTGGTGACCCCAAGATCCGTTGGATCCCTATTAAAGGCGCCAATGGGCTCTGCCTCAACCACTTCCTCGGCCTCCCCAATAAGGGGAGGTGTTGCCCCAAAAGGAAAAAGAATCAACCCCTGGCCAGAAACAATGTTGGGAGTGGTGACCCCATACCACTCACGCTCCCACTCCCTGGTGGGGCAAAGAGAGCTGTAACTACGAAGTAATGTTTCTGAGTAAATACGTAAAAAGGAGGTAAAAATGCGTCAAAATGAGGAAGTGATGGAAAACATCATTCAAAAATGAGTATGAAATTCAAATCCGGCATGCTAAAAATACACCCATGGCTTGGGTTCTACAATGGAAACACCCCTGGTGTTCCCCTACCCCTACCCGCAGTGTTCTCTCGTGCTTTCCAGGCCTGGTACTATGCTTTAAGTATTTTACCCCGGGGGCTTGGACAACGGCCTTGGCTTTGGACTTCTTGCCAAGCTAGCATGTCCCATGAAAGAGAAGCCCCTAAGAGTGAAGAGGCCTCATTTGCGTCCGCAACGGAATTCACGTGACAAGGAAATACACCCTTTTACGTGCGTAAATGACCCTTTTTTGGTCTGAGCTAAACTTATAGTAACCACGCAAATGCACCCTCTTACGCGCGCAAAAAGCCAGTACACGACAATAATTGCATGTACATGGGAGTGGTGTGGTGCGGGGCACGTAAAAGTGGCAAAACACCTCCGTTTTCACCCATATTTCAGCCTATTTGCATGCAAATGTGTCCGTTAGACATGCTAAGAGAGGGCAAGGCAAGCAAACACGAACAAAGCAAGTTGTTGAATTTTTTCCCATTTTACCTGGTTTTTACCTGAGAAACACTTTGGGCCTTTACTTCGTAGCTACAAGTGCATGGGGAGCTTGGTTTCGGGGTCCTCAGTGCAGACCCGGCGGGTGTTGTGGGTAAGGGGTTGGGGAAACCAACCATTGACATCCGTCTTCCCCTTCCCCTTACCAGGTGTGATCCTTACCTTCTGGACACTAATCATGAGGGGGTGGTAGGGCTTGTCCTTCCCCCTCCCACCCCCCACTTCCTCCACCTCCTCCGCTTCCTCCTCCACATCCTCCTCTTCCTCCTGGCCCACATAGAGGGTCGTCTTCGTCCCGGCACCCTTCTCGGCATGGGCGGTGACGGACTCCACCATCGCCTCCACATCCTCCGGATGGAGCTGGATCAATCATCAGCTCTTGCAGCAAAAGGAGCTGGAGCACGGGCCGCCAAGCCGGTGGCGGCCGGTGCGGAGCTGGAGGGGGTGGAGATCAAGAAGCTTGCCGAGGGCGCAGCCTGGCGGTGGGGGGAGCCGGCAGACAAGGCCTGCCGGCATGGAGGGACCGGATGGTACCGGCAGGTAACCATCACGGAAAAGCGGGCGGGGGGGGGGGGAGAGGAAGACCAACCTCACCCTCCCCTCCTATGTGTGGGTTGGGGGGGAAACGGCGGAATGGCCAAATGTGCCTAAGGGGGAAACGGTTGTCGCGTTTTTGTTTTTGTTCGGGATGAGTGACCCCCCCCCCCCCGCCGCAAAAGGTATTTCCTCCTCAGGCTCTGCTTCGTTGATGAAGCGACGGGAGAATACACTGGGCGGGAGGTGTGGCAGAAGCTTGGCAAGGGGTCGGACATCCACCAGGTGAGGGGGTACGACCCCCCCCAAAGTGTGCGCGATGCAACCGCTTTGTGGGCCCACGACTATGTGCCCAAGGGGGGAAGGCCCACAGAGCGGGGGCATGAAGTGGTGGTGGTGGAGGCGGAGGAGGGCGACCCCCCCATGCCTATAAGGGTAAAGCCCCCACCCTCGCCCCCAAGCCATCGAAGGTGGCCAAGGTGCCCCCCCCCCCCCCTTGGTGTAGGGGCCTTGGCCGCCACCGTGGCCACCCACGTGACGGACACTTGCAAAACTTTGGTGGAGCAACCGGCCTTCACGGGGGTGGAGGCCGCATTGGCCAGGGGAAGGGCGGCCGACAGCAGGTCGGCCTTTGCGCGGGTAGAGAAGGAGAAGGGCAACACTCAACGTGCCCTGGACCGCGCCCTCGAAGTGGCCAACAAGAGGGGGGAGGAGCTGGAGGCGGTGAGGGGGGACCTGAAGGAGGCCAACGAGGGGAAAAGTACACACCCTTCTCAAAAGGACTCGCCACAGGGCGCCGCACTTGGGTGTCACCCATCGTAAACCCCTCAGAACCGCCAAGGCGACGAACCCCAAGGAGCTTTTGATGGTGCTCGCACCAAGCGTGGGCAGCAGCAAGGGCCATAGTAAAGAATTTCAGAGCTAAGACGAAGAGGGGAAACATGGAACAAGAGCAAACGAAGTGCGATAAATCATGAAGACACATCATGACGCAATGAGGGGGGGTATGCATCAGGGTAGTGGTGGGGTAGACTTGGACGTGGGCGTCCTTGGGCTTCCTCACCATGTTGGTACTCCGGCAATCGTGTACTACCTGCCCCCCTTTTTTACCTGCCCCCCCCCCCTCGGAAAACCATTTCATTACATTATCTGCCTACTTGCCCCCCCTGAGGCGCAGGAATTATTTTTGCACCTGCTCACCTAGGTTACCTGCCGTGGCGGAAGCTGCAGTAGTGGGCCAATTTGCGCGATTTCTTCAGAAAATTAGCAGCACGTCTGAGTTTGATATCAATTTTTAAAAAACCAATTCTGAATTTTGGTTTTTGACACTTCAATTCCTCGCAAACCTAGTAGAAACACTTGATGTAATTTCTCACGTCCCCACGTCATCAGGTGCGGTCTATGGAATTTGGATGCCCCGGAACAGTTTACTGGATGTTATCCCAAGATGTGACCTCTACTACTAGTTGTCCGCCTTCGGTTCTTTCCACCAATGCAATGCTGCAGTATTGGATCAGATAGACCCAGGTACGAACAAACCAAAACACAGTGATCTCCAAATGAAAGAGCATCAAAGAAAACGAGCACAAGTGGCAGGCATAATCCCACAGACACAAGCAACACTTTCTGTGGAGACGGTAGCAGGGTGCACACGAGGAAAACTCCGCATACGCGGCCCTTATGAGAAATCATTCAATCAATGGAAGCCAGAGCCACATGGAGCTTACCCATGTCACGGCACGTGCCGCGGCACACTTTCCGATGGCTCCCCCCCCTCCCCCCCCCCCTCCGTGTCATGGTGGCACGGCCGGCACAGGTGACACAAGTGCCGATCACCCTCACACAACACGACACAGCGGCGGCCCCGTGTGACACAACACACACCCTATGTGGCGGCACCGTGGCAAGGCACGGCCCGAGCGCCCCCCCCCCCCCCCCCCCGCCGTGGCTGGGTAAGCTCCCATCTGCAGTTCAACCAGGGTTCACCAGACGAAGCATGGAAGTGGAGCGCAGAGTGCGCCAAGTGACCATAGCCCACTGCTTCGCACTTTGCAAGAATCATTGGTTTCCACCAGATTGAAGGGTACCGTTTCCGTACCATCAGTAGTATCAGGCAACATATATTCAAGAAAACAATTTCAGACCCAAAAGCATAGTGGATGCTCTTGGATGGTTTGTAGATTTTCAGTCTACAAATAGCATTGGGCCAGAAAAATATATTTCCCTTTTTTTGGCCTTCAAATTTCTTTGTTTGCTGAGATACACGGAGTAGACCCCCAATTTGCAGAATTTTTCATACAAAACAACGAGATTTGCAATTTTTTTTCCGAAGGAGCATCGGAAGTTTTTTTACAAGAAATACCCTACATCCGCACCCCCCCGTGGGGATATAATTATTTATTTTGCTTGGTACCCACCTGCCTACCCCCCCGCCCCCCCCCCCCGCCACCATGAATTATTGTCACCCGCATACATGCCCCCCTCCTCCAATAATTCTTTTTCCAACGATATTTGTTTTTGCCCCTTTTCTGGAAACTATGCTATTGTAATGAAAGCAATCGGAGCTATTACCCGGGAAGAGTCATGTGTTCCTAAACAAATACCCTTGGCATGCGCTTGGAGCATGTGGACATAGTGGGTCATGGAGTGTAGCAATTGTCCCCATGGCAAGCCGCGGCTACATTGGGGTTGCCATGACACGTGCCATAGTCTCCCTCAGTCCAAACCCGATACACCGACGTTGTGCTTAGGATTGTGCCATCTTGCCATTGTAAAAGGACACATTTCACATCGCCATTTCGTGCACCCTCCACAACTCCGTGGCCCAGGCCTTCCCCCGAAAACAGGAGTGGCGGAGGGGACTGCGCAAATCAATGTGTACAACCTCTTGGGTGGGGCGAGGGATGCGGCCAAGTCCACAACCTCCGCAACCCCCAAGGCGTGCTGGTCATACGTGGCCTCCTCCATGTGATGGTGGGCCACGGGCGGGCCTTGGTACGCCGCCATGTGACACTGTGTCCGCAGAGGGGGCTGGCCGGGACTGTTGAGTGGCCAGCTGGCTGAGGATTTGTGACGTTGTTAGAAAATTCGTACGCATTTCGTACGAAATTCTCAATTGTGCATTTGGTGCGAATTGTACGTGAATTTGGCAAGTTTCGCAGCAGGTCCGACCGAATAGCACCAAATATTCGTGACCTAGGGGCTAGTTAAAACATCCAATTTGGACACAGTGTCACACATTTACAGCAGCGGCGTTTTGGCGAAAGCAGGCCCATAAAGGTACACAATGGCACCAAATTGCGCGCAAAACACAACAAAAAGTCGACAAATTTGCGCCCCCGTGAATCTCGCATTCAAATGACCGCTTCATGAAGGGTACATTGTCAATGGATGTAGGGAGTCGGGCGGGCACCAAGACGGAAAGCAAACTTTCGGCGGGGGACCGCCATGCCTCAAAAAAGACGGAAATCAAACTTATCAAACGGCCATTTAGCTATGAAATAGGTACTATTACAAAAAATGTGTTCATGCACGGGTTTTCTCTGGGAAAACCGTGTACGTGCACGGTTTTTGACCGCAGGCCAAAAAACCGTGCACGTACACGGTTTTCCCAGAGAAAACCCGTGCATGAACACATTTTTTCTAAAACCGGGTAGTTGGAGGGAAATTTTTTATAGAAAAAAACCGTGTACAGGGAACACGGCCCCCTTGCCCTTTCCTACTCTTGGGGTGGGCCTTTGGACAATGTGTTTGTCTTCCTCTCTCACTTTCTCTTTCTCTCTCCGTGTGTGTTTGTCTCTCTCTTTTTCTCTCTCGGTTTGTCTCTCTCTTTTTCTCTCTCCTCATTTCTCTCTCCTCATTTCTCTCTCCTCTCTCTCCTCTCTCTCTCTCTCTCTCTCTCTCTCTCTCTCTCTCTCTCTCTCTCTCTCTCTCTCTCTCTCTCTCTCTCTCTCTCTCTCTCTCTCTCTCTCTCTCTCTCTCTCTCTCTCTCTCTCTCTCTCTCTCTCCCCTCCCGCCCGCCCCGCTATCTCTCTCTTTGTTTCTTTCCCTGTCTCTCTCTCTCTCTCTCTCTCTCTCTCTCTCTCTCTCTCTCTCTCTCTTTGTTTCTCTCTCTCTCTCTCTCTCTCTCTCTTCTCTCTCTCTCTGACTCTCTTTCTTTGTTTGTGTGTTTGTGTGTCTGGTTGTCTCTCCCTTTCTCTCTCTCTCTCTCTCTCTCTCTCTCTCTCTCTCTCTCTCTCGATCACCACAAAACACTCACACGCCGCACCCCAAAAACAAGGACTCTGGGCAAACGGTGTAACGCACCGACAACGCGCAGCACATCCATCCATCCATCCATCCGATAATAATCCTCACACGCACAACAAAGCGTAAGCACTGCTGCTGCAAAGGCAGAGCCCTGACAAAGGGATGCCACACAAATCACACATCCATCCCTCTTTTTCGCTCTCTCTCGCTCTCTCTCTCTCTCTCTCTCTCTCTCTCTCTCTCTCTCTCTCTCTCTCTTTGTTTGTCTATCTCTCTCTCTCTCTCTCTCTCTCTCTCTCTCTCTCTCTCTCTCTCTCTCTTTGTTTGTCTATTTCTCTCTCTCTCTCTCTCTCTCTCTCTCTCTCTATTTCTCTCTTTGTTTGTATCTCTCGCTCTCTCTTTGTTTGTCTCTCTCTCTCTCTCTCTCTCTCTCTCTCTCTCTCTGTTCGTATGCCTCTCTATCACGCTCTCTCTCCCTTTCTCTCTCCCTCCCTCCCTCCCTCCCTCCCTCTCTCTCTCTTTCTCTCTCGCTCTCTCTCTCTCTCTCTCTCTCTCTCTCTCTCTCTCTCTCTCTCTCTCTCTCTCTCTCTCTCTCTCTCTCCACGGATGTGCACAATACTTAAGGAATATACCTCCCAAGTTCTGCCCCAAAAAAATTCCCTTATGTCGAGAACCGTGTACGTACACGGTTTTCTCAGAAAAAACCCGTGTACGTACACGGTTTTTTGGGTCCAGAAAACCGGTGCACGTACACGGTTTTTTTCTATAAAAATTTCCCTCCCTACACGGTTTTAAGACAAAAACGGAAAACCGTTCCATAATCTCACCCTTGCCAACACACTCAAGCGCTATCGTGCACTTTCTCCTAAACTTCAAGTATAAACACATGTAGCATGACACCAAAGTACACATGGGCGACAAACAGCACATGCCACAATGCCATACGTCCCATGGGCCGGCTCCGGGCCCGTGGAGGTCACACAGTGACCTCCACACACCCGGAGCCAATGGGACCCCCCTTTAATTCGAAGGCCGTTGGTGCAACTTGAAGGCTAAGATTAAACTATCAACCCATGGGCAGTGGAAGGGGGCAAAGTGTGGCTTTGAGACTGTCATCCAACATACTATTGCAACTTGGCCTCTACTCATCCTCTTGTGGGGAGATCATTTCATGTTCCTAAGACGCATGGCTTTGCAGTTTGGGATGAATTTATCAACGTTATTAGACGGCGAGCGAACCAAGGAGTTGTTAACAGACAAGAGGGGCAAACACAGCAAAAAGAGCACTGATCACACCGCCATCAACGAAAAAAATGAAAACTGCAATCTCAATAGTTGTGACATACCCTTCGCTTGTCATGTGCACGCATGCGAGTGTATTTGCGTGCACGCTCGCATGCAAAAGGGGGGGAAAGAGCAGCTCAAGTGTAAGAAATCGACGTCAAGAATGACACCTCAAGTGTAGTTGTCGAATAGGCGGAAAGACAAGTGCTGAAAATGAGAGCTCAACTGTGTGTTTCTGAGTTACGTGGGCAAGAATAGGGGTGGGAACATTGTAGGCAGTTTGCCATGAACAGCGTGCGCGTTCATTTGAATTAGAAGCGTCCTTCCCATGCTGTTTCATGTGTGTATGCCACCAATGTGCTGTAGATTACATGAGAGGTGTAGAAGTGTCCGGTTGTCCACAATGTTCCTGTAAGCTTGCTACTAAGTGCATGTACGTTGTGGCTGCAGCTATGGTCCAGTGATCATCTCTTGGTTTGCTTTTTGCCCACACTTTGGTGGGGGCCCCTTGAGTTGGGGATATGGACTCCCACACTTCGGTGTGGCCCCTTGAGTTGGGGACGTGGCCTCCCACACTTTGGTGTGGCCCCTTGAGTTGGGGATATGGACTCCCACACTTTGGTGTGGCCCCTTAAGTAGGGGATGCGGACTCCCACACTTTGGTGGGTCCCCTTGGTTACTTTCCGGTGCCCTCATGCGAATCTCACGTAGTTTGGGAATTTTGGACAACACCTCGGTTCTTGTCTCCACAGAAATATGATACAAGCCCAAAGGCTTTCACCCAAGGCGCCATAAGGGAACTCGGTAAATCTGTATGCAGGTGTTCCCAAGGCAATACATACTTTGATCTTCCGTCTCTTCATGTTCCAATTGTTTATCGGCCTCATTTAATTCAACGCTTGCACGAAGCACGCAAGAAACAACTCATGAGTAGCCGGCAGAGGCCGAATAGCATCTGCTCGCGGCAAAGACTTGCCCGTAATCAGCTCACTCAACCGGAAGGCCGCATCCGCTTGTATGGCATCCAAATCATAATTTTGTGCCTCCAACTCCCACCCTAGCGCCAAGCCACAAAGAAAAGAATCTTAGTAATAGGCAAGATTGGAAGATACCATGGAAAGTTGAACCAATGGGGGATCATTTCCTAGCGCCTTATGTGACTCCAGTATACAACACAATGCAAACGCAATGACAGCAGGTGGGGGGTTGAGACCACTGGAGTAGCATTATTTACCCGATGCCAAGTATTTTTGCTCGGTTGCTGCCCATCTTTTTAGTGATACGGAAAGGAAGGGGTAGGAGGTTCAGGGCCGGTGTTACCCGGTGAAACAACCCCTTATCAGAACAACAATAAGAGCTTCGTTGTGTTCAACAAAATCATCCTGTCCACAAAGTGTAGCCTTGAGCCAACTGCGGATTTTAATCATGATGAGATTACATTGTGGCGCCGAAGGCTTGAAAGAAAAACTTTATCACCATTTGGTTCAAGATTTGGAGTTTTGGACATTTCGCCCTTAGTTCTTAATCACATTTGAACCCTTCTTAATAGCCTTACATTATAATGTATGTGGCATCCTTTCATGTCACGGTTTTCTCGGCACCCCTTCCACGTGCGCCTTTTTTGGAGCCTCAATGTTTCGCATGAGTTGCAACCATACCGCACGAAGAGAATAATACAAGTACACGTACTACAATGAGTGATTTGTATGTTGCTAACTTACCGTCTGCGGATCCCATTGTTCTGGACAAGGCATGGAGCTTGTTCTTATTAATGAATTCTCGTGAAGCCACTCGGAAGGACTTGTCAATGGGGCATTAAGCGTGCAAACGGAACATGCAAGAGAACAAAACGGCACACGCCCATAGACTGGAGAGAGAGTGATCATGTGTCTTTCATCCTTATCAAGTGTGTAAATTGTTCACGAGGTGTAGGTCACGTAAGTGCAATGCACGAGAAATGTCAATTTTTCACGTGTGAGCACAAAGTGGAAATAGACAAATCACGGCCATGACAACCCACCCGGAGGTGGGTTGTGTGGATCTCCTTGGGGTTTAAGGAACATGAGTAGCGACCTTCGATCCGTTGGTCCCTGCCAGTGCGGTGCCCACGTGGGGAGTAGGGGGTCCAGCAGGACTTTGCGGATGGTTGGTGCCCACCAGGATGAGGGGCAGCCTTTGAAGCACATTTCATGAATCATTTCCGCCAGGTTTTGAGACACTAGGGAGGGAGGGATGGCATATTTTACACAATTGCGTGCATTGTTGGGCGTGAATCCTTGTACCACGTTCTTAGCTTGTGCAGGATGGCCCTGGGCAGGATGGAAACACTGCTGTTCGTGGACTCAAATGACCCCCCCCTTAACTTTGGCTTAACGGCTCAAAACAGCCCCCTGAAAGTTGCTACGCGTTCCTTAGGACACAAATTTTGCGCCCCTGTGGTTAAAGGGCTGTTTTGCGCCCTCCTCGTGGCTCTCTAAGTGTGTCTTCGGAGCCTATTTCTGGACATTTTTGGCCCTGTTTTTCTGCACGCCTGTCTACCTCCATGAACCCTAATCTCGCATAGAACCGCCCCTCGCTCCCTTGCAAGAGGCATAAAAGCACAACAAAAGCATTGGGTCCTCACATGACAACCGCGTCCTCCACCCGCTCCTCCAAGTGTGCCAACAATTGGTCCTGGTGAACATTCAACCTCAAGAAATCAGCCCCCTCGGGCTGTTTGTTTGCGGCGCAGCAACTTGGTGGCTCCCTTAACAAGCTCAACCGTAATAGAAGATGTGCCCTTAGGGACCAAAGAGGCATTCAACAAGCGTGCCAACATCTTACCATCCCTTTCCTTGCTCTCTGCCGCTGCCAACTTCCTACCATTCTCCTCCAGACATTGAAACTTAGAAGGAGGATACCTTAGGTCGAGGCTACAAGGAAACACACCTCAGTTGGGGAACTGAAAAGTTACGGCCACGGAGCTCTTACAAGCGCTTGTAGTTGTCAACTTGAATCTTTCAGTAACTAGAGGACACATTATACAACGAACATGAATGGGATCCAGAAAGCAAGCAGACGGCGGAAATTGAATGCGCCACAATGCAAACCACAGACATTCTGATCAGATTGCAACAAAAAACGTATCCATAGCGTTCAGGAATAAAAAGATAATTTCTCCGTTGGCCCCAGCGCCGGCATGGCCTCCACCATCTTCGGCCCTTTTCGGCAAAAGCCCACCTTCGGTTTTTCTGGGGAAGGTCACCAAAGCCCACCTTCGGCTTTTTGGGGGAACGTCTTAGTGAGTCAAACCCTAAGGAGGGAGCATAACCTTAACCAACCTTAACCTTAAGCCTCTAATAAAAAATTTTCTTTCGCGCCTTCGGCGCATGGGAAGGAAGACATACACAATGACAAACAAAGGCAATTGCAAAACGGGCAAAGTACGTCAATTGCATCCATGTGATGAGGTACATCATTGTCGGAACATACAACATACAGTTCACCTGGGCACCACTACTAGTATTGGTTCAGCATCCTGCCAAGCTGCTCGGCCCTTTGCATTAGCACTATGATGGTATGAAACTCCTGCGGTGTCCACGCTCTTTCGTGACCAAGGGCGTGGTAGTGGGCAAGCTGTAGGTTAGCAGTGTTGAGTGCCCTTTGGGTTTGGTCACGGATAAGCGCACGTGCATTCACCTGTGCTTGTGCATGTTGTATGTATGCATCTGCTTGTGCTTGTGGTACAGGTGGTGGTGCTTGTGGTGGTGCTTGTGGTGGTGCTTGTGGGTGTGGTGATTGTGGTGGTGCTTGTGGTGGTGCTTGTGGTTGTGTAGGACCTTGTGTTGCTGCAGAGGATGATGCCCTCTCCTCAACTGCCTCGTCAACTGGAGCCTGCACCTCCTGGTCGGGGCTAGGGTTGCGGTTAGGCGGTTCTCCCTCCGGTTCCTCATCCTGAGGAATCCAGTTCCTTCGCTTGGCGGTTTCCTTAAATTTATGTAACTGTGTATTGGTCCTATAGAGGATTTGGTCCTCATCCACATGCTTTTGCCACTCGGTATGCATTGCAACAAAAGGCTGTTGCCGCTTCAAGAACCTATTATACAATTGTACCCACAACTCACCCTCTGCCTTGGTAAACTCGCCAGGTTTGGGCCTACTACCAACCGCACGCAAAAAATCCTTTTGGTTGTCAACCAAACGTGCCCCTTGTGACACACTTTGGCTGTGCTTTGTCTTTTGCGACTTCCTGAAGATGTCGGCAAAAGGGGATTTCCTAACACGGTCTACCAAGGATTGGGGTCGTGATGGTTGCCCCTCCCGTGTGGGGTAACTGGAAACCGCACTGTCAACTGACGGTGCATCAGGGACCATGGGGTCTGGGATGACTGTTGGTGACTAAGACTCTACATCCTCCATAACAATCTCTTCAACCTCCTCCGGGGTCAGCAAGGGGTCAGTATCAAGGAGGGCATCATTCTCTAGGCTCAGGTCAACCACTTCGGGTTCAGGGTCAGGGCTTGGCGGAACAGGGGGGGAAGGTTTTTGGGCAGGCCCCACCCGGGCGGCATAATGCTGATGGTCTAACTCCGATTCTATTGGTTCCCGAAATAGCACCCGTCCTTCTTGTGGTTCCGTAATGTACACCTGGCCTCCGGTGTGGACGGCAATGACAACGCCGTACACATTGGCTGCTGCCACTATAACAATGTCACCCAGATTTTGGTCCCACCCATCCCGATCTCGCAGTCGCAACACATTCCGCATCCACGCATTATCCTCATAATTGACATGGTACAAATGCTCATTCTCAATGAGCTCATCAATGACACCATTTCGGACATCCTCCCACGTGGCACCTACATTTACAGCCCGCAAGGCATACGCCATGGCGTGGTAAAAACAGAAACCGTCGGGTGGGACAATTATACGTCGTGCAGCGGTTAAGTGAGGAAGTGCAGGGTCAAGGGTGGGTGCAGCCCAGTCATCATGGGAGGAAATTGAGTGTGCACTAGATGCGTCATCTCGCTCTGCTGCCATGGATGCCGAATCATCTACCAACCCCGCGTCAACAATGCCCTCCGCAACCCACCTCTCCTCAGCTGCGGCCACCTCATCTGGGTTCAAAATGTGTGCCTCTTCATTTTTCCCTACGGCAGGCTGGTTACTAGCAATGTGCTCTTGCCCTCTGTTCTTGCTGCACAATTTAGAGGCCCCAAAGTGGGGTACATTTGGAGGCGGGGTCCAACCGGCATTCCGAGCATGGGCGTGCGTGCGGTGCAACAAGTTCTGTCCGTGTTTCTTTCCTAAACGGAAGTTCACCTCGTGGAAGTAAATACTAAAGAGGGCATGTGCAGCCGCAATCCCCTGCCTGCCGCGCCACAGGGACTTCCGCATCCATGCTGGCGGGCACGGGATTACATCCCGACGCCGAAACGCGTGTTCGGATGTGGCTAGAAGAGGGTGTGTAGCGGAGGCTGCACATGTGTGGGCCCACACACCCCTCAACTTGCCTTGGAGCTCAGGCCGCCAAGTTCAGTTAAGAACAGAGAATAGAAATGTGGATGCTGCAGATTCCCAAACACTGGCACTAGTTGCCAGCATCCTTGAATCTGCTGTCATCCAGAAATGCTAGGTTCCGAATTTGCGCAAGCAACCTCCCAGGGGGATCAAAGCTGGTATGATTGATTACTTCTTTGTAGAATTTCTTGCAAACCAGGTGAATTTCTCTGATTTTATTTAGCGCACCGTGAAATTGCATGAAATCCTGGCTGCGGGGCCTGAAATCCCGGCGCCGGGCGCCTTACGGCGCCGTACGGCGCCGCATGGAACGCCGTACGGCGCGGTACGGCGCGGGGCCAAAGATGGGGGAGGTAGTGCCCCAGCGCCGGACTCCTACACGCGCGACCTTGCACAAGCTTGGTACCTGTCCTTGTTCAATGCTTGGGGGAGAAACCCGCGCTTGGAGCGCGGCCCGGACTTACCGTGGCTAAGTGCTAATCGCATGATGATAAGAGCAGGGAAACGGAAAATATCTTTTGATCGTTGCTTTTGTTTTTCTACAAAACCAGTGATGGTTTTTTTGTTGGCCTAATTCTTTTCCGAATTGTTAGTGCAAAAGACATTACAAAAAGAAGGTGTCCAATACTCTATTGCAATCTATCGCACGGAAAAAACAAAGGTCTTAAAGCACACATGCACGCATGTAGTTGTAAAGATGCATAGCATTTTGAAAGCTGAAAGACCATATGCATAAGTTAGTATTCTGCATACCCGACATAGATGAGTTTAGCAATTGACAAGAAAATTTCCGGCCATACCACATTTGGCGCATTTGGCTCAAGTAATGAAAAGTCACCCCATGCACATTCGCCAACCACAAACAAAATTGCTCGTCTTGATGTTACCTAGGAAACCGCAACATACAATTGCCCATGGGCCAAAATAGGATCCTCCAAGAGGAGACCAATGCGAGAAAAGGAATGTTCTTGAGCACGGTTAACGGTTAGCGCAAATGCCAACTTGACAGGAAATTGCCGTATCACAAACGTAATAGATGGTTGTGTGTCCCCTAAGCAAATGAATCAATGCGTGGCAAAAGGACAATGTTCCCTGATCCATAACTTGTCACCATTTCTGCTCGGATGTTGAAGGCAAGACTTTTTTTCACTACCAATCTCGTTCCATTCATCAAACTCATCGAACGGTTCAAATAGCAAAGTAATATTATGAGAGCACCAATGTTTAGTTCAAGCACATGTGGGGGCATACCATGTGGCTTGAGTTGGTGCAACAACTCCGGAGTATATGTAGCAGCATCCGCCAAAAAAGTCTGCACTGATATACACATACTCTTCCCGTAACATCGTGGTCAAGCAAGTCTCATTTACCGAGTCGGTGACACGATTGCGTAGAGCCAAAATGCTTCCGCACATGAGGTCATCTTTCGCCACGCTGAGAAATGCATGCCCAACCAAGCACTTAGGATCAATGGTCGGCGATACGATATCAGAGGGGTTGGCAGCGGACAAAGGCTAAGACAAGGTTCGCGAATCAACATTTGAACCAAAACGAAGCAAAATTGTTACGTATGGACAGTCTAGTTAAGCGGCGCGTTGAAAAACTTCACCGTACGCATTGTGTGTCATCAACATTGCCTCGAGTTCCTGCACAATTTCGGGTCAAAGGAAGACGGCAAGAGCAAATCCATTCCAACCTCGGTGTTGATCCTGTGTTTCCAAAAGGTACACTTGAGCGAACGTTGAGTTGTATCCTTCTCCAGGCGTGAGCGGCCCAATATGATGGCACACACCCCTAGATACACGGAATTGATGTGGACCACTTGCCATTGGACCATGACCGAACCGCATGACAACTTTACCTTCCATTGACACCATTGTTAATGCAGAGTTGTAATTTGACATTTTGGCAAAAATGAATGGCACGTGATGATTCCTCTGTTCGAAGATTTTGCAACGGCTCCGAAGGATCCAATAGAATCGGTAGCTTTGCTTTTCCATCACGGCAGCACTTTGATGAGAACTCCTTCGGCCAGCACAGAGCATGGCAGTGCGAACATACAACATCCACAGCACCAACTGAATGCTTTTCAATGTACGAAAGATTGTTATCAGCAAAGGTGCGAAAAAAGCAACGTGGGCTAGATCTTGCCGCATGGTATCTTTGTCGTTTTGCGTCCACATCCTCCCTGAAATCATTGTACCCTCTTCTTGTTTTTTCATTCAATTTTTTCACAGATGCGACATATTTCTTTCTCTTTTGCGCATTTACATTTTCCTCATGTACAGATTGGGGATACTTCTTCTTTCTCTTCGACGCTATGATCGTCGCGCGATCGCAGCAGAAGAAAAATAAAATACCAAGAAAATGACGCACCGCCAGAAGAAATAAAGCGAAAAATCGTCTTTTCCGACCTCAGAAACCCCCCCAACAATTTTACGCCGCTGTTTGGCGAGGTCGCAAAATTTAGGACACTCACCAAAAAAGACGAACAATAGAGTCGCGACGGCGAAGAAGCTGAGCGTTGCTTGCCCCAAACCACCTAGCAAAGTGCCTGCCCTAGGCGCTAGGGACTTGTGCGCGCCCCAAAACAAACCACACATAGACAACAACAACGCCGCCGGCCGCCGACAAACAAGTATGTTATATGCCGCACAACGCTAGAAACCAACGAAACAAGCACAACGCGGTAAGAGGTAGACAAGGAGAGAACAAGTATGTAACGAACCGCACCACGGTGGAGATATACCACAAGTATACGACCAAGGAATGCAAGCCCACTCGCATAGGGAATATGACGACGCGGTAACACGCGAAGGAGATCACAACAAAAAAAGAAGCCGCACAAGTATGTTGCATGTCATGCATGAATAACACACAAGCAACAACAACGCCACCGGCCGCCGAAAAACAAGTATGTTATATGCCACGCCATGCATATCGCCGTAGCGCATATCGCCATGCATAACGCCGTAACAAACACAATACAAGGAAGTTACGTGCCAAGCAACGCCAAAGTGCGCCGCCCCGAAAAGCGCAACGAAAACCGCACCGGCAAGGAAAACCAACAAGAGGTGACACCGAATGAATGCCTATGCCCACCCCCGCACACATAGGGAAAGAAAGGTATGCCCGTACGTGCGTGCCCGGATCGCCGCAAGGTCATCACCGCCACGGACGAGCAAAATGGTATGAAGGGACACGACGGGGGAAAAACAAAAAAACCAACAAAGGAGAGAAGAACGCAAGAAGGAGGCCACACACCACCGAGGTGAAGCACAACACACATAAAAGCACACAAACAAAAACTAAACATACACAACATGCACACGTGGCTAGTTGGATCCAAGTATCTTACATGCCATGCTACGCTACGCAACGAACACGAGATAAGAACGGCAACCACGCCAGCAAAAGCAAAAGGTGACCACGAGGCGTAACCGAGACGTGCCCACCCCCCACCCGCACGCCCGCTTACGTAGGAGGCGAAAGGGAGCGAAAGGGGACAAAAGGTATGCCGCCGCATGCAAACAAATAGTAGGCAAGGGGGGAGCCGCACACCGCCACCAAGAACGCAAGTATGTTACCATGTCGTGCCACGCCGCCAACTGCCCGGCCCGCGCCACCAACCGAGACGAGAAAAAAGAAATGGCCTTCGTCCAGGGAGTGGTTGTCACGGGAGGCTAACGGTCCTGCCCTGCGGTGCAATGCGGGGCAACCGTAACAACTGCTCTTACAGCACAACCACCCTTTTTGTTGCGCTGAATAGAACATACATACATATAGCATAGCGTCGTGTGCCGGATCCCGACAAACACACGTTGCCACGCTTCCTTGTGCATGCACCCAGGTTCCCTTCCCCTCACAGGTCCCAAGGAGAAGTGAAGTGTATGCTTGTTTGTCGTTTGGGCGTTAAAGTAGGGTTGTCTTAGACGCTTAGGCATGTTTTGCGTCGTGCCGTCGTCTCTCAGTCGCGAACGCCCGGCCCGCGCCATACACACGTAGGCAAGGCGAGAGGACTAGGACACATTAAGATAGTGGGGAAAGAAACAAGTATGTTGCATGTCACGCCGAGCGCGCGGAACGGACAACGAGCAAAGGTAGCGGCCAAAGAGGTGTGTGGAGCCAAGACGAGAGCAAGTAGGAAATAAACCTACGCACACGCATGTCGCACACGCATGTCGCATGACGTACCAGCCAGCTCGAGATGCCATGTCGCGACATAACCCCCGCCGCCGCACGCCCGTTTACACCCTCTCTCTGCGCAGGTTCAAAGGAGAAGGCCTAACGAGAGAGCATGGCGAGCTGGCAAGGAAAAAGACCGAGACACGCAACAAAGCGGAGGCAGCGAAAAAGTGCATGTCAGGGAGAAGGGTAGAGGAAAGGGTAAAGAGCAACGAAGCCACGAAAGGAACAAGGGGTAGCCAGCGGCCGAGCAAGGGGCGCGCACAGGGAAGGGGGCACGGCAGGCACACGGCGAGCACAACACCGCACCGAGACACCGGAGAGGGGAGCACCAGAGGAACAAGGGAAGAGCGGCACCACGCACCACGACACGCACGGCACAGACACCACACACACCGCACACGCCCAACGAGCCCCGGCAGCCCGCCCAGTGGGCGGGCAGTCGGGGGAGGGACAGCGCCTGACCTCAGACGCCCCTCACAATGGTGGAAGGCAGCCCCCCCGGGGACGCCCTCCCGCCACCCCCACAGCGAGCAACGCCGGCCCGCAAGGGCGCACACTGTGGGGCCGGTGCTGGATCCCCACGCCCGCACCGACCGCACCCGGGACACACGGGGCGCGGAACCCTGGCTGCCCGCTCCAGAGGACGGGCGGCCGGGGGAGGGACAGCGCCTGACACCAGGCGCCCCTCACAGCGGTGGAAAGCAACCCCCCCGGGGACGCCCTTCCGCCACCCCCACAGCGAGCAACGCCAGCCCGCAAGGGCGCACGCCGTGGGGCCGGTGCTGGGTCCCCACGCCCGCATCGACCGCACCCGGGACACACGGGTCGCGGAACCCAGGCCGCCCGCTCCAGAGGACGGGCGGGCGGGGGAGGGACAGCGCCTGACACCAGGCGCCCCTCACAACGGTGGCAGGCCAACCCCCCCGGGGACGGCCCCCCACCACCCCCGCGGCACGCAGCCCCCACAGGGCATGCAGGCCAAGGGGACAGTGTTGGGCCCCCACACCCACACACTCGCGCCGACAGCACGTGGGTGGCGGACCCCAACAGCCCACCCAGTGGGCGGGCAGCCGGGGGAGGGACAGCGCCTGACCCCAGACGCCCCTCACAATGGTGGAAGGCACCCCCCCAGGGGACGCCCTTCCGCCACCCCCACAGCGAGCAACGCCAGCCCGCAAGGGCGCACGCTGTGGGGCCGGTGCTGGGTCCCCACGCCCGCACCGACCGCGCCCGGGACACACGGGACGCGGAACCCTGGCTGCCCGCTCCAGAGGACGGGCGGCCGGGGGAGGGACAGCGCCTGACACCAGGCGCCCCTCACAACGGTGGAAAGCACCCCCCCCCGGGGACGCCCTTCTGCCACCCCCACAGCGAGCAACGCCAGCCCGCAAGGGCGCACGCTGTGGGGCCGGTGCTGGGTCCCCAAGCCCGCACCGACCGCACCCGGGACACACGGGACGCGGAACCCTGGCTGCCCGCTCCAGAGGACGGGCAGCCGGGGGAGGGACAGCGCCTGACACCAGGCGCCCCTCACAATGGTGGCAGGCCACCCCCCCCGGGGACGGCCCCCCACCACCCCCGCGGCATGCAGCCCCCACGGGGCATGCGGGCCAAGGGGACAGTGTTGGGCCCCCACACCCACACACCCGCGCCCACAGCACGTGGGTGGCGGACCCCAACAGCCCGCCCAGTGGGCGGGCAGTCGGGGGAGGGAGGGCGCCTGACCTCAGATGCCCCTCACAATGGTGGAAGGCACCCCCCCCGGGGACGCCCTTCCGCCACCCCCACAGCGAGCAACGCCAGCCTGCAAGGGCGCACGCTGTGGGGCCGGTGCTGGGTCCCCACGCCCGCACCGACCGCACCCGGGACACACGGGACGCGGAACCCCGGCTGCCCGCTCCAGAGGACGGGCGGCCGGGGGAGGCACAGCGCCTGACACCAGGCGCCCCTCACAGCGGTGGCAGGCCACCCCCCCCGGAGACGGCCCCCCGCCACCCCCGCGGCACGCAGCCCCCACAGGGCATGCAGGCCAAGGGGACAGTGTTTGGGCCCCCACACCCACACACCCGCACCCACAGCACGTGGGTGGCAGACCCGAACAGCCCGCCCAATGGGCGGGCAGTCGGAGGAGGGGCAGCGCCTGACCCCAGACGCCCCTCACAATGGTGGAAGGCACCCCCCCTGGGGACGCCCTTCCGCAACCCCCACAGCGAGCAACGCCGGCCCGCAAGGGCGCACGCTGTGGGGCCGGTGCTGGCTCCCCACGCCCGCCCCGACCGAACCCGGGACACACGGGACGCGGAACCCTGGCTGCCCGCTCCAGAGGACGGGCGGCCGGGGGAGGGACAGCGCCTGACACCAGGCGCCCCTCACAACAGTGGCAGGCCACCCCCCCCAGGGACGGCCCCCCGCCACCCCCGCGGCACGCAGCCCCCACAGGGCATGCAGGCCAAGGGGACAGTGTTGGGCCCCCACACGCACACACCCGCACCCACAGCACGTGGGTGGCGGACCCCAACAGCCCGCCCAGTGGGCGGGCAGTTGGGGGAGAGACAGCGCCTGACCCCAGACGCCCCTCACAATGGTGGAAGGCACCCCCCCCGGGGATGCCCTTCCGCGACTCCCACAGCGAGCAACGCCGGCCCGCAAGGGCGCACGCTGTGGGGCCGGTGCTGGGTCCCCACGCCCGCACCAACCGCACCCGGGACACACGGGACGCGGAACCCTGGCTGCCCGCTCCAGAGGACGGGCGGCCGGGGGAGGGACAGCGCCTGACACCAGGCGCCCCTCACAACGGTGGCAGGCCAGCCCCCCCGGCGACGGTTCCCCACCACCCCCGCGGCATGCAGCCCCCGCAGGGCACGCAGGCCACGGGGACAGTGTTGGGCCCCCACAACCACACACCCACACCCACAGCACGTGGGTGGGGGACCCCAACAGCCCGCCCAGTGGGTGGGCAGTCGGGGGAGGGACAGCGCCTGACCTCAGACGCCCCTCACAATGGTGGAAGGCACCCCCCCCGGGGATGCCCGTCCGCCACTCCCACAGCCAGCAACGCCAGCCCGCAAGGGCGCACGCTGTGGGGCCGGTGCTGGGTCCCCACGCCCGCACCGACCGCACCCGGGACACACGGGACGCGGAACCCTGGCTGCCCGCTCCAGAGGACGGGCGGCTAGGGGAGGGACAGCGCCTGACACCAGGCGCCCCTCACAACGGTGGCAGGCCACCCCCCCCAGGGATGGTCCCCCACCACCCCCGCGGCACGCAGCCCCCACAGGGCATGCAGGCCAAGGGAACAGTGTTGGGCCCCCACACCCACACACCCGCGCCCACAGCACATGGGTGGCGGACCCCAACAGCCCGCCCAATGGGCGGGCAGCCGGGGGAGGGACAGCGCCTGACCTCAGACGCCCCTCACAACGGCGGAAGGCATCCCCCCCGGGGACGCCCCTCCGCCACCCCCACAGCGAGGAACGCCAGCCCGCAAGGGTGCACGCTGTGGGGCCGGTGCTGGGTCCCCAAGCCCGCACCGACCGCACCCGCGACACACGGGCCGCGGAACCCTAGCTGCCCGCTCCAGAGGAAGGGCGGCCGGGGGAGGGACAGCGCCTGACACCAGGCGCCCCTCACAACGGTGGCGGGCCACCCCCCCCGGGGACGGCCCCCCACCGCCCCCGCGGCATGCAGCCCCCGCAGGACATGCAGGCCGAGGGGACAGTGTTGGGCCCCCACACCCACACACCCGCGCCCGAAGCACGTGGGTGGCGGACCCCAGCAGCCCGCCCAGCGGGCGGGCAGTCGGGGGAGGGACGGCGCCTGGCCTCAGACGCCCCCCACAATGGTGGAAGGCACCCCCCCCCGGGGACGCCCTCCCGCCACCCCCACAGCGAGCAACGCCGGCCTGCAAGGGCGCACGCTGTGGGGCCGGTGCTGGGTCCCCACACCCGCACCGACCGCACCCGGGACACACGGGTCGCGGAACCCTGGCTGCCCGCTCCAGAGGACGGGCGGCCGGGGGAGAGACAGCACCTGACACCAGACGCCCCTCACAACGGTGGCGGGCCACCCCCCCCGGGGACGGCCCCCCACCGCCCCCGCGGCACACAGTCCCCACAGGGCATGCAAGCCAAAGGGACGGTGTTGGGCCCCCACTCCCACACACCTGCCCCCACAGCACGCGGCTGGCGGACCCCAACAGCCCGCCCAATGGACGGGCAGTCGGGGGAGGGACAGCGCCTGACCTCAGACGCCCCTCACCATGGTGGAAGGTGCCCCCCCTCGGGGACGCTCTTCCGCCACCCCCACAGCGAGCAACGCCGGCCCGCAAGGGCGCACGCTGTGGGGCCGGTGCTGGGCCCCCACGCCCGCACCGACCGCGCCCGGGACACGTGGGTCACGGAACCCTGGCTGCCCGCTCCAGAGGACAGGCGGCCGGGGGAGGGACAGCGCCTAACACCAGACGCCCCTCGCAATGTTTGGTGTTCACCGATACGTTTGCTAGCGCGGGGACAAACATTTCGTTCATTAACTTCATGAAAGCACGGGCGTCTCCAATTTTGCGTTGCCTTGGTTTAGTTTTATCTCTCTCTTCCGGCGGCGAAGGCTCAATGTGATCAAGGAATTCTATGCTCACCTCAAAACGTAGTGTTTTGTGCAACCGGAGGTCTCGCACCGTTGGATGGGCGTGCTTGGCGGCGAAGCGGAAAGGTTCAAACTTAAAATTGATGTCTTCATATCGGCACCCGTCAAAGGAAGAGGTGTTTAGGAGCAAGGCAACATACGGCATCGTTTGATGGCCGCTCGTGCGGAACTCGTAGGAGTCTTTGCCGTCCCTTTTGACCTTGTAGGCGTCCCGGAGTTGCGCCCCGTGCATACATATCACGCTAGAAATGTACGGAAGAAGAGGAAAAAGGGCGGAAGTTGAGCCTAGCATGCGAAAGGTGGCGGCAACCACTTGAGCGTCCCACGCCGGAATAACGAACCATCCTTTGAGGTCTTTGTTCTCTTCTTTGGCTTTATCTATCAAAAATGCCTACTACCCGTTTGGCCACATAGTCCCTTCCGAGAGCCCGCATTGGGCCTACTACCGGTTTGATTGGGAACTCCCATCTCGCTTTGCCGACGAGCTCATGTTTAAGGTCCGAGAGTGCGCCCAATTCCTCACCGGAGAACTCCTTGCAATGGACATGCACGCTTTGCCGACTACCGAAGTGTATCGAGCCGTGATCGCTAGGGACCGAAAGGAAAGAAACAAAGACCTACAAGCTCCGGAAATGCTCACCATGATGATCGCCAACCTGCCCGGTGGACGGGGCGCCTCACCGCCCCTAGGAGCGATGTTCCGGTCTAAAGATTCCTTGGTCGTGGCGATTGACACCACTCACGCGCCGTGCGACGTCATGAAGACCGGTGTCCAAACGTTAGCTATCCGCTTCTTCCACTCATGCGGCATTGTCCTCTTTCATGGCATAGATGGGCAATTAGTGCGGTTCTCGTCACGATCCGACGGCAACGCGAGGTCCGCGCCTTCGGGCGCCCCCGAGCGAGCCCACGCGACGCCGGCCCCGCCCTCATACGACTCATCTAAGGCCCCGAAGACCGCCGTGCTCCTAGTGGCCCCAAGATCGGCGCACGCTCTCGACTTGCGCGTCCAAGCGGGGTTTCTTGGCCCGTACGTGTCGTTCGAGCCCACGCGGCCTCCCTACGAACACCAACAAGCCTACCTCGTGGTCTACGAAAAGGGGGAATCCGCGCTGCTAGCGCATGATTTCAAATATGGAGACGCTGCCTTTGCCCCACTACACCGCAACCTCATCGCCCTCGAGAAGATCCTCCCCGCTCAAGACCCGGATGTGGCCGAGCACGAGCAACCCATAGTGCAGCGCCTCCAAGCGGGAGCCGCCTTGGGGTCCACGGCCTTCGTGTCCCAACTTGTCACCGCCCTTCGTGAAAGGCCCGCTACGGGGCTGACTGAGCGCATCAGCGAGTGGAACGCGGCACCGGAGGACGCCGGCGCCGCTACGCCAACGCCGGGACCAAGCCGCATCGAAGAGATGTCCGAGACCAGCGTCCCGCTGCTTGCTCCGCTAGGAGGCGAGGCGACCACCCTCCTACCCCCCGACCACGGTGCCCCCACCCCCGCCTCGGATATTCAAATCGACCCCCGCCTCCCCGCTGGTTTTTATTACGTCCGTGACGTATTCTCCGAAAGCCAAGAGGAAACGGTAAAAAAGATTCTCCACGACAACACGTGGGAGAAGTACCACGGGCGCTCAGTCCAACACTTCGGCCACGCATACCTCGGCCCGAGCAAAGTCGCCGCCACGTCCCCCATCCCGGAAGAGTTTTCCTCCATCCTCCAAACCTACAATGCCGCGCTGGAGCGGCTAGGCCTCTCACACCCTCCTCCCAACCAAATCACGGGCACAATGTATCTCCCGGGAGAGGGCATCGGCTACCACGGGGACGACCCCTTGCTAGGCGACCCAGTGTCCATTTTTGGTTCCCAATCGGACACCACAATGTTCTTTAAGAACCCCTCCAACGGAGACTCCTTTCGCATCCGCCTGTTTGCCCGCTCTCTCCTGGTCCTCACGGGGGCCGCACGCCATGAGTGGCACCACGGTATACCTCGACGGAGAGAAGACGAAGTGTTTGGGCTAACCGTCCCTCGTACCGTCCCTCGCCTCGCTCTAATCCTCCGACACATACCACAGGCAAGCTAACCCACGAAAGCCAGAGGGCCGGGTACCCGCCTCCTGCACTGTCCAGCCCCCTCTACCTGAACACAAAAGGGCCAAGATTCAGTGAACCACCGGCCCAGTCACGGCTTCCACCATCACAGGCAAGGGGCTAGACGACGAGCTCACCTCGGCCGGGATACCGGCCGACCAAATTCAGCACTTTCTTTGCCTTAGCCAGCCCAGCCAGCCCGGCTCCCCAGTGCCCCCCCAGCCCCCCCCTATCCCGCCCCCCCCGAGATCCAAAACGCGCTTACGGAAGGGTTACCAACGGCCTCACCGCCCCCCCATACCCCTCCCTTCAGAACTGCGTTTTCTATCCCACAACTTGCAGAAGAAACCCATAGTGAGCAGCCAAATTCTCCGACACCTCAAGAACGACTTCGACATCCTCTTCCTCCAAGAAATCAATCACGCCCCCATCCTCCCCCACGTATACGCCTACGGTTCGGGCACTAAAGCCACCATCGTTTCGAATATCAGCCAAGACAAACACTCCAGAGGCGAGCATGGTTCCGTCTTGGTCTGTTCCCCCCGGCTCTCCCGCTTCGTTACCCCCCTTCCCCGACTAGATACAGAAGGGATGCTGGCGGCAGCCGTTCTCACTCTCCCGGGGGCCCCGCCCACCTTGCTGGTCTCGGTATACGCCCCAAGCACGGACGTCCACCGCTCAAAAATTGAAAACATCCTACGGCCACTCATGCATCAGTATCCTAACCACGTCCTCGGTGGGGACACCAATTGCATAATGTGCCCTGAACTAGACGGGTCGAACCTCCAAACGGACAACGAATGGCCGTGGCTTCGCAGACAGATCACAAGCGACCCGCCGCGCCTCATCGATACCTTTCGGCACTTTCACCCGACCGAGCGGTCCTTCTCCCGATACCCCACCCCGTACAGGGCAAGCAGTAGCCGCCTTGACCATATTTTGCTCTCCCCGGCGGCCTCGGAATTTTTTGCCCCCACCTCTGCAACCATCCAAACCGACGACAAAACGTCAGACCACCACCCAGTCACGTACACCTCTCAAGTCCCCCCTCACCCTTTTACCGAAGCTCCCACAACTAAGAGGAAAGTTTTCCGAAAACTGACGGAGCGGGAACGCTCCAAGCACCACGACTCCCTTGCCCCCCTGGCGCGGTGGTGCGAGTCTACCCTCCCCCGCTTTGAGTCCTTGTCCTCGGCGGACATCGAGCTTTTCACAGACGTCGTGCTGGAGGAAGTGGCGACCAGCTACCACAGTATCACCACGCCGTCACGCCCTACCTCCTCGGCTCTGGTAAAGAAAATCAAAGAGTCCCTGCAAACCCTGCCCCCCCCCAGCCATCCCAACTACCCCGCTTCCATGGACACGCTCAACAAACTCGTCAAGGAGTGGGAAACCAAAGTGAACAAGGCCGCAACCACCAAAATCCATCGGTGCCTAGTGAGGAAAACTAGGATCAAACGCACCATCAACGAGGCGCTCAACCCCGTGGAACGAGGTGAAATAACGCTGAAGCGCCCGGGCACCACACAGCTCGTCTCCACCCCCAAAGAAGTGGGCTCTATTTTCTCTTCTACACTCCTCACCCTGGGGGGCAGCCTCGAATACGCACCGCCGAACACTCTAGTGGATCGCCTACTCGCACACTCCCCCGCCTGCCCCGAACCCACAAAACACGGCCTCCTCCCTGACATTACCTGGGAATCGTTACGCAACACGCTTAAGAGGTCCAAGCCCAACAAGGCGGGGGGGCGGGACTTCACAAACAACTACACTTTGCACGTCTCCCCCCCCCCTATCCAACAATTCATTTGGAAGGTATGCAACTACTACCTCCACCGGCCGTTGCCCGAGAAATGGCTCGAAGCCAACATTATCTTGCTTTTTAAGAAAGGGGACGTGATGAACCCGGTAAATTACAGGCCTATAGCCTTGCTGAACAGCGTTTACAAAATAATTGCAACACACGCCAACCGAGAGCTACTGGCAGCGGCCATTGAACATTCCATCATACACCCCACCCAGTTCGGCGGGCTTCCGAACCGCAGATGCCAGGACCACATTTTCAACCTCTTATCCACGTTTCGGGAATCGGTCGGTAGCTACAGCCTCTACATTGATTTCAATAAGGCTTTTAACTCCGTCCCCCACACCACCCTCTTCACAGTTCTATCCCGCCTGAACTTTCCTACGCCCCTTGTAAACCTCATTCAATCCTTGTACCGTGCCCCTCGCGACTTCCCAGTGGTGTCAGGTCAAACCCACTCCTCACACCTGCAAACCAGAGGCGTTCGGCAAGGATGCCCCATGTCACCAATCCTTTTCTGCCTCTACCTGAATGTGCTCCTCTTCGCCTTGCCGTCCCACGTCACTGCACCCCCCTCCCCACACGAATCGGGCCACGCCTTTGTTGACGACCTCCTCTATCGATCAGAGAATGGGGACCGCATACAGCAAGTTTTGAACTTCTTCGACACGGTCGCCAGGGAGTGGGGTCTAGACCTTAACCTCAGCAAAACCGAGATCCACGCTATGGGAACAGCTCCCCCCAGAACCTTCACCTCCCCCTCGGGCACCCCCCTGTCGACAACAAACCAAAAGACGGGGCAACCACACAATTGCTACAAATACCTAGGGGTATACATCTTCACCGCCAACCATGAGGCACAAACACTGGCATTGGCCAAGTCGGAAATACGCTCATTTTTCACAACCCTCCAACCCCTCCAGCTCACCCTTTCGGAATACATTCTCTTGGTGAACGTCCAACTCATCCCTATTCTTTCCTACCGCCTCATGGCACACCCCCTGGCCCTGAACGAGTTGGGGGCCCTTCAGGCCATGATCTGGCAAAATGTTGCGCATGACCCCTCCCCGTACAGAGCCAACAGGATCTCCCGCCTCGTCTCCCCTAAGGCCCGCTACACCCCTCGCCACCAGGGAGGCTTAGGACTCCGCCACTTCACTTTTTCAATTTGCATGGCCCTGGTAAACACCGCAATAAGGTACCTCAACGGAGACGGCCCGGCCTCGACAAACGAATCTTTTTCCGAAGCAATGCTCTCCACCACACGCAACCCAATCCAAGACACCATCATGGACGCATGCCACGCCATAGGCTTCCGATACCACAGCACCGGCCTCTGGGCCTCCTGCCCCCCCTCCCTTTTCCTCCCAAAAGAAAAAGTCCAGGTCCGGTTCCTAGCCACCAAGCCGGCACCACAATACAGCAAGTTCGGCAACAGATTAAAACGGACGCCCCAGGACCTGGGGTTCCACCTAGGTACAGTCACGGAGGTGCACTCAGAATCGGCCACACTCCAGTTTTCGGACGGCACCACCCACACCATCAAAAACCCCGGTCTCCGCCGCAACGAGAAAGAATACACCTTTCAAAACCCAGCCATTTCTGTCCTCCCTCAACTGGCGGGGCGCCACGAACTGCTCACCCCCCCCCTTCTTCACCCTCAAGAATACACCCTCAACCCCCCCCCCGGGCCATACGGCGGGGTCCTACTCGACTCGTCACTGCATGGCGAGCTGTACCGGCTCCCAGATGAACCTCACTCCCTTGACCCCGGCGACCTCGAAGAATGGGGTTGTGAAGCAGCCCTTGCCCTCCTCCTCGCATCGTCCCCCGGCACGACATGGGTGTACTTGGATGGCTCAGCGGGCGCCTTGGGCTACGGATCGGCGGCCACCCTGTTTTTTCCAAATGGCTCCAGATGGGTACTGTGCCAAACGTCCCCGTACCAGTCATCAGAGGGATCGGAGTTCTGGGCCGCTATTATGTTCCTACGGTGGGCCCTTGCATCTCACCCGCACCTCACCTTCGCCGTGCTAGGGGACAACCTCCACGTTATCACTGTTCTCTCTCCGAACACCCCCCCAGGCCTCCCATCACGCTCGCCAGCCGGCACGTGGGAATCCTCTCTCCAGTCCATTCAGGCCTCCCTACGCCCAGGGATGATCCAGGGTTGGGGGTGGATCAAGGGGCACGCCGGGTTCGTGGGGAATGAAATCTCAGATGCTTACTCAAAGTGGGCCGCCCACGTGATGGTCTGGGACCCCTCCCTCCTTCCCCCCCCCCCGATAGGGTGCATATCCAGGGGCCCCCTCCCAGTCATACACAAATTAACTACAACCTCAATCAAGCATCTCCTCCCTCGCCACAAACACGAAAACATCCACGCACCGTCCAGCTTCCATTTTTACAATCACACTTCGTGGTTCAAAGGCCTCCCTTTCAAATGGTCCTCCGGAAATTTCAACATGGCGCCATTTGCTGTCCACGACGACTTGCGCCCTCGCCATTGCCACGCTTGCCCCGACCCGCACCCGATGGATGTTATCTCTTTCGTCTCACACTGCCCAACGTGCGAACACCTGGTCCAATCCTACATTCAATGCTGGCGCCCCCCCTTCACCACGGTGGTGTCCCAATGGTGGTCCGCGACCACACACGTGGGGGAGAGACGCAATTTCGTCCGGGGGCTTGTTCCCATGACGCTGTACACCAAACTCACAACCCCCCCCTCCGGCCGAAGAAAACCAGCACACTGTCACGACTTAAAACTCGCCCTGAAGGATCGTGTTCCCCTGCTCCTCAGCGCCCTATACCGCACGCTGGAATGGCTAAAAGACCACCCCCCCCCGGCCCCGCTCACCCCCCCTACGGGCCCCAACTCATGGGGACGCCCCTGGTCGCCCTACAGCACGTCGCACACCGCCCAACAACGCCCCCCCCCCGCCTACCACCCTCCCCCCCCCCTCCCGGACAAAGTTGCACACAAGCCCCCAAAACGCCCCCGCCCCCCATCTCCTGCGGCACACACCAAAACTCGAAAACACGGCCGCCAGCCCCCAAGGCCCGTCCGGCCTCTATCACTGAAACGCGGTACCGCAAGTCAACCCCAGCCAGAGCCTCCGCCCCCCAAACGGCCGCTCACAATCAGGGACATGTTCAACCTCCCCCCCCCCCCTAGACCAGCACCCCCCCTCGCCGCCTCCGCCCCCATTTCCGCCCCTTCTCCTCGCATAACAAGGTACTTCGCACCAGCCCCCCCCTCCCCCGCGAGTACAAACTCACAATCGTCCTCACACTCGTCCAACGTGTCATCTCTTTGAAAAAGCCACACTTACACATTTTCTCACGCCGACCCTCGACAGCCCTAGCGGCGCGATCAATCAGTACTACCACACTGGCACTCACCAGTCACTTCTGCAAATGAATCCCTCCCCCAAGCCACCCCCCGTGCTCAAGCCGTCATGCTCTAACCCCCAATCCGCAACCACACCGCCTTCGGGTATCAAGCGGAGACCCCGGCCTGCGGTTGTCTATAACGGGGCTGCCAAGTCTCTTTGAGATGAAGCAGACGAGGACAGCAACGTGCAGCGGTACTCAGCCCGCGATTGAACTTGATTTCGGGCTCCCGCCCCTCCCCAAAAAAGCTTGGCGCGCAAGAGCCTTTCTCCCCGGCCTGGCCAGCCACAAAAGGCGCCGTTCAGTGCAAAAAAGACGCCCCTCGCAATGCTGGAAAGTGCCCCCCCCGGGGGCGCCCATCCGCCGCCCCCACAACGAGCAACGCACCAACGCACCAACGCACCAGCCACGGGACATCCGCACCCCACCCCCTGCTCTTAGGCACAGCGACACAACAACGGCGGAACCCGCGGCCCCATGCAAAACCCGCCCCCGATCTCCGACGCTGGACGAAGCACACGAGGTCATCAGGGCGCTGGGACCCAGAGACGGCGAAGAAGACCCCCCACAAGGGGACGCGGGCACGGACTCCGACCTGGAGGCAGTACCGGAGCCCCCCACGGGAGGCGCGCCCGCGGAACCTGTGCCGCCGGCGGGCAGCGTGCCCGCGCTCCGCCCCGCGTGGAAACGGGGCCACTGCACCGGCGAAGGCTGGTGCCCCAAACAGCACCCCCAGCCCGGACCCGATGACGGAGCGCTGCCCGAGGTGAAACCCGCGGCCGCATGCGCCGCCCTACGCTACGGGTTGGCGCAGGGCTGGATCCTGGATGAGACCGCGCGCGGCAGCGTGAACATCCAGGAGGCCGTCGACCGAGTCACCCACGCGGGGCAGGCGGCAGTGGCCTTGCACACCCGGGGCCGCCACGGCGGACCCGCAGAGGGGATCATTGTGGACCCCTCGGGAATGGTGCTGGTCCTGGCGGCGGACATGGTCCGAGGGGTGCTCCACGCGTCCCGCGTGCGGCGGGCGTGCCCGCAGTGGACCATCCAGGTGTACACCCCCCCGCGGGCGTGGCCCTTCTCCACGTGGGCGGTGCTCGCCGTCATGTGGCACCTGGCACTGGAGGACGCCCCCACAGGGACCGTGGAGGACATCGCCCGGGACCTCCACACCTGGCCGGCCGACCAGGATTACCCCTGGCGCAGGCCCCGGGGCGGCCTCCCAGTGGCACCCGCGGCAGAGGGGCTCAGCCTCGCGGCAACCCTCCAACAGCACCCCGACAAGAAGGCACGCCACTTCCTGCAGACGGGCACGGTCCCGGCCAACCCGCCAGACTCCGAGTGGCGATGGGACGCAGGGGTGGCGCAACCGCTGCCGGGCCCCTGGAAACTCCCGTTGTGGTATTTGCCCATGGGCACCCTGGCCCACGCCACCCAGGCCGTCAAGGGGGCTTTCCCGCAGCCGCTCCTCCCCGGCGTGGCCCTGCTCCGCAGCCTGCAGGCGGGGGCCGCCTGGGTACGGTGGAAGGAAGGAAAGGGGCGCCCGAGCCCCTATTTCCCCCTGGTCCAGGGCCAGGCGCTGCTCCACGCCGAGGGCATGGGGACCGTGGAATGGGGGGCCATTGTGCCCGGCACGGCGTGCAGGTGGATCACAGCGGCCGCCCCACAGCCCATGCGATCGCCGCCGGCGTGCCACCGCCTCCTACGGATGGTCCCCTCTTTGGCCCCCCAACACGCCTTTACGAGGGACGTGTGGAAGGCCGTACTGAGCCACACCAGGGAGTGGCTAACGAACTCGGGTGCACGGTACCCGCCGGGGCCGGTGCTCGAACAGCTCACGGCCCCCACACCCGGGGTCCTCCACGCCCTGCAAAGGGCGTCGGCTCTCACGGAGCAGCTCAACGACGAAGTGCTGGACCTGGCGCTGGAGCCGCTGCGGCTGCTCTACCCGCAAACCCACATCCCACCCGCGGGCACGTCCAACCACCTAGGCCGCCTGGGGTTGCAGCGCCGCGTCGAGGCCGCGCACCCAGGAGGCGTGGTGGAACAGTGGCTAACGCTCCGCAACCCGTCCACCGCGGAAGGCCACTGGTACCTGCACCAACTCCTCTTCCAACCACGGGCAGCCCCGGAACACCGCCGGCAAAACCCGTACCACACGCACCCGGAGCTCCGTGGCGCGCAGGACTTCCCGCAGCCAGTCCCGCCCGCCCTCCTGCCGGGGTAGGACCCGGAAGCGCTACAGCAGGGCCCCCCGCTCGACACCGCCACCACGGTGCAACAAAGGGGACGCAACGGCGCAGATGGTGCCGAACTGGACGTCACGAACTGCGGAACGGTGGCCTGGATGGCAGCCTGCAGGCACCTCGCCCGAGATACCACGGCGCTCCGGCAGTACAGACCAACGGACCGCACGGCGCTGGCGTCCGCGGTCGCGGCCGTCACCATGGGTCCCGTGGCGGCGTGGCCGGCGCAACTGCTGCCCCACGTCCCCTGCCGCGACACGCAGCCCCGCCGGCCGGCCGCAACGCACGCGCCGACGGCACCCCTCACGGCGGAGCAGCTATACGTCGTCGCGGCGGCGTTGCTAACGGACGGCGGGGAGAGCTTCGTCCACCACCACGGCCCGGCGCAGATTGCGGGACGCATACAAGGGCCACAGCGCGATGCACCAGACCCGTGGCATGCCACACTCCGCGGGCGCACCCGCGTCTGGGGTGCGGGCGATGGCACACCTCCACCCGGGCCTAAACAGGGGGAGGCACTGGTGCTGCAGACGGCAGGCTACCAGGCCATCCTGCACGGCCACGCCGGAGGGTACCGGACACACGTCCTGGCCGGAGGCCGCTGGACTGTCTGGCACACCACCGCCAGGCAAGGGGCATTCCCGCCCCTGCCCCACGTCGACTGGCAACAGGGGCCCACCCAGGCCTACTAAATGTCGGCGGACCCCTGGCTGCTGGCAGTCCTGCTACACACCGTCAGCGCCCCCAACAAGAGGCAGGAACCGGGGTGGGTCAACCCCCCCGCACTGGTGTGGAGCCCCGACCAAGAGGAGCATCTACAGGCCGCGTGGCAGGGAGACGCCATCAGGGCCACGGACGTCCCGGACCTCCACGCGGGGCCAATCACGCACGCCCGCCCGGCGGCTACCCTGGCGGTGGCCCAACGGGGACAGCAGAACCCGCAGTGGGTGGTCTGCATGTTCAGCCCGGCGGACGCGCACATCGTCGTCTGCGACCCCGAGCGCCTGCCGGGGCCCGAAGCCGTGATCCGCGTGGCAGACTGCACCCGCATGATCGTCAAGGCGCTACGGGAGGGCGAACACCGCGCCCTCCTGCTCCAGGTCAGGCTGAAGGACAACGCCCGGGCGGCGAGGCCGGGGGTGTGGCCGGCAGCGACGCAACCCGCCGACCTAGAGCTCCAGCTGGCGGTCCCGACCACAGTGTACCACTGGCTACAGGCCTTCCACGACCTGCGATGGAGGGGCAAGCCCGACCGCCAAATCGGCTCCACGCACTGGCAAACGTCGCTGCAAGCAGACGCGCAGCGCGATGCCATCCGGGTTCTCGGGCCCGCGCCAGCGACAGGAGCCCTCGATGCGGCGGCCCCGGGACGCACACTGGCGCCACACACGGTGCCACTGGCCAACCTGCCCTTCGAACCAGCGGCGGAGGGCGCCATTCGGAAGTCGGTGCCGCTCCCCCCGGCGCGAGGGGCCACGGAGCCGACGAAATGCCCCCTGTGTGCGGACAAGTACTACACAAGAGGGGCAATGCTGGAACACCTGGCGTGGCACGCGGTGCACGCTGCAGCCCCGGCGGACGACAAGGAGGCGGCCACCAACATCCTGCAGGGGAGAGCACGGAGGTCCCCATGGCACGCCCCGTACACCCGGCGCCCCCCGCCCCAGGCAGCCGACCACGCGGACGGAGATGAAGAGGCACCCGGAGCGGCCCCGGGGACCGGCGGTGCGGCCCCAACAGGGTCCATGTCCATCCCCGCGGGGCTGGCCCCCCTGGCCCCCCTGGCTCCCCCGGTCCCCCGGGCCCCCCTGTGGGCCCCGCTGGGAACGGGCTCAGCGGATGCGGCGCACCCGGATGCCCTGGCTGCGCCGGCGAACCCAGCGGCGATGCCGATGCGGGATAGCTGACATCAGGAGGACATGGCGGGCGACGCCCTGTGGCTCCTCTCGTGGAACCTGCGCAACGGCCTCGTGCCGCCAGACCGGTCCCTCCGGGACACTCTCCAGCGGCGCCGGGGGCCGGCGGCCTGTAACGACAAGGAGCACCTCATCACCGGCATGCTACCCCAGGAGGGGGGCTTTGCCATCATGCTCCAGGAAACAGGGATCGCCACCCGGGCGCAGGAGATGCACGTGGCCGCGGCGCTCCGGGACAAGGGGTACATCGCCTTCTTCAGCAGCCGGCTGGCGGAGACGGGAGCCACCTCCACCTCGAGAGGGGGGGGCCTCCTCACCGCAGTCAGCAGCAAGTACGTGGCGGAGCACGAGGTGCTCAGTTTCACGGAAATTGTCCCCGGGAAGGCCGCGGCCCTGGAGATCCGCACGGACGGGGGAGGCCTCACCCTCATCAACGTCCACGGGCCGCAAGCAGGCTGCTCCCCGTGGGCGGGACGGGCGGCGTTCTGGGCCGACATACAAATGTATGCCACGGCACGCAGCCTCGGTGGGAGGCACCCGGTGGTCATCGCCAGCGACACCAACATCTACATGGATGTCCCCACCAACCCGGCCACGGAGCACTTCCGAGCGGGCTGGGAGGCCTGCGGTTTCCGAAGGGCCGCGGCAGGCGGCGAGGAGGACGTGACCCCCACGCTCCACCCGTCCCGGCACAGGGTGGACACCTTCCTGGTCAACGAGCCCCTCCTGCCGTGGTCCCTGCGGGAAAGCGTCTGGGCTCGCGGCATGGCACACCCCGAGGTGGTCGGCTCGGACTACCTCCCGGTCCGCCTGGCCCTGCCGGGTCTCCTCAGCGCAGCGGGGCGCGCGGCGATGCCCACCCCCTACAGCCACACGGAGGGCTGCCTCCTCCCGTACGACGCCGAGGCCGCACCCGTCCAACACTGCCTGTGGGCGGCGGTCACCGCCGCGCAGGATGAACCCTCCCTGGCGCCCTGGCTGGGTCCCGCAGAGCAGCACGACTACGGGTCCATGCCCGCGGCCGCGGTGGACAAGGTGTTCGAACACCTCCACGCGACGCATGACGCCCTGGCGCGTGTGGTGGGACGCCGGCAGCCGTCCCCGGCGGGGACGGACCCGGCGGAGGGGGACCTCCCGGAGAGCGGAAAGCGGCTCCAGGCAGCGGTCCTCCGCTATGACACCCTGGCAGCGCGCGCGCCGGCAGCGTACCAGGCGGACGCGGCCCGGCATGGCATCCGGTCCGAGGCGGCGCTCCGGCTCACGGAGGAGCTGCAGGGAGTGTCGCCCGGGTTCCGCCCGACCACACAGGGCCAGCTACAGGAGGAGCTGGAGAGGCAAGCAGCCGCCCTCGAGGAGGACATTCGCCAGCTCCGCGCACTCCTGGCGGCAGACCGCAAGCGCGCCATCAAGGACTTCTGGCGCCGCCACGCCCCCGACATCGCCCAGCGATGGAAAGCCGTGCGGGGAGCCATAGAGGTACAGGCCCCAGGCCCGTCAGGCCTCTGGAACGTGCGGGTCCCCAACACCCAAACGCTCCTCACTGAGGCCCACGACGTGATGTTTGCAGTTCGCGCCTTCTGGCGAGAACTGTATGACAAACGCCCGGTGGACCTCCCAGGCTTCCAGGCAGTCCTCGGCCGCCACGTCCCCCGGGTCCCTGAAGGGGCCTGGACACAGGTCCAGCAGTACTCCATGCAGGACCTGAAGTCCGCCCTGGACAAGGCCGAAGGCAAGGCCCCAGGTCCCAACCACGTGGAGGCCCGTTTCATCAACGCCCTCCCGGCACCCGTCCAGTGGCTCCTGGTCCACTCCACCGGGCCATCCTCTGCGGCGCCCCGCCGCCGATGCACTGGAGGGACGCACACATCTGGCTCAGCCCCAAGGTACCGGGCTCTGCCAGACTGGACGACTACAGGCCCATAGCCCTGGGCCAGCTGGACATGAAGCTGCTCACGGGCCCCCTCACCCAGCGCATCACGGAAGTGCTCACACGGCACGGAGTGGTCAGCGACTGCCAGCAAGGGGCCCTCCCTGGCTCCAAAACAGGCCCCCCACTGTTCATGGCGCAGCGGCAGCTCCAGCGGGGAAGGCCCAACTACGTCTTCTCCTTCGACGCCCGCAAGGCCTTCGACACTGCCCCGCACGGCGCCCTCCACCTCATCCTGCGCCACCTCTCCGTGCCGCCGGACGTCGTTGACCTCCCGCTCTTCCTCCACACGTGCGCCAGGCTGCGCATCGTCACAGCACACGGGCTAACGCAGCCCGTCTACATGCTGCGCGGCGTCCGGCAGGGCAACCCCGAGAGCCCCCTACTGTATGCGCTCCTCCTGGAGCCCCTGCTCAGAGCGCAGGGGCACCGCCTGCGCCCGCCGGGAGGGGCCGAGTACGGCCTCATCCAGGCCTACATCGACGACCTGCTGGTGGTGGCCCACACGCTGCAGCACTTCGTCGAGGGCGTGGAGGCGGTGGCCGCGTACCTGGGGATGACGGGCATGGAGCTCAACCCCCGCAAGTGCGCCATGGCCACCACGGAGGGGGTCCCGGGCCTGCAGCTGCGCCTCTGTCCCCACCTGGAAAACCCGTGGCACTGGGTACCAGCGGCGGACTCCGTCCCCTACCTGGGACTCCAGCTGCAGCCGGACGGAAAGTTCTCCCTGCAGCGCAAGCACCGGCTACGCCTGGGGGTGGTGCACCACTGGTGCCTTAACACCCTCGCGCCACCGAAAGTGGTGTAGGATGTCATCCTGGCGATCCTCGGGGGGGTGACGCAGTACGTCGCCCCTTTCATCGCCGACGACTCCGACACTGCACGCCACCTGGTCCACATCACGGTCCAGGTCGCGAAGGACAGGGCGCGGTACGCCTTCGACGCGTTGCGCGACAGCCTGCAGGATGACCAGACCCTGGGGCTCACACGGGTGCCAACGCGGTGCCAGCAGGCAGCGGTGGCCCTCGTGGGTACACTCGTCCACCACCGCTCAACCTCCGTGCGCGCCGAGGTCACCAAGATGTTCTGGGAAATAGCTGGCGCGCACGGAATATGTCCCGAGGTGCACTACCCCGTCCCGGAGTTCGCAACTCTAGCGGGGGGCGACTGGGTCCACCGCATACGCCGGGCCCTGGCCGCCCTGGGAGTGGGGCTGTACAACCCCATCGCGTGCCCCAGGGCGGCCGGTGTCCAACTACAGTCCCCGCCGGGCAACATCGTCACGCTGCGCATCGCCAAGCTGCGACACCGCGACACGTGCCGCCTGACGGTGCCACACACAACGCCGTGGCATGGGCACCACGGGCCACGCCACCCCTTTCCCGACAACGACGACCCGTGGCCGACGGCTGTGCGGGAATGCCTCAACCAATGCGCCGATGAACACCTCCACTATTGCCGCCGTGAGCAGGAGCCCACCAACCCCCCCGGGTGGCGCGACGCCTTGGTCCACCTCTTCCACACCACCGGCACGCGGGACCCCCGCCTGAGACTCGTCCACCCCACGAGGGCTAAGCAGGACGCCCACACCGGCCCACAGGTGACCCCGGACGGCCTGCACCTCCACGTCGGGGGCTACCGCCGCCGGGGCGGCCCATCCCCCCCCACGCGGGGGGCGGCGTACCACCCGCCCGCAGCCCTCATGTACATCCTCCGCGACGTACTTGCGGAAAGCAAGCACCAAGAGCCTAACGCGGACGTGGCATGGCCCGAGCCCCTGCGCCCCCGGCCCCACGCGCCGACGCCGTTGTGGTTGGTGACCACGGACGACCAATGCACCCAAGCGACGGGGCAAGCACAGCTCCGGGCCGAGTGGGTAATAGTGCAGATGGGGGCGGGCCAGCCCGAACCCCGTGGGCTCCCCCGTGGCACCGCCCTGCTGGTAGCTACGGGGGTGCCGCACGACCCACACATGGCGGTGCACGCGTTGGAGGACCAGCCGGAGGACACGAGGCACCTGGTGGTGCACCAGCGCGGGGGCCCGGCGTGGCTCAAGGAACATGTGACGGCACTTGGGTCCTAGGCAAGCACGATCACCGGAGCAGAGATCCGGCTGCACGACCACCCGGCGATCAGCCCCGGCGACACCAGGGCGCTGAGCGTGGACCAACTGACCCCCAGCCACCCTGACGTCCGGTGGCACTCCGCCGACCTCAACGTCGGGTGGCTCAGCCCCACCGGATACTACTGGATCCCGGAGGCCTGGGGCCACACCTCTTCCGACGCGTCCGGGGGCGGACCCTGCAAACACGCCACCAGCGTCGCTCTCGCCGCCGACCTCACCCGCACGTGGGCGGTGGCCATCTCGGGCACGCTGCCCGACGGGGAGGGGGTGGCCGCCTCCCTCCCCCTACAATACGATGCCCACCGACCATGGGTCCACACGGTGGACGCCGAAGTCATCCTCCACCTCCTACGGCACGCAGATCGCGAGCGGACCACGGGGGTCCCGGCGGGCGCAGCAAAGGTGGTCAACCAGATGCCCCTGCGGTGGCTCCGGGACAGCCTGTGCGCGCGAGGGCAACACGCCGGGCACCCGTTCTGGTACGTCCGAGCCACCTCGCACCACAGTGACGCCCTACTGCACAAGGCGGACTGGGCGGCGTCCCAGGACACCGTCCTGCAGAACACGCCCCCAGACCCTGGCCACGCCCAACTCATTGTCGCCGGCCGTGACGGCCGTCTCGATCTACGGCCCCCCACGATGCGGGTGCTCGGCGAGGTCGCGCAGCGGGCGCAGACGGACCATGTGCTGATGCACCGGGGACACACACCTTTGGGCGCGGCCCACGCCACGGCCTATGTCCACGCCAGGGACCTCACCGCGACGGCCACCAACCGCCGGGCGCTGCGGGCCCGAGACGGCCACACGCCGGTGCAGCGCAGGCTCCGCGTCCGTAAGGAGCGGCTCTCCGGCGTCACCATCGTCCCACAACCGTGCCTCCTATGCGGCGGCCCGGAGGAGACCCCGGTGCACATGCACGTGGGGTGCGCCCACTCACAGCTCCTCTGGCCCCACTACCGCCAGGCGGTACACGAGGCGGCCCGCCACCTCCCACCCGGGGACAAAGCCCTGTGGGTGGCCTCGTGGCGCTCCGCAGGCGCCACATGGACGGAAGTCTTCTGCTCCGGACTGGTGCCCGAGGACGCGGAGGCGCAGCTCCGCGCCATAGCCCGCTACGACCCGCCGGGAGGGACCTCTGTGGACGATTTCCTCCACCACATGCTCCGGCTAGGGGACTTCGCATGGGAGCTTCGCAACCACCGGCTGGAGCAACTCCTCCGCGAGCCCCAAAGCGCGGCGGCCCGGGCACACCGGTGGCTCACTGCGGCGGAGGGCGACCACCCTCCCCCTCCCCCGCGCCCTGACAAGGACTTCGTAGCCTCCCTCCGTGTCGTGAATGGCACTCTGGAGTGCCCGCCACAAGAGGGCCCCCACCCGTACCAGGACCTGCCGGGGGGGTTCTCGAGGCACCTACAAGACGCCCTCTTCCCACCGTGGATCATCGGGCGCGGCTCCATGACCGCGTGGGAGGCGCGCATTGTGGGTGAGGAATGGGCGCGCAAGTGGGGCCGGTGGTGCGCCGCCACGCGCGCCCCGGAGACCCCTGCGCAACGATACGCCGCCATCTCGCTCAAGGGATGGGGGCCGGACACACGGCCGAGACCCACCATGATCCGCGGGGCGGGACCTGACCACCCGTGGGACGCGGCGACGGGGGAATGGCTGCAGGCGGCCCCAGGGCCGCAAACGGGATGGACTGGGGACGTGTCCTCACTCGTCAGGACTCCCGTCCCGCCCCGCATCGTCCTTCACGCCGCCAACGTACTCCGGGCTACGGAGATACGCACGTGGGGACACGCCGCGGCCACCGTCTGGTGGCACGCCCCAGAGGGCGGGGCCGCCCAGCTCGCCGTGGCGCACTTCAAAGCTGGGGGGCCGGTATACGACGACGCCCTGTCCCGGCTGGGCGACACCCAGGGGCCCTTGCTCCTCATGCTCCCCACCGACATTGCAGCCGCGCTGCGCCAGGAGCTGGACGGCTGCGAAGGGCTGCGAGTGGTATGGGAGGCACTCGCGGACGGCACCCTGCTGGCCCTCCTCCACCGAGACACCGCGAACGGGTGCCGATGGGATGCGCTGACGCCCCACCTCACCGGGCGCCACGTGTACATGGCAAGCCCCCCCAGGGGCACCCCCGCCCAGCGTGGGACGACCTCATCGCCGCCTTCCACGACCACGGGATCCTCCCCGACGACACGTGGCAGGAGGTCCAGCGGAAGACGCTTGGCAAGGACTACCGGCGCCGCGTCCGCGCATGCCTGCTGGAGATCCGGGACCCCCTCCGACAGAGGTGGGTCGACCTCTGGCTCCGCCATCTCGAACCCTTGGTCGCCGCCCTCCCACCTCCCACACACCTGCCAACTCTGCGGGGAATGTGACACGGTGTCCTCCGCAGCGTCGACAGGCGCCAACAGGTGTGCGCGGTGCGCCCAGGTGGCCGCGTGCCCCTGGCCCGAACCTCCCGCAGGCCCGCGCAGGCGCACAGAGGAGGAGGCCCTGCACCGGCGCATCGAGGGGGCACACACCCCCTGACACGAACGAGCGGGCCCCGCGGGCGCTGCCCTTCTGTGGATCCACGTGCACCTGCGGGACCCCACATCCGTTGCGCACCTGTCGCACGTGTTCGCGCCCTAACCCCCACCCGCCGCCGCCCTTTGCAGAGCCCGCAGCACCATGCCATGCCGACGGGGGGATGGGCCGGGACAAACCAGGGCTCGCCGCAAAGCGCAGGAGGCGGCCGTCCGGGGCCTGGTGGCGGACGCGGTGGCGGAGGCACATGAGGCGCACGCTGCCGCACGGTGTGACCTGACGGGCAGTGCGAGGGCTTTCCTCAACGAGACTGCCCTCCCGGCCGTCCGCGCCCTGAACGGGGCGGGGGCCCCTACGCTGCTCCCGGCAATGCACCGGATCGTGAACGCCGTCCAGCCGGGGCTCATCAGCCCGGAGGCGGCCCTCTACGGGCACTGGATGGAGTGGCGCGAGTCAAACCGGTCGGGCCGGCCCCTGTCCATGGGGGACACCCTGCGGCTGACGGGAGCAGGGTCTGCCATGTCCCTCCGCAGCAGCGCCCCAGCCCTGCTGCACGCCCTCAGGACGCGCTACCCCGGGGACGCGGCCCCGTACCTGAACCAGGCGCGGGCCACGTACCCGGGAGGAGTGTCCGAGCTGGATGCGGCGCTCCACCTTCTACACCCACCGGACGAGGACCTGGAGGTGGGCGAGATCACGGTGTTCGTGGAAGGCGCGGACGAGACGTCCGCCCGCCCCCGGCCAACCAACCCAGTGTACGAGGGCACCAGGCCTACCCCCCCGTACGCCATCGTATGCGGGGCGTTCCCCAGGGAGCCCACTTGGTGCCCCGCTCTCCCGCCGGCGACGCACGCGCCCCGCGGCTGGGCTGACCCAGACCTGTCCCCCCCCCTCTCCAGAACCAGGGGTGCCCACCACAGGGGGCAGGTCCTCTGGCAAGAGTGCCCTGGCACCCCCCTGCCCCTCCTCGTCGTCGCGACCCGCGGGGACCCGGGGCGGGTCCTGGGGATCACCCCCACCCACCTCTATGGGGCAGCACCCGTACCCCGCCCCCCCCTCCCGGCGCCCGCGGCGCGGGACGGAGTACACACCTTCCTGCGAACACAGGAGGTCACCGCCGTTACGGGGGTCAACCTGGTGCGGCTCCCCCCGACACCACTCGACGACCCCCGGGGGCCCAGGGCCCTGGGCCCCGCCCCAGACTGGGAGATATGGCGCGACGCGTGGGCCGCGTGGCTCGCCCGCCTCCCCTCCAAATGCCGGTGGATGGCCGCCGGCCCCCGGCCGTGCGGGGCTGACGCCACAGCCGGCCCCCCACCCCCTCCCCCCCTCCCCCCCGCAGAGCACCACACGGCACTGCCCACGGCACGGCACTGATGCACCAGGAGGTAGTGGGAAGGGCGCGCCTGCCACCACGCATGCCTACCAGGATAACAGTGATGGCAGACTCCGATGGCTCCCCCCAGCGGGACGACGGCCACCACCGTTGGTCCCGCTCCCGCTCCCCCGCCTCCCCGGAGTGGACGGGGGAGACCCTCGCGGAGCGCGAGGAGCGGAGGCTGGCGGAGGCGGCGGTGCTGGTCGGGCCGCTGCCGCCGCCCCGGGAGCCTGAGCCAGCCGAGGTGACCGCCCCTGCCGCCCAAGCAGCAAGCCCCGCCGCCCCGCCCCGGGGGGGGGGGCCAGACGCGCAGCACGCGGAGACCGCAGCCCCAGCGAGCCACGCCGCGGCCCCGACCGCGGCCCCCGGCACGCCGCCGACACGGGGGGTAGCCCCGGCGCAGGGACCAGGCGCATCGCCGAGGGCTGCCGCAGCCGCAGAGGAGAGCGAGAAGGGCGCGCGAGGGGTTGCGACCGCGGCCCCGGCGGGCCGCGCCACCGCCTCGGCCGACCACGCCGCGACCCCCAGCACGCCGCGAAAGCGGGGGACGGACCCCGCACGGGCCACGGGCGCCTCACCGGCGGCCGCCACAGCAGCAGAGGAGAGCGAGGAGGGCGCGCGAGGAGTTGCGACCGCGGCCCCGGCGGGCGGCGCCACCGCCTCGGCCGGCCACGCCGCGACCCCCAGCACGCCGCGCAAGCGAGGGAAGAACTCCGCACAGGCCACGGGCGCCTCGCCGGCGGCCGCCGCAGCAGCAGCAGTGGGCAGGGAGAGCGCGAAGTACCGCGCCCACGCCAACCCCACCCACACCCACACCAGCCCCCCCAAGCAGTTCCCCCCCAAGCCGTTCCCCCCGGGGCGGGCGCGGCACGTCCGCCCCCTGGCGCCTGAGCGCTCGCCGCCGGGCGTCACGCTGCCGCAGCTGCAAAGACAGCGGGACGTCCGGCGCGTGATCCAGGAAGGAGGGGAGGGCGCGCAGGCAGAGCTGGGTGCCAGCCACGGGAGCGCGGAGCGGGGGGGCAGGAGGCGACAGGGGAAGTGCCCAGGAGCACGCGCAGGGAGCAGGCCAGGGCACGCGCGGCAGGGAGCAAGGGCGCAGCAGCGGGGGGGAGCAGAGCGCAGGCAGCGGACGGCGCGACTCAGGGCAGGGGGCCGGGAAGGGACCAGGGCACGGGAAGGGCGCGCAGGGGCACGGGCAGGGAGCCCAGGTGCGGGGGGCAGGGCGAGGGGCTGTGGCTGAGCGGGCGGGCCAGGGCGTGGGGGACGGGGGGCGGGACCCGCGGCACGGGCAGGGGGCTGGAAAGGGGCCCAAGGGCAAGGGCAAGGGCGCCGCGGGCCCCAAGGGACAGGCGGGACGGGGCATGGGAGCCCAGGGGGGAGGGCGGGACGAAGGGAGGGAGGCGGGAAGCGGGGCGCCCCCGCAGCCGGACGTGCAGCCGGTGAGGTGCATCCCCCCCGGCATCCAACAGATGCCGGCGCACCACACCCACCAACACCACCACCACCACCACCACCACCTCTACAACATCGACCCTGATGCCGGTGAGCTCGTCCCCCCCCAACCCCCACGACCCCGGCACCAGCCAGCCCCCCCCGCGCCGAGGGCGGAGCCGGCGCGGATGGCCTCGGCGGAGGGGGGGCGGGGCGCGGCATCGGCGCAGCAGGCACAGGGGCAGCGAGGGGAGCCGGCGCGGGGGGCAGAGGGGGGCCGGCCATGGGGCCAGGACTGGGGCGCGGTCCCGGACCCTCTGGGGGAAGAGGCCCTCCCCCTGGTGGGGGAGGTGTACGGGTGGTTGTGCTGGGCCAACCAGGGGACCACCAGGGGGTTGAGGAACCAGCCCTTCGATGCCGTGCTCCTCCGGAGAGACGGAGGAAACCGAGAGGTACCCCCGGGGGGGTGGGCAGCCCCAGAGGACCATTAGAGGGTCCTCAGGTCAGTGATCGGGGCGGCGTGGCCCGACAGGGAGCCAACGTGGCCGGCCTTCCTGGAAGGGGGAGCGGTGCTCCGCATCACGGATGCGGACGCCAACAACTGGCTCCCCCGGGCTTTGCGCAGCGCCCTCGCCCACTGGCGCTACCGCCGGCGCAACCCGCCGCCGCCACAGCCCCAGCCCCCACACAAGCGGCGGCGCAGGTGATGGCCCAGACGGCGGATGCGAGAGAGTTGGGGGGGGAGCTGGGCCCCCCGACCCACGCCCCCCCCCACGGTACGGCACGACGCAAGAGAGCTTGCCACCTCCCACCGGAGGGAGGGCGGAGACAACGAGCGCGGGGGGGAACCTGCTGCCCCGCATCCCGCTAACCGCTGACCGCTAACCCTCACGGCCGCCCCTGGCCGGCCAGCGCCGCGCGACGACGGCCGGGGGGATGAGGGGCCCCAGCGAGGGCCTGCACGAGGGTCCGGCTCTAGGTAGAGGGAGGCGGGGGAAGGGCGCCACCCCTCAGCCGATGGCTGGCCCCCGGGGCCGGGACTGCCATGCCGCCCCCCCCCCCCCCGGCGTTCAGGAGGCGTCGCCAGGGGACCAGAGGCCCCCCCCCACTCCCCCCCCCTCTCCCACACAGGCCCGAGAGCGGGCGGGGGGGCGACCCCCCCACCCCCCCCCCCGCACCCCCCCCGGCTGGGCAGCCACAGGCGCGGCCCTCCGCCCCCCCGGAGCCAAGGGGACGCCCCCCCCCCCCCCCAGAAGGGACGGCGACGCGGTGGGGGGAGCGGCGGCTGGACCTGCTCCCGCGAGCCCACACTAGTGTGCCGGAGCAACGCGCACAACAGAACAGTATGGAGGCTGCGCCCCACATGACCCTCCCGTGACCACAGTTCACTCAGGGAGGGCAGAGGGGGGGTTCAGGTCTGCAAGGGCCCCCGGGGGAGCGGTCCACGGGCCGCCCCTCACCCCCCCCCACCCCGGGGCGGCACTTCGACCTCGACCGCACGCGCACGCCGGAAGGGAGCGCGCCGACGACACGAGGGGGGCCTGGATTGAGTACTGCAGGCCACCGCCCAGAAGGGGAGCAGGGAGGCCGCGGCGCGACACCCCCCCCCTCCGCCCCCCCACCAGCCCGCAAGCCGCGGGGGCCCCGGCCTCCACCCCCCGAGGCAGGGGAGATGGTCCCCCCCCCGCCCGAGAGAGGAGCCGGAGCGCGACCCGCCCCCCCGCCCCGGCCGCCGGCTCCCACGGGGGCCGCGAAGAACAAGCGAGCCCGCGCCAACGCGCCAGGACGCCGCACAGATCGCACCCAGAGAAGCCTGGTGAGCACAAACCGGAGTGATATGGGGGGCCACGCCCCCCATGGACAGCACAACGCCAGTGACACCCGCTTTGTTGCCTGCCCAGGGAAGGCAGAGGGACGGAATGAGGCAGAGCGACCTCCCGCCCTACAGGCCCCCCCCCGGCCGCACAAATGGGGGGTACGGCGCACGCCCCCCCCCCCCCCCCAGCCCGCCCCCCGGCACACGAACGCCACGGACCCGCCCCGCGGCGCGCAGCCCCCACAGGGCGCGCCGGCCGAGGGGACAGAGAAGGGCCCCCACACCCGCACGCCCGCGCCCACAACACGTGGATCGCGGACCCCGACAGCCCGCCCAGTGGGCGGGCAGTCGGGGGAGGGGGAGCGCCTGAGCCCAGACGCCCCTCGCAACAGTAGAAGGCACCCCCCCCGGGGACGCCCTACCGCCACCCCCACAACCCCAAGCCAAGTAGGGGGGAACCGGGACCTGACCGCCCCCCCCCCAAGCACGCCAGACGGAGCAAGGGACCGGGGCAGGACACGCGGAGGGGCACGGACCACGTGGAACGGCCCTACCAGCGCCCAGTGCCGGGACCGCGCGAGGTGCGCACGCCACACCACCCAGGGGGGGGGGGAGCGGACGCCGCGGGAGCGCGAGCGCACACACACGAAAGGGACACGCGGGGACTACCAGAAGGGCAACCGGACCAAGCGCGCGGAACGCACAGACCGCGTGGAATGGCGTACCAGCGAGCGAGGGTAAGGGACACCCAGACGGGACGGCCCGCCACACGCAGCGCGGAACACGCGGGGCGGGGAGGGGGAAACGAGAGAGACACAACACCAGGTACCGGCCCGAACCCCCCGAACTGGCCGCGAGCGCCGCGCACACACAGACGGGGCACTGCACCCGCCAAGGCAGTAGTGGCGCACAGCGCCACACCCCAACCCCTAGGCTACGCAGCCACCGCGCCAGCCCAAGGGGGTCCCACTGGCGACAAGCCAGTAGCACGGGCCCGGCGGCGCCGGCGCCCCGGGCGACCACGCATTAGGGGGGCGACGCAGTGGGTAAGCGCCCGCAGCCACGGCTGCGAATTGATGCACTGACCGGGGAGTGGCGAAACGGGGAAGCCGGGGAAGGACGGGGCTCCGAGCTCTGTGAACCCGGGGGACTCCGCCACCAGGCAGGAGGTGCGTCTTGGAGGGCCCCCCACTAGGACCCGGTGGGGAGGATATCTCCTGGCCCGACCAGGTGGCCCCCCGGGGCCGAAAGGCGTCTAGTACCCGCAAAATCCAACCTCAAACCTCAAACCTTTCTCTTCTAATTGGTTTCTACGAGGGTCTCGGCATATCTTTCTCTTCGACAAATGTCCCTTGCATCATTTCGTAGATCAGAATTGCTTTGCATGAATTGCATTGGTGGAGCAAGAGGTGATCGGATTGGTGTGTTTGGCAAAATTCTTGTAGAGAAATCCCCACATAAGTCCATACCTGGTAGTGAGGTAGCCACAAAATGGCCCATCTTTGCGGTGATTGAAGATGCTGAAGTGCGCTGAAGGCGGCAGTCGGACTCATTGTGGAAAGTGTTGAAGGGATTGATCATGGAGAGAAGGCAAACCAGAATCTTGTTGCGTAAGGAGTGACTCCAATTCTGAAATGGCCTGCAGCCTAGCAAGCATGAGATTGGTAGTTGCACACTCAAGCAATGCTGCACTTGTTTGCATTTGTAGCACAAGGCATTGAACAGCTTCAATTGGTGGCTTGCCTCCTTCATTAACCTGTACAAAAGCAACGCAAAGAAGAAGGGGCCATACCAACGCCTCTGCCGGTGCAATGGCCCGCGCCAAGTCGCACGTCACCACTTGCACGATCTCCACGGTGGCCAGGCCATGGCTTGGTACTGTTTTTGTAAGTTGAGTCTAAGAAAATGTTCGAAACTCGTCTGTGGATGTGAAAGTGAATGGCGACAACCAAGCACCAAGAGCACGAACGGCTCCGAAGCTTTGCGTCCTGCCACACTCCGCTACCAGACTTTGAAGGTTATAAAAATATATTGTAAATGTACTATTGTTCAATAAAAAAAATTTCTCACATTGTGCGCAACTCGTGCCACAGTGTGATAGTGTCAAGACCGATGTTATAATGTTGCTTCGTTGCTTTGCATGGCATGACGTGGTTGAAAATGCCTTGAATGGAAGATGCCAAGCAGCTGGTTGCAGCCGCCGGGTTGCGCAAATCATAGTGCCGGCGATTGCGAAACGGACTACGACAACTCCCACAGACCATTAAATATATAAGATTGGGGACGGAAGACACATATGTCACCTGAGCACGCCAAGCTAGCCACCCCCTGGCTCGCGGCTGACCCTTGTTTCCCCGCTCTTGGGCCTCCCAGCTCACCACGCATTTCTGCAATCCTACGGGCTTGTCCTATCAAAATGCAATTTTCGATGTGCCCCCTTCCCTGCACCTAGACCGCATTCTTGCGGTGAAAGGTGATGTGAATCACTATTTTGTAATACTACCGCTTGACAAAAACTTGTGAAACGCAGTGCTCATGTGTAGACGCCTCTATGCACAAACCCTGCTTTATCAGTATGGGAACAATACACAGTTTTCTACTGTAGCTGATTGCCCTGAAGAGGCTTGCCACTGTGCGACACAATGCATTTATCAGCGTGCTGTCCCACATGGAGTGGCACAACAATACCGCCTAGGCATGCATGTTGCATTCTCCTTCACTTTCGTGTCTACAAAAAAAAAATCCATGGAATAACAGGGGTCTGTTGCTATGCGCATGCCGTCTTCTTATTACAAACATGCACCCAAAGCCTTTGCCAAAAAAGTGGGACGGTTCCTCCATCTCCTCATCACTGCGGGAGCACAACGACGGTGCACCATTGGAATATGTAGAACGTGGATGACATCATCACATGGGCCGTACACGTAAGCTCCCTTGCTCATCACTGGACACGGCGTCCGCCACAGGGAAACCGCACACACAAGTTCCTCAAGTTTTTGGTGGTTGATGTGAAGCATTTCCCTGTCCCGCAGTGGCAATCCTCCTTGGACCCTTGACATTGCACGCCATTGCTTTCTCAACGAAATTGGTGTATAGGAAACGATTCCTATAATGGTAAAATGGGTCGCTGAGGCGACACACACCCGGCTCTCTGCGCGTGGTCTTTGGTTCCGCATCCTGAACCACAAAAATATAGATGTGACGTGAAAAGCATATGGGGACCATTTTGACAATGTTTCTTGGCAGCCGATCGCCCCCTACATCTGATTCGAATTGTTTGTTAATGAAGTGTTCGCGCTAGGCACACTACTTATGCAACAGCTCCTAGTGGTTGCTATCGGTGTTGTGCTTTCTCCCCAATTCGCCACTATGTATCATATGGCATGTGAACACTTGTGGGCAAAATCCCGTCAGTTCAAGGTCCCGTTGTCCGGGTCCCATCCTGATATGCGCCCGCGACCTCTCCCTGCACCCATCCACATCGCAGATTTCCCTCTCTTTTAAGAAAAAGGCCAACTGGCAGGACCGTGCAGAAAAACAGCTCGTGCGCTGTCCGGACCGACACTCGAGTTGCCGAATACCATAAAGGGTACCCACCACCACACAGCCGGAAACCGCGGAGAGCTGAAGGGGGAGTGCAGCACATTGACAAGCATGTCAAGTCAAATCCGAGGTTTGCCCTTGATGTGGCTCTAGATGTAGCATTTGAGAATTTCGCGTTTTTTGAAAATGACAACAGGAGAAGATTTGACTTGGTTGCCAATCAACTGAACCACCCGAGTCACTAATCGGCATCATGTTTCCCCAGAATAACTTCTGGCCTCATTGTCCCAGGGTTGGGTTGACTGAGTCCAGATGGACACGTAGTGATTGAGATCTAACTCTGTCAAAAAATCGATGTGGTCATATGACGTCATCGTGGGGGCCCCCTAGTCATCGGGGAGCATGACTGTCACAACTCCGTTCACCAGCTGCCGGCCGAAGCTGGCACCGCACAAAGCATGCAAATGCACAAGATGAGCTTCAAAGCACAAGTTTTGTCAACAAATGGGAGGTGAATGGATGGTAAAAAAGCAATCAGAGTGGTATGTTCAAAATATTCTGAAATTGTAGAAAAAGTCTGTTTCTGAACTTGTAAAATGAAGGAATCTCAGATGTAAGTCGGACGCCGTAGGCAGCGTGTAATCGGACCCCGAGCTGCTTGTAGAGTCGCAGCCATGGGGCGGAGGTTATGTTATGCGGACAGCGGGCGCTGCCACAAGGGCGACAAGTTCCGCAGTTTGCGGTACCACGTCTTGCTACTTCGGGGACGGAGGTTTCCAATGTGCAGTTGTCCTTTTTCCGGGCTTGTTATGAGCACCACTTCTCGGCTCGGCATTCCGGGGGTACCTTGCAGGAGACTTTTGTGGAGTGCCCCCGCTGCTATTTTACCAACTTATGCTAAGACAATCTAGTGCGAGCGCGTTTTCATGAGCAAAGCGAGAAATAAGCTGAGACTCAACACGAAAAAAAGCCTCTAAATTTGATGTACCTCGGATTGACCGTAGCGATCACAAAATCCACCTGTCATACTACCTAATAGTAAGTAAGTAAGTAAGTAAGGGCGGCCGCGTCCGCAGCCTCATCTGACATCCCCTTGTTTATTTTACATGGTTGCCGCCTCTGTCAGGAAGGGGAGCTTTCCACCATCAGTTCCCCTGGGGACCCCTTTCTCACCTCACGGCCGAGAACTTCAACCAGGTTCCCTTGGGGCATGACCGGCGGTAGGTTTCCTTCAGTCGCTGCCCTCACGGCCTCAGCTCCTTCCGGTCACCCATCGAAGGATCCTCCGGCCTTCCCCCCCTAGCACAGCCTTTTGGGTGCCTGCAGGCGGGTTTCCCGTGGATAGCCATCGCCGACAACGCAGCATTGCTCTCAACCACATTCCACCACTCCCCATCCCTCACGGGTTGGAGTACCCACTTGGCTCCCGGATGCACTTGTGTGTCGTCCATTCGTGGCTGAAGGCCAGGGGGCGACCCTTTCCACGTTCCCCCAGGTCCCGCTCACGCGTGAACCCACGTGTACTCAGGCCATTGACCCGGGCACCTCAGGGTCAACCCTCACCCCTGCGGACACCATGGCTGTCCCGGAGTTCAGGACATTATCCTGACTTCCCGTGGTCAGGCTCCCCATGGCTGGCCCATGGTTCACCACTCCATGGCGACTCGTTTCCCGATCCCACCGGGCTGTTGCTCAGTATTCTCCGCCTCCCCTCTTCCCCTGGTTCGCAACCCCGCGACGTCCCTTTCCCCTGTGCCACGTCCCGTCACCCAACCCGGCCTGTTCCCCGCGTCCCGCGCCTTCCCATTCTCCTGGGGCTGTTGTGCGGCCCTAGCCTCACGCCCTTCTCTGTCCCGTCCCCTTCTCCCTTCATCCCGTGTCTATACCCCTCCGGGCCGCCAGCAACCCTGTGGCGCGGGCCCACTGGATCCTCATCCATCCGGGGACCGTTTCGTGCGCCTAGCACGGGTAGCTCCCTTCCCGCCCCAGTCCCTTTCCCCTGAGCCACGTCTCGTCACCCATCTCGGCCTATTCCCCGCGTCCCGCGCCTTCTCATTCTCCTGGGGCTGTTGTGCGGCGCTAGCCACACACCCTTCTCTTTCCCGTCAACTGTTCCCATCATCCCGTGTTTATATCCCACCGGGCCGCCGGCAACCCTTGGGCGCGGGCCCACTGGATCCTCATCCATCCGGGGACCGCTTCGTGCGCCTAGCACTGGTCGCTCCCTTCCCGCCCCCTTTTGTTTGGCTGTTGTGTTTCTTTCTGGACCTGTTGGGGGCCCTTCTTCCTGGCCCCGCCCCCGCTTCCCCCGGTACCGGTGCCTATTCCCCACCTGGTCAGCTGCGGTTTTTTTTTCGCGCGCCACCCGCGGCCCCTCTTCTGCACCGTTTGCTCCTTCACGTTCCCCCGCTGCCTGCTCGCTCTGTGCTTTACCCCCTCCGGCGGTGCTTTGTAGTTTTGTTTTTTTTTGGGCTGCCCCCCCCCGTTTCCCGCTGTGGATCCCGCCTTGTGGTACCCTCCTCCCTGCATGCACGCACGTCAGCACTGCACTGGTCATCGGGTCACGGCCCCCCTCGGTGCTCGTCTCCTGTCCCATAGCCCTCCTGGGGCGTGGGCCTTGGCGGTCCCCGGCCATGCCAGGTGGCCGCCCCTCCCTCGCATCACTCTCCTCTCTTCCCTCTCTTCTCTGTCCTCCCCTCCCCCCCCCTCACTTGTCTCTCGCCCGCCCTCTTACCGTTGCTCTCCTGCTCCGTGTGCTCTCCGGTGGTTTTCCCCGCGCCAGGGCTGTATCTGGCGCGCTCTCACGCACCTCTCGGCCTCCGCCCTGTCCTTCGTCCTGTAGGCCGACTTGGGCGGCCTCCCCAGGTACCCCTTCGGGCGGATTCCCCAATCGTCCGCCCCCGCCGGCCTCCCCTCCATGAGTGCCCTGATGGTGGGGCGGGGCGGCCGGATACCATAAAGGGTATGTAACACCACACAGCCGGAAACCGCGGAGAGCTGAAGGGGGAGTGCAGCACATTTACAAGCATGTCAAGTCAAATCCGAGGTTTGCCCTTGATGTGGCTCTAGATGTAGCATTCGAGAATTTCGCGTTTTTTGAAAATGACAATAGGGGAAGATTTGGCTTGGTTGCCAATCAACTGAACCACCCGAGTCACTAATCAGCATCATGTTTCCCCAGAATAACTTCTGGCCTCATTGTGCAAGGGTTGGGTTGACTGAGTCCAGATGGACACGTAGTGATTGAGATCTAACTCTGTCAAAAAATCGATGTGGTCATATGACGTCATCGTGGGGGCCCCCTAGTCATCGGGGATCATGACTGTCATGACTCCGTTGACAAGCTTCCGGCCGAAGCGGGCACCGCACAAAGCATGCAAATGCACAAGATGGGCTTCAAAGCACAAGTTGTGTCAACAAATGGGAGGTGAATGGATGGTAAAAAAGCAATCAGAGTGGTATGTTCAAAATATTCCGAAATTGTAGAAAAAGTCTGTTTCTGAACTTGTAAAATGAAGGAATCTCAAGTGTAAGTCGGACGCCGTAGGCAGCGTGTAATCGGACCCCGAGCTGCTTGTAGAGTCGCAGCCATGGGGCGGAGGTTATGTTATACGGACAGCGGGCGCTGCCACAAGGGCGACAAGTTCCGCAGTTTGCGGTACCACGTCTGGCTACTTGGGGGACGGAGGTTTTCAATGTGGAGTTGTCCTTTTTCCGGGCTTGTTATGAGCACCACTTCTCGGCTCGGCATTCCAGGGGTACCTTGCAGGAGACTTTTGTGGAGTGCCCCCGCTGCTATTTTACCAACTTATGCTAAGACAGTCTACTGCGCACGCGTTTTCGTCAGCAAAGCGAGAAATAAGCTGAGACTCAACACGAAAAAAAGCCTCTAAATTTGATGTACCTCAGATTGACCGCAGCGATCACAAAATCAACCTGTCATACTACCTAATAAGAAAAAAAAAAGCTACATCATGCAACCATGAAAGCAATATCTACACAAGACTGTAATAGGATTTATCAGTTTGTGTTTTAGTGGTCATTTCTGATTTTTTAATTTTCTTTTTGTTGTATTTATTCTGCCCTGAGCGACTCTGCCGAGGTCGCAGGAGCGACAGATTGACATTTAGATTAGTTTCGCTGGCGATTTCATGTATTGAGAATTGTTTACTGATTTCTCGAATTTTCTTTCTGAGTGTCTCTATTTTTGATAGGGATGTAACAGCTTGTTTTTTGAACCAGCTACTGCTGGTTGACTTGGTTGGACTCTGGGGGACATGATCGCCACCGTGTTGCAGTATTGATTTGGCGTGCTGATGATGCTGCGTGTGTTCGTGTTTATCTTGGCCATGGTTTCTTTTTCGGGATTTTCGTAAACTGGTACTGGGGAAAAATACTTGTGGCTGGCGAGTCCCAAAAACATCCTGAGGAGTTATTATCAAATGAAACCAAAGTATTACTGGTTGTATTACAGTTCAAAAAACTTTCTGTTCTGACCGGCTTGAGCAACGACCGAGTTCTGGAGTTCTGAGTTCAGCCAGCGGAAAAGCTGCATTCGTAACAAGCTGGATTTTTCATTTTTTCCTCCTGTCTTCGCAGTACGTGGGGATTCACTATGAGGTGAAGCTGTTCCACAACGCTACCTCCGCTCTGTTGCCGATTTCGAGGACAAGGCCCTTTTTTTTTTTTTGTTTTTGGCATGGCGGTTTCCCGCCCAAAGTGTAACAACAAACTGAGTTCAGTGCTGGGTGGGTGGCAGTGACATAGGAGTCTCCCATGCTAATCCGCCATTTCCCTAGTTTACAGAGTAAATGAACACTGAAGTGCCGGAAAAAAACTAAGTATCTGAATTCCTGCCCTGAAAAGTTGAAGGTGCAATGCACTGCCCTAATGGCACCAGAGGCTTGCAAAAGTTCTAGGAGGCCACACAGTGGCTGGCTGCAGCGACCTGAAACCTCAGTTGAAAATCCTGCTGCTCAGAAAATCCTGCTGTTATGTTTGTATTTCTAGCAATGTGGTCGTGGTGGAAATGACTTGTTGTGCCAATGTTAAAAAGAAAACGAAGAAGCAAAGAAAAACCAACCGTATCCTCACTCCACCCTGCAGGGCATGCACTGGACCATTGATGCAAAAAAACCACTTATCACAGCATCCCATAGTGTCTCATGGTGTCTGCGGCGATGGAAGCTTGAAGTACAGCAGTGCTGGGTGTTGGTCTTGAATTCTAATGTATCAGATTGACTGAGAGATAGTGTATTTACGATTCACGATTCACGATGAATCCAAACACGGCAACGACAAAAAATGCAACGAGATGAACAAGTTACCAGCAACAATGTCTGAAGATGACCCTCAAACCGAAGATGAGGACGACGGAAACGAGTCTCGAGACCAAGAATCCGAGGATGAAGACGACGGAAGCGAATCTCAAACCGAAGGAAGCGCACCTCGAGACCGAGAATCTGAAGGCACGCACAACTCCATACCAAGGTTAGAAGATGACTCCGAAGAAGAGGACGACGGCTACCACGCTGACAAGCCACAAACCGATGCCCAGAGAGACTACGAATTCATGGGAGGCAACGATACTGAATTCTTCGAACATCAGAAAAATCATCAAGCACACGACCAAGCAGAGATCCCTACCAAGTACTGTTCTTTAAACGACTGGGGATTCAAAGATCAAAGATTACTCCAAAAGCTGCAACGAGCGATCCACGATGACAATCACAACTACGCCTTTTGGGATGCTTGGCAATTCGCCAACGACTCACTTGAAGAATCGAAGCCATTCTCTGCACGACATGCCGAACTACTTCTCAGACGAGGACAAGGCCCTTTCGTTGGATGGTTTCTGGGCAGGCATTCCTTGCAGATACGGGGCCAGTTCCTCAAGGAGAACAAGATCAGTGACGGCCAGAAGCTTCGTGGAGAACGGCGTTCGCCGGCGGCTTTGGGGAGGCCCAATGGAGGGCCATCCCCTTCGAGTTGAAGCCTCTTTGTGGCAAACAACTTCAAAGGAGTGTTCGTACTCGGATTAAAGTCCAGTGTGTATACGTGCGTTCGAGCGTGCGTGCGTTTGGGCTCAGCGGCATTGGACAGCTCTGTTTGAGAGCTTGATTGGTTTGATTGGTGTTCCTGCGGCGGCGAGGCCGCGGTGTTTCACGGCAGTGAGGCCGTGTTGCTTATATTTCAACTTGTTTATTTTTGGCGGCAGTGAGACCGCAGTTTTGGTTTTTTCTTGCATGCAGACACAGTGCTGGTACTACGTACACCAGTACTGGTGCGGTGCTGACGAGCCCCGCACACGTGTGTATGTGTACTTTATACTCGCAGTTTTACTTGTATATGAATATTACTTTTTTGTTTTTTGGCAGACTTGACGCTGGCTGTTTTGTGGTGCTCATGAGCACCAGAGTTGGTCTGTTTTTGCTGGTTGTTGTTGGTGTTCGACAAGCCAGTGTCTTTTTTCTTACGTTTCCTGTTTGTCTGCAGACAGTGGTGTGGCAGTGTTTGCCCTGTCTTGAATCTACGTGATCATTTGATGCATCTAAGTGAAAATTGGGTCAGACGTTAACGGGAGCTCACAGCTTGAAGTCAGGTTTTTTGCAGTGTGTTTTGCTTATGCATATATGGCTTTGTCTTTGTTTCTGCTATCTCTCTATAGATGTAGCGCTGTGGTAGTGAGCCTATGTCCAGTGGATCAGGATTTTGGGTTGAGCACTCAGATTGGAATTGGGATTTTTTTTTCATATGACAAAGTAACCGACCGAAACACTTCTATTCCTCCACACCACGTTGACAACTACGCCCACAGTGACTTGCTGTATGTCCAGACTACCCCATTCTCACATTGTAGTAGATATCATGTCACTGAGGTAGTCCCGTTGTTAGTAGTTCCATGTTTTGCAGTGTTGTGGCGTCTTCTCTTTGTTCACAGCTACAGTTTACAGTGATACAGTGTTAGCCATAAAGTTATGTGTATCAGGTACACAGCGACAGCCAACTGTGTGTGGGTAGTATTTCTGTTTTACACCGCGGGCCTGAGCCCAATACATTTTCGAACATTTCTACACGAGTTACATGCTGGGTGGGCCCGGGGAGTTCTTAGTTGACCGTAGATGCACTTGTTGGTGTGTGCACGTTTGGTTGTGTGTTGTGCACCAGCTGTGGCTCACATGCACTGCACTGAGATATGCACAGTGTGGGACAGCACAGTGTGTTGTCGGGTATCACAGTGTCTACACATGTCACAAACTGCAAATCCTCTTAGGTTTGTATCAGCGACAACATATGTGGGACAGTATGTTGTAGCTTAGAGGGGGAGTGTAATAGGATTTTCAGTTTGTGTTTTAGTGGTCATTTCTGATTTTTTAATTCTCTTTTTGTTGTATTTATTCTGCCCTGAGCGACTCTGCCGAGGTCGCGGGAGCGACAGATTGACATTTAGATTAGTTTTGCTGGCGATTTCATGTATTGAGAATTGTTTACTGATTTCTCGAATTTTCTTTCTGAGTGTCTCTATTTTTGATAGGGATGTAACAGCTTGTTTTTTGAACCAGCTACTGCTGGTTGACTTGGGTGGACTCTGGGGGACATGATCGCCACCGTGTTGCAGTATTGATTTGGCGTGCTGATGATGCTGCGTGTGTTCGTGTCTATCTTGGCCATGGTTTTTTTTTTGGGGATTTTCGTAAACTGGTACTGGGGAAAAATATTTGTGGCTGGCGAGTCCCAAAAACATCCTGAGGAGTTATTATCAAATGAAACCAAAGTATTACTGGTTTTATTACAAAGACCCATGAGTCGCCTTGTGCTATGCTTGTGATGCTTTATGCAACAACGTCTCTGTGGGCGACTTGTTTGATTTCCTTTGTATAGCACAGAAAGTATAGTTTGTAATGTTGTGCATTATGGTGCTATTTTGGACCGCTATTTCCATTTCTGACCCATTTGTGGTTTCCCTATGAAGAGACACCAATAGTTGCCTGTGCCCGTGCTTTTCCGGTTGGCGCCGATGATTTCTTCAGAAAGGAATATCTCCAGGTTGTGTTTGGCTGCAAGCGATTGGAATAGGTCTCTTTGTCCTCTCCGGAATGAGATATTCAACTGGTCCGGTACGGACTTTAAAGTGGACATTCAACGCAAAACTGAGCTATTCAACCGAATTTTTCTCCCACTAGTAAAGCACAAAAACGACGCGCAAGGTTTCTTTTTGTTTTTTGCTGTCTCATTAGAACTATGGGTGCATTGAGAGTTTGACTTCTCCCCCATGTTTCATTGTGTGTGCCGTCTCGATGGTATAGGTGGGGTGTATCGCTTTTATAGTTATTCTGTTCGTATACCATGCATATTGTATACCCTATGGGGTACTGGACTGATCTCTTTTACGGCGAGCAATTTGCAAAGCACAACACCAACTCCGTTGATCACTCTTTGAAATTGTCGAAATCCTTCATGATCAGTCCATACAGAGAACCCTGAATTACAAACAGAAATTTTAATATAAAACAGCACTTTTCATCAGCGTAAAATCCTTTAAATCTGCATGCGCGCGACGCATTCTAAGCTACAGGATCACGATCTGGCTGCGGGCAGCCCCCTGCTGGGCATAACCCGTCACACCCCCCGCCAAGCCCTTGCCGCAGCCACTAGGCCACCTGCAAGGGCTGACAGAAACCCAGGGGTATGCAAAGGCAAATATTTACAGAAAACATTTGCTGAAATGGACCGAGATAATGTACCATCTCCTACCCCCAGGACCTGAAGTCCTGAACTAAGGTCCCTCTACTTTCCTTCGGGTATCCTACACACTCTCCTGAGTGGGGGGGTCACTGCCACCTAATAACCCAGCTGACTATGGGAAAAAACACCTGAGAAAGCACTAAAAGTTTTCAAACAGAAAATCACCTAAGCAAAATCCTGCTCTAAACTCCTGGCCTAAAACTCACGGGGGCAGTTTTACAAAAATGGAATCCAAAACAGTTCCACTTGATTCTACTTACTGCCCATGCCATCTGGTCTAATAAAATTTTCTGCACCAAAAAAACCCTGCTCAGAAGTTTGAAAAAAAATCAGCAAACACACAGGCAGCACAAACAGGGCAAGCAGCACACAAAAGATCTGTGAGTCTGTTCCGAACTGACCCACTGTGCTGAAAACCCTTAAGCTAATGTACAGATTGCTGCTGTATTTGCTTCATTGACTTAAATTACTTCTGAGCTTCATGATGGTTCGTCAGTACTCCGGCTCTGCAATCCTGAAAGATAGCAGAGCACAAAAGCAGGAGTCCTGACACGTGGGGGTGGGGGGGAAGGCTGGGGCAGAACCGACGAAAAACAGACCTGGCTCACTGGGCGTCCAAAAACAGTTTGGTTCCTGAATTCTGAATCAAACTCATGTGAGTGTACCTGAAAACAGAGCAGGAAGGAAAAAAAATGGATAAGGGTTGAGAAAATCAGCGGGTCAGGGCAAACGAACTTGCGTAGATACAATGCAACAAACACATGCGCAAGTGTGCACACGTGCATACATTAGTAAAGAAAATTCCTGAGCGTCCCCAGAAAAAAAAATGCAAGTAAACAGTACACAGGCCTAAAGCACATATGTTGCTGAGGCGTCGCCCCCCTCCCACTGTGGGGTGCTGCCCTCAGGCAAAACTGCACCCCAAAATTCTCTTGTAAAAAAATAACAAAGAAGAATTTTTCCATACACTCTGGCCTAGAGTGCATGTACCCACTGAGGCACTAACTCCTCTGCGGGGGGGCTAGAGTCACTGCAGGAGCAGTGGCTCTGCAATGTAACTCTGCAGTGGCAGAGCATATGAGTCCCAAACTGGGACAGTGGGTGGGGGGGGTACAAAAAAATATGATAAGTTTACCTATAGATTAAATGTGGGAGTGGAGCACCGGCAGATGCACAGACGTGCCCCAGCTCCCAAACAGGAGCAAAGAGTTCAAAAACAGAAGAGCCACACTGTGACTCTGAAAAAATTCAGAAGTCTTTTGAAAAATAATTCCTCTTGTCAGCAAAGCAAGCCAAAATTGGGTTGACATATCACGAGCAAAATGCTCAAAATCAGGCCAGCGTAAAACTGGGCCTGAAGCCTCAGATTCAAAAAACTGAAGCAAGGCTGCACATCAGTGTGAGCCACTGAGCACAAAAACAGTGCTTTTTGAGCGCCGAAGGCGCTTGGTGTCAAACCCTTTTTTCTCATCTAGCTCAAATGAGCCAGGATCTACCCAAAAAAACTGACGAACACTGAAAAACACTCAAAGACAAGCCGAACGCACAAAGCGCCTTACTGCCCAAGCACAAGGCCCAGGGTAGGCGCGCGGTGCTCAGTGCTGTTCAGCACTTCGATGATCCCACAACTGATTGAGGTATCGGATCTGACACTGACTGAAGTGAGAATGAGCTGAGTCTGAATCCTGGCTATACAGTGGGAGACTGCCACTGCGGTGGCTCTCCAGTGTGCAAGCGCGCACGAACACACGCAACACACACTGAAAACCTTTAGTCTACTCGGCCGTCCTGCTGCTTGACATGCTCAGCTCGTTCGTTGCGCTGCCTCTGGTGCAGGGCTCATCTCCTTCACTCGTGGCCGCAGGCGTGCGCTCTCTTCAGCGTAACTCGTCAGAGCGCTCTTATTCAACGTGGCTGGTCTTCTCACTCGAACTTCTCAGCCGAACTCTCACTCTGCTCGACGCCAGCACTCCAACGCGCGCTTCAGCGAACACAGGTCCAGGGACAGCTTTGCGAAACCCATTCCTTCAGTAAGAGCACAGCATCATTACAAAAGGGGCGTGGCCAGGAGCACAGCTTCAACAAGCCTCTTGAGTTTTGCTCCGCCGACCCCTGCTCCAACGCGGAGGCCGCCAAGGGGACAGGGAGAGCGCAACAGCGCACAGACTGGCCGCCACCAGTGACTCCACCACGGCAACCTCGTCTTCCAAAGGTGAATCAACCCACGTTTTTCTTTTGCGCAATTCCTCACCAGCTAAACGTGCCCGCAGCGTTTCAAAACTTCCATAGCATTCAGTACGCCGTATATTTCGTAACTGATTTTCATTCAATCGCCGTAACGTCTCACATTCTCAACGCTGGAGTTCTTGTTGTACCAGAGGCTTCACACTTGGACTATTTGAACTCTATTTTTGCAGACGGCGGACATTTAGCACTGTCAAGTCAGGAACCATGAAACCACTGCGTCCCGGCAGATCCGCCATCTCGAAGTTCGACAATTTTGTATACCCTATGGGGTACTGGACTGATCTCTTTTACGGCGAGCAATTTGCAAAGCACAACACCAACTCCGTTGATCACTCTTTGAAATTGTCGAAATCCTTCATGATCAGTCCATACAGAAAACCCTGAATTACAAACAGAAATTTTAATATAAAACAGCACTTTTCATCAGCGTAAAATCCTTTAGATCCCCATGCGCGCGACGCATCCTAAGCTACAGGATCGCAATCTGGCTGCGGGCAGCCCCCTGCTGGGCATAACTCGTCACACATATCCAAAAAGGAGGTTCTATATACCACGTTTTTTCATGAGTTTTTTTCGTGCGAAAATACTAGCTCCGTCGCATTGTGCGTATGAACGACCAGAAGCGAGTATGTTCTGCCTGAGACCAAACGCCCGAGACTTGATGCGATTGACGTCTTAATGTAACATTGTATCCGTGCTTTGATAATCTTAGTACCAACATGTTTGCCACGCGTGCGTTTTTTTCGCATTTTCAGGCCAAGGTTCGCACCTTGCTTCAAGAATCATGCAAGGTGCATGGTGAATGTATGTCGCGTTGTGGTTTGCTTGTGAAGCTTTATCCTACGACGTTTTTGTAGGCAACTTGTTTGATGCCGTTTGTGCAATAGTCGCAAGCACAGACGCGCACCCTTACGCGAAAGGGGCACCCATGAACGCGATGGTGATGGTGATGGTGATATATATAGCACACAATGTATAGTTTTTAATGCCGTACATTATGGTGCTATTTTGAACCGTTATTTCGAGTTCTAACCCCAGGTTAGGGTTGCCGGTTTTCCTCTGAAAAGGCGTCCGTAGTTGCATGTGCCCATGCTTTTCCGTTCGGCCCCGATGGTTCCCTGAGAAAGAAATATCTCCAAATTGTGTTACATTCTAAGAGATTGGACTAGCCAGATCAAGAGGTCTCTTTGTCCTCTCCAGAAAGACCTATTCAGCCGACTTTTTGATCGACTGGTATAGCAAAACAATCGCAAGCAAGGTTTCCTCTAGATTAGCCATTGTTTAGAACGATGGGTCCATTGAGACTTTGACTCTCACCCAAATATAGGATTGTGTGCCCCTTGTCGATGTTATAGGTTGGGTGTTATTCCCTTCGTATACCATGCATATCAAAAAGGAGGTTGTATATACATATATATATACACCATGTTTTTTCATGAGTGTTAGTAAGAGAAAGTGTATTTCCCTGCCAAAAGGTTAGCTTTAGTTGTTATAGAGAGGCCTAGAGGCATAACATATTTTCATCTTAGTATTGGCCTAACCAAAAGGGGTGATAAGACATTTTGACCTATAAAACCAAGCATTGAACTATGGATGTTGTGTGGACCCCTGACCCCCCAACTGATTGAACTTATACACCATTTCCTGGACTGACTGAGGCGCTGACATTGATCTAGAGCCTATACATTTTTCTATATTTCCTCATGAATGCTTAGCTATCCTAGTGGTCTGCACCCTAGGGGGCTTTGGCACCTCTTCTTGAGAGGTCCTGGCTTCAATTCCCAGTCAGCCTAGCTAAGTAGGAAGATCCCATGTGACATGGCAGTGACCTCAGCGCCACAAGCCATGCCACCTCAGCACGTATGGGACCCAAAACAATGAGTGCACATCTCTAGATGGCACTATAAAAGAGAGGATGCCCATGTGGGCAGTTTTTCCTTGATTGTAGGATATTTTCTAACTATCTTTTGTTAAATCTGTAGTTATTGTGAGTTTCCTTTGTTGCTACACTATCTCCTTTGACTGCCCGACCAAAGGTATGTGGCTGATCACTACCTGACCAAGGTAGGGTGCTGCATCCATGCATATAATCTCCTTTACATGGACATCAGCAACCTCCCCTCTGTGAAGAAGCCGACTGAGTCAGGGAGGGTGATCCTGAGGTTTTTTTGCGGTCGCTTCCGTGTAGCAGGCATTCTAAACGATCAACAAACGAAGCATGGTCTGCCAGTAACAATCCCCCCCCTCCCTGGGGAGACACGGTTTGCGTCGATTTACCCTTGCATGCGCTGGCTTCAGAAAAATAAATCTGCGTTACAGTCAGCAGTGGTGAGTCCTGACTGGGTGGCAACCAGGTGGAGTGTGGCCAGTGCTGAGAGTGTTCGGGCTGAGGATGTTGTTAATCTGGTGCTCTGTGGCGGCTTTTGGGGGGCTTTGGACAATGCCCAGGCTCTGCTGAAGCCATTGGCTGAAATGATTCGCCGAGCTGACACTGAGGGTCCATCATATACGGGTGTGGTGTATCACGACACCTCGCCTTTGCAGGAGCACGTGATGTCCTTTCAGGGAATCACGAAGGTTGACTTGAAAAGGGTGAAAAAATTGGTATCTGAAAGGTGGAAATTTCTGCATGTGCCTGTCCACAGTGCTGCCTACTGTTTCAATCATCAGCTCATGTCACCTGATATGGACCCTCTCAGTGAAAAACAAATTCGTGATGACCTGAACAAAGTGTTTCAGGCCTTTGTGGGCCAGGAAAAAGTGGCACAGGCCAGGTTGCAGTATCAATCCTTCCTGATGCGATCTCGAGAATTTTCTGAGCCAGCACTGTGGCAGGGGGGAAGTCTGACCATGAGCCCCCTGATGTGGTCGCAGACCTTTTGTTATGATAATGCAATATTGCGTGACTGTGCACTGCAAGTTTGTTCTGTAGTCAGTGTTGCTTCTTCAGCAGAGAGAAACTGGAGCATTTTTGGGTTCATACACTCCAAGGCCAGAAACAGACTGTAAGCAGGTAAAGCTGAGAAAATGGTGTACATATACAACAGTATGCGCATGCTGCGCAAGGTGCGGAACCCTGATTTTCAGGAGCCGTATGTCCTGCCATATGACAGTGACTCTGATGAAGAAGACAGTGTGCAGTAAAGTCAACGTTAAAGTACTCTTTGTGTCCGAGTTGCAGGGCAGGACAGGGTAGAGCTGAAAAGTCATTTGCAGGGTGTTTTAAGAAACATTGTCTTTTTGGCTGAGCTGCAGGCAGGGTAGTGCATAAAAGAGAAGCAAACAATTTAAGGTGTGGATCATTTGCAGGGTGTTTTGAGAAACATTTAAAAGCAGGTCTGTGGTAACAAATATTTGTTGAAATTTTCTGTCGTTTTTGGGACAAAAGTTTGGTTGTTGGAATCAGCTTAAATATATCGTAAAACCAAGGATTCAGCTGACATTTAGTGGTGCCTACTGGGTCTTCATTGGGGCTAGGCGATACCATACAGGACACCGGAGTACTGCATGGTATCGATATCGAGCGGTACACGTACTGTATGGTACCAACCCTGCTTCATGTTGTGGATTTGATCCTGTGGTCCTTTGCTTGCACTGTGCGTACTTATTTCTGGTTGATTTCATCAAAACAAGTTTGGTTGGACAACATGAACTACATCAAGAAGCAGCAGGAGCAAGCAGGGGCACAAACAAAACAATATCATCAAAGCAATCAACAGTGAAAGCCTGTTCCAACTTTCTGGTACCAGAGATTTTCAGTCTTTGCGTACCTGCAACCCCGTGCAGTACAACCAGTACGTCGAGACTGACTCCACTGAAGGGCGGGGAAATATAATATGGACACCAAGGATACTGCCAAGACGACAGCGCCCTCAGTGGCACCAGCCAAGCCAGCGCCAGCGCCCAAACCTGCTGCTGAACCTGAACCTGAGGAGCCTGTACCTTCAGTGCCCTTAAGTGGGCTGGGGGATGATTCCCTGGAGGGCTTGAGAGCTGGCTTCAGTGGGCTCTCCGTTGGGGGACCTGAAGGCAAAGAGAAGGAGAAGGAGAAGCAAGCAGTGGACATGGGAGCCGAAGAGGTAGACCCTGGAGATGGACACGGACCATCCGACGAGGTGCCCTTCGAGGACAATCCTGTTGAGAGCGCGCCCAGCGCCTCAGATTACCCTGCAGTAACCTCTCCAACAACCACTACACTCCCAGCCACACATCCAGCTACATCCGCATCCACAACCACTCCACCTACGGCTGAGAGTCTAGGCTTTACTGGTATGCCTTACCCCACCTATGGTGTGACTCCAGCCGCGACTGTGCCACCTATAGCAACTGCAGTCAGCGAACCAGTGGCATCCAGCTCCACCTACACCGGTGTTCCTGAGCCTATGCTGAGCGGCTTTGAGGATGGCTATCACAGACCCGCGGCGGCCGTGTACATGACTGGGGTACCTGGCTATGCGGCACCTAGGGATGCAGGTTCGAATTCGCACGAATTCGGTCGAATTCAGACTCGCCCCAAATTCGCACGAATTCGTGGACCCCCTCGAATTCGAATTCAAACCTAAAATTTTGAAAAATTTGTGAAACCACCTAGAAGTTCACCCCTTCCACCCCGGTGGTCCGGTAGGCGGAGGTACCATCCTTCGTGGTGGCGACAAAGGGCCGAAGAAATTCTGAGAAGTGAAGCCGGTTCGGACCCCCGTGGCCATCTTTGGGTCACTTGGGGTGTGTATCTATGTGCCGGCAAGCCGCCATTGGCTGATATCATACTCTCCCATCGACCTGGCCTTACCCGGTGTGTTAGTGTGATAGGTTTGGCCATTCCAGCTATGAGCGGCCATATTCAGTACCGAGGCGCCGCCAGCTGAGATTTATATATCAGAATATCAGGAATCAACAGGGTTTTTTTATCATAATGTTTCCGTAACTTTTCGGCCTTCCGTTCTGATTGTCAATGTATCGGTGACTGTCAGTTGGCTCGCGATTTTGCGGTAACCGATTGGTTAACTGTTATTTGCAGATATTTTGGCGGAAAGCCCAATGAAGGGTCAGATTTCATCAGTAAAGGGTTCGTTGCTTCCGCAATTCTCAGGTTATACACTCGCAAAATTAACCCGATTTTTTCGGACTTTCAGAATCCGATTTTGGACTTCGACATCGCCGCACTTGATATGATGAATCTCGAGTGGTCAGGCAATTTTTCCCCGATCACGAATCAACCTTCCTTTTGTCGTGCCCTTCATTTTGCTTGGAGATATAGTCGAAACAAAAGTGATTCGTGAGGCCACTTTGAAGAATCATATCTCCGGCTCCCAGCGGGGAATACCAATTTCGAGAAATGAGTTGGAACCGCCTGGGTCTCAACTTAATTTAGAAAGCATCAAACGCCTTGGATGTGTACACATGTCCGGTGTAGCAAGGGATAATGGTCAAGAGGGTAGAAAGTGATATATAACTCTTGGACCGTGCAACAGAATATTTTATTGCAACTTTCCAGTGTACCGCATGAGTGTTGGGGTTGCATAGATACTTTCCTTGGGTTCCTACGTATTTTTAACGTGAAGTTATGTCCATGGAGGGGCATGGCATACCATGGTGGGAGCCACTTTTTGAGGGTATGTGTTATATGCATGGTATGTGCTTCGATATGCTCACGCCCATGTTATATATCTCCGGTTGTAGGAAGATATAGGGAGTCATACGTGGCAAGGGCTTTGCCCATGTTCCAATGGTGAGCTACATAGCGCTAGACTAAGTCTACCGCTCATATAGTGCATGTGGGAGGGCTTACGGAGCGACCCACAAGCGCCCCTATCAATTTTCCCATTTTCATGGTGCGTGTTGGGAGGAGGTTCGAAGGTGTCCCTATGCGTCCATGTGGGGATCCAAGTGGGGGGATTGTTTGCCAATGGTCCCAGGCAATTGTCCTTTGAATCATATGTTGATACCATGGGTGAGCGAAGTTATATACTATTGTAATTATCTTGAATTTGGCATTATTTGCATGTCTTTGACCTCATTTTACGCTCATTTTTGTATTTTATGTGCTCAACTGGTCAGCTAACAGTAAAGTGCCTAGAGATCTGTGGACTATCGTATGCTGCTTATCTGTGGGCATATGCTTCGGTGTTGTACCTCACCATATGCCGGATCACGTGGTCAACTTGGCGTGGCACAGGAGGCCTCACAAAACTAGGTCTCAAATTCATGAGTTGACTTGTGAAGCATGTCATGCACATAACCGGAAGGGTTTTGGAGCCAATGATGAGATATTCTTGGGCATGGACCTTTGGTCTATATAACCCTTGTATATTACCTTCCGGTTTGACACATGCATGGAGCATTTGAATATTTGCCGTATGCATTTTTGAGTATATAATTGATTTTGGGCATAATGGTGTGATTTCCCTGATTTTGCCATGTTGTGAGGTCATCTTCATGGGGCAGCTCTCCAAGCCTAATCGACTCCAAGTCCAACCAAGGTTATGCCAGGGTAGGGCATGGTCCTGAGTGCTTCTCCAGGCCATGACACGCCACCTCCCCTATCGGGCTAGGATATTGAGGCTTGGGAGTGAACACATTTTTGGGGTTTGTGTAGTGACTTTAGCACATGACATTCAGCCATCTTGTTTGACTTGGTTCAGGGCTTCATGTGGGTAAGTCAAGGGAAGGTCTGGAGTCCAGGGAATGAGGGGTCTATTGCTGAGTCTGTGTATGTTTACCTCTTTTCCCAACTTTGCTTTATTTGTGTTCATATGCCAATTTCAGGGCTTCCTCTTTGGTGCAATTCTTGTACATGCCCGCCACCGTGAGACAACCGGTGTGTTGAACGGAATCCCGCAGTGTGGATTTGGATTTGGATTGTGCTGGGTATTGCAAGGGTTTGTGTGAAGGAGGTTTTTTCCAATTTTAGTGGAAATGCAGACCCTGGTGAGGAGGAAGACCCTGGGAGTGACGGGTTATGGTGGAAGGGGAACAGCAGCGGCCGGTCCTGGTAGGGACCTTCTTTATGGTAGCAGAGGAGTACCTGCCCCCTACCGCCGCACCGGGGACTTGGGCCCTCATGAGCCCTGCCCAAGGACGCAGATCATCGGGTCCGTGGAGTCGACGCCGGACTGGGAAGGACCGAGAAGAGCGAAGATGCTCAGAGCGGAGAGCCCTTGCAGGACATGGGCTAGACATGGAGGACCTGGCCTCCATGTGCGAAAGGCAATGCCGCAAGGCTTGCAATCTCCGCTCCGCTGCGGAGGAGTTGGAGGAGACTGGCAGCAACGGCAGAGCTCGGCGTTACCGGAAGCGCGGGTCCCCAAAACCCGCGGCGTAAGCCAGGGCGATGGAGACGGATCCCAGCCCGGTCAGGCTGTGGTCAGCTGCAGATTCCGAGGGGCACTCCGAGGGCTATTGGACAGCTTATGAGCACCCTTCGGAGTCGGAGGAGATGGCCAGAACGCCCACAAGGGCGAACACGGCCCCAGAACCCAGCCTGGAGCATGACGCCGAGGCGTTGGAGAGGCCTGTCAGAGCCAGAACGGCTCCTGTGGCCCGGCACACGGAGCCAACGCGGGATAGCATGGGCGACACACCCATGGCGGAGGAGTCCCAGGCGCCAGGAACCGTGGGATGCGCCGGATCAGGTGGAAAGCACGTTGAGTACCACTGCGAGCACGTGTCCTTCCTCATCGGCAAGTACCCAAAGATGGGGATGGACGCCATCGTGCAGCACCTCGACCGCCTGGACAACGCGAAGGACGGCCTAGAGGAGGACGTCGCGGGGATCCTGGATGACCAGTCAGCAGCAGAGAGAGACATGGCGGAGCTGCGAGCGGAACAGGACCGGTACCGGGAGAATCTGGAGCTGGCCCTGCAGAAGCAGCAGCGAGTGGTGGACAGCCTCCTCCACCTGGTGGAGGACATGTTGGGACGCCTGAAAAGGCTAGAGGAGTCACAACCCCTCGCCTCGGGTCCGGAGCTCCCGGCAAAGCCAGCAGCGGCAGAGCTGGTGGAGCGGGTTAAGACCCTCAGGAGCGCCATGGAGAAACCCATGGGCGGCCCTGCAGAGGCACCTCACGCGCCTCCGCGTGTTGACCCGGGTGCGCTGCCTTTTGTTCCCATGTTCAGCGAGTCCACAATGCTCGGGGAACAAACGGCACCAGCTCGGTCCATGCGGGAATGGCACGCAACCACGGACCCGAGGAGCCTGACGGTACAGATGTCCCATTCCGCCCAGGATCCACCGACCACTACGACTGCCCATGCAGTTTATGCGGAAGAGGAGATCCAGAGCCAGACCATGCAGGGGCGAACCATGGGAAGCGCCGACGGACATGGTCGAGGCCATCCAGGCGGAAACCTGTGGGTGAAGGACCCCGCTACGGGGATATGGACAGCCAGTGGAGCAAGTCCTCCCGCATTCTAAACCCCATGGGTTCAGGCCCAACTGGACCGCACTCCATGGAGGAGAGGGATGTACGGGGAGTGTACTCACACCCCCCGGCCACAGGTGGTATCCGTCTCGGTTGAGTGGTGGCTGCGGACGTCAGAGACGCCATCAGGATTGACGACCTCAGCGGAATCAAAATCCCCTACTAGGATGGCAACCCCTCCAACCTGGATGACTTCATCCTGGATTGGGAGGACTTTGCCGAGGAGGTCGTCGGCGAGATGAAGGGAGCGCCAAGGGACAAGTGGGTATGTCGGAAATTCCCACACAGGCTGGCGCAGGACCTGAAGGAGGAGCTCAGGGATCAGATCTGCGAGGGAGTGATCCAGACGGAGCAGGCCTGCCTCCAGTGGCTGGAGGACGAGGAGCGAGTGGACGCCCCCAACCAGAAGTTGGAGGATTTGTGGTCCATTCCGCTGCCGCTGGAGCGCGGGGAGCTGAGGGTCCGGGAATGGAATCGGTACATCCGAAAGTACCGAAGAAGCCTCAAGCTGGTGGAAGACTGGAATGAGGCCAGCGAGATCCGACACCTGCTGAAGGACGTCCTCCACAGGCACTGGAAGAGAAGAGTGGAGGATGAGGAGAAGAAGAGAGCCAAGAAGCGCGTGGCCGTACGGATCATGGCATCGGAGGACACCCACGCCGGAATAATGGAGTTTTTCCGGCGAAACCTCGGCGAGCCCAGCCGAATGTGGGGGTTGAAGAACGCTGTCTACGTGGAGGTATTCGGCGACACCATGGGGCAAAGGCTGATGCGCCTCAACAACGTGGAGTGGAGGCGCGGAGAGCCGCTAAGGATGCAGGTCATCTTCGCCCGCATGAGCCTGGACGAGATCGTGAAGTACATCACGGTGGAGCTGAAGCTCAACGCCAAGAACGAGGCCCACGTGCAGGATCGACAAGGCCATGGACATCGAGGCCATCGAGAAGACCGCCACCAGCGAGAGGTCAAGGGGACACGGTCGGCACCGCGGAGGAAGGGAGTGGAAGCGGCCAAGATCTCTGGACCGTGACCACCCCAGAGGATCATGAAGAAGCCCACTTCTTCGCGTTCGTAGCGCACAACATGAAGGAGAATGGGCAGGAGAGGTCCAGGTGGAACCGCCTGGACCCCAGGACCAAGAACCGCAGAGAACCGCGGAGGATCGGGAACCCGCCGCTCTCGTTCCGCGAGTACAGATTGCACCACACCGGTTGCTGGGTCTGCTACGGCAAGGGGAACAACCATGCACATGACCACGGGCATTGCAAGGTATATGAGGAGTATAAGAAGACCTACTTCGCCGCCCATCCCGACAGGAAGCCCAAGGAGCAACGAATTGCCGATTGGAAGGCAAAGGGCGGAGACGGTGGAAAAGGCCAAGGAAAGGGCCAAGGGAAAGGCGGAGGAGAAGGCTACAATGGAGGACCCGGCCCAGACCGACGCGTGAGGTCGATCGAGGAGGTTGCTGAGGACATGTTGAGGACGTTGGAGGAACTCAAAGCGCAGCAACGTGGGGGACAAAGTCTGAGCGGATCGCAGCAGGAGGGAGCTGCGGCAGGCCATATCTAGAGGAGCCCCCACGGGAGTGGGACCTCAGAGGTCTCTCCTCCGAAAATCAGTGGAATCCCGGAGAAAGCGAAGGCACATCGGGTGCCAAAGAAGGCTCCAGAAGAGCCAAAACCACTGAGTTTCGCCACTCCTAACCCCTGGAGCGCCCTGCCAAGGGAAGTGTATGTGGGTAAGGGACGTGGCAAGAAGGAAGGAGCGACCACGGATAGCCCCGTGGACGGGCAAGACCAGCCCAAGATCTACACCATCCGTGACCATACCCTCGAAGTCCTGATGCACCCGAATGTGCTAGAGTTGCATGCCGTGAGAGTCGTCCATACACCGCATGGTGACGAGCGGCAGTTGCACTTGAAGGTGCGTGTACCGTGCGGACAATAGGAGTTGGTGGTAGATGTCTTGGTGGATACGGGTGCCCAGGTGAGCCTGGTCCGGAGAGGGTTGTTCAAGGAGGAATCCCCGCAGCCCAGCCGGAGACCGGTACGCCTGAAGGTGGCCAATGGAGAGATTATGGGTGGTGGCACCCATGAGGCCACTATCAGTATGGAATTCTGGGAGCATGAGCGCTTGAACCGCCCTGATTTGGCGAAGAGAAGCACTCTATCCGGGGACTTCTATGTGGCCGACATTACAGATTGGGATATGATCATGGGGTATGACTTCATGGTGGGAAACGCCATTGGAGCCCTTCCCCATCGAGCAACGCTGGTCCGGGAGGATGATGAATGCCTTACATGGCTGTCCACGGACTATGCATGCGGATCATCCCAATGGAATGCTGAGGAAGAAGATCGGATCGTCCAAGCGGTGCAAGCTGTGGGTGCCAAGTCCAGAGGAGACCGAGGAGTTCAGCTCACGGAGTATGGAATGGCGCCGCAGGTGTATGACAGGATGATCCAGAAGCTGGGAGCCGAAGCGCCCGAGACGGAGGTCTTTGCTTCCCGGGATGCCCCACTTTTGCAGAAGTGTAGGAGGCATTGGCATCAAGGATACTCAGCCTGGCACAGGCATTGGGGTTTGAAGGAGTGGGGGCCCATGTATTGGCATGGCTCCCTGGACAATACCAGACGTACGGTGGAGAAGATCGTCGCGGATAGGGCGAAGGGGATCCTGGTAATAACCGGCATAGGATCCACCCCATGTCCGCTGGAGGGTCTCAAGTCGACGCTGGACTCCATCACCCTGAACGAGATGTCATTCGGGCCAGAGGGGGAGTTGTTCATCGACGCCAAGGGTGTATCAATGCCCTCCCCGGGTCAAGCGTGGGGTACCAAGGCCTTCCTGGTGGATGGGGCGCAAGCCCAGCCCACTGGTGATGAAGCATTCATCCGTAGGGTTGAGGCGGTGCCCATGCGGGTCATGTTTGAGCCCAGGGACGGGACAGATCAGCCAGTTGATGGCATTCACATCCTGTCCCACTCCGACATCGAAGACGTCGTCAACTACATGCGGATGGGGATGCATGATCGTGTGGCAGCCAAGAAGAGGCGGGCCATGGTCACATCTCCGCATTGGTGGGATGACAAAATGTTGGTCACCGGCAAGTACGAGAAGGATGAGTTCGTGGCGAGGGTCATGGATCACATCGCGGACCAGCATGATGGTCCCCTTGGGTCGGACCCGCCGACGTGGGATTTCCCAAGAATGGGGGTGAAAGCAACAAGAACCACGCCGATGCCGCAAATTTCCGAAGATTATCGGTGGGAACCGCGCCCCACGACGATGAAGACGGCATATCGGACGAGGAGAAGTCGGACTCGGACCCGGAAGAGGCCTATACCGCAGTGCGGTCGGTTGTATCGATACTGAAGCAAGCGGCTGAAGAGGCCCAGTAGAACCCGAAGGTTGCCGAGCTGAAGGAGAGGCTGATCAATGCCTATCCGCGGCTATTCAGCGGTGTCGCCAACAAGAACCCTCCAGATTGTGGGAGGTTTGGCACAGCGAAGATCAAGCTGAAGCCGAACCCCAAGATCTATCGTCATCGGGAGTACCAACTTCAAGGCGATCGGGCCGAGGCCATGAAGAAGTTGTTGGCCGAGTTCATTGAGCGGGGCTGGATCGAACCCTGCGACAGTGAGTGGGCCAGCCCAGCTAGTATCGTGCCCGAGAAGGAGAAGGGCGAGTTGAGGTCTGTGGTGGATTACAGGGGTTTGAACGAGCAAACCGAGCACGACTCGTACTCGCTTCCTCTGATCGACACCATCCTCCAAAAACAACAAAAAAAGCGGATCTTCACGGTGTTAGACCTGAAACACGGCTATCACCAGATGCCGCTACACCCGGACTCCAGGCCCTGCACAGCGATGTCGACGCCGCTGGGGTCCATGCAGTGGAAAGTGGTGCCTATGGGCGCCAAGAATGGCAACGCCGCTTTCCAGCGCATGATGGAGGACCTACTCGGTCCTGTCTGGGACTGTGCCGATCCCTTTGTGGATGACATCATAATCGGGTCTGGCACGGAGAACATGACTGAGGACGAGCTCATCGAAGCGCATGAGAAGGATCTGCGCCGAGTGCTCAGCGAGCTGGACAAGCACAACATGGTGTGCAAGCCCACCAAAGCCTCACTCTTCGTGAAGGAAGTGGAGTTCGCGGGGCACGTGGTTGGTCACAGGGAAAGCCGTCCCATGACTGGGAAGCTGGCGTCCCTGCACCACTGGGAGAAGCCAAGGACCATCAGCGAACTCCGATCCTTCATGGGGTTCTGCAACTACTATTCGGGCTATGTCCGGATGTATGCAGAACTGTCGGGGCTGCTGCACAAGATGCTGCAGGTGGGGAAGTTCGATGGCCAGAAGGGGTGCAAGAAGAAGCTTGCCTGGACCCCTGAGGCCGAAGATGCGTTCAGCCGCCTGAAGGAGCGACTCCTGGGGCAGCTGGGGCTGTTCCTGGTTGACCCGGACAAGGGATTCGTGCTACGGACGGACGCCTCGGACTATGCTGTAGGTGCAGTCCTCGAGCAGGTCCGGGACGACGGGTCGCACGTACCCGTGGCGTTTTGGAGCCGGATCCTGGCCGAGGGCCAACGTCGAACCTGGACCGCGAGGGAGAAGGAGATGTACGCCATTGTTTGTGCGCTCAGGAAGTGGTCTGGCCACATCGGATTGCAACCGGTGGTGGTTTGTACGGACCATCAGTCCTTGCAGAGCTGGCACAAGGAGCACGTCGATACCCCCTTGGGACCGGCGGCAAGGAGGGCCCGATGGCATGAGACGTTCGCCAAGTTCGACCTCAGCGTCGTGTACGTCCCGGGGAAGGACAACACTGTGGCGGATTGCCTCAGTCGATGGGCCTACCCCGCGGGCAAGGCATGGATGGACATATCCAGCCATGGGGATGCCGAGGAGACGGAGGAGGCCAAGCGCATCATCGAGATGGAGAAGGCCATGGAGCAAGAGGGGGTCAAGTGCTTTGTGGTGATGGCAAACCGTACGGACCTGGCCAAGTTCCGGGGTGCCCGAGTCCAAGCTATTCGAGAGGAAACCCTCGAGCAGTGGATGGTGGCCCCTGTAGAGCTAGTCAGGTCGGTGCTCGTAGAGGACTGGTCGGATGACTATGCGGCATCCGACCACTGGAGCCAGTACCGGAATGCCGTGAGCGCCTCGTCGGACGACGAATGGCCTGAGGGCTTGACCGAGGATGGGGATAAACTGTTCCTCAAGGACAAGCTATTGGTCCCGGAGAACCGAATGGAGGAGCTCATTGACCATTGGCATAACGCCCAGCTCATGCATGCGGGTCGGGACAAGATGCAGCAGGACCTGGAGTGGCGCTTCAAGTCCCCACCGGGGTACTACGCCCTCATGGACAAGTACTGCAGCGACTGCGCCGTGTGTCGGGCCACGAAGAGCCCCAACCACTCCACAGCGGGCAACCCGGTGTATACGGCTATACCGGAGGCCCCTATGCGGTCCGTGGCCATGGACGTATTCGCCATGCCGGAGGTCACCGTGGAAGGAGAGACCTACGACTGCGTCATCCTGGCGGTGGATAGGCACAGCGGGTATATCGTGGCGGTCCCGGGCAAGAAGTCCAAGAAGAAGGACAAGAAGGACAAGCATGGAGTGGGTCTGCAGGCCAAGACCGTCGCTAATGCCATGATCAGGCATTGGCTGACGATTTTCGGTGTCCCAGCTGTCATCTGTAGCGATCGGGGCAGTCAATTTGTGGGGACGTGGTTCAAGACGATGTGCAGGCACATGGGGATTCGGCACGCCAAGACCGTGGCGTACCAAAGCCGGTCGAATGGCCGGGCTGAGGTGGCCGGGCAGCAGATGTTCGAAAAGTTCCGCCAGCTGCACATCGACGAACCGGGCCGGAATTGGTATAATTTGCTGTGGAGAGTACTCCAAGCGTATCACGACCTTCCGGGGCCCACTGGACTGTCGCCCCATCGTATCCTGTTCCTACGGGATCGAGTGTCAAGCACTCTCCCGTGGTTGAACCATGGCAAAGTGGCCCGGGATGCGAACGCTATGATGCCTGAGGCGGACGACACGGCGGCCAAGGTGTGCAGAGCACTTCAGGGCAGGCATGAGAAGAGGGCCAAGTACTTCAAGCAGGGAAAAGTCCAGAAGTATGCTCTCCAAGACACCGTATGGGTGGAGCGGCACCACAAGGATGTCCTGTCCAGGCATCGGCAGGCATCTTGGTATGTGCCGGGGGTAATCGTGCGGAAGGTCGGGCAGGATGTGTATGCGGTTCGTGTGGGGGATAACAAGATCCTGGACCGCGACCATACCCAGCTTCGTCCCCGAGCACCAGACCCCAGCGGACGTCCCGTCACCTTCGAGTTCACGGACGGCGATGTGGACTCGGACGACGAGGGTGAGGACGACGACTTCACCGCCGAGAGGATCCTGGCGGACAAGCCGGACGCGGGGACGCCTGGGGGGAGGCTTTATACAGTCCGTTGGAAGGGATTCGCCGCATCCAGGGATTCGTGGAGCAGCTTTGTGCCGAGGTATACCACGGTCTGGATGGAGTATCCAAAGAAAACGTACATTTCTTTGGATGTCAAAGACATGTTGGTCCATTTGGTGGCTGCTGTAGCACCATAATGGATCCCCCTTGGCATTTTTGTTTGTTTCTGTGCTTGGGAGACGGGTGAGGGCGTTCATCTGGGGATCTTTGGGCCTTGATTGGCCATATACCCCCTTCACTCGATCTGCACATATATATTTCATTGTGGTATACTTATTTAGGTCGACCGACGACGTTTTTCTATCTTTGATCCCCTTGGTCCATGTTGTAGATCAAGAGGAGACCGGATATGGCGTAGGGCACGGATTGCGAGTGTCCTCACCCCTCCCTTGGGGCATGGCGGACGCCTACGACGTGTGTGGGGCCTCCATGTGTCCTTGGTAGATGGGGGGGGGGGTTGGAGCCCATTAGGGTCCTCCCGTCCTCTCTTCAATGACTTCCGAGCGTATACAACGCTCTGTGAAGGGGGGTGAAGCCGGTTCGGACCCCCGTGGCCATCTTTGGGTCACTTGGGGTGTGTATCTATGTGTCGGCAAGCCGCCATTGGCTGATATCATACTCTCCCATCCACCTGGCCTAACCGGATGTGATAGTGTGATAGGTTTGGCCACTCCGGCTATGAGCGGCCATATTCAGTACCGAGGCGCCGCCAGCTGAGATTTATATATCAGAATATCAGGAATCAACAGGGTTTTTTTATCATAATGTTTCCGTAATTTTTCAGCCTTCCGTTCTGATTGTCAATGTATCGGTGACTGTCAGTTGGCTCGCGATTTTGCGGTAACCGATTGGTTAACTGTTATTTGCAGATATTTTGGCGGAAATCCCGATGAAGGGTCAGATTTCATCAGTAAAGGGTTCGTTGCTTCCGCAATTTTCAGGTTATACACTCGCAAAATTAATCCGATTCTTTCAGACTTTCAGAATCCGATTTTCGATTTCGACATCGCCGCACTTGATATGATGAATCTGGAGTGGTCATACATTTTTCCCCGATCACGAATCACCCTTCCTTTTGTCGTGCCCTTCATTTTGCTTGGAGATATAGTCGAAACAAAAGTGATTCGTGAGGCCACTTTGAAGAATCATATCTCCGGCTCACGGCGGGGAATACCAACTTCGAGAAATGAGTTGGAACCGCCTTGGTCTCAACTTAATTTAGGAAGCATCAAACGCCTTTGATGTGTACACATGTCCGGTGTAGCAAGGGATAATGGTCAAGAGGGTAGAAAGTGATATATAACTCTTGGACCGTGCAACAGAATATTTTATTGCAACTTTCCAGTGTACCGCATGAGTGTTGGGGTTGCATAGATATTTTCCCTGGGTTCCTACGTATTTTAAACGTGAAGTTATGTCCATGGAGGGGCATGGCATACCATGGTGGGAGCCACCTTTTGAGGGTATGTGTTATGTGCATGGTATGTGCTTCGATATGCTCACGCCCATGTTATATATCTCCGTTTGTAGGAAGATATAGGGAGTGATACGTGGCAAGGGCCTTGCCCACGTTCCAATGGTGAGGTCCATAGCGCTACACTAAGTCTACCGCTCATATAGTGCATGTGGGAGGTCTTACGGAGCGACCCACAAACGCCACTATCAATTTTCCCATTTTCATGGTGCGTGTTGGGAGGAGGTTCGAAGGTGTCCCTATGCGTGCATGTGGGGATCCAAGTGAGGGGATTGTTTGCAAATGGTCCCAAGCAATTGTGTTTTCAATCATATGTTGATACCATGGGTGAGCGAAGTTATATACTATTGTAATTATCTTGAATTTGGCATTATTTGCATGTCTTTGACCTCATTTTACGCTCATTTTTGTATTTTATGTGCTCAACTGGTCAGCTAACAGTAAAGTGCCTAGAGATCCGTGGACTATGGTATGTTGCTTATATGTTGGCATATGCTTCAGTGTTGTACCTCACCATATGCCGGATCACGTGGTCACTTTGGCGTGGCACAGGAGGCCTCACAAAACTAGGTCCCAAATTCATGAGTTGACTTGTGAAGCATGTCATGTAGATAACCGGAGGGGTTTTGGAGCCAATGATGAGATATTCTTGGGCATGGACCTTTGGTCTATATAACCCTTGTATATTACCTTCCGGTTTGACACATGCATGGAGCATTTGAATATTTGTCGTATGCATTTTTGAGTATATAATTGATTTTTGGGCATAATGGTGTGATTTGCCTGATTTTGCCATGTTGTGAGGTCATCTTCATGGGGCAGCTCTCCAAGCCTAATCGACTCCAAGTCCAACCAAGGTTATGCCAGGGTAGGGCATGGTCCTGAGTGCTACTCCAGGCCATGACACGCCACCTCCCCTTTTGGGCTAGGATATAGAGGCTTGGGAGTGAACACATTTTTGGGGTTTGTGTAGTGACTTTTGGCACATGACATTCAGCCATCTTGTTTGATTTGGTTCAGGGCATCATGTGGGTAAGTCAAGGGAAGGTCTTGAGTCCAGGGAATGAGGGGTCTATGGCTGAGTCTGTGTATGTTTACCTCTTTCCCCAACTTTGCTTTATTGGTGTTCATATGCCAATTTCAGGGCTTCCTCTTTGGTGCAATTCTTGTACATGCCTGCCACCGTGAGACAACCGGTGTGTTGAACGGAAGCCCGCAATGTGGATTTGGATTTGGATTGTGCTGGGTATTGCAAGGGTTTGTGCGAAGGAGTTTTTTTCCAATTTTAGTGGAAATGCAGACCCTGGTGAGGAGCAAGACCCTGGGAGTGACGGGTTATGGTGGAAGGGGAACAGCAGGGGCCGGTCCTGGTAGAGACCTTCTTTGGAAGTAGAAATTGTTGTGAAACGACCAAGAAGTTCACCCTCTCCACCCTGGTGGTCCGGTAGGCAGAGGTATCATCCTTTGAGGTGGCCAGAATGGCATGACATCATCGGAGTTTGTTCTTTATTGTGACAATGGCATGACATCATCGGAGTTTGTTGTTAATTGTGACGTCATCAATGATATTCATGACTAAGAGTGAAAACATTTACAACCTTTGCAAAACCACAAATGTTTGTAGAAAATATACCATTCATCAAAACTCTTTCATTTTTTGATAAAATGTTTGTGAAATCTGAACACTACAATGCAAGGAAGGAGGTGACTTTGAATGATGAAGGTCAAGTCATTTCTACCAAGGTCAAGGGGATTGTAAACATTGTGGTTGGAGTTCCCGTGACAATGCCAGCGACATGAAAAAACATCTCACCAAGTGTCAAAAGACGAATTCCGAATTAAAAGAATCCATGAAAACTGAGTTGCGGGAAGGCTCGTACAAAAAGCGAGTTCGACCATCCACTGCGGAATATGAGGCAAAACCGGAGGCTCCCACTTCTGATTTAAATCCGGCTTTGGTGATGGTGAAGAGCAAGAAGGCCTACCACTTCCAAAAACAAAACACCATTTCTTAGTTCACCGAGAAGGGTTGGTTCGATGCTCCTCTACCACAACCACGACAAAAACTTGTTGATCAAAAACTGGCCACTTGGATTTATGCAACGGGTCAAGATCTAGATATGGAGGACAATGGCTATTTTCAGGACTTCGTGGCTTCGCTGCGCACAACGTATGCACCTCCATTGCGATCGAAAGTGGGTGAGTCGCCATTGGATTCATGCTACGACCGTGTGGAGGCCGAGGTCAAGGGATACTAAGACAGGGCACCAGTTCTGACTGGGGCATCGGGCACTTGGAACGACGTCATGGGAAAATCTGTCACCAATCTGATGCTTCTCACACCGGAACCCTTCTTCCTGGACTCTTGGATGTCGGATGAACGGCGAAAAACTGCCACCAATGAAGCTGAACAACTGATCAGTCGCGTGAAGCCTTTCGAGAAGAAGCTCGTCAGTTTTATCAGCGACACTGAAAATAAATTGAAGGCCGTGCACAAGGAGGTGTATCAGGAATTAACTGACAATGGGGACATTTGTTTTCGAATGGACTCTTCCCTGGTTTTTATCTATGCTCTCCATTTTTTCTTTGTTTTTCTATTTTTTCATTGCTTTTTCTCGGTTTCCTGGCAGTTTGTGTTTTTCAACATGCACTGCCACTACCGTCTGATCTACCATTTGAGCAGCGATATGCAAGGCTGTTTTTTCAGCCACAATCGTTTTAGGCGAAAGGTGGCCGACAGCACAGGTCGCGCGTGACACGATGTAATTTTCATTGCTTTCTACACGTGCAACAGCGAGATGTGTAGTGTATTTTTTTGGCCATTTCAGCTCTCATTTCAATTCAGGCGATTCATTGCACATTACACTCTCGTGTGTTGTTCAGCCTAATTCTGATGAGCCTTTATTGTGCTATGCTTGCATAATCAGTAGTGCTCCGTCAATACTGCTGGCCAGCATCGACTTCCAACGCCACAGTATAAAACCAATTCGCTACTGACGTCGCCTTTGACCTCTATCGGCGAGTACGTCGAGTTACTATTCACGCAACGGATATGGCAATGGTAAAGGCAAAGGAAAAGGCAAAGGAAAGGGCGAAAAAGGTGGCCCGTCATGGCAATGGCGTGATTCATCATGGAAGGATGCCTACTATGACAAGAACGCCTACTATGACAAGAACAAGAACAAGCAGGTTTCCGCCCATGATATTGACTTCTCCCTATGCAACCAGTGTGGCTCTCCTCAACACCGCTCTGATAAGTGCAAGGCCCGTAGAAAATTGTTCGGTATTCGTGACCTTGCATATGAGGCACGTGGCTTCATACAACGCGAACATGAACACCGTCTTTTCTCCACGGTGGCGGGGATATTCCATTTCAAGTTGAACGCACCTAAGAACACGAAGCATGCCGCTCTATTGGCCGGTCTTCCGGCAACCACCTCGCCGGAGACGCTTGAAGACCTACGCAAAAAATTGCCCAATTGCACTGTTGTGTATCCTTACACATCACCGGGTTCCAACATCCTGTATGTCGTTTGCCTTTGTTTTTTCAATGATTCGACTCATCTAGATGACGCCTTGAAATGCTTCAAGAAGGGCAAGATTGGGGACTTTGACATTGTGGCTAACAAAGCGTCCACAAAGGATGTCAAGCGTATCCTTAAGTCCTTGACCCGGGTGCACAACGCAAATTTCGTGTGAAACTCCGACATGATGATTCTAGTGATTCAAGTGATTCGGACTCAACAGCCTCATCTAGTGGTTCCTCATCATCGTCCCATTCTACCTCCACGAGCGACCTCGATAGCACAAGTGAAGATGACACTTCACGGAGCCGGAAAAATAAGAGAAGGAAAAAGAAGAAGACGAGGATGAGCAAAAGGAAAGAGAAGAAGAAGGAACTTGAGTCACGAAAGAAAGCCAAACATCACCGTGATGTAGATTCAAAAGACATTTGTGTTGATGAAGACAAAGACAACATTGCATTGGAAAATGTTGAAACCTTGGATGTGAGTGACGGTATGGATGAGGATAAGGAGTCGCCAAGGCGACCACAAACACGTGGTGTCCGTACCCGTGCCAAAGAAGCGAAAGAAACAATTGTTGATGTTGATGCCGCGGGCAATGACATTGGACAAGATGGACCATCTTGCGATGGACATGACACCAACCCACCCTCGCGCCACGCGAAGCAGCTCGTCGCGGCCGCTGAACGCCGTTGGAAGTCCAACCGTGATGTTGATGAGCAAGGGCGCGATGCGGTTACCAAGGATATTACCGATCAAAAGGCCAAGCTCCACCAACTCACCCAAAGGTTTGACACCTACGCCAATAAGGTTGATGCTATGGAGGATAATATTGTCAACCGTATGGCTAAACGTTTGGGAAAGGGTGGCAAATGTGGAAAAGGCAACGCCGCCTTGGACGTACCGGACACAAAAGGCCGCAATCCACGAGCCGCACAAGTGGATGAGCCCGGACCGTCACGCAGAACTCGCTCCGGGCTCTCACGAAGGTCGGCGCGTCCTTATGCGCATCAGGAACACGACTATTGACATCGTTTGTGCATGCCCTCAGGTAGTGTAGGTGCTTTGGTGAATGTAGCATATGGGTTTGACCATTTTGTGAATGATCTCCGTGCGAGTACACTCCCTTTCCATAATGACATGGCATCCATTGCCACCGAAATTAAGAAATGTGAAGCGTCCATTGGTGACATGGAACGTACCCTTGTACAAGATACTCTGAATAGACAGTGTCCTAAGATCTACGCCCATTGGTTTCATGAAAATGTGCCCCAACGCCATTTTGTTTTCCCTGTCCATGAACCCATCCCCATGTCACACGTGAACAACGCGCTTTTGCGACGTTTTCGGTCCATGCTTTTTCACCACCCCCTTTTACTGAAAGGCTGGAGTTTGTATGCTACCAAGCGGGGAACATCCTCATGGTTCCAGGCAACGAGGCCCCTGATTAAGGAGGTTTTGGAGTCTTGGGAAGACTATGAATACCTGGTGTTGGGCCTATACGAGCCGTCGCACTTGGCGTCAATTTCCTACGAAATGGCCCATGTCTTCGATGCTACGTTTGGCAGCTGCATGCAAGTTGGTACTACTGCTTGTGTCTAGGGATGCAGATTCGCAGCAAATTCAATTTGAATTCGCCGAATTCGTTGCGAATTCGTTCGCAGCGCGAACTCGCTGCGAATCTGGTTTGAAATTCTTAGTACTGCGAATTCGGGGCGAATTCGCGCTGCGAATTTGCAGGCGACGGGAAAATGATCACGCGTGCGCCGTCTTTTCTCCAGATGAAAAACTAACTTTGAACTGTGCAATGCAATATTTTTTTTGACTTGACAAAATGAAAACTATGATGATTCCGCTTCGAATGAGCCGTTGATTTCGTTCTGCGGTGCCCGCGTACGCGTTTTCGAAAACAAAATTTTCTTTTGAGTTTTGAACACACCGCTGTGTCCGCCTAGCTCCACCGAACACGGAGGTACCCTCCATTCTCTTCAGAAGTCCACCAGTTTGGAGAAAAACCCGTCCCGAACTTTTGATTTTCGACTTTTTTTTTCTAATTTTTGACAGTCAAAACGTGTTGCCCCTTGGCAACCACGCACTGCCGGGCGTGTGTGGAGGAAGAAGCAGCCGAGAGCAGCCTGAATGCGACGTCCGTGCACGTGCGCTTGATGGTGTTAGGAACTGGGACGCCATCGGCCATTCCTACGACCAAATCGGCAAAATGTTGGGTTGTTGCCCGGCCACCTGGGTTCAACGCGTTTGCTACCTGATGGGCGCCACGTATAGTCCCTGTAGCGTTTTTCGTCGCGGACCGTGCGTGTACATACTATTTTGTATGGAACTGGGAGCCATATACAGTGGTTGTGTTGGAGCCATCCAATACTCTCACCGGCATCGCAAACGAAAGTGGAATACCTATGACTCAGGGCACCAGGGGAGGCGTTTTTTTGATCGTGCCAAGGAACACCTTGGAACAATACTGTGGGCCCTGAACGATTTTTCTAGAGGGAAATATAAACGATGGAGTATGGCTCAAATGTATGCTCTGATGGCATCCACTGGGGCACACAACTGAGTCCTGGTCCCTGTGGAGATAGCCATGACTTCTGATTGTATGCTACGTGAAACCCGTTGGCTTAGAGCCGTGCCTCGTAATGTGAACACCATGTGTCCTTCCCGTAGCTCACCCAAATACTTGCAACTTTTGAAGGGAGGCCTGGCACCTGCGGCCCATTTTTCGAGAGAGCTGACTTCTTCGGTACGCACCGAGGTTATGGGACAACAATCTACGCTCAGCGCCAAGGAGGCGCTCAGTTTAGTTGCCGTATCAGAAAACCGAGTTGGTGTAAGCCTGTGGCGCCAATTGTTCGATAAGGTCAGAACACGACTGAGGAGAGAGTGCGCCTACCAGAAGGTATCTCTTTTCAAGGAGATCCCCATACGCCTGCCAGGATCCTGCCGACAGTTGTGCGGTCCCTTTGTAGATATGACAAAATCTGTCATCAGCAGGAGCCCTGCACCACGCTGCCTCAAGCAGTACTATATGAATAGAGTCACCATCAAACCACGACGCACTGTGACTGTTGGCTCACTACTTTATCGCCTACGGTATACATACACACCATCCAACCTACAACACGCAATGACTGCTACCTGCCCGTGCGCCCAATACCCCAGTATCTGCCGACCTGCCCCGTGAAACCATGTTGTGATTCCTGCAACGGACCCTGGGGCTTTTCATCTTTTTCCTGACATGCTCCACCGCAGGACTCTGGCCCAATGCATGCAAAATGCCACGTTGCCGACACCCCATGTGTTTTTCCAATGTGTCCATGACACAACATCATTTTTGTCGCGTGCTTTGCCCCAGCTAGGTTCACAGCTTTGGCTGGCCATGAAGCATGCATTTTGGGAGCAGGGCAAAACCATGTAAAGGACACTAGAGGCACAAACCAATGTACGCATACACCCACACACTGTACACAACGTCCTAGGCATGCACCCATGGCTTTTCTGGGGGCCTTGGGACAAGAATGTGGCTGTATCAATAGCCCACTGCGGCGTCCTACATGCACAGTTGTTCAAACAGCACATCATAGATAGTCCACGTTAAACCTGTGTGCAAACGTATGACGACCCTGCCCTGGCCGAGTCCTATGTTCTGTCCCACATTGTGGATAGTGCAGATGCGCAGGGATGGGCCGTGTATGTCCCACGGAACTGGGGCAAGCAGTGTGCCCCATACTGCATGTTGTACTTGAAGCCTCAATCCTGTGAGGCCATTGGTTACATCACGGTGCGCCCTATTGTTTCAAATGCGGGCCACCCCCTGCAGCGCCTCGGTACCCGGATGAGCCGAGCACTGAGTGTACTAGTTGATCGGCTGGTATCCATGCCTGAAAACAGTGAGGCCATCACTATGCCTGATGTGTTGCAACATTTTCGCCACATGCATGACAGCATGTTACACTGACATGGCGACACCAGTTTGTGGGAACTGGGTGAGCTTGATCTTGAGGACATGTTTCTGAATATTGATAAGGGACTCCTGGTGGAGTCGGTTGATTATATGATTGAACGACTAGATCATTTCGCCCCCCTCGGAATGGACGCTACCCCAGCAGGTGTAAGTCAGTGCGTTTCGTGTCTATCTCCACAGTTGACAAGAAAATTGACTGCCTACACCGAGCACCTGGTATGGATACATACCATTATATCCCTGTTGCTACGCTACGCGATTTTGTTGATTTCGAGCTCAGGTTTAACAACCTGTTCTGCGCAGGGGGTTATGTTATGTCGCAACACCGGGGTGTACCTATGCAGGGCAAACTGTCCAGCCAACTCTCTTCCCTATTTTTGATGTGCAAGGAAATGCACAACACACGCCTTTCTCTGTTTGGTGATAGCGTCTTTCACACACGCTACAAGGATAACATCTATGTGTGTGGGCCACCAGGATCTGTGTTTCCGTTCATACACGAATGGTGTGACACCCTGAGCGAACTGTATATTATGCCTGTGCAGGTTGAAGGTTTCGGCTGGAAAGTGGATGTACTTGAGAGCACAATCTATGTCCCTGGGACTGGCCTGAGCATGCAGGTGCGATGTAAGACGCTAGATCAGGCGACACAGAACTCAAAACCGTTCAGAAGGTGGCCCGATCCCTGGTGACTCAACTGCAGAAGTGTGATGACGTCTCTAATACCTGGCTGCGCCTCTAAATGTCCGCTCTGGGCGTTATCACCTTCTGATGTGGCTGCTAATGTACGTTCTGTATGTTTGGAACTGGGTTTTGAGACCATTCGCAACGTTATACCTAAGTTCTGGCATGCGCTCCATCGCCATGGGGTAATTGTGGCGATTCAAGATTTACACTCTGCATGGCAGGTGGGCTGTACATGGCATCGACATATCGCTCCTGACGTTATGGAGATCTATGAACCTCTGAAACACCATGCAACCTTCCACTGAAGACCGGGTAAGGGCCCTGAGGCCCTGAGGGATCACCCATGCACAAACACCGGGACACAGAACAATTCCGTTTGTCCATGTCTACACCTGAGTTAGTTCTGTCTTTGACTGAACTGTTTTGGATTACGTACCCATTGTTTTTGCGGTGGGTTGGTGGGATGACAATGGGGACATTCGTTTCGAATGGACTCTTCCCTGGTTTTTATCTATGCTCTCTTTTTTTTCTTTGTTTTTCTATTTTTTCATTGCTTTTTCTGGGTTTCCTGGCAGTTTGTGTTTTTCAACATGCACTGCCACTACCGTCTGATCTACCATTTGAGCAGCGATATGCAAGTCTGTTTTTTCAGCCACAATCATTTTAGGCGAAAGGTGGCCGACAGCACAGGTCGCGCGTGACACGATGTAATTTTCATTGCTTTGTACACGTGCAACAGCGAGATGTGTAGTGTAGTTTTTTTTGCCATTTCAGCTCTCATTTCGATTTTGGCGATTCATTGCACATTACACTCTCGTGTATTGTTCAGCCTAATTCTGATGAGCCTTTATTGTGCTATGCTTGCATAATCAGTAGTGCTCCGGATACTCTACACTGTTTGCTGTGTTTTTTCTGCACTGCACAGGTCCTGAGTCCGCTGCTGGGAGACATTTTTGAGCAGATTGACTATTTCCATGATGCCCTGGACTTGGCGAAAAAAGTTGTACACTTTCACAAGCAACACACCCTACTGCACACCGTGTTTGAAAGAGGTCGCAAAGATCCTACCTACATTACGCGCCAAAAAGGGGTGATGCACCTGGTCACCGCTTCTCCTACGCGCTGGGGCGACCAGGTCACTGTGGTGGAAAGCGTCGCGTTCAATCGCCATGCACTGCGCACAAATCAGCTTGAAGATGCGTGGGCGGATGAAATTCTGAAGCAGGCACACGTGAGGCAAGAGGCACAAGGCATGGAAGAGGTGCTGAATTCTGCTACAACCTTTGCACTGCTCGAAACTGTCGTGGCCATTACGAGTCCGATCCGTTCTGAAATTACGTATTTTGAGGGAGATCAGCCGCTGCTCCAAGAAGTTGGGCCCAGGATGAAGTCGTTGCGTGAAGAGGTCCTCAGCGCAATTCCAGGAAATCTGAAGAGCAAGACGCGAGCACGAAGAGAGAAGCCATGGAGCGCGAATGAAGAAAGCGTGAGGAAGCGGCCGGAGAAGCTGTACACGGACCGATGGGATTACATGCATGACAACGCACATGTCCTGGCCTATTGCTTGATTCCCAAGAATGGTGTGCCGGACCTCAACGAGTACGAAAGAAAGGCAGCCCTTAATGCCCTTGAGGAAATGGTTCGTGAGAAGCAGCGTGCACAAGCACTGCAAGAGTATGGTAAGTTCCGTGCTCGGGAGCCGCGGTTCAAATCTATTCTCCCTGCTGGTCGTTGATTCACTGTCCTCATATGGCTGGTGGAAAGCATAAGCCGACCCTGGCCCTCTGCAGAATGTTCCTATTGCCCTGGGTGCTATTCCAGCCACTGTGGGTGCAACAGAACGGAACTGGAATGAATTCGGACAGCTGTACACTAGGAACAGAAACAGATTGAAACCTGGGCGCCTGCGCAAACTTGTCTTTATTTATCATAATCTTCGCATCTTGGTACGCATGAAAGTCACAAACGAGGACAGGCCGCGGGAGGTGGGTGCCGGCGCTCAGGCGGTGAGCGCCTTCCCTGCAGCTGCGATCGCTGCCGCCTCTGGAGTGTAATTTCACACCTGGTTCATATTTATGATTTTTCCAGTTCATCATTCCACTGCCAGTCATTGTGGCAGTGCAGGACAGTCCAACCTGAACTTTTTCCAACCTCGTCATCAGGATTTCTCTGCGTGCAGGGCACCGTGAAGGGTAAGGAGGGTACCAGTGTGAAGCGTAGGCAAGGGAGAACACGTTTTGGCTGTCAAAAGTGGAAAAAAAAAAGTAGAAAATGAAAAATTCTGGACGGACTTTTCCTCAAACTGGTCGGGTTCTGGGGAGAATGGAGGGTACAGCCGTGTTCAGTGAAGCCAGGCGGACACAGCGGTGTGTTCAAAACTCAAAAACAATTTTTTTTTCGAAAACGGGTACGCAGGCACCGCAGAACATACTGAATAGGGCGATCGACGTGGAATCATCATAGTTTTCATTGTATAAAGTCAAAAAAATTATTGCATAGCACACTTCAAAGTTAGGTTTTCATCTGGGGAAAAGACGGCGCACGCGTGATCATTGTGCTGTCACCTGCGAATGCGCAGCGCGAATTCGCCCCGAATTCGCAGTACTGTGAATTTCAAGCCGAAATTGGACCAAATTTGTGCTGCGCACAAATTCGCAGCGAATTTGGCGAATTCAAACTGAATTAGCTGCGAATCTGCATCCCTAGCGGCACCCGAGCCTGGCTATACTATGCCAGCACCTGGTTTCACTTCTCTGAGTGGCCTACGTGGCCCTGAGTCTTGTGGTGGAAGGAGTAGAGGATCAGGAAGATCCTCAAACAGATCCCTGACGCGGTCGGCGATACGAGAGGCTCTCCGAGGAGCCTCTTCTGAAATCGTTGATGATCTAACTCAAGAAATTGGGGCCAAATTGGAGCCCCTGATTCCTCCCCAAGCGTCACCTACCACCGTGGGAGTTACACCTCATCGAGTACAAGCCAATCATTTGGTGGCGGGACTGACGAACACCCTGGGAAGCTTGAGGAGCCGTCCTATGCCGACCCATGCTGTGATACCAAGGAGCCCTTTCATACCAAGAACGGCCCAGCCCCCCTACAGCCAGGTGGAGAATCCCACGCGAGCCGACCTGGACCGGTTGTGATGCATATGTGGCCATGTGCTCCTATGCAGGTTCATTTTTATAGGTAAAAGTATCTCCATGGAAGCCAGGAAAGCTTCAGGAGTACGCTAACACTCCAGGGCAGATGTCAGCTAGTGTGCAGTACTAAAGAAGGTCCCTACCAGGACCAGCCCCTGCTGTACCCCTTCCACCATTTCCTGTCACTCCTATGGTCTTGCTTCTCACCAGGTTCTGCATGATCTTGCCCTATCCTGCACGATTTCCCACAAAAAAATAGTAAAATATGGCTCCTTCACACAAATCCTGATCCCTTGCAATAACCAACTCCCAAGTACAATAGCTCCAATCCAAATAATCCACACTGATGGGCTTCCAAGGGTGTTTGAGTTCCCGCGTTGACGCTCAACAACTCCTTTCAACACGCCGGTCGTCTCACGGCGCACACGGAGACACGGGCGTTGGGCATGTACATAGAATTGCACCAATAGAATAATGGAAAAAGAAGCCCTGAAATTGGCATATGAACACAAATCAAGCAAAATTGGGGAAAGAGGTAAACATACACGATCACAGCCATAGACCCCTCATTCCCTGGACTCAGGACCTTCCCTTGACTCGCCAACATGATGCCCTGAACCCAGTCAAATAAGATGGCTAAATGCCATGTGTCAAAAGTCACTACACAAACCCCCAAAATGTGGTCACTCTCAAGCCTCTAAATCCTAGCCCAGTAGGGGAGGTGGCGTGTCATGGCCTAGAGTGGCACTCAAGACCATGCCCTACCCTGACATAACTTTGGTTGGACTTGGAGTCGATTGGGCTTGGAGAATTGCCCCATGAAGATGACCTCACAACATAGCAAAATTAGGCAAATCACACCATAATGCCCAAAATTCAATTATATACTCAAAAATGCATACGGCAAATGTTCAAATGCTCCATGCATGTGTCAAACCGGAGAGTAATATACAAAAGTGATATAGAGCAAAGGTCCATGCCCAAGAATATCCCAACATTGGCTCCCAAGCCCCTCCGGATATATGCATGCCATGCTTCACAAGTCAACTCACGAATTGGAGACCTAATTTTGTGAGGCCTCGTGTGCCACGCCAAAGTGACCACGTGAGTCGGCATATGGTGAGGTGCAACACCGAAGCATATGCCAACATATAAGCAACATACCATAGTTCACGGATCTCTAGGCACCTTACTGTTAGCCGACCAGTTGAGCACATAAAATACAAAAATGAGCATAAAATGAGGTCAAAAACATGCAAATTCAATCCAAATTCAAAGTAGCCACAATAGTATATAACTTCGCTCACCCATGGTATCAACATATGGTTCCAAACACAATTGCTTGGGACCATTTGCGAACAATTCCCCCACTTGGATCCCCACATGGACGCATAGGGACACCTTCGAACCTCCTCACGATACGCACCATGAAAATAGGAAAATTGGCAAAGGCGCTTATGGGTCGCTTCGTAAGGCTTCCCACGTGCACTATATGTGCGATAGACTTAGTCTAGCGCTATGGAGCTCACCATTGGGACATGGGCGAAGCCCTTGCCACGTATGACTCCACATATCTTCCTACAAACGGAGATATATAACATGGGCGTGAGCATAGCGAAGCACATACCATCCATATAACACATACCCTTAAAAGTGGCTCCCACCATGGTATACCATGCCCCTCCATGGACATAACTTCACCTTAAAAATACGTAGGAACCCAAGAAAAGTTTCTATGCAACACCAACACTCATGCAGTACACTCGAAAGTCGCATTAAACTATTCGGTTGCATGGTCCAAGAGTTATATATCACTTTCTACCCTCTTGACCATTATCCCTTGCTACACCTAGTATGTGTATACACCGAAGGCGTTTGATGCTTTCTAAATTAAGTTGAGACCAAGGCTATTTCAGCCCATATCTCAAAATTGACATTCCTCGCAATCAGCCGGAGATATGATTCTTCAAAGTGGCCTCACGAATCAATTTTGTTTCGACTATATCTCCAAGAAAAATGAAGGAGACAACAGGAGGAAGGTTGATTCGTGATCTGGGAAAAATGTATGACCACTCGAAATTCATCATATCCAGTGCGGCGATGTCGAAATCGAAAATCCGATTCTGAATGTCTGAAAAAATCGGATTAATTTTGCGAGTGTATAACATGAAAATTGCGGAAGCAACGAACCCTTTTCTGATGAAATTTACCCCTTCATCGGGGTTTCCGCTAAAATATCTGGAAACAACAGTTAACCAATCGGTTACCGCAAAATCGCGAGCCAACTGACAGTCGCCGATACATTGACAATCCGAACGGATAGCTGAAAAATTACGGAAACATTATGATAAAAAAACCCTGTTGATTCCTGATATTCTGATATATAAATCTCAGCCGGCGGCGCCTCGGTATTGAATATGGCCGCTCATAGCTGGAATGGCCAAGCCTATCACACTATCACATCAGGTTAGGTCAGGTGGATGGGAGAGTATAGTATCAGCCAATGGCGGCTTGCCGACCCATAGATACACACCTCAAGTGACCCAAAGATGGCCACGGGGGTCCGATCCGGCTTCATGCCCCTTCTCAGAGCGTTGTATCTGCTCGGAAGTCATTGAAGAGAGGACAGGAGGACCCCAATGGGCTCCAGCCCCCCCCCCCCCCATGTCCCAAGGACACATGGAGGCCCCACATATGGCGTAGGCGTCCTGCATGCCCCAAGGGAGGGGTGAGGACACTCATAATCGGTGCCCTCTGCCATATCCGGTCTCCTCTTGATCTACAACGTGGACCAAGGGGATCAAAGATAGAGAAACGTCGCGATCGATCTAAATACGTATACCACAATGAAATATATATGTGGAGACCGAGTGAAGGGGGTATATGGCCAATCAAGGCCCGAAAATCCCCGGATGAACGCCCTCAACCGTCGCCCAAGCACAAAGACAAACAAAAACGCCAAGGGGGGTCCATTACGGTGCTTGAGCAGCCACCAAATGGACCAACACGTCCTTGACATCCAAAGAAATGTTCTTTTCCTTTAGATAATCCAGCCAGACCGTAGTATACCTCGGCACAAAACTGCTCGAGGCTCCCACGAATCCCTGGATGCGGCGAAACCCTTCCAACAAACTTTATTTAGCCTCCGCCCAGGCGTCCCCGGGTCCGGCTTGTCCATCAGGATTCTCTCGGCGGTGAAGTTGTCGTCCTCACCCCCGTCATCCGAGTCCACATCGCCGGCTGTGAACTTGAAGGTGACGGGACGTCCGCTGGGGTCTGGTGCTCGGGGACGAAGCTGGGTATGGTCGCGGTCCAGGATCTTGTTATCCCCCACACGAACCGCATACACATCCTGCCCGACCTGCCGAACGATTATCCCCGGCACATACCAAGACGCCTGCCAATGCCTGGACAGGACATCCTTGTGGTACCGCTCCACCCATACGGTGTCTCTGAGAGCATATTTCTGGACTTTTCCCTGCTTGAAGTACTTGGCCCTCTTCTCATGCTCGTCCTGAAGTGCTTTGCACACCTTGGCCGCCGTGTCGTCCGCCTCAGCCATCATAGCACTCGCATCCCGGGCCACTTTGCCATGGTTCAACCACGGGAGAGTGCTTGACACTCGATCCCGTAGGAACAGGATGCAATGGAGCGACAGTCCAGTGGGCCCCGGAAGGTTGTGGTACACCTGGAGTACTCTCCACAGCGAATTGTACCAATTCCGGCCCGGTTCGTCACTGTGCAGCTGGCGGAACTTTTCGAACATCTGCCGCCCGGCCACCTCAGCCCGGCCATTCGACCGGCTGTGGTACGCCACGGTCTTGGCGTGCCGAATCCCCATGTGCTTGCACATCGTCTTGAACCATGTCCTTACAAATTGACTGCCCCGATCGCTGCAGATGACAGCTGGGACATCAAAAATCGTCAGCCAATGCCTGATCATGGCATTAGCGACGGTCTTGGCCTGCAGACCCACTCCATGCTTGTCCTTCTTGTCCTTCTTCTTGGACTTCTTGCCAGGGACCGCCACGATATACCCGCTGTGCCTATCCACCGCCAGGATGACACAGTCGTAGGTCTCTCCTTCCACGGTGACCTCAGGCATGGCGAACACATCCATGGCCACGGACCGCATAGGGGCCTCCGGTATAGCCGTATACACCGGGTTGCCAGCAGTGGAGTGGTTGGGGCTCTTCGCGGCCCGACACACGGCGCAGTCGCTGCAGTACCTGTCCAGGATGGCGTAGTACCCCGGTGGGAACTTGAAGCGCCACTTCAGGTTTTGCTGCTGCATCTTGTCCCGACCAGGATGCATGAGCTGGGCATTATGCCAGTGGTCAATGAGCTCCTCCACTCGGTTCTCCGGGACCAATAGCTTGTCCTTGAGGAATAATTTATCCCCATCCTCAGTCAAGCCCTCAGGCCATTCGTCGTTTGACGGGGCGCTCACGGCATTCCAGTATCTGCTCCAGTGCTAGCACGGGTATACCCGGGGTACGCCCCATACCCGCTACGGTCCCCCCTCATCAACTTCGCAGATGACAACCTCCTCACTACGGCCACCCGCTACCGCGACCCTGAGAACGCAGGGCTACCAACGACCACCGAACAAGCGTCCGCCATTCTCCAACTCACCACAACCTACCTGGACGCCCACCAGCTCCTAGTGCACCCCCGCAAATCGGTCGGGCTGGCCGACACCAAGACCCCCACCCCCCACATCAGGAAAGGCGAACCCCTACACCTGGAAGACACCACAGTCCACCTGGGAGTCACACAGGCCACGCGGCACCACCACATCACACTCCCAAGCAAGCTAGAAGAGCGCCTCGCCCGGCTACCCCAAATTGCCAGGGGGGACCTCCTGTCTACGCAGGGCCTGTCGTACTTCATGGAAGCAGTGCTCAACGCGGCCATCGGGTACCAAGCCCTGCACCTCCCGCGCCCTCAAGACGCACTACGCCACGCTCGACAGCAAGTGACGAAGGCATGGGCGCAACACGGAGGCTGGCCCACGTCTTTCCCCAAGGAGGCCATGATGGCCCACTGGCGCTACTACGGAGACAATACGGGCGCCCTGGTCGACATGGCCTATGCCAAACACGCAGCACACCTCCTACACAGGGTAACACGAAACCACCAACCAGAAGTTCGCGAGGCGGCAGCCATACGCATAAAAGAAGCGCGAATGGCCCGCAACACCTGCCCCCGGTGGGTACTGGCGCAACACGGCGTCTCCACTCCCGTGGGCACTGGCATCTGGGCCCAGCTACAACTCCTCCTACCGCACCACACACACGCCATCCTGACAAACCACCACTGCGATCAACAGGGGCCACTCGTGGCCACACACACCGACATCCACCGACGCCCGGCAGGCGAGGTGGACACCCTGCGCCTCGTAGGGGCCACCATCACCATAGTGTATATCACCCCAACACGGATGAAGATCATGGCCCAATGCGACGCCCACCACGCCCCGTTCCTTTCCGACCCACAATGGCCAGCATGCCACGTCTTCCAAGCGTACCTCCGCGCATGTGCTACGAAGGCAGGGCGCGACATGCCGGGGCCCAAGGACATCGACACGGCGTACACAGCCTTCCAGCGCCAGCACCCTTGGCCCCGCCCGAGCGAGCACGAGACCCCCAACGACGGCGGCACGACGCAGGGGGAGCCCACCCCGTCAGCCGAAGGCTGGACACCACCCACCATCCTGCTACTAGCACCAAACGGCCACAAACATGCTACCCGCACTGTCCAGCGACACCATGCCCCCTGGTCCATCCCCAAACACAATGCACCGGAGACCGATGTACCACCAGTCAGACACAGTGACCAGGGCATACCACGCACGTGCTGGCACTGCGGCCCGGCATCCCTCGACACTCCGTGGCCCCTGCTGCACCTCATCTCCACCCACTACCGCACCCCCACCGCCGCCGCCACCGCCGACCAGCAGGCATGGCTCTCCCCCTGGTTTCACACGGTACCCCCAGACCACCCGGCGCACGTAGCCTGGACCCGAACACCCACGGCGACATGGACGTTCACCAACGAGCGGGCAGACCCGGACAGCGTAGCCATGGAGTACGACCGCTGCGACCCACACCGCGCAGGACCTCAGGAGGCACCCATGCGCCCCCTACAGCACAAATGCCCCACCCTCCGCGGCGACAAAGACAACAAGGAGCGGCGACAGACCATCACGTGCCAGAAGTTCCACCCCAATACGGGATACCTCTTCCACCTGATGTACGCGTATATCACCCAGGGACGCCCAGACAGGGGCCTCCTCCGCCTCACCCCACGAGCCCAGGCCATCATCACCCAGGGAATAGGCGTCTATGCAGCGCCACTACTGCAACCCACGCAAATCACCGCCAGAACCACCCAGGGGAACCCCATCTACGTCTATCACCCCACAGCAATCGCCCGCCTACCCATACCCAGCGACACCGACATCATCTACTTCACTGACGCATCCGGCACCCAGCAACGCACCCCCACGGTCGGTTGCGCCTCCGTGCGCATCACCCGGCACGCGGACGGCCTCCACGTGGAACACCACACCGGGACCACCATCTTTGGGGCATCCTCCCACGGCGAACTGCGCACCATGGCAGACGCCGTCACCGCCACACCGCCACCCACGACGGTCCGGCCCCGCAACATCTGGGTAGTCGTGGACGCCACGGTCGACATCCACCTCACCAGGCGCCTTGCGGACCTGCCCCTCCACAAAGCACTCGAGTCCGGCTACACCACACAAGCGTTGGGACTATGGATGGCCTTCAAGGGCATGCACCCCCAGGACGCCCTACACATCGTCAAGCAGGAGTCACACCGCTACGCATACGGCAATGGACGCGCAGACACGCAGGCCAATCACCAGAACACCAACCACACCCCAGGGCTCGAACGCGTGCGACTGGACACCCCGCACCACAGCCACCTGCAGCACCTGCCCCCGATACCCCTGGCCACACAGCCCCCCCAATGGATGCCCGAGGACACGCCGTACACGGATCGAGACAAGCAGTACCACTACCCCACACCCATCCAGCAACTGGCCACCACACTGGGCCACCCAGCGAAAACCGAACTCCTCCGGCGCCTCGAAGACTCCGTCCACACCCCCCTCTACTACTCCGCCCTGCGCCCGGATAGCCTTCCAGCACACCTACAAAAGCCCCGACTGCAACTCGCCCTCGAACAACTTCCCCTCCTCACCCGATACCACCGATGGTATACGCGCCGCTCGATCCACGTCCCCGCAGGGCACACCAAATGCATCTGCAGCCACGCGGAAGACGAAACATGGGACCACTTCAAGGCGTGCCCCCTGTACAGAGGACTGGAGACCCTCACAGACTGCAACCCAACCCACACCATCGCACAGCACGCCGGATGGCTGGCGCAGTCCCCGGCGACCCAGCAACTCACCACCGTCCTCAAGCACACGGAGGTGCTCGAGGCGGTCCGCAGGGGACTCGTCCCCACTGCCGTCTACACCTTGCTACGCACCCACGCGGAGGACCCCCAATCCACGGCGGCGCACATGCAGCGGACGGCCGTTGCCAAGACGGCGGAGCAGCTCACATACCGCACCCACAAATACCTGCAGCATGCGGCAACCCTGCCCCCAACAGACCAAGCCCACCTCCTCAAACTCCTGTTCTACGAACCATGAGAACCTACCCCGTGACATACCAACACGGAACCCCCACCACGTCTACACACCGTCCACCGAGCACAGCACTGGCACAGCACACACGGGCGCCACAGGCACCCCACACGCTCCCACCAGCATGCGCGCGCCGCCAGCCCCCATCCCCCCACGCCGCCGTCCGTCCACAGGTACCACCAACCACCAGCCACCGCATGTCCCCTCTGCGTTCGCCAGCGGCTACCACAGACAGCCCTGCCCTGCAACCCAGACCACTGGGTCTGCCTGGGAGCCGCGCACCGCCTCACCCACTGCCCCCACTGCGGGGACCTCAACCCCCGCCACCGCGAACGGCCCGCGGCCCCAGCCGCACCCCTCCCCGCCAGCCAGCCCAGCTCCTTCGGGTTCCTCACCGACACCCTCCGGGACCAACTGGGAGGGTACTACGTGGCGGACGCAGCGGACCACGCATGGACCATAGCCGTGGCCACGGGCAACACACCCCTGCCCCCCCACAGCCCACCCCTACGCCACAGCGGAGGCGGCTTGAACGTGGCGGCCCGCCACATCCTCCTCGCCCTGTACCTCCACCACCGAGACCTACACCTCCCAGACCCACAACTCCCGGCCCCCCAAGCAGCAGCCCTGACGCCGGAAGCGTGGGCCGACACGGTACCAGAGGAGATAGCAGCCTACCTCCGAATCACTTGCCGCCGGTTCAAACACGCCCTCGGCCGACGGCAAGGAACACCTTACCCACTCAGCGCACTCCTCTACCCGGCACACCACCCCCACCCCGCACAACAGAAGCCCCCGGAGGGCTGGGCGTCTTTTCCGGACGCCCACCTGGCCGCCCCCGACGAGGCCACCGCCACGCGGATGGGCCTCACGGACCAGGAAGCCTACGTCAGAGGCCTCAAGACGAGCTTCCAAGACGCACACTGCTGGCACGCCCGCTCCCCGTCGCCCCCACGGGGACAGGGGGGTTCACCCGCCCCCGACACCCACCAGGCCAAGAAGACCAAGACAGGTCAGGGGGCCCGCCAACGCGCCCACCAGCAGGGCGCGACGCCCCGACCAAGGCCCGGGTCCAGCCACACCGCACCGCCCCACGCCCAGACCCCCGGGGCACACCAACAACACCGCCACCACCAGCGCCCACCACCACCACCGTACCGCAGCACCCAAACCCTGCAGCCCAGTCAGCCACCACCTCCCACACACGTCCACACCATGCCAAGACCACCGTACGCGCAGAGCCAGGGGACATGGCACCACCAACACCACCACCACGCCCCCGTCCCTCCCAACCCCTACCCCCTAGTGCCCCCATGCTACAGCGACCCCCACCAGCTACATCCCCACCACGCCCCAGCACAACCAGGCCCCGCGAACCACCCACCCCACATAGCGCACATCACCGCACAACACCATCACGTATTCCACCACCACCAGCCCCTGCCACCACACCCACCAACGCCGGGGTACCACACACAACCGGCACACCCTCCACACCACCACCACGCGGTCCAGCACCACCCGCCGCCCCCGCTACACGGGCCCACGACATACGAGCCACGGTACACCCCCATGGACCCGCGAGGAGCCGCGCACGCACACCAGCAACACCAGGGCCTAGTAGGAGCGCCCCACCACCACCAACAGCCCCCCCACCCACACCCCATACCAGCGGGCACCATCCACCAGCAGCCACCCATCACATACGGACCACAGCCCCACCGGGGGGCTCATGCGGTCGCCTCCCACCCGCACCCCGGCACCACAACCAGTCGAGAACCGCAAGGGCCACGTGGCGCACACACGCAACACCCACACGACCCACAGGGACGCCCGGACCCCCAGCCAGCACAACACCCACCCCCGCCCCCCCCACCCCACCACCACCAGCAGCCCCCCCACCCACACCCCATACCAACGAGCACCATCCACCAGCAGCCACCCATTACATACGGACCACAGCCCCACCCGGACGCCCATGCGGCCGCCTCCCACCCACACCCCGGCACCAAAACCAGTCAAGAACCGCAAGGGCCGCACGGCACACACGCGCAACACCCACACGACCCACAGGGACGCCCAGACCCCCAGCCAGCACAACACCCACCCCCGCCCCCCCCACCACCAACAGCGCCACCCCCACACCACCCCCCCCCCCGCCCCCCCCCCGAGACCAGGCCACGGACACAACACGCGGCAGCCAGCACCAGCCAATTGACGTCGATACCCCCGCCGACACACGCCACCCCGAATCCCCCCTCCCGCGACCGCCACAAGAGACCCCATCACCGGACCCCACGCGCAACAACGACGACCACCCCCCCCAACCCACACCACCCCCCCCATCACACCCCGCACCACCAGTCGCCGCACCGGCCGAACCCTACGCCCTACACAACCCCGCAGCGGTACAGCAGCACCTCCGGGGACTCGGGGAACAGGACGTCGTGCTGTACCTCCGCACCTCCGGCACCAGCACCCCCATCCGGGCGGCCACCCTGGTCCAGGCGGCCACCCTGGGGGAAGGCGTCAGAGACTTCCTCTTCGACGCCTTCCTCCACGTCGCCCGACACGAGCGCCCCCCACGCGCCACCCCAGACGGCGAGAGCCCGCCCCCCACGGGGAGCCGGATCTTGGTGCCCCCCATCGACTGGGGGCGACACCTGGTCGGACACCCCGTGCCGGAGCGGGACAGCACCCAGGGCCGCACCCGCTACCGCGAGCCCAACATGGCCCATCCCCCACCCGACGCCACCCCCGACAGCACCAAAGAGTGGGAGCGGGAAACATGGGTAGCCCGGATGGCCTCCCTAAGCAACTTCCGGCACCACGTCCCGGGGGACATCCCCACCCCCGACGAGCAGCAGCCAGCCCCCTCCACGTACATGACCCTCATGTACAATCTGCACTACACCCTCTCCACCACCACCTACGACGCACCCACAGACCACTGGGTGGTACACGGCACCGACTCCCTCCTCCCCGCCGACTACACCCCCCCCCCACACAACCCAGGCCCCGACACGTACGCCAGGGGGGACGACCCGGACGACCCCCACATCTGGGGCACGTGGGAACCCGAATCCCTGGACACGCTGCTCTCCATCCGCAGCGGCTGCCAGGGCCTTGGTAGGGCAATGTATTGCCTCGCCAAGTGGACCCAACGGACCTGGGGGATCCCCACGGACCGATGGGTGTGGGTGGTCACGCTGCGCCCCCAGCAGAGGGAAGCCCCCCCAAAACCGCAGGGAACCCACCCCCCCACGCCCCACCACCCCACAACTATGCCCGTACATGGTGGCAGCCCGCCTCATGGCGCTGCTATGGCCGGGCCCCCACACCCCCACCCAAAACTACCCCCACCTCACAGAGGAGGACATGCCCGGCATCCAGCGATGCTTCTTCCGGACCCTCGACTACCTCCAGCAAACACACCCCCACGCCCTCGAGCAGATATGGCCACCCCCCGGGTAACCCACGTGCCCGCGGAGCCGAGACAACGCCGCCACGGCAGCACCAGCACGCACGGATCACCAGGGAAAACGCGCGCACACGCCCGATGCCCGAACCTGCACCCTCGTTCTCGCTACTTACAGGACCCAGCATCATACGCCCGCCCCCGAGGCCCAGGACCCTCCGCCGTCTCCCGCGGCCCTCTCCTCCGCCTCCGACTCCACAACCTCCACCACCACGACCACCTCGTCCACCACCACCACCACGTCCTCATCCAGCACTCCACCCCCCAGGCCGCGGGGGACACCTCCCAAACGGGCCTCCAAACCCGCCCCCACCGCAAGCAGCCCCGCCGCCACCAAAGCCCACGCCCCGGCGAAGCCCACGCCCACGACCCAGCCGAAGCCCAAGACCGCCGCCAAACGGTGACCCGCAGCCAAGCCTAAACCCAAGCCCAAACCCGGCGCCACGACGGCAGCGCGAGCCCGGCCCCCCGGGGATGTCCTCTACGACATCCGGCCCCAGCCGTCCCAGGCCCGAAGGCAGCAGCGCCCAGCGCGGCGCCCCCCCACCGTCACCGACGCCACCGCCACCACCTTCATGGCGGAGCGCGCGGCCGAAGCGCGACGCGCCTCGTCCCACCACCTCCCAAAGCCCGCACCCCAAGCCCACGGACCGCTCCCGACCAAGCCAGAACAACGCCAGGGTCCACCAGCAGCGCCCCCGCCCCCCTACCGGCCCCCGATGACAGCCCACATGCAACGCATGCCCCACTACCGCCGCCGCCGCGAATCCCCACCCAACCCCGAGGCGGAGACCGTACGCGCACACCCGCGGGTCAACATCCGCGTGCACCCCCACTCCCCACGCACCCCCACGGAGCAGGACTAGGAGGAATCCCCCAGGCCCGCCACCGCCGCCGGTCCCCACGACCCCGTCACACCCACCCACGCCCACTCGTCCGCCCAAGACCGCAGGCCCGCCCAGGAACAGTGGTGGCAGCGCTGGACCCACACGCAGCTCTGGGAGCTGCGGAAGTGGGCCCGGGGAGAGCCCTCCCTCGAGGGCCTGGTCCATCGGCCCCGCAAGGGGTCGGTGGAGAACTGCCGCCTCCGGCCGACGGGGGGGTGGATGCCGCAGGCCGCATGGGAAGCCATGCTGGCCGATGCGCTCCACCCCCTGGGAGTCCACCCCCGCAACCTCCCCGCGGCCCAGGACCACCCGTACGTCCTCAGGCGCCTGCAGGAGACCCTCCAGGAAACGCGGCGAGACGGCATCCGCCTGTGGGACATCACCCAAAGCCCAGCCCCGCACGCACACACCCCCTCACCACCCCACAAGCGTCGGCGCACCGACACTGGCGGCACCCACAGCACCCCAGGAGCCCTGCGCGCCACACAACACGACGCGCCTGACCCCCCGGCCAGCGGCGCCACCATCTAACCCAGTTACCCAGCACACCACCACCACGGGGCGCCACGCCAGGCCCCGCCCAGAAGTCACCAAACGAACCGGACGCCGAAGGAAGCCAACGCACACGACAACGAGCACCACTACGCCCAAAGGCGCCGAACCCGGGCCCGATACCGTGGGCTCCTCTCCACCCTCAGCACGACACACACGTCATTGACGTCGCTCCTCCGCCGTGCCCCCTCCCACGCCACCGCCCCGCCCCCCCCCCCTCCCGCCGCACGTCCCCACGCCGCCCAGCACCCAGCCCCACACACTGCGCCACAGCATCGCCCTAGTCCTGCTCCTCCACCATCGCGCCACTTGGCACCTCACAGTAGACCGCCGTCCTTCGGTCCCGCTCCCCCCAGCACCGCTCCCGGGGCCGCACCCGGCCCACGTCGTGTTCGCCCCCACGTCGCGGGCCGCGGACATCCTCCCGCTCCTCGCCGCCACCCCTCCCGGGCATCGCATACTGCTTGCCGCCAACCCCTCGGTCCTCAGTGAGGTCCCCATCGGGCACGCCGACGCCCTGCACGTGCGCCCGCTGCTGCCCAGCCTGCACGCTGCGTACGCCCCCGGCACGCCCGTCGACCCCTTCGTGTGGGACTCCCAGTGAGGCCACCGGCCAACGTCCGGCCCGCACGCACCACCCCGCACTCGCCTCGGGCGCATGACCCCGTGGACGCCGCTACCCACACGCCCGGCACCGCGCATTCGCCTAACCGAGCCAGAACTCAAGCACAAATCAAACCCGAGCCACACCCCGAAACCGCTAACCCTTGACTCCTAACCAAACCCGCCGAGGGAACAACGTAACCACAGCCCACACCCACAGCCCACACAGCCGCCTAACCAGCCAGCTCCAGAAGCAAAGAGACACCTCACCAAACCCACCCTGACCCAAGCCTAACCGAGCCGAAGCCCCAACACAAATCAAACCCGAGCCACATCCCGAAACCGTCAACCCTTGACTCCAAACCAGGCCCGCTGAGGGAAATACGTAGACACAGCCCACGGCCACAGCCCACACAGCCGCCTAACCAGCCAGCACCAGAAGCACAGAGACACCTAACCAAACCCACCCTGACCCATACCCGTGTACATCAGGACACGCGAGCCGCACCCCTGGGGCGCGACCGCCGCCACAGCACCGACAACACACGCCAGAGGACACAACGCTATAGCACCGCCGCACCAGCTGCCCATGCCTGTGCCTGCAGTGTACGCGCGCCCCTGTTTTCCTCTTTTTTTTTTTGTTTTTTGTTTTTCTTTTTTCCCAAAAAAAAAAAAAAAAAAAACAGGTAAAAAAAAAAAAAAAACAAAAAAAAAACGAAAATTAGGGGGGGAGGAAGAGGGACACAACCACCCATGGCACACGCGCACCGCACACAGCACGCACACCGGTGAACAGGAGCTCAGTGGCCCAGGACACCGCACATGCAACACAACACACCGAGCGAGCACACCGGTGAACAGGAGCCAGCTGGCCCAGGACACCGCAGACGCACCACAGCAAACCGCGCGGGCACACCGGTGAACAGGAGCCCAACGGCCCAGGACACTGCACACACGTAGGGCGGCCGAGGGACAGGAAAGAACCAATACCCCATGGGTCGGACGCACTGGGGCGACCCAGCCGACCCACCGGGCCAGTGGCAGGAGCGGTACTCCAAGGCCACTGGTCCGAGCCCGGCCAGGCTGCATCGGGGACCATGGCAAACGTCACCCGGAGCCATGGAAGCAACCGGTGACAGGCGAGCCGGTACACAGTCCAGGAGGGGGTCACCTGCCAAGCAGAGTGGCCCCGCAACTCAAGCCAAAAGGGTGAGGCGGTCGTACCGTAGACAAGCGGGAGCAATACCCCTTGTGGTGAGAGATACTCCACACGGCTGGGCAGCCCCCCAGAGCTGCCGCCAAAAGGAGGAAGCATGTGGCCCTACCCATGGACACATGTGGGGACACCCTCCCACCTGGGACACATGGACCGGGTGGCCGCGACAATGCCTTCCCAAGCACATGCGGGAGCGGCTCAAGAGGCACCTGACATAGGGCAGTGGGAGGGACAGGACGTCCCCTTGGTAAGACCTTCTTCCTGCAATGTCAAAGGAGGCATCCTGAGCTCCCGAAGATACCTACCTACCTACCCTACCTCCAGTGCTCGGATGCCGCTTAGTCATGCGACCAGTCTTCTGTAAGCACCAACCTGACTAGCTCTACAGGGGCCACCATCCATTGCTCGAGGGTTTCCTCTCGAATAGCTTGGACTCGGGCGCCCCGGAACTTGGCCAGGTCTGTACGGTTTGCCATCACCACAAAGCACTTGACCCCCTCTTGCTCCATGGCCTTCTCCATCTCGATGATGCGCTTGGCCTCCTTGGTCTGCTCGGTGTCCCCATGGCTGGATATGTCCATCCATGCCCTGCCCGCGGGGTAGGCCCATCGACTGAGGCAATCCGCCACAGTGTTGTCCTTCCCCGGGACGTACACGACGCTGAGGTCGAACTTGGCGAACGTCTCATGCCATCGGGCCCTCCTTGCCGCCGGTCCCGAGGGGGTATCGACGTGCTCCTTGTGCCAGCTCTGTAAGGACTGATGGTCCGTACAAACAACCACCGGTTGTAATCCGATGTGGCCAGAGCACTTCCTGAGCCCACAAACAATGGCGTACGTCTCCTTCTCCCTGGCGGTCCAGGTTCGACGTTGGCCCTCGGCCAGGATCCGGCTCCAAAACGCCACGGGTACGTGCCACCCGTCGTCCCGGACCTGCTCGAGGACTGCCCCTACAGCATAGTCCGAGGCGTCCGTCCGTAGCACAAATCCCTTGTCCGGGTCCACCAGGAATAGCCCCAGCTGCCCCAGGAGTCGCTCCTTCAGGCGGCTGAACGCATCTTCGGCCTCAGGGGTCCAGGCAAGCTTCTTCTTGCTCCCCTTCCGGCCATCGAACTTGCCCACCTGCAGCATCTTGTGCAGCGGGCCTGATAGTTCCGCATACATTCGGACATAGCCCGAATAGTAATTGCAGGACCCCATGAAGGATCGGAGTTCGCTGATGGTCTGGGGCTTCTCCCAGTGGTGCAGGTACGCCAGCTTCCCAGGCATGGGACGGCGTTGCCCGTGACCAACCACGTGACCCGCAAACTCCACTTCCTTCACAAAGAGTGAGGCTTTGGTGGGCTTGCACACCATGTTGTGCTTGTCCAGCTCGCTGAGCACTCGGCGCAGATCCTTCTCATGCGCTTCGATGAGCTCGTCCTCAGTCATGTCCTCCGTGCCGGACCCAATGATGATGTCATCCACAAAGGGATCGGCACAGTCCCAGACAGGACCGAGTAGGTCCTCCATCATGCGCTGGAAAGCGGCGTTGCCATTCTTGGTGCCCATAGGCACCACTTTCCACTGCATGGGCCCGAGCGGCGTCGACATCGCTGTGCAGGGCCTGGAGTCCGGGTGTAGCGGCATCTGGTGATAGCCGTGTTTTAGGTCTAATGATTCACTAACACCGTGAAGATCCGCTTTTTTTTTTGTTTTTGAAGGATGGTGTCGATCAGAGGAAGCGAGTATGAGTCGTGCTCGGTTTGCTCGTTCAAACCCCTGTAATCCACCACCAACCTCAACTCGCCCTTCTCCTTCTCGGGCACGATAAAGGCTTGGCTGGCCCACTCACTGTCGGAGGGTTCGATCCAGCCCCGCTCAATAAACTCGGCCGGAACTTCTTCATGGCCTCGGCCCAATCGCCTTGAAGTTGGTACTCCCGATGACGATAGATCTTGGGGTTCGGCTTCAGCTTGATCCTCGCTGTGCCAAACCTCCCACGATCTGGAGGGTTCTTGTTGGCGACGCCACTGAATAGCCGCGGATAGGCATGTATCAGCCTCTCCTTCAGCTCGGCGACCTTCGGGTTCTCCTGGGCCTCTTCGGCCGCTTGCTTCGGTGTTGACACAACCGACCGCACTGCGGTATAGGCCTCTTCCGGGTCTGAGTCCAACTTCTCCTCGTCCGATATGCCGTCTTCATCGTCGTGGGGCATGCTTCCCACCGATAATCTTCGGAAATTTGCGGCATCAGCCAAGTTCTTGTCGATACCGGCCCTCATTCTTGGAAAGTCCCACGTCGGCGGGTCCGACCCAACCGGACCATCATATTGGTCTGCCATGTGATCCATGACCCTCGCCACGAACTCATCCTTCTCGTACTTGCCGGTGACCGACATCTTGTCATCCCACCCATGCGGAGATGTGACCATGGCTCGCCCCTTCTTGGCTGCCACACGGTCATGCATCCCCATCCGCATGTAGTTGACGACATGGTCGATCTTGGCGTGGGACAGGACGTCAATGCCATCCATTGGCTGATCCATCCCCTCCTTGGGCTCAAACATGACCCGCATGGGCACCGCCTCAGCCCTACGGACGAATGCTTCATCACCCGTGGGCTGGGCTTGCGCTTCATCCACCAGGAAAGCCTTGGTACCCCACGCTTAACCCGGGGAGGGCATTGATAAACCCTTGGCGTCGATGAACAACTCCCCCTCTGGCCCGAATGACATCTCGATCAGGGTGATGGAATCCAGCGTCGATTTGAGACCTTCCAGCGGACATGGGCTGGATCCTACGCCGGTTATGACCAGGATCCCCTTCGCCCTATCCGCAACGATCTTCTCCACCGTACGTCTGGTATTTTCCAGGGAGCCATGCCAATACATGGGCCCCCACTCCTTCAAACCCCAATGCCTGTGCCAGGCTGAGTCTCCTCGAAGCCAATGCCTCCTACACTTCCTCAAAAGTGGAGCATCCCGGGAAGTGAAGACGTCCGTCTCGGGCGCTTCGGCTCCCAGCGTCTGGATCATCCTGTCATACACCTGCGGCGCCATTCCATACTCTGTGAGCTTAACTCCGCGGTCTCCTCTGGACTTGGCACCCACAGCTTGCACCGCTTGGACGATCCGATCCTCTTCCCCAGCATTCCATTTGGATGATCCGCATGCATAGTCCGTGGACAGCCATGTAAGGCATTCATTATCCTCCCGGACCAGCGTTGCACGATGGGGAAGGGCTCCAATGGCGTTTCCCACCATGAAGTCATACCCCATGATCATATCTCAATCTGTAATAGGGATGCAGATTCGCAGCGAATTCAATTTGAATTCGCCGAATTCGCTGCGAATTCGTTCGCAGCGCGAATTCGCTGCGAATTCGGCCTGAAATTCTTAGTACTGCGAATTTCGGGGCGAATTCGCGCTGCGAATTCGCAGGCGACGGGAAAATGATCACGCGTGCGCCGTCTTTTCTCCAGATGAAAAACTAACTTTGAACTGTGCAATGCAATAATTTTTTTGACTTGACAAAATGAAAACTATGATGATTCCGCTTCGAATGAGCCGTTGATTTCCTTCTGCGGTGCCCGCGTACGCGTTTTCGAAAACAAAATTTACTTTTGAGTTTTGAACACACCGCTGTGTCCGCCTAGCTCCACGGAACACGGCGGTACCCTCCATTCTCTTCAGAAGTCCACCAGTTTGGAGAAAAACCCGTCCCAAACTTTTGATTTTCGACTTTTTTTTCTAATTTTTGACAGTCAAAACGTGTTGCCCCTTGGCAACCACGCACTGTCGGGCGTGTGTGGAAGGAGAAGCAGCCGAGAGCAGCCCTACGCAGCCGCAGTGAGGCCCTGGGCACCCACAACGATGTGCACGGAGCTAATGACGTGCACGGAGCTGCACCCAGCCAGCGCACGTGCTCCAACCTCCCCATAAGCTATGTGCATAGCCCCTTGTAGCCCTTGCGTATCCTTGACAGCGGTACCCTTCTTACCTTTCCCGGTGCCGTGTATGCTCTCTCTTAGATTACTTCAAGTCCAACGATTCAATTCAAGAATGCAATGAATGAAGGCCCAATAAGAGCAACAAGTGGTTCACATGTGATGGTTTGTGTGTGGATTGGTGATCTTGCATGCTTCGTTGCTGCTTCTTTTCCAAAAGGCATTTGAAAGAAGCAAGGAAGTTTGGAATTCCTGGTTTTGATTTGCTTTATTTTTGTCAAATCGTCAAATCGTTTCAGCATGGTAACTGCAAGCAACAACAAACAACAAAAATTGCAAGGTTACGGAAGCTTTTGGGAAATCTTTTATGCGATATGGTACTGGGTAGTGGCATACCCATATGTAAACAGGTGAATTGCAACCTAGAAGGTAAATTGTAGGTGCCTATGGATTCAATCAAGCGAATCAGGGAGGATTCGAATTTGAAGTTGCGAATTCGAGTTTGGAGTGGTCCACGAATTCGTGCGAATTCGGGGCGAGTTCGAATTCGAGCGAATTCGTGCGAATTCGAACCTGCATCCCTAATCTGTAATGTCGGCAACATAGAAGTTCCCGGATAGAGTGCTTCTCTTCGCCAAATCAGGGCGGTTCAAGTGCTCATGCTCCCAGAATTCCATGCTGATAGTGGCCTCATGGGTGTGACCACCCATAATCTCTCCATTGGCCACTTTCAGGGGTACCGGTCTACGGCTGGGCTGCAGGAATTCCTCCTTGAACAACCCTCTCCGGACCAGGCTCACCTGGGCACCCGTGTCCACCAAAACATCCACCACCAACTCCTCTTGTCTGCACCGTACACGCACCTTCAAGTGCAACTGCCGCTCGTCACCATGCGTTGTATGGACGACTCTCACGGCATGCAACTCTAGCACGTCCGGGTGCATCAGGACCTCGAGGGTATGATCACGGATGGTGTAGATCCTGGGCTGGTCCTGCCCGTCCACGGGGCTCTCCGTGGTCGCTCCTTCTTTCTTGCCACGTCCCTTACCCACATACACTTCCCTTGGCAGGGCGCTCCAGGGGTTAGGAGTGGCGAAACTCAGTGGTTTTGGCTCTTCTGGAGCATTCTTCGGCACCTGATGTGCCTTCGCTTTCTCTAGGATTCCACTGATTTTCGGAGGAGAGACCTCCGAGGTCCCACTCCTGTGGGGGCTCCTCTAGACGTGGCCTGCCGCAGCTCCCTCCTGCTGCGATCCGCTCAGACTTTGTCCACCACGTTGCTGGGCTTTGAGTTCCTCCAACGTCCTCAACATGTCCTCAGCAACCTCCTCGATCGACCTCACGCGTCAGTCTGCGCCGGGTCCTCCACCATAGTCTTTTCCTCCGCCTTTCCCTTGGCCCTTTCCTTGGCCTTTTCCACTGTCTCCGCCCTTTGCCTTCCAATCGGCAACTCGTTGCTCCTTGGGCTTCTTGTCGGGATGGGCGGCGAAGTAGGTCTTCTTGTCATCCTCATATACCTTGCAATGCCCGTGGTCATGTGCATGGTTGTTCCCCTTGCCGTAGCAGACCCAGCAACCGTAGTGCTGTGATCTGTACTTGCGGAACGAGAGCGGGGGGTTCCCGATCCTCCGCGGTTCCTTGCGGTTCTTGGTCCTTGGGTCCGGGCGGTTCCACCTGGACCTGTCCTGCCCATGCTCCTTCATATTGTGCGCTACGAACGCGAAGAAGTGGGCTTCTTCATGATCCTCTTGGGTGGTCGCGGTCCAGAGATCTTGGCCGCTTCCACTCCCTTCCTCCGTGGTGCTGACCGTGTCCCCCTTGACCTCTCGCTGTTGGCGATCTTCCCGATGACCTCGATGTCCTTGGCCCTGTCGATCCTGCACGTGGGCCTCGTTCTTGGCGTTGAGCTTCAGCTCCACCGTGATGTACTTCACGATCTCGTCCAGGCTCATGCGGGCGAAGATGACCTGCATCCTCAGCGGCTCGCCGCGCCTCCACTCCGCATTGTTGAGGCCCATCAGCCTTTGCCCCATGGTGTCGCCGAACACCTCCACATAGACGGCGTTCTTCAACCCCAACATTCGGCTGGGCTCGCCGAGGTTTCGCCGGAAAAACTCCATTATTCCGGCGTGGGTGTCCTCCGATGCCATGATCCGTACGGCCACGCGCTTCTTTGCTCTCTTCTTCTCCTCATCCTCCACCCTTCTCTTCCGGTGGCCGGGGAGGATGTCCTTCAGCAGGTGTCGGATCTCGCTGGCCTCATTCCATTCCTCAACCAGTTTGAGGCATCTTCGGTACTTGCGGATGTATTGATTCCATTCCCGGACCCTCAATTCCCTGCGCTCCAGCGGCCGCGGAATGGACCAGAAATCCTCCAACTTCTGGTTGGGGGCGTCCACTGGCTCCTCGTCCTCCAGCCACTGGAGGCAGGCCTGCTCCGTCTGGATCAATCCCTCGCAGATCTGATCCCTGAGCTCCTCCTTCAGGTCCTGCGCCAGCCTGTGTGGGAATGTCCGGCATACCCACTTGTCCCTTGGCGCTCCCTTCATCTCGCCGACGACCTCCTCGGCGAAGTCCTCCGAATCCAGGATGAAGTCATTCAGATTTGAGGGGTTGCCATCGTTATAGGGGATTTTGATTCCCCTGAGGTCGTCAATCCTGATGGCGTCTCCGACGTCCGCAGCCACCACTCCACCAAGACGGATACCACCTGTGGCCGGGGGGTGTGAGTACACTCCCCGTACATCCCTCTCCTCCATGGAGTGCGGTCCAGTTGGGCCTGAACCCATGGGGTTTGGGAGGCGGGAAGGACTTGCTCCACTGGCTGTCCATATCCCCGTAGTGGGGTCCTTCACCCACAGATTTCCGCTTCGATGGCCTCGACCATGTCCGTCGGTCCTTCCCATGGTTCGCCCCTGCATGATCTGGATCTCTTCTTCCGCATAAACTGCATGGGCAGTCATAGCGGTCGGTGGATCCTGGGCGGCATGGGACATCTGTACCGTCAGGCTCCTCGGGTCCGTGGTTGCGTGCCATTCCCGCATGGACCCAGCTGGTGCCGTATGCTCCCCGAGCATTATGGATTCGCTGAACATGGGAACAAACAGCAGCGCACCCGGGTCAACACGCGGAGGCGCGTAAGGTTCCTCTGCAGGGCCGCCCATGGGTTTCTCCATGGTGCTCCTGAGGGTCTTCACCCGCTCCACCAGCTCTGCCGTTGCCGGCCTTGGCGGGAGCTCCGGACCCGAGGCGAGGGGTTGTAACTCCTCTAGCCTTTTCAGGCGTCCCGACATGTCCTCCACCAGGTGGAGGAGGCTGTCCACCACTCGCTGCTGCTTCTGCAGGGCCAGCTCCAGATTCTCCCGGTACCGGTCCTGCTCCGCTCGCAGCTCCGCCATGTCTCTCTCCGCTTCCGACTGGTCATCCAGGATTCCCGCGATGTCCTCCTCTAGGCCGTCCTTCTGGTTGTCCAGGCGGTCGAGGTGCTGCACGATGGCGTCCATCCCCATCTTTGGGTACTTGCCGATGAGGAAGGATACGTGCTCGCAGTGGCACTCAACGTGCCTTCCACCTGATTCGGCGCATCCCACGCGCCCGGCGCCTTGGACTCCTCCGCCATGGGTGTGTCGCCCATGCTATCCCGCTTTAACTCCGTGTGCCGGGCCACACGCGCCGTTCTGGTTCTGGTAGGCCTCTCCAACGCCTCGGCGTCATGCTCCAGGCTGGGTTCTGGGGCCGTGTGTGCCCTTGTGGGCGGTATGGCCATCTTCTCCGACTCCGAAGGGAAAGCGGTCCGATAGCCATCGGAATGCCCCTGGGAATCTGCGGCTGACCACAGCCTGAGCAGGCTGGGATCCGTCTCCATCGCCCTGGCTTCCGCCGCGGGTTTTGGGGACCCGCGCTTCCGGTAACGCCGGGCCCTGCTGTTGCTGCCAGTCTCCTCCAACTCCTCCGCAGCGGAGCGGAGATTGCAAGCCTTGCGGCATTGCCTTTCACACATGGAGGCCAGTTCCTCCATGTCTAGCCCATGTCCTGCAAGGGCTCTCCATTCTGAGGAATCTTCGCTCTTCTCGGGCTTTCAAGTCTGGCGTCGACTCCACGGACTCAACGATCTGCACCCGGGGCGTCCTTGGGCACGGCTCATGAGGGCCCAAGTCCCCGGTGCGGCGGTAGGGGGCAGGTACTCCTCTGCTACCATAAAGAAGGTCCCTACCAGGACCAGCCCCTGCTGTACCCCTTCCACCATTTCCTGTCACTCCTATGGTCTTGCTTCTCACCAGGTTCCGCATGATCTTGCCCTATCCTGCACGATTTCCCACAAACAAATAGTAAAATATGGCTCCTTCACACAAATCCTGATCCCTTGCAATACCCAACTCCCAAGTACAATAGCTCCAATCCAAAAAATCCACACTGATGGGCTTCCAAGGGTGTTTGAGGTCCCGCGTTGACACTCAACAACTCCTTTCAACACGCCGGTCGTCTCACGGGGCACACGGAGACACGGGCGTTGGGCATGTACATAGAATTGCACCAATGGAATAATGGAAAAAGAAGCCCTGAAATTGGCATATGAACACAAATCAAGCAAAATTGGGGAAAGAGGTAAACATACACAATCACAGCCATAGACCCCTCATTCCCTGGACTCAGGACCTTCCCTTGACTCGCCAACATGATGCCCTGAACCCAGTCAAATAAGATGGCTAAATGCCATGTGTCAAACGTCACTACACAAAGCCCAAAAATGTGTTCACTCCCAAGCCTCTAAATCCTAGCCCAGTGGGGGAGGTGGCGTGTCATGGCCTAGAGTGGCACTCAGGACCCTGCCCTACCCTGACATAACTTTGGTTGGACTTGGAGTCGATTGGGCTTGGAGAATTGCCCCATGAAGATGACCTGACAACATAGCAAAATTAGGCAAATCACACCATAATGCCAAAAATTCAATTATATTCTCAAAAATGCATACGGCAAATGTTCAAATGCTCCATGCATGTGTCAAACCGGAAAATAGTATACAGGGGTGATACACACCAAAGGTCCATGCCCAAGAATATCCCAACATTTGCTCCCAAAACCCTCCGGATATATGCATGCCATGCTTCACAAGTCAACTCACGAATTGGAGACCTCATTTTGTGAGGCCTCGTGTGCCACGCCAAAGTGACCACGTGAGCCGGCATATGGTGAGGTGCAACACCGAAGCATATGCCAACATATAAGCAACATACCATAGTTCACGGATCTCTAGGCACTTTACTGTTAGCCCACCAGTTGAGCACATAAAATACAAAAATGAGCATAAAATGAGGTCAAAAACATGCAAATTCAATCAAAATTCAAAGTAATCACAATAGTATATAACTTCGCTCACCCATGGTATCAACATATGGTTCCAAACACAATTGCTTGGGACCATTTGCTAACAATTCCCCCTATGGATCCCCACATGGACGCATAGGGACACCCTCGAACCTCCTCACGATACGCACCATGAAAATGGGAAAATTGGCAATGGCGCTTATGGGTCGCTTTGTAAGGCTTCCCACGTGCACTGTATGTGCGGTAGACTTAGTCTAGAGCTATGGAGCTCACCATTGGGACATGGGCGAAGCCCTTGCCACGTATGACTCCACATATCTTCCTACAAACGGAGATATGTAACATGGGCGTGAGCATAGCGAAGCACATACCATCCATATAGCACATACCCTTAAAAGTGGCTCCCACCATGGTATACCATGCCCCTCCATTAACTTAACTTCAATTTAAAATTACGTAGGAACCCAAGGAAGATTTCTATGCAACACCAACACTCATGCGGTACACTCGAAAGTCGCATGGAAATATTCGGTTGCATGGTCCAAGAGTTATATATCACTTTCTACCCTCTTGACCATTATCCCTTGCTACGGCAGGAATGTGTACACATCAAAGGCGTTTGATGCTTTCTAAATTAAGTTGAGACCAAGGCGATTCCAGCCCATATCTCAAAATTGACATTCCTCGCAATGAGCCGGAGATATGATTCTTCAAAGTGGCCTCAGGAATCAATTTTGTTTCAACTATATCTCCAAGAAAAATGAAGGAGACAACAAGTGGAAGGTTGATTCGTGATCGGGAAAAAATGTATGACCACTCGAAATTCATCATATCCAGTGCGGAGACCTCGAAATCGAAAATCAGATTCCGAATGTCTGAAAAAATCGGAATAATTTTGCGAGTGTATAACATGAAAATTGCAGAAGCAAGGAACCCTTTTCTGATGAAATTTAACCCTTCATCGCGGTTTCCGCTAAAATATCTGGAAATAACAGTTAACCAATCGGTTACCGCAAAATCGCGAGCCAACTGACAGTCGCCGATACATTGACAATCAGAACGGATAGCTGAAAGATCACAGAAACATTATGATAAAAAAACCCTGTTGATTCCTGATATTCTGATATATAAATCTCAGCCGGCGGCGCCTCGGTATTCAATATGGCCGCTCATAGCTGGAATGGCCAAGCCTATCACACCATCACATCAGGTTAGGTCAGGTGGATGAGAGAGTATGATATCAGCCAATGGCGGCTTGCCGACCCATAGATACACACCCCAAGTGACTCAAAGATGGCCACAGGGGTCCGAACCGGCTTTAGTACCAGGAAATAGCTCCAGCTTGGCCTGGAGATAGCTATTTTAGTTATTTTTGTTTAAGGTTTTTGAAGCTTCTAAAACATTTGAAGGTTCATTGAACCTTCAAAGTAATTAGAACCAACGGCGCGGCAGCGGGCGCCAGTTGTCGCCGTCATTTTTACGACATTTTTTTCTTGACGGAAAATGTCGTAAGTGTGCGTAAAAGCTCCAGAAAAGCTGTTTTTACATCAACTTTTAATGAATTATTGCGGATTTTTAGTGTATTCTATGGCGTTTTTCATGAAAATGCACTATGTTGCCAATTTTCCACAGACGGCCTGCTGCGACGGCCGTTCCTGTAACAGTTCCCTCCCCTATGGGGGATATTAAGTATAAGTCCATAGGTTTTCAGAACAAATATCATATGGCGCCAGAATGCCCTAAGGCCTCTAGGCTGGCGCATGGGGGGAGACCCATGTTTCAAGTTTGAACCATGTTTTCAACATGTTTATGACATTGTTTGACTGGTTTGACCTTGGTTTGACCCAGAACTGACTTAGACATGTTGACCACATCACAGTTCCTGTCGACGACAGTCGTTGACGATATGAATCTCAGGTCACAGGGCCTGTGGGGCCCTGAGTCACTGTGATGTTTCCTAACAATCTAACCTTAGCACATGGTTTGGTACTTAGGTATGTTTACATCTGTATTAACTTAAGTTATTGTCTTGTTTGCCCTCTCTTCCTCTTTCAGGACAACAGATTGTGTCATGCGGCGAGCAAAGCTCCTAGAACAGTTTGTATTTGCGTGGTATTACGGATCCTCCTGTGCTTACTTGCTCTTTTAATGTCTCTTGAAGAGTGCCCACCTAGCCTCTAGAATGAGTGCTCCATATGCCTCAAAAAAGAGTATAAAAATGGGTTTGAAAGACCACAAGCTCTTGCCCATGGAGCAGATTTCAGTAACCAAGATCCAGGGGCGTACCAATACGCGTCAAAATTGTTGTAGAGTGGATGCAGCTCTGAGGGAGAACTTGGAGTCCTTTGTGTTCTTCAGGGTTTGTGGACCCTTTGCACAAGCTACAAGAAGGAGCCAATCCAAGGAGCTCAAGTTCTTCACCAAGGCCAAGATTGGACTGCAGATCAACCAGCTGACAGCCTGGTCTGGCCTGGGAAGGCCTGGAGCGACAATACATCCAGGTATGTCCTCCACAACCTCCACTTCCTCCTCAAGTACTTGCACTGAAGAGCATCATCAAGAAGTTCAAGAAAATCAAGAAACTGATCATGACCAAGTCAATGAGCCTTGGTGGGCCACTTATTCTGGCTCAGAGGCAGCGGAGATCGCCGAATACTTTACGACAAATTCGCAAGCGATGTCCAGCGACGACAGTGGGCCAGAAACAAGCCCAATTAAATGGTATGACCATGCCCCAAATAAGTTCCAACAAGCAACTGATTTTTATTAAGCCCAACAACAAGGGCACCAAGAATTTGACATGTGGGACAGCTCCAGCGAAGGTAGCTGTCGCCAGACGACGACGTCAAGAAGAAAAGACGGTCGTTCACTCCAGCCAAGGAGCTGGAGATCTTTGACAAAGAGATGGAGAGGTTCTTCAAGAATTATAAGAGCCCCATTGGCTCTGAGAGTGGCTAACCCTCTCTAATCATATTTGTTGATTTTTCCCAGCCCTTTGTCATTTTCTGCCAGTCCTCCCAGAGTCCCAGTGATATATAATCAGGAGTATATGTTGTAAATACTTCTGTTTTCTGGCGAATCTTGCCATTGTTTGGTTGTACTATACTTATTTTTAAGGTTGTTTGAACCATACATTTTACTTGCACCGCAATGATTTTATACTTGTTTCCTTTGCTTATGTCTTCTTGCCAAAGGACTTCGTTTTTTCAGGATGGGTGTTTTTCGAAACACTGAAGCAGCAAAAGCACATAGGGCAAAGCATCAGTTACTTTTACCCCTTTGAGGTTTTTCTAAACAACGCTCATGGAAACCTTTTAAGGAGGGGGGTGATGCATATGTGGCCATGTGCTCATATGCAGGTTCATCTTTATAGGTAAAAATATCTCCATGGAAGCCAGGAAAGCTGCAGGAGTACGCTAACTCTCCAGGGCAGATGTCAGCTAGTCTGTAGTACCACGAAATAGCTCCAGCTTGGCCTGGAAATAGCTATTTTAGTTATTGTTTTAAGGTTTTTGAAGTTTCTACAAACATTTGAAGGTTTATTGAACCTTCAAAGTAATTAGAACCAACGGCGCGGCAGCGGGCGCCAGTTGTCGCCGTCATTTTTAGGACATTTTTTTTTTGACCGAAAATGTCGTGAATGTGCCTAAAAGCTCCAAAAAAGCTGTTTTTACATCAATTTTTAATGAATTATTGCGTATTTTTAGTGTATTCTATGGCATTTTTCATGAAAATGCACTATGTTGCCAATTTTCCACAGACGGCCTGCTGCGACGGCCGTTCCCTCCCCTATGGAGGATATTAAGTATAAGTCCATAGCTTTTCAGAAAAAATATCATATGGGGCCAGAATGCCCTAAGGCCTCCAGGCTGGCGCATGGGGGGAGACCCATGTTTCACGTTTTAACCATGTTTTCAACATGTTTATGACATTGTTTGACTTGTTTGACCTTGGTTTGATCCAGAACTGACTTAGACATGTTGACCACAACACAGTTCCTGTCCACGACAGTCGTTGACGACCTGAATCTCAGGTCACAGGGCCTGTGGTGCCCTGATTCACTGTGGATTTTCCTAAAAATCTAACCTTAGCACATGGTTTGGTACTTAGGTATGTTTACACGTGTATTAACTTAAGTTATTGTCTTGTTTGCCCTCTCTTCCTCTTTCAGGACACCAGATTGTGTCATGGGGCAAGCAAAGACCCTAGAACAATTTGTATTTGCGTGGTATTACGGATCCTCCTGTGCTTACTTGCTCTTTTAATGTCTCTTGAAGAGTGCTCAGCTAGCCTCCAGAATGAGTGCTGGATATGCCGCCAAAAAGAGTATAAAAATGGGTTTGAAAGACCACAAGCTCTTGCCCATGGAGGAGATTTCAGTAACCAAGATCCAGGGGCGTACCAATACGCGTCAGTTGGGGTTGACAGCCCTAAGGGCTATGGTCGATGTTGAGCGCTACAGCTCTAGTGACCTGGATGGAGATCCTTCTGATGATGAGCCGCCATCTATGACGTCTGCTTCACCCTCTGAGGACGATGACCCTGAGGACCCCCAGAACCGAGCGGCAAGAAGAAGAAGAAGAAAAGGAAGACCAAGCGCCATGAGGGACGCAGGTCCCAGAAGGCTAAGGCCATAGCCACCTCCAAGATCGTGGTGAACTTGCCGGAGTTCACAGGGAAGGACCTCAGCGAGTTCGCTGAGAACTTTGGCCTGTTTCTGAGGATGACCGGCAAAACTCGTGCTAGTGGGCGAGTCAGGTGCCATCTCCTCCTGCAGTGCTGGTAGACCAAGTACCTGGAGAAGCAAGTCAAGGAGATCGTGACGAAGTCCGCCACCTTCGCCGACGTGTTGGTTGCCTTGGAGAGGCAGTACCCTACCTACGAGACCGACCTCTCCATCAGAGCCCAGATCCAGAACCTGGCTGTGCTGCCCAACAACCCCAAGCCCGCCAGGAATTCTGAGCTGCTAGCCGACTTGGACCACTGGGTAGGGCGACTGACGCCCTGTTCCTACGGCATTGACGAGCTGCTATTCTGGTTGGTGGCCGAGCTCCCACGAGAACTGTGGAATGAATGCCGGGCAACGGCAGAGCGCAAGGCGAGAGCCCTCAACTACAAGGACCTGTCTGTGCTACTTTTGGAGTTGGCGCTGGAAAAAGAAAGCGGCCAGCACCTGAACGCCTACCGTCCTGGAGGAGACGGCTCTGGGAGCCAAGGCTGAGGGTATCAAGGACACCGAACTGGACAGGGGACTACCCCCAAAAGTGCTCGCATCATGAGCAATGTCGAGGGCCTCTGCTGGTGTGATGCCAGAGATGAGCAGGGCTGCCTGCTTCAAGCCCCCGACTGGGACCAGCGGGATTGCTTCGTGCTCCAGGGGAAGAAGCAGGAGACCAACACCGGCGGCAACGCCAAGCTGCCGGACCACTACAGGTGCACAATCACCGGTGCGTTCTGTGGCAAGAGGAAGCACTACGAGGACGAGTGCTACCACAAGCAACGCCTCTCGGCGAAGCTCAAGACTGAGAACGCCAGTGGCAAGAGCAGTGGCAGGGGCAACACCAACAAGGACAGCGGCCAGGGTAAGTCCAAGGGCAATGGCAAAGGCCAAGGTGGCAAAGGCAAAGGTGGACGAGGAGGCCCTGACCGCAAGCCGGACAGAGAGAGGAACTCGAACCAGTCCGGAGGGAACCCCAATACCACGCCAGGGGGGAATTCTGAGCCCTCTGTTGGCAACCAAACACGGGACCTATGACCCGTTCTCAGACGCAAGCCCAACAGGAACAAGGGACTAAGCGTGCCAACGAAGATGGGGACCAGTGTAATGCCCCCAACTGCTCCCGTTTCATGCGCATGGCGCGGAAACTTCAGAAGAAGGGGTTTGAAGTGACCTACCCCGCGGAGTTCTGACAGGGACGCTCCGGGGGACCTACAGATCTGGTGTTCTGGGTACGTATCCGTCTTCGGGGACGTGAATACCTGGGGGTACTGGATACTGGGGCCACTATATTTATTGTGGCCAAGAAAACTTTACCTCGTGGGGACCTGAAGAACATCATGCCCACCGCAGCCATCCGCATGGGAGATGGGCATGTGATGCACAGTTGAGGGGACTGTGAGGTCGAAGTGCCTATGGGATCTAGAGGCATTGCCCACCGGTTCTACGTGATGGACACCGAAGCCTTCCATTTTGTACTGGGGACCGAATTCTTCGTCGAGCACTCCCAGATTCTATCCCTCACCCTACAAGCGCCCTACGTCCTCCAAGTGGACCATGGTGACGGATGGGAATCTGTATCTCTGCAGCAGTCTGAGCACCCGTCTAGCTACCTGAGGGTATGCAAGAAGTAAGTAAGTAGTAAGTAAGGGCGGCCGCGTCCGCAGCCTCATCTGACTTCTCCTTGTTTGTTTTATATGGTGGCCGCCTCTGGCGGGAAGGAGAGCTCTCCACCATTAGTTCCCCTGGCGACCCCTGTCTCACCTCGCGGACGAGAACTTCAACCAGGTTCCCTTGGGGCATGACCGGCGGTAGACTCCCTTCAGTCGCTGCCCTCACGGTTTCAGCTCCTTCCGGTCATCCTTTGAAGGATCCCCCGGCCTTCCCCCCCTAGCACAGCCTTTTGGGCGCCTGCAGGCGGGTTTCCTGTGGATAGCCCTCGCCGACAACAGAGCATTTCTCTCTGTCAACCACATTCCACCACTCCCCATCCCTCACAGGTTGGAGTACCCACTTGGCTCCCGGATGCACTTGGTTGTCGTCCATCCACGGCTGGAGGCCAGGGGGCGACCCTTTCCACGTTCCCCCTGGTCCCGCTCACGCGTGAACCTACGTGTACTCAGGCCATTGACCCGGGCATCTCAAGGTCAACCCTCACGCCTGCGGACACCTCACGGCCGTCCCGGAGTTCAGGGCATTTTCCCGACTTCTCGTGGTCAGGTTCCCCATGGTTGGCCCATGGTTCACCACTCCATGGCGACTGGTTTCCCGATCCCATGGGGCTGTTGCTTGGCGCTTTCGGCCTCCCTGCCCATCCCATGTCCCATTCCCGTTTGCCTCATCCCGGCACCGGCCCATTCCCAGCGTCCCATGGACTCCCTACCCCGTCGGGCCGTTGTGTGGCTCTAGCCACACGCCCTTCCCCGCCCCGTCCCCTTGTCCGTTCATCCCGTGTTTATACCCCACCGGGTCGCCTGCTACCCTGTGGTGCCGGCCCACGGGAGCCTCTTCCTTCTGGGGACCGCTTCCTGCGCTTAGCACGGGTCGCTCCCTTCCCGCCCCTGTCCCTTTCCCCTGTGCCGCGGCCCCGGCCTAATCCCCTGGGCTGTCATGCGGCCCCATCCCATCCCTCATCCCGTGTTTATACCCCACCGGGCCGCCAGCAACCCTGTGGCGCGGGCCCACTGGATTCTCATCCATCCGGGGACCGTTTCGTGCGCCTAGCACGGGTCGCTCCCTTCCCGCCCTTTTCTCCTGTGCCGCGGCCCCGGCCTAATCCCCTGGGTTGTTGTGCGGCCCGACCCCATCCCTCATCCCGTGCTTATACCCCACCGGGCCGCCAGCAACCCTGTGGCGCGGGCCCACTGGATCCTCATCCATCTGGGGTCCGCTTTGTGCGCCTCGCACGGGTCGCTCCCCTCCTGCCCCCGCCCCTCCCTCCTGTGCCGCCTCCCATGCTGTCCTAGTCCCCTGGGGCCGTCGCGTGGCCCTAGCCACAAGTCCTTTTCTGTCCTGTCTCCTTGAGGTGATGCGTGGTGTTGTCCGCGTTTTTTTTTGCCGCGCTTTTTTCCGTGTGGTTCCCTCCTCCCTGCATGCAAGCACAACAACACTGCATCGCCATCTGTCTCGGTTCCGTTCCGTGCTCTCATCCAGTCCCACCGCCATCCTGTGGCGCGGCCCTTGGCGGTCCCCGGCAATGCCACGCGACCCTGCCTTTTAGCCGGCGTTGCTGTACATGTATCTTCTCTCTCTCCTCTCTACCCTCCCCTCCCCTCTGTCTCCTGCCCGCCCTCTTAGTGTTGTTCTCCTGCTCCGTGTGCTCGCCGCTGGTCGTCCCTGCGCCATGGTTGTATCTCGCGTGCCCTCACGCGCCTCCGGGCTTCTGCCCTGTCTTCCGACCTGTAAGCCGACCTGGGCGGCCTCCCCAGACACCCCTTCGGGGGGACTCCCCCGTTGTCCTCTCGCGCCAGCCGCCCCTCCATCAGTTCCCTGATGGTCGGGCGGGGCGGCCGGTACGGCACCATGCGGGTCATCGGCATGGTGCTTCTCTGTGAGAGTCATTGTGTTCCTTTGCGCCCTTGTTGGCCCCCTTTCCCCCCCACCTCCCGCGCCCGGCCTCTTCTATGTGCCCTTCCTGTGTGTCCGCCTGTCCTGCTCTTTTTTTTTTTTTGTTCCTTGTTCGCACTCCCCGCTGCTCCCGCGCGCGCTGCGTGTGCCCCCTGCTCTTCTCCGTGCTACCCCTGTCCCGCTGCCTTGCGCCCCCTCTCTCACCTGTCTCCCCTCCCACTCTCCTTCTCGCTGTCGACCCTGCCTGTGTGTCTGCCCTCCCTGTCTGAGCCGCGCTGTCACTCGTGTGTGCCACCCGCGTGCTCTACCCCTGCCCCTCCCCCTCGCCCCTACCCTTTCCCCTGGGGTCTTCCCCACCCTAGTGCCCCTTCGGTCCCCGCGTCTCACCCCATCCTGGTTGCCTGGTGCCCTGTGGTGGGGGGGGGGGGTGTATCTGCGGACTGGACTGTGGCCCTGCCCGAGGACTGGCATGGCCGTTGGTTTCCTACGCACCATGAGCCACCGCATGTGCCGAAGGAACACAGAGAGAACGTCAGGGAGACGCTTGTCGATTTCCCGTCGCTGCATTTGCACTGTGGAGCCCAGCCGCATAGACAATGGTTCCGTTGCACCTCGCAGGTGTCCCATGGCGCCAGTGGCCACCAAGGCCTGGCGTGGTCAACCCTCATAGCAGGGCGCACGTAAGTCCAATGTTTTCAATGCAGCACCATCCTGTCACGCAGAGAGCTTTGCCGCCATGTACCAACTCGGCGGATAGCCCGCACACTCGGGCTGCCAGTCCACAGGGGCGCCACCGAGACGTGGCCCCACTGCACCGGACTCGAGTACACCTGCACTGCCACCTGCCCATCCCAGCAATCTCTCCAATCACACCATCAGCCAAGACCCTGGCACCAACTTGTCGGAATATTGGATGCGTCTGCCGGTTCGCCTCTCCTGCAAGTGAGAGCCCTGGCACCATGCTGCACCCAAAGGGCACAGCGCTGCTCCACGCCTTCGCCGGCCGTTCTCGCCAGTCACGACCTTGCGCTCTGCTCCGTCACTGTACCACATTCCGATACTGCTTCCCGTCTGCTTCTCGTTCTGCCCCACACTGCTCGCCGTACCCACGATACGTCTCGCGTCCCACTGCCCGGTTGCTTCCTCCGCACTCGCCTGCGCCCCCGTACTCCGCCGCCCCATCTCCCCTCTTCCCCGCCGCTGGTCTTGTGCTCTCCGCTTGAAGCCCGTCCGCGTCCGCCATCACCACATCCCCCTCCACTTTCAGCCGTGTCCCTGCCCTCCCCTGCGCACCTGCACCTCTCCGCTCCCTTCCTCCTCTCCTCGTGTCTGTCACATCCCCTCCTCACCCTCCTCCACCTCCGCCGACCCCCCGCGTCCACCTCCCCGCATCCCATCTGCCCGTCCCTCCGCACGCCCCTGGCCCCCTGCCCCTAGCGCTTCCCGTTCCTGCTCCTGCCCGGCCCTACGCGTCGCCACTGTACCGCCCCTCCCGCTGCAATAGCTCTCGCAGCATCTGAACCCTGGGCTTCTTCCCCTTCTCCTGGGGACAGTCCAGGCGCACCCCGGGAGCGCCGCTCCGAGCATCCTCCTCCACCGCCCCTCATCAATCTCCGGCCCCCTTTCTCTGGGCCTCCCCACCCTGCCGACCAGGTCACTGAAGGGGCGGGGCCCCCTCTTCTCCCGCCTTCCACTCGTCTTCCCCGCCCACTTCACGTAGCGGACCAGCTCCGCCACTTCCCCCTCCGTCCACCCCGCGACCGTCCCGGGTCCCCTCCGCACCGGCGGCGGCGCATACTGCGGCGGCGGCGGGGACTCCGATTCCCAGTCCGTCGTTGTCGGCTCTGGACTGGGGCTGGCCGGCCGCGGTGCCCCCTCCGCCTCCCCTGCCCCTCGCTCCTCCCCCCTGCGCCGCTTCCCCCTTTCCTGCCCTGCCTCCTCGTCCTCCTCCGTGGCCCTTCTCCCTGACGGCGACCGCCCCTCCCCATCCGTGGAGGGGGTGTCCCCTTCCGGATCCGGGAGGACCCTGTGAGCCCCACGGGCCACCGCCTCCTCCTCCTCCCGCACCCTGCGCTCCCGCGCCGCCACCTCCCTGTCCCTGTCCGCCAGCCTCGCCGCCTCCCCCCTGATCCGCCTCCATGCCCTCTCCTGCATCTCTCCCTCCTGCTCCGGTGGGATAGCCAGCTGTCGGAACGGCACCAGCGGGGTATCCTCCCGCCCCCTACCCTCCTCGTGTCATCCTCCCTCCCTTTCCGCCCTCTCAACCCCCTCCTGCCTTCTCCGAAGGTCCGCCCACGCCCTCTGCAGCTCCTCCACTGCCTGTGCTTCCCCTCCCTGCGGCCTGTCGGTCCCTTCCGTCCTCCCCTCCTCCGCCCCGCCCACCTCACCCTTGACCCTGGCCTCCCTCTCCCGCAGGCTCCTCTGTGCCTCCCCTAACCTCCCCCACGACCTCCTGTGCTCTTCTCCCTTCCCTTCCTGCGCCCCCCACGCTGTCTCACCTGCCTGCTGGTGCTGCTGCATGTGCGCCTGTGGCTGCATGCCCGGGTACGCCGGCAGGGGCGGGTACATCATCCCCATCGCCGGGTATGGCGGCGGCAGGAATGGTGGGACAATTGGTGGGACGGCTGGCGGGACTACACCTCCCCGCCATCCCAATCCCTTCCCTGTGAACACCGGCGAGCCCATGTACCCAAGGCCACTCCCCTTCCCCTGCCCCTTGCCTTGTCGCCCCATCGCCCCGCGTCCCTTGCCGCCTACTCTGTGGAGTCCCGCCCTCCCCTGTCCCTTCCCCTGTAGCCCTTGTTGCCTGGTTCCTTTCCCCTGCTTGCCCTTGCCGCCTTCTACCTGTCCCGCACCACTGCCCTGCACCGCTGCGCTGCTCTGCTCCGCCTGCCCCCCCCTCATCCCCGTTCTCCCCGGCTCCATCTCCAACTGGTAGATGGTGTCCGGTCCCTGCTCCGGGGGCTGGCGGCGACGGCGCTGGTGCTCCACGTGCCAGCGCCTCGTACCGCGCCGCCTGCTGGCGGCGCACCTCCCTCTCCTCCTCTGCCCTTACCGCCGCACTGACCCGTGGGGGCGACCTCGGCGGCGACTGCCTGAACGAGCGTTGGGGCTGCGGCCACTGTCGCCCCCGTCCACTCCCTTTTCCCCCCTTTCCTGCCACGTGTCCCTTTGCGTGTACAGCCCCCGACGTCCCAGCCTGCCCTTTCCCTCCCTTGCCCGTCCGCCCTCTCCCTCCGGCGCTTACGCTGCTGTCTCCGCTCCCTGCCGCTCCCGCCTCTAGCTGCCCTCGGCCGCCCTTGCCTTCCTCCTGCCTCCGCACCTCTGGGAGGATGGACTTCATGGCAGCCGCCGGCACATTGGGCGCTGACGGCTGTCCTGGGCCTCCCTCCACCGCCGTCCTCCCCGCCCCCTCCCCCTCATCCTCCGACACCTCGAGGATGTCGGCGACTACCGACTCCCTCTGACTCCTCCACTCCCTCCTCCTCATATCCATGCCCGCCCTCACATCTACAACGTTGAACGGGTCCGCCCGTGGCCCTTCCGCCGCCCTTTCCCCCTGCCCCTCCCCTTGCCCTGCAGCCCCTGCCGCCACCCCCTCTGCCCCGCCCCTCCCCGCCTCCGCCTGTCCTCCCTTGTCCCCTCCCTCTCCCTTCCCCACCACGGCTCCTTCCCCCCTCTGCCGCCCTGTAGCCCCAGGCCCTTCCCTCCTGACCGTCTCCGGGCTCTCCAGAGACGAGGGCGACGACACGTCCGCAAACATCGCCGAGGACGCAGGCGAGGGGGGCCGCGGGGCTGCGCCCGCCTGCATGCGGGCCACCTCTGCCCTCACTGCCGGTGGCTGGCTGGGCTGCGGGTCAGGGTTGTGGGACATTGCGCTGCACATGGGATCGCGCCTGAGCCCTGCGCCCTGTCGCCGCTTCCCCGACCACCCACGCCCTTTACCCCCGCTGTTCGCGCGCCCTACGTGTGTGGAGCTTTGGGTACACCTGCGGCTCCTCTTCCACATCTTCTCCCCCCCGATCCGAGGACTTCGCCTGGTGGCCACCGGCCTCGTTCTGGTCTGCACTGTCGTCGTCCTCGTCCCCGCTTTGCTTTCCCCTCTTCATATCAGCTCATTCCGCTCCCCCCTGGCCCGCTTCTTGCTCTGCCCTACGACTCTGTGTGCCCAGTCCCGGACGCTCCAGTCCATGCGACGGGCGCCTCTGCTGCCCCTTTCCCTCCGGTCCCCTTCCTGACGTCCCCCTGCGCGGTGAAACCTTACACCCGTCCTGCCCTAATATCTGCCGGATTCTCCTTCGTCTGCGTGCCATCAGGCGGTCCCTCTGCTCTTCTCCCTCTCTGTCCTCCATTTCCGTCTCTCCTCCTGACCGCCTTGGCCGCCAATCTGGCCGCCTCCGTACTTCCATCTCCGTGATTTTTGGGTTGTACCTGATCAACGCCATCTCCACCCATTTGGTGACTGGATCACGCATGTTGTCCGCCCGCGCCTTCAACTGCGTCTCTCTGCACGCCATGCGCTCCTGGAGATGTTCCACCATACGCCGCAACAGCCTGTGCGCCATGGCCTCCGATGCCACTGTATGCTCCTGGAGTGCCCACCACAGCGTTTTCACCATCACCATGTGCCACAGTCCCTTGCGGTGCCCTTCTTTCCCCAGCTCTCTCTCCACCGCGCTTCTGCCTCTCGCACCCTTCTTGAGCAACGGGACGTCCTGATCCCGAACCAGTGGTTCCTCGATCCCCTCATACTGTTCACACCGCATGAAGTGCTCGTATGTTTCTTGCCCTTGGCCACAGTGGCATCTCATGTACTCCTCTGGGAGGTCCATACCCTTATGTCTGTACCGCCTCATGATTGTTTCCCGCACCGGCACCTGCGCCGTGATTGCTTGCAGCCTTCCGGTCTGCATTCTTTTGGGCAGCGATTCCGGCCTCAGCACATTGGGGTAGTGGACCCGCTGTCCCACCTTGCCCTCCAAGTACTCGTTCAGCTCTACCACCTCCGGCCCTCCTCGTACTTGAGCTAGCATGTGCACCGGCTGTGGATACACCCTTAGCTCCTGCTTGCCTCTGTCCTCCTCCACCACCCACCTGGCCTTCTCGTCTTCCCCGACCCTTGGAGGTATATGCACCAAGTGGAGGTGCTCCTTTCTCTCTGGCACCCTCCACTCTGGTTCCTGCTCCTTATCCACTGCTTGCGCCGCCCCATCCGCCTCATGATTCCCCACTCCCGCCCTGTGTGACTCCTGTTTCACCAGGTGTATGACCAGAAGCACCTTCGTCATCTCCAGCCCGTGCCATATCGCGTACACCTGTGATGCGAGTCCCGTGCCCAGGGCCTCATGCAGTGGCCTGTTGGCCAGTCTCCTGCACCTATGATTTTAGCAGCTGTTTTTTCCCAAAATTCAAATTCATGCATTTTCAGAACCGCGATATCAAACTGTACACAGTAGTACTGTTGTTTTTATGTTTTCTCAAATTTTTATTAAAATTATGCTGTCGCTGAAGCTGGAGCCGCAGATAAACTGTCAGCAACTGCCGCGTACGCGAGTTTCAGATTCCCGACCGCCGTGCGCAATAGAAAATCGCCAAAAAGTCCACTTTTTTTCGCAGTTGGAAGCAAAGTAAAGGCATGAGCGTGTTCCCGAGATAAATACCTTGCTGCTGACCTAAAAAACTCCAGATTGGCAGGCACAGATTTGGAGAAATTCACGCTTCTCTACCCAAAAACCACTTTTTTACATGGTTTTAGGGTCTATGGAGGCCATATAGAGGGCCTTACAGGGCTGTAAGAGGTGGTATAGAGGTGATATATGAACAAATTGTCATCACCATTGGTAGAAGCCTACATGACAAGCGATGTTTTGCCTTTATTCTAGGCTATTCATCCCTTTCTCATGCACCATGGGGCCCAATATCCATATGGTTCATAGGTAGGGTTTTGATCACCTATCACCGTCCACACACATGTTTGGGGCTTGGGTTGGTATTGTATGCATTTGAATGATAAGAACTACATGAAATATGATAGTATGTGCATAAGAATGGGATGAAAGATGAACATTTGAGGTGTTTTTGGCCCTATTCTGCACCTTTTGTGGTCCATTTCCATATGGTTCATAGGTAGGCTTTTGCGTGCCTATCACCGTACACACACATGTTTGGGGTTTAGGTTGTTATTGTAAGCGTTTGTATGATAGGTCGTACATATAATATGATAGTATGTGCGTAAGAATGGGATGAACGATGAACATTTGAGGTGTTTTTGGCCCTATTTTGCACCGTTTGTGGTCCAATATCCATATGGTTCATAGGTAGGGTTTTGATCACCTATCAGCATTCCGTACCAAAACAAGACCCGCTTTTCACCGGTTTGCACATTGGTGGACATGCCACATTTGATGTAATTGAAGGTCCCGACTTCAACACTTTGGTCTTCCTTAACACAATGCCCTGCAAGGAGCCTTTCTAGCTCCGGGTCCAAACTTTCGCAATTTTCCCATGCTCCGCCTTCTCCTTGTTCGGCCCCATCTTCCACGTCCCCCTTGCCTATATGACAATCGGCAGGCACCAAGGCTGGCATGTCAGGCTTTGGAATCACAACCTTTTTCTTCTTGGAAGGAGCCATTGCTTAGCCCTGTGGGTTGTACCAAAGGGAAATCACATTTTGTCGCCATGCATGCTCCCATGACCATTCGTTCACCCTTAGTTCACTATCTTTTCACCCTTTGCTCACCCTACCTAGGAAGGCATAATACACACAAAAAGCACGCAACAAGGGCATGAAGGCAGTAAGACAATCGTTGCTTACGTATGAACCATATGGAAATGGACCACAAACGGTGCAAAATAGGGCCAAAAACACCTGAAATGTTCATCGCTCATCCCATTCTTATGCACATAGTATCATATTTTATGTACAACGATGACACACGGAGAAAGAAAATTCTCAAATGGCTCAAATAGTTACAAGCCTACCTATGAACCATATGGATATTGGATCACAAACGGTGCAAAATAGGGCCAAAAACACCTCAAATCTTCATCGTTCATCCCATTCTTATGCACATACTATCATATTATATGTAGGACCTATCATACAAATGCTTACAATAACAACCTAAGCCCCAAACATGTGTGTGTACGGTGATAGGCACGCAAAAGCCCATCTATGACCCATATGGAAATGGACCACAAACGGTGCAAAATAGGGCCAAAAACACCTCAAATGTTCATCTTTCATCCCATTCTTATGCACATAGTATCATATTTTATGTAGTTCTTATCATTCAAATGCATACAATACCAACCCAAGCCCCAAACATGTGTGTGGACGGTGATAGGTGATCAAAACCCTACCTATGAACCATATGGATATGGAGCACAAATGGTGCAAAAACGGGCCAAAAACACCTCAAAACTACATTGTTCATCCCATGCTTGTGCCCGTAGTATCATATTTTATTTCTTACCCAGCATTCAAATGCTTACAATACCATCCTATGCCCCAAACATGTGTGTGGACGGTGATAGGTGATCAAAACCCTACCTATGAACCATATGGATATGGAGCGCAAAAGGTGCAAAAACGGGCCAAAAACACCTCAAATCTACATCGTTCATCCCATTCTCATGCACATACTATCATATTTTATGTAGTTCTTATCATTCAAATGCATACAATACCAACCCAAGCCCCAAACATGTGTGTGGACGGTGATAGGTGATCAAAACCCTACATATGAACCATATGGATATGGAGCGCAAAAGGTGCAAAAACGGGCCAAAAACACCTCAAAACTACATTGTTCATCCCATTCGTATGCACATACTATCATATTTTATGTCGTTATTATCATTCAAATGCATACAACACCAACCCAAGCCCCAAACATGTGTGTGGACGGTGATAGGTGATCAAAACCCTACCTATGAACCATATGGATATTGGACCACAAACGGTGCAAAATAGGGCCAAAAACACCTCAAATGTTCATCGTTCATCCCATTCTTACGCACATACTATCATATTATATGTAGGACCTATCATACAAACGCTTACAATAACAACCTAAGCCCCAAACATGTGTGTGTACGGTGATAGGCACGCAAAAGCCTACCTATGAACCATATGGAAATGGACCACAAAAGGTGCAGAATAGGGCCAAAAACACCTCAAATGTTCATCTTTCATCCCATTCTTATGCACATACTATCATATTTTATGTAGTTCTTATCATTCAAATGCATACAATACCCACCCAAGCCCCAAACATGTGTGTGGACGGTGATAGGTGATCAAAACCCTACCTATGAACCATATGGATATTGGGCCCCATGGTGCATGAGAAAGGGATGAATAGCCTAGAATAAAGGCAAAACATCGCTTGTCATGTAGGCTTCTACCAATGGTGATGACAATTTGTTCATATATCACCTCTATACCACCTCTTACAGCCCTGTAAGGCCCTCTATATGGCCTCCATAGACCCTAAAACCATGTAAAAAAGTGGTTTTTGGGTAGAGAAGCGTGAATTTCTCCAAATCTGTGCCTGCCAATCTGGATTTTTTTAGGTCAGCAGCAAGGTATTTATCTCGGGAACACGCTCATGCCTTTACTTTGCTGCCAACTGCGAAAAAAAGTGGACTTTTTGGCGATTTTCTATTGCGCACGGCGGTCGGGAATCTGAAACTCGCGTACGCGGCAGTTGCTGACAGTTTATCTGCGGCTCCAGCTTCAGCGACAGCATAATTTTAATAAAAATTTGAGAAAACATAAAAACAACAGTACTACTGTGTACAGTTTGATATCGCGGTTCTGAAAATGCATGAATTTGAATTTTGGGAAAAAACAGCTGCTAAAATCATAGGTGGAGGAACCCCCCCCCCTATTTTGGGGCCGTAGAAACCAAAAAAGTAGGTCATTTCCCGCGAAAATCTGCCTTTTGCTGACTTTTTGAATTTTGGGAAAAAACAGCTGCTAAAATCATAGGTGGAGGGACGCCATGTCCGCTTCCGCGTCCACCACCATCCACACTTCCCGTACGTCCTCCCCTATCTCCCCAACCACGTCCGCCACCGCCTGCACCTTTCCATGGGACGCTGCTCCGTACACCATCTTTTCCACCACACTCTCCGTCACCTGTCCCACCCCCTTGACCCTTACTGCCGCTGCCCCCGCCATGGGCGGCTGTCCTTCCACCCCGGACCCGTCCAGAAATAGCACCACCCTCTCCTCCGTGGGCTCCGGTATGCGCACCACCTCCCTCGGGTAGTGGCAGTACACTTTGTGCCTCCCTATGCCATACTCTCGTAACCCATCCCTGATGCTTAGCTCTCTCACCCCTCTGTACACTGCCCACTTATTGTCCGTCCTTGCCTTCCATCCCTTCGTCACCACCCCTCCGTGACACCATGCCCTGTCCCCTTTCGCCCTGCCCTGCTCCAGGTATGCCTGTACCAGAACCAAGTACCATACCCTGTCTGCTGGCAACCCGTGGACCGTCAGCCTGATCCTCCTCGCACTCTCTCCACACTTGTGGTCCACGGGCACTATGGGCGCCTCCTCGTCGGGCCTCCCCGTGTCTGTCATCCGGAAACTCAGCGCCACCCGATTATCCTCTCCTTGTAGTCCCCGCACTGTGTCCCATTCCAACTGGACCCCCGTTCTCTTCCCCTCCTTTTCCTCTCCCCACCAGACCTCCACGTCCCCCTGGGCCTCCTCATCCTCCCGCACCTCCTTCGGCAGCCGCAGCAACGGCCCCCACCACTGCCCCCTGGTGTCCGTAGTGCGCATGGTCGCGTTTGGGAACGCCCATGCCGTCATTTGTAGGACTGGCCACGGGATTTGCGCCGCCTCCTTGGTGCACCTCCAGCATTGGTCCCCCTGTCCTGCCCCTTCCGGGATGTTGTCTTTCCGGAAGATATCTGCATGGACATCATACCACTGCCCGGTCGCACTCTGTACCTTCCCCCTCGGCCCTTTGAGTCCCAGCGGCGCACACAACAGTATGCCCGGTCTGGCCTTGTCCCTCTCCCCCCTGTCCAGCACCACTCTCTCTTGCTGCGCCCCCTCTCCCCTCCCGCATCTGGGCTTCCTCTTCTGGATCCCCCACAGCGCTACCCACTCGTTCCACATCTTGCGCATCCTCCTGCTCCACCTTGTGCGGTCCTCTTGTCCTCCTGCTCTCCTCATCATCCACCTGTATACACCCCATTCCACCACCCTGGTGTCCCGATAGAACTCTGCATGGTGCAGCCCAGGGTTGGGATTAACAAACGTTGTTTGTTAATTTTTTTTTGAAAATTAGCGAACGAACGAACGAACGAACGAACGATGAAAATAAACAAATATCGTTTGTTAATTTTTTCCTTGTTCATGTTGTTTCGGTTTGCTTCTAATGGTTTACTTGCTTCTATTGTGCCCCTTCCTAGTGCTTTTTCAAAAAAAGTAGACTCACAATGTTTTTTGTGGACAAAATAATGTTTCGGATTTTTTTAAAAACCATTGTGCTTCTTTTGAAAAAAGAATAATTCAGATATTTTTGAAAACCATTGCGTTCGAGATCAAGGCCCCAGGAATTCCAGCCTCACAAAGGCACCTGTCCCCAGGCTGACCACCAAATGGCCAAAGATGGCAAATGGCAAAAAGTGAGCAACCAGCAAAAAATAAAGCAAGCGCATGTATCTGTACAGCTGCTGCAGCACACATAACAGGTCCCTGGCGTCACTTGAAGCGTCTGTGCAGAAGTGAAATTTTGAGATTCAAATGACATCACTGAGATGCAGCAGCAAACTGACTGAGTCCACCATAAAGGGTCATATAAAGGACAACGAAGGCTCACTCAAAACTGTCGAGACAACAGAAGCGAGCGCGACGAACACTCAAACGACACTCACAGCACGCGCCGACACTCAAATGACACTCACAGCACGCGCCGACACTCAAATGACACTCACAGCACGCGCCGACATTCAAATAACACTCACAGCACGCGCCGACACTCAAATGACACTCGCAGCACGCGCCGACACTCAAATGACACTCACAGCACGCGCCGACACTCAAAGGACACTCACAGCACGCACCGACATTCAAATAACACTCACAACACGCGCCGACACTCAAATGACACTCACAGCACGCGCCGACACTCAAATGACACTCACAGCATGCGCGAACACTCAAATGACACTCACAGCACGCGCGAACACTCAAGTGACACTGACAGCACCTTCTTCCTTTTGTGCTCCTTCTTCGTCTTCTTTGTCTTCACTCCTCAGTCTTCTTCGCTGCAGCAGCTTCTCGATCTTCTTCTGTCTTCTTCTTAACGTCTCTTTGATCTCCTTCGCCTCTTCCGCTTCTTTCTTCTGTTCTTTCTCTCTTCATATTCTTCCCTCCTGTTCTTCTTCTCCTTCTTCTTCACTTGCTTCTTGTGAGGCCCTGCAAACGCAAGACAGGCAGAAAAATTCAACCACCAATGTTAATGAAACGAAATCCAAATTAAAATCATTGCAAATTCTATAAAGTACCTCACATTTGCACGATCAATCCTTGGCCATGTTTGTTTGCTCAGCGGTTAGAATAAACGGTCTGTTAACATTTTCTCGCATCCATCAATTTTCTGTACCTGTGGTTTTTGAAATCCTGTGCATTTTAAAATCCTTCAGTTCATAGGCTCTGACAACGCAAAACATCGGACACAGCATACAGAAAGTGCGCGCGCCACGCCGCGGCAGGGGCCTGCGGGCCGTCGTTTGTTAAAACGTCGTTTGTTAATAAATTTCCCTAAGCGTAACAAACAAACGACCGTTCAGTCGCTAAACGCTCGCTTATCCCAACCCTGGTGCAGCCCGGCCATCTTGTATTCCTTCATATCCTTCCTGCGCACGTGCAGCACCTCCATGCTCACTCCTTCCTTCCTGATCCACCGTACTGTCCCATGCGCCGCCCCCCCGAAGTCCGTGTCCAGAACCAGGATTGGTCCCCGCCTACCGCACGTCCTGTTGGTTGCCAGCATGTGCTCTTGCCCCAGCAACACTGCCTGTAGGGCGCACCACATGCGTTTCTTCTTCCCCGCCGCCAACCGCCTTCGTCGGTGCCACACATAGCGCGGGCACATGTTCTCCTCCTTCTGCACCTCTGCAACCGCATGATAGCACACCCGTCTCACCACCTCTTCCTGATTGTGGCACATCCTGCTCAGCGTCCTCGCCGTGTGTGCCCTGTACGCCTCCCCCGCCGTGGGCATCCCTTCTCCATAGTAGGCCGTCGGCGACCGCAACACGCACCACGGCACCTCCGTGGCTATCCCCTCATACCCTCTGATGAGCCTCCGCACTTCTCCCTCCACCTCCACCAGCTGCTCCCTCCAGTACGGGAGGTGCATCCCCTGGTACCCTACCGCCGCATTGAGCACCGCCCGCAGGTAGTACAGGGTCGTCTGCACTGACGGGGGGTGATGCCGCAGGACCACCAGCATTGCCCTGAACCCCCTGACTAATTTGTCGGGTAGCCTGACTCCCCTCGCCTCCATGGCCTGCACATGTCCCAGCACCACCACTTCCTCTGCCCTCTCCAGCCATGCCACTCCGTCTCCTACATCCAGCGCCATGCCTTCCTCTCCGCCCCTCCTCAGAACCGCCGACTTCTCCGCGCTCCAGACTAGGTGGTTATCCCTCCCGTACCTCTGCATCAGGTCCTGTACCACCTGTTGGGCCTTTTCATCCCGCGCCATGGGTACCGCATCATCCACATACGCCTGCGCCGGCGACGTGTGTGGTGCCCTCGCCAGTTGTGGATATTCCCGCGCTATCCAACTCATCAGGGGGAGCATGGCCAGCAAGTACAGGAATGGGCCCTCCAACCCGCCTTGTGGCACCCCGCTGCCTGGGGTTACCCACTCGGTACATGCCTTCCCCGTGGCGACCGTGTACCTCCTTGAGCGCAGGTACGTTTCCACGAAGTCACCATATGGGAGTCCTAGCTGTCGCCACACCTCCTCTATGAGCCTATGCGGCGTGTTGGGGAACGCCCCCTTCACGTCCACAGACGCCATGAACGCCTCTAGGTCCTCATCATCGACGTACATATCGTACAGGAAGCTTGCTTCCTGTGTGGACCTACCCGGCACTGACCCCCACATATTGTCCGGTATGACCCCCGCTGCATACAGCCGCCGCTGTATCCTCCCGAAGATCACCATCCAGACCAGCTTGGCCTCTGGGACGGCACAGCATATTGGTCTCCAGTTCCCCGGCCTGAGGTGATCCCCCTTCTTGTACAGGGGCCTCACCTTGCCCCCCCATTCCCTTGGGGGCTCGCCTGTGCACAACACCTCCGTGACCCTCCCCACTAGACCATCCACCTCCGGCGCCTCTAGGTGCTGGTACACCTCCGCCACCAGCTGGTCCACTCCCGGGCTCTTTTTCCCCTTGAGAGCCTTCACTGCCTCCTTAATTTCCCCTAGCGTCACCCTGCTGCGGTGTTTGTCCTCGCTCTGCTCTGCCGTGAACACCCGCGGTAACGCCCTTACCATTCTCCGTGTGATCCCGCTGAGCTCCTGCTGCCCCTGGTTGTGCTGCCTCCTGAAACTCTGCGCCACCTCCTCCAGCACTTCCTTTTTGTTGCCCGTGACTCTGCCACACTGCAGTCTTACCGCCCGGATTTCCTGTGGTTTTCCAGCCTCAGCGAGATCTCTGATGTACCGTAGCGACTTGTACGGCACCGCCCTTTCCATGTACCGCTCATGCTCCGCCACCACTTTCTGGTATATCCTCTCGTGTTCCTCCCCCACAGCCCTCCTCGCTGTTCGCACCCTCTTCTTTGCCTGTGTCACCTCCGTTTGCCACTCTGCCCCCTCTTCCCACGCCCTTGCTTCGACCTCCTCATGCTGCCGTTTCCTCAGGGTGGCCACCAGCCTTTGCAGCTTTGGCTGTGCCTGCGACTCCACCCCTTGCTTGGTAAACCCGCATATCCGCGCTGCCCTCCTCATGGCTTGATGCACGTGTTTCCCTTGCCTCATTTCGGCGTGTACCCGCTGCCCCAACTGTTGCCACCTCTCGTCCCCCTCCTCCAACCACTTCACCATTGGCGGCAGGCTGACGCCTTCCTCGTCCGACCCCTGCTCATCCTCCTGTTCGTCCCCGGGCTCCCCCACCTTCACGTCCACTGTCACCATCATGGGGCAATGCCCCTTCCTGTCCTGCATTTCTTCCGGCCCCACCATGTACCCCGCCCTCACCCCCTTGACCCAGCTGGGGTCCGCGTACACCGCATCTATCCGCGATGGCACGCTGCCTTCCGGTGCCGGGTAGTGTGAGGGGCCCGGCGCTCCACTGTACAACACATCCTGCAGCCTCATTTCCTCCACAAACTTCCGCACCTCGCGGTCCACCTCCGTCTCCGCGCCCCTCCTCCGGGGATTGTAGTTGGAGTCTCCAACAACGATGACTGGCCCCCTCTCCAGCGCCCTGGTGTACTCCATCCTCAGCTGCGCCACATACTCCTTGACCCTCCTCCCATGTGGGACATGGCAGTTGATGATGACTACCTGTCCATGCTCCGTCGCTACATTATATACCGCCCTTCGTCCCCTCGCTCCCACCTTCTTGTCCTGCACGACGCTGAGCCCTCTGCGCACCAACAGCGGCACCCCCTGCGCCCACTCCCGCTGGTACTCTCTCCCCTCCTTGTTGTACATCTGCGCACACAGGACGTTGTCCTTCCCCTGCAACCTTATCTCCTGGTACGCCACCACGTCGGGGTCCGCCTCATGCAGCTTCATCTGCTGCCACGCTGCCTTGTCCGCCCGATACAGTGCCGCGGGGTCATTATGGGTGTACAACTTCATGCGTTGCCACCTGTCCTCCCCATCCACTCGCAGATCCCCGTTGTCTGTCTTGCCTTTTCGTTCCCCTTTGCTCCTTCCCCCTTGTCTTCGTCTGGCTTCTTTCTTCTTCTTCCCGGCCGCCCCCCGCTTCATTAATTGTCACTTCCTCTTCTTGTTCTTCCCCCCCGTCGACACCTCTTCTCCTTCCAATTCTCTCGCCTCCTGCTCCGGAACCAGTTGCCCGTGTATTTCCATCTCCCTACCTTGCGGGCATACCTGCAACCTTTCCACCGGGTACGGCAGTCTCCCCTCATCCCCCTCCCCCTGATCCTCCCACTGCACGATGGCTGCCCTCGTCACATGTCCCTTGCGATCTTGTTGTTCGATCATCTCCTCCACTGTTCCCACATACCTCGTCCACTTTCCACTCACCTTGTGCGGACCATACACTGTCATCCCTTCCCGCACCGCCCTCTGCTCTTCACGGCCCCGCTGCTCCTCCCCGTACCTGACTCCCCTCACCCGTTTCCTTCTTGGCCTCCCTTCTGCTTCCCCCTCCTGCTGCTGCTCTGCGTGCAGATCCTGCTCTTCCGCCTCTCTCCCCCGCTTGCCGCCTTCCCTCTCACTTCCCTCTCCTGTCCCCTCCCCATTGCTCCCCTCCTCCACCCTGTCTCCAAGAGCACTCTCCTGCCCTCCTCCCTCCGCTTCTCCCTCTTCCACCCCTTCTTCTCCCTCCTCTCTGTCTTCCCGCCCGCCTGCTGCCAGCCCCGGCTCCCGGCCTTCCACTCCCCGCGCTTAGTCCTGCTCTCTTTCGTCTCGCTCCTCCTCACCATCCCCATCCCCCACTATGAACCACATTTGTCCTCCTCTCCCCCTCCGCATCCCCCTCCACCTACTTGGCCTCTCCCCCCCCCTGATCGTCTTCCAACTCCAGGCCTTGCTTTCTCGCCCCCTCCGTGAGCCTTCTCGCTCTCTCCAATGCCTCCTTCCTGTGCCCGTCCTCCGTTCCGGGTGCCACGATCCACCTGGGCTGCTCCCCTCCCCTGCTGCTGGCCACCCACTCCAATGCCAACCGGATCTGTTTCCTGATATCTTCCGCTTCTTCCGCCTCCGCACACCTATCCATTTGCGACTCCAACGCCCGTAGAACGGCCATCTCGCGTACCTCCTCCGGTCTTTCAACCCGCACCTCTTCCACCTCCCCGACCCACCGCATGAGCGGGTGCTCCACCCTTTTCAACGGCGCCGCCGTATACACCACCGCTTGGCGCCTATCCCCCCTGGGTTCCACGACCCACCACGTGTATCCGTTCTGCACCAGCTCTGTGACCCCTTGGTCTGCAGCCCCTGTGGCAGTCGCCTGTGGGGACACTACTGGTATTGTGTGCCCTTTGGCCCTCCTCCCCGCCGCCTCGTCATAGTCTACCATGGTCATAACCTTGCGCATCCGGTGCACCCCGGTGTCTGCATGGCGAGGCAACGTCAGAAGAAGGGGTTTGAAGTGACCTGCCCCGCGGAGTTCTGACAGGGAAGCTCCGGGGGACCTACAGATCTGGTGTTCTGGGCACGTATCCGTCTTCGGGGACGCGAATACCTGGGGGTACTGGATACTGGGGCCACTATCTCTATTGTGGCCAAGAAAATTTTACCTCGTAGGGACCTGAAAAACATCATGCCCACCGCAGCCATCCGCATGGGAGACGGGCATGTGATGCACAGTTGTGGGGACTGTGAGGTTGAAGTGCCTATGGGATCTAGAGGCATTGCCCACCGGTTCTACGTGATGGACACCGAAGCCTTCTGCCGCTACAAGACGAAGATGGACGAGCGGAGTGGATTCTGGCAAGTGGACCCGACACCCAATGCCCAGGAGCTCCTAGCCTTCATCACCCCTCTTGCGAGGGTGTTCAAGTGGAAGGTCATGCCCTTTGGCGTGGCTAACGCACCCGCTCTTTTCCAAGAGCTGATGAACAAGATCCTATCCATCCTACGTTGGAGACCTGTGGTGCAATAACTCATATCCCGTGCCGCCCAGATGGAAGCACACATCAACAATGTATGCCTGGGGACCAATACCCAAGAGGCCCACCTCATGCTCTCGGGCGAGTTCTTTGCAGTCTGCCAGGAGAACCACACCCGACTCAAGCTGGAGAAGTGTGACTTCATGCAGGAGACTATGTAGTACCTGGGGTTCGACATTGGCTATGGGTGGTGGACCCCAGCGGCCTCTAAGGCCAAACCCCTGATGGATGCTAAGGGACGATATGAAGACCCCAAGAAAGGACTCCATGATGTACGCAGTCTCATTGGGGCTTGCAACTTCTACCGCCGCCACATCAAGAATTTCACCTACACCAGCGCCATGCTGACGGACCTCATTAAGTGGAGTACTACCTGGCGCTGGGGCCCTCAAGAACAACAAGCGTTTGACGAGCTCAAGGACAAAGCGGCAAATGCTAAATGTCTGGGCGTGCCTAGAGCACAAGGGGAAATAATCCTGGTGACAGACGCCAGCAATGTTGGCGGATGTGGAACGTTGTTCCAGTGGCAAGCACTAGAGAAGGAGGAGTTTGACTCGGCCATTTCCCAATGAGGTACTGATGGACTAAACCGAGACGGTACTCTCAAGCACAGCTACCTTGACGACAAATGGCTCCTGGTTCCCCTGGGTCATTGGACGTGGAAATGGAACCAGGCACGGGGTGACTACTCTACCTATAAGCGGGAACTGCTCGCGGGTATGCTAGTGCTATCCTCTCCGTCCTGACTGTTGGGGAGTAACCCAGTGGTTGGGCTGCGTGACCAAGAACCGGTCCGCACCTTCCAGAAGGGACCCCCACCTGAGAAGGCTAAGCTCAGACGCTGGTGGACCTACCTGAGCCAGCTACGGCTCTCAGTACATCATATCCAGGGCGTCAAAAACGAGTGTGCGGATTACATCAGCCGCAACAACTTTGACGACATAATTGGTGCCAGGTCTGAGGAGCTAGCTAAGGAGGCGTTCATCCGTATGGATGTACACCTGGACCTCAACATGACCTTCATCAGACCTCTAGATGGACTCCAACAAGTGGAGTACCTGAAAGAGTTTGGGGACATCTACAAACGCCTGGAGAAGCGTCTGGAAACCGCCCTTTTCAACCTGGACCAGTGGAAGCGTGACAAAACCTACCTTTGGCATGAGGACCGGAAAGTCGTGCCTAGCGACCATATCCCGGCACTCCTCAAGTGGACCCATGAGTCCAGTGGTCATGTGGGGGCGAACAGTACCCTGAAGGTGTTCAAGCAGTGGTTCCACTCTACGTGGACTGACTATAAGCTGCGGAAGATCCTCCAGACCATTGTGGACAAGTGCCCGTGTCGGTCCTGTAAACCTGGGGATGTCAGGGACAGAGGTCTATATTTGACACTCCCTATCCCCCACTGTGCCAGCAGTGTACTCTACGTGGACTACACGGAGATGCCGAAGTTCAGGGGCTATGACTTTGCCCCAGTGGTGACCTGTGGGCTTACCAGGTTTACCAGCGTGTTCCCATGCACTAAACACATCACCGGCGACGAGACCATCAAGATACTCCTGGAGGTGTGGTTCTGTGTCTATGGGGCATCCAAAGAGATTAACTCAGACAAGGACGTCCTAGTACGCTCCGACACTGGCTGATACAAGAGAGTCCTGACGTCCCTCAATGTCGAGGTGTCAACGGGGATTCCCTATACTCATATGATTACCCCCCTTTGTGAGCGACAGATTCGGATTCTGAAAGAGAACGTGAGGATATGGTGCAAGACTGAGCGCACCAAAGACTGGGTGAGACTACTTCCCGTCATATCCTTGATGATGAACTCCCAAGAGAGTTGGGCAACTTGCTATTGGGCCCCATGAGCTGTTCATGGGACGCCCGGCGTGGTTCCTACACGCTCCCTATCCTGAGGATTCGTACTCCACTCTGGGTAAGTGGGGGAAGGAGCAACAAGACAAGTTCGACAAGGCCAAGGCTATGCTCCAGAGAGTGAGGGAGCGCCAGTGGAACAAGAAGAACAAGCACCGGGTGCCCGCCTCCTACCAAGAGAAAGACTGGGTGCTGGTGCACCACAGTCAGCTACCCGCCTTGCCACGCTCCACCAGCGATGACCCCTACTTTGGACCCTACAAGATTCTGTCTGTCGATGGTCACCGCATCACTGTGCGGTGTTCTCCCCGACTAGGGGGGACCCTGGTGTGCGCTGCTCAACAGCTCAAGCGCTACCACAACCCAGAGGATCTCTGTGGGGAAGAATGGGAACTAAACAACGAGCAGATCGCCGCTCTGGACCTACAGGGCGCTGCCAGCCCAATGGAAGTTGAAGGAGGACTCCCCAACATGACTGCCGAGGAGATGGCTAAGGAAGGCTTCTGCCTGGTGAAGTTGGTTATCTGACACCTCTATCGCCAAGAGTGGCCTCTTCTCACCCTCTGGGAAGGGTTTGGAGTTGAAGAAGCTATCTGGGAACCCTTCTCTGCCTTCGTGCTTCCTGAGGGACGCCTGAATTTTGTTCTGGTAGACTACTTGTCCCAGAACAACCTAGGAGAGTTGCTGAAGCTCGCTAAAACGCTTGCCTCTCAGAAGAAACCTAGGGACTGAACCCTTCCTATGTGTGAGTGTGCTGATCCTGAGGACCTATGAGCAAGCTGCAGAAATGGTGTCCTAAGTATACCCAAGTTTTCACCCTTGCTGAACCCGGCGGATGTCTTTACGCGGTGCCACGGGGTACGGCCCGGGTCTCTCCGCCCCTAGGTGCCCGATTTCTGTGCTGGCACCAGATTTCCTTGGGGGGATACCCAGCGCTAACGCCAAGGTATTGGTTTTCCTACCTACCTGCCTACTACAGGGGAGGGGTGGCCAAAAGCTATGAGGCATGAAAACGCCTGTTTGCTACCCGGCCAAAACCTAGACTACCACTGCCACTGCCCACGAAACCCTGATAAAATTTCAGCAAAAAGTGACACAATCACTACGGCTCCTACGCTCACTACAGTGGCACCATCAATCGAAGGATGAGCCAGCACTGGGCTCAAGCCCTCACACTGGCTTGCCACTCCTACACACACACGCTACTTGGTGTTGTTGAAGAGCGTGTCTCAGGCCCTAGTGGCCCACGTGCGAAAGGACAAGAGAACACAGCGCTACTGAGTGACTGTGGCCTGACAGGGACGCCACTACGCGTTTCCCTGTCAGGGCTTGGAGGGAAGGGGTGCTCTGTTTGCGTGCACAGCGTGTATGTCGAAGATGTCCGACTGCCCTCACCACTCCTGGCTCAGGTGCAGTTTGTTGATTGTGTGATCAGCGCCCGTATTAGCGTGGGCACAAAAATCTGAAGTCGCCGAAGGCAACTGCTGCTGCAACCATTCAGCCTTACCTGCCCACCTGTAAGGCAAAGGCAAATGAAATGGGTTTGAGACGGAGGAACCAAGCCAGCCTCGACGTGTTATACGCTTCTTAGGCTGACCTATAATACGCTGTTCCCAAACCCAGTTGCAAGCAAGCAAGCTTAAGGAACTCCACCCGTTCTCTTGAAGAACGTAGGGTGGAGCCCCTGGGTAACCTAAACAAGGGTTTTAGGGTGCGCAACACACGTGGCCTACCCTTTAATGCGCCATATGCATGCATAGGTATGCACGAGAACGCCAATCCCCTATTTTAATCTTTCTTTTTTCTCACAATCCATACACAGTCACGAACTCAACCAGGGGGTGGCCCCTCCTTGGCTTACTCACCTTACCTACCGCTGGAGAGCGAAGCAAGTGGAGGAGAAAACGAAACACAAGCAAAGCAAGCGTTTATGCACGCGTGTGTATGTTCTAATCAGTTGATCTAACCTCTAATCATTGTGCAATCTTCTAATCTGTCCCTCTACTCTACATTTGCGCTGCAACACGGGGAGTTCACGGTAACACGAGACAAGCAATGTGCATGCTGCATACCAAGCAAACAAAACCTGTATGTTGATACCTTGTTCTTTGAATTCATATTGAGTTTTTCTAATTCTTCATTCTTGATTGCCCCAAGAAGCATGCGTGGAATCCCTACGTTTGTGATTTATTGTGTGTTTCGTTATTTTTTGATTAATGCGTGACATACTGTTATAATCTTGTTTTCTTTGTCTTTTCCGGCGCCCAATTAGGATGCGCTCTTCCTGTGATGAAATACAATTGCGTGAAATTGTGCATTTAATGCACATGGAGATTCTGGACAGGTGTGTGCCTTCAGAAAAATTCTAGGCCGTCATTTGACGGATTTTGGTGTTTGCGTCCATCGTTGCGTGTTTGTCAGTTCCTCAACCCTTCGTTGCTTCTCTGGAGATATCCTGGAGCGCAAACAGTGGAGTAGGCCGTGTTCTGGCCGAAAAACTGACTTCTGGACCACTGTCCAGAATCTCAAACCCCCATGAGGGTAAATTAAGATTCAGCGCCACTAAGGACAGATCAGGTCAGACAGCAGGTTCAACGAGACCCCAGACAGCGTGCCCTGATCGTATCCTGCGTTGGGTTTTGCGTATTGCACTGGGTTTTGCTGTTTGGAGGGAGAGGTGTATGCACACATGAATTGGCATGGGGTCGGGTCCGGATCTCCTCCCCGAGCGCATGTACATCATGCTTACTTTGTTCCAACCGGGTCATGAGCAATCGCACCTGTAACTCCAGGGCCTCAACCTTGGCCAATTCCGGCTTGGGCATAGTTCCCCAATGGTGCATTCGGCCCGTGAGCGTGGCCACTTGTGCACTGGTGCTCTCCAGGTTCGCCGCTATGCGTCTCACCTCCGTTGTGAGCACCGTCGCCTCTCCAACTTCCCCTGTGGATGTTGACGAAACAGAGGGGTGCTCCAAGTTGTGTACCCGATTGATAAGCTGGGAAATAGAAGCCTTGTGGCTTTCCACCATTGCTTCCACACCATGCACCCGTTTTTCGGCATCCTCAACTTGAGACCTATCTGCCGGATTTCCTTGGCCATGTTGGTGGTGACCCGGTCACAATTCAACACCTTGCCTTCAAAACTGTTCAATTCCTCAACCGATTTGTCCAATCGGGCCCGGTGTAAACTCAACCCAGTTACTTCATTCAACACTCCCTCAAGTTGCCGTTTCAACTCATTGATGGCTTGCTCCCACCCTTGGCGAGAATTGTCCACCTTCGCCTTAAGTGCTTCAGCAACTTGGCGATATTCCAAAGCGGCTGCAGTCGCTTGTTCTAAAGTCGATTGCATTTCCGCTCTCTTTGAGTCCAACCGCGACCTCTGGTCCTGCACCTCGTTGTTTACCTCATTCAACAATTATCCCAATGCCTCTACCCGCGCCGTCAAGGCTGACCGATCTGCTTGTACTCCCTGCGCATGGAGTCCAAGCTCGCGAGAGAGGGCTTGGATTACCTGGCGAATTTCGGAAATCGCAGAAACCGCCTCGAAAATAAAGTTTTGGAGATAGTTCAACGCACCCGTTAGCTCCTCAACCTGCGCCGGCAAGGTTGCTAAATCATGAGTCTCCGATGCCCACTCATGAATCAGAATCCTTTCGGTTGCCTCACCGAATTGATTCACCATCTGAATCCTCTCAAAGCATCGGTATCCCCATGGTGCGGATTCCATGTTGGTGTCTTCCTCAACTGGGTAGGCTGGCTGGCCCTGCCTAAGCCCAAATGCCAAGTCTAAAGGATACCCAACCGTCGACTCATGCCCTGTCGCATAGTCCGAACCGGATTCCTCTGGCCGTGCTGTGATCATCCCGATCATGGCCGTGACCTCTCCGAGAGTGGTCCCGCTGCCCGTGTCAGAGCCGTAGGCTAAACTCCTGCCCGGGTAAGCCTCTGCTACCAACAATTCGCCCTCAAGGTGACTTGAACCGACTGAATCTTCCATTTTTCCCAATTTCCAACCAACCAAATTTCCAACCAATAAAACCAGCAAAGATTTCCAAGCGCACAACCCACTCAAGTCCCTCAGAGCACGGCAATGACACAAAAAATTCCAATTGAAAATCCAATGATGAAATAACCCAAGAATCCAATACGGTCCAACAATGATCCAACGAAAAGTTCACCAATTGTCCACGAAAACCCACAAATGAGCCACGGTCCAACACCGGTCAAACACGGGTCCACTAGTCCACACGGGACGAGCACGGGCAAAGGTAGGTCCAAATGGTTCCTGAATGGTCCACCCTTGAAAAAAAGATAAGAATTCACAAGCGCGAGTAAGACTCAACCTACTCTTCCGGTCGGACCACATGCAATGCAAGAACGAAGAGGTCATGGGCACGGGCATTACCCTATGGACTTGAGTCATGCATGCAAAAGTGGAAACCAAAATTCACACTACTTCTACACGCCGACATGGATGGTCTCACCGGGGGTGGAGGAGAGGAAAGACATGGTCGACACCACCGTTGGGCCATCCCCAAAGAGCAAATGAGTCACACTTGAGTCTCCGGACGTCTCGACTACACCAACATGAGGGAAGGAAGTGCACAAGCACATACATGGTCACATGGGGCATGTAAACGCACCAACAAAGGCACCAAACCATGACCCGGTTAGCTCTTACGATCAACAACTAATCTAAACCAAATTAGCAAATGAGCAATACACCATAGACAATGAGATCCAACTCTTGGCAAAGAAGCAGACAATAGGCCAATGGCCTCCCGGGCTACTCATGGGACCTACACCCCACCCAAAGAGAGCACATGCATGGAGAGATGATCCCACCCAAAGAGAGTACGTGCATGGAGAGGTGATCTCATCCCGGAGAGCCAGAGAGAGTACATGCATCGCCTAACCATGCCCGAGAAGGGATATTCTCCAACGAAATCATTTGAGAGAGATTGACCTATCCACCATGAGAGAGGGCATGCATGGGGAGAGAGTTTCGCCTAGCCTTGACCCAAGAGAGCATGCATATGGAGAGAGTTTCGCCTAGTCTTGACCCAAGAGAGCATGCATGCACTTGGACAGAGAGTGGCGAAAGCTCGACCAATGCCTATCCTTGAGTCTAATCATAAGACGGCGAAACCACGGCATGTCTTAATTGGATAACTCCCAAGCCACGGGCACTTGAAAAAAAGTGAAAGTGCCAAAGAGTCTCAAAGGATCAAAGACAACGGTCACATGGCATTAAATGCTCAATTTACCTCTTGAGGAATATGATGAATTTGGAGAGAGTGGGAGAGTGAGGGAAAGCACCAAATCCACCTTGGGGAGGGGAGACACTATATGTTCACCTTGTCCATGAAATTGTGGGCACCGCCAAGTTTGAGTCACACCATGAATGAACCATGCATGAATGACAAATGCAATGTCAACTCTTAGAATGAATGCATGAAACCTCGAAACCAAATATGGTGTGGCACCCCAATGGAATCCAACTGCAAGGCAACAACCAATGTATCCCACGACCAGGGGTGCGCCTACCTTAGCCACTTCCACTTCAACTCCTCTTCCACTAGGACTCCTCCAGCTTCCAGGGACTCGTGATCACCCATACACGTAGGCGTGGCACTGCCGAAGCAGATGCGCCCATTAACGTGTACCACTCTCCTCTCAAGTGCAAGCACCCAAGGGCGACAGCCGGTGTGCGCGGAGCCATCACACCAGGGTTTTGCCAGACTTGAATTCGGGCCTCCTCTCTTCCACTGGGGTCGCCCTAGCTTCCGATCGGTATCAATTTCGGTAACAGGATAGATCTAACACTATTAGCACCAACTGGAAGGGTATTCGATTGGCTGGAGTGCATTACGGCGTGACCAAAGACGGCGCGCGCGCACACACAGCAGCAGCCAATCGACGAATCGCAAATCCAAATAATGTTGGAACAAATGCTGGCCAACCGCAGAATTGAAAAAAATCAAAGCAACATCAAGAATGCAAAGACAGAACTGAAATCTGCAATCGGAATCAGCTCTGGGATTGAAATCTGGGATTGGAATCAAATGGTGAGATCGCATAATAATTTACACCTGAAATGGCACACAAGAAGCAACATGAGTGTGCAAAGGAAAAGTCAGGTTTTACATCCCCCCCCTCTGACTCAGACATCCCCGATGCTCTGATACAGCCAAAATCAGAAAACGAGGGTCAGAGCCATGGAAACGAGTACAGACAAGCATCATAGGGCGGGTGGGTGGGTGCAAAATCCACACGGGTTTGGGCATTGCATAAACACCCCCCTCCCTAGCCCTGAACACCCTGCATAACTCAAATGCTGGTGTTTAGGCGATAACTACCTATGCAAAGCCCCCACGCGTGCCATTGGCACCCCCCTCCCTAGCTGCAAATTCCCGGCAACAAGCCAGGCGGCAGCGAAACAATGCCACCCAATCGCGCGAAGGGGAATCAACAAGCAGAATGAGAGCCATACAATGCTGAAATGCACCTTGGGGTAAGAAAAGTTTATAGTGTTTTCAGCACTGTGTTTTTGCTTCTCCTGCTGCTTGTTGTTGCTGTAGGGTGTCCTGCTGCTGGTTTTGGATGATGAAAAGCTTTTGTTTGTTGAAATACAGTAAAGCCAACTCAATCCAGGATAGCCCAAGCCAATAGTATGCAAGGAGAAGGTAATTCAGGATCAAAGCATGAAGGGCTGCAGTGTAAACAGTGAAAGATGATTGGATATTCACAGAAACTACAGCTCAGGTCACAAATGAATGCATATTCACAAAGATAGCTGAAATGTTTTAGGAAAAGAGTTAGAAAACTGCCTCAGGATCACTCTCTCTCCATAGTGCCATCTTAGGAGATGTGCACTCTTTGTTTTGGGTCCCATATGTGCTGAGGTGGCATGGTATGTGGCGATGAGGTCACTGCCATGTCACATGGGATCTTCCTACTTAGCTAGGCTGACCAGGAATTGAACCCAGGACCTCTCAAAAAGAGGTGCCTAGCCCCCTATGGTGCATACCACTAGGGCAGATAAGTATTCATGGAAAAACATAGATAAATTCATAGGCTCTACCTTAGGTATGTCAGTGCACAGTCAACTCAGGAAAAGATGTTTTACTTCACATTGAAAGGGGTTTAAGGGGTCCACTCCATATCCTGATTGGGTGTTTGGTTCCATAGGTCAAAATGTGTTATCACCACTTTTGGTTGGACCAATACTAAGATAAAAATGCATTTTTTGCAATAATTGTTCACTTTAAGGTCCAAACCGGACCTAAGATAAAAATGCATGGATGCTCAGTGCACCTCTAATACAACTAGAGTATGCCTCAAAGCAATGGAAAAGCACTTTTTCCTACTCCCCCCTTGTGCTGTGGTGGCCACCACTGTCGCATTTTAGGAAAAAGGGAATTTTTCTTGGCCTTTCCTTGGTTTCCACATCTACTTTAAAATAACTACAGTCTCCCTCACACTGAAAAATGGGCGCTCACCATGGCTGGCGTCCTTTTGCTGCTCTGATTGTATCATTTCCTCCAGAAGACTCAGCGCTCATGGCGCTGCCGGGGCTCCTGTGGCTTGGTTGGGTTAGATTGGGAGCATGCCAAACATGTGCATATGCATCCCTCCCTCCAAGACGCAGCGTCGACACAACCCAAACGCAAGACACATTATACACACTCGCATGGGTTCTCGTAAACCTGCTGGCGACCTGTGACCTGTCTTAGGGCGAAGGGAGTCGAAAAAGAAATTAATTTGCCCCTTGGTGGGGTCTTGGTTCTGCTCAGTCTCTCCAGGCACCTGCGTTTCGGCCCGAACACGGCCTACTCAGCGAGGCTGCGCGTGGGTATCTGCAGAGGCAGGAATGGGAGAATTATGGACGAATCCACGCAAAAAAGAAGCGACGACACCAAAATCCGTCAAATGACGGCGTAGAATTTTTCTGAAACGACACACCTGAGTAGAATCCAATTGTGCATCAAAAGCACATTTTTCTAGAAATTATAGTCATCTCTGGATTTTTTAAATCCAGAAATTCATACGCATAAAATGGTGGCGCGCAGGAGCGGCTCCTAGCGAAGCGCCGGAAAATGGAAAAATAATGGAATTTCAAACGTATGTATCACGTAGTCTTGAAAATGACGAGACACACATTAATAAACAAACATACAGATTCCACCCACACTAATAGAAGATTCGAAAATTCAAGAATTCGAAAATCAATTGAAAAGACTTCAATGAATCAGGTATAAACTACAGGTATGCTTGTCTCGCATGCCGCATACACATTGCTCGTCTCGTGTCTCCGTGAACGAGTCGTGTAGCAGCGCTAACAACGATAACCACGATAGGACGCGGTAGAGGGATTGATTAGAAAGATTGCAGATGATTAGCGGTCAGATCAGGGTGATTAGTCATACACACCAGTGCATAGCAACGTTCTTCGCGTGCGCCCCTTTTATCCTCTCACCTTGCTTCACTTCCCAGCGGTAGGTAAGGTAGGTACGCCCAGGCGGGGCCACCCCCTGGTGGAGTCAAGATTGACGCGTAGATGGGCAGGTTTGCCCACGACCCTGTCGCATACTCGTGCATGCACACACGCATTAAAGGGTAGGCCACGCGAAGTGCGCACGGTAAACCTTGTTTAGGCTACCCAGGGGCTCCTCGGTACGTTCTTTAAGAGAACCTGAGGAGTCCCTTAAAGCTTGCTTGCTTGACAAGGGTAGCTGCTCCATGCAGCGTGTTTGCGGACAGCGTATTATAGGGCACACTGAGAGGGGTATAATACCTGGAGTGTGCCTTGGTTCCTCCGCCGCAAACGCCCTTTCATTTGCCTTTGTTTTACAGGTGGGCAGGTAGGGTGATTGGTGCAGCAGCATTTTTTTTATGCCCTGCTAAACAAGGGCCCAGATCACACAAACAAGTAACTCCGCTCCGCCTGTGGCAGAGCAAGGAGTCCGACTTCATCGACATCTGCGCCTTGCACACGAGAGCACTCCTTCCCTCCAAGCCCTAGCAGGGGAAACGCGTTGTGGCGTCCCCTGTCAGGCCACAGTTGCTTAGTAGCGCTGTGTCCTCTTGCAATTTCACAGGAGGGTCGCTAGGACCCAGGAGACCTTCATCTTCGCAACGCCCAGTAGAGTGTGCGTGTAGGAGTGGTAGTCCTGAGTGGGGGCTAGAGCCAGTTGCCCAGTGCTCGCCCACCAGGATGGTGCCACTGTAGGGTGTGTAGGACCTGTAGGGGGTGTGTCACTGTCCCACCCTTTTCCTGCAATTTTAGCGGGGTTGGTGGGCTGTGACAGTGGTTAGGTCAGTGTTTTGGCCACATAGCAAACAGGCGTTTTGCATGCCTTCATAGCTTTTGGCCACCCCTCCCTGTAGTAGACAGATAGGTAGGGAAAACAATACCTGGATTAGCACGCTGGGTATTCCCCCAAGGTTTTGCGCCAGCACAGAAATTGGGCGCATAGGGGAGGGGAGACCCGGGGCGTACCCCGTGGCATCAATAAGCCAACCCTCCAGGTTCAGCAAGGGCGCAGACTTGGGTATAATTAGGACACCACTTCTGCGGCTTGCTCTCAGGACCTTAGGACTAGCACACTCACACATACGCTTTGGCAGGTAAGGGTAAGGTTCAGTCCCTAGCTTTAGTCTTGGAGGCAAGCGTCTCAGCGAGCCTCAGCAACTCACCAAGGTTGTTCTGGGACAAGTAGTCAACCAGAACTGAGTTTAGGCGTCCCTCAGGTAGAACAAATGCAGAGAAGGGCTCCCAGGTGGCCTCTTCGACTCCAAACCCTTCCCAGAGGGTGAGGAAGCGCCAACCCTGGCGATAGCGGTGGCGTAGGACAGACTTCACCAAGTAGAAGCCCTCCTTAGCCATCTCCTCGGCGTTCATGTCGGGGAGTTCACCTTCAACTTCCATAGGGCTGGCAGCCCCTTGTAGGTCCAGAGCGGCAATTTCCTCGTCGTTCAGCTCCCACTCCTCCCCACAGAGGTCTTCAGGATCATGGTAGCGCTTCAAGTGTTGAGCAGCGCACACCAGGGTCCCCCCTAGTCGGGGAGAACACCGCACAGTGATACGGTGACCGTCCACAGATAGAATCTTGTACGGCCCGAAGTATGGGTCATCGCTGGTAGAGCGTGGGCAGGCGGGTAGTCGACTGTGGTGCGGGAGCACCCAGTCCCCCTCTTGGTAGGTGGCCGGTACACGGTGCTTGTTCTTCTTGTTCCACTGACGCTCCCTCACTCTCTGGAGCATAGCCTTGGCCTTGTCCACCTTCGCTTGTTGCTCTTGGACCCATTCACCCACAGAAGAATGGGTATCCTCTGGATAGGGGGCATGTAGGAACCATGCCGGGCGCCCCATGAAGAGTTCATGTGGCGAATAGCCAGTAGCTGAACTCTCTTGGGAGTTCATCATCAAGGATATGACGGGGAGTAGTCTCACCCAGTCTCTGGTGCGTTCCGTCTTGCACCATATCCTGACGTTCTCCTTCAGGACACGAATCTGTCGCTCACATAGGGGGTTGCTCGTGTGAGAGTAGGGAATCCCCGTAGACACCTGGACATTGAGGGATCTCAGGACCCTCTTGTACCAACCAGTGTCTGAGCGTACTCGTACGTCCTCATCGGAGTTGATCTCCTTGGGCGCCCCATAGACACAAAACCACTCCTCCAGGAGTATCTTGATAGTCTCTTCTCCGGTAATGTGCTTGGTACATGGGAACACCCGGGTAAACCTGGTCAACCCACAGGTTACCACGAGGGCGAAGTCATAGCCCCCGAACTTCGGCATCTCCGTGTAGTCCACGTATAGAACACTGTTAGCACAGTGAGGGATGGGCAGGGTCGAGTAGAGACCTCTGTCCCTGATATCCCCTGGTTTACAGGACCTGCACGGGCACTTGTCCACGATAGGCTGGAGCGTCTTCCGCAGCTGGTCGTCAGTCCACGTAGTGTGGAACCACTGCTTGAACAGCCTCAGGGTACGGTCAGCACCCACATGACCACTGGACTCATGGGTCCACTTCAGCAGCGCTGGGACTCGGTCACTAGGCACCACGATGCGGTCCTCGTGCCATAGGTAGCTCTTGTCCCTCTTCAACTGGTCCTGGTTGACCAGGAGGGGTTCAAGGCGTTTCTCCAGGCGCCGGTAGATATCCCCAAACTCCTGTAGGTACTCCGATTGTTGGAGTCCATCCAGGGGGCGTATCATGGTCATGTTCAGGTCCAGGTGTACGTCCATACGGCTGAACGCCTCCTTAGCCAGCGCTCCAGACCGGGCACCAATCAGGGCGTCGAAGTTGTTGCGGCTGATGTAGTCGGCGCACTCGTTCTTCACTCCCTGGATATGGTGTACCGTCAGCCGTAGTTGACTGAGGTAGGTCCACCAGCGACGTAGCTTGGCCTTCTCAGGTGGGGGGCCCTTCTGGAAACTGCGGACCGGTTCTTGGTCGCATAGCCAGACCACAGGGTTACTCCCCAACAGTCGTGCTTGTGAGGATAGCACCAGCATACCCGCGAGCAATTCCTGCTCATAAGTGGAGTAGTTCCCCCTGGCCTGGTTCCACTTCCAGTTCCAGTGGCCCAGAGGTACTAGGACCCACTTGTCGTCAGCGTAGCTGTGCTTGAGGGTTCCATCTCGGTTGAGACCTTCCGTCCCCCATTGGGAAATGGCCGAGTCGAACTCCTCCTTCTCTAGTGCTTGCCATTGGAACAACGTTCCACCACCGCCCACATTGCTGGCGTCGGTCACCAGGATAATCTCCCCTTGTGCTCTAGGCACGCCCAAGCACTTAGCGTTGGCTACCTTGTCTTTGAGCTCGTCAAACGCTTGTTGCTCTTGTGGGCCCCAGCGCCAGGTAGTACTCTTCTTGATCAAGTCCGTCAGAACGGCGCTGGTATAGGTGAAGTTCTTGATGTGGCGGCGATAGAAGTTGCACGCCCCAATGAAGCTGCGTACATCATGAAGTCCTTTCTTGGGGTCTTCGTGTCGTACCTTGGCATCCATCAGGGGTTTGGCCTTAGAGGACGCTGGGGTCCACCACCCATAGCCAACGTCAAACCCCAAGTACTGCATGGTCTCCTGCATGAACTCACACTTCTCCAGCTTGAGTCGTGTGTGGTTCTCCTGGCAGACCGCAAAGAACTCACCCAAGAGGATTAGGTGATCCTCCTGGGTATTGGTCCCAAGGCATACATCGTCGATGTGAGCCTCCATCTGGGCACCACGGGATATGAGCTCCTGCACCTTAGGTCTCCTTCGTAGGATGGACAAGATCTTGTTCATCAACTCTTGGAACAGAGCGGGTGCGTTAGCCACGCCAAATGGCATGACCTTCCACTTGAATACCCTCCCTTGAGGGGTGATGAAGGCCAGTAGTTCCTGCGCGTTGGGCGTCAGGTCCACTGGCCAGAATCCACTTCGCTTGTCCATCTTGGTCTTGTAGCGACGGGAGGCTATCTTCTCCAGGGTAGACTCCATATTGGGAATGGACCCTGAGTGGTTCAGCGTCTTCTTGTTCAGCTCTCCATAGTCCACTACCAGCCGTTTGGCTGTAGACCCAGGTTCAGCCACCAGGAAACAGGGGCTGCAGTGTAGGGGGTAGTCCCCGTCCTTGTACTCCAGGACTAGGCCAGCGTCGATACATTCTTGTATCTGTCGCTCAATCTCGTCGGCCTGCTCTTTAGGAGCTGGATAGGGTCTCCTCCGAATCTTATGACCCACGAACTCGGGTTTCAGCTTGAGGTCCATCTGTACCAGCTTGTCGCATGAGGCTGGAGGGGGTAGTTCTCCGAACACCTCCAGATAGGTCCTTATCAGCTTTTGTACCCGCGGGTCCAGTACCTTGATCTTGTCCTCCAAGTCCTCGTCGGAGTGTAAGTTGCTTGCCCCTTGAATAGACGTCGGGAGGTGGTCCTCCACCGACTCTTCGCCCGCGGTAGCATCCTTCAGCCCTTGGTAGGCATACAGAAGGTCTTGCTCAACCATCTCCGGTGGACGATGGCAACATAGGCACGCTCGAGGGGGTTCACATACACATTCCTCCGAGAGGTCGTCCTCCTCTGGGGTCCTCACATGGGCACCCCATACGCTCTTCATGAGCTTGAGATCTACCTCCCTTTGCCAGGTGGTGATCTTCTGTTCGAGGTCCTCCTTCAGTTGGGATAGGTCTCCCATACGTCCTTGCTTCAGTGGCCATGAGCTGCGGGTAGGCTTCGCGTAGCATAGCTTTTTCGCCACTAACTTCCTCTTGGAATCCACATACTCCCTGAGCCTGGATCGAGGGTCCAGCTCTTCATTCACGGGGTCTTCCACCCTCATGGAGAGTAGGGGTTTTAGTGGGGCGACGTACTCGGCGTTCTCCACTTCCTCCACCGCGGTCTGCACGAAGAAGGCGTCGTGCTCAGTTTCGTCGTCTGAGTGGATAGAGCTAGGTAGCTCAGATAGTCCACACTCAGAGACTCCATCAGGGACAGGTACATGACAGGGAGGGTTGGGGGCGTTGATGTCAGTCACGACGTACTCATCTCCTCCGGATGTAGTTTCAACAGCATCTTGAGGTCGTAGGCGATCCTTCAAGTCACCCAAGGCGAGTCCATCGCTTTCTCGTTGTATAGCCTGGACCAGAGTAGGGTCCAGGTCTTCCCAGGGGATGGTGGTAAGACTTCCGTCCACCACGCTGAGCATACTCCCCCATCCGGGCTTCCCAATGGGCGTCTTGCGTCCCAGAGGCACGTAGATGGCCTCATCAGGTAATCGCACCGAGCTGATAGTCAGCTTGTCAAGGAGGGTTCGCCAGTACTCGTTGCCCCCATGGGCTCCCCAATCGGGGGAACACAGGACCATACGGGAACGTTCCAAGGCCACCTTGGTCAGCACCTTCCCCAGTTCACTGAATCTGGGGTTCCCGTAGGCCATCCCGAAAGAGGGCCAGTAAAATTTGTAGCTGCAGTTCTTCCCCTTGCTGCAGTATAGGTCCAGTACATGCTGCTTGTCGCTGGCGAACAGCTCCACACTTAGGTCTTCTCGAGAGTAACCCAACTCCTTCAGACCTTGGTCTAGGACTTCCCCCAATAGTTGATAGTCCTCAGTTTTGGAGGCCGCCATCATGTTCGAGGGCTCCTCCTTCGATAGTCTCAGGTAACTCGAGGTATGTTCCGACTGCTCCAGTGGCACAGACTCTCTGCCACTGCCGTGGTCCACGTACAGGAGGTAGGGCGCTTGCAGCGTCAGGGATTGTATCTGGGAGTGCTGCACGAAGAGGTCAGTACCCAGTACAAAGTCGAAGGCCTCAGTGTCCATCACATAGAACCGATGGGCGATAGTTTGAGAGCCCATAGGCACCTCCACTTCACAGTCCCCGCAGCTGTGCACCACATGTCCATCCCCCATGCGTATAGCGGCGGTGGTCATGGTGTTCTTCAGGCTCCCACAAGGTAAAATTTTCTTGGCCACTATAGATATTGTGGCGCCAGTATCCAGTACCCCCAGGTATTCACGTCCCCCTAGTCGGATACGTACCCAAAACACCAGGTCTTGGGTGCCACCAGAGCGTCCCCGTCAGAATTCCGCGGGACAGGTCACCTCGAACCCCTTGTTCCGCAATTTGCGGGCCATCCTCATGAAACGGCTTCTCTTCTTGGCGTTGCCGTCATCACCACCTTCATGCTCACGCTTGGCTCCTTGTTCTTGCTGTGCCTGCGTCTGTGAGCGTGTGGTAGGTCCAGACTGCCCTCCAGAGGGCTCGGAGTTCCCCCCTGGATTAGGGTTGGGGTTACCTCCGTTCTTGTCCTTGTTCTTGTTGTCGTTCTGGCGGTTAGCGCCTCCTCCTCGTCCACCTTGACCCTTGTCTTGACCACCTTGACCACGTCCTTTCGACTTGCCCTTGCCGGAGTCGTTGCCTTTGGCCTTGCCTCCACCTTTGCCTGAGCCTTTGCCAGGATCTTCCCCCTTAAGCTTCGCCGATAGGCGTTGCTTATGGTAGCACTCATCCTCGTAGTGCTTCCGCTTACCGCAGAATGCACACGTGATGGTGCAGCGGTAATGATCCGGCAGCTTCACTTTGGCGCCGGTGATCTTCTCCTGCTGCTTCCCCTGGACGACGAAGCAGTCTCGCTGCTCGCAGTCAGAGGCGTGGTGCAGGTGGCCCTGCTCATCTCTGGCATCACACCAGAATAGCTCCTTCACGTTCTCCATTAGGCGGGCGTGGGCGTGTTTGGGGGTATTCCCCTGCCCAGGTCGGGACCCTTGGTACCCTTTGCCTCCAGAACCTCCACCACCAGGACGGTAGTGGTTCAGGTGTTGGTCGCTCTCCTTCTCGAGCGCCATCTCCAGGAGCAGCACGCATAGATCCTCGTAGCGGAGGGATCTAGCCTTGCGCTCAGCCGTCAAACGGCACTCGTCCCATAGCTCTCGGGGGAGCTTGGAGCACAACGAAAACAGCAGGTCGTCGCTGCTGTAGGAACCGGGCGTCAGTCGTCCAGCCCAGTGATCCAGATCAGCCAACAGCTCGGAGACCCTGCCAGGTTTGGGGTTGTTGGGCAGCACGGGCAGGTTCTGGATCTCGGCCCTGATGGAGAGGTCGGTCTCGTAGGTCGGGTACTGCCTCTCCAGGGCAACCAACACGTAGGCAAAGGTGGCGGAGTTAGTGACGATCTGCCTGACCTGCTTCTCCAGGTACTTGGTCTTGCAGCACTGCAGGAGCAGATCGCACTTCACTCGCCCACTCGCGTGGGTTTGGCCGGTCAGTCGTAGGAACCGGCCAAAGTTCTCAGCGAACTCGCTGAGGTCCTTGCCTGTGAACTCAGGCAGGTTCACCACTATCTTGGAGGTGGCAATAGCCTTCGCCTCCTGAGCTCGGCGTCCTTCAGGGCGTCGGGTCTTCTTCTTCTTCTTCTTCTTCTTCTTGCCCTTGGGGTCCTCGGGGTCCTCAGGGTCTTCGTCATCCGATGGCGAAGAAGAATCCATCGACGGCGGCCCGTCGTCGGAGGGGTCTCCGCCTAGATCACTGGAGCCATAAGGCTCCACGTCCACCATAGCCCTTAGGGCTGTCAGCCCCAGCTGGTCCAGCTCGGCCCTCGTCGAGTTCGTCACATGGCTGTAGGGCGGCTGGGCCGTTCTCGGGACGAATGGACTTCTCGGTACTGCTGAAGAAGTCGGCATCGGTCGGCTCCTCAGGCTCCCCAGGGTATTTGTCAACCCTGCCGCCAGGTGGTTAGCCTGTACTCGGTGGGGTGACATTCCCACCGTCGTAGGTGACGCATGGGACGGGATCATCAGGGGCTGCAGTTTCTCCCTGATCTCTTGCGTGAGGTCGCTCACGATTTGCGAGGTGGCTCCTCGGAGCACCTCGTTGATCTCCGACCGCGTCAGGGACCTGTTGGAGGATCTTCCCGATCCTCTACTCCTGCCTCCCAGAGACTCTGGTCCTTTCCTCAACCCACTCAAGGGTGCGTACCCAGGTGCATACCCAGGAGCATACCCAGGAACTTCCATGTAGGTTCCAGTGGCGTGGAGTGGATGGGGATGGTCAGCCGCATACCATCGCGGCGCAGAGCTGGAAGCCACCGGCTCACTGGCAGTAGTTGCCTCAAGGAGCGCAGTGGTAGGTGGGCCCATGCCATAGGCGGGGTAGTGAGGCATGCCAGTAAAGCCTGTGCCCTCTGCCATAGGCGGGTTGGTTGTGGAGGTGGATGTTGCGGCGGCTGGGAGTGTGGTGGTTATGGGAGAGGGTGATGCTTGGAGGCCAGAAGCGCTTGGTGCGCCTTCGAAGGTAGGGACATCCGTCGGGTCTTGCCCTTGCTCCTCTCCTTCGTCTGCTCCTTCTCCAGCATCCTTCTCGCTCTCGTTCTCTCTCTTCCTCTTCACAGGCTGAGGCTGAGAGACCACTTCCTCGACCGTCAGGGCCCCGAAGGCCGTCTGGAGGCCATCCAGGGAGTCCTCCGCCGTATCCACTGGCCCATGTAAGGGCTCCACCGAAGGTACAGTGCCAGGCGCCGGCCTTGCCGGTGCCTCAGGCGCTGGCGCTGTCTGCACGTCGGCGTCCACTCTTCCTGGGTCCATCTTAATCCACCCTTCTGCTTATGTTTGCCTGCTCGGAGCACTGGTTGTACGGCGCGGGGTCGCTGCCGGTGCACAGAGACAGGCTGCCTCTTGCTACCAGAAAAGTTTATAGTGTTTTCAGCACTGTGTTTTTGCTTCTCCTGCTGCTTGTTGTTGCTGTAGGGTGTCCTGCTGCTGGTTTTGGATGATGAAAAGCTTTTGTTTGTTGAAATACAGTAAAGCCAACTCAATCCAGGATAGCCCAAGCCAATAGTATGCAAGGAGAAGGTAATTCAGGATCAAAGCATGAAGGGCTGCAGTGTAAACAGTGAAAGATGATTGGATATTCACAGAAACTACCGCTCAGGTCACAAATGAATGCATATTCACAAAGATAGCTGAAATGTTTTAGGAAAAGAGTTAGAAAACTGCCTCAGGATCACTCTCTCTCTCCATTGTGCCATCTTAGGAGATGTGCACTCTTTGTTTTGGGTCCCATATGTGCTGAGGTGGCATGGTATGTGGCGATGAGGTCACTGCCATGTCACATGGGATCTTCCTACTTAGCTAGGCTGACCAGGAATTGAACCCGGGACCTCTCAAAAAGAGGTGCCTAGCCCCCTATGGTGCATACCACTAGGGCAGATAAGTATTCATGGAAAAACATAGATAAATTCATAGGCTCTACCTTAGGTATGTCAGTGCACAGTCAACTCAGGAAAAGATGTTTTACTTCACATTGAAAGGGGTTTAAGGGGTCCACTCCATATCCTGATTGGGTGTTTGGTTCCATAGGTCAAAATGTGTTATCACCACTTTTGGTTGGACCAATACTAAGATAAAAATGCATGGATGCTCAGTGCACCTCTAATACAACTAGAGTATGCCTCAAAGCAATGGAAAAGCACTTTTTCTTACTGGGTAACCAAAGACAATAAATGGAGAAACTGGGGAGAAAAAGAAATTTTTGAAAAAAAAGTTTCCGAAACAAAAAACTTTTTTCTCCGATATTTTTTTCACCAGATATTATATCATTTGGGACCCAGTTGGAAGCAGGAAGCAAACAGATGCCATGGTTGCATCTGGAATGAGTTTTCGAAGTGGGTAGGTACTCACGAAATCTTCCAACTCAACGATATGTCAAAAATATGGCGAAAACACGGTTTTTGACCCTAGCTAACCCTACCCTGAAAACCTTTTTGGGAGGGTCCACCGGGGGCCGCTGGTGCGGTTTGAGGTTTGAGGTTTGATTTTGCGGGTACTAGATGCCTTTCCGCCCCGGGGGGCCACCTGGTCGGGCCAGGTGATATCCTCCCCACCGGGTCCTAGTGGGGGGCCCTCCAAGACGCACCTCCTGCCTTGTGGCGGAGTCCCCCGGGTTCACAGAGCTCGGAGCCCCGTCCTTCCCCGGCTTCCCCGTTTCGCCACTCCCCGGTCAGTGCATCAATTCGCAGCCGTGGCTGCGGGCGCTTACCCACTGCGTCGCCCCCCTAATGCATGGTCGCCCGGGGCGCCGGCGCCGCCGGGCCCGTGCTACTGGCTTGTCGCCAGTGGGACCCCCTTGGGCTGGCGCGGAGGCTGCCTAGCCTAGGGGTTGGGGCGTGGCGCTGTGCCCCACTACTGCCATGGCGGGTGCAGTGCCCCGTCTGTGTGTGCGCGGCGCTCGCGGCCGGTTCGGGGGGTTCGGGCCGGTACCTGGTGTTGTGTCTCTCTGGTTTCCCCCTCCCCGCCCCGCGTGTTCCGCGCTGCGTGTGGCGGGCCGTCCCGTCCGGGTGTCCCTTACCCTCGCTCGCTGGTACGCCATTCCACGCAGTCTGTGCGTTCCGCGCGCTCGGTCCGGTTGCCCTTCTGGTAGTCCCCACGTGTCCCTTTCGTGTGTTTGCGCTCGCGCTCCCTTGGCGTCCGCTCCCCCCCCCCCTGGGTGGTGTGGCGTGCGCACCTCGCGCGGTCCCGGCACTGGGCGCTGGTAGGGCCGTTCCACGTGGTCCGTGCCCCTCCGCGTGTCCTGCCCCGGTCCCTTGCTCCGTCTGGCGTGCTTTGGGGGGGGCGGTCCGGTCCCGGTTCCCCCCTACTTGGCTTGGGGTTGCGGGGGTGGCGGTAGGGCGTCCCCGGGGGGGGTGCCTTCTACTGTTGCGAGGGGCGTCTGGGGTCAGGCGCTCCCCCTCCCCCGACTGCCCGCCCACTGGGCGGGCTGTCGGGGTCCGCGATCCACGTGTTGTGGGCACGGGCGTGCGGGTGTGGTGGCCCTTCTCTGTCCCCTCGGCCGGCACGCCCTGTGGGGGCTGCACGCCGCGGAGCGGGTCCGTGGCGTTCGTGTGCCGGGGGGCGGGCTGGGGGGGGGGCGGGGCGTGCGCCGTACCCCCCATTTGTGCGGCCGGGGGGGGGCCTGTAGGGCGGGGGGTCGCTCTGCCTCATTCGGTCCATCTGGCTTCCCTGGGCAGGCAACAAAGCGGGTGTCACTGGCGTTGTGCTGTCTATGGGGGGCGTGGCCCCCCATATCACTCCGGTTCGTGCTCACCAGGCTTCTCTGGGTGCGATATGTGCGGCGTCCGGGCGCGTTGGCGCGGTCTCGCTTGTTCTTCGCGGCCCCCGTGGGAGCCGGCGGCCGGGGCGGGGGGGCGGGTCGCGCTCCGGCTCCTCTCTCGGGCGGGGGGGGGACCATCTCCCCTGCCTCGGGGGTTGGGGGCCGGGGCCCCCACAGCTTGCGGGCCGTTGGGGGGGCGGGGGGGGGGGGTGTCGCGCCGCGGCTTCCCTGCTCCCCTTCTGGGCGGCGGCCTGCAGTACTCAATCCTGACCCCCCTCGTGTCGTCGGCGCGCTCCCTTCCGGCGTGCGCGTTCGGTCGGGGTCGAAGTGCCGCCCCGGGGTGGGGGGGGGTGACGGGCGGCCTGTGGACCGCTCCTCCGGGGGCCCTTGCAGACCTGAACCCCCCCTCTGCCCTCCCTGAGTGGGCTGTGGTCAAGGGAGGGTCATGTGGGACGCGGCCTCCATACTGTTCTGTTGTGCGCGTTGCTCCGGCACGCTAGTGTGGGCTCGCGGGAGCAGGTCCAGCCGCCGCTCCCCCCACCGTTTCGCCGTCCCTTCTGGGGGGGGGGGGCGTCCCCTCGCCTCCGGGGGGGCGGAGGGCCGCGCCTGTGGCTCCCCAGCCGGGGGGGGTGCGGGGGGGGGGTGGGGGGGCCGCCCCCCCGCCCGCTCTCGGGCCTGTGTGGGAGGGGGGGGGGGGAGTGGGGGGCGGCCTCTGGTCCCCTGGCGACGCCTCCTGACGGCCGGGGGGGGGGGCATGGCAGTCCCGGCCCCGGGGGCCAGCCATCGGCTGGGGGGTCGCGCCCTTCCCCCGCCTCCCTCTACCTAGAGCCGGACCCTCGTGCAGGCCCTCGCTGGGGCCCCTCATCCCCCCGGCCGTCGTCGCGCGGCGCTGGCCGGCCGGGGCCGGCCGTGAGGGTCAGCGGTCAGCGGTTAGCGGGCTGCGGGGCAGCAGGTTCCCCCCCGCGCTCGTTGTCTCCGCCCTCCCTCCCGTGGGAGGTGGCACCCTCTCTTGCGTCGTGCCGTACCGTGGGGGGGGCGTGGGTCGGGGGGCCCAGCTCCCCCCCCCACTCTCTCGCATCCGCCGTCTGGGCCATCACCTGCGCCGCCGCTTGTGTGGGGGCTGGGGCTGTGGCGGCGGCGGGTTGCGCCGGCGGTAGCGCCAGTGGGCGAGGGCGCTGCGCAAAGCCCGGGGGAGCCAGTTGTTGGCGTCCGCATCCGTGATGCGAAGCACCGCTCCCCCTTCCAGGAAGGCCGGCCACGTCGGCTCCCTGTCGGGGCACGCCGCCCGGATCACTGACCTGAGGACCCTCTCATGGTCCTCTGGCGCTGCCCATCCCCCCGGGGGTACCTCTCGGTTTCCTCCGTCTCTCCGGAGGAGCACAGCATCGAAGGGCCGGTTCCTCAACCCCCTGGTGGTCCCCTGGTTGGCCCAGCACAACCACCCGTACACCTCCCCCACCAGGGGGAGGGCCTCTTCCCCCAGAGGGTCCGGGACCGCGCCCCAGTCCCGGCCCCATGGCCGGCCCCCCTCTGCCCCCCGCGCCGGCCCCCCTCGCTGCCCCTGTGCCTGCGGCGCCGGTGCCGCGCCCCGCCCCCTCTCCGCCGAGGCCATCCGCACCGGCTCCGCCCTCGGCGCGGGGGGGGCTGGCTGGTGCCGGAGTCGTGGGGGTTGGGGGGAGACGAGCTCGTCGGCGTCAGGGTCGATGTTGTAGAGGTGGTGGTGGTGGTGGTCGTGGTGGTGGTGGGTGTGGTGCGCCGGCATCTGTTGGATGCCGGGGGGGATGCACCTCACCGGCTGCACGTCCGGCTGCGGGGGCGCCCCGCTCCGCGCCTCCCTCCCTTCGTCCCGCCCTTCCCCCTGGGCTCCCCTGCCCCGTCCCGCCTGTCCCTTGGGGCCCGCGGCGCCCTTGCCCTTGCCCTTGGGCCCCTCTCCAGCCCCCTGCCCGTGCCGCGGGTCCCGCCCCCCGTCCCCCACGCCCTGGCCCGCCTGCTCACCCACCGCCCCTCGCCCTGCCCCCCGCACCTGGGCTCCCTGCCCGTGCCCCTGCGCGCCCTTCCCGTGCCCTGGTCCCTTCCCGGCCCCCTGCCCTGAGTCGCGCCGTCCGCTGCCTGCGCTCTGCTCCCCCCCGCTGCTGCGCCCTTGCTCCCTGCCGCGCGTGCCCTGGCCTGCTCCTTGCGCGCGCTCCTGGGAACTTCCCCTGTGGCCTCCTGCCCCCCGCTCCGGGCTCCCGTGGCCGGCACCCAGCTCTGCCTGCGCGCCCTCCCCTCCTTCCTGGATCACCCGCCGGGCATCCCGCTGTCTTTGCAGCTGCGGCAGCGTGACGCCTGGCGGCGAGCGCTCGGGCGCCGGGGGGCGGACGTGCCGCGCCTGCCCCGGGGGGAACAGCTTTGGGGGGAACTGCTTGGGGGGGCTGGTGTGGGTGTGGGTGGGGTTGGCGTGGGCGCTGTACTTTGCGCTCTCCCTGTCCACTGCTGCTGCGGCGGCGGCCGCCGGCTAGGCGCCCGTGGCCCGTGCGGGGTTCTTCCCTCGCTTGCGCGGCGTGCTGGGGGTCGCGGCGTGGCCAGCCAAGGCGGTGGCGCCGCCCGCCGGGGCCGCGGTCGCAAATCCTCGCGCGCCCGCCTCGCTCTCCTCTGCTGCTGTGGCGGCCGCCGGTGAGCGCCCGTGGCCCGTGCGGGGTCCGTCCCCCGCTTTCGCGGCGTGCTGGGGGCCGCGGCGTGGCCGGCCGAGGCGGTGGCGCGGCCCGCCGGGGTCGCGGCCGCAACGCCTCGAGAGCCCTCCTCGCTCTCCTTCGCTGCTGTGGCGGCCGCCGGCGAGGCGCCCGTGGCCCGTGCGGGGTCAGTCTGCCGCTTTCGCGGCGTGCTGGGCGTCGCGGCGTGGTCGGCCGAGGCGGTGGCGCGGCCCGCCGGGGCCGCGGTCGCAACCCCTCGCGCGCCCTTCTCGCTCTCCTCTGCGGCTACGGCAGCCCTCGGCGATGCACCCGGTCCCTTCGCCGGGGCTACCCCCCGTGTCGGCGGCGTGCCGGGGGCCGCGGTCGGGGCCGCGGCGTGGCTCGCTGGGGCTGCGGTCTCCGCGTCCTGCGCGTCTGGGCCCCCCCCCCGGGGCGGGGCGGCGGGGCTTGCTGCTTGGGCGGCGGGGGCGGTCACCTCGGCTGGCTCAGGCTCCCGGGCCGGCGGCGGCGGCCCGACCAGCACCGCCGCCTCCGCCAGCCTCCGCTCCTCGCGCTCCGCGAGGGTCTCCCCCGTCCCTTCCGGGGAGGCGGGGGAGCGGGAGCGGGACCAGCGGTGGTGGCGGTCGTCCCGCTGGGGGGAGCCATCGGAGTCTGCCATCACTGTTATCCTGGTAGGCATGCGTGGTGGCAGGCGCGCCCTTCCCACTACCTCCTGGTGCATCAGTGCCGTGCCGTGGGCAGTGCTGTGTGGTGCTCTGCGGGGGGGAGGGGGGGAGGGGGTGGGGGGTCGGCTGTGGCGTCAGCCCCGCACGGCCGGGGGCCGGCGGCCTTCCACCGGCATTGGGAGGGGAGGCGGGGGAGCCACGCGGCCCACGCGTCGCGCCATATCTCCCAGTCTGGGGCGGGGCCCAGGGCCCTGGGCCCCCGGGGGTCGTCGAGTGGTGTCGGGGGGAGCCGCACCAGGTGGACCCCCGTAACAGCGGTGACCTCCTGTGTTCGCAGGAAGGTGTGGACTCCGTCCCGCGCCGCGGGCGCCGGGAGGGGGGGGCGGGGTACGGGTGCTGCCCCATAGAGGTGGGTGGGGGTGATCCCCAGGACCCGCCCCGGGTCCCCGCGGGTCGCGACGACGAGGAGGAGCAGGGGGGTGCCAGGGCACTCTTGCCAGAGGACCTGCCCCCTGTGGTGGGCCCCCCTGGTTCTGGAGAGGGGGGGGGACAGGTCTGGGTCAGCCCAGCCGCGGGGCGCGTGCGTCGCCGGCGGGAGGGCGGGGCAGCAAGTGGGCTCCCTGGGGAACGCCTCGCATACGATGGCATACTTGGGGGCCGCTGGTGCGAGTGTAATGCAAACGGACCCCACTGTTGCGTCGGGGGTGCTAAAAAATGGTCGAGGATCTGTTTGGAATGTCCCTAGGTGCCACCAATTAGGAGGAATGAAAAATGAAATTTTTACTAAAAAGAGTAACATTCGTTACTAAAAAAAGCCAAGAGGAAAATTGAGGTCTCCCCATATAGGGCAGCCCTGGTGGGAGAGGGACCTTACCAATGTGACAAGTGTTGCAAAAGATGATCGCGGACGCTTTAGAAACGCGAAACGGGGCCGGTCAGGAGGAGTTCGAAAAATAGAAAATTTGTTACTAAAAATAGCACAAAATTTCTAGAAATAGAACGTGGTGTTCCCGAAAACGGAAACACCCATTTTTGGAAGAATAGGCACCCCCCAAGCACAATTGGCGGCCCACATCGCGTCCGGCAACCTCAAAATAGGGGCGGGAGCCCAAACAACATAAGAATTCAGCACGTCAAGCCAAAACCTATCCCAAGTGACCAAAGTGGTGGGCACACCATGGAATAGTCACTGAAACACCCACAACAATACAAAACAATGGCATGGTTGCATCCGGCAACCCAAAATTAGGGGGGAGATGCAAAGCAGGAGTGAGGAGGACATCACAATGCAGATGGGAGGAGTAGGTCAAACAAGTGCAAAAAGACATGTGGGTATGAGAGACAGCCACCATCAATCAATGGCAACGGATAAGGGCAAAGGGATCATATGGCAAAGGGTTCAAAGCGTCAATGCGAAATTGCCTGAATAAAGTGTGAAGAGATGGCATTCCACTCCAACGGGGAATATTCGATGAAACAAACTTGCTGGAGGGACAATCTGCCAATAGTTGGTAAAAAAATAGAAAATCAACAATAATTCAGCACAAATCTGACAAAGACACATCAATCCCTTTCCGACAGTTGTACCAAGCTCACGTGTCGTTGATATTATGCAAGAAAGAGCCTGCATAGTGCCACTCAGGTTCGGGGAACCCCCGAAATTTGACTCGCAACTGTCGCTTCGCCCTAATTACACGATCCTCGAAAACATGCTCGACCACGTAGGCGTCGGTCTCAATCAACCCTTCCCTATCCGTATAATAGTGCAAAGGCACTTTCTTGTCGTCCTTGTAAGGGACATAGGGCTTCCATCGCCGAGAAGTGTAGATCCCCTCCCTTCCTCGGATATTTACACGGTAGGTGCCCGGTGAGATGCGTCCGAACACTTCACAAGGGCCTTGCCAAACCCTTTCGAGCTTGCCATGCACAGGAGGTTCTACAATACGATTACGTACCCATACACGGTCCCCCGGCTTGAATGATTGCTCCCGATGTTTGGCCAAAAATTTGGCAAACTCCTTGGCATGGAGGTCTTCAAGGCGCTTTCGGACTTCAGCACGTTTGTCCAACATGCGACCAAAACATTTTCCTGCATCCTCAGCCCCATCCTGTAGGGATACGGGCAAACGATCCCCCCAACCTACAGGATCTCTCCCAAAAAAAAGTCGATGTGGGGAATACCCACTGACTGCCCCCGGCAAATCGTTCAAAGCCCAAAGGGCCAATGGCAAGCTTTCCACCCAAGAGTGCTTGCTGGAACCCCCACGCTGCTCAAGGTACTGCCTAAGTGAGTTTACAATACTTTGGACAGCTCGTTCAGCACGTCCGTTGCTCTGTGGTCTGTAGGCCACCGAACTGTGTTGTTCAACTCCACTCATGGCAAACAAATCCTTCAAAAATTCAGAGTTGATAATGGACGCATTGTCACAAATGAACTCTTTTGGCAACCCAAACATATGGACGCATCGATCCAAAAACAAAGAAGCAGCACTCTTACTGTCCAATCCCTTTTCTTGACAAGGGATTGCCAATACATACCCGGTTTGACGGCACAGGATGACCATGAGATAGTTCACCTTGTTTCCAGTGGACTTCTGCAAACACTCGGGCAATTTACAAAAGTCAATTGCAAGGAATGTGAAGGGATACTACGGAACAGGAGCAAATTCACATGTGTCGGGTTGCTTGCCACGCCTTGCCTTTGTGGTTGGACACTCATGACATCGCCCAAGAATTTTCGCAATGTCGGGTGACAGATTACGCCTACCTCTTGGCAAGTCGAAGGCAAGGCACCAAAATTTTCTATCAAACAACTCCACAGTCTTCTCCACCCGAGGGTGGTCATAAGAATGTCTTGCCACCATCACGTCTTCAAAAAGAGCTGCAGAACAGACAATCTTTCCCCTGAACCGAATCGTTTTTCGTCATCGTCGCATGTCATACCGTAATCCCCATAATTCGGGTTTGAGATGACTGGATCAGACTCGAAGTCCCAATCAGGAAACTCATCCCGATAATGCTCAGTCCAATCCTCATAGAGAATTTCGGACTGAGGTGGTATGTTCACCTTGGCCGCGGCACAAATGAGTCCTTCCGACTCCAGCCAATACCACAAATGACTCATCCGAGCTTGAAGATGGGCTGCATAACCAGAAACAGTCTCACTGGACCAATTAGCTGCACATCCCTTTACAGAAGCAATAGATGCAGCAAGCTCACTTATCTCTTTGTCCTGTTTGTCCCGATTGTCCTGAGAACTGTCGTGGAAACACTGCAGAATGGAGGGGATGATGAGCACTTAGAGCCTGCACCGGGGCATATCCAAGCCATTGGAGAGTTAAGACAGCCCCCACGGCAGTGATAGCATTGAGAAGTCCTGTATCCGAATGGACTTGCGTGTCTCTAGCCCGCTGGGCCAAACATTTTTCTTCCCTTTCCTTGAGTTCACGCTCTTGCTTCATGGACCCCTTTTGATCGGCATCACTGCCTTGAAAATTGGTGTCATCCGCCAATCCTGCCGGATATGCCCAGAAGGACAACCCATCGTCGACGGTGTTATCCTTGCCGGGTTTGTACACCACTTCAATGTGGTACCGGCTTAAAAGATCGTGCCACCGGCCACGGCTCCCCAAAGGCCCCGAGAGGGTACAAAGATCTTCTTTGTACCGGCTCTCCGAAGACTTCCGGTCGGTGTACACGGTGACTTTTCGTCCCCCAATCCAATTTTGAAATTTTAGCAAGCAAGAGACTAATGCATATGTCTCTTGCTCGCGGGTGCTCCAAGCTCTTTGTCCCTTCCCATCCCTGCCTTCAAGCTTGCGGCTAAAAAAAGCGCAAGGCTTCCACTCCCCTTCAGGGTTTTATTGTTCCAGGACAGCTCCGACTCCATGGTCGCATGCATCCACATGGATGCGATATTCACTGTCGGGCGATGGTATGTACAGCTCACACTCAGCACTGAGTGCTTCCTTCAACTGAGCAAAAGCACACTCCATCTCGGGCGTCCACTGGATACAATTACGCTCCCTTGGTTCCCTACAACATCCCTTACGACCATCTACCCCGGGGACACGCTCATACTTACCTTGCAGCGACGTCATTAACGGGGCTGCAACATTGGAAAATTTTCTTATGTAAATTGAATACCAATTTACAACCACCAAGAATCCCTTCATCTGCTTTGAGGTTTTAGGCTTGGGCCAATTGCGCACCGCATCCACCTTGGAAGGGCGGGACTACGCATTCCCCCATGTAAAACATGGCCACAATACTTGATTCTGTCCATAAAGAGATTACAATTCTCAAAGCGAACTTTGAGATGGCATTCCTCTAACTTTTCAAATAATTTAACCACGTGATGAAAGTGGTCTTCAAGGTATGCCTTTGAATCAAGTATTTTGCCCTTACCACAAAGCTTGGGTCGTGTCCCCGTGAGTAAATCATCCATGTAAATGTGTGTGTGCGGCTGTAGCGACTTCAAACAATCACTCACCATTCTCTGGAAAGCTTGGGGTCCTACCTTCACCCCCATGGGTAGGACCCTCCACTCAAATACTCCAAATGGAGTACAGAAGGCAGTGTATTGCCTACTGCACTCACTTGGAGGCATTTGGTGGAACCCATCCTCAAGGTCGAGGAGGGTCCAGAGCTGGTTTCCAGCCTGCTTGACAAACAAGTCCTCGACTACCGGCAACGGGAACTCGCAGCCGCGGAGTTGCGTGTTCACGTACCGATAATCAATGACAAGTCCCTATTTACTTGTGCCAGTTTTTGGCACAAGAAACCCCCGACTGACTCCATGGGATTGGCTTGGCACAAACCAGCCCTTTTCTTGAAACTCTTTTTTTTTTCAGGCATGGCCTCTTCCCCAAGGCCAACTGCACGAATGGGCTTGTCACCCTTCGGCTTAGCATCTGCAATTGGCTCCAAGACCCAAATCCCATTGGGACCCTGTTTGTCCATGCTTTTTTCAATCTCCGACCAATGATTACCTCCTTCCTTGAACACGGTATCTTTGAACCGGTTGTAAATTCAATCCCTATAATCTTGGCAATGTGGATGTTCAGCATCCGCCTCAATCACAGAACGCACACACCTATCCCTCGTCCTGAAAATGGTAACTGGATCACCTGAGATACCTGAAAAAGGCAAAGGGCGATCATTCGCCTTGAGAGACAGAGTTTGAGACTCCTCTGAAGTCAACTCGCTGGGAGAGGCATGTTGTAAACCTTTACTCCAATCAGAGATCCTGTCTTGAAGTGAGACCTTTTTTGTTCTCGGATGCACAAACGAGACCTTTGAAATTCGAGGCTCACACACTTCAGGAAGATCAGAGGAAGGGAGAGGATTACCACAATTTTGTTCAATGCATACTCTTTCAACCAGTCGATCCAGAGATTGCTCTTGTTCCTGACCTCTTAACTCCGTCATTGGATCATTTTCTTGAGACATGACTGGTGAGCAAGGGAGAATGGAATTAAGAATGGAATCATGTTCTTGAGACATGACTGGTGAGCAAGGGAGAATGGAATTTAGAATGGAATGAGGCGGCAAGGGTACAAGCCCTCTAGCCGCAGCTTGAACATGCTGCACCTTCCACGCTTTCCGACTCATCCCTACAAGTCTGCGAGGGGAGGTGACACATGGGGGCGCATGAGATTTGGTTTTCGTTGAGGCTTCCCAAACATTTTTGGACCAAGCTGTCGAGCGAAGACCCGGCCGGTTCCGATGATCTTGAGGAGGGGGATCAACATGTGATTTCTTGAAATCAGTCTGTCCCAGCCCTTCTTGATCACCCCCCAAAGGCATCAAAAATAATAACTCGTGCACCTAATTTCCCAGGACAACGAGGTGTACCTCCCTCATCACGGAAACACAATGCATCATGCGGCAAATCCGACCAATCAACCGTCACTTCACCGAGTCCTCAAAACCTTTCTTTGTTTTTATGGCGGGGAACAATCATGATCCCTCGACTTCCTTCCCATATCGCTTTCTCTGCAACTTGTTGCAGAAATTTATGCGGGCACATGACAAATATGGTGTCATCATGCCAAGGCTTGTTCAAACCTTGCGTGACTGCAGCTCCACCTTTAGGAGTGTTGACCCATACCCCGGCGCGCTTACCGGGGCGCTTGACTTTGGTAGTCGAGCGCGGATCTGCAAATGGGTAGCGCTGGGGTTGAAATTCATCTCCAGCCCAATCGGAAATGCGGTGAAACCATTGCGGATCCAAAGAGAACCGTCCTTCCTTATACACTTGTGGGTGTATGGACGTCCCTTTGGTTGGCGGCCTCGATGCTCCCGTGAGGGCCGCCACTCTACGCCAATAAAGCTGACGCCTTTCCTTGCGATCCTTTGGATTCTCCCTTGGGCGCCACTCCATGCATTTCCCGGAATCCTGGGAATCAAAACCTTGTCCTAATAAATTAGAACTCGAAATGGAAGACGATGTTTCAACTTGCTTAGCAAGCGCCTGCAGGGTTTCCAGTGTCTCCAAACCTTCCTCATCCCTAAGAAAGCCATACCGACCCATAAACCCGTCGGGTGGCACGTCAGGGCCCACCGAGCCCTCATCGGATGAGGGGCTCGACTCACATTGTGAGTCCAATTCAGCACAGTCCAGGTTGGGATCAGCTAGTTGCTGAACCCATCTCTCTATTACTGTCTCCGAGATCTCAAGATCCTTGACACATTCATCGGGAGGCAATATTTCTGGAACTGTCAATATCCGGTCTATTAGGGACTCAATGCTTGTTCCTTGAGTCGCCCTACAACTATGTGACGCACTTAAAGGAGGCGTACCCTGTTCCGGTAATTTAGGCCACTCACCAGGGCCCAACTTCTGAAAATGCGCATGCAACACAATGGCTTACATTTCAGAAATGGCAAATAAGCAAATGGGAGAGAGCAAAGGACCATCCACATGTCCAATGACCTTAAGAGAAAGCCATCGGGAAGGGGCACCTCCACGTGAGTTCTTCACTGGGAGGACAACACCGCTGTTCAATGCCGTCAGTGACCCAACCAACATTATTCCTATCAAACCCATAACTTGTGGTATTGAACACTCCACAACGCTTGGGCAAACCTCGGGAGGATTATTGTGTCCTCGCTCAAAAAAATTCATCTCGGCACCTTCACAAGTTGCCAATTCATGAGAAGAAACACCCAAAAGTGAATCATGCAAAGAAGAGGATTCATGCAACTCCTGTAGTTGCAACAAACTATCCGAAATATTGATAGTCACCAACTCTTCATGCACCTCAGTGGCGTTCAAGTTCTTGTCATCCACGCAAGACGTTGTAGCCCAGCCTTGAATAGGGCGGCACAACTGCTTGTCATGGTCCATCCCATTGACATCCACCTCAAGCTCCCGGTTGCCCGCCATGAGCGAAGGTGCCCGTGCCTCTGGAGGAGGACATTTATAATCAAAGTCATCCCATGGGCGCCCTTGACAAAGGTCCTCCACCAAAGCAAAACATTCCGGATCCGGTAGGACAACAAGTCCATACCGGGCAAAAAAAGGCAAACCAAGAATGGCTCGTGGGCCAACCGAGGCCAAATAACCGAAGCAATCGGCGCAGCACGCCATCACGACCTGGGAACCTCGTTGCACGGGGACAATGATATCGCTCCGGAACGCATGTTTTCCACCTTCCAACTCCTTTTCACCAACTCCGAGTAGTCGGAATGGTTGGGTGGCCACCTCCCAGAATTGTTCGGGGAATGGTTCCCAACCAGCAACCACAATCACCTCGTTGCCGGTGTCCCCAAGCAATAGTGCCTCTATTCGTTCCGAGGTCCCTTTGTGAGGGATACATATCCCCGGAACGATGACGCCCTTTGGAAGCTTCTTGGCATGCCCAGGTCGAGTCAGCACCCGCAAAATTTCCTCCTCGGCCCCACTGATTCGCAGAACCGGACGCGTACAATATCCCTCATCCCATGCCTGGGCTTGGTTTACCCACATAATAGGGCATACAGTCGCCGGTGAGGGACCCATATCCATACCAGCCTGGTCAATCTTCTTGGATTTCCAGCGTTGCCGGCGACTTTCTCAGTTGTGTCGCTTACCGAGCCGCCCCTCGGCCTTGGCTTTCTCCCGCAACTCCGGACGGAGCGCCCAACAATCCTCCGGCGGATGCCACGTGCTCCCGCAGCCCTTGCAAGGCGGCAACTTCCCACCTTTGTGTGGTCCTTTTCCTTTGCCACCTCCTTGCGCAGCGGGCTTTGCTTGGCCGCCCTTCCCAATTTTCTTGCATTTGAGTTTGTCCTGGAGCCACTCGGGTGGTTTGTGAGGATGCAAGACCCAAGAATCCTCACGGCTATGTCTTCCCTTGCCACATGCCGGGCATTTTGGGATGGAGCTCGCACCTGCGCCTGCTCGTTCTTACATAGCCAACACCTGGGCTGCGCATATTTCTTGAATCTCCACAATGCTCAACTGCGGGTCAGCTTGTTCTTGATCTTGGTGACCTTCGGGATCCTCGGCGTTGTCCATGTCCTCGACTCCTTCCATGCCCCGTACCTTGCCCGATCCATACTTGTTCCCGGTCCGTGGAGGAGGCACTTGGGGCTTGGGTTGCGGCGCTTCTGGGATGGCATACCCAAGCCGCTGCATGATGTGCCCCTTCTTGATCGCCAATTTGTGGCGGGACATGCGGGGGTTCATCACGTAGACGATCATCTTGAGGTAGTTGAATTTCAGCCCAACTTTGGTCTCCTCCTTGATGATTTCCTTGAGCAACCCATCCACCTTCATGGTCGCGATGACGTCCAATAGCCTATCCTTCGCCTACCGTTGCGTGATTCCATCGCGAACGCGGCGGCCCAAGGCTAAAAATTGTTCAACAAAATTAATAAAATCACGTGGTGTTGGAGTTAGTGAAGACGGTTTGACCGTGTGGAAGGCCTCCAAGATCATGTCGTCGTTCGCCTCCGTGAAGACCTCCTCCGTCACTTCCCTCAACAAATCTTGGTACCGGAATGGGTACCGGTTCACCATCTCGTTGAGTGGGTTGGACCGGGTGGCGGGAATAAGAGAAAGCAAAACTGCTCTTCTCATGGCGTCCGTCAACCCGTACATGCAATCGCGCTCCCAAGCACGAAAATCCAAAAACCACTTAATGGCCGTGGTCCCACTTCCATCCCACCGTGGGGCAACGGATATTCCTTGAACGTCCCCAAAAGTTCGCGGGTCCATCACCGGGGTTGCCAGCCTCCCATGGACCCCGGGAGGAAATAACCGCGGATCCGTTCCTTCAAGTTGTGGCTCTTCCCAGTCGAACGGAGCGTGCAAAAGTCATTCTGGGCAGACTTCATCAAACGCCATTACACGTAGAATTCCCGAGGGCTTTTGTTTCGGAAGCCCAATCCCATCCTTGAGAGATTCTTGTCGGTTGAACAACTGAAACACCATCCGCGGCATAAACCAACCATCACCATCCGCCTCGAAGTACCGGAGGTCCAACCCGGCGCAATGCCGCCAATCACTCCCCATGCCAGGCTTGGTGTGTCCCTCGTGGGTGCAGTTTCCACTCCTTCCACCACGTGAGGCTCTACCCCGGCTGGCTCTGCTAGCACTACACAATCCCCATATATGGGCCAACTCCTTAAAACCCGTTTGTTTTCTCTGTTTTCTGCTCTTTTGGTGCCCTTTGCTACCTTTCATTGAAACGGGCACCCTCAAAATATACACAAAAATGGTATTATACATGAAAAATGAATTTTTGACCTCAAATACACCCTCCATGGGGTTTGAACCCACACTCTACCAACCTTAGAGTTGTGTTTTTCCTCTAAGCTACGACCTGTCGTCGACGATCTCAGAGAAAACCGTAGTATAATAAAAAATTCCGAAAATTGGTACTCCTTACATGCTCCAACCACTATTAACCTCCCATGCTCTTAAAACCGGTCACGCGCTCACTGAGTTGTTCAACTAGTGACTCGCTGTACCCAGAGCTTTGATTTCTGATGCAATCCAAAATGTTTTAAGGATATAAATTTTAGCAAAATGACAGAAGGAAATGAGACACTGGATTTTCACGAGTTCGTGCTGAAATTGCCGGATTCGGCGTGGAACCTGAGTTCTGAGTCGTTGGAACATGCAGCACAGTTGGCAAAGGAAGGCGCAATGAGTGGTCTCAGTCCTTGGCAGGCAGCGTCACTGTATTCCAAACTTAGAGGAAAGAAAACACTGGCCACTGTCAAAGACACGATGGCCTTGGTTCGTGATGCCTTACTCACCTTAAAGGGCGACGACATTGGCAGAACAGGAACGTCGTCGCATCGCGAAGACGTCTTCTTGGCATGCGAAACTTTGAGCGGTCCCAAGGACCACGCTGGCCCCGCGTCGGACAAGGAGTCCACGTTCGTGTGGCGCGATGAGGTTCTGTCGCTTCCTTCACGCTTGTCTGCACTCCTGGAAGAGCGAAAGGTTTTGCAAGACGAGTTTCGCAGAAAAAAGATGTTGAAGCACCTTCCAGTGTTCGACGAGTTCCAAAGGGCAGCTGTTAATAACGCGCCAACGCACAAACATCCAGCGGACGCGGAGAAGCGTCGTTGGGAACAACAGGTAAAAGACGCCATGCGAGTCCTGGGAGTAGTCTTAGCACGCGAAGATGACACAACGGTAGCTCCGGAAGCACCTGTGTCATTGGTACTATGTGAACATTTGTTTGCAATGTTGGGTGCGTTGGACTACAGCATCCAAAGCTCCCGGCGAGTGGCAGTAGATAAACGGTTTGAACAACCTGCGATTGCACCAGAGTTACTCTCGAAGGATGACATGTCACTACTTCAGTCGCGCAACAAATTACAAAAAGACCTGAGAGGCACGCGTTTCTCCCCTTACTCGCATCGTAGTTCTTTCCGTTCGTTTTCAACACGAGGTCGTTTTGATCCACGGAGATCTGGCAAAGGAGGCAAAGGCAAAGGTAAGGGTTTCACCCAAAGATTTGTGCCACGTAACGACAAGTTAGATGAGCGACCACAGCAGTAGCTTGACTGTAGAGGATTTATTGGCGCCAGCCGTGTGCGTGCCACCGCCGATCCATCCCCACATGCCACTCTATTTGCGCTGTCGTGCTCAATTGCATGAATGGGAAGCGTTGAAGGACACATACGCGGCGTCAGTGATTCGCAATGGGCTGCAGCTTGATTGGGTTGACGGTTTTGATCCGGATCGGCCAACCGACGACTTCCGTCCTCGTTCTTCCCACGCAGAGGTAACCGACCCTGAATTGGTAAAACACGTGTTGGATGCAGTGCAACAGGGTTGCATGGAACGCGTCGAGCGAAAAGACATTAAGTGTTGTGCAAGTATGTTCGCAGTGGACAAAGCGTCAGACGAGGCACATCCTGAGGGAGGCCGTCGACCTATCACCAATTTGAAGAACGTGAACCAGTTTGTACAGACCACCTATTTTCGTTTGGTCACTCTGTGGGGCATTTTACCGTTCTTGAGACCCGGTCAGTATGCTTGCAAAATTGACTTGAAAAGTGCTTATTTTCACATGGGTATCCATCCGCGGGATCGACCTTGTTTGGGGGTCTACGTCGACGGTGAATTTTACAGGTGGTGCGTTTTGCCGTTTGGATTAAACATTGCACCACGGGAATGGCAACGCCTCATGCAACCAATTTTAAATGCCGTGCGCGAACGCGGAGCACTCGTTTGGGTCTACTTGGACGATTGGCTCATCATTGGCAATACTTACCGTGAATGTCTGTAACACACACGTTTTTTGGTACAACTTTTGCATCGGTTGGGTATATTGGTCAATGTCCCAAAATCATGTTTGGAGCCGTCTCAAGAAATTATAATGCTTGGTTTTATGCTAAACTTCAGGGAAGGATTCGTCGCGGTACCTCCAAAGCGCCTACAAGCAATTTTTCGGGACGTGAACAGACTGGCACACAGTCACACACCATCAGTGAGGCGATGCGCCTCCGTTCTTGGAAGAATCCGTTCCTTGTTGTTCGCCATGCCCCATATCCGACTCCTCAGCGACGCCCTGGCGGTGCACGTGGCGGTGGCAGTCCAGGCTGGCTGGGAGGCAGACGTGGCGCTCCCGGAGCGCACGTCACGTCAGTTGATGGATCTGGCGGACGAGTTACACCAGTGGAAGGGACGCACCTTCGTAGTTTCCATGGGTCACGTCAGGGACATGTACTCGGACGCGTCAGATCTGGCGTGGGGCGGAGTCCTTCAAGGGAATGCCCAAGCAGCGTTCGGTTGGTTCCTGAATCGAGAGGAACACATAAACGTCAAAGAGTTCAGGGGAGCCCTACTGACTATTCAAGCGTATGCGCTGAGGGACAACACGCTGCGATTTTTCACCGACTCAATGGTCCTTTACTGGTATCTCCGCAAGTGGGGAGGTCGCAAGCCGCGGTTCAACGCATTGATTCTCCAACTGTGGAATTTTACACAAGCCAATCGCATCGAGATTCAACCGTTTTACGTGCACACCTCGCTGAATCAGGCGGACATTTGGTCTCGGCTTCGTTGGACACCGTCGGAGGCTACCTTCCCGTCGGACGTGTTGACTTGGATCCTGGAGGAGTTCAAAAGTTGGATTCAGCCGGAAATCGATTGGATGTCAAGGAGTTCCAATGCGGTGTGCAGCAAGTTCGTCAGTCCGTGTCCTCAGCCGGGGGCTTACGCCATCGATGTCTTCTCCCAGAATCTAACTTTACTTTCACCGGGGTGGGTCTTCCCGCCGTTCAAGCACATACCTCAGTTGGTCAACAAAGTGTTGGAGTCACCAGGGGTGAAGGTTCTCATGGCTCTGCCGTACAGGCCGCGCGAGGTTTGGTGGAACCTATTGATGAAACACGTGAAGTTCGCAGTGAACACGTCGGAGTTCCGTTTGCAAATGCCAGACGGCACGGAGACACAGCCACGTTTCGTGTTGACCTTGGCGTATGTTTGCGTGAATACTATCAATTGCGAGGAGCTACCAACGAAGAGGCGACGCTTATCATCAATGAAATCGGGAAGGACACCTTGAAACGTTACAATTCTGCGTGGCACATGTTTGGTACGTTCTTGTTACAAGACGCGGCGCTTGCTCCACTGTTAAAGGTGGAGCGCTTTGGTCAAATCCCACTGATGACGGTGGCGGTGCAACTTTTAAAGTTTTCACGCACGCATTCTTTAAGTGCTGGGCGTATGGCGTATTCAGCAGTGTGTTTATTCCCGTGCTTTTCGCAACTACGTTTCGAGGGTATGCTACGCAACTTGAAACGTGACTGGTTCGTCAGTGTTCCTCATTATCATCGTTTCTATGATGTACGGCGTCTTATACAAGTCATGCATCAGCAACCTGTGGAGACGGAAGCTCAGCTGCGCTTGCAAGCCATTTTGTCCTTGAGATTCTTTGCCTTGTTCCGAGGCGTTGATCTGGCGCGATCACGTAGGGATATCCAACGCGCTGCTCAGCCTTGGTTCATTTCTGCTAAGCGAAAAGGGAGGAGATACTATGCACGTTATCCTATTCACAATGTTACGCCACCGTCAATTGATCCGCAGCGCTGCTTAGCGCGTTATTTGGAGGCTACTGGTGATTACGAGGGTTCTGAGATTTTTGTGTCCCTACGGAAGCCACGGAAGCCTTTATCATCTGATACCATCAACGGTCTCACTACTCGCTGGTTAAGGAAACACCTACTGGAATTGGGGGAACTGGAGACGGATTCGTTTTCCGCGCATTCTACACGAGGAGCAGCAGCAACTGCACTAATCTATCTTGGCGTGGAGCCGCATGTGGTAGCAGCATTGGGTGATTGGTCCTGTTACGATACATTCAGAAAGTTTTACGACAGGACCAGAGCTCTGTTGCGCATCGCGCAAGTTCTGGTCCCTCCTGATCTGGCGACTGGAGAAGCGGCGCGCGCTTCGCGCCTGGCGATTAATTAATTCTTATATAAGGGTTCAGTTCACGGGAGCTCAGTCTTCCGTTCTGTTGCCCATATATGGGGATTGTGTAGTGCTAGCTGAGCCAGCTCGGATTTATCCGAATAGGTGAGGAGGAAAGAAGAGATGGCGAAGCAATAGCACTACACAAGACACATATATGCCCACCCTGTCCCTCCCTTAAGTTCTTCGCTCACCGTGAAAAGCAGTTGACACTTGGGTCGTCGGTTGCCACGGTTTTAAGAGCATGGGAGGTTAATAGTGGTTGGAGCATGTAAGGAGTACCGATTTTCCAAATTTTTTATTATACTACGGTTTTCTCTGAGATCGTCGACGACAGGTCGTAGCTTAGAGGAAAAACACAACTCTAAGGTTGGTAGAGTGTGGGTTCAAACCCCATGGAGGGTGTATTTGAGGTCAAAAATTCATTTTTCATGTATAATACCATTTTTGTGTATATTTTGAGGGTGCCCGTTTCAATGAAAGGTAGCAAAGGGCACCAAAAGAACAGAAAACAGAGAAAACAAACCGGTTTTAAGGAGTTGGCCCATATATGTGTCTTGTGTAGTGCTATTGCTTCGCCATCTCTTCTTTCCTCCTCACCTATTCGGGTAAATCCGAGAAACCCCGGTCATCCGACCGCATGGATGACCAGTCATTCTCGGCCGGGGGGAAAGTCAAAACCCAGTAGGCTTCCCTCAGCCCGTTCTTCCCGCGCCGGCACTCCAAAAACTCGGACTCGTGGTTCAGGCTTCGGTGTCAGTGTTCAGATTCCAATTTGATTCACCGGTGGTGTACCCGCATGCTTCAACAATTGGTATTTGTTCTCCAAGGACTCCAATTTTCTTTGTAATTCACCAATGACATGAGAATCCGACCTCATCCCTTCGGGTGGACCGCCATGGGGTCGGGTCCGGATCTCCTCCCCGAGCGCATGTAGCTCATGCTCACTTTGTTCCAAACGGGTCAGGAGCAATCGCACCTGTAACTCCAGGGCCTCAACCTTGGCCAATTCCGGCTTGGGCATAGTTTCCCAATGGTGCATTCGGCCCGTGAGCGTGGCCACTTGTGTACTGGTGCTCTCCAGGTTCGCCGCTATGCGTCTCACCTCCGTTGCGGGCACCGTCGCCTCTCCAACTTCCCCTGTGGATGTTGACGAAACAGAGGGGTGCTCCAAGTTGTGTACCCGATTGGTAAGCTGGGAATAGAATCGTTGTGGCTTTCCACCATTGCTTCCACACCATGCACCCGTTTTTCGGCATCCTCAAAGTTGAGACCTATCCGCCGGAGTTCCTCGGCCATGTTGGTGGTGACCCGGTCACAATTCAACACCTTGCCTTCAAAACTGTTCAATTCCTCAACCGATTTGTCCAATCGGGCCCGGTATGAACTCAACCCAGTTACTTCATTCAACACTCCCTCCACTTGCCGTTTCAACTCATTGGTGGCTTGCTCCCACCCTTGGCGAGAATTGTCCACCTTCGCCTTAAGTGCTTCAGCAACTTGGCGATATTCCAAAGCGGCTGCAGTCGCTTGTTCTAAAGTCAATTGCATTTCCGCTCTCTTCGAGTCCAACCGGGATCTCTGGTCCTGCACCTCGTTGTTTACCTCATTCAACAATTGTCCCAATGCCTCTACCCGCACCGTCAAGGCTGACCGATCTACTTGTACTCCCCGCGCATGGAGTTCAAGCTCGCGAGGGAGGGCTTGGATGACCTGGCGAATTTCGGAAATCGCAGAAACCGCCTCGAAAATAAAGTTTTGGGGATCGTTCAACGCACCCGTTAGCTCCTCAACCTGCGCCGGCAAGGTTGCTAAATCATGAGTGTCCGGTGCCCACTCCGGAATCAGAATCCTTTCGTCTGCCTCACCGAATTGATTCACCATCCGAATCCTCTCAAAGCATCGGTATCCCCATGGTGCGGATTCCATGTTGGTGTCTTCCTCAACTGGGTAGGCTGGCTGGCCCTGCCTAAGCCCAAATGCCAAGTCTAAAGAAGACCCAACCGTCAACTCATGCCCTGTCGCATAGTCGGAACCGGATTCCTCTGGCCGTGCTGTGATCATCCCGATCATGGCCGTGACCTCTCCGAGAGTCATCCCGCTGCCCGTGTCAGAGCCGTAGGCTAAACTCCTGCCCGGGTAAGCCTCTGCTACCAACAATTCGCCCTCAAGGTGACTTGAACCGAGTGAATCTTCCATTTTTCCCAATTTCCAACCAACCAAATTTCGAACCAATAAAACCAGCAAAGATTTCCAAGCTCACAACCCACTCAAGTCCCTCAGAGCACGGCAATGACACAAAAAATTCCAATTGAAAACCCAATGACGAAATGACCCTAGAATCCAATACAGTCCAACAATGATGCAACCAAAAGTTCACCAATTGTCCACAAAAGCTCACAAATGAGCCATGGTCCAACACCGGTCAAACACGGGTCCACTAATCCACACGGGGCGAGCACGGGCAAAGGTAGGTCCAAATGGTTCCTGAATGGTCCACCCTTAAAAAAAAGAAAAGAATTCACAAGCGCGAGTAAGACTCAACCTACTCTTCCGGTCGGACCACATGCAATGCACGGACGAGGAGTTCATGGGCACGGGCATTATTCTATGGACTTGAGTCATGCATGCAAAAGTGGAAACCAAAATTCACACTACTTGTACACGCCGACATGGATGGTCTCACCGGGCGTGGAGGAGAGGAAAGAAATAATCGACACCACCGTGGGGCCATCCCTAAAGAGCAAATGATTCACACTTGAGTCTCCGGACGTCTTGACTACACCAACATGAGGGAAGGAAGTGCACAAGCACATACATGGTCACGTGGGTCATGTAAACGCACCAACAAAGGCACCAAACCATGACCCGGTTAGCTCTTAGGATCAACAACTAATCTAAACCAAATTAGCAAATGAGCAATACACCATAGACAATGAGATCCACCTCTTGGCAAAGAAGCACACAATAGGCCAATGGCCTCCCGGGCTACTCATGGGACCTAACCTCCACCCAAAGAGAGCACGTGCATGGAGAGATGATCCAACCCAAAGAGAGCAGGTGCATGGAGAGTTGGTCTCACCCCGGAGAGCCGGAGAGAGTACATGCATCGCCTAACCAGGCCCGAGAAGAGATATTCCCCAACCAAATCCCTTCAGAGAGATTGACCTATCCACCATGAGAGAGGGCATGCATGGGGAGAGAGTTTCGCCTAGCCTTGACCCAAGAGAACATGCATATGGAGAGAGCTTCGCCTAGCCTTGACCCCAGAGAGCATCCATGCACTTGGAGAGAGAGTGGCCAAAGCTCGACCAATGCCTATCCTTGAGTCTAATTATAAGACAGCAAAACCGCGGCATGTCTTAATTGGATAACTCCCAAGCCACGGGCACTTGAAAAAAAGTGAAAGAGCCAAAGAGTCTCAAAGGATCAAAGACAACGGTCACATGGCATTAAATGCTCATTTTACCTCTTGAGGAATATGATGAATTGGAAGAGAGCGGGAGAGTGAGGGAAAGCACCAAATCCACCTTGGGGAGAGGAGACACTATATGTTCACCTTGACCATGGAATCGTGGGCACCACCAAGTTTGAGTCACAGCATGAATAAACCATGCATGAATGACAAATGCAATGTCAACTCTTAGAATGAATGCATGAAACCTCAAAAGCAAATATGGTGTGGCACCCCAATGGAATCCAACTGCAAGGCAACAACCAATGTATCCCACGACCAGCGGTGCGCCTACCTTAGCCACTTCCACTTCAACTCCTCTTCCACTAGGACTCCTCCAGCTTCCAGGGACTCGTGATCACCCATACACGTAGGCATGGCACTGCCGAAGCAGATGCGCCCATTAACGTGTACCATTCTCCTCTCAAGTGCAAGCACCCAAGGGCGACAGCCGGTGTGCGCGGAGCCACCACACCAGGGTTTTGCCAGACTTGAATTCGGGCCTCCTCTCTTCCACTCGAGTCGCCCTAGCTTCCAATCGGTATCCATTTCGGTAACAGGGTAGATCTAACACTATTAGCACCAACTGGAAAGGTATTCGATTGGCTGATCTGCATTACGGCGCGACCAAAGACGGCGCGCGCGCACACAGAGCAGCAGCCAATCGATGAATCGGAAATCCAAATAATGTTAGAACAAATGCTGGCCAACCGCGGAATTGAAAAAAATCAATGCAACATCAAAAATCCAAAGACAGAACTGAAATCTGCAATCTGAATTCATTCTTGGATCGAAATCTGAGATTTGAATCAAATGCTGAGATCGCATAATAATTTACACCTGAAATGGCACACAAGAAGCAACATGAGTGTGCAAAGGAGAAGTGGGCAACAAACATGGATTCTTCACATGGCTATGCCCCAAGTTTTACATCTGCGTGTAAATCCAGGAATTTGAAAATTCCTGTAATGAAATAAAATTGCGTAAAAATGTGCATTTAAGGCGCATGGAGATTCCGGACCGGTGTGTGCCTTCAGAAAAATTCTAGGCCGTCATTTGACGGATTTTGGTGTTTGCGTCGATCAATGCGTGTTTGTCAGTTCCCCAACCCTTCGTTGCTTCTCTGCAGATATCCTGGAGCGCAAACAGTGGAGTAGGCCATGTTCTGGCCGAAAAACTGACTGTCGGACCACTGTCCAGAATCCCAAACCCGCATGAGGGTAAATTAATTTTCAACGCCACTGAGGACAGATCAGGTCAGACAGCAGGTTCAACGAGACCCCAGACAGTGTGCCCTGATCGTATCCTACGTTGGGTTTTGCGTATTGCACTGGTTTTTGCTGTCTGGAGGGAGAGGAGTATGCACACATGAATTGGCATGCCCGTTCTAACCCCGTACCCAGCCACAGCTGCCCCAGCGACGCCAATGATCGCAGTGGGAGCTGTAGGTGTCTTTTATTACTGAGCAAAACTGGCAACTGCCCTGATGCAGCGCCTTCTTTCTCATGTTAGGGATGTTATATGAAATTTTAAAAAGATGTTGAAGCCATGGGGAGGCCAAGAAAAATTCCCTTTTTCCTTTAAAATGCGACAGTGGTAACCGCAACAGCACAAGGGGGGAGTAAGAAAAAGTGTATTTCCCTGCCAAAAGGTTAGCTTTAGTTGTTATAGAGAGGCCTAGAGGCATAACAGATTTTTATCTTAGTATTGACCTAACCAAAAGGGGTGATAAGACATTTTGACCTATATAACCAAGCATTGAACTATGGATGTTGTGTGGACCCCTGACCCCCCAACTGATTGGACTTATACACCAGAAAGCTTTTATGAATCTTTCAGCCCTTGATGTGCCTCTCCTGCTGCTTGTGTAACGGCAGCAGTGACAGCACTCAATTATACACTGATGTGATCAGAATTTCAATGATTCTCAGATGTACATTAGTGCAGTAAATTTTCGGCTTGTTTTTATGTTTTCCGTTCGCCGCCGGATGTCGCCTGTGAGCGCGCGTCGAGTCGCATTTGTCTTTCGTGATTTCCCAATCGGATTTATTTGAATTTTTTCGAATGATTTCACGTTGTGTCATTATGTGCGATGAATGCGCATTGAGATTCTATGTCTGCTCCATTTTTGTAGACCGGGTTTTCGTACTCTTCATATTCCACCATGGAGTTCAAAGGACTTACAAGTGCTTCGCATATGTCGCTCCCAGAGGCTGGATATGGGTCCGAAGAGGGTTATGTGGGTTCGGAGATATCAGGGGCAGTGTCGGGCGTTACGACCCCTGGGGCATCAAGGCTACAGGCTTCGCAGTTACAACTAAGATCAACCACTATGCAGCGGTTACATGGTAGCAGAGGAAATCATGACTCTGCTTCTGGAATCTCCACTGATACTCTGAGATCGTCGGACTTTAGCGGGGCTATTACTCGTTCTGGATCACTGCGTGTTCCCCCTGAGGTTACATTCGTGGCATCTCCCCAGCAAGCCGAGGATCAACCTTCAGAGTGCCCTTACTGTGGCCATAGGCATTGGCCTGGAGTTCATACCTGTGCTGATTGTTGTATGAACGCCCCACCCAACCTTAAACCCGGTCGAGAATCTCCCTCCTCGAGTGAATCTGGTTCCTCCTCTCACGCTTTGCCTGATCTTTAAGACAGCAGCAGCGAAGGAGAGCAGTCTGACACTGGAATTAGTGGTGATTACTGGGAAAACCACTTCCAGCAGATTTGGAATGAGGAGTTCCTGCACAGGCAGAATTGGCTGCTGGCGGAGGCGGGCTATCGTGGCCGCCTGAGGGACTGGTTCAGGGCGTCGTGCCAGTTCCTCGGGGACAGCGGCCGGTCGAGATTCGACGCCCAATTGCAGGGGCAAGAGGACTGGGAGGAGCTGATGGACCAGTTCGACCACCAGGCCGCCGTGATGGTGCAGATGGCCATCATCGCCGAGGAGAGACGCCAGAACGTGCATCCGCACGCTGGTCCGTCGGGCGCCTGGGGTCGGAACGACGACGAGGTCGACGAAATGAGGTGTGATTCGACACATTCGCACCTCTCCAGAGAGCAATTGTCCAAACTCCCCAGCTCCACCTCCAGTGTTGACACTTGGGTCGACGAGGTGAGAAGCAAAGGAAAAGGGACGAGATGCCCTTCCTGTGGCGAGTGCGCCAAGGACTGCTCCTGTCGAAGACAGATTTCGTCGCTGGGGAACAGGGTGAAGGAGCTGAAGAAGGCCGCCAAGGAGAAAAAGAGGGATGATGACAGCAAGTGGAAGGAGATGGAGCAGAAGCTGGAGAAGCTTACGGATCTGGTACAAAATCTGAGCACTACTGGGCTCACTGGACCAGCGCCTACAATGGCAAGCCACCCAGCACCTACCTCTTCAGCTGCACCTACATCCACACCTTACGGCGTTCCACATTCTCCAGCACCCCCAGCTTTTACTGGTCACATCCCAGCTTTTACTGGAATTTCTGGTATCCCCCCTACTGGATTGGGAAGTCCTATTGGGTTCAATCTGGGTACCGAAGGAGGAGAATCTTCGTCGGAGAGGTCTGTACTGTCTGTTGGTACTGTTGGAGACATTCATGGAGAAGCAAGGACCACCGTGAAGGAGCGATCAATGGCTTTGAAGAAGAAGGACCGGCAGCAGAAAGAAAACGAAGCCAAGATCAAAGAAAAGCAGAAGAAATTGAAGGAGATGAGGCTGCATCAAGCACAACCAACGCCGTTCGTGCAGCCTACTGTGGACCAGGCGTTGCTGGCGGCCGCAATTGCACAGGCACAGGCAATGGGAAGCGCCGCTGTCAACCCGGTGTTCGTCAATCCGGTTGGCACAGCCACAAATTGCAACCTGAACCACCTGCTGAACCCGTTGCACATGAGGCTTCGAGGGTCTGTAATGAAGCAGCCGAAGTTCTCTGGGCACCCCAATTACTGGGCTTCGTTCGAACGACAGTTCATGGTGTGGCTGCAGACGGAGAAGCTGGACAAGGAACTCTGGATCCTTGGGTTGATGGATTGTTTGACTGGCAAACTCAGAGAAAGTACCTATAATCTCTATGTGGAAAGACAAAATCAAGGAGATCCCCTGACGTATGAAGAGCTGTACCGAAGTCTCAAGAAGAAAGGCTCTCGACTTCCTGAAGATCATTACAGGAACCGTCTGGAGAACTTCAGGGCGATCAAGAAATTATTTCTGGAAGAGATCCAAATAGCAAGGCAAGATTGGGAGTTTTTGGTGCAAGAGGCGGAGGACTCTGGAGAAGGACTTTCTGAAGGCGAGATGAAGAAGATCCTCCTGAGCAAGCTCACGCCAGAGACCAAGCAGAAGATCGGGGACTCTCAGGCGGACCAAAAAGTCCTGGGCAACTGGGTTGAAGTCCGAGGATTGCCAGAGACTATGGCAAAAATGGCAGTTCGTGAGTTGCTACACTCTATTAGTGCTACTGGATTGAAAGACATCACTATTCGTGAGGGCAGATGGAGAGTTGGTTTCCACGATTCTGAACAGTCGGAGTTTTTCTGCAGCATGGTGGATGGAAAAGTGAAGTATAAGGGAACAGTTTTGAAGGTACAACCGTGGATCTTCTCGTATGGAGTCGAGCAGATCTGGGACAAACTTGAAAAGTTTGCAAACTTAGAACTGAAAGTGCTGCCCTAGGTCGTTGATGGTGCCGGAGGGCTCAGGGCCGGCAAGACCGGGGGGGCAGGCACGCGAGGAGTCGACCTGAACGCTGCTGTTGGGGGCAGAACCAGATACACGGACACCAACGGAGGCGAGAGCGGCAACAACGGAAGCAAGATCCATGCTGATTGTTATCCGGCAAAAAATCCCAGTCTATGAAGAAAATTGATGCGGATTATCCTAAGTACATCTGAGTGTCCATATCTGTCTGAAAAGATTTATATAAATCCGATTGTGAAAAAATATTTGGCCGATCTGGCTCGCGCACGCGCGTCAGCGGCAAATGGCGATTCCGGGTAAATGATCGGAACGCGGCGGATTTACGATGAATGGACCGCGGAATCAGATCCGGCACATCAGAAATATATAGGTCTGATCCTGAGACTGAGCTGCGGGGCGGCGATTCCGCCGAAGCAGAGAAAATGACCAAAATGTAGCCAATCTGGGGCAGATCTGCTAAAATCTGAGCAGATGGGGGTTAGCTGCACTTACACTCCCCCTCCAAAAACACACTGGGGTGTGTCGCTACGTCAACGAAGAACGTAGTGCGGGTAAGTCCCAGAAAAAAATAGAAATGTAGCCTCGATGGGGCGAAATCTGCTTGATCTGACCTGATTTGGGCTGAATTGGCACTGAATCAGGATGGATGAACCTGAAATAAGACAGAATGAGGAGTGACGAACAGTCCTCCGTGCAGTAAAACATTAGGTTAAGGGCTAAAAAGCATGTAAACGGATCGAGAATCGATACCAAACCATGCCCTGGTTAAGAATGAGGTAGATTATTGGTGGATTGAGTGGGGGAATCAAGAAATGGAGTGACATCTCGGCGCTCTGGCACAGTTTAGCTGTCGCGGGTACGCTACGGTGTCCTCCACGTACTCTACATCGTGTTACTCCCGCTTTTCTCGTTCTGAAAAGTGCAGCATGTGCTTCAGATTTGGCGCATCTGGTGGATGATCACAAGATTCAGCAAGATTGAGAATCAATTTGAGCAGAGATGAAGGAGATGAAACAATCACAGAGAGGGAAAACAAATACAAATGTAGTCTGCAGGCCCTAAGTGAACAGAAAAACATCAGCGTCAACTAAGTTAGGCAAAGCCGTAAACAGATCTTCGAGGAATGAGAGGAGATGACAAGGAAATCAACCTAAACTGTCCTAAAGTGAGCAATTTCTGGGCAAATTCCTTAAGATGAAGGTGGAATGAAGCGGAATGTCTAGAACTGAAACTACTAACAAAGGTACTACGAAGGTGTTTAGACTAGAGTTAATATATATGTCGTTTATTCAGCTCAATTGTGCTTTCCGGCACGTTGGTTCGCGAGCATCCAACAGATTCCATGAAAATGTGGATCATGTGATGATGCATCATGATGGGACATGATAGCCCTGGATCCTTGGCATGTAATGCGCCGAAGGTTCGCTGAAGGCGCTTTACTGACAGTATATACCTGAGAGACACCGAATAGCCCTTTATTTACAGTGGCGGCGGTGTCAATCGACTTGGACAAGGCCCATCTTTCGATTGAGTCCCACAAGACACTTGGATTCACCATTTTCGACAGTTTCAGGTCGGATTGAGCTCACATTGGCGTGTGCCAAAAATACACCGAAGCTTACGGAAGCTCTGAGGTCTGAGAGGTTGCTGTTAGAAGTCCCTAGAGCTCCTATAGGAAGGTTGTCTGAACAATTGACGTCGGGGTTTTGCACAACAGTGGCAGAATCATGGACAAACCTGAGGAATTCAAGGTAAATTGAAGGAATCTGGATCTGAATCTGGACTTTGGCTTCAGCATCACGGCAAATGAAGATAAGATCTGTGTTCCTGGCGTCGCATCTAGTGCAGCCAGTACTACAGGGGGTGCCTGTAGGGGTGAATGTCGCTGCGCAGCGTTTTTACTATGTACATTTGCTTCCATCTGCACGAGTAGCCAAATTCTAAAGATGCACAGACCAACAGAGACAAGATTACCCCGAATCTGCCTGAATTAAGCCTGAGTTTGGTTTTTTCTGGACACGGCAGCACACTCCGTGGCTTTCGGCAGCGTATCTACGCCTTGTCTGCCGAACGGAGACCAAAGAAAAGTTGATTGACGTCAAATTATCAAACATTCGCAGTTCTCCACATCATGTCGTAATCAGGAAGAATGAACAGTGGATTGAGCAGAATGTGGTTTTATCAAGTCGTCAGAACACTCACATTGGAATAAGTGGTCGACGGGGCGAGGCTGGAGCTTTTGTAGGAGGTGGACATGCAAGGGTTTCGAACCTACACCCTTGAGCCCTAGCGACGAGTGCCATGACGCCCTGGACTAGACGACTGTTAGCCAATCTAGGGCGCCGGCGACTCAAGTCTTGGGATGGCTTCCTCAATTTGGCCAAGCACGAATACATGTGACCACCAACCTGTCTGCCGGGGCCCTCGTACGGCTTGGGCGCTGTAAATCGGCGGCCGAACTTGAAGCTTGGTCTTCATTTGGCTCCTGGGCTGGCCTGACCGCAGGAGGGGGGATCGACGGATCAGCCCTGGAATGTGGCTGCTGAGGGCCGTAAAAGGCTGGATCTCGATTCACCACAGGTCTTTTTCCGTCGCTCTCCACCTGTCTGTCTGGTTTCGACAGACAGTCTGTCAGGAGTACGCCAATTTCGGGGTGCTTCTTGACGAAGTCGATGAACCCCTTGGTGTACCCATGGACAAAAGAATGGGCTGGTTCCCAGTTGTTGTGACTGGAATCAAAGCCCCTCCACTCACATAGAAATTCCCATTCGCCCTTTTCGTCACGTCTTGCTTCTAAAATCCTCTTGAGTTCGTACTTCCCCCCTTCGATGACCCGATCGGACAAAAATTTCGAAGTCCAAAAAAGGGGTTTAACCCGATCCCTGGGGGAGGGGATCTCTCTCTTGAGGCGATCGCCCGAAACTTCAATTTCCCTGCTGACATCCACACGAATCCTCCACCTGTTCTCACCTAGACGCGCTGTAACAGCGAATGGCCCCTCCCACAAGGGAAGAAGCTTATCATCTCCGCCCAGGGTGGTTTCGGATTTTCGAAGCCAAACTCGATCATCGACTTCAAAATTGTGGGGGTTTTTTCGGCCTTGATTCTGGACCCAAAGCCAGTCAGCTTGATGCTTATCGATTAATTTCGAGACAGTTTTTTCTGCTCGTTGGGTTTCGTCCAAGAACAACGAAGCATCCTTACAAGGGCGAGGATTATTCAACGGCATGTTCCACCAACACTTCTTTCGTCCAAAGACAATTTCATTTGGAGAAAGGCCATGGTACAAAGGCGTGTTGTGGTAACGGCGAAGCAATGCGAAGAGAACTTCAAGCCAATGGAAGTCTTTCTCACTGGCGAGCTCCTTACGAAGCATATTTATAATAGAGCGGCCGGCTCTTTCGCCAGGCAGCGCTCGATGTGAGTGGATTTCACATCTGAGGTGGTGGATTCCAAGGCGAGCACATAATTCCCTCCACCATTCGGAGGTGTACTCTTTGCCTGAGTCCGTAACCACCTCGGATGGGACGTCCCAACCTCCCATCAAGGTCTGCGCGCACCATTTGGCGGCAGCCTTGCCAGTCATCGACTCGATGTTACAAGGCAACACCTGAATGTAGCCGGAATGACGGCACTGAATAAGGAGCACTCCATTGACCTTTTTGTTGGTCCAATGGCACTCTTCGTCGTCCAGTTCACCAAGATAGAAAAAATCACTGGTGACTCTGTTAAAGAGGCGCTCCGGAATAGGATGTGGCCTCAGATGGCCGTGCTTCTTCGCGCTGGGTGGCGTCGCGACAGCACATTGGGCACATCCGGCGGCTACTTTCATACAATGAGTATATAGCCTTGAGCCGAACAACCTACGTTTAATCATCGACCATAATCTACGGCCATGTGCGTGGGGGGACTCCCATTTGTGCCACCAGTTTAACACTCGGGGGGCCAGGGCGTCTGGTACGCACAATTTACCCTCCATCCACAGCTTCCCCCCATCCAACGAATATTCAGAAAAAATTCCATCCTTGTGAGCATCTTTGGATTTGAGATTTCCAAAGACCTCGTTAAACATGGAATCATGCAGATAATCATTCGTCCAGTCACGGATGATAAGGGAATCTTTCGGCAGGGGTGGAGTTTTGGCCGGATCTCGACGCTTAATGCCCTGAATCAACCGGAATCCACTTAAGGGTCGGGTATAGTCAAACCGTTTCACACTCCCTGAGGAGGGATCGGTGACTTTCTCCACGACTTTCAGTGATTTGGTTATAATTTCATGAGCATGCGCCGGATCTGTGAAGGCCGTGATGTCATGACACAGTAATGCATGCCGTTTAACAGAGCATTGCATGCATTCACGTCGAATGAGCTTTTTTTCCTCTTGATCCCACTCGATTAGGACGTGGCGGTCCTGCTCCGTACCATGGATGTTGGTACTTTGCAGCCCCTCTGAAGCGGGGTAAGCCCATCGGCTCAGAGCATCCGCTACCGTGTTGTGTTTTCCAGGCAAATACGACACATGGAGGTCAAACAAACTGAGAAATTCATGCCATCTGGCCCGTCGACCAGCTGGGCTCGCGACAGTATCAATGTGTTCGGTGGCCCAATACTCCAGAGATCGATGATCCGTTAGGACCTCGACTCGATTGGTGCCAACCCACGATTGGTAGTTCTTCAGAGCGCAGATTATGGCGTAAGTCTCTTGCTCACGCGGCGACCATTGCATTTGGCGTGGGGCTAGCTTCCGAGACCAAAATGCAAGAGGGTAATGATCACCTGTGGCTTCATCAACCTGTTCAAGGACAGCTCCGATCGCGTACCTAGAAGCGTCGGTTCTTATGTAGAAGGGTCGGTCGAATTTCGGCACATGCAACGTGGCGACTTCGCAGAGGGCCGCCTTCAAGTGATGGAAGGCCTCCTCGCACTCGTCAGTCCACTTGACACGAACCTTTGAACCTGCCTTGCCCGCATCTATCCCTACCTTCAATAGTTCAGTGAGGGGGGCAGCAAATTTGGCATAATTCGGCACAAAAGTGTGGTAAAAATTGCAACAACCCAGGAATCCTCTCAATTCCGTGATCGTCTCAGGGCGCTTCCACTTCTGAATAGCGACGAGCTTCCCTGGACTGGGTCGTCGGGTGCCATTCTCAAGGAGAGAACCACAAAATTCGACTGATTTTAAAAAAAGTTTTCCCTTCTTTGGCCCACAAATCAGCTGATTGGCATCAAGAATGTCCAAAACCTGGTTCAGCTGCTTTTCATGTAGGGCCACCAGCTCAGCTTCGGTCAGTCCCTCCCCCTCTGTCGCGATGATTATGTCATCTATGTACACACTCACGAAGGCACGAAGCTCAGGATGGGCTGTAAAAAGCACATCCTCCATCATTCTTTGAAAAAACGAAGGGGCGTTCTTCAGGCCCATGGGCATGACCGTCCACTGGACTGGGCCACATGGCGTGCACATACAGGTGAGAGGTCGGCTGTCCTTCCTCAACGGCATTTGGTGAAAGCCGTGACGGAGATCCAGCACAGAAAACAAACGACCTCTTGCCCTCTTGGCGATTTCCTCCTCAATGAGGGGCAGGGGGTGTGAATCCGCCTTGGTTTCGGCGTTGAGGTTGCGAAAATCAACAACCATTCGCCAACCATCAATAGTGTTCTGGTCTGCAGGCGGCGGCTTCGGGACTGTGAAGGGTGCACAGCACCACTCGCTGGTCATACAACCCTCAAGCCAACCAAATTCCCTGAGATTTCTCTCGATTATTTTTCTGAGTATCTCATGTTTCTGTCCATGGTTCTCATAAGGACGCTGTTTCTTCGCCTTGTACCCTTCACGAAGCTCGATGAAGGCTTCACCAAACTGCCCACGGACAGGGGGGTCTTTGATCAACTTCCCCGAAAGGGTTGTGTCCTTCCGTTCCTCAAAAATCTTGTCTCTTTTCTTGGAACACAACTCAGTGTCCACCTGATCGCCAGGAATTACTGTCGAAAAAACTTTGGCGATTTCTTCGGCCTTGGCAGGAAGAATCTTCGTACGGATGTCCCTAAAAAGGTCCGTATCAACTGCCTCTTGAAGATAGGTGGGTCGAGTGTCGACATTCCAGAGATTCTCTTCGTGATCCAGCTCCTCGAAAGGATCTATGCAAGCTTCCACACGGGGTTTTTCACAAAAAACTCTGAATTTGCGGCGCGAAGAAAATTTTTTTGTCGTCCGTGCGCCGTAGATTCTTTTGGATGTAGATCGTATTGGGGAAGAGGGAGACGAGGCGGATCCATTTGACGTTGGATCACCTTGGGCATCTGACGGACAAAAATCAGAAAAAATAGATTCATCATCAGTACCACGCTCAACCTCAGATTCAGACCCAACACAGGAATCAGTACTAGAATCAGCAGAATCAGAGTCAGAAAGCTTTCCATCCACCAGGAATGCAAGCGAACTCCAGGGCCGCTGTGGCAGGGGACCTGTGTCGTCCCTGGCATACAGCTTAATCTTCCTGGGAAGTTCGATGTAATCTACACAAATGTCTTGCAATTCCTGAAACCAAGGCTTGTCGTCCCACAAGGGCACAACTAAAATCGCCTGGGTTTTATCTTGCTTGATTTTGTGGATGACCTGCTGGATTAAGTGAAACGGAGGATTAATCCATAACTTCTTGTCCCATTTATGGGTCCAAGCGTCGCGAAAGTGCTTGTCAAAGCGCTTGTTCTCGCGGTTAGCAAAGGCATCATACTGTGGCCAAAAGGAATGGTGTTCATAAAAATATTCACAAATTGTATCGCGCCATTTGTCGACAACTCTGTAGGATGAAGAGTGCCAGCGCGAAGGGCGTCGTGGTTCGGAGTCCCTACGAAGACATTCTAACTCTCGGGAGTAATCGGCACTCCCATTCACCTCTGCAATGGTGACATCTTCGCCAAACTATGGTGTAACCTTTTGCTTCAAAAATTCTTCTGCACTTTTAAACCCTGCGTGCAAAAAACGAAATTCAGGACCCTCCAAGGGACCTGACTCCAGCAAAAAACAACGCCGATGACCTACGGGCGCCACCCTGTTCTTGCGAAGCCAAGGATGGCCCAAGTAAAGGTCATACTTTATGTCGGCACGATAGAAGTAGTCATCCTTAAGGATAACTTCCTCCACATTACCTTCTTCCCAAAGGTCTTGAGCGACCAAATGAGTTGATATATAACAACCGCATTGCCCACCTGCGAGAGAGTGTCCAGAAACTCCCTCGAGGGTAACAGGATGAGGCGAATCAAACACGCAGTCGTCAGGCAAAAAAGAATTGGATTGGAGATTTACCTCCGATCCATTGTCACACAAACAAGTGGCGAGGTGGAAATTGCCCTTGCAATCAGAGACCCACAGCTTTGTGACAAACTGACGGGCCCTGTGCTTGGACTGTACACCAACCTCGTCCACTACAACAGAAGGATCCGCTGCCGGATCCAGGGGAGAGGAGACAAGCGACCCTACATCAAGTAGTGGTCGAGAAGGAATCTGGGGATCATGCCTGAAATCGCCTGGGGAGGGGCGATTTTCGTGGCTCCCCTAGGCGTTCTGACCTCCAGTGGCTGCGTTAACATTATGGACACACCCTGATTCGTCGACCCACTCGTCTTGGAGCGGATCATCTGCTGGATTCAAGGCATTTTCAACGTAATCTCGATCCGCATCGGACACCTGATCTGCACCTGAGACCTGATCCACACGATGGTTGCCCTTTCCACGTCCACGGCCACGGCCGCCGAATGATGGACCTCCACCGTCGCCACGCCCTTTGCCCTTACCAGAGAAAGGGGTTCCCGAAGGATTTCCCTTACCTTTACCCTGGAATCCTGGAGCATTTCCCTTGTTTGCACCGGATTGAGGGGTTTGGCCTGGATTTCGATTTCCGCCTCCGGCGTTGCTATTGGGATTTTTCTGGCCGTTCGGCTGCCCACCGGAGCCGGATCGAGTCCGATTTCCTGTGCCTTGGGACCCGCCAGGGCCTCCAGGACTTTTGTTTCCACCGGAGGGGGTCGGATTCCCTTTTCCAGCCTTCCCACCGTGCACCTGTCTGTCATTCCTGTCTGAATTCTGCGAATTACTGATATTTTCACCAATCACCTTGTGATCGTAAGGAGACCATCGGTGATTATCAGTAGAATGCGTCTTAGCTCGGTTCGTAGAACCTAAAAGAAGGCAGATGCTACAGTGCTGCTGAACATTCCGGGTGTCATTCACCTTTTTGTTGCCCTTTTGGGCCCCATTTTGGGTGTTTTGCTGGGTATTCTTGTTTCCCCCAAGACCCTCATGGAAATTCTGGTTGGCGGCGTCGGCGAGCCGCTCAACCTCCTCCCAGAGTTCCTTCGGGGTGTACGAAAACACCCAGTTTTTGGCCTTCAGGCGATGGCCATGGAAGCTGACTCCCCTGTTGAGGACTTGGACAAACAAGTCCCGATCCTCGTGTTCATGAAACTTAATTTTCCACGTTTCCTCAGTGAATTTCACCTTCGAGAAGGACGTGGGGGAGCACTTTTGAAGTGCCTCCCTGACGGAAAACTTGTTGGCAGAGGCATCGAAGCCTTCCACCTCCGCCCACCAGGTCTTGACCTTTTCTTCGGACTGTTTGTTCCGAAGGGTGGCGGCAGTTTCTGAGGGGATCTTGTCAAAAATCAGACTTTTCAGCTCGGCACTAGAAAATTTTTCGCCTGAATGTTCAGCTTCTTCCACTAAATTCCAGAAGCGCTGTTTTTTGTCCTGCACTTCGTGCAAGATTAATCGCGAGAATGAAGGAAAATTCTTCAACATTTGGTGGTAGTGGTCCTCTGGCAGCCGGGATCCACGTACCTCCAACTGTTCCCACACCTCATCAAAGGTAAGGGGGGAACTTGTATCCTCGCGATCACTCCAAGTCCTGAGCCAAGTGTTGGCCGGCGCTCCCTCAAGGCAATCCAAGAGGGCCATCAGGAACTGATCATCTTGGAGTTTTTGAGTCTTAACCCACAGTTTAAATTCCCGTTGGAACTGAGGCCAACGTCGGGGGTTCCCATTATACTTCGGTTGCTTGGCAACCTGACGAAGTCGCAAAGAAGTAGGATTAAGGAGCGAATCCAGCCCAACACCGGCCGTAATGGCAGACACCTTGGCGGCATCATTCGCCACACCAGCTCCGGCGAGGGTCTGGGCGAGCAACAGCTGGGCTAAGGTATTGGAATCAGCAGCAGGAGGGGCAGTACGGGAGGCAGTTCGCTTGGCATTCTGAGCCTCAGTCCTAGCCTTCGCCGTCCTACTCTCAGAACGAGAGATTTTAACCCTTTCCTTTAGCTTGGTCCTGCTGATCCTTGCATCGGTGGTCCTGGAGTCCACCGAAGGAGCAATTGAAAAAGTTTCTGTCGCCTCCTCCGACGGCTCTGTTGCTTGTTCCACCGATGAGGCGCCCTCAGACCGCATGTGCGTCTTGAAAAGATTTTTTATTCCCAGCGTTTCAATGATGAGGTGCATTTGATCTTTGAGCGTTTGGAGCTCAGCATCTCGCTGGAATCTGCAGGAGCAGTCGGCAGGACAGTACATGCCGTGTCCTGAGGGGCCTGAGCAGGCTGTCGGACCGCTGATCTCGGTGGTCCGCAGCCAGGAGTCCACTTGGGGAGCTCCTTCAGCCCTGATTTCCAGGCTTGCCTGCCTGGCCGCCTCTAAAATTCCCTCCTCAACCGCGGCGACTAGATCGTCGCGGATGGAAACAGGGGGATGAGGGGCGGAGGGCCCGGGAACAGGTGCGCAGCCCTTCTCCTTCGGGAAGGGGCTTGCCTCCCAGATCTGCAAAAAAATGGCAAAAGAGTCATCTTCTTGAGAACGCCACCACATCCTGGTATTAATTTCGTCCTGAAGGAGGAAAAAATATTCCGTTAAAAAATCAGAGGCGATTCTTTCTTGTTCGATCAGCTTAGACGTGGCCAAGAGACAAAGGGCCTCAAGGGCCTCAAGGTTACGGGTCACTTCTGGGGAGAAATGGTCGCCCCAGTGTGCCCAAGAGGCTGGTCGATTATAGCTAGGTACCTCACCTGGACCACCCATCTCAATGTCGTTCAGATCGGCGTCAATGGTCTCGAATGTTGGACCTCCGTAAGGAAGGTTGGTACCTGCCAGGTCCGTGAGCTCCACCGGAGCGTTGCCATCGTCGTAGGCCGGCGGATTCCAGCTGCTCGATGGCCAATTTCGACTGGGATCATAATGGTAATCTCGGTCTCCACAGCTGCTGATGTGCGCCCTTCTTGGGCAGCTTGGGCTTGCGCAAGGCATTCCTCTCAAGGCCTCGTTCGCGCAGCACCATGGCAGCGTAATCGTTACTTCTCCAGAAGCGGCGGGGTCTACGGGGCCGTACTGGGGAGCGAGCTGTGAATGGGATGCCACAGGAACAGCATTCAGGTAGCCTCTGCTACCATGAAAGTGCTGCCCTAGGTCGTTGATGGTGCCGGAGGGCTCAGGGCCGGCAAGACCGGGGGGGCAGGCACGCGAGGAGTCGACCTGAACGCTGCTGTTGGGGGCAGAACCAGATACACGGACACCAACGGAGGCGAGAGCGGCAACAACGGAAGCAAGATCCATGCTGATTGTTATCCGGCAAAAAATCCTAGTCTATGAAGAAAATGGATGCGGATCATCCTAAGTACATCTGAGTGTCCATATCTGTCTGAAAAGATTTTTATCAATCCGATTGTGAAAAAATATTTGGCCGTTCTGGCTCGCGCACGCGCGTCAGCGGCAAATGGCGATTCCGGGTAAATGATCGGAACGCGGCGGATTTACGATGAATGGACCGCGGAATCAGATCCGCCACATCAGAAATATATAGGTCTGATCCTGAGACTGAGCTGCAGGGCGGCGATTCCGCCGAAGCAGAGAAAATGATCAAAATGTAGCCAATCTGGGGCAGATCTGCTAAAATCTGAGCAGATGGGGGTTAGCCGCACTTACAAGAACGCCAAAAGTCCCAGGATGCACATGGCTTCGGAGGCAAGGTCAACGCCGTTGGTGAGAAGGGATGCTCTGTGTGCATTGCCCTTGGAAAAGAAGGTCGAGCGGCGACTCACACGACCGCAGATCACAGATGGACGCCCTCAGATCTCAAAACAATTCAGTTCAAAATGGATGGAAAGGGAAATTCTCCCAAAAATCCCCAGCAGGATGGAGCACGAGATGCTGACCAGCATGGAGGGGGAAAGGGTAAAGGGCAGTCCAAAGGAAAGAACAGAGACTGGACACCAAAAGATTACTCGCAGCAAGGCGGAGATCCAAGTGGCTCAAGATGGACCGATGCTGGTGGAAAATCTGGTGGAAAATCTGGTGAAAAAGGTGGCAAAGGCCAAGGAAAGTCCGGGAATCAAGATGATTCCAAGGTGAATGGCAACCCCCTGTACGCGGAGACGCCAGCGAACAAGACCTTCGGCAACAACAAGGATACTGGAGGTCGAGGCAAGGGCAGATCCAACGAATCCAACCCCAATTCCAACACCTCCAACAACAAAGGCCAAGGAGGTAAGAAAGGTGGTGGTGGAAAGTCATTTGGTGGTTGTGGACGTGGAAAAGGAGTGAATGCTGTCGAAGCAGGAGAAGAATGGGTTGACGAAGGACAAGTACAGGACGTACAGCCGAACGAAGAAGAAGAATGGCAATAGGGAAGCCAACTGGACCCAAATCCCAACACTGGGGTTGAGTGGCAGGAGACAAAACCCATCAGGGTAGTTGGGGCGGTGGATGGACGCTGCTGGGACCGGCTGGCGCGCTCCTCCGGCCCCCTTTACCCTGCCTGGGTCCTCAGCGCTGTTCGGCAAGGCAAGCAGCGCCAGTTTGTCTGCTGGATCCAGGTCAGATCGACGGATGGTAAGGTTAAACTTGCCAGATGTCTGATTGACAATGGTTCAGAGGTCAATCTGGTGAGGAAAGGCTTTCTGCAGGAGGATGAGACGAAGATGTCCTCGACACCTGTCGAGCTGGAGGGAGTCAGCGGACATCGCCTTGACGGTGGCGACAGAGAAGCGGAATTGGCGGTCAGATTGGTGAAACAATCTGTGTGGAGCGTGGAAGAGACGGTCACTGAGGAGTGGTTTGCTGGAAAATTCTATGAAGCCAGCATAAAGTATGATTTATTCTTGGGTCAACCTTGGCTTCACGCTCACCGTGTGTCGCCCATGGGACACAGGACATGCTTCCTCCAGGATCCGTCGACCAGCGACCCGTCTGATCTGTATTATCTGCACCCATATACCAAGAGTATCCACCAATTCAAGGAGCGAAATAAGCTGCATATTCAGCAAGATGGGCAGGAATGGACAGGGAATCAAGAAGATGTCGACGAAGGAAAGGTGGATTCGTTGAACAGCAAGAAGTGGAAGTCAGTTTGCTATGGTGTAGTCGACAAATGGCGGGACATTCTGGTGGATTAATTCGAAAGGAACCACAATTTTCGTCCTCAAGTTGATGCCTTTGCAAACAAGAAGAATAAAAGATTTCCGAAGTTCTACGACGATGCCTGGAGTGAGGACTGGTCTGAACCTCTTTGGATCAATCCGCCCTTCGACGTTTTCCCTCGTGTAGTGCAGAAGCTGAAGCAATCCGGCGCAAAGGCGATTTTGATTGTCCCCAACTGGCCAAGACAAGAGTGGTTCAAGGACATTATGGACATTTCAATCGACATTGTCGAGCTAAATCACAAGGGAGTGAAGCTGTATTGTGAAGACAATGGCAAGCCTTTGCCACAGCGTTCGTGGAGCAAGTTGGCGTGCTTAGTTGACGGGAATCTGGGAGATTATTGGCAAGATGGCAGTGAAATGGGAACAGAAGAGGTCATTTCAAATTCCTCAAGAATCGACGAAATTGAGGTGGATGAAGACAATCGAGAGCGGAATCCCGACGTATCGTCGCGGAAGGAGGGAAGTACAAGCGGCGTCCCTCAACAGAACGCCTCCATCCATTACAATTCGTCCCCATCAGACAAGAATCAAGCCAAAAAAGTCAAGATTTCGAGCAAGAATGATGACAAATCTCCAAGAATCTCGCCTGAATTGACAGGAATGAAGCTGAATTCGTCCGACCATCCCTTCAAGACATTCGTGGACCCCTTTCATTGGTGGGATCCCACGGAGGAGCGAGCTCAGGTGAGCTTCATCCGCCAGCAATGCGACAAAGAAGTTTGGAATGCAGTGGCCAAGAACATGAGACCACGACCAACAATTCGCAAATTGGTGGACATCATGTCGGTGATTAAATGTGGGAATCAGGTCGACGGAGACAAGATATCTGCAAGAAGGGACGCAGTGTTCGAAGATTATCAAGATGACGTGCTGAGTGGGAAGTTGTGGAAAAAAACCCCAATTCGATGTGAAAATGGGGAAGCCAAGATTGACATAATCGAAGGCTCAAAGGTGCACAAACAACGTCCATTCTATCTACACGGCACCAAAGCAGATGCCCTGCGAAAGGTTATTGAGCGCAATCTCTATGAGTTCGGTTGGTTGGAGGGCTGCATGAGTTCTGAGTGGTGTTCAGCACCATTTACTGTGCCAAAACCCCCAGCTGCTGACCAATCCAGCATAGATGCTTGGCGTCTAGTGGCGGATTACAGAGCCCTGAATGCTGCCACAGTACCAGACGCGCATCCTCTTCCTTTAATTGAGAAGGAGATCGCCGCGAGAGCCAAAGGCAAACTCTTTACTGTGTTGGATTTGCGCCATGGCTTTCATCAGATGCCCCTTCGAAAGGAGGATAGGCATTTGACGGCAATGTGCACGCCCTGTGGCACTGTCCAGTGGACTGTACTGCCGATGGGTCTGAAGAATGCGCCGTCGATGTTCCAGAAGATGATGGAGACTATTTTATTTCAGAAGCACAAGTCTCTGGATTTACAAGAACTCTGCAGCATCTATATTGACGACCTTCTGATTGCCACGCCGTTGGGAAAAAACTTTGATGAGTGCCTGAAGTTGCACGAAGAACAAGTTCGCAAAGTTCTCGAAGTCCTTTGACAAGGGAAGCTCGTGTGTGGACCCAAGAAGGGCAAAATATTCCTCCAGAGTGTGGAATTTTGTGGCTCTGTTTTGGAAGATGAGACAAGAAGACCAGCCCCAGGAAAAATGGCTGCCCTGCAGCTCTGGGAAAGGCCTAAAACCATCACGCAGCTTCGTGCCTTTTTAGGCTGCTGCAATTATTACCACGAGTTCCTTCCTCTCTACGCCAAGTTCTCTGGTCTATTGGCAGAGTTACTCAAGGTTGGCAAAATAGAAGGAAAGAAGAGATCTCAAGTCAAGCTCAAGTGGACGCCAGAATGTGAAGAAGCCTTTACTGGTCTCAAGGAAGCACTGGCAAATGTGGTTACATTAAAGACTCCGTGGTTAGATGGAAGACCTTTTTATATTCGTACAGACGCCAGTCGTTACGCCATTGGTGCTACGATCGAACAAGTCGATGACGAAGGTCACCATCACCCTCTGGCTTTCTGGTCTCGCAAGCTTACAACAAGACAGCGAAATTGGAGTCCAAGGGAACAAGAAGCCTACGCAATCCTTTGTGCCTTACGGCGTTATGAAGGTTGGATCTTGGGCCATCGCGTTGAGGTACTGACTGACCACAAGTCACTGAAGAGCTGGAGGACAGAACATGTGGATACCCCTGGTGGACCAGCTGGGAGAAGAGGCCATTGGCATGAAACTCTCAGCAGATTTGACCTCCATGTGACGTACATTCCGGGTCGCTACAACACAGTGGCGGACGCCCTGAGTCGCTGGGCCTACCCAGCCTCAGAGGCTTCCTCTGAAGTGAGTTTTCATGGGACAGCGACGGATAAAGCTGAAGTGATCGAGTTCGACAAGGAGGAAGAAGCACTGATCAAGAAACATTGTCTCCAATGTTCGATTAAAAATCGGATGAAGGTGGATTTGGTCAGATGCAAGGAGATTACCAAGGCAGATCAGACTGCAGGAGTTAACTCTGACTCTGAGTCGTCGCTGCCACTCGTGAATGTATTTCCTACGACGAGATCCAAAGCGAAATCCACGCTCCCTCCACAACAAAAGGACAAGGAAACTTCCTTCCTCTATGTGGATTGGACGAAGATGTACAAGGAGGACAGGTTCTTTGGGTCTGTATACCACAAGTTGAAAGGGGACAAGCCTTACGACTCTGAAGAGACGTCTGATTTCAAAATCCAAGGCGACAAGTTATTTTGGCAAGGACGGATTTGTGTTCCTGATTGTCTGATTGACCAATATGTCAAACATTGGCATCGGAATGAGACAGCCCACACACATTCTCGTGTGCTGGAGCAGGAGCTACGCGACCGAGTGTACACAAGGGACCTCAAGAGTGCCTGTGAACGAGTTGCCAAAGGATGCAAGCAATGTCAGGCGACCATCCCCAAGAATCAAAAAGCAGAAGGATTACTGAAGGGATTACCCATTCCTGAGAGGTTGTTCGACAAGGTGACGGCGGATGTCTTCGAGTTGGGACAAATCCAAGAGGAATGTCTCTACACGAGGAAGCCTATCGATGGGGTTTTGTTAATCCAAGACCGCCACAGTGGCTACATCCAGGTCCTCCCTTGCAACACGAAGCATCTCACCTCTGAAATGGCTGCCAAGTGGACTGCAAGTCAGTGGATGAGTAACTGGGATGTACCCAGTGAAATTCTGACGGACAGTGGGAAGGAGTTCATTGGGACTTGGTGGGAGAACATGTGTGCCCTATTGGGGGTTCATCACCTTCGTGCCCGAGTCTACGACCATCGAGCTCTCCCTGCTGAACGCGCAGGAAGGATTCTTATCAGCATTCTGAGAAAATTCCTGGCGACTGAAAAGGACTACAATTGGTTGGAGACAATTTACTGTGTCTTGAGAAGATACCATCGCACCAAGAATTACACTGGATTAAGTCCGAATGAGCTGGTTTTTGGTCGTGAGAAGATGGGTCCAGGACCAGTGATGTATCATCCAAGGCAGTGCTACGACGCCTCGCAATGGTTTGAGAGGATCAAGGATCTAGAGTCCAAGTGGATCCAAGCCAAAGTGGAAAGTCAAGCAGATTGGTTGAATTTCAAAAATAAGTCAAGAACGCAAGGAAAACCCTTCGAGAAAGGCCAGCAAGTTTGGCTTCGTAAGTCAGACGAGACTCTGAAGGACGACAACAAATTGTTACCTTTGTGGGATGGCCCATTCCAAGTCAGTGGTCAACTAAGTGAGACTACATTCAACATTGAAATTGAGCCAGGCAGGCATCAAGAAGTACATCGAGGTCGTTTGAAGGCCGAAGTACCCTGCCCCAAAGGAAGGTTCAAGCCTCTCTATTGGACTTCGAAGTACCTGAGCGACAGGAAGATGGTCACAAGCAGTTTCCAGTTGAAGAAGATTCTTGATTACAAGAAAAATGCTCGGAACAAGTGGTACTTTCTGTGCAGATGGAAAGGATTCGGTCCAGAAGAAGACAAATGGGAGCCAGCTTCAAGCTTTATCCATGGGTATACGGACACTTTCATCAAGTTCCTGAAGAAACACCCTGAGATTGACCGTGAGCTCTCGCTGATCAAGGATTGTGTCACCAAAGAAGACTTACAAGCACAAGAAGAAGCTCCAATTGTGGCATCATCTATTCGAGACAAGATCTGATCAGAATTTGGGTCGCCAAAACTTTCGAAGAGGTTTACGGTCGACATATACCCTTGGCATGGGGACACCACAGTCCTGACACATCGTCTATGTGGTTCGATGGACAGATGATGGGACATTCTGGGTTCATCCTGGTCATTCCATCCATCATTCGCATCATGGTCATCATGTGAATCATGTGCTTCATTGCAGATGATTCCAATCCGAAGATCCGAAAGGCCATTATCCTCAACCACGACGACACTATCGCCTTTTGCTGTCGACTGGACCCCTCTACTCGCCTTGGGAAGGACTCGTTCGAGTTCCTGCTCATTACAGAGATTCTGGCACATGACTGAGTCTGATTCATTTCATGTGTTTGACGGATCTGCTGAGAATGTGATTTCCATCAGCTCTTACATTGAGACAGTTGGTTTCTTTTCCAAACGACCACTGTCAAAGGGCTTATATAGACCAAGTGACGACGATGGTGTTCTTACTTGTGTCGACTCGCTGTTCATCTGTGGATTGTGTTGGAATCCCCCTCAGAATCAGCTCAATTTTGGCAAATTCCCAGTACCAAGCATTGGATGCTTATACATTCTGGGACTATAACGAGTCAATTACCCCTTCTGGCTCATACTGGATTAAACACGAAGCCCTGGGAACAATACTGACAGTGTGGGGATACCCCACTGGGTTTTCTTGGCTATCATTACTTTAAATGATTGGATTTCCATCATGGGATTCATCATCATCATGAGGATTTGACCTGGATTGGCTATGAATTAGAACTGGATTTCCGTTCAACACTACACACAGTGTCTATCCACATTGAATTGGACCTATTTTGGCTTGCTGTGAACTTCGCCACCCTCAATCCGTGGGCGATTCACTGATTTTGGTCCCAATTCAGGCACGTTTTGTACCATAATCTGGCATCTGGTCTCATGACTGCAAATCACACCAGCATGTTTCACACATCTTGGACTCCATGAAGGGATACCCTATTTTTTTGACGCTCGACGACATGGCGACGCTCGTTTTCTGTTTCTGGCAGTGGGATGTCAGATCCTGATTTCATCATGAATCATGGATCATGGATCATCATGTACATTCTTCACTCAGACTTTCAATGTTCGAATTTTCGAGCTTGAACGAAGCTTTTTCTGTGTGCCCTGAGGTACCTATACGTTTCATTCAAGTCGATGGCCATCGCGAAGCACAGATCTCAGCACAATTTTGCTCAATTCAGCTCATTTTCACACATTTTGCCTTAGATTAGTCGGTTTTTGGTCACTTTCGCCGTTTTGTTCACTTCACTTGACCCGGCCTGACATACTGGCGTATGTTTTCAGAGGGGGGGTGTAACGGCAGCAGTGACAGCACTCAATTATACACTGATGTGATCAGAATTTCAATGATTCTCAGATGTACATTAGTGCAGTAAATTTTCCGCTTGTTTTTATGTTTTCCGTTCGCCGCCAGATGTCGCCTGTGAGCGCGCGTCGAGTCGCATTTGTCTTTCGTGATTTCCCAATCGGATTTATTTAAATTATTTCGAATGATTTCACGTTGTGTCATTATGTGCGATGAATGCGCATTGAGATTCTATGTCTGCTCCATTTTTGTAGACCGGGTTTTCGTACTCTTCATATTCCACCATGGAGTTCAAAGGACTTACAAGTGCTTCGCATATGTCGCTCCCAGAGGCTGGATATGGGTCCGAAGAGGGTTATGTGGGTTCGGAGATATCAGGGGCAGTGTCGGACGTTACGACCCCTGGGGCATCAAGGCTACAGGCTTCGCAGTTACAACAAAGATCAACCACTATGCAGCGGTTACAGCTTGCTGCTGGTGTAGGGTTTCTGCTGCTTGATTTTGATGGAGAAAATGTTTTGTTGTTGGAATACAACCAATACAGGATAACCCAAGCCAGAGATGAGCAAGTAGAAGTCAAACAAGATCAAAGCATGAAGGGCTGCAGTCCGAAAAAAGTTGGATAAAAAAGATATCAACAATAGACTACAGCAATAGACAATCAATGCAACTTGGATCAAAATATTTTACATGATTGAGGAAACCTGATTGGAAAACTGCCCCAAAGGCTCACACTCCATATAGTGCCATCCTGAGATGTGCACTCTTAGTTTTTGGGTCCCATAGGTGCTGAGGTGGCATGGCTTGTGGCGCTGAGGTCACTGCCATGTCACATGGGATATTCCTACTTAGCTAGGCTGACTGGGAATCGAACCCAGGACCACTCAAAAAGAGATGCCACAGCCCCCTAGGGTGCAGACCACTAGGATAGCTAAGCATTCATGAGAAAAAATACATAAATCTATAGGCTCTGCGTCAGTATGTCAGTGCCTCAGTCAGTCAGGAAATGATGTTTTAGTTCACATTGCTTGGGGATTGAGGGGTCCACACAACATCCTGGATTAGTGTTTGGCTCTATAGGTCAAAATGTGTTATCACCCATTTTGGTCAGGCCAATACTAAGATAAAAATGCAGGATAACTAAGAGCATCTCCCATACAACTAAAGTCTACTCTAAAGCAATGGAGAAGCACTTTTTCTTACTACCCCTTTGTGCTGTGGTGGCCACCACTGTCGCATTTCGAGAAGAAAGGGATTTTTTCTTCACCTTTCCTTGGTTTCCACATCTACTTTAAAATACCTATAGCCTCCCTTGCACTCGAAAAGAGCGCTTTACCATGGCCAGCGCCTTTTGTTGCATTTGTGGTGACAATTACCTACAGAGAACTGAGCGCTCTTGGCGCTGCAGGGGTTTCTGAGACTATGTGTGGTTAGATGTGGGTATGCAAAGACCATATGCATATGCATCCCTCCCTCCAAGCTGCAGCGCGACACACCCCAACGCTTGACACTCACAGGGCTCTTGCTCTGAGTCTCTTGGAACCTGCTGGCGGCACCTGTCCTGGTCTTAGGGCGAGGGGGCGACGAAAAAATTTAAATAGCCCCTTGGTGGGATCTTGGGTTCTGGTTCAGTCTCCTGATGCTGCTTTTCGGCCCGAACAGCGGCCTACTCAGCGACGCTTCTCGAAGATATCTGGACAACAGAAAATGAGAGGATGGGGGAGGAATCCACGCAAAACGCGAAGCGCAACACCAAAATCCGTCAAATGACGGCCTAGAATTTTTCTAAAAGCACCCACCTGACCAGAATCCAATTGTGCATCAGATGCACATTTTGATAAAAATTGTGGTCACCTCCAAAATTTTTGAATCCAGGGATTTCCACATTGAAAAAGGCGGCACGCCGGAGCGAGTCCTAACAAAGCGCCGGAAAAACAAGAAATAATAAGATTTTAAATGTATGTCACGTATAATGACGGAAATGACGAGACACACATAAATAAGTAAACATAGGCATTCCGCCCATGCTCAAAGGCAAAATCGCAATTCAAGAATTCAAGAATTCAAAATGACTACAATGAAACAGGTATAAACATGCAGGTTTGCCCTCGTCTCGTATGCAGCATGCACATTGCTTGCCTCGTGTCTCCGTGAAAATGCCTGGTAGCAGCGCTAACAAATAATAGAGGGCTAGATTAGAAAGATTGCAGATGATTAGAGGTGATATTGGGTGATTAGAAGATACACACGAGTGCATAAACGCTTGCCTCGCTTATGCCTCGCTTTCCCCTTTCCCTTGCTTCGCTCTCCAGCGAAGCGTAAGGTAAGTAAGCCCAGGAGGGGCCACCTTCTGGTAGAGTTCGTAATTGTGGTATGGATTGGTAGGAAAAAGGAGATTGACAGAGGTGATTGTGAACCTCATGCATGGCCGTGCATGCATATGACTCATCAAAGGGTAGGCCACGCGTGGTGCGCACGGTAAAACCCTTGTTTAGGTTACCCAGGGGCTCCACCCTACGTTCTTTAGGAGAACGGCTGGAGTTCCTTAAGCTTGCTTGCTTGTACTGGGGTTCACAAACAGCGTATTATAGGGCAGCCTGAGAAGCCTATAATACGTGGAGGCTGTCTTGGTTCCTCTGTCTTGAACCCCAGGCATTGGCCTTTGCTCTACAGGTGGGAAGGTCAGGGTGAATTGGTGCAGCTGCAGTTGCGTTCGGCGACCTTTGAATTTTTCGCCCAAGCTAAAACGGGCGCTCATCACACAATCAACAAACTGCCCCTCAACCAGGAGTGGCAAGGGCAGTCCGACCTCTTCAACATCCACGCTGTGCACGCAACCTGAGCACTCCTTCCCCCCAAGCTCTATCTGGGAAACGCCTTGTGGCGTCCCTGTTAGGCCACAGTCGCTTATTAGCGCTATGTTCTCTCGTCCCTTTCACAGGCAGGCCTCTAGGGCCTTTGACATCCTCGTCAACAACCCCAAGTAGCGTGTGGGTGAAGGAGTGGCAAGCCAGGGTGAGAGCTTAGGCCTCAGAGCCCGCTCATCCTTCGATGGCTGGTGCCACTATAGTGAGTGTAGGACCTGTAGTGTGTGTGTCACTGTCCCGCCTGTTTCCTGAAATTTTATCAGGGTTTTGCTGGGCAGTGGCAGTGGTTAGTCCAGGTTTTGGCCATCGTAGCAAACAGGCGTTTTCATGCCTCATAGCTTTTGGCCACCCCTCCCCTGTAGTAGGCAGGTAGGTAGGAAAACAATACCTGGTCTCACGTGCTGGGTATTCCCCAAAGGTTTTGCGCCATCACAGAAACTGGGCGCTTAGGGGCGGACAGACCCGGGGCGTACCCCCTGGCAGCGGTAAGACATCCGCCGGATTCAGCAAGGGTGCAGACTTGGGTATAATTAGGACACCATTTCTGCAGCTTGCTCCCAGGACCTCAGGAATAGCACACTCACACACAGACTTAGGCAGGCAAGGCTAGGGTTCAGTCCCTAGCTTTAGTCTTGGAGGCAAGCGTCTCAGCGAGCCTCAGCAACTCTCCAAGGTTGTTCTGGGACAAGTAGTCTACCAGAACTGAGTTTAGGCGTCCCTCAGGTAGTACAAACGCAGAGAAGGGCTCCCAGGTGGCCTCTTCGACCCCAAACCCTTCCCTGAGGGTGAGGAAGCGCCAACCCTGGCGGTAGCGGTGGCGTAGTATAGACTTCACGAGATACAAGCGCTCCTTAGCCATCTCCTGGGCGCCCATGTCGGGGCGTTCCCCTTCAAATTTCATTGGGGTGGCAGCGCCCTGTAGGTCCAGAGCGGCGATCTCCTCCTCGTTCAGCTCCCACTCCTCCCCACACAGGTCCTCAGGATCGTAGTAGCGCTTTAGATGCTGAGCAGCGCACAACAGGGTCCCCCCTAGCCGGGAGAACACCTCACCATGATACGGTGTCCATCCACTGAGAGAATCTAATAAGGCCCGAAGTAGGGGTCATCCCTGGTAGAGTGTGGCCAGGCGAGAGCCGACTGTGGTGCACCAACACCCAGTCCGCCTCTTGGTAGGAGACGGGCACCCGGTGCTTGTTCTTCCTATTCCACTGTTGCTCCCTCACGCTCTGGAGCATAGCCTTGGCCTTGTTCACTTTCGCTTGTTGCTCCTGGACCCAGTTGCCCACAGTAGAATGGGTATCCTCTGGATAGGGAGCATGTAGGAACCATGCCGGGCGCCCTAGGAATAGCTCATGGGGCGAATAGCCAGTCGCCGAACTCTCTCGGGAGTTCATCATCAAGGATATGACGAGTAAGAAAAAGTCACTGCCATGTGTTTCTTGGAGGGCTCCATCCAGGCCACGCCCCCCTTAAAACCCTTTTGTTGATGCTAAGACTAACTTAAGTATTTTTATCTCTCTTTTGAAGCCTAAAGTACACTTTCTCAAAGTAACTAGGGTTGTAACCCCAGTCCCCCATGAAGTTCACCCCTACCACTCAACTGAGCAAAGGTATCTTCTTTCATGGAGGATATACCAAAAGAAAATAGGCATTTCATGCTTAAGGCCTTGGAGGTTAAGCCTAGTGGTCTCCCACCCCAAGACCCCTGTACTCAATTGTTTCTACCACTTATTGTGGTTCTACGTTTTAACTGTTTCTGAATTCAGTTGCTTGGCCAAGTCATTTTCTGTGTTGGCCTGACACCTATGCCCCACATTCCTAACCAGCACCATTTCACAAAAAAGAGTGCACATGAAGTGCTTGATGCTATCTTGGAGGCTAGAGTCAGTCCATTTTTCATATAAAATCTTTTGTATTATCCATTTGTGATTGAATCTTTGTGTTTATACCTGCTTCGTCTATCTGCAGCCCTTCTGTGTTACACTGGATTTCAAAACTATTCATTGATTCGATCCATATCCTGTTCTTGCTCTACTTGCTGCTTTGGTTTGGGTTTTCAACATCGAAATCTGCGGGATTTCATCCAAATCATTAGGGCACTAATCAAGAACATCTTTCCAGTAGCAGAGGCAACCCTTGAGATCCTTTCGAACCGACTCTGAGAAGAACACAAGCCAAAACCAGAAACAAAATGTCCACGCCATCAGTACAGATGTCTGCCAGGACCTGGCCAATTTGAAGTGTACAAGTTCAACTTGGCAACAGTGCACCCACCTCAATGAGTGAGCCCAAACTCAGTGCCGCATCTGGGTCTCAAGAAGATCCAGTACACAAAAGGGCGGAACAAGATGCGCCCAGATTAACCACAGAGGCCTTAGCGGCCCGTGGTGATAGCCTTCAGCACCTCTGCTGAAGGGTTGCTGCGTTGATCTCCAGATCCATATGCCCAGCTTCTTCTTCAACGGCTACCCCCGCTCGAGAACCTGAGGGAGAAGGCGAATTCAGAAGGAAAATCAACGAATATATTCTCCACGACGAGTACTACAAGTCCGTCACAGGTGAAGATGGAGAGGAACCACTAGACGCCTTGGGATCCCCACCGTACACGGACATGGGTTCCTACCCTTACTCGGGCCCACCTACGGACCTGGCCGACACAGTGTCTCTACCCAGGCGACCTCGAGGGCCAGTATGGCGTCCGGAGCTGCCAATCACTAGCAGGAGCCCTGAAGTGTGCCCCGCATATGTGAAAGCTTCCTATCTACCAGAGCCAACTCATGGGGCCCTGGACTGTACGGCCGAATTACTGGCCAAATTACTGTCTGGGTCCAAAGACCCTGATGTGACAGCCCTTTCCGAGGCTGTCAAAGCTAAATTGGGTATCACTGAACCCTTACCCCAGCAAGCGCTACTCTCACCTTCACCAGGATTGAGCACGTTGGCTGATGATCTCAAAAGATCAAGGGTGTCCAGGCTGCTACCCAAGGTCACTTGCCCCAGCCCTTTTCATCCTCGCACCAGGACAGTCCCCATTGCTGAACTACAGGACGTGCCGGTGACGGAGACTGAGAAAAGAGGGCTGTCAGCCCTGGCACCTCTTGCCGGCGTATCACCTTCTGGCCTAACTCCGGGGGGTGGGAAGATGGGCAGACCTATTGCCCAGGCGAACATCCAGCTGGAACTGCTGGAGTTCGACCCTAAAAATCTGCCCAAAAGGGCAGAAGAATTTGCTGGCTTTCTTTTGCTGACTGGCCAATCCCATGTGGCTGTGGCCACCAAATGCTCACTGCTGAAACGCTCATGCAAAAAGAAATTTTTGCAAAAACAGGTGAAACAGATTGTGAAAACCTGTTCCACCTGGGCAGAGGTACTCCAGAGGTTGGAGAAAACGTTCCCAGTCTATGAGACTGACCTCAGTGTGCGCACACAGATAGAGGAGCTACCTATGCTCCCTGAGTTTCCTTCCGCTGCGCGAATCTCTGAATACGTGTGCGACCTGGAGTATCTGTTTCCACGGTTGAACGTGGGCTCCTACGGAGCCACTGAGCCCCACCTGTGGCTCATGAGTAAGATCCCCCAACGTACGTGGGATGATTGCCGCTCTACCTCTGAGAGGAAGAGTCGGACCCACTCGTACGATGAACTGGTGGACCTTCTGATTGAGCTAGCTCTGGAGAGGGAGAATGATTCCCACATGGAGAAATTCCTGAAGAAGCACTTGGGTCGAGGGGGTAACCCTACCCCCGAAAGTGGCGAAGGGAAAGGGCCTGAAAATCCCACCAACCCCAACCAGGGAGGTGGTAAAAGAAGGGGTACCCTAGGTGCCATGAATGAGGTTAAACCTGATGCAGGTACACCCCCTTTGATCTACTGCAAACCTGTCAATGACAAGGGGGGCCCTTGTCATGCCCCTGACTGTGATCAACGCAGTAGCTGTATGCTGCAGATGAAACGACAGCCGCATACCAAGGATGGGAAACCTGTGGCCCATCAGGATCATTTCAGGTGTACCATCACCTGTGGCTATTGTGGCAAATGTCGTCACTACGAAGACAAAAGTCACATAAAGAAACGCGAGAGTGATAAACTCAAGCGTCAGGACGCTGAACGCCAGAAGACCCAAACACCCACCAAAAAACCCTCAGAATGGGGATAAAGGTGGTAAAAGAGTTGGGAGGGGGAGTGGCAAAAATGGACCCCCTAACCCCCAGAGGCGCTCATCAGCGCCCGTTGCTACACCCCCTCCTGCTGCTACACCCCCTCCTGCCGCAGGTGATCCCAAGAAGCGCCCACAGGGGGATAACGCTACCCCTGAGGGGAATAACTCCAAGAAGAGGCGATTGGCCTGGATGGCCAGGTCCCTCATAGCTGCAGGGCTGGATGTCAAGTTCCCTGATGAGGAGTAGGGGGGCGGCTCCGAAGAGGAGGACTTGGTTTTCTGGATCCTCGTGAAAATCAGGGATCAAGTTTTTTGAGCGGTGCTTGACACCGGTGCAACACTTTCCATAGTGGCCCGGCGCCTGCTAAAGACTTTCAAGAAAACTAAGACCGTGGCCATAAGAGTAGGGGATGGGCGTACCATCCATTCCTTGGGGGGGGTCGATGTGACTCTATGCCTGGGCGACAAAACCGTGACCCAACACTGCAGAGTGCTGGACACCGACGCCTTTGACATCGTCATTGGTACAGACTTCCTACGAAGAAACCCCCAGGTAAAAATGCTGTCTCTCCAGCGCCCCTATTCTTTGCACTGCGACTTTGGCAGTGGGCTGTTCTCCGTACCTTTGGAGCTGTCAGGACGAAAAGAATCTGGGCTGCGCTACGCATCCAAGACTAACTATCGTACTGAAAACTACCAATTGGCCCGTCACGTTCTCGAAAATGGACTGGCGGCCCTTCAGGTAAACGTGGATGAGATCCAGGTGGAATTGTTTGGGAGCCAACAACAGCACATCATGCAGTTGTACTGCTCGAAACAATTGAACAATGCTTTCCGTTTCTTCTGGAAAGCAATGGGCCTAGCGTATGCTAACCCTCCCTTCTCCCTGCTCGCGAAGGTTCTAACCAAAATCGCTTATGAGGGAGGAAGGGTTGTCATGTGCACCCCTGACTGGGGCTGCTCTGGTGAACATGCTTACTGGCGCCGTATGCTAGATCGAATGACCGTGGGAAGAGTGCAATTCCCCGACGGCCCCATCTATGTGCCTGAGGACTCAGGCACAGCTATGCAGGCCCCTGAGTGGGCCAGTTTCCTATCCATCGTTGATGGATCTCTCAATCCTGTACCCCTTTGTGACCTAGACCAGGTGCTACTGAAAGAGGTCATGGCCGGAAATCGTGGCCCGACCCTTTCTGATCTTAAAAATCGATCTCCTGAGCACCTATCTGCCACACTTACAGGGTGTGAGTCTCCCGATGGCTATCTGGAACCTGCAGCTGTAGAGGAGGATGCTGACGACCAACTGTCTGAGATCGCCAGCACTGTTCCTCCTGTTGATCCCAGCGGTGTTGACCTAAAACACAGTGCCTTCCTAGCCCAGCTATTGCTGGAGGAGGTAGATCTAGAGACAACCTCTGAGCCCGCTTCCTCTGTTGGGAAGCCAGTGCTACACATGCAGCCTATGCACACAGGTGAACCCGTGGCCCGGATTGCTGATGCTCTGGCACGGCCTGCTTCTAATAACATGCCATTGTCCGAGCATGACACTCAGGAACTCCGGCGGCTGTTGTACCTGAAGGCCGAAGGTATTGAGCGCCAAGAGCGGCTGCAATACCTTAGACAGACCTGGAAATCCTCCATCTGGTCTGAGGAGGACGACGATTCCTATACGCTGCCTGATCCTGAGATACCGCTAGTGTATTCTCTGCACTATGGGCAGCAATGTCCCCCTGAGTGGGACAATGGTTCTGTGCCTGCCGAAACTGCTGATCGACAGAAAAAGAAACAACATGGAAAGAGCAACCTCCATGCTGAGGAGGATTTCCTGCAGAAACTTGAGAGTCTTAACCTTGACCCCCGACTGAAGAAACTGCTGATAACCTAAGGTGAGGTATTCGGCGCCTTGCCGCCCCCTCTCTCTTGTAAAAAACTGGTCCAGATGGACCTGAAACTGAGACCTGAATTTGAAAAGGCGCGAGTGAGGCGTCGTCCCTATCCCGCTCCACAGGACCAGGTTGAAGAAATCGAGCGCCAGATCCAGGAATGTATTGATGCTGGCCTCGTTGAAGAATATAAGAAGGGGGACTACCCCATCACTGCAGTCCCTGTTTCCTGGTTGCCAAGCCAGGGTCGACTGCCCTACGACTGGTTGTTGACTATGGTGAGGTCAACAAGAAAACCCAGAACCACTCAGGGAGTATTCCTAACATGGAAAATACCCTGGAGCGTATTGCCAAATGCAGGTACAAGACCAAAATGAACAAACGCTCTGGTTTCTGGCAGGTGGACCTAACCGCCGCGGCTCAGGAGCCGCTGGCTTTTATAACCCCTAAGGGCCGTGTCTTTAAGTGGAAGGTTATGCCTTTCGGGGTGGCTAATGCCCAAGCGCTTTTCCAAGAGCTAATGAACAAAATTTTGTACATACTGAGGCACAGGCCTCTAGTACAGGAGTTGATTTCTCGGGGTGCAGAAATGGAGGCCCACATCGACGACGTGAGTTTGGGTACTAATACCCAAGAGGACCATGTCCTTCTCCTCCGTGAATTTTTCATTGTTTGTCAAGAAAACCACCTCCGAATCAAACTCGAAAAATGTGAGTTTATGAAAGAGGAGATGGAATATTTGGGTTTCGATGTGGGGTATGGTTGGTGGAAACCAGCCGCGTCTAAGATGCAGCCCCTACAGGACTTGCAGATTCGCGATGACCCTAAGATCGGTCTACACGACGTGAGGAGTTTTGTGGGCGCCTGTAATTTCTATCGGCGTCACATCCACAATTTTACTTACTCCTCTGCCCCCCTCACTGACCTAATCAAGAAAACTACTCCCTGGAGGTGGACCGCCAGAGGGGAGGAGGGTTTCCTGGAGTTGAAGAAGAAAATTGCCTCCTCCAACTGCCTGGGAGTACCCCGCCCTAAGGGCGAGATAGTCCTGATCACTGATGCCAGAAATGTAGGGGGGGGTGATACGATCTACCAATGGCAGGAGCTTAACCCCGCTGAACTAACCCACTGCCATTATCTTACTAGTGGACTGAACCATGATGGTTCGGGGAAAAAAAATTATCCTACCAGTGATGGCGGCCGGTGCCACTGGGACACTGGGATTGGAAATGGAACCAGGCGCGTTCCAATCACAGCACCTATGACCAGGAACTCCTGGCCGGTATGTTGGTGCTTTCGTCACAATCCCGACTCCTGGGATCTAACCCTATTGTCTGGCTATGTGACCAAGAACCTGTGAAGTCTTTTCCGAAGGGCCCACCACCAGAGAAAGCAAAGCTAAAGCGGTGGTGGACTTACCTGAGTCAGTTCAGGCTGACAGTTCATCATATCCCCGGAAAAAAGAATGAACTGTCTGACTATATATCGCGCAACAGCTTCGATGCGCTTATAGGTGAGAGCTCTGAGGCGCTCGCCAGAAAGGCTCTCCAGCGTATGGATGTCCAGCTTGACCTGTCCATGCGCACTGCTGGAATCCTGGAGGGTTGGAGTCTAACCGACTATCAGTCAGAGTATAAGAAAATTCTCCAAACCCTCGGCACTGGTCTCGAACCAGGTGTCATTGACGGGCACCAGTGGTATGAAAACAATCAGTACCTCTTCTACGAGGACCGAATTTTGGTGCCTGAGGCATGACTGGATGGGTGCCTAAAGTGGTCCCATCTCAGTTCTGGTCACACTGGCGCTAATCGCTCAGTGGACTTCTTCCGAGAGTGTTTCTACTCTAGTCCAACCCTGACTGAACTGAGGTCGTGTATGCAGACCATTGTGGATGCTTGTGGCTGTCATGCCAGCAAGCAGACCGACAGTAGGGATAGGGGCCTGATCTCCAGCTTACCCATACCCTATTGTGCTAACTCTCTTCTCTACGTGGATTTCATCCAGGGCCTACCACGCTTCAGCGGCTATGATAGTTGCCTAGTGGTCACCTGTGGCCTATCTCGCTTCACCCGTGTGTTCCCTTGCAATAAGAAAATCACAGGTGAGCAGACTGTGAAAATGTTGGTCGAACAATGGTTCGAACCCTATGGAGCACCTAAGCAGGTGCACTCTGATGAGGATGTACGCATCCGCAGTGACACCGGGTGGTACAAACGATTGCGAAATGCCCTCAACGTGGAGGTAACCACAGGTGTGCCCTATACCCACACGTCTAACCCTCTCTGTGAGAGACAGAACCATGTGGTGGAGCAAAACTTAAGAATCCTGATGAAACAGGAGCGTACCAAGGACTCGGTACGCCTAGTGCCCTGGGCAGTGCTGACCATGAACTCACAGCGGAGCTCCTCTACGGGTTTCACCCCCCACGAACTGTTCCATGGAGGACAACCTGCACAATTCTTCAAAACCCCCTTTCCTGAGGACTCCAAGAGCCCTGTGGGAGATTGGCTGGAACACAAGCAGTCTCTGGCTAACCAGGCTGGGACTAACCTGAGACACATTCGTGACCGTGAACTAAGCCGACGGAACCGCCTACGGCGACCTGCCAGCTTCAAGGTTGGTGACCTTGTTTTGGTTCACCATTCACGCCTACCCTCCTGGCCACGTAACTGCCTACAGGACCCTTATTTTGGACCCTATCGTATCATCAGGATAGATGGATCCAGGATCCATGTCAGGTGCAGTCCACGTCTAGGTGGTGAACTGCCCTGTGCACCCAAACAGTTGAGGCACTGTCACTCCACTGACGATTTGTCTTGGGATGAGTGGCGCCTCAGCGACAGTGAGGTCGAGCGTATAGACCTAGAGAACGCTGCCAGTCCAGAGGAGGCAGACGAACTCGAAGAGATGACTGCCGATGAGATGGCAGTCGATGGTTCCTACGTGGTTGCAGGTATTGCTCGCCACGAGTATAAACAGGGCTGGAAATTCCTAACCTTGTGGGATGGCTATGGGTTATCTGAGGCGACCTGGGAACCTATGTCAGCCTTCATACAACCAGATGGGAGTGTCAACCCCATCTTCCGCACCGGCCTCGTTGAGAACAACGAGGGGCAGCTCCTAACCCGTGCTGAGACTATGTCCCAGCGTAAAAAGCGAAACTAATTTCCCCGTGTCATTCTACTGACTGTGTTCTAACCTCACAGGTGCAGTGAGCACTCTTGTGCACACATGCCTGTGTATGGGTGTAAGAGCAGTTGTCACAGTTGCCCCGCATTGCATCGCAGGACAGGACCGTTAGCCCCCCGTGACAACCACTCCCTGGCCGAAGGCCATTGGTTTTTCACAGACTACTGCTTACTGAGCACTGCACTAACCCTGTCTGTGCCCTGCAGACCCATGCCTATGGTTTCCAGCGTGGACCAGGTGGCCGCTTATCAGGTTTGCAGCCAGCCAGCGAGTGTATGCCTTGTTGACCATGTGTTGCATGGGGACTGCCCTGATGTAATGACCTTGGGGAGCCAACGAAGAACGGTGGCTTACTACACCAGGGGGGAATGACAAACAAGGTGTTATGAGGCAAGGTGTGTCTTCCCTCCTTGGGGACAAGCGAGCCCACAGTTAGGACCCCTGACTGGTCCAGACCCATGGGGTTCTACCCTTCCTTACAGGGTTTACCATACCCCTATGTGTGCTACGTATGTCTGTGTGTGTCTCACTTCTCTCCCCGGAGTGGCTCCCGGAGACCGGGCTTCGCTGACGTCGAACCGAAGGTCCTAATCAGGTACTATTACCACTCCTATGGCGCCCAATTTCTGTGCTGGCGCCTATCCTTGGGGGAAGACGGCAAAACCCCTACCTACTAGAGGGGAGGGGTGGCCAAGTGTGCTAAGGGCATACAAAACGCCCATTTTTGCTGAACGCCAAAAGCTAACGCACTCCTCTGCCCACGAGGAAAAGCACGCGGGACGGGAGACACCACTACACTACACTCACTAACGCCAGCACCGGCCTTCGAAGGCAGGGTGAGCACTCATCACCTGCACTCAACTCCTGCCAGGCCTGCTGACCCTAACACCTACACACGCTACTTGGTGTTGCTGTCAATGAGGTCTCAGGTCCTATTGACCCTCCTGTGAGAAAGCAAGAGAACACAGCGCTACTAAGCGGCTGTGGCCTAACAGGGGCGCCACTACGCGTTTCCCTGTCAGGGCTTGGAGGGAGGGAGTGCTCAGCGTGCGTGCACAGCGTGGATGGCGATGAAGTTGTACTGCACTCGCCACTCCTGGCTGAGTTGCAGTTTGTTGTTTGTGTGATCTGCGCAGCATATTTTAGCGCTGCTCAAAGGGACTGCACCAATCACCCTACCTGCCCACCTGTAAAGCAAAGGCCAATGTAGAGATGTTTGCGGCTGAGGAACCAAGCCACACTCCACGTATTTTACGCTTCTCAGTGTGACCTATAATACACTGTCCTCCAACACCCCTGTCAAGCAAGCAAGCTTTAAGAGACTCCTCCGGTTCTCTTAAAGAGCGTACCGAGGAGCCCCTGGGTAACCTAAACAAAGTTTACCGTGCTCACTTCGCGTGGCCTACCCTTTGATGCGTCATATGCATGCACAGGTATGCACCATCACTCCATTTTCTGTTGTTTGTACCTAATTTGACCCAACATAACCAATCACAGGCGTGACTCAACCAGGAGGTGAGCTCTTCCTGGGCTTACCTACCTCACTCACCACGCATCATGTGAATGCCGAGAAAAACACGAGCGCAAAACAACCCTACGCGCTGAAACAAACCTACAGCCAATTATAAACCACCCTAAGCGATTAATGCACCGTGTGTCATGCACGTTTCCCTCGTCTTGTTTCCTGCAGAAGGGGGAGAGAAAGTGGCGCACTGCACAGCGCAAAACAAGCCTAAGCGTTTTGAGCAACCCTACTTTAGCGCTACGGCTACACACGAGCCAACAAACACGAGCAAGCGCTTTCTTTTCTTACCTTTGAAGAGAGAACAAGGATGAATTGGGGTACAGGGAAAGCGCCACAGCGTGTGAATGCCTCAATTAGGCACATGCATCGCGAGCACAGCGCATATTCTAACCCTACGTGCGCGCTGCGCGCTCCATTCGCATCGCATACCTTTCATTCCTAGTTTGACCTGTGCAGAGCAAGAGAGAGGAGCACCTGAACCCCAAACAAACACAGCATTGACAACCCTAACATTTTAACAAAGCAACCAACACGAACGCAATGCATGCGTGTGAGATGACACTGGCATACCTGAGAGGTGGGTTTTCCACCTGCTCTGTGGTGTGGGTTGAGTTTGAATACTTTTTCCTAAAGTTTATAAAAATTTTGATGCAACTGTGCAACTATTTCCTTTAGAACTTTAAAAACTACGGCTCCTACCTTCTTTTTCAAAAACCGTTTACGCTTGCGCAACCTTGTTTTTGAAGTCCGCTTCCGTTGCGCTTGTCTGCGACTTTGAGTTTTGGTGTAAAAATGACGATTTCTCGCGTGCTTTCGTCAATTTTTAGCGATTTGACTTCTTAAATCGCTACACCTTTCGCTAAACCGCAGGAATCACTCCCTGTTGGTTACATTTTCTTTTGTCTTCAGCTCCTCGAGATTTGTGTCCTCCATTGGGAGTATTGCTCCGCCCTGGCCCTTTGTCAGGACGTTTACTAAAACGCTGTTTATACAGCGATGGCCGTCCGCAGTAGAGCGTTCGACTGTACCCTAGTGGGCAAGCATGTATGCTCTAGGGAGGGAGTCCTGGGTTCACACCCCACTACCCCCAAATTTTTACCAAAAGGCTTCGTCGCGCGCCGGCGACTTTTGAGGAATGCCCCATCGAAGGGACATCATTCACGGTACATTACACTGTTTTGACCGGGTACCTACAGTGTGATAGGCTTCGATGAACTGATGAGGATGTTTTTGGTACGTGGAATGCATTTTCTGAGGTAATTTTGGGAATATTTGAGCCTTTTTCCTTGGTGCTACTAGCTTAGCTAACTAGTACTCCAGAAGGGAGTAAGAAAAAGTCACTGCCATGTCTTTCTTGGAGGGCTTGATCCAGGCCACGCCCCCCTTAAAACCCTTTTGTTGATGCTAAGACTAACCGAAGTATTTTTATCTCTCTTTTGAAGCCTAAAGTACACTTTCTCAAAGTAACTAGGGTTGTAACCCTAGTCCGCCATCAAGTTCACCCCTACCACTCAACTGAGCAGAGGTATCTTCCTTCATGGAGGATATACCAAAAAAAATAGGCATTTCATGCTTAAGGCCTTGGAGGTTAAGCCTAGTGGTCTCCCACCCCAAGACCCCTGTACTCAATTGTTTCTACCACTTATTGTGGTTCTACGTTTTAACTGTTTCTGAATTCAGTTGCTTGGCCAAGTCATTTTCTGTGTTCGCCTGACACCTATGCCCCACATTCCTAACCAGCACCATTTCACCCAAAAGAGTGCACATGAAGTGCTTGATGCTATCTTGGAGGCTAGAGTCAGTCCAGTTTTCATATAAAATTTTTTGTATTGTCCATTTGTGATTGAATCTTTGTGTTTATACCTGCTTTGTCTATCTGCAGCCCTTCTGTGTTACACTGGATTTCAAAACTATTCATTGATTCGATCCATATCCTGTTCTTGCTCTACTTGCTGCTTTGGTTTGGGTTTTCAACATCAAGACCTGCAGGATTTCATTAAAATCATTAGGGCACTAATCAAGGACATCTTTCTTGACGGGGAGTAGTCTCACCCAGTCTCTGGTGCGCTCCGTCTTGCACCATATCCTTGCATTTCCCTTGAGGACACGAATCTGTCGCTCACATAGGGGATTGCTCGTATGAGAGTAGGGGATCCCTGTGGACACTTGGACATTGAGGGATCTCAGGACCCTCTTGTACCAGCCAGTGTCAGAGCGTACTCGTACATCTTCATCGGAGTTGATCTCTTTGGGCGCCCCATAGACACAAAACCACTCCTCCAGGAGTATCTTGACAGTCTCCTCTCCGGTAATGTGCTTGGTACATGGGAACACCCGGGTAAACTTGGTCAACCCACAGGTTACCACGAGGGCAAAATCGTAGCCCCCAAACTTCGGCATCTCCGTGTAGTCCACATAGAGCACACTGTTAGCACAGTGGGGGATGGGCAGGGTCGAGTAGAGACCCCTGTCCCTGATATCCCCTGGTTTGCAGGACCTACACGGGCACTTGTCCACGATAGGCTGGAGGGTCTTACGCAGTTTGTCGTCACTCCAGGTAGTGTGGAACCACTGCTTGAATAGCCTCAGGGTACAGTCAGCACCCACATGACCACTGGACTCATGGTTCCACTTCAGTAGCGCTGGGACTCTGTCACTAGGTACCACTATTTGGTCCTCGTGCCAGAGGTAGCTCTTGTCCCTCTTCCACTGCTCTTGGCTGACCAGGAGGGGTTCCAGGTGCTTCTCCGGGCGCTTATAGATATCTCCGAACTCCTTCAGGTACTCAGCTTGTTGGAGTCCATCTAGGGGTCGGATCATGGTCATGTTGAGGTCCAGGTGTACATCCATACGGCTGAACGCCTCCTTGGATAGTGCTTCTGACCTGCCACCAATCAGGTCGTCGAAGTTGTTGCGGCTGATGTAGTCCGCACACTCGTTTTTGACTCCCTGGATATGGTGCACTGTCAGCCGTAGTTGGCTGAGGTAGGTCCACCAGCGCTGTACCTTGGCTTTCTCAGGTGGAGGACCCTTCTGGAAAGTGCGGACCGGCTCTTGGTCGCACACCGATACCACAGGGTTACTCCCCAACAGGCGTGCCTGAGAGGATAGCACCAGCATACCCGCGAGGAATTCCTGCTCATAGGTGGAGTAGTTACCCCGGGCCTGGTTCCATTTCCAGTTCCAGTGACCCAGGGGTACTAGGACCCACTTGTCGTCAGGGTAGCTGTGCTTGAGGGTACCATCTCGGTTCAGTCCATCTGTCCCCCATTGGGTAATCGCCGAGTCGAACTCCTCCTTCTCTAGTGCTTGCCATTGGAACAACGTTCCACCACCGCCCACATTGCTGGCGTCGGTCACCAGGATCATCTCCCCTTGTGCTCTAGGCATGCCCAAGCACTTAGCGTTGGCCACCTTGGTTTTGAGCTCGTCAAACGCTTGTTGCTCTTGTGGGCCCCAGCGGCAGGTGGTACTCATCTGAGGCAAGTCCGTTAGGATGGCGCTGTTGTAGGTGAAGTTCTTGATATAGCGGCGGTAGAAGTTGCAGGCCCCAATGAAACTGCATACATCATGGAGTCCTTTCTTGGGGTCTTCATGCCGTACCTTAGCATCCATCAGGGGTTTTGCCTTCGAGGCCGCTGGGGTCCACCACCCATAGCCAATATCGAACCCCAGGTACTGCATGGTCTCCTGCATGAACTCACACTTCTCCAGCTTGAGTTGTGTGTGGTTCTCCTGGCATACCACAAAGAACTCACCCAAGAGGATTAGGTGATCCTCCTGGGTATTGGTCCCTAGGCATACATTGTCGATGTGCGCCTCCATCTGGGCCCCACGAGATCTGAGTTCTTGTATCTTGGGTCTTCGCCGTAGGATGGACAGGATCTTATTCATCAGCTCTTGGAATAGAGCGGGTGCGTTGGCCACGCCAAAGGGCATGACCTTCCACTTGAATACCCTCCCCTGAGGGGTGATGAAGGCGAGTAGCTTCTGGGCGTTGGGCGTCAGGTCCACCTGCCAGAATCCGCTTCTTTTGTCCATCTTGGTCTTGTAGCGACAGGAGGCTATCTTCTCAAGGGTAGACTCCATGTTAGGAATCGATCCTGAGTGGTTGAACGTCTTCTTGTTCAGCTCTCCGCAGTCCACCACCAGCCGTTTGGCTGTAGACCCAGGTTTCGCCACCAGGAAACAGGGGCTGCAGTGTTGGGGGTAGTCCCCGTCCCTCTACTCCAGGACTAGGCCAGCATCGATACACTCTTGTATCTGTCGCTCAATCGCATCGGCCTGCTCTTTAGGAGCCGGGTAGGGTCTCCTCCGGATCTTATGGCCCACGAACTCGGGTTTCAGCTTGAGTTTCTTCTGTACCAGCTTGTCATATGAGGCTGGGGGTGGTAGTTCCCCGAACACCTCCAGATAGGTCCTTATAGGCTTCTGCGCCCGCGGGTCCAGTAGTTTGATCTTGTCCTCCATGTCCTCGTCAGAGTGTAAGTTGCTTGCCGCCTGGGTAATAGACGCCGGGAGGTGATCCTCCACTGGCTCTTCGTCCTTGGTAGTATCCATCAACCCTTGGTAGGCATATAGAAGGTCTCGTTCAACCATCTCCGGCGGACGATGGCAACATGGGCACGCTCGAGGGGGTTCGCATACACATTCCTCTGAGAGTTCATCCTCCTCTGGGGTCCTCACATGGGCAACCTCACACGCTCTTCATGAGCTTGAGATGCACCTCCGTTTGCCAGGTGGTGATCTTTTGTTCGAGGTCCTCCTTCAGTTGGGAGAGGTCTCCCATACAGCCTTGCTTCAGTGGCCATGAGCTGCGGGTCGGCTTAACGTAGCATAGCTTTTATCGCCACCAATCTCCTCTTGGGGTACACGTACTCCCTCAGCCTGGATCAGGGTCCAACTCCTCGTCCAAGGGCTCTTCTCCCCTCGTGGAGAGTAGGGGTTTCAGTGGGGCGACGTACTCGACGTTCTCCACTTCCTCCACACAGGTCTGCACGAAGAAGGCGCCATGCTCAGTTTCGTCATCAGAGTGAATAGAGCTGGGTAGCTCGGATAGTCCACGCTGTGACTCCATCAGGAATAGATACATGGCAGGGAGAGTTGGGGGCATTGTTGTTAGTCACAACGTACTCGTCTCCCCCTGGAATAGCCTCAATAGCATCTTGAGGTGTAGTTGATCCTTCAGGTCCCCCAGGGCGAGTCCATGGCTCTCGCGTTGGATAGTCTGTACCAGGGTTGAGGCCAGGTCCTCCCAAGGGGTAGAGGTCAGACTACTGTCCACCACGTTGAGCATACTTCCCCATCCAGGTTTCCCGATGGGTGCCTTGCGGCCCAGAGGCACGTAGATAGCCTCATCGGGTAACTGGACAGAGGTGATAGTCAGCCTGTCCAGGAGGGTTCGCCAGTACTCATTGTCCCCATGGGCTCCCCAATCGGGGGAACACAGGACCATACGGGAACGTTCCAAGGCCACCTTGGTCAAGACCTTCCCCAGTTCACTGAACCTTGGGTCTCGTAGGCCATCCCGAAAGAGGGCCAGTAAAATTTGTAGCAGCAGTTTTTCCCCTTGCTGCAGCAGAGGTCCAAGACATGTTGCTTGCCACTGGCGAACGACTCCACGCTCAGGTCTTCTCTGGAGATACCCAACTCCTTCAGACCTTGGTCCAGGACTTCCCCCAGTAGTTGATGGTCCTCAGTTTTGGAGGCCGCCATCATGTTTGAAGGCTCCTCCTTTGATACCCTCAGGTAGCTTGAGGTGTATTCAGACTGCTCTAGTGGCACGGACTCCCTGCCATCACCATGGTCCACGTAGAGGAGGTAGGGGGCTTGCAGCGTTAGGGATTGTATCTGGGTGTGCTGTACGAAGAAGTCCGTACCCAGTACAAAGTCCAAGGCCTAGGTGTCCATCACATAGAACCGATGGGCTATAGTTTGGGAGCCCATGGTCACCTCCACTTCACAGTCCCCGCAGCTGTGCACCACATGTCCATTTCCCATTCGGATTGCCGCGGAAGGCATGGTGTTCTTCAAGCTCCCATGAGGTAAAATTTTCTTAGCCACTATAGATATAGTGGCTCCGGTATGCAGTAGCCCCAGGTATTCACGTCCCCCAAGTCGGATACGTACCAAGAACACCAAGTCCAGGGCCCCACCGGAGCGTCCCCGTCAGAATTCCGCGGGACATGTCACCTCGAACCCCTTGTTCCGCAATTTGCGGGCCATCCGCATGAAGCGGGTTCTCTCTTAGCTTGGCCATCGTCACCACCTTCATGTCCTTGCTTGGCCCCTTACTCGTGTTGGGCCTGAGTCTGCAAGCGTGTGGTTGGCCCGGAACCAGACTGCCCTCCAGAGGGCTCGGAGTTCCCCCCTGGATTGGGGTTGGGGTTGCCTCCGGACTTGTCCTGGTTCTTGTTATCCTTATCTTGCTGGCGCTCAGCGCCTCCTCCTCGTCCACCTTGGCTCTTGTCTTGGCCTTTCCCGCGGCCTTTCGACTTTCCTTTGCCAGAGTACCTCTTGTCCTTGCCACCGCCCTTGCCAGAGCCCTTGCCAGAGCCCTTGCCAGGATCCTCGTCCTTGAGCTTCGCCGACAGGCGTTGCTTGTGGTAGCACTCATCCTCATAGTGCTTGCGCTTCCCACAAAAGGCACAGGTGATAGTACACCTGTAATGATCCGGCATCTTAGGCTTGCTGCCGGTGTTGGTCTCCTGCTTCTTCCCCTGGACCACGAAGCAATCGCGCTGATCGCAGTCGGGGGCCCTGCTGCAGGTGACCATGCTCGTCTTTGGCATCACACCAGAAGAGCTCCTGGACATTGCCCATGATACGGGCGTGCTTGGGGGTAGTCCCCTGTCCAGGTCTGAGTCCCTGGTACCCTTTGCCATGGCTCCCTGAGCCTCCTCCTCCAGGACGGTAGGCATCCAGATGCTGGTCGCTCTCCTTCTCCAGCGCCAGCTCCAGGTGCAGGACAGACAAGTCCTCGTAGGTGAATGTCCTTGCCTTCCTCTCAGCCGTGGCTCGGCATTCATCCCTCACGGAGGTAGGGATCTTAGCCACAAGCCAGAACAGCAGCTCCTCGCTGCCGTGAGACCCTGGGGTCAGCCGCTCCACCCAGTGGTCCAGGTCTGCGAGCAACTCTGTGATGTGGGCCGCTTTGGGGTTGTTGGGTAGCATTCCCAGGTTCTGGATCTCCGTCCTGATGGAGAGGTCTTTCTCGTAGGAGGGGTACTGCCTCTGCAGGGCCACCAGAACCTCGGCGAAGGTGGCGGACTTCGTCACCATCTGTTTTACCAGCTTTTCCAGGTATTTTGTCTTGCAACATTGCAAGAGCATATCGCATTTGACCCTGCAACTGGCTGGGGTTTGGCTGGTCATCATCAGGAAGCGCCCAAAATTCTCGGCAAACCCGGATAGGTCCTTCCCGGTGAACTCCGGTAGGTTGACCACGATCTTCGAAGTGGCAACCGCTTTGGCATCCTGAGAACGATGACGTCGGCTCTTCTTCTTCTTCTTCTTCTACTTTTCCCTCGGATATTCGGGGTCCTCAGGGTCATCATTGTCTGAAGGGGAGGCGGACGTAAGGGAAGGCGGCTCATCGTCGGAGGGGTCGCCGCCTAGGTCACTGGAGCCATGAGGCTCAACGTCGACCATAGCCCTCAACGCTATAAGTCCAAGCTGGTCTAGCTCTGCTCTGGTCGAGTTAGCCACGTGGCTGTATGGCGGCTGGGCGGTCCTCGGTACAAAGGGGCTCTTGGGCACCAATGCAGGCGTAGGCATAGGCCGGCTCCTCACTCCTCCAAGAGTGTGGCTCAGCCCAGCCACCACGTTGTTAGCCTGCAGGCGATGGGGAGAGGCTCCCAAGGTTGTAGGTGACCCTTGGGGCGGGATCAGGGGCTCTAGCTTCTCCCTGATCTCTTGGGTAATGTCCCCAACCAGGTCCTTAGTCGCTCGACGTAGGGCTTCTCTCAGTTCAGACTTGGTCACGGAACGGTTTGACGATCCCCTCGATCCCCTACTCTTGCTTCCGCACGACTCAGGGCCTCTCCTTAGCCCACTCAGGGTTGCATACCCCGGTGCTGGCATAGAATAGCCAGGCTCATACGCTGCATACCCAGGAACATCAGCCATACAGGCTCCCGTAGCAGGTAGAAGATGGTGATGGTGATAATCCGCCGCATACCAGCGCGGCGCAGAAGTGGAGGCCACTGGCTCACTGGCAGTAGTTGCCTCTGGAAACGCATTGGTGGATGGGTCCACACCATAGGCAGGGTAGGTAGGCATGCCAATAAAGCCTGTGCCCTCAGCCATAGGCGGGGTGGTTATGGGTGTGGATGCTGCAGCAGCTGGGTCTGGAGTTGGGAGTGTGGTGGTTGTAGGAGAGAGTGATGCGTGGAGGCCCCAGGCGCTTGGTGCGCCCTCCAAGGTTGGCTCGCTCATTGGGTCGTGCCCATGGTCCACTCCTTGGTTTGCCATGCCTTCTCCTGCATCCTTCTCTCTCTCCCTCTTTCTCTTCACAGGGTCGGTGTCCACCTCCTCGACTGAGAGGCCCCTGAAGGCCGTTTGCAGTCCCTCCAGCGAATCGTCAACCGCGTCCACTGGCCCATGTAAGGCCACCGTAGGTACAGCGCCAGGTTCTCCAGGTCAAGGCACTACGGGCGCTAGCATTGCTGGTGCTTGAGGCGCCGTCTTCACGTCGGTGTCCTCCTTCGTGTCCATACTTCTCTCCGCCCCTCTTGCTCAGGACTTGCTCAATCCTCGACGCGCTCGGTGTACGGCACGGGGTTGCTGCCGGCATGCAGAGGCTGTCTGCCTCTTGCTACAGAACGTTTTTATGCGTCTTTCAGCTCTTGTTGTGCCTCTCTTGCTGCTTGCTGCTGTTATAGGGTTTCTGATGCTTGTTTTTGATGGAGAAAATGTTTTGTTGTTGGAATACAGCCAATACAGGATAACCCAAGCCACAGGTGAGCAAGTAGAAGTCAAAGAGGATCAAAGCATGAAGGGCTGCAGTCAAAAAAGAGTTAGATAATTAAGATATCAACAATAGACTGCAGCAATAGACATTCAATGCAACTTGGAGCAATACATTTTACATGATTCAGAAAAACTGATTGGAAAACTGCCCCAAGGGCTCACACTCCATATAGTGCCATCCTGAGATGTGCACTCTTAGTTTTTGGGTCCCATAGGTGCTGAGGTGGCATGGCTTGTGGCGCTGAGGTCAGTGCCATGTCACATGGGATATTCCTACTTAGCTAGGCTGATTGGGAATTCAACCCAGGACCTCTCAAAAAGAGGTGCCACAGCCCCCTAGGGTGGAGACCACTAGGATAGCTAAGCATTCATGAGAAATCATAGATATTTCTATAGGCTCTGCGTCAGTATGTCAGTGCCTCAGTCAGTCAGGAAATGATGTTTTAGTTAACATTGCTTGGGGATTAAGGGGTTCAAACAACATCCTAGTTTAGTGTTTGGTTCTATGGGTCAAAATGTGTTATCACCCATTTTGGTCAGGCCAATACTAAAATAAAAATGCAGGATAGCTAATCGGATCTCCCATACAACTAAAGTCTACTCTAAAGCAATGGAAAAGCACTTTTTCTTACTACACCATTTACTGGACTGACTGAGGCGCTGACATTGATCTAGAGCCTATACACTTTTCTATATTTTCTCATGAATGCTTAGCTATCCTAGTGGTCTGCACCCTAGGGGGCTGTGGCACCTCTTTTTGAGAGGTCCTTGGTTCAATTCCCAGTCAGCGTAGCTAAGTAGGAAGATCCCATGTGACATGGCAGTGACCTCAGCGCCACAAGCCATGCCACCTCAGCACCTATGGGACCCAAAACAATGAGTGCACATCTCTAGATGGCACTACAAAAGAGAGGATGCCCATGTGGGCAGTTTTTCCTTGATCGTAGGGTATTTTCTAACTATCTTTTCTTAAATCTGTAGTTATTGTGAGTTTCCTTTGTTGCTACACTATCTCCTTTGACTGCAGCCCTTCATCTTGTGGATTTGATCATGTGGTCCTTTGCTTGAACTGTGGGTACTTATTTCTAGTTGATTTCATCAAAACATATTTGTTTGGAAAACCTGAACTACATCAACAAGCAGCAGGAGCTAGCACCGGTACAAACAAAACAATATCATCAAAGCAATCAACAGTGAAAGCCTGTTCTAACTTCTAATGCTAGCTTCGTCGCATTGTGAGCGTGAACGACCGGAAGCGGGCATCTTGTGCCCGAAACAAAACGCTTCACCTGCTTTTATACTCTGATTACAAGCGTGTGTGCTATTTGTGCATGTGTTTTTCGCATTTTTAGGACAAAATGGGCATCTTGCTTCTAGCATTGCGCAAGGCCCTTGGTGACGGGGACTCTCCACCAAGGTAATATGTACAGTAGAGACCGTGTACGTGAGGGTGGATGGGTCGTTCGATTTTTGCAACCTCGTGGTCTATCTTATATATGCCCGCCAAGTGAACACACGCGAGTTTTGACTTTTTGTCATGTGTTCATTTGGTCATTAGATCTCTCTTGCATTGTATGGAGGACCCCACAAAAAGTAAGTATCTTTGTAAAGTAGTAGTTGTAATAGTGCCTTCAATTTGAATATAACTAATATTGACAACTTCACAAGGTACCTTAGTTTGAACTATGTACTTTTGGCCAATATTGCCAATTCCCAACTTTTTCGCGCGCTTTAGCGTTTGCTGCATTGAAAATGGATACAAGGTTGGTTGAGCCCATGTATATGGCTCGGTCGGGACTTGAAGTGTTGGAGTACCTTGAAGTGATTGGGCTTTGCTCCGCTCTCGTCGTACAAATAGACATGGAAGTTACACGGACTACTTTCGGGAGCAATTTTACCATTTTAGCCCACTTTGCTTATTGAGTGCACCTCTCGTTGATGTAAGTCTCGAGGTTGTATGCGTCGGTTTTCCAAAGTGAAGGGTGATTTGTAAACAATCCAAAAACCCTCCCCAAATACGGTATGTTCACATCTTTCCTCGCCTTCGGATTGGGGATATACATGATCATGTTTTTGGTCCAAGTTGCCACTTATCAATTTTCATTTGGTATGTTTCCGTTACGTGGAAAAGAACTACGGGCAATGTCTTGAGCTAGTAGGGTGCATCTATTGACACATAAGTCGCATGTGTTTATAGCATCTTTGCTTCGATTGTAGTTCGGCATGGGCTTTGAGATATTGAGTCATGAGTGCTGACAATTTCGGTCAATTTTGGCCATTTTGCGCATTTTGGGCCATATTTTAGTTTTCATACCTCCGTATGCAAGTATCCCCAGGGACCTAGACAGGCAAAAAGGTCAATTCTTGTGGCATATGACCCCGGGTAAATTGCCATGTAGTTTCGTATGTTCTGCTTTTAATGTACTACGAGATATTCAAGTTTTTTTGTGATCTCCATGTTTCACATGTTGGTGGCGCTAGACTATTGATCTAGCTCTACCAGGCAGGTCCCGCTAGACCCGGCTTGTGGCCTCCAACAAAGCAGCCTCGGACTACACCGGGAGGGCTGATCGCCGTCAGCGTGAGGAGTGTCCCACTCCGGGAGGGTGTACCGCCGTGCTTGCGCACGGCCCTTCCTTTGGGCTAGGGGTTGACCGGAGGTCCCGGCATTTCTCGTTCCCAAAGCATACGGGACGCATCGTCTTGGTACTTGGGTTCCGAGGTGCTTGGAGAAAGATTTCTGCCTTACAACCTAGCATAAAGGAAGATTTCAGGATCAAACTTGCTGATGAAAGTCCACAACCAATTGTAGGTCCATGACTAAAAGGCTAAGCAAATGACCCGAAAACATGCACATTACTTGAGTGTGTAAAATACACAAAAAAGTATGTTTCTGTGCCTTCGGGGCCTTTTACTATCACCACAGTTCAGTTCTCACCTTTGTTTCTCCCACTGCCCACTCGGTAATACTAGCCTCCATGGATCCAACATGTGGACCATCATGTCATTTGTGCATCAAGATCTGATTCTGTACAATTGAGCTCCTGCCAATCTGCTAGTAACAATCATCTTCTGTCATTCGTCAGTTTTACTCTTCATCTTCACTGATCATGTTGTGAAATCTAAGATTTGGTGCATCGCGTGTGTGAATATAGGAAATTCAATCATTGGTGGACTTGAATTCAAATTAATAATTGAATGCTCATATAAATAGGCTTGATCGCCAAACGAAACAGCCTCAGTGGGTGCATCTAAGTCCCCCCCTGCAGCGCTGCAAATCCTTTGCGTGTGTCCCAAATATATACACCCTTAGATGGGCTCACAAAGGGAATGCGCAATATGCATGCACCCATTTCGTGATCGTAGTCAGACTTTAAGTGTCCTGGAAGCGCGCGTTAGAGTAACGTGTGTCATTTAGGGCCATGCTCAGTCAAACTGCTTGCGCACATCGCACCTCAGTAACTCATCGCCGTGACTTGTTGGTCGCAAAGGCATTCTTTTGCAGCTTTGCGCAGCGCGTACCTTGAATTCCACGCATAAATCCCAGTGTCGTTGTCGTTGCTGGGAGTCATGTTGATCCATTGCGGCTCGTTGTCGCCAGTTTGCACGTAGCTGTAGTAGTGGTACTTCGTATTCATACTTCTCTCTCCCCGCCACTCTCGTGATAAAAAAACTGCTACAAGCGAGCTGGTGAGGTGGACCTTCGTTCGCATGGAACATACCGCATCGTGGGTTTGCGCGTTTGTTCAATAAAACCACTGCAATCCTGCAAGCGTCCTTCGATCCACTCAGCAGGGTGTAGTCACCGCCCATGCCCTTACATTTTGCCGTTTTATCAGTGACATCACTTACTCCCATCTTCCCCTTCAACCCATACAATACCATCCTAAATTGCTGTCCACAAAACTTACGGCTTCAAAAGTTGGATTATGTTGTTGTAAAACAAATAAAGATGTCACAAATAATTAAACGCCAAGTTTACCCTCTGGAATTATGGCACGCAAATGAACCCCAAATATTGGTGAAGAGGTTCCCACAAATGCAGACCTACGTAGGTTACTTAACTACCAAATATAAATTCAAGAAACTCAAAAAAAAAAAACTTGCAACAAATAGAGGGCAGGGGGCAGTGGGCTTGACCCCACCCTCCAAAAGGTTTCAGGGGGTCTTTGGTGCTCATGACTGAGATCTTTTATTGCACAAAACAAACAAACACCAAAACTGAAAAGAAAATCATACATACATCCAAAATTGCTTTAAACATTGCGGTCACAGCTCAATGGGGAGTCAACACATTCGAAGCACTGTTCTCCAACAGAACCTTACCAGCAAGTAACAGAATACACATTCTCAGTATCATGGGAAAGGACAAAAGCTCAAGCTCAAAGAAGTCCTGGAGGATGATCAGATGAGGACCACTTGATGCAATGCAACTCCAATGACACCCTTGCAACATTAGTGCAGCAGCACTCAACGCTGCGCTGAAGGAATGAGAAAAAAGAAAGTATATATAGTGCACTTTGTTACAGCCGGAGAAAGCATCAATCCCACCCTTCAACTGCCACAACGTTAGCAGACCACCAGGGCAGGCTAACCTTGCCAACCACTACCACCACCAACGGCTGTCAGTCACTTGCCAACCACCGTCAGTGGGAACACCACACCAACCAGCATTGATCAGCTGTGAATTGCCGTCTTGTGTCTACCCTTGGATTGTCAGTGCGAAAACGAAAGTAATCATCCTTCCCCAGGGATGGAAATCAACTGTCCCCAGTTTCCCAAATATTCAAATTACAGGGCGAAATGGACAAAGAACCCCAAGCAAAACAGGCCGACACAGGGGAACCAAGGGCTCATTTGCAAGGCAACAATGCGACCTTGTTGTGGCTGGGATGCAAAGACCTTAATGCAAACCAAAGCCATGCCTGCCCTTTCCTCTTACCTGTGCTGCGCAATGAGCAGTACCTGATCACCCATAAAGCAGAACAAGATCATGGGCCCACAAAATGAGCATCAATATCCCCTTGCCTCCACAACCTCAATTTCCCCCCATTTTCCCATCTGCTGAAGCATGGTTTGGTTCAATGGTATGGCCTGCTCACTGTCCAACATATTCCGTGCCTGGTAGCATTTTGGGAATGGAGTATAATCCACAGTATGTGTCAGTAGTTTGGGTTTTTTGGGGAGCCATGTCAAAAAGACAAAATGGTTGGTGTTCCCAGCCCTATCCCCCCAGCCCCAACACTGGACGAATGTTGGGCTCCTTGGCAGGCACCCTTCCCACAGGTCCAAGAACCTGCAGTAGTTCACTGCTGCTATTTGTGGCACTTGCTGTTGTTTGTCTTTCATGGCTCTGCATTGTGAATGCCAGAAGTGTTCAGGACTGTGCATATCTTGGAAGTGCGCCGTGCGCATGGTGCACACACGTGCAACCGACGTTTCAGGCTTTGTCCCATGCATTTCTCTCCGCACTTCTAATCTGCTGTCTACATGCTGCATTCTACCGCTGCTCCTTGGTGGAGGGTGTGCAGCATGCAGCTGCTAGCCTCTCGGAGGAAGTGCACAGGTATCAGTGTCCAATGTTGTTTGTTGCATGTGTGCACAATGAAGATCCCCACGGGCACACACAAAACCTGTCCCCGCGTGTGCATCAGCCATGCAACGAGGGTGTCAGGGTGAAGAGGCAAGGGGGGAGGGGGCATACAGCAATTTTCATACAACAGAACACTAAAAGACGGCTAGTTAGGTCAAGATGTGATTACTACCACTTTTGGACACGCACCACAAGCAGAACACACATGCACACACACACACACACACACTGTGCAAAGAGCTCCCAAAGCGTTAAAACCCCTACAGGCAAACGGAGCACCGGGCAGCTCAGCGACTCATCAGGCCTCCAAAAAAAATGGGCGCATACACACACACACACACACACACACACACACAGAGAGAGAGAGAGGTTGGACCAGAAAAGCAGGACACTGCTTTTCACCCATGCACCAGCACGTGCCATGTGATGTGCCATGTGATGTGGGCTGGTGTTGTGCTAATGTGCGAAAAAAGCTGTTGTCATGGTGTTAGCAAATTTTACTGATGGAATGGAAATGACAGACTGGGACTTACCAGACACCTCGTGCATTACAGCCTCATTGGCGTAGTTGGTTGGACTGGTGAACTGCTGAAGGACGCTCAAAACGCTACATGGCAAACACTACCTCTCCCGGTTGCATACAGGAGACTCAGTTTGAAGTGCGACTCAAAGTGAAGTGTGCTCAAGCCCGATGTACAAAGATTGTCAAATGGTGCAATATGAAGACACAGGTGTCACTCATCTTGCACATATTCCATGAGAAATACTGGCGAGCACAAGGCCTCTGAAGCACTTGCGCGCGACTGCGCATTGCAGTCAAGAATTCGAGTTATAAACGTCACCACCTGCAGAGAAAAATACCAAAGAATCTGCGTCACTGACCCTTGCTGACACACCAATATATCGCAAATCGGGCTCCTGAACAATGTGTGACATCAATGCTCTAAATCAATCTGGGAATGCACAGTGTCTTTCTTTGTATCCGCCTTTGTACTGACTGCAAGTGCAGTGAAGATGAATCACGAAACCTCCTGCTTCCACATGTTGCAACCAAGCCATGCAACACCACACATACAGCACACCTCAGGTTGCAAATCACTTGGAATGAAGGGCCTGTTGATGCCCTTCGCAATCCCATGCAAGAAAGCATAAGTGGACTTTGTATTTATGTTCTTCCAAGGGTTCCTTCCCGAGATGACCTCCAGCAAAGTGATCCCAAAGGACCATATGTCGTTTGACGCTTGACATCGGCCATCAGCGGCTTCAGGGGCCATGTACACAGGAGTGCCCTCAGTGACTTCTTGGGATGACACCATGGTGTCCGTGCCGCTAAGCGCTGTGGTCGCGTCCGAGATCTGCCACAGCACGAGGCACAGCATGCTGGAGTCAAAAGGACGTGCCACGGCTGGGGCGGGGGGGGGGGGGGGGGCGCTAACTGAGCATAGTTGATGGTTGTGCAGATATGATAGCCACCAGAAAGGAACAAATTGAGTGTTTAAACACAGGCATAAGCAAGAGCAAAATACTGTCAAGCAAATCCAGATGATGCACGAAGGGCGCAGTCCGATGTCCAGCGTCAACACCAGGAAAGGTCCTCGTCTTGCACATATGCCGAATTAAAAATGCTGGGGGGTTTTCAGGGCCCAGTTGGTTGCTGTTCATCAATAGACAAGACCAGAGACCACTTACAGGGCCATAGCCCCTGTGAAAACCAGGGCCAGCCACCAGAACACAGGTACATTGGTTGTCGCAGTTGCAGGAGTGTACAGTGAGGCCATACATATGGGTGGGACTTACAGTGTGTTGCCAGGCAGGCAATGCGAGAGGTGGTTCAAAAGTGAAGGCACAGCTGAAGGAGGATGCCCGCTACCGAAACACAAAACACACTGCTCAACATAATAATGCAATGAAAAGCAGCCATGTGTGGACAGCACAAGGAGCATGCAAACACTGGTATGCACTTCTGCAACTTGCACATTACTCAAATCCTCTGGCGTGGTACAAGTGGACAGAGACACAGCCTAACGTACACGTGTGCAAATCCTTAAAAACACCAAACAAATTGCGCAGAAATTGTACAGAATTTGTGATGCAGAAACTCTACCCTGCATAATATCCCCCCCCTTGGTACCTGTGGTGCAGCAAGGGGTTCAATCATACATTGCAATGCCACTCCTGCTAAATGTATTCCAACCATCAGCCTCGGCGAATCAATGCATGGATATGTGCAGCCTCACAATTTAAGCAGTAAATCCAAATCCCTGAATCTGATTCTTGTGCTGCTTGCAAATGCGTGTGGTTATACCTCTTCGACCCTTGTGGTCCTGCTCGAGCACCAGCGGGCACATCCGAAATCTGCAATCTTGGCGTTACCACCTTGGGTCAGCAGAATATTCTGTGGCTTCAGGTCCCGATGGACGATGTCTTTGGAGTGGATGTATTGTAAACCATGAAGTATGTCTTTGGCATACTTCAATGCATGATCGACAGGAATCTTGCCTATGTGTGTGCAAGAGAATTGCACAGATATACAGTGGAGGTCCAGGAGAAAAAACTCAGTGAACAACTTGGAGGAGGGGGGGGGGGGGGGCGATGAAGGCTGAGTGAGTTTGCCAGTTGGTACTTCTGGGTGTATGTACTTGATCACCTTTTGAGGAGGGGATCCTCCATGCATGGATAGGTGGGTTGGTCATCCACTCATTGGGTTGTGGATGAAGGAGGCTGGTTGTAAAAAAATTTCGAGAGGTGGGGAGCCCGCTCATGATGCCACCATGATGATACCATCTTAAAATGGGTTTTCCTCCAGTCTGTATTGCTGGAAATTCAAATATGATGCAGCATCAAAGTATGGTATAGATTGTGAACGAACTTTTTTTGCCAGTCCTTTCCTTGGCCCAGGAAGGGCAATGCCGTATGCTGTACCCAAGCAGATTAGGGTACCTATGTTCAGCATCAGAAGCAACATGAAGGTTGGCGTGCTATGTGTCCCCTGGCATCATGACTCCAGGGGCTAGCGCCTGGCGTTTTGCCTTCCTGGAGACACATATCTCCGTTTTTGACTCAACGCGCCAACCCAGGGGGGTCCTTAAGAGGAGAAAACAAATTGTTCCTGAACGGCAGTTTTGCAAAAAGACTGCATGTAGCTCATATGTTCAACCATGGGTGGTGGTGATTGGCGGTTGGCGGTTGGTAGCGATTGGCGGTTGGCGGTTGGTGGCGATTGGTGACTGTGGTGGCGGTGGGTGGCAGTTGGCGGCGGTTGGTGGTTGGTGATTGGTGGTTGGTGGCGGTTGGCAGTGGTTGGCGGTTGGTCGCCGCTGACGGTTGGCAGTTGGCGGCACCCCCCCCCCACCCCCGACCAACCCCACATCAGCGGCCCAGGACAATGGGGTTGGCGCAGGGGGGTCCTTAGGGACCTAGATTTTTTTTGCTAAGGACCGCCCCAAAGGACCACCAACCGCCAACCACCAACCGCCACCAACGGGTGTAAGCCGGAAAGCAATCTGGTTGATACTCCCGGTGTGACATACCTGTTCATGTTTTGGAGGAAATCCTCTATTTGGCTGTAGACGGCCGATTGTGGTGGGGGGGGGGGGGGGGCTCCACCCATTGGATTGGTGTGGGCAGATTGAATCGATGTGACCAGTGTCCTCTCCCCACACCCACTGAGAACACTGCATGGGCGCGATGCGCTGGGGCTGGGCCAGGGGTTGTGCCATAAGGGCTGAGCAAGTATGCCGACTGGTACTTCGAGGTGTGCATACTTGTTCGCCTTTTGAAAACTGGATGGGGCACAGAGGCTGACTTTTGCTGGTGTGGGCAGGTTGGTTGGGTGTGGAGGGGCCTGGTTAATCCACCCTCCATCGTCAACACCACTTTCCTGAGGGCCAAGACGAAGTATCCCAAAGTTGTCAAGGCTACTGGGGGGGGGGGGGGGGGATGCCATAAAGGCTAAGTAGGTATGGTATTTGGTACCTCCGAATGTATGCAATTGTTCAAGGTTTGGGGAGGGAATTGGATACCTTATTTGTCATTATCATTTGTCCCCAGGCAGTGGGAAAACGTAGTTCAGAAGGTGAGGGTGGGGCAGTTGTCCCTCTGCTAACAAGTGCTGCTCTGCCCCTGTGCCGCCCACCCCATTGTCAGCACCAGCAGCCTTTATTTTCAATTATGCCCAGGCTGTGAAGATTTGGAGGGTGTTCTCCATCACTGGAAATCAGTAGGAATTGCAACACAGGGCCATAGGTGGGACGATCTTGCGGGGGGAGAAGGGTCGTCAGAAGAGCGCCCCAAAAACAGGGGTTGGGGCCGGGGTAATGGCCACATGTGTTGCTAAAAACAAAATCCAGCACCCACACATCTGTAGAGTAGCCAATTGTTTAAATGAAGAGCACTTTCATCAGTTGCACAGCTAGAAATGACGGTGGCTGCGTGCCCCCTCACAGACTTGCAACCACCACTGTTGCCGAAGACCCACAAGGGTTGGGGGAGGGGGTTGAGTCTTTGCAAGTGACCCCCTCTTTTAAGGCTTTTAATGCACGCGGCAGCAACCTTAAACGCACATCCATGTTGTGACTCCCGGCTAAGCACCTGGGCCTGTGTGGTCCCTGCTTGTGTTAAGGCTGCGAAGGGGTGCTTCCCAGCAGCAAGAGTATTGGCCCAGGTATTGGGGACGGATCTGGGTAATTGGACATGTGCCATTTCCCATGCTCCTAGTTGCAGCAAGAAAAAACGTACTGTTTTGTTAAACAATGCTTTCACAATGAGCTTGTGTTCCCAGTGCCCTCCGTAGGGTGATGCTGTCAGTAGCACGTGCATCTATTTGAGCCTGCAATCTTGCTTAGAATTATATCTGGAATGGAACCAGCAGAAATCTTGATGGTGTTCTGCCCTCTCTGTCTCCCATTCTTTTTCCTTGTGATATTTCCCTCAGCCATGCTGTCGACAATGTGGCTGCCATCTCAATACTCAAGGAGTCATGGGGTGCAACGCCACATGTGTTCTCTGTGCATCCAGTGCCCAGCACAAGCGTGCCATCATGTGGATGCACTGAATATGTAAGGATAATGGAAATAGCAAATATAATGTCACGACACTGGGGATGTGGTTGGTGGTGCAGAAGGATTTGTTCCATGCAAGTGGAGAAACCATGGGCGAGTGAAGTTGCGCCCTTGATAACGTAGCTTTCTCTTGCGTCCTATGTGAGTTCAAGCAAGGTGGGACATATGCTGAATGTTCCCCAATACCTCAGCAAAACCGTTGGCCCATCGGTGCTTAGCTTAATCTCTTGCTTCGGGTGCCTCAATATCCCCTCCATTCCATGAAACAGGAAGGGGTACAGTGTTCCCCAGCATCAACAACTGAGGCACAAGAGCTGTCCACATATGACCCTACACAGTAGCCTGAGCACCCCATGCATGGAGGATTTTGCGCAAGTGTGATACAACCATTGCGCCCAAATCAGGGAAATCCACATGACAGTGATTGCAACAGTACCACACCTCATTTGCAACTTAACCATTGTCATTGTGCCCATCGTTGTCCCTTTGCAGCCCACCACACAAACACAGGTCACTTTCATAGAAAGAAAATGCTGCAAAAACGGAACCCACCTCCAAATGCACATAGACCTGCATGCATTGTGGACATTCTTGGGGAAGGCCACAGTTGACAAAATTTCCTTCTTGCACGTTTGGCGCCAATGAAAATAATGGTTCCTTTCAATTGAGCCATTTTGCAGAGCCCCACCTGCCCCCAGCGTTTTCTTTTGGGGGGTGGGGGGGGGCTCTGTTGACCGCCCCCCACCGGAGTTGACCGCCCCCTGTGCAACAGTGGTGGCTTTGATCAGAGAGCTCAGTAGTCAAAGCAGGGAACAGGGATGTGGGGCAGCACCTTTCTGCGCCAAATCCTTCAGGCTGCCGCCAAGAACAAATTCAACGCACACATATCGCGTGTCTTTCACAACAGCTGAGCCAATAAACCTGCATGAAAACAATCTGATGCAATGCAGCGGTCAGGCTAGCAACCGGAGTCCCGGCGGTCCCTCCCAACTACAACGCCAAGACAGGGGGATGGGGCCATCAACACATGGTAAAGTCCGGAAACAAGGACCCAGAGCACAAAAATACATTTGGGTTGCGCTGTGTTTGGAAGAAGAGTGCCTTGGACCAATGACTGAGGGTGCACTGTTGGAAGAACCTGCATCTTGCACTTGCCGCGTGAGCAACAGGACTGCATGCCTTCCCAGTTCTCCCACAGGACGAAAGACATCTAGCTGCTCTGCAGCGTTTGAGGAGTTCTCTCCAACCGCTTTTCTTGTGCCTTTGCTTTGTTATTATGGTTCCCATGGCTCCCAAATATTTCAAATCATGCTCAAACTGCGAGGTTGTTCAATAACTATGCGACCAAACCATAAGTTCTCGTGTTCTGTTGCTCTGTGTGTGTGTGTGTGTGTGTGTGTGCGTGCGTGCGTGCGTGCGTGCGTGCGTGCGTGCGTGCGTGCGTGCGTCTGTGTGTGTGTGGGGGGGGGGGGGGATGCCATATTAAAGAGGAAGGCCTGCATGGGTCCAGGGGTGGGCGCCCAGCGGAGGGGGCCTGTGCCAAAAAGGATGTCTGATGAGAAAACCATCATGACTGCACTGGCCCCCCTTGAGTGTCGTCACCCTCGCCTAGGCCAGAGCCTCTGGCGGCTGGGGGTTATGAGACCTCAGTGCCTGCACGCCCATGCCGCTCCGGCCGGCGTGCTCGTTTGCCCGGCGGGCCATCCTAGGGAGGTGTCTCTCCCCTCCGTGTGTGCTCCCCCCCCCCTCACCGGCGTGTGCGTTACGCGCCTTTTGGGGGCTGGGGGTTGTCCCCCCTCCCCCCGACCTGGAGTCCCGACCTGGAGTCCTCTGGCTGGCTCTGCGCACCCCCAGGCGGCGCAGTGGGGTGGGGGCTCGCCCCGCGGCAGGGGGGCACACTGCAGGCACTCGCGGGTGCCCCTGGTGCCCTCGGGCACAACAGTACCGTACTCCCTTGTGTGCCAGTGCGCACGCTCTGCACGGTGGGTGTCCGTGTGCTTCGCACACCCACGTCTTTCGCCGCCGCTTGTGTGTCTCCGGCCTGCGTTGCCGCGTGCGCGTGTGTTGTGGTGTGAAGCGTATGGGGTGTGGCTCCTGGCTCCCGTTCTCTGGCCCCGTGTCCACCACTTGAAAGGGGGGGTGCCTCCTGCCATCTGGCACTGTGGGTTTCGCATAGAAGTCCGTGCCGTAGTGCAGCGCAGAGCGCTTAGCCCCTCCTTTTGCCGGGCACCACCTCCTGTCCGCCGGCGTCGCTGGGTTGCGTTGCGGCTTGGTGCCCTGCGCCCTGTCGCGTCTGGCTTTCTTCTGTGCCTGCTTGGCCCGTTGCTTCTGTGCCCATCTCTCCTCCCCATATGTCCTGAGTCGGTGTAGGTGGCGCGAGACCTCCAGCGGCCTAGTGAAGAGGGGGCGCCCCTCCAGCCCCATGACCAGTCCTGCTCCCATAGGGATTAGGGTTTTGCAATGGTTGGTCATCTTGGCCGGCAAGATAGCGTCCTGTCCCATGGATCGACCCATGAGTGAGGTGATGAGCCTGAGCACTCTGGCTTTCTCGTGGAGGGGCATTTCTCCCCCCACAAATCGAGATTGTGGTGTTGGCGGCAGCTGCCGCCCGGCATACGCTTCAAAGTCCAGAGCCAGCTCCATGTACGAGACCTGCCAGTGGGCCTGCAGCCGTCGGCGCTCTGCAGGCGGCATCTTCAGCCACTGGAGTTTTGTTGTCCACCGGATCACCATAGGTAGGAGGTCTGGGCCCCATTGCCATTCCCTCGGCATGGCCCCCAGTACGGGGGGCCGTTGGTACCCCTTGCGGCTGTGGCAGCTGCGGCAAATGCCATGGGTATGTGTTGCGCGGCTCCTTCCGGTGGCTGGTGGGGAAGAGGCTTCCCGCTTCGTCGTCGGCCCCCTTGCGCTCTCGAAGGACGCCCAGGAACATCTCATGTAACTTCATCGCAAACAGCTGCCACGGGTGGGTGTCCTGCGCCGCCCATGTCGCTCCCGCTTCCGCCAGGCGGTCCACCTCTCGCAGACGGTCCTCCACATCCTCCAACGGTCGCTGTAGCCAGTGCCTGGGCACCCTGCCCAGGTCCATGCACCGTTTGCGCCATCTCTCGCCCTCTCCAATGCCGCTGGCTAGAACCACACTGTCGGGGATGATCCCGCATAGACGTATACACGGGGGCCATTCCCGGAGGGAGCCTAGCTTCAGTGCCTTGGCCAGCAGCATGATTTCGGTGATCAAGGGCTCCCGCTTCGCCTTCCACGCTGTGCACCTCCAGAGGAGGTGTTCCTCGTCTTCCGGCTCCTGCTTGTCGCAGTACGGGCACACGCGCGTGGGCCGTAGACCCCTCTCGTGCGCTCGGACCGCTGTCCACATGGCCCCTGTCAGGACCCCTCTCAGGATGGACCTGTCTAGCTCTGCTGGGCAGGTATGCAGGTAGGCCAGGGTCAGCCCCCTGTGAATGCTTCCCCCTATGCCCGCGAACAGGCAAGGCCGGCGGTGCTCGACTTGCAAGAGCTCTCTTTTCCGCGGCTCCTCCTTGACGACGTGCTCGACCGCCATGTTCACCGCGGCCAGCGCCCCCGGGTAGGTCCACTGCCACCATCCGCAGGTGGCCTGCCATCCCAGCCGGCTGAGCTCCTTCAAGGCCTGTCCCATGGGGCCTTGAATCTTGTTGGTCGTGTGATGCTCCCATACTGCTTGCGCAATGGTCTGCGGGGTCCCTCTGGTGCGCGCCATGCGCGCCAGCCAGCAGATTCTGCGATACGGCACCACCATACTCGGCGCCACTCGGTGCCCGGGCACCAAGAGGGCAAACACAATCTCCTTGGCTCGGCACGGCCTGCTGGTTTCCCACAGTGCATGCATGACCGCCGTGTCCAGTCCCGCAATGTGCTTCAGGCCGGCCTCCGCCAGTTCCACCCCGTATAGCCCCGCCGCTAGGACCATGACCGCCACAATGATCGCGCGGCCCTCAAACCCCACCGGCAGGGTGCGCACCTTGCGCAGTGAGTCGATGCGCGCCTCTAGCAGGGGCCCCATTCCCTTCGCTATCGTGGTCCGTACCCCGACGCCCAGCTGTCGAAACTCGTGTTGCACTGACAATGCCTCTCCGTTAAGTTCCGCTCGCAGTGGTTGGGCATTGGTCTCCCGCGGGCCCAGCACACCAAAAAGCATGGATTTCTTCACGTTGATCTCCTGTCCCGTAAGCTGGACCCACTATCCCGTGGCCAGCAGCATCAGTTGCAGCGTCATGATGCACATGGCCAGCATGAAGGTGTCGTCCGCATAGCCTTCCGCTGAGATGCGCACCTCCACTCCTGGGGCGGCATCGTCGTCCCCTTGCCCGGCGTCCTCGGATGTCGCCGACGAGTCATCCATCTCATCAAACAGCACCCGGGGTCGCAGAGGCGATAGGGGCTCCTCATCTTCCGGCGCGCGCAAGGACGCCCGTGACGTTTCTTTGCTTGCTGGCGATGGCATCTCCTCCAGCCCCGGCCGTGCCCACACCAGCGTCGCTGGCGTTAGCTCCCCTGGATCTCTGGGCCGCGGCCCTCGGGGGGGGGGGGGGGGACGTGTCCCCCCCGTTGTCGGGATTCGGTGGCAGGCGCCATTCATCTCCCACCTTCCAGCCCATTTCCGAGCAGCAACACGGCGTCTGGCATACCCACACCCATCTCTGCTCCACGCCCTCGCCTCATCGTGCCCACCAGCACGCTGGCAGTTCTGGTTCCTTCGGTTGCGGCGGTAGCTGTCTGGTGCTGATCACGATGGGCCTGTTCACGTCATCGATCAACCTCTTCCATGTGGACGTCAGCGCGTTGATTACGATGACGCTGAGCGGGCATCCTTGGAGGATTCCATTCGTTGCTTTCCACCACGCGCCCAAGCATCCCCCTATTTTGAAGACTCGCTGTAGTTGGCTGTACATACCATGGAAGGCCCTGAGGACTCCCTTCTCCATTCCTTGGATGTCCAGCATCGCTATCGATATGGCTTGGGGTATCAAGTCAAAGCATTTGGTGTAATCCGTGCCCACCCCCACCAGGGGGGTCTTCAGGACGTGGGACAGCTCAATCAGGAGGGTGAGGACCGCTGCCGCATCCAGGGATCCCCTGTGGGGTCGGAAGGCATATGATTCCTCATGGGCCCACGTTTCCTGCCATTTCATGGCGTCTTCCATGCGCACCCCTGCCCATATTCGGTATATTTAGGACAGGAATGTCAACGGTCTCAGCTTCATGGGGTCCCCGCCCCCTTCGCCCTTGGGCACCAGCAATGTGAAACCTTCGGCCACTCTGTCCGGCCATCTTCTCGTGGCCTCCACCGCGCGCAGTCCTGTCCCAGAAGACCCCAGGCAGCCGTTTCAGCAGCCTGATTGACCAGAGATCTATGCCGTTGGCGGTGTTCTCCCCCATTTTTCTCGCTCTGACCTGCAGCGTCTGCGCATCGAGTCGTCGCACTTCCATTGGTGAGCCCCGGATATGCTGCCGGTATTTATTCATGAAGGCCGTCACCAATGGCTGTGGTCGGTCGGCGTATCGCATGTTGACGGGTTGCCAGGCTTCCCTGATGACTTCATCATTCCTGGATGTTCGCTGTGAGCTCGCCCGTGCCTTTGCGCACCATCTGTAACGGGGCATCCGCGCGGTCCCTGATCCACCGGTAGATATCGCTTTGTTTCTGGCTCCATGCATCTCGTGCCCACGACTTCCACGCTTGGATGCGCTCCGTTTCTTCCTTTCGCGCCGTGGGTTGCACCTCCCGCTCTAAGGCGTCCCGTAGACCTGCCAGGTCCGCCGCCGTGCCGGGCCGGCCGGCATCTTGTAGGGCCACTCCCTCTGGTAGCCCATCAAGTTCCTGCAGGCGCCGGATCTTCATGCACGCCGTCCGCCAGCAGTCCTCCACGCCTCTGGGCCACTGCGTCGCCAGCTGCCCCCCGACAGGGAGGCGCTCCCTCCGCGTGGCCCAGGTGTACACCGGTTTGATCAAGCCTTTGATGGAGTCGAGTGCCCGGATCCTTCTCGTCTTGGAGGGCCCCGTAGGCAGCTTCTTGCTCAGGCAGAGCCTCGTCTGGTATGTCGTGGCCTGCGTTCCCCGTCCTCTTTGCTCTGCGGCATCCCCGGTGGGCAGGGCCACGGGGGGGGCACGCCACTGTGTTCGCAGGATCCATTCCGCTGTACACCCTGCCGTGTCCTGTGTCTTGTGTGTGTGTGTATGTGTGTGTGTGTGTGTGTGCGTGTGTGTGTGTGCGTGTGTGTGTGTGTGTGTGTGTGTGTGTGTGTGTGTGTGTGTGTGTGTGTGCTAAATTGGATCCCCTGCTCCCTGCAAGGAAATAAGGAAAGATTGCCAACCGTTCAGGCCGTAAAGTGCTACATCCGCTGGAATCTTCCAGCCCTGCGAAGAGATCCCATCCCTAGTGCCCTTCTGCTTTGTGTTGCTCTTCGCTTACAACTGCTGACAACACACAATGTGTTTGTGTCTATTCATTACTCATGCCCTCCCTGCCATTTGGCAAGAGAAGCCTGAGTGAAGTAACCCACCTCCCAGTGCTCCCAAAAAAATAAATCTCTGTTTGCCTACCTGCACACACACACTTAGTGAAGGGCACACACACACACACACACACACAGCGTGAGGAGATCAAGTGAAACCACACCAATGAACACGTAGGCAAACACTGATCTTGGCAACTCACCAAGCCAACAATCAAAACGGAATCATTGAAGGGGAGGCTCCTTTCTATCGGCACACGAAGGGGAGGCAAATGCTCATCATATTCAGTGGTGGCTGACTGACCCGTCCAACCCCTTGCTGTGCGGTTGTGACATTGATTCAGCAAACCGCCCGTTCGATGTGGTGGGAGGGCTGGACCGGCGGATGTTCTGCCCAGTAGCCCACGACCAAGTGGGTAGGAAGAGGGCACGAGCGGATGTGTGTGTGTGTTGTAGTTTGAGAAGGGCAGCGACGGTGCACAAGAAAGGTGGCGCACACAGAAAATGACGTAGAAGCTGTCCTCAACACACTAGAGAACACAAAACACAAGCATGCTTTGAATTCCCACACCTCAAACTCTAGTTTCTAGAGAAACTAGAGATCCGCCATCCGTGCACGGGCGTGGCATATATACCAACGGCCCCTCTGTGGAGGAGGCAGCGGGGGATATTTCAGGCTATGGAGCCTAGTTCATGAACCCGCAAAACATTTGTGAGCCATGGTTAGGTTCAAATCACACTTTGCGCTAGGCGAATGGCATGGAATTCGTGTTCTGCAAACACCCATCGCGCGGTATTATTGCCGATGGCAAGTACATCTGTGACGGGTTCACAAGCCACATGCACCAATGGTCCCTCTAGGGCAAACAAGTTTCCAACCAGGACCTGTGGGATGAATTGAGGGGCTATCTCTACGCCACGGGGCGACTGTATGTTGCCACATCTATAGTCATGCAGGTGTCCTGGGCAACGAAAGGGCGGATGCCCTTGCCAACATGGGCCGCTGCCGACTCCTAGCGCAAGCCCGGATTCAGTGGTAGTGGCGGGAAAGGCAAAGCTTGCCACATGTTTAGCTTGCCCCCGGATGTGTGAAGGTTGCGCCCATACCCTATCACTACCTGGCTTGCCCTTCTTGATTTGATTAGGTGTTTCCCCCTTGTTTCCCAACAGCCCTATCTTTGCAATGGCGGGGTGGCCAACAAGGTGTTGTATGTGCTATTGTTCATGCTTGCCCTTATGTAGGACGAGGTGTTCTTTTTCGATTCGCCGGTGTCTGTCCGTGGGCTTCAGGTGCAGCCCCTAGCCCTCCCACCCTTTCTTCTATAGGGATGCATGGGGATGGGTTGTGGGGAGAGGTAGGGCACATGCACATGCAATGTGTGTCTTGCTACTTTGTGGTGGGTTTGAGAGCAGGAGCCATGGTATGTTGGCGGCATATGTCCATATGCAGTTGCTGCCCTCCGGACGGGCCCTTGTAGGGCCACAAACCATGAACCAATGGTTTGTAGCAGCAGTAGGATGGTAGGATTGCCGAATCTCGCGGTTTGAGCATAATTGGAATTGATACCTTGGCGCGCGCGCACACACACACATGACCTACGGGGACCATTAGCTCCCGATGATGCTATAGTGCATAGTGCCGGGCAATGTCGCACCAGACCCCTGAGGTGTTGTCTGGGGCAAAGACTACGAAGAATACCCATCCCCCGCTCCATTGACAGACGTTGCATGGAACACCAATCTACTCCCCTCCTAATTTAGGACGAGAATAGGGAGGGGGTTTGCAATAGCTCAACAATTGAAGAGATGATGCCCATGATGCCCTTCCGCAAGCCCCTCCATGTGCCAAGTGGATATGCAGATGGTACAACCATCTAGACAGACACACCCTCGTTATGACGTGATCCCGATTAAACCATCCAGTCGCCCCCTCCCCCCCCCACACACACATGGTGTCAACATAGTGTACCGTACGGTGTACACCCATGAATATCCTTGGGAGGTAACCCGGATAGGCGGAATGCAAGGACACAATGGGGGGGCTTCAAGGCCCACCCAATATCAAGGGAAATGGGGTGTAAATTCCTTCCGTTCCTACGCCATTCCAACTACGTACCATTGCATACCCATTGCCATCAAGTGGTTTGTCAAGCAAACATGCCTATTGACATGCCCATATGGACAAACAATTTGGCAATGATGTGCAGGGGGCTTTGAATAGGTTTGAAAATTGGTGCATAATGAGCTTTTGGCAAGGGGTGGTGGGAAACGATTGGATGGTGGTATCATGAAGGATTGTTTGAAATTTGGCTCACAATGAGCTCTTGGTAAGTACTCAAAACTTGCAATTTTTCAGCCAACCCATGCCAGCGTGAAAACAACCAAGTCCCCACTGTTGGGCCCCCATAGAGGGGCCAATCTTGGAAGCCTAGAGATAGCACCCGGGACCCCCATCAATGGTTAGGGGGTCCATGAAGATATACGTACATTGGCTGCTCCAGGCCAACCAAGTTTTGCCCACCATGGTGCAAACAGGCCCACAACAGCACCTTCAGGGGCCAATAAGCACCACTAGGAGGGCGTAGTTGGTGCTACATGGGCCCCCATGGGTTTATACAAACTCCCATTGTCACCAATGATCACCCAACAACAGCCCAAGGGTCCCCGGGTGTTGTCGAAGTTCACCCAAGAATCGCAATTGTCTAGCCACCCCATGCTAGCATGAAAATGGCAAAGTCCTTACCAGTAGGGCCCATAGGGGGGCCGATCTTGGCAACTTGGAGATGGCACCGGGGGCCTAGCAAGAGTTAGGGGGTTCATGGAGAAAAACGGTTTTCTAGGACCTAGGTCTAGATCGATGCACGGTGGCAGCTATAGGCCAACCCAGTTTTGCCCACAATGGTGCAAACCACTAGCTCCGTGTAAAGGGGTTATGAAACTTGATTGGTTCCACTGGCTCTACGAAGAGGGTTATTACACCTTACTAGTTCCCCCAGCTGTGTGCAGAGGGTTATAACATCTTACAGCTTCCACTACCTCGGTAAAAAAGGGTAATAAAACCTTACCGGTTCCACCAGCTTGGTGAAAGAGGGTTAACACACCTTATTATTCCCACCAACTCTGTGCAGAGGTCTATAACACCTTACCGTTCCACCAGCTTGGTGAAGAGGTATACAAAACCTCATTGGTTCCACCAGCTCGCTGAAAGAGGGTTCTGAAACCTGAAACCTGACTACTTCCATCAACTGGGTGATCAAGACGTAGTATGGGGACCGAGCTAGTGGGGAAGGAAACATTGCACAATGCAAACCAATTACGAATAGGTTGTTGAAGACTCCTGTGACCAGCCCGAAGGACCTTGCTCAAGAACTCCGCGACCGTGACCCCCGTGAAAGACCCCTATGAAGGACCCCCAAGGATGCCCCCACCGCCAAACGAAGCCTCCGGAAGGATCTTTGTGAAGGACCACTTTAAAAGAACCTTCAAAAAGATCACATGAAAAAACAGTTGCGAAAGACCCCACAAAAGAACCCTATCAGAAGACAACTTGACGGCCCACTGCATGAACCAATTAAGAAGGGTTACAAAACCTTTTTGCTTCCACTGAGACCCTCCTAAAACATCCCCTTGAAAGACCCTGTGAAGGACCCCTCAAAGAACCCCTGCGAAAGACCCTTATGAAGGGTCATTGGCCCACTTTTGAAGCCTTTTTAGAAATTTTTCCGAGCCTAAATGGGTCACCACAGGCTCAAAACGGGCTAGAAACTTGTTCAGGCATCCCAATCAATGTAGGATAGCTTTTGGACAAATGTGTTTTTGACCCCTTTTGCACACTGTTTGGCTCCAAAATGACCCATTGTTAAGCCTCCTTGAAACGCTACTGGTCCCACCAGCTTGGTGAGGACAACCTGACTGGTTCCACTAGCTCGGTGACCCTAACCTAGAGACTTGTCACACACACAATATCTCCAAATCACGCCATGCGTTCTCCACTGCAATGGCACCTTTATCAGTAGGACAAAACTGCTGGCACTTATTACACGGAGCCCTAGTCTCAGGCATGCCGATGGCCGCCGGATGGGAAGGCACCCCTTGCTGGAGGCTGCCGGATGTGGCCTATTCCTGTGCCGGAGGGTGCCGGATGTGAGTGTTGTTGTGTGTTTGGGTTTTAATCGACTGTGTGGCACTCTCCGGGGCTGTCAGAAGACAGGCCGATGGCCAGAAAAGCGCCACAACAAACCCAGTTTGCAGGTCTGCGCAGACACCACTGAGGCACTGCACTACTCTGCTCACCACTTGTGCATGGGTGGCACGGAGTCTGATGACAACCACGATTACTATTGACAAGTTTGGCTGAACCAGGACGCAAGATGCAGGTACTGTCACGCAGCACTCCCTCCTCTCTGGGGACATGCAACACAAGACAATGCATTGGACAGGGGTTGGTGTAGTCCAATCATTTCTCACACATTTAGCCAAAATGGCTTGCCATTCCAAGTCTCTACCTGCAAAGCAAACAACCCCGCTGCCCTCTTCTACTTCTTCTACTTACTTCTATTTACGCTTCTGGGAGAGTGGTGTTTGCCCTGCCGGAGGGTGCCGGATGTGGACCAAACTTCTACTGGAGGCTGGTGGATGTAACCTCATGTTTCTGCCGGAGGCTGCCGGACGTGGCCGAAAATCTTGCTAGAGACTAGGGCCAAGTATGGAGGCAACTTAAAGATGACTGACGGCAGTTGGCGGTAACCCATTGCCATCAGTTGGAAATTAAGGAGGCCTTTCAGGGTGGGCTTGAACACATTTTAACAAAAAAAAAAAACCACGGCCTTGCATATTGTCCTCGTTGTCATAAAGCAATATGCAAGGCAAGCACACAACAGTGACTGTCAATGTCCGACCTGACGATGCTTGGGTGGTCCAGTTCCTGCAGAAACTCAATTGCTAGAGACTAGGGCCAAGTATGGAGGCAACTTAAAGATGACTGACGGCAGTTGGCGGTAACCCATTGCCATCAGTTGGAAATTAAGGAGGCCTTTCAGGGTGGGCTTGAACACATTTTAACAAAAAAAAAAAACCACGGCCTTGCATATTGTCCTCGTTGTCATAAAGCAATATGCAAGGCAAGCACACAACAGTGACTGTCAATGTCCGACCTGACGATGCTTGGGTGGTCCAGTTCCTGCAGAAACTCAATTTCTCTGCACTGCTCCGTGGTGAGACTGGTCTTCACAGCAAGCCAGCCTCCGAACGGATCCTTTCCCTGTGGAAACACCACGCGTTAAAAAGCGGTCAGGAGGCTGCACAAATCAGGGAAGTGGACATAGATATGGCATGTGGCATTGAGACCCACTCAAAGCACTTAGTGCAGCTCCCACACCACAACAGCAGGTGCGGGTACACAATGCACCAGGGAAATACGCACTGAATCGCACTGAGTGATCGGTGGCACATTTTCTTCAGGACAGACTCACGTGCCAAAACATTGCTGGAATAGACCAAACAGAATGCCCCGATAGAATGAATGAATGGATGGATGGATGGACGGACGGATGGGTGGGTTCAGAGAGGATTGTGGATGGATGGATGGATGGATGGATGGATGGATGGATGGATGGATGGATGGTGCGAGGGCTAGACCTCATGTGCCTGCAACCCTGAAAAATTCTGCTGTTACTCCCAGTAAAAAACAAAGGCATGGGTCCGATCGCTCGAAGGCGCAAAGATAGGACACGTCCAAAGAACGCATTCATTGAGCAGTCAGCGTCACTGACAATGATGACCTAGGAATTGCGTTCACTGCTTACCCTGAGCAATGCTGAAACACATTGACTCATGTGGACACGGCTGCTCGAAGAAATACCACACGTGATGTACACTCTGTGCCATTGCCTGGCAATGGAACGTATGGAACCATGCTCAAGGCTACAAAGGGACAGGTAGGTGGATGGATTCACTGTGCGACTACCCTGGCCAACTGGCATGTAGTCGAAGCACTTGGACTGGCAAGATGCTGGTTCAGAATCAGAAAAGCATACCAGGTAAACAACGGACTGGGCACCCACCCCAATGATGGTGTCGCAGATCTTCAGCACGTGGTCATTGACAACCAGAGGCCGTGTATTAGGGCCGATACTATTTGCATAGCTGTCATGAAAGCTCGTGTTTGCTCGATTGAACTGAAGCTTGCGCCTGGGACCATTGATTTCTCTGCCAAACTGAGGGAGCACAGTCAAGGGTCTCACAGGAGCTTTCGCAGACACAGGCTCTGGCAGCAGGCTTCATAAATCTCAAGTCGCATGGTAAATTTCTGGCCCCACGCGAAACCTCTGGGTGGTTTTACTGTTTGGCTGTTTTCCGGAACCGTGCAATCCGCAGGGAGGAAGGGGAGGGTAGGTGGGCGAGAGGCTAGAATCCGTAAAGTCCACGGATTGAAAGACCATCGACCATTTGCCTCTCACAGTGTGCATGTTCATTGTCATCATCAAACGTGTGACAAAACACTTGACGCCTCATGGCTGTGACCTAAAGTGACGACTTTGGCGATATATCTCCACACTATGCTTCTCACTAGGGACCTAAACAAACTTTCAACAATGTCTACACAGTAGAATGCGGTTGCAAATGTCTGTTTCCGTCTTATTCAAAGTGGCTCCCTTGTGGACACATCTGATAAGAATATCGCAACTTCGCATGCAACACAATGCAAAGCAACAAAGCAAGGGCTCAACAGTTCCCCGCAATTGCAAACATATTCGAAAGCGCAAGGAGAACATCATGCATGACGTCACGTATCCATCATCAGCCCAAACAACATCAACACAAACGGCGAAAAATAGACTCTGAACATACCGCAGAAAGTAGATCAGAGTACGCTGACTCCGAACGAAGGGATGCTATTGTATCACCCCATGATTTGCAGTCAATGTCATTATCTTTAATCCCATGCACGACATTTGGCTTGAACAATCCGGGGCAGCAATGACCCATCAACCTTCATGCATCCGCCATGGAAAAAAAGCAAGTGCCCTAGGAAGCATCATCAGTAGCAGCAGGAGTTCGTTTTTTCCTTCACTTTGTATTCACCAGGGGTCAAGTTGCATGCCGTGTCAGATTGTGAGCGAAGCTACATCATAAGTACGCCATAAGTACTTACAAGAGCACGGTCAACACCAGAGAGACAAATGTATTCAAAGCGAATGACAAACGTGCGGACAGGGCAGGCACATGTTTGCTCAATTTCACATGTTACATTCATTGTCATGAAATCATGGACTAATGGTTGCACACGCTCCCTCAAGTACAAGTAAGGCTAGGCTTCATAAACTGCAGCCTTTGCTGAATGGGACTGAAAAGGCACGAAGAATCAGACACCAAATGATAATGCAAACAATTGTGGCTTTGAATCATGAACCCCAAACACAAAAACCCACCCTGACCACCGTCCTACCCTACTTTTTGCTCCGTGACTCCGGTTCTCTGATCGCAAAAAACACAGGGCTCATGAGATTGGCCTGCTGAATACAGGAAAGAGTATTAGCACCCTGAAACACTCTGAAAAGAGAAAACTTCTCACTCACTTCAAGAGGCCCACCTTTCCACTAACGCATAGGGTATGGCCAAATGATTCAACCTCACACAAGCGATCGAATTTTTTGGATAAGACACCATGGCCAGTGATAGTTCCACATTTCTTTGTTTATTCTGTGTATCCACATTCTAACTTGCAATCAAAAGATGCATGTTCCACATTGGTGCAGCTTTTGAGGCTCCCACTATACGCATGGTCCAACAAACAGCTGTTTGGGCTAAAGTTGTGACCTACTTGTGTCATAGTCTCCACAATGTTGTGGAGGTGTCCATGAGATACTTTTTCGTCACATACGCAACAACTAATTCATGAACATCAATATTTCTGTTGTCTCCTGTAAATGACACCGGGGAATCTTTGTAGGTGCCAACTTAACACGCACCCTTTGCCTCACCCTGTATCCACACAAACAATCCACAAACTGAGTGGCCCATTGAGTTGGGGATATGGACACCCAGCTGGGTTGTCAGAGAGCCGTCCACAGGTTGGTCCACACCGATTAAGAAAACAGGTCACATTGAGCTTCAAGTCAAAAACATTATAAGCCTCGCCAATCCCGGCGAAGGGTCCGGGGCGGAGTTCCCCGCCATTCCTGGCTCGGGCCCTGACCTTGGTGGGTAACCCTTCGACAATCGTGGCGGGGGGTCGTGGGTGTAGTTCCCCGCCATTCCTTGGGGGGGTCAGGTGTTGGCGTTGGTGGGTGGTCCCTCACTAATCCTGGCGGAGGGCCCTGGGCGCAGTTCCCCGACCCCCTTTACAAGTGGCCACTCTATAAGCCCCAGGCCCTGGGCTCAGGTCAAAAAATTACAAGACCTGGGTCTACAGTCATGGAGGGGGGGAGGGTATTTGCTTGCTTGTGACTATGCAAGACATGTGTCTATCCAAGTACTCCATGTAAACACTGAAGCATGCCAGTTTTGGTGAGGCCACTTTTTTCATTTTTCATTTTTCAACCAAAAAAACCTTTTTGGGATCACATGATAATGCAAACATTCACATAATCAGTCAAAACATCACATGTCGCTGAGACGCACAGCATAGAAGGTAAAAAATGGATGGAAAATGCTACTCATATTGCTTAGGATTTTTCAAAATGGCACCCATGCGTGCCCACCAAATCCGACTCATGTCACAGGGTGGATTTCCAAAATTGCAAGCAACATATTAATAGCATGAAAAATTTCTTCCAAGCGCCCCTAGGCATCTTGGCCGGAAATTCCACGGGACATTGCTACCGGTATTGGTTGCGTTTTTTGAGCCGCTTTCCCAACCACAACTTCTGAGCGTTTTTTCGAGCCGTTTTGACAGCTTCTAGCCGTGTATCCAACATCTTTGCACACCATAGGAGATGCCATTGTACCTAGGCAGTGCAAAGACACATGCAAAAGAAAGGCAAGAATAAAGTTTGTACTTAACTTGAAGTGCGAACGTTGTACTCTCCTTTGCTTAGCATACGTACTGGACATGCATCACTGGACATGGCGTCCACATCCACAACCTCCTTTCCAATATGTATAGCCACACGGCGATATTTCTTGCTTCGCGATGGGGTTTTTGTGTTGCTGCCTGATGACGAGGACGAATCAAAATCGTTGGCACTTACAGTAGAGCCACCGGATACGTCTTGCCCACCATTATCTAAGTCCGTGCCACAGGGGCCTTCACTACTACTGTCACTGCTGCTGCCGCAACTACTGCTACTGCTACTACTACTGTTGTTGTTGTTGCTGCTGCTGCTGTTGCTGCTGCTGCTGTTGCTGTTGCTGCTGCCGTTGCTGTTGCCGCTGCTATTGCTGTTGCTGTTGCTGCTGCTGCTGCTGCTGCCATGTGCCAATAGTTGGTGCTCAATGTCACTATCAACAATGGGGATACGCATCAACTTAGCTTTTTGTGCAGGCCGAACACGTTGTTCTGTAGCAAGTACATCGGGGGCCTGAAATGAGGCTTCACATCCTCCCCCTCAAATGGAGGTATAATGCCAATGGAACTAGTATTTCGGTAGGGTTAGGGGCTGGTTCAGCAGCACGTGTTCCCTTGCCTGTTTTCACAGCCTTTCAACATGCAGCGCACGATATAAATTGGGCACCACTCTTCCAAACCCAATGTGGGCCAACCTTGGATACTTTCCAAGTCGGCTGGTACCCACCTCCGCATGCCACGGTTTGTGCCACAGGTCCCACACACGCAAAACACATCCACTTCCTCTTTGGCACCTACGAAGGTGCACTTTACGAAGCGAATCTGCGTGTGCATTAATATAGTACGGCCACCTGCTTAGTTTTTTTTTTTTAGACTGACTCCAGAAGTTCAAAGAGTACTCAAGATTGTACTTGGAAAAGTGGGCGACTCCAGCATACGATACAGTGGATCCCCGCAACACGGGGCGCATGGCAAAGACCCAGAGTTCACATGTGTATACCAGAGGGCCACGCCATATGGTAAACCTGGCGGAGAGAAAAGAAATGCAGGATCACGTGTGTGCTAGTCCCCATAGGTCCTCAAGGGTGACAAGCTTTCGTCGCTTCCTAGGGGCCACGTCCGGTGGCGGGCGTTGGCCCAGGATGCCGGGCCTTGTGCGGTATATGTAGTATAGCCACCTGCTTCTTGCAATTCAAAGAGATGGTGTCACAAGCATGCAAAGATTGTCCGCCACAACACATTGCCAGCCACCATGCAGGCTTCCACTACAATATTTCAACGGGCAGGGGCCCAAACTTTGGCAGGGGGAACTTTTTGCTTCTTACGCAAGAACTTTTGGTAGAGCTCATGTTTGAAAGTTTCGGAAATACCACCATCCTGTTGTGTACTAGTAACAGGCGCGTATCTTTTTGCAACCCTTGAGTCCCTCTCCCCTGCCTCATCAAAGAACAACATGGGGGTGCGAGGGTTGAACCATGTGTGGCTCCACCCGTGCATGTATAGAGTTGCAGTGCAACCCTCTTTGGCGAATTCAGGGATGATGTGCACACCAAGCCCATAGCATGCCATGAACAAGTGGTCAACTCTGTGCAACCATAACAGAGGTGCACCATGCGGCAATACGCCAAAACTAGTGAGTGAAAGGGCAGAGGTAGAACCATGCCACCTTCTAGTCTACCCATCATTGTCCGAGCCTCACGGCCCGTTAGGTTGATCCCAGCCAGGAAACGACCCCTCACTAAACGCCGGTGCTCCTGGCTATCACGTGGTAGGGATCCGGGGTTGTACCTTCTAGCCACATGGGCTATAACTTGCAGCAACTCATGTTGCGGCTCAGGCGGGAGTGTGCACCCAATGACACCAAGAAGCTGGGACGCACTGCCCTTGGTGTTGTGCAACAAAGGCTATATGATACATACATTTTCTAAGTTTGAAACACCCTGAAACTTATGGGGGCCCTGAACCTGCTTCAACCCCCCCACCCTTCTGCAAAAAGAGTTCCTTCGCCCTGTGCTTATTGAGCCATGGACAAGCCACACACCCTTTCTGCTTACATTCACCCCACAAATGGTGGTGGTGTGCAGTGATGCAACCAAACTGTACCCTAAGTGCAGGGGTGTACTCAACACCATGGTACCTCATGTGTTGCTTAAATATACATGACGGCAAGGCTTGTAGGGCCTCTGCCCGCTTAGGCACCCATTCTGCATCCACAGTTTTGGGCAACTCCAACCATGTTATCATATCTGTGCAACGAGGCACTGAGCCCGCAAGAGGGAACCATAATCCCTCAAAATCAACGAGATGTATCTTGGTACTAATATTGGGCGGCCGTGGGGTTGGTAACCATTAGCATTGAGGCCTAGGGTTAAGGTGGCTTGTTGCGGTGGAGTTGCCTACCGACCTTGTGCGGCCACTCGGCCAGTCTTCTGGAGAAGCACATGGCACAGCTGCGGCAAAAGCATGCTGTTGGTGAGGGAGTAGTCTACTAAAGGAAGATGCAGGCACCATCGACCAACCTACCCCTAGTTGGAGGCGGTCCAAGGTTTGCAGCACTGTTGCAGGCACAACATGCTCATGCCGGAGCTAGAGTGCATGAGCATGGCAACTCCTGGGAGCTTGAATGGCCTGGGTGTCAAGCAAAGGCCCCATTGGGCGACGCACAACCTTGACTGTGCCAAGGGGGGGCGGGGCAGCTTGTCTAGCTCCTTGCAGTCCAAGGGTGTAGCGCCTGGGAGGTTCATGACAAAGGCCGATACCATAAATTGGTCCGCAGGCACAGGACATATGCTTGCAAAGGCCTCCAACTTGGAGACATCGCCTCTAACCCATACAGTGTAGTTGTCCACAATGAACTCATGGTGAAACATTGTGCTTCAAGAGTACTGCTAACCGAGATACAGGATGTGGAGAGCAAAAAGGGCTCCTTGCTATATTGGACCCATTAGTGGAGGATAATGCTCGACGACTCCCAAAAGACTACGGGATTCGAATCAGGGACTCGTGCTTACTGGACTAGTGCATTACCGATTGTACTATAAGAAGAGGGTACTACATAAGGCAGCAGGGCAGCATAGAGAGCTTGAGCACCTCCACCATCCGCCCTTTTTGTCCCTGCCACTGTTTCAAATTGACCAACTCAAATTGCATGGTGTTGCCCCAAGCTTTGGGTCTTCATAGCACCCCTTTTTTTCATGAAATGGACTCACAGGCCACTAGAGCTGACCTCTCAAAGTCAAGTGGACGGTGGGCCCTGTTTCTCCCTGCCACTGTTTCAGAATTCACCAACTCAAATTGCATGGTGTTGCTTTGGCTCTTCATAGCACCCCTTCTTTCATGAAATGGACTCACACAAGCCACAAGATATGCCCACCCAAAGTGACGTCCACCATCCGCCACTTTTCTCCCAGCCACTGTTCCAGAATTGACCAACTCAAATTGCATGGTGTTGCCCCAAGCTTTGGCTCTTCTTAACACCATTTCTTTCATGAAATGGACTTACAGGCCACGAGATCTGACCCCTCAAAGTCAAGTCGACTATCTGCCCTTTTTCTCCTTACCACAGCTTTAGAATCGAACAACTCAAATTGCATGTTGTTGCTCCGACCTCTAGCTCTTCATAGCACCCTTTCTCGCATGAAATGGACTTACAAGCCATGAGATTTGACCCCCCAAGGTGACGTTGACTATCTGCCCTTTTTCGCCTTGCCACTGTTTCAGAATTCACCAACTCAAATTGGATGGTGTTGCCCTGAGCTTTGGCTCTTCATAGCACCCTTTCTTTCATGAAATGGACTCACAGGCCACGAGATGTGACCCCTCAAGGTCAAGTTGACTATCGGCTGCTTTCCTCCCTGCCACTGTTTCAAAGTTGACCGACTCAAATTGCATGGTGTTGCCCCAAGCTTTGGCTCTTCTTAACACCATTTCTTTCATGAAATGGACTTACAGGCCACGAGATCTGACCCCTCAAAGTCAAGTCGACTATCTGCCCTTTTTCTCCGTGCCACTGCTTCAGAATCCAACAACTCAAATTGCATGTTGTTGCTCCGACCTCTAGCTCTTCATAGCACCCTTTCTCGTATGAAATGGACTTACAAGCCATGAGATTTGACCCCCAACACTCAGGTCGACTATCCCCCTTTGCACCTTGCCACTGTTTCAGAGTTGACCAACTCAAATTGCATGGTGTTGCCCTGAGCTTTGGGTCTTCACGGCACCCTTCCTTGTATGAGATGGACTTGGAGGCAACTAGATGTGACCCCTCAAATTCATGTCGACTATCTGCAACTTTTCTCCTTGCCACTATTTCAGAATTGACCCACACAAATTGCATGGTGTTGCCCCGACCTCTAGCTCGTCATAGCACCTTTTCTTCCATGAAATGGACTCACAGGCGACCAGATATGACCCCCGAAAGTGTGGCCGACTATCCGCCGCTTTTCTCCCTATTGACCAACTCAAATTGCATGGTGTTGCCGCAAGCTTTGGCTCTGCATAGCACCCTTTCTTTCATGAAATGGACTTGAAGGCCACTAGAGCTTGCCCTGAGCTTTGGCTCTTCATAGCACCCTTTCTCGTACGAAATGGACTCACAGGCCACAAGATATGACCCCTCAAGGTCAAGGCGACGACGATCTGCCGCTTTTCTCCTTGTCACTGTTTCAGAATTGACCAACTGAAATTGGATGGTGTTGCCCCGAGCTTTGGCTCTTGATAGCACCCTTTCTTTCATGAGGTGGCCTCACAGACGACGATATATGACCCCTCAAAGTGAGGTCAACTATCTGCCCTTTTTCTCCCTGCCACGGTTTCAAAATTGACCAACCGAAATTGCATGGTCTTACCCCGAGCTTTGGCTCTTCATAGCACCCTTTGTTTCATGGAATGGACTCACAAGCCATGAGATATGACCCCTCAAATTCACGTCGACGATCTGCCGTCTTTCTCCTTGTCACTGTTTCAGAATTGACTGACTCAAATTGCATGTTGTTGCCCCGAGCTTTGGCTCTTCATGGCACGCTTTCTTTCATGAAATGGACTCCCAAACCACGAGATCTAACCCCCCAAAGTGAGGTCCACTATCCGCCCCCTTTCCTCTTGCCACTGTTTCAGGATTGACCAACTCAAATTGCATGATGTTGCCCCAAGCTTTGGCTCTTCATACCACCCTTTCTTTCGTGAAATGGACACACACGAGATTCGACCCCCCAAAGTGACGGCGACGATCCGCCCTTTTTCTCCTTACCACTGTGTTGAAGCTGACCAATTCCTTCCAACACCTTCCAAATTAGGCAAAGCAAGTTGCTGCTGACATATTCTCGCAGTATTGAGTCATTTCAGGCATGCTGTGATCGAGAGACACTTCCCTTGGGCTAATTCACTAGAATAAGAATCTCTGCAGGGCCTGAGAAACCCCCCTGAAGAAGGGGGAAGGGGTTGAGCTAGGACTTGGGCTGCCATCCCCTACCCAGAATATAATCCGTCACAATGTGTGTGGAGGTGACCAGACGCCCTGGGACTTGGCCCTTGGCAGGCTTGGCACTCCAGCCCTCATATGGCGCGGGGGCACTCTTTCTGCGCTTCCGCTTCTTGCTGCCAGAAGGGGCCTTCGGCCGTGCCTGATGGCACTGGGAGACAGGTTTCGCCTCAAAGTCACAGCTAGACGCCGCAGCAGCCACACTATGGACGGCCACCTGATGGCACAATACAAGGGGCAACATGTTGCCACTCAAAGGAGGACATAGGGCTGGACTCTTTCGTGGCACAAGTCCCATAGCATCTGCTGCCGCCTCCATCTCAAGAAGGAAAGTGGGGGCCCAGCCAGTGGAACGGAGTTTTAGAGCTCATGGGCTACTAGCCCAACGCCCGGCATCCTGGAAAATTTGCCGGCATTGCAAGCCCGTCTTGGCAAAGTGCCGTAGGTTAGGAGGGGTCCCCCACTGCATGGCAGGCCTACCCACAAGCCATAGCACTTGTGCAATAGCAACATCGGTGCAATTTCTCTTGGAGGCTGCCGCGGCAGCACTATGCAACCCCGCGGCCATCCCTGCTTTGCTAGCCCCTGCCCCCCCCCCTTCCCCCGCTTCCCCCCTTTGCAACCGATCCTAAAGGGCGTGGGCCACAACAGTGCCCAACAAATCACAAATGTCCACCCTCTCTGGAATCATGCCAAAAACAATGGCATGCAAATATTGTGCCCCCCCCCCCCCCCCACCACCTCACACGGGTCCAGGGCCAGAGGACCAAAGGGTTGGGGGAGGGGTGCCTTTAGCAATCCCCTCTTCTTAGCCTCCAGCCAGAGAGGGCGCATCTCCCCTAAAAGGGCCACCCTGCTACGCGGTGGCGGCTTAGCCGCCTTGCTTCAATGTCCTTGAGGCTGGCCCACTTCTGTTTCCCCCCCAACTTCTTCCTAAACTTGTGCTCAGCCATTTTAAACTTGTGGCAAAGGACAATGACTTTCTCCTCATTTCCCTCAATCGCTCAGCACGCTCGCGGTATCCCTTAACTATGGCCTGTCGCAGCGGGCCACCTACCCCCACATCACCACAAACCTTCCGGCTGCAGTCAAAAACGGCCAGCTCAAGAACAACCTGCAGGGGGTCCGGGGGCCTGAATTTGGCAAGGTGCTCAACTTGCCGGCGGGGGGTGGTTGCCCTCCTAGTTACCCAGACCACACCTGTCCTGCCTGGCCCACCAAGTCTCACAGTTGCAGCAAACCAGCTATGACATTTGCCGCTGCACTGTGAAAGATATAATTGCACAAACACGGCTGCACATGCGGCACCGGCGGCCAGGCATGTGAGGGCATAACGGGGTGGGGGGGTTAGGTGTGCTTGGGCGGCAGCGATGGCCAACCCTGCCGCTGCTGCTCGGACTATACAGGGGATGGGTGCCTTACGGGGTTCAGAATTTGCTTGAAAAGCGGCAGCGGCCAATGAGGCTGCCACTACTACTGCGGCAGCGGCGGCGCCAACCTTCTGCACTGCCACATTGGCCAATGCGGTTGTTGCTGCTACTATTGCGGTGTCCACCTTCTTTTGCCCCCCCAACAGGTCTTCCCATAGTGGTATACTTGCCGCAGTGGATTGGGACGGCGATGGTGATGGTGATGGTGATGACAATGCTATTGCTGCTGCCTTGGGGGGGGGGGGGGCGCGGCAACTGGCCAACACGGCCAGGCATGGTCTCTGTGTGGGACTGCTTGGCGAGGAGCAACAAAACTGAGCACATGTTGGACACATTGAGGAGATTAAAACCTTGATAAAATCCTCGTGCAACAAGAAGTGCATCCTCTACAAACCGCCCACAAACTCACACGACCACACACATTATTTCTCAGCATTGGTCTACTCACAGTCCTTGGGGGGACCTGCGGCCTGCATCCAAAATCCATCACAGTTATACGGGTCCGTTTTGGGGTCCTTTCTGGAGGCTTGGGGGCAGGGGCCAAAAGAAACTCAATACCCCATAAAGGACCATGGGGGTGGTAATTGGGTTGGCAATTCGTTCGAAAAACCTGCCCTTCTGTTGGCAAAATGGTCTTTTGCCATGTGCCAGAGGGGGCCTCATCCCAAACCCTCCACCCTGTGTCCTCCCCCACAACCTCAGTGACGCGGGCTGCTGCAAGAGTAGCCCGTGTGGCACTGTGGATTATTGCCGGGGGGGCTCATAGAAGCATCATTTCTAATGACCCGCAAAACCTCAAAGGGGACATGGATGTAAGATTGGGGGGGGGGGGGGCTTGCACCTACAATTTTTTGGAAGGTTTTTTGACATCTGCCTCCTTAAGCCATGTCTCAATGTCTACCTTTGTCCACTTTAGGTCCCTAATTAGGGTGTCATGGTGTGTGGACAAAAGGGATTTCAAAAGCAGAAAGTGTGATCGCAGCCGTTCATCTGAGTCATCATCGAACGTGCATGCAGCGTCATATGTTACATCCGGGTCAGTGATGCATAAACTCCTATATTGAACCCCATACGAGGTTTCATGCTTGCTGGGCGTTGTCTTGCCTATAGCCTTGCGTGTGGTCAACACAAGAATTGTATTCTTGGGGGGTTGAGCAAACTTATTATGCATTGTTGCAAATAGCACCGTTCAAAGAGTCCGCGGGGGACATGCAGTACTGGTACTGCAAGGAGTTCATGGAGTGGTTGACGGATCGGTTGTGTCTTGCTGGCAAGCACCAAGGCAATGGTAAAGCCAAAAATACTGGCAAGCAGCAAAGGTGTGCCGTGGGTAAAGCACTCACCTTAGGAAAGGGAACCAATTGGGTGGAGGCTTAGCGAGCCGTGGTTCGGGCGTGAAATGAGACTGCTGGTCCTTCGGATTATACGCCAAGTTTAACATCGATGTGAACCCACCCCTTCACCCGTTTTTTGCGCAATGCGCCCCTTACTAGGGCGGCCACGAGAGTTTGACACATGGCCGGGCCGTACACCCGGCCAAAGGGCAGCCTTGCGTACTGGTAGCCTCTCCCCCCCTCCCCCTCACCACAACGGGGTACCATCGCCTTGGGCAGCCTGATGCTCTAGAAGGCTTTCTACAGGTCCGGTTTTGCCATATAGAACTCACAAGCGTGGTGGCGGACGTGCAGAGGTACTAACTTCACTTGCAAGGGACTTGTGCGTGTAGTGCAGCAATTTCGTTTGCATTTTGCTGTTGACAGTAGAAATCATTTCCGATCTGTGCGCTGTTGATGGGAGGCAGCAAGCAAGTGGCTGCTACCAATTTTTTTGGAGACAGTAAAAAGATGCACTTTGTTTGTCCACACACTCTGGGTACTTCCCCATCGCGTGTCAGCAAAATTCTGCCGGCGTACGCGAGATCTTCAACCAAAAGACGGCGCTAGTGGCACAAGGGGGGGAGGGGTAGGGTTTGACGAGGCAGACCTGCCGAAGCCCTACACACAAACACAGGCAGTGGTGCCTTATCTTGTTCAATCGTCTACTGCTCAACAGACCTGATTGTCCACGGCATCACGTTCCAAGCCACACCAGTTACTTCAATGGTACGTACCCCTTTCATGCAATCCATTTGCGGACCTCTATCACTGCTGCTTCAGCCACTTCATCAGTCCAATGCCGCATTGCGTCCACTATCTCTTCACCTCCACCGTCCGTCTCCTCCTCCTCGTCATCATCCTCCTCCTCGTCCTCCTCATAGTCATCGCCTACTGGCTCCGCATCCCGGTCCTGTCCTGTGCCACTACTAGGGTTCGGTGCTGCATCAATGTGCACTTCCGCAATGTCGTCGTCGGAGGGGTCCACGGCAGGATCACGCAAAGGAGCGGTTGGGGCAGGGGAAGTCTCTGGGGTGGGGGGGGGGGCTGATTCTGCAAGCGGCCTCGTATCCTGCGCACCCCCGCCAGCACTGCCATCATCAGAAACCATTTCACTACAAGTGGTCCCATGGGTAGATTCGCAAATCCAAAAAAAAAAGCCCAAATGGCCTAAGTTACAGGCAAATTTGGCACGGCACAGACTATGTTTTGGCACATTGCTTCATGCAATCATTTGCCCTCTCCCCTACGTGGCTGGACCGTGCAGATTCAAGCTTCCGTGCATCACGTGTATCCAAACACGACAACCCCAGGCGCTGCCTCCAGGAATAGAAATGTCACAATCCTTCTTGCTTGTGCCGCAAAAGAGGGATATAGCGTTTCGCTGAAACACTGTTCACAAGATTCATAACCCAAGCACGAACCTACTTCTCACAACTGGAAATCTATTTACTGCTTGCTACTTCGTAGCACATTATACTGCTAACAGTAGAACATCAGGAAGTCACGTTCTGGGGGACACATAACCACTCCATGGCGACGTGGTGGTGTCGAAAGGGACGTCGCACGACGCAACAGACATTGGCGTACATCGCAGTTAACCAAAGTACCTTCTACTGTTGGCAATAAAACACTCTGCAAACTCCATGCACAAAACACGCGAAAGCAGAGCACACCGGCACCGTACGTTCATGCCATGCATTTACAAGGGTGGGCCGAGCACGGTCGTGGTCTTTTACTGCTGACAACAAAACAGTGAGCCTAATGGATAACAGTCACACTGTGAACCCCGTCCGAGCTGTCACTATACACAACAACAGACGTCAAGCTCGATACATCGGATGATGCATCACTGTCGGTGGGGTCATCACCATCCACAATAGGACCCGCAGGGTTCCGTGGTGCAGGCTGTGCCGCAAAAGGCCCGGGTACAACTTGGGGGGGGGCAAGGAGCGCCCACCCCTAGTAGCGCGTCCGGGGGGGGCGGATCCCCCACAACATCCCCGTCAGCGGGGAAGGGGTGTGGGCGTGTATACCCAAAATGGGCAGAGAACTTCATGAACCGCTGCTTGAAATTGTGGAAGACATGGTGCACAGGCACCTCGGCCACGTCTCCAAGTAGATGCACCCTTGCTGCATCAAACCTACGCCGACTTTCTACCAGCCTGGCTACCTCTGCCTCACTAAAAAACAACCGTCCACCGAACGGTATACACCATACAGCAAGGTTGCATCCGCAACCCGGGTGTTGAAACAAGGTGGAAAGCCAAGGTCCTCCGGCCACTGCATAGTAGGCTGCAGGGTATTGGCAGCCCGAACAGCCGGCCGTGGCCGAGTAGCCATCTTTTTTACAAATGGCACAGTTGCGGCATGAATGCATGCTAGCAATCGTATAAGATGCATGCTCACAGCTCAGACTGACTCGTGGGTGATGTGGGGGCTTGTTAGGGTCTTCCGAGTACCGGGCTGCTGGTGGCGTAAGGTAACAAAAACGTTGTGGTAGTCATCAACGTTGGTAATGATGGTGTCCTCGCCCCCTGCCGGTGCCAAACGGAACAACAAGGCCTCCCCCTTCTCCTCCACGAAGGAGAAGAGTGGTATGGGGACCACATTCGTAGTGCTAAGTATTGTGTTGATCACACGTACAGTGGTTTCCTTCCATTCATGGTGGCACTTGAAAACGAAGGGTTCCTTCAAAACCCAGCGGTAGGACAACTGTATGCATGTCCTTCCCTTATTGTTAAGGAGTGTCTTATTTTGGCTATTTACCTCTCCATACGAGATATGCGTGCTCACTTACGTTCTACTACTGGTAATAAAACACTTAAAGATAAGCTGTTAGCAGGGGTATACCGTCTTGTTTTCCAATATGCCCAAGCCTTACGTCGTGTTGGTGTTATGCTGCGCAATTGTTCCTAGCACCACCGTACACCCGGTACCGGTGAAGAAGCTAGGTGGTGCCTGTAGGTTTCGCTTTACCTGATTCAAAAATTGAACCCACAACACACAGACAGTGGTTACAAGCCCACTTTGTACTTATATGGATGCCAAATACCAAACAAGGGACAAACTGAGCCATACACATGGCGCAGTGGGAGTGGCTGCATCCATTAGCTGTATGACATTTTCAAGTAGCTGTAGTATTCGCATACAATCGGTAAGACTGGTGGTGAACAGTTGTTAGCCAACTGAAGTACCCCATACATGGCCTGGTGAACCCCAAAGGTGGCGGAGATAGGCACATCCCTCCGTAACCATTCGTAGAATCATCGTGGGAATTCTCTTGCAGGCCTGTAGCAGGGGGGAATGTAAAGAAATGTGCGTAGGGGGTGCTATATAGAAATGAAAGAGTGGCCATGACCCGGGAAGTCTGGTACTTGACAAATACGAGGCACGAGACGGTGTTTTTTTTGAGCGGAAAAAATTGATAAAAAATGGAAACTGGAAATCCGGTACCCAGTCATCTAGTGCAACGGTATGCATTGTGGATCGTCAATTGTGGGAGTAGGTTCCATGCCCACTACCGTCAACATGGCCACCAGGTGCATACCGCACCAGAACATGGTCACCCACTGAAGGGGCATATACCCGAGTAATACGAGGGACACTAGGGGCATAGCCCATAGTTTTATGGTCATACAACATGTATTAAGTACCATGTATTGCAATGCAGTAGTTCTGCTGCTGGCACTAAAAAGACAAAGCAAAAATGGGAAAAAGCCTACTAGGCTACTAATTGCAACACTAGTAGCCACGTGATGTGCCCCCGGTAACGCATAACTGAGTGTACTCTATAGTAAGAGCTGTGGAGACGGAAAGAAACAGACAATACCAACGAGTACCACCTTTTTCGCCCGCCTAGAGGGCTATATTCCCTTCCATAATAGGCACAGGACACGTGTGTGAGCCTGTTAGGCAGGACATAAACCCATGTACATGTACACAACCCTGCGCCAACCCCTCCCCCCCTTTGAAACGCCCCCGGGAACACACCTTCAACACAGTTGGACACAGTGCCTTGAACCGCCCATGTTCTACTGCCAACAGTAGAATAAATTGCTATTGGGACCGTGGAATGCCTGCTATCAATTATTTTTCAAGCCGGTTTTCTATGCACACTCTTGAGAGACTGTTTCGCCAAAACGGCATTTTGGGCCCATGAGTAAAATACCACGTCCGATGTAACTTTGCACCCCCAAGCTGAAAGAAAGGGGGCGCAGAGGATGCACTTTCCTGGCTACCACTTGACATTTTCAAATCTGTTGAAAGGGGAAAGGCAATGGCACAAAGGACATCCGAGGTAGTGACAAACGTTTCGAACGTGCCCCTTTGGGGATTCTGTAGGTTGATATACCTGATGCCTTCAACAAATACAGTGATCAGCAAGACAAGCACAAACACATTGATATACCCAGTGTGCTTATACAAGCTTGAGTACTTCATGTTACACTTTTCTTCCACCCTGGCAGTTTGCATGCAAAGCAGGCGGCAAGATTGCAAACAACATTCGTGTACTTTATGTCTCCAACATTGCGACCAAAACTTCTTCCAAGCGCCCCTCGGCATCTTAGCCAAAAAGTCTCCAAGACATCGCTACTGATATTAGGTTCATTTTTGAGCCGCTTTCCCGACCAAAACTTCTGAGCGTTTTTCCGAGCATCCGACGGTACCCTTTTCAAAGACCCGGATCCAACCCCACCACACCACATTGCACGCCCATCACCACGGATATCCAAAAATTGTGAGTAGAGAGGATATCGCCCCAGTGAGGAGAGCATACCTATTTGGCCTTTGTGTTTACTTGATGCAACCGTGCAATAGCACTGGGCTTTAACGGCAAGCCCTGCAATCATTGAGTACCCATGGGCCCTTGACAAGATAAAATCCACGTCCATCCTCATCTTCCTAGTATTCATTGCACCATTGTAAGTTTGTGCATGTGTGTTGCACATTCATGTGTGATGCTCTCGTCCCCGCACACAGTTTGGTGCCCATTTGACAAATTGTATGACACAATCCCATCAATCAAAATATATAACAGTTGTTGTTTCCAAGTGAGAAGTGAGGTTGTTAAATGAAAGCTCCCCCCCCCATGGGGGCTTTGGGCAGGGGAATCTTGTTGCATACCCTAAGGGGTAAGTGTTATTTTTTGTTGTAAAACTTGCTCATCACCTCGAGGAGAGGTTCTTAGATCAAGCTCAGGCGCGGGCACCAATACCCCCCCTGTTATTGGGATATTTGCATAGCATACCCCAATGTATGAAATCTGATTTATAAACCCTTGTAAAGTGATCATTTTGGGACGCAAAATTCTATTGCCTTCGGCAAGTCCACCTCGCAGAGTATCAACCGCAAGCAACGCACACACAAACTAGGGAAAAAACGACATAAATACGGCCTAAAACATGCTTTACATAGCTTGGATGGTCATTTTAAGTGATCACGGTATCAGAAAAATAAGTTGCAGAAACTTCGATTTTTGACTTGCCAAGATGAAAAACTGCATTAGCAGGTTGTGTACCCATCCGTTGAGAGACCCCGCCCCCCCCCCCCCGACCTAATACCCAAATAGGGTGAAAAACTCGTAAATACGGCGTAAAACATGCTTCACATACCTTGGATGGTCATATTGTGCGGTCACAATATCAAAAAACAAGTTTCGAAAGCTTTGATTTTTGACCTGCCCAGGGTGAAAAACTGGGTGAAAAACTGCAGAAGCAGGTTGTGTACCCATCCCTTGAGAGAACCCCCCCCCCCCTTGGACCTAATACCCAAATAGGGTGAAAAACACGTAAATACGGCCTAAAACATGCTTTGCATACCTTAAATGGTCATATCGTGGGGTCACAATATCATAAAAACAAGTTTCGCAAACTTTGATTTTTCAGCTGCCCAGGGTGAAAAACTGCAGAAGCAGGTCGTCTACCGGCCCATTCACTAGGCCATTATTGGTGGAAACAGTCATTTCGCGTCTTTGGCACGGGTTGTGATTGGCTCTCATCAAGGCTAGAGACTGCAAAAAATGTCCATCAGTATCCTAGTAGGCATATGCTGTCACAACATCCCCACTCACACCCCTCACAGTGGGTACCACGGGGTCGCCGAGGTCGCCAAACCCCAACATAGCAAAAATGGCTGAAAAGAGCATAAACCGCATAAGCGCTCGTCCCACTCCGCCCCATACAAATCCCATGAAGTTGGGACCCGGAAACACTTTTTCGGCTCAAAATCGAAAAAAAACCAAAAGATTCCTGATTTTCAACCCAAAAAAAAGGGGGGGGTCATTTTTCTCGACATTTTCGACCCCCCCCCCCTTCACCTCCCTCAAAACTTCAAAAAAGTGGGTTTCAAGTGGGGAGGGGTCGGGGGGGGTCCGGACCAAAGACTCATGGGGGGATGCATTTATCGGACAAAATAATGATTTTACAGGGGGTTAAACTAACAATTCAACCCCTTGGGGTAGGGTACCCGACTAGCCCCAAAAAGGCCCAAACTGGGGGGTATGTGGCGTTTTCCCCCATATACGCCTGCCTGGCTTTGATCTAACAACCTTTGCGACCTGTGACCTGGACCTGAATCAACGCACACTAGCGGCTCTAGGCCAACCAAGTTTTGACGCCCCCTCCCCTCCGAGCCCCCCCCCCCCAAGTTGTACCCAGGTATGGCAGAAGGGGGGCGGGGGAGAGGGTTGAAATCGAAAAACGCTATTGCCTTCGGCAAGTCCACCTCGCAAAGAATCTACCCCGGGAACACACACCGAGAATAGGGTAAACACTACATACATACGGCGTAAAACATGCTTTACATAGCTTGGATGGTCATTTTAGGTGATCACATGACCAAGTTTCGAAAACTTCGATTTTTGAGCTACCAGGGCGAAAAACTGCATGAGCAGGTTGTGTACCGATCCCTTGGGAGACCCCCCCCCCCCCTGGACGTAATACCGAAATAGGGTGAAAAACATGTAAATACGGCCTACAACATGCTTTACATACCTTGGATGGTCATTTTAGGTGATCACGGTATCATAAAAAGAAGTTTCGGAAACTTCGATTTTTGAGCTACCAGGGTGAAAAACTGCGTGAGCAGCTTGTTCTAGTAGGGTTTGGTTTGAGGTTGATGCCCCTTCTCCATCATTTCCTTGTGTGCCCCAAAATTTTCCCTGGTGGGTCTTTTCAAGTGTACTTTCTGAAAGTGGGTCTCATAATGTTTTTTCCCGGGAATGGCCCTAAAAATGGGTTTTTGTTGCCATCAGCATGGGATAGATCCTGCTCATACAAAAATCCTTTTTGGTTTCTTGCTATCGATGGAATCCGCTGCAAATTCTATTTGAGTTTCTACTTGGCAACATCCTCATGCTTGGGATAGATCAGTTTTGGATTCCAGCTGGTAGCTAACCTGGTGCACCCAATGCTGCATATGAGACAAGGCGTCATAAACACTAAACCAGCAGTGCATTGGTTTAACTAAGGGGGAGCACCTGACGTGGCGCACGCGCGCAGCGGGGAGAATACGTGGTCTAGCACAGGCTTTGGGAAGGGGTGAAACCCAACCCATTCCAGGCAAACACACCGCAAAAGTAAAGACAGTGCGGACACGCCAATCCCTTGGCGGGCCCACGCTGCCCGACAACCCGCCCCGGGTCGCGCCAGGACGCCAAGTGCTCGTCCTTGAGGTCCGGCGCGCGGGAGCGGCCGCACTGTCCTCTTGGCTGGGGCGGGCCCGCCTGGCCTCCCAGGCCCTCCCGAACTCAAGCCCCCCTGCGGCGCGCCGGTGCACGGCGCCTCCTAGAACGCTGGGCATCCGCCCCCCCTCGGCGTTGGGGCCCAAGGACCCCAGGCCCACGAAGCGCCAGGCGCCTAACCTCCTGGCCGACCGGGGGGGCTCAGTAGGTGAGGGACCACCGCAACCGGGCGGGGGGGGAAGCTGACCCTTTCCTCCCCCCCACCTACGGCAGGGGGGGACGGCAGCCCCGGGCCGATGCCCACGTGCGCCACCGTCCCCGCCGACGCCACGGGGGCGCTGCCCGCGCCGCGCCGCGCTGCGCCGGCGTCGCTCCTTGACGTTTTCAGCCGCATTTCGGCGGCCCTGAGAAGCCGCACATTGCCGCGGCGACGGTCCCCACCCAAGGGCCGGAGGCGGCCTGAGCCGAAGGCCACCAGGTCAGTGGCGGACATGCTCCGCGTACGACGCCCCCCCCACCTCACGCCGCGGCCAGCGCCGCCAGGGGGAGCTCCTCTGACCCAGTGGCGGACGCACCCTCAGCGCCTTCGCCATCCCAGTCCTCACTACCGCCACGACGGCAGCACGGCAAGGCCAGCACGGAAGAGACCTAGTCCCCTCTGGCTCGTCCCTCCTGGCCGCCATGCAGACACAGGCGGGGGGCTTTAGGGGAGGCTACGGACGCCTCAACTCACCTCGGCCCACCCCTCCGCCCCTCTGCCTCTGTACATAAGCCAGCGGACGCTGTAAGACGAATGCCGTATTTACGTGTTTTTCACCCTATTTGGGTATTGGGCGCACGGGGGGGGAGGGTCTCCCAAGGGATGGGTACACAACCTGCTTCTGCAGTTTTTCACCCTGGGCAGGTCAAATATCGAAGTTTTCGAAACTTGTTTTTATGATATTGTGACCACACGATATGACCATCCAAGGTATGCAAAGCATGTTTTACGCCGTATTTACATGTTTTTCACCCCATTTGGGTATTAGGTCGGGGGGGGGGGGTCTCCCAAGGGATGGGTAAACAAACATTTTTAGTCAGTCACATCGAAAACACCTTGACATGCTGATTTCTTTTCTCCCTCAAACATCTGCAGAAGCACGGAGAGAAAATCAGCAGCACGCACAGCAGAGAAACAATGCAACATGCTGAATCACTGGCTGATGAACAGCCTAGAATGCAGCCATGGGTTTGAATGCAATATTGCATTTCCTTACAATACCCATACCAACGACATATTTCATTCCTCTTTGTTGTGAATGTGGTTTTGTTGGGGGGGGAATGGTGATTGAAAAGGGCCCCTCTTGCAGGCTTAAAGTGGTAAAGCTGTGTTGCATTATTTGAGACCAACTTAAACTGGTAGGATACTTCAGGACGACCCATTCAAGGCCACCATGCACCCATGGATGGCAGGATGGCCTCCAATGACGTCAGGATGGTCATAGAATGGTGCCTGCAGCCAACATGCATCCGTAGCTGGCAGCGTCGTGTCTGGAGTGACAACCATATTCACCACCACCATCACAACCAGAAAGAGCTATTTTCAATTACTAAACCTATTCAGAATCAAAGTGATCTAATGCCCTCTCTTCAAAGCGATTTCGATGTGCAACATGCTGATTTGCTTCCCAGAGACTGAGACTGTCAGTGGAAGGGCTAGAAAGCAGCACATCTCCAAGCGTTCACAGCAGAGCGGAGGAGGCAATAGAGCCCTCTGTGCCTTTGAGCCGCCACCTCTGGCGCCCAATGGACGTTGTTGAAACCATTGCCTGTGGTACCTGCTTTGGTAGAGGCCCCATCCTTGACGACTACTAGCTTCATGTCAGTGGGGGTTACGTATTTACATTCAGAAGGAGCTGTCATAGGCCTGACCTGTCTGGATTACCTAGGTGGCCATGGCCATTGCTCTAAGTACCATATGGAGCTGGGTTGGGGGGAGACTGTCACCCAACGTCACTGAAATTGCTGAAAGAATATCTTTTTGACCACACGCACAAATTGCTTGAGGACTGCAGCTAAACAGACGAGGTTCCTCAGCAGAATGTGTCATTCCGCTGGCACCTGCCAAATTTCTGCGTTGAACCTTCGGGTGCAAGCTTCTGCATGGCTGTCTGCTGATTGCATGGATTTGTCTTCGTATTCCTTAGGAGCAGGCAAGCGTCATGAGCTAATGAAAACATCCTGCATGTGAACTGCTTTCAAACGGGGGCAGCTTACCAGCAAGTTGCAGAGTACCAAGGAGACTGCGTATTCATAGTGATGTGTACCGCATCTCAACAAGCATTAGCGATTGCCGGCACCTGAGTCACTTGTTCGACATACCCGTAACGCCTGTGGGAATGACACCTGTCTTTCAACCTTCAACAGCACTACTATAGGCATCACGTCTGACTCCCTCGTTGACCCAGTGCTGCGCTAGATTCATATGATGATCGTACCTGCTGCAGCAATCCGGGAGACACAAAAACATTGCATGCGGCGGGCAGACATGAACCCGGCTGTGCAAATGGAGGAAAAAATGGCAAAGCTTGAGATGAAATGGTCGTCTTCGGTCAGGGCCCACCAACTGCTGTGCTGCACCCATCAAAATGTACCAGAGCAAATTCCATTGCCTGACACAGACCTGATGACGAGGTGGGAATGTGTACCCATGGTAAACGAAAAAATGCACTGCGGTGCGCTGAGGATGAATGAACCAACAGGAGGGCAAATCCATCGCACGCCTTTCGCGGAACAGTGTCACATGCCGCTTGCAGAACACAAAAAAACACCAGCGGCCCTTCAAACACTACAAAACCGTGGGACGATTGCAATCGGTACAAACATGTACAGTTGCAATCGGAAAGGCAGCACAATTCTGCGGCCATGTTCAGTGCAGGTCAAAACACGGTCACGGACGGTGCGCCAGCACAACCAAAGCACAAGAAAACTAATCGGGAACAAAGATGGCGGCTTCCTTCGCCAAACCACACTCCTGCACGGACGACACACACACGCGCACATCGAGAGTAACAAAAGCAAAACACGCAGGGCGTGCCCCCTACGCCCCAAAAGCCTGGTGCTTGCTGTGGCCTGTAGGTGAAATGGTGTTTCGTGGTCTTACGGCTTGCGCAAAAACTGCACAACAGCATCTGCCCATGCCTCTGGCTGTATGCAATGAGGGACATGCCCACTGTCTTCAATCCAAACATACTCTGCATTGGGCAATCTGGCCTTCAGCTGGTCCAGGTACTTTTCAGGGGCCAATATTTGATCTTGGCGACCCCACAATACCAATGTGGGCTGGGAAACCTGGGACACTTTCTTGCTCACAGAATATCCCCCAGACTGAATGAACGAGACCGCCGATTCATCGTACCTGTCCATGAGGCAGTGCAGTCGGCCCAGCAGCATGGCATCTCGGACTTCCTCTGCATCTAAATGAGAATATGGACGGGGGGCAGGGGGCTATGGGTCCAGGTTCTGGTTGCAGTTTGTGTGCTGGAAGTTTCCAGTCCCCAAGTCCCGTGTGTAAGGCATAGACCAGGGTAAATTGGCATCACTCCTGCTAGATGAGGTGTAGACAGCCTGGGCTGAGAGACTCTGTGTGAGACTGCCCTCAATCATGCAACATACAAGGTTTGGCATGCAAATTGTGCTGCATACTAATTCCAACACCCACTGATGTGCAACAGGTCATCGTCAATGGAAAGTTGAGCACAACCCAGGGCTAGCATTGAAACAGGTTGATGAAAAGCACACACCTGGAATGTTGTATGCTTGCTTCGTGACTTGCATTCTGAGCCACTTAGACTTGAGAGCTTGGATCCCGACTTTGGCAAGGGGCCCTGGCAAAGGTGGGACGCCATCAACGAAGCACTGCGGGGCCACCAGAACCAATTTCTCCACAGCTTCTGGGTGTTCAAGCGCAAAATCGATGGCCATAGCGCCCCCAATACTGGCTCCAACAAGAATCATGGGTTGTGATCCCAAATGTTGCTTCCAAAAATTGTAGAAATGAATGCGTTTGGCTTCGGGGCTGTAATCCTGTCAGCATAGAAAATAATACACAGTGGTTGTTCGCTAGAGCAAGACAAACAGGGAGGGTGCCTCCCCCTGCGTTCCCACCGCACACATGCACACATCCCTCCTGCGTCTCGCTGTATAAGATTTTGCCTTGAAAACACCTATACGATAGAAATGTCTACCATGCCAATATTAAGATTATATACATATCAGATTATTAGCGCAATACTAATTTGTGCATTGGGTGCTTTGATTTTCATCTCCGCGAAATTCCATTGCCTTCGGCAAAGCACTTCGGCAAAGCACCAGGAAGAGAGACAAGTGATGTTGAGGGGAACTGAAAGCCCCCACCCATCCCTGCATAAACGTTTTTGGCACTTCCCTTGAATGGACACACAGTGGCAATGGCAGGGATAGGTGAACAAAATTTTGCCCGCAAAGGTGCAAACTGCAACAAAGATAGCAAAGCAATTGAAATGGAGGACAATGGTTAAATTGAATGCTTGGTGGTTGGTCCGATAATTTGTCCCATCAAGGTGCGAACAGCCAAAACAGTGCGCAATAAGCACAATACTTGTCATTGTCACTAAATGATCACCTGAACCAGCACAAGGGTCCCTGGGGGTCAGGTAACCCCACAATTGCACTTCTTCAGCCAACCCATGGCGGCCTAACCGGTGGGGCCCCGTATGGGGACTGATCTTGGAAAATCAGAAACAGCCCCGGCGACCCCCGTCGGTGGTCAGTGGGTCCGTATAGAAGATGGAATGGGACATACATCTAAACCAACGCAGAGTGGCGGCTATGGGCAAACCAAATCCCGCCCACTACAGCACTAGCAGACCTCAAATGGGACTTTCTGGGGCCAATAAGTAGGACTAAGGAGGGCCTAGCTCGTGCTACATGGCTCCCCATGGCTTTATACCTACTCCCATTGTTACCAGATGACCACTCAACAACGGCCCAAGGGTCCCTAGGGGCCATAAGGGGTCACCCAAAAATTGCGATTTTTCGGCCAACCCATGGCAGCCCGAAAACGGCTAAATCCTCACCTGTTGGGCCCCATAAGCGGGCGGATCTTGGAAAATCGAAGATAGCACCCAAGACCATATGATTGTTTAGGGGGTTCACAATGAAGAAAGAAGTGGAATGGGATCAACCACTGAGTGGTTGATTGTGCAATCATCCATCAGATCCATCAACATCACAGTTCCCTATGGGTTTGAGAAGGGCAGCGGCAGTGCACAAAAAGCGACACACACAGAAACTGACACAAAAGCTGTCCTCGGCACATGTCCCGATGGGTCCGAGAACACAAATAAAACACATGCCTCAAACTCCAATTTCTAGAGAAACTAGAGTTTATATGTACTCCCATTGTCACCACATGATACCCAACAACAGCCCAAGGGTCCCCGGGGTTGTCACCCCGAAATCGCGATTTTTCAAACAACCCATGCCGGCTTGAAAATCACCCGTGAGGCCCCATAGATGTGGCCAACTTGGGAAAACTGGAGATAGCACTTGGGACCCCCATCATGAGGTATATATACAAATAGAAGAAGAAAGTAAAATGGGACCAGGGTCTGAATTGAAGCACAATTGCTCCAGGCCAACCAAATGTGCAACGAAGCCCAAAACAACGCTTTTGGGGGCCAATACACCCCACCAATGGGGCTTGATGGGTGTTGCATGTCTCCCTATGGCTTTATGCCTCCTCCCATTGCCACGAAATGATCACCCAACAACAGCCCAAGGGTCCCTTTGCGCTGTTGGATATCACCCAGCCAACCATCCCATGCCGGCGTGAAAAAAACTATCTCCTCACCGATGGGGCCCCATAGGGCGGCCGATTTGGGAAAGTCGGAGATAGCACCCAGGACCCCGTCACTAGCGAGGAGATCTGTATCGAAGAAAACAATAGAATTGGACAATGGATGGACGAACGATAGCCGCTATAGGTCAACCAACTATTGCCATTCTAGTGCAATGAAGACCAAAACGGCGCTTTTAGGGGCCAACAAGCCCCACAAAGAGGGCCTAGTGGGTGCCGTGTAGCTCCCCATGGATTTATACATTCTCCCATGGTCACCAAATGATCGCCCTACAATGGCCCAAGTGTCCCTGAGGACCTTAAAGCATCGCCACAAAAGTTGCATTTTTCATCCTACACATGTAGGCCAGTTTTAGTGGAAACGGGCATTTTGCGTCTTTCACAAAGGTCATGAGCGGCTCTAGGCAGGGCTAGAGGCCGCAAAAGACGTCCTTCTATATCCTAATATGTGTATATTGTCACAATGTGCGCTATGGCAACCCTCAAAGTGGGTACCACGAAGCCACTAAGGTCACCAAAAGGGGCGACATAGCAAAAATGGCTGAAAACGGCACAAGATGTTCTGTTTTCTTTTTAAGGCATTGTGTGTGTCTTGAGGTTAATTGGGTTAGGCATAGAGAATAAAGATGCATTTATGCCTGACTAGAGTGTGTTACCTCTAGGTTGCATTTATCTCAAAATCACGAATCTTTTGGTCTTTTTTTCTTTTTTCTTTTCTCTTTTTTCCCCCCCAATTTTTGAGGCAAAAAAGTGTTTCCGATCCCAACTCCATGGTTTGTGGGTGGAGTGGGACGAGCACTCATGCGGTTCACGTTTGTCTGCAGTTAATCAGACATTCAAATAGCTGTTGAACACACATCAGCAATTAGTGCCGGATAAAAAAACCATGCATTTCCAGCATGGCCAAAAAGAGCTTCCTACTACTTGCCCCCCAAAAAGGGGGTTGGGTTTCCTTTTGACCCGTTGCCAGCAGTCCTCCCTTTCCAAAGACCCCCCGACTTTGGACTCCATGGAGTGCACCGTTTGGTGCATTGTGCGGGCAGTGGGTTGGTTAAGGCTTTGATGCATCACCATGGGTGGACGAAGGGGAGGGCATTGGTTTGGGTGCAGTGGTTTTGGGATGACATCAGGGTTGAGAGCCGTACGGCCACGGCGGCCGATTGTGAGCAAGAGAAGGTGGGAAAGAAGGCCCTGCGATTGGAGCAAACTGCCGCGGGGGCATGGGTGAAACGGCAAGGGTGGGATTGCATTGCCGACTACTTGGATGGGGACAATCTTTTACAAGTCCCGGTGCAAGTGGGGGGGGGTTACAATGACATGGACTGCTTGTTGGCGTTTGTGGGGAGAGAAATTTGCAGTGACCTGTGACCTTGTGTGGGAGGAGGGGAGGTTGGACCTTCGCGATATGAATGTGTTGAAAGGTGCTTTGTCCGAGATGGGGAGTGCCCACAAAGCTTGTGGGTTTCTGGTGACCCTGTGGGCCCACCTTTGGGTGGACCACATGTGGGGGATCGCGAGGGAATGGGGCACCTTGTCCGCATTCAGTGCTTTCAGGGGTGAGGGGAGGCATCAGTCGTTGAAGAGTGAGATTAGGAAGAGGAGCTTCAAGGGGGGAAGTAAGAAACGGGGGTCTCGCCTACGGGGGGCACGCCGAGCACTGAGGAAGGGGTGGGCCGAAGTGCTTCGGAACGACAATGTGGACTGGGGGTTGTTTAGTTGGGGGTTCAACGTCTGGCAGCCTTCTTGGACCCGCCAGAAGGCATATGGGAATGCCAAGCAGTATTGGGAAAGGGTGATGCGTAAAGGGAAGTTGCAGGGTTTCTCGCATGTTTGACTTGCAATCTTACAATTTTATTGTGCATACTTTGGTGACTTGGTGGTGGAATACCACTTGGACATGTGTGACTGAATGATTGGAACAATGCAAAGAAAGATCCCTGCAATTGCCTCCATGTTTGCTTGCACGCATGGCATGCATTGGACCCGGGATGTGGGTTTGTGTTTGGGTGTAAAGGGGGGGGGTTAAAAGCAGGCATTTACCTGGATTTTGCGTAGGTAAAAGGGGTATTTTGCGTCCCGAGTGAAAAAAACCTGGTAAGTAAAAAGGGCAATTTACGCACGCAAAAGGGCCTTTTTACGCACGCAAAAACCAAGTAAAATACCCGAAGCATAGTACCAGGCCTCGAAAGTACAAGAGAACACTGCGGGTAGGGGTAGGGGACCACCGTGGGTGTTTCCAACATAGAACCCAAGCCATGGGGGTATTTTTAGCATGCCGGATTTGAATTTCTTACTCATTTTTGACCAAAATGATGTTTTTGACCACTTCCTAATTTTTGCCCCATTTTTACTTCTTTTTTTTGCTATTTACTGAGAAACATTACTTCGTAGTTACAAAAATGACCGAGGGTACCTTGGACTCTAGGATTGTAATCCATACCTCCATAGACACACAAATGTGGATATGTTGGACTTCCAGAGAGACGAGGGTTTTGGCCAACTTGAAAACTCATCATACATGTTTCTCGCAAAAGGATAAGGCAAGGGCTTTGGTGAGCCCACTGCTACCATTCATTGGTCATTCCCTAAAAATGAAGTAAAGAGCATATTGGGGTGCAATAAAAGTACAGCACAAGGGTGTTCAAATGTGAAGGGGGGGTGAGGGGCAAGTAATTATTTTTTTGTGAATTGTGTTTTTGTGAACGGCATGCAACCAAAACTAATCCTTGTTTTGCTTTTTTTTATTTTTGCCCTTTTTTTGCACAACTTGCACGAGGATTAATTGTTTTTTGCAACAAACAACCACAACTTTTGGCACAGTAGAACCTGCATGCGGTGTGCCAATGCTATACATCCTTTGGTGCGCCTAGGTTGTACTATGTTTTAACACCATTTTTCACGAAGAAATTCTGGATCCCTTGTTGCCTGATAGTAGCATGCTGCAGTGCGTTGCCGATAGCACGCCGAATGATTGATTTGTGAATGTTGCCAATTTGTGGATGCCCTTTGCTTCCATGTTGCACTACATTGCTGGTTGTGCTCTTAGGCATTTTTTTTAAAGGACATCTCCAATTGTTCATGGTGTTCATTTTGGTGCACCTTGGGGAAGTGCAGGAGGCAAGTGGGTGTGATGTCATCGACGTTGTTGCTAGGTTGGAACCAAAAGCCCCTACACAATCATGGGTGTAGGTTCTTTGTCTTGGGGGTGCACTGGAATGCCCATTCTATTGTGAGAGGCAAATTGCCTCCTGGTGCATGTTGTGAACATGCTTCTCAATGAAGGGCATGTACACCATATTCATTCCCGGATGAAGTCGTGCGGAGTGAGGTGGTTGACACCCTCCGACAAACAAATTTGTGCACACCACCGGTCAAGAGATTCTTCAAGCGGCACTTGTGCCCATTTGAGGGGCTTACCAAGGTGACCATGATTTGCCACTTTGGTCACGGGCACGCAAGCACACGAAAGACAAACTCGTCAGTGGCCGGCCATAGGCTGATATGTAACAAACCATCGGGAAGGCAAAGTCTAATTTAATTCCATTCATGGCAACCTGATGCGCTATGCCAAATGGACAAAGGAGCGTGCGGCATGCTACCCGTATGCCACTAAATCCCTTCGGAATCCCTACGGAAACACAACCAATGTGCTGGTTTCATCAACTATGGTTCACCTCATATTGAATTATGATGGTACAAGTGTTATCCTCCAAGATTCTTTGCAACACAACGTTGCCATGTGTGGCATGGCAAGGGCTTGGAGGGTGCTTGTGACAACATGAGCCAAATCTTGCAACATGATATTGATACTCCATGGTATAAGTGCTTTACATTAATGGTTTGTTGTACGACCAATTGGGTTTCACCGACCGAGCTTCTCATAATGCAACCATGTATTATGTATTGTCCGTATGAACATAGTTATGCAAATTGATGCACTCAATGCCATGGTATTGCAGAGTCTAGTGGTTTCGGAACGGGGCAGGCGTGGTCCATACACGTAACTTAGACTAGGTCGATCGGGTTGAGCGCTCTTTGCCTTGTTGCGGCTACTCCATCAAACTAATGGATAGAGTCGAAGCAATTTGTGGTAAGGCACTTGCACTTGCACAGGCACTTGCACTTGCACTTGCACCATTGTGTGCCGAAGTAAAACAGCCTTCGTCAATGTACAAATCCTTCTCACTACCCATGTTAGAATTTCTTATCCCATGTACTCAAATGGTGAAGCACCTTCAAATGTGTGTGGCCACACACCAACATGTTGATGCATTTGTGCGATTCCATGAAACAACATGTGTGCACCGTTGCAACTTACATTTGCGTACTATTGGGGACCTGCATTGAATGCCGGCAGTTACCTTGGGCAACTCCTGTTGCACCATATGCATGCAATTTGCTTGTCCAACATGGCACACCAAACATCTATCTTGTGGTTTTTCATGACTATTTAACAGACATGTGGTTGTGGGGTGGTAGAGGCCCCAAATTAGCTACAAAATGGGTGCAAAAAAATACCCCCATTCTGCTGCTCCCTTGTGTCCCCCCTATGCCCCCCGCGCGTCCTAGGCATCATCATGTATCGCAACATGACCCATGTACAACACACAAGCTATGGGGCCATTGCAGCAATGGTGCACCACCCCGGCTCCCCCTAAGTTTCGTGACTTGGACCGGATTGAATGACATGAGCTCCTAATGCCTGGTTAAAATCATCATTCAAAAGAGCGGAGAATACATTCTCGTGTTCTCATCTAACATTTTGGAATTGTGTTGTAGCACGAATTTTGGAGCGACACCTCTTGGGAATTATGACTGCAACTCGATTTTACTTGATATTTCCACCTGGCTTTGCATTGCACATTGGCAATTGTTATTGCCGTCCAAAGGACAAGAACCGAGCACAAATCCTTTGGACTAAGGGTACATCGGTGGTGCGGTTGAGGATAATCTAGGAATATGCAATCATAGGCAAAGAACGCGCCGGGAGATAAATTTGTGACAAGCATGGCAGGCAGAGGACAAACATTGATCGTAGAACCACATGATATCCCATTTAAAATTGACGTTGCTCAAACAAACTCTCACGTTTGACCGGTGGCTGGGCTCCTCAGACAGAATAGGCAAAGTGCATGCAAAGCCAAGAGAAAACCATAACAACAGTTTTTGTCATTGTGGTCTCCATTTGCTTTAGTGTGAACCCAACAATGACCCAAAACACGAATTTGACAATCCTTCGCCGCTTGCAAAACTTGTTTGATTGATGGCAAATTAAAATCAATGACTCACGATGCCGGTTTGGTGTTATTTGGCTTTAGAATTTTTTTTGAGGTCCACCTGGCACCCAAACCTATGCAATTCACAGAACCTGCAAAGATGGGCACCACTATGATTGTTGGGGGCCATGCATCCTCCACTTACCATGCGGAGGAGGCGTGAGGAAGGGTATGCTGGCACATTTGCAAACACAACCATACTTGAATCTCGGGGTGACGCTCAGTGAACCCCCAACCAAGGATGTCGAAGGCATAGCTTTGGAAACCATGATTCTTCAATAAAGGTTGAATTGCCCGCCACTCCAAGCAATTGCTGTCAAAGCCGTGAAGCAACACAACCGGAGCCTCGGTATGCTCTTCACCCTAAAAACAATAGCAGTGCATGTCCTTGTGCGGTGCCCCATGACACTCTACAATTCGTGATGTGAGCTTATCTAGCTCGGATTACTAACATCACTTGATGCCATTAAGAGATACACCTAGACAATATTCCAAGGAAGTTGATGGGAGTTGACAATGCACAAGAGATGCGCACAAGTTGTCCAAAAAAAGTTATTCATGATTACTTTGGCAACATAGTCACCTTGGCTTGAGATGTCGAATGTAGGAAGGAAGTGAGAATGGGCTCTGAACTGACATCTTGTGGTACTTCAACCGGAACCCGCGAGATTTGGCTCAGAGCACGCCTTCCTGCCACTTCTTGGATTTCAGCGATTGCATCTGCAGGTAGGTAGCCTAGATTTCCTGCAAGACAATGCATGTTGACAGCCCATCCCTAAAAAAATAACCACGGTTCGATTCAAAGGATGAGAAACACGAACACTTTTTGAAGGTCATGCCATAGTGTTTGACACCGTGTCAATCACTTTGAGATCTCAGAGATCTCGGAGTTTGCTTGTTCATTGTAACGTGATGAACTGCTGATGTGATGTTGTTCAGGTTGTCATACTTTTTTAGCAATACGAGAAATGTGGTACAAATATGTCAGGGCAACGTGACACCTTTTTCTCCAACCAACGGAGTCAATGCCACTTCATCACGATGACCAAATTGTTTCCTCCAGAACGTGGATGCAATGATAACGAGAAAGGTTGCCAACCCGAAGAGCATGGCAAGACCATGAAAGAAAAAGCCCTGGTTGTCGTTGGCCACCACCTTGTGGCAATGGTCATTGGGCGTTACCCAACATCTCAATTTGGTTGCGTGCGTTGCAATTGGTTGCCTTGCTACGTTGGTTGCCAATGAATCGTAATTGCGATTGGGCGAAGAGGTAGCACCAAGGGATGCTTGTTGTGATGTGGTTAGGGTTCTTGGCGTGGACAAGATGTGAGATCGCGAACTTGCAAACATCGATGTTGAAGGACTCACGAACGGCATGGCGATCAAAACACCCACAATACATGATAGAGAAGCCACAAGCCACGCAGAGGGCAAAAGCGAGAAGTAATAGCTTACATTTGACACGGCCATGACAAAAAGGAAAACCTTGAGAAGGCCGTACGATGCTAGTCCAAGGGGTGGAGCAACTCCTCTAGAGTGCCGAAGAGCCGTTTGTGGACGTGAATTCAATTGAACCGTTGCTGGTCGCCTTTGGCTGAAGTCAAACTTTGCAAGTTTGGGTGGGGTGGATGTCATATGGAATGATCCATGTTGGAAACAACGACCAAAGTTCCCATACATAATGGGCAACACTCAAGCGTCCCGGCTCCGAATTCCCCCATTTGTCACCAGTCGGGCTTTGGGGACTGTCCGATCTTTCGGGAAACCTTGTGCCAAAAATCATGCAATCGACTTGTTGTGTGTGTCAAAAAATGCAAAGAGACAAGAGAAACCAAGGGCACCGGGATCTGAGAAGTTTCGGGCCCGGCTGTGGTCCGTCACCTCAGTGAAAATTAGAAAGGCTATATTGAGTAGAAAATCCAGAAAGCCTGTCATGTAGTGCAGGAAAATAACAAATTCACCAAGTTTTTGGCCCGCACAGTACTTTGTGGAATGTTCTCTCATTGCTCTCCTTTGCAGTCGAAAATGGCTTTCGATGAGGCTTCTTACCTCGTGGCCGGGAGTGGTATCCTAGGCCTGTTATTTGCCTTGTTTCAATTCTGGAAGGTGTCCCTTATCGCTGTGGACCAGACGGAGACTTCAGAGACCTCTCGCCTCAGGGAGGATAACAAGGACCCATACGTAACGCTCCTCAAGTGCTATGACGTATGTTGCAGCACTGCGGAAATGCTGAGCACGCTGCCTTCGAAGTTGATTATCTGGCCGATCAACAGCAGAGGCGGTGCTGAGCTTTGCCTCAGCCCTGTTGCATGCCGTGCAGTTATGAGTGAGACGTCCTGAACATCCGCAGTTTCCCAAGAAACCTGCGTGGTCGCCAACCTCAACCCAACCACATTTCTTGGAAGCAGTATACTTGCTGTGTTTTCTTGCCTTCATTTGCTTTCACCAGGCCATCCGAACTGGTGCCAATGCCTTCTTGCTGGCCGAATACACCCTTTGCTCAATTTTCATTGTTTTGTTCTCCGTGGTGGTTTTCGTTCTGACTGCCAAGGTTGACGGAGGTTGGCACTGGGATGTGGGTGCGCTTACCACCTGCTCTTTCGCTGTTGGTGGTTTCACCTCGATCTTCTCTGGCTACATCGGCATGACCGTTGCCACGTATGCCAACGCCCGAACCACCATTAGTGCCGTCAAAGCAGGCCCTCAGGTGTGCTACCAGTGCTTGATCTTGTGTGCGTTTCGATGCGTTTCGTGGTGCAGCACTCAGCCCCAACTGTTATCAGGGCTGGACTGACTCTTTCAACACCGCTTTCCGTGCCGGAGGTGTCATGGGATTCGCCTTGTGCAGTCTTGCCTTGTTGGTGTTGTACGGCCTTCTGTTCGTGTTCGAGAAGCACTTTGGTTCGAAGACTACCGGCGAGTGCAAGATGTTGTTCGAGTGTATCGCTGGTTATGGTTTGGGAGGTTCCGCAATGGCTCTTTTTGGCCGTGTGGGCGGTGGTATCTACACCAAGGTGTGCTCCGACTGCCCGATGCAGAAATCCAGCACTCGGTGGCTGATTCTCTCGTTCACCCTCCACACTGAGAGACTTCTTGCATGGTGCAGTTGCGTGCCCGTTGCTGTTAAAATGGTGCTGCGGCAGGTTGCTGGTTGCTGCTTGCCTCTTCGTTCAGGCTGCTGACGTTGGTGCTGATCTTGCTGGAAAGGTCGTTTCTGGTATCCCTGAGGACGATCCCCGTAACCCTGCCACCATCGCCGACAATGTTGGAGACAACGTTGGTGTGTGCCATCTTCGAATTCTGCAGAGGGCAGGGTAAATAGCCATGGTTAAGGAGCCCTTCGTCGTTGATCGTGGACGGAAACCGGCCGGAGAACCGAAAACAACGGCTAGGATCTTCCTCACCATTCGTAGGTGACGTCGCCGGTATGGGTGCCGATCTTTTCGGTTCTTTGGCTGAGTCTACCTGTGCCGCCCTGGTGATCTCCAGCCAGTCCCACCACTTGGTTGAGGAGGGTTGGGCGTGCCTGATGGTTCCTCTGACCATCTCTGCTCTTGGAATCATTGTCTGCGCCGTTGCATCTTTCTTGGCCACCGATATCTACCCAGTCCGTAAGGAGGTATCGCGTCGCGCGGGCACGTATCCGAATTTCAGCGTCACTTGGCAAACAGGGACAGGTCAATAGCAGTTTACAGGCTTGTGGCAGAGTTAAAATTTGCAAATTCTGCCCTCTGTAAAATTCCTTTCTGAGAAGCGGTGAGGGGTGCATGCTGGTTTCATTTGCTCAGGAGGATGTTGAGACCGTGTTGAAGATCCAGCTGTTCTCTACTGCTCTGTTGATGTCCATCGTGTGCTTGCCCATCATGAAGTATTGGTTGCCAGACGGTGCATTCTCCTTCAGCACCTATCTTGACGGCCACGGCCAGGTATGCAACGAGGATTCTTCGGGACGCTGGGGCCGGGCCAGACGGACGACATACAGGCACACCGTTTGCCGAACGTCACATCACCCTTTGCGTTTTGCACTGAATGATGCGGAGACGTGGTAGCTCTTCCACCTCCCCCACTCACACCGTTTGCCGAACGTCACATCACCCTTTGCGTTTTGCACTGAATAATGCGGAGACGTGGTAGCTCTTCCCCTCCCCCCACTCCTCCGCGCCGTGGCGAGATGGACCGAGTGATCCTAGGAACCGGCGCACCAGGACGTCGCATAACCGCACTGTTGTGTGTATTTCATCTGATTGCACAGGAAAAGGACTGCTACTGGTATGGCGCTTATGCCTGCGTGTTTGCTGGATTGTGGGCTGGATGTTTGATCGGTTTCATCACTGAGTTCTACACTTCCCACTCCTACACTCCTGTCCGTGAAGTGGCACAGTCTTGCGAAACTGGTATGTGCTGCGTGTCGGTTCTTGCCCCGCATTTTCGTTTGGATGTAATGTTTGGGTTCACTCCCATATCTAGACCTTCACGTGGAGGCATTTGAGTTTAACAGGCAACAGCCTGTCCATGGCCCCCCTGAAGACCCGGAGATTTGAGGTTTTGTTCAGTCGTCGTTGAGAATTTTGGATTTTTTTGACCGTCAGGTGGGGGTTTGGCCTCAGGATGAGGTCTGGGGAAAAAATGTAGTGTTGACGTTTGCCAACCTTTTTAGTCCCAGAGTGGCATTTTTCAAGTCCTTTTCAAGGCTTTTTGGGACCTTGCATGGGCCAATATCATATGGGTCGAAAACACTGTAGGAAAGCCAATGATCCAATATCCCATGTAAAGCATGTAAAGCATGAGAGGAATTGAGTGAATAGAATGACAAACATGTGAAGCATCAGTCGCCAAAAAATTAACCTGAGGGAAACTGAGTGAATAGATGACAGACAAACATGTGAAGCATCAGTAGCAAATGGCCTGGTGAGCATTTTTTAAAGTGAGCCAAGGAAAAGTGTACTAAGGGGGTGGGTGATATGACCCTGGCTACAGGGGCTTGGCAGCTACGTGGGTCCTTATGGGTGTCATTGTCACTAAATGGTGGCCCAAACACATCCCAAACGTTCTGACAGGTTTGGTATGGTTTTCGGAGGAAGTCAAACTTCCCTACCTCCCACCTCCCAGCAAACCCGCTGGAGTGGGGGGGGCTCGGAGCCAAATATTCGGATTGCTGCACCAGATTGTGGAGTGCATCGCCTTATTGGTTCCACTCTCTCTCCAATAAATCCATTGAAAAGTGGTTTATAGATCGAGCGCAGGGGTGAGCGCCATTTCACACGTTTTTGGGGGGGGGGGGGTCGCGTCGGATACCCATGATATCCCCTTGTCTGACCTCTTGTAAAATCATCATTTTGGGTGACAAAATTATCCCACACTGAATTTTTCAGTTTTGACCCCTCCCAACCCTGTGGCTGCCGCTGTTTTCCACCCGAATCTTCGCCTAGCTCACCTCAATTAGGTTGTACCCTCCTGGCTGCAACTACCGTTTAGAAAGTCCATGCTTGCCAGTTTTGGCATCAATGTATTTATCTGTGTAAAGTGTTCGTGACAAGTGCATCATCCCCTCGGATTTGTGTAGGTGCTGCCACAAACATCATCTACGGTCTTGCTTTGGGAATGAAGTCTGCGATTCTCCCCATCTTCTTGATTGCTGGCACAGTGTTCATGTCTTTCGAATTGGTCGGAATGTACGGTGTTGCCATGGCCGCGTTGGGAATGTTGGGCACCCTTGCCACTTGCTTGTCTATTGATGTATATGGCCCTGTTTGTGACAATGCTGGAGGTATTGCTGAGATGTCCGAGTTCCCTGAATCCGTTCGTGACAAGACCGATGCTCTGGATGCTGCTGGTAACACTACTGCAGCCATTGGGAAAGGTATGTTGGCAACACCAAGTACGTGCGCATTTCGTTCTGAGGGGTGTGACGCTAAGTCATGTGGACAAATTGGTCAAGAAAATGCACAATTTTTTTAAATGCTTGTAGCAGTGGGCTCTGTGTTTGAGAGTTGTTTGTCACCTATCTAAGGCAGCAGACCCGCCGCTGCGCCGGAATGCTTGGCCGAAGCGCACAAGCGTAGCCAACTGACGCTTTTGTGTTCGCAGTGCCGGCGGCGGACTGCTGGTATGTTGCCAACGGACGCTCTCGGGCCCACCGAGGGCAGGGACGGGTTTCCGTTCAAGACTCAGGTACAGGGGTTTCCGTTGCTTTTTATTGTTTTCGGGCCGTCCGGGATGGTTACCGACGGCCGCCGATTCCAACCGACGGTACCGCAGCAAGCGGTTCATGGTTCGAATGTCAGCCAATGGCGTCGTTGGTTCACCAGCAGGTGGCCGTATTTGGGTTCGTTTGCGCAGAAGGATTAGTTGTTTTGTGGATTGCTGAGCGTTGTTCACAGACAATTTTTACGGTTCTTGTTTTCCTGGCCTGCAGGTTTTGCCATTGGTTCTGCCGCCCTCGTGTCTCTGGCACTGTTCGGTGGTTTCATCGCCCGCGTCAGCGGAGATGTCAGTGAAGGCCAGGTCGTCATCAATGTGTTGCGCCCCACCACTTTCTCTTTCTTGTTCATTGGTGCTATGCTGCCGTACTGGTTCACTGCCCTGTGCATGAAGTCTGTGGGTACCGCTGCCATGTCCATGGTCAAGGAGGTGGAGCGCCAGTTCCGTGAGATTCCAGGACTCCTTGATGGCACTCCTGGTATGTTCCCAGGGTTAAATAGCTGCAGTACTCGATGCTGTCAGGGTGCACAAATTCATGCCTGTCAGGAAGTGAACGATGTGTGTGGGAGAACACAGAAAACCTTCAAATTCAGAGCTTCGGGGTGGTTGGTGCAGCCTGTTCGCATACTGATATGAGCAGTTTGAAATTTAATGTGCTGGGCGTTCCCAGGGCAAGGTGCACTCTGGTACTGACCGCAGGTTATTGTTTGGTTTGCACCTCTGATGAGACATCTATATTCTTTTCAGGACACGGAGAGCCTGACCACAGCCAGTGCATCAAGATCTCCACTGACGCTTCTTTGAGGGAGATGGTTCTTCCTGGTCTGCTGGTCATCTTCTCCCCTATCATCACTGGTGCTTTCTTCGGTGTTGAGTGCGTGTGCGGTTTGCTGGTGGGCAGTCTGACCTCCGGCGTCCAGCTGGCCATCTCCCAGGCCAACACTGGTGGTGCTTGGGACAACGCCAAGAAATACGTCGAGAAGGGCTGTGTCAAGGTTGGCAACGAGGTCCAGGGCAAGGGTATGCTCCTCCTGCATTTTTGTAGTTGGTCCACTCGTGCCCAATTTTCTTGTTGTCGTTCCAGCAGCACTGCAAGACTGGTTGCCATGGTCTTTTGAACAGTTTTTCCACTGGCTGGCCAGTGTGTTACCACGGGGCAGGAGCCGCATTTTCAGAGCACGAGTGCCCTAGTGCAGTCCCACTTGATCATTGTGACATTGCTTCGTTCCCCATGCACCCATTGTCGCTACCGGAACAATGGAAACTGCTCGAACAAAGGACAGATGACATATCCCATCCAAAGTGGTGATGATGTGGCTTGTGCAATGTCCATAATACCCGCACTGTGCGGGAAGATCATTGTTGTTGATTTGTTTGTGGTGTTCTGCTCAGGTACTGATTTGCACAAGGCCGCTGTTGTTGGTGACACAGTTGGTGACCCTCTGAAGGATACTTCTGGCCCTGCCCTCAACATTCTGATGAAGTTGCAGGCCATTATCTCCCTGGTTTTCGCTGATTTCTTCGTCAGCGTCAACAGGGGACAGGGTTTCTTTAATTTGAACTCTGCTTTGTGGTCCAAGCACTAAGCGGTTCTAATCTCTCTTAACTCGTTAAACCGATGCGTGAGTAATAGGGTAGTTTGTGTTTTGTCCAAAGCATGTTTTGGATGTCAGTTGGATTTGGATATAATATTCAACTGCACACGCGGAGGGATGTCTGGGTGTGTACAGGTGCACCGCCCAGACAACTGCACATTTTCAGTGCCCACACTTCATTCCTGTGCCCATTGTTGTGTGGTGAGTCCGCACTGATGTGTGGGAAAAAACCGATCCGTACCCCCAGCCAGGCAGGCATGGCACCCTTTTTGCCACCCTTGCAGTCCAGTCCAGTGCTGGCAAGGGGAGGGGAGTGCCCATGATTGATCTTTGCAGTCATGTCACAGGATCATGATATATGTCGTCTTGGTGATCTTCTGCTGGTTGCAAAATGGTCCCGTTTTTAGGTTTATGCGAGCCAGCATTTCTGGAGCTTGTGGATGCACCGCCCATCTAATTTGGGCCCGTGTATCTGCAATTCATCAATGGCCGTGGTGCACGATAGGTGATTTGCTCAGGTTTCTGTTTGACTGATGAGGGAGGGGGGACGGGCGTATGCAACAGTAGCCTGTTCTGGAAGGGCAGCCCATGCAGACAGAAGGTGAGGTTGTATGTCTGCAGATATAGCCACAGGTCACAAGTTTTGCAAGGGGTCTTGTCTGGCACTCTGATTTTCGGGTTTTGTGATAATGGAGGATTTGGTGCATTGCGTCCAAGCTCAGTCCCGATCATAAGTTGTTTAGTGAAGTGGGTTTCCCGATGGAGGTTTTACAACCTGTTATGGTCCAGTGTGAGCACCAAGTTCTAGTAACAACAACAGATGATAAAAAGGCGCTTTGATGGACACCGTGCTTTGATGGACACCGTGCCTCAAAACCGGCATCAATGTAGCCTAAAATAACTGCATGTGCTAAGGTTGTGACAAGTGAGGGTCACCCGAATCCATGTGCTTTGTCCAGGTTTGCTTTTCGCGGTGCCCAAAAAAAATTGCAGAAAAGGATTTTTTAATGGAAAAGTTTACAAATTTTTTGGCAAATGCACTAAAGAAATATTCGTGTGTAATTCATAACAGCCCGAAACAGGTTCAAATTTGGGATGCTGTCTTTGTACAACAGCATGTATGCCCTACCTATGCACACTATGCAGAGAATTTTTCTAGCTCTGCATGCTGAACACAGCCATGCACATTAAGTTGGGCACAAAATTTTCCATGTGCGCCATTGTTTGTTTGTTTATGGTTACTCTGTGTCTCGCTTCTGCATCCAAAGATGATTCGGGGCATGGCATACTACGGGAGGCCGTGCATTCCGTTTGAGCATTTTGCAAGTGTGGCACATGTAATCAGTATTGATTGCGCTTCGTTTTCATTGTTCTTTCGCTTGCTTCATTTTCAGGCAAACTTGGCACACTAGGGTTTGCAAAATATAGGATTAGGTAGCCAACTAGATACAATTATGGCTAGGTGGCGCAGTGTTTAAAGTTTGCAAAGAAAGAGCAAAACACACTAGGCATAGTTTACAATTAGGAGAAACTAGACACACTCTGTGCATGAGAAACGATTAAAAACAGTGTAACATCTCTTTGCTTCTTGAAGCTTTACATGACAACACAAGTACAAAAAGTGAGTAATTTCATTAAATTGCAACAATATTTACTCAAATCTTTTCTCTTTTCTTCCGGAGAAGAAATTCAAACCGATGTTGATGTGGAACAACAATTCAATTTGATGTTATGGTAGCAGCAATCGGGCTGCCAAAACCCACCCCTTATTGCAGCGTTTGGGTTCTTCGGATGCCCAAGTTTAGCACGTGACAAGGCAAGATAGCACATGGGGATACCAAATGTTGTGAATTCCCGCTTTTGCAACTTGAAATTAATTTCCCAACATCCAATGATTGTTCTTATGCAGGTTGTAATCCAGAATATCCAAAAAATCCAAATCTCAACCACGAGCGATCTCAAGTGCAGCAAGAAGAATATGAATCATGTTGTCATAAGACTGATGGGGCTGCAGTAACAAAGACTGAGCTTAAACACTCTATTTACATGCACAAAGCTTTTAAGCACTTTATGCTGGTTTGAGACACTGGTGCACTTGTTTACCCGGCTCTTGCATTGCCTTCAGCTCAGTGTAATTGTTTAGTAAGCCTCCAGGTGCTGAAACAAAATAGGCGAAATGCAAATATGTGGAATTTTGCAACTTGGAAGCAAACAAATATCACAGATGGATTCCCCATCAAACAATAGGTAGAAAAACATCAAGAATTACTCCAAATAATTTTTCTATATTTTCGGTCATCGAAATTCATGACTCATCAACTCAGTGGGAAAGGCCCATATCCAGGTCAGGGCGGGTCACGCGCTCACGCACTCCAAAAACACCGTTTCAGGGTAAAAATTGGTAAAATACAATATTACAGTCAAAATGACCAGAATTTCATGCCGAGTTCAAATATGTAGGTAAAGGTGGTCAAGTGAGATCATCTTAGAAAAAAACTAAAAATATTATCTGCCGTGGATCATTTTTCAGGCTTCATGTAGTTAGTCCCCTAATATATGACAACAACTCCAGGGTTGTCCTACCAACCAATATAGTTAGCAAAAAAAAAGTGTCACTTCAACAACTCAAGGTGCTCCATATGATCTTTAGAAGCGCCTTCATGTAAGATTTCAGGCCCTATAGTTAGTGGGTCGTGAATCTTCCAACTGTGACCTAACAAATCTTCGCAATCTAATTGAAACATGCATGTAATGGCAAGTCAAAATGAAAGTGTAAAGACAACAAAAAAAACACCAAAGCCACATTGCTGACTTGTAACACCCCCCTTAGTCAAGAAACACATAGTGTTGCCAAGCTCTCCTCGTCAGCGTCGCTTGGTCGGTTCAAATCCTTCAATGTCTAGGTCCCATGCACTGCAATCCGGTCTTAATCTCAATGGAAATTCGGATTCTTGTCCAAATCAGCTGTAGATTTCAGAGCCTTTGAACTCTTTGGTGGTCTTGGCTGGGTCCTTGTTGCCGTAAGTGACTCCTTCGTGGGTCTTGTCTTGCATGCAGCTAGTTCCGAGCGCAGTTTCACTTTCTATCTGCCCCTACTAGTACTGAGCTCCTGCAGAATTGGCACCATGGCAAGGAAATTAGGGTGAGATTGGAGCTTGATGAGTGCTTCTTGGTCGTCGGTGTTTCACGCCACCTTGCCGGACGTGTACAGCTAGCACTCCTGAACGTTTGGCTCCTTGATACCTCCCGTGGTCGGGTTCAGTAGAGGGCTACCTTAGATACAAAGCAACACACTTGTTGTTGCTTAAACTTGGCAACCAAGTGTAGTTACCTTGTACTGTTTGCTGTCCTTGACATTGAAACAACAGGACAACGTTACGACATACCAAACCCTAGAGTACTTGTTCAGAACTCCTTCTTGTTGCTTATGCTCACACTCGCCTTAGAAGTCAACTGCTTTGCTTAACTGCCAAACAGGAAACCAAGAGGGTTTTCACTCGGGGAGATGATTCCTCTTTCAACTCCCATGAACTTTGCACCTTTTCTTCTCCGCTTTATGGTCGCTCTTTCTTCATCCTCGAAGTGGTGAGATGATGGCGGTGCGGGCGCAGCTCGGGAGTCTGGCTCACGGCCCAGCATTTCATGTAATGAAACAGAAGTCTCAGAAGAAGCTTTTTCGTCCCGTGGCCTTGAAAAGGTATTTTCTTCCATATTCTCCTCTTCTTTGTATTTTTGACGTAGTCTTCTGGTAGCCCGCATAGCAGTGTTGTACTTCGATGCTTGAGCCAAACAAAAGTAAAACAAACGCTCGTCCGGTTTTCTGTCAGCATGAACAAAAACTATTACGGGCTCCCAAGTTGCGTCAGAGACAGGGTACGCTGCCCGCTGTGATAGGAACCTGGAGCCGTGACGATAATCCGCCTTGAGAAGCGGTTCCACAATGTACTTGTGTTGTGACTTCATTTGAAACCCGTTGTAGAGCAATATGTTTGCTTCGCTCTCCACCAAATCGGCTTCGTCCGCCAGCGTTGAGGCTTCGTTCGCTCTTTCGCTCATGTCCATCTCAGTGTCATCTGCATCAGGATTCTGATCATCGAAGAGCTCAAATGGATAATGTTTAAGATACTGTGGCGCCACACATACTCGGCCAGCAATAGCAGGGCGACACCGCGCAACAATGCCGCCCTTCGTGGTCCAAACAACGAGACAGGGTACATACCATAATGTTTCCTTTGTCCCTCATTTAGGTACTGGCCTGCTTGGGAATTGGTTGCGATGGATCACGACGTAATCTGTCAACGAATATTGAGTAGGTGTGCGTTTGCAGTTAACACACTTGACGCGCGCCTCTCTCCCACGCTGCAAATGCTCTTGCACCTTTTGCGCTGCCTTCTTCAACAAAAATGGGAGCATTTGCACAAAACAACGGAAACTTTCATCATGGTGACAAAATTTCAAGCAAAATAACAAGAATAGCACGATCAAAAGCCACACCAGCCACGGAAGGGGATTCGAAGGCAATTCACGTCACATCAATTAGCAGCCCCTTTAGAGAACCTTCGAAAAAGAATATCCTTAATTAGTGCCCTAAAGATTTTGATGAAATGCTGCAAGTTTTTGGAGTTGGAAAACAGGACCACAGCGGCTACCAGAGCATGAACAGGATATGGATCGAATCAATGAATAGTTTTGAAATCCAATGTATCACAGAAGGGCTGCAGATAGACAATGTAGGATTAAGTACAAAGATTGAATCACAATTGGACAAAACAAATGATTTTTATATGGAAAACTGACATGAATCTGGCCACAGAAATAGTTTCAAGCACCTCATGTGCACACTTTGACATGCAATGGATTAGGTTAGCAAACTGGGGCATGTAGGTTGGGCCAGACAAAGGATATGGCTTGGCTAGCATGGCCAAGCAACTGAATTCGGAATCCAATAGAAAGTAGGCCCACAATAAGTCGGTAAAACAATTGAGTATAGGAGTCCTGGGGTGGGAGACCACTAGGCTTAACCAACAAGGCCCAAGACATGAAATGCATATTCTATTTCGGTATCACCTCCATGACGGATGATACCTGCGCTCACTTGGGTGCTACGGGCGAAGTTCATTGGGCGAATAGGGTTATAACCCTAGTCGCTTGCAAAATGTACTGAAAACCTCGAACAGAGTGATTAGAATGATTAAGTGTTAGTCTTCATAACTTTCCAAGGTTTAGGGGGGGCTTGGCCTAAATCAAGTATCCCAAGAAAGACATGGCAGTGACTTTTTGGTACTGCCCTCTGGAGTACTAGTTGATCAAGCTAATTGGACCAAGGAAAAAGGCTCAAATTACGCTGAAATCACCTCAGAAAACTTCTCCAACCACCCTATGACATTCACATCAGTTCATAGAAGCTTATCACACTGTAGGTACCCTCGAAAAACAGTGTAATGTACCGTGTATGATGGCCCTTTCAAGGGGCATTCCTCAAAAGTTGCCAGGGTGCGGCGAAAACATTTGGTAAAAAATTCGGGGGAGGTGGGGTTTGGACCGAGGACTCCCTTCGCAGAGTGTACATGCTTGCCCACTAGGGTATAGTCGAACGCTCTAATGCGGATGGTCATCGCTGTATGAGCAGCGTTTTACTAAACATCCTAACCAAGGGCCAGGGCGGTGCAATACTCGCAATTGAGGGCACTAATCTCCAGGAGCTGAAAAAAATAGAAAAAGCTACCAACGGGGTTTGAATCCTGTGCCTCAGGGAAAAGGGTAGCGTTTTGGAAACCCAAATCGCCAAAAATTGATGACAAGACGTTAGAAATTGTCATATTTTATCTAAAAGTAGCAGTCGCAGACAAGTGCAACAGAGCCGCAAGCCACAAAAAGAGGTGCGGAAGCGTGAACGGCACCTGAAAAAGAAGGTATGAGTTGTGGTTTTTAAAGCTTTCAAAACAAAATTTTTGCACAATTGCATCAAAAATTTTACAAACATTGGAAGAAAGAATGAAACAAGTAGCCAAACAACAGAGCAGACGGACAACCCGCCTCTCAGGTATGGTGCTGTGACGATAAACTTATGCATTGCGTTCGTGTGGTTTGTTTCGTTTAAATGCTAGGGTTGTCACCGCTGCGTTGGTTGCGGGTACGCGTGTTGACCTCTCTCGCTCTGCACATGAAAACCAAGAATCAAAGGTATGTCGGACAAATGGAGCACGAAGCGCGCACGTAGGGTTACAGTATGCGCTGTGCTCGTGATTCATGTGCCTAATCTCGGCATTCACATGCTGTGGCACTTTCCCCCTGCGTCCCTCACTCCCCCCTTTTCTCCATAGGCCAAAAAGAAAGCGATTGGTTGTGCTTGCCTCGCCGTAGCGTTTGAATAGGGTTGTTCCCAACGCTAGGCTTCGTTTTGCGCTATGCAGTTGCCCGTCATTGCACTTTCCCTCTTTCTCTCAGGCAGGAAACCAAGGAACAAGTGCATAATACAACTGATGCATTAATTGCTTAGGGTTGTTTATAAATCGCCGCAGGGTTGTTTTAAGCGCTTAGGGCTTCTTTTGCGTTCACTGTCCCTCGGCATACAAATGATGCGTGGTGAGCAAGGTGAGTAAGCCCAGGGGGAGCTCAAGAAGGTCTGTAGGACCAGCCCCTGCCATAGTGGGAGCTCTACCGTCTATACCCTATTTCTCCACTCTTTTCCCCGTGACTCCCGTCGTCCTTGACCTCATCAAGGCTTCCATGTTTAACAAAATCCAATGTTAAAAATTCCTGCAAGTACGCTTGGCAAACCTTGACCACAAAATCCAAACAACTCCCGGAAGTACACCTTTGCAATAAGAACCAAACACTTCATCAATGAATTCGAATGAAATTCACCATTGAATCCAAATGATTGATTACCAAGTCGAGTTGAGTGTAACCTGATCAATGCAGGGACATGATCATGGAGAGGGGAACAAATGAGACAATGTCGGGGAAAGGAAGAGGAAGAAACAAAGATAGAAGTGAAGCCTTGGAAGAGATTATGCGATTATCGAATACGATGGTGCATGGTACATGGATGGACACCAAAAACCTCAATCAAAGTAGGTAGGTAGGGTAGGTATCTTCGGGAGCTCGGGATGCCTCCTTTGACAATGCAGCAAGAATGTCTTACCAAGGAGATGTCTTGTCCCTCCCACTGCCCTATGTCAAGTGCCTCTTAAGCCGCTCCCGCATGTGCTTGGGAAGGCAGTGTCGCGGCCAGCTGGTCCAGGTGTCCCCGGTGGGAGGGTGTCCTCACATGTGTCCGTGGGTAGGGTCACATGCCCCCTCCTGTGGGCGGCAGCTCCGGGGGCTGCCCAGCCGTATGGAGTATTGTAAGGATCTTCCATCGTGGTCAAGTCAAATAACTTTGTCGCAATGATATTTTCAAAATTTTGAACTCAAAATCCAAAAGGTCAAACTTGCCAATGACCAAGGATGTCTATTCTTTAGCATGGTACATGGATGGATACCACCAACCTCAATCAAAGTAGATGCACAATGACAAAGGCGAGCAGAGACACTTTCCAATCTTGGTCTTGATCCTTGTTGAAGTTGTCTCACATGGAGTATCACATAACATGCGAAAAATGAACCTTACATAATGTCATCTTATACTTATCTATGAAATAGATAAGTAAACATACAAACAAGAGCACAACAAGTAGACACTCAGTTTTTTACTAATACCAAAGTGACACAATTGAGTACTATACACAACGAGCAACGCTACGGCGACAAAGATTCGTTTGTGTTCGACCTCTAACATGTGTGAACGGCAAAATCAGCTCCTCACACCAAACCAAAAGCACCAATTGAATTGTACCGGTCTAAAACCGCACAAATCAGAATTCGAAAATAAAAACTCAGTAAGGTCACGCCCGATCGCGATTTATGTTGCGCAGGCACCAGCCCACAAAAGGAGTACTTCAGCACCCCTAGGATCTACTGCATCCGGCCCCTGGGGTATGTTGTGTGTGTGGGGGGCTTGGATCGGTCTTGGGAAGGATGCCGTGGGGGGTAACCCAAAGGGGGGAAAGCCAACCCTATTGCACTTTCCTCCCAAGACCGAACTCGCCGTGCAAACATAAGCTTGGGCCACCCCCATGGGTGGCCCAAACTGGGGGCAACCCCCATGCACCAAAAAACATAAGTTTGGGCCGAAACCGGAACCATATAGGATTGGCTGACCACAAACAGTGATGTGGTGGGGCTGTGTGTCCCTTTGTGGGTGTGGTCGTGGGTGTGGTGGGGCGGGTTCAAGACCGCAGGTGCCTCGGCACCAGTTGGGTCCCTAAAGGGCAGAATTTCAGACAACAAGACAACAATTAAGCCATTACGCAAGCACAAAAGCAAGCAGTCACAGAATTCAGGACCCCAGGAGTTCAAAGTGACACAAATTCAGCACTCCAGGCGTTACAAACATCAGAAAAAGCCGAAAGTCAGAAATCAGCAACAAAACCCGCAAGTGTACCCTCCTTACAAACCCTCCTAGTGCTACCCCAAGTACGCCTTCACGGCCTTATGGACCATACCTGAATATATGGGGTGTTATGGCCCCGCTGAAGCTGAAAACCACGTGGCCTTGGTCTGGCGGGATATCCACCGCAAGTCACACATGGGTGCCCGACTCGACCCTACCTCCATCGCCCTCGTAGTCGCACTTGACTACCTGTCGGCCACCAAAATGCACGTGGCAGAAAACAGAGCTCGCACAGCAGTACTACCTTCAGTTGCATACCATGAGGGGGGTACCGGCCACCAGACTCCCTCTCGGATCAACGGCATACCAAACAAGGTTCGGTTTGGGGTGTCTTGTGCACCTACACGCTGCATCTGCCATAGGGCTCACCACAGCACATTCCCCTCCGCCCCTTGCCGCTAAGACGGTGGCGTGGGCAGTCTTGACGGCGGCCTGCTGCGGCGTTACCCATTGAGGGAAAAAAACATTGATCGCACGTCAGGGGGGGGGGGGCACTGCTCACGGCTGAAGTGTAGTGGGCTCCCTAGGTCCTACACACAGCCCACGTGGCCCGCACCTGCCATCCCGGGCCCTTAGGACCCAAAAGACAGCAACCCACATAACCTCATATGGCCCTGAGGATGGGCCATGGCTCTCTCGGGGCTGGTATGGAACTACAACCATACAGGTTGGTGTGGATGTGACCAAGCGGAAGAGCGTAGGACACTCGGGGGGTTAGGGGGGAAAGGAAAACACCAAACCAGACAAGCTCAATGCACACCCAAGACTTGATTTGTTTATGTGTCGGCGGCTCCATATCACATCATGGCCTGAGTGCAGCGGATCCCCTGACCCTACCCTACAGACAACTCACGTGTAGGAGGGGTGAATGACCACCTGTAACCGGCATATACCACACGTCAGGTGCCCGTAGATCGGCTTCAACGGGGGGACAACAGGAATGGTCCATCTAGCACCGGTCCCCGTAGAAATGGAGGTTGTGCGCGTTCCCCAAACGCGCCGTGCAGTCACCAAGCCCCGTGTGGAGAGAAGGCAAAGAGGAAGAGGGCCATCAAGCTTAAGTGACATCTCACAGAAAGATTAGGTGGGGCAAAACACGTGTATGTGACTATGTTTGTTTGTGCCTGATGTGGGGAGAGTAGAGTCCATAAAAAGTCAAGTCGCGCCAGTAAATCAATGAATACCAAGTTAAATGTGGCATCCCACATCCAAAGAGGATGGGCCCTACTTGCCAAAGATAGGGGAAAAAAAATGACAAACAGGAGGGCTCATGAGACTTGGAGGCAAATGGGAAAGGTTAGGTCCAAACACATACCACACTCCCACATGTACATACAAGGCTCCAACCAAGGTGTCATCATCTAATATACAGTCCTTGTGGATAAAGAAAAACCTCTCCTTGAGCATGTAGTAGGTTGAGGAAAAAATCACAACGAGTGTATGCGGTGAGTAGGTTGGGCGAGGAGAAAGCAATGCTAAATTAACACGAAAATCACAATTCAAGGGTCCTTCGCATTTTTTGAGCCTCATCACTTTTCTCACCGCAACCGGCATCCTCAAAATAGGGGCAATGGATACCTTGATATGTTAATTTGGTCACTATGGCCCAAAAATTGATCAAAAAGTGCCAAAAAGTGACCAAAACAATCATTTAAAAACTGCGTCAATGCACTCATATGAATTCGAACCATGTGCATAATTGTGTCAAGTACATTCCAAATTGGGTGCAGAATCACTTTTCGAATTATTTTGGGCTTGATGTACCACTCCAAAAAAGATTGGGGCGTGTAGCATATCAATACATGTTGATATTGGCCATAAATGTCAAAAATGACCAAAACAAAGCCTCAAAATATGTACAAAGGAGTTCGAAACGAATTCGAAATCATGCATACTTGAGTGCCGCACATTCGAAATAGGGTGTATGCCCCTGTGTCGAATTTTTTTGGGCTTAGTTTTCCAACCCAACATAATTTGGGGGGAGTGACCCGTGAGGAATTCCTAAAAATGGCCAAAAATGTCAAAAATGGCCAAAACACAGCCTCAAAATATGTACAATTGAGTTTGAAATGAATTCGAAATCATGCATATTTGAATGGGGCATATTCCAAATGGGTGTGTGCCCCTTTGTCCAATTTTTTTTGGGCTTAGTTCCCCAACCCGAAATAATTTGGGGGAAGTGACACGTGAAGAGGTGTGAAAAATGGCCAAAAATCTCTAAAATGGCCGAAGCAAAGCCGAAAAAAGTATGCAATAATATTCGAAAAAAATTCAAAGTTAAACATATTTGAGTGGAGTGACACTCAAATAGGCTGGGTGTACACACTTCATCATTTTTCAAAGCCGACACAACTTGTTGTGTGACTTGGGGGTACACACACAATGTGCACACATGCAAAATGCCTGGAAAGGCAAAAATAGGCCAAAAAACGCACAAAAATGTCTGCAATAGAGGTCGAAATAAATTCGAACTCATGCAAATTTGAGTCGAGCGACCTCCAAATAGAGTGTCGGTGTACGAAAATGATTTTTTCGAATTCAATGATTCACCCACAATGGATTGGGCGAAGTGCAAGAAATGGACAAGTGGAATGATAACCTTCACCACACCAATGTAGTCTTGGCAAAGAGCAAGAAGCCGTCATAGAGTTCGAAATAAATTCGAACTCATGCAAATTCGAGTGAAGCGACCTTCGAATAGGGCAAGAATGACCTTCAAGAATATTGTGCCCAGAATGGATTGGGGAAGTGAAAGAAATAGACACCACACCAATGTAGTCTTGAAGCGGTACCCAGAACCTATGGCCCATGACCCAGAGGCCTGTGAGCCGTCACACCCGTGCGGAAGCCGTGGACACCGGCTGTCAGCAGGATATCACTGTTCTCTAATCCGCGAGATCTGGAATCCGATCCCTAACCATTAAATCGATGTAGAATTACCATAATTTTACTGTCTTGGTCGATTTTCGGTTAGAAATCGGTGAAATACCCGATTTCTACCGCGATTTCTAATTGTCGTGAAATCGCCGCCCGTTGTCGCCTGTTCGCGCGCTTTCGTCGCTTCTCCGTGGCGAGTTTTGTGATGGATTTTTCTCGAGTACCTTTGAGGTTCTAAAGGAACTTAGGGGCTGGATCTAGAGGGTTTTTCTCGTACTTTCATCTGGTGTGGTCACCAGAATTTTTCGCCGTTGCGTCTGAGAGAAAATCAGCGCGCAAGCTTTTCCGTTGATCGCTCGAACTCATGGTTCTCAAGGACCATGAGTTCGGACGGAACCCTACATTCCCCCCCTATGCATTTCATCCATGCCCCTTTCACGTGGGCATATCACTTTGTATAGAGAAGAGAGCAATAGGGATGTTTTAGGCAGCGTATGGGTGTTGTAAACCCAAGTTGTTTGCGTGCGCAAACGCTAACTTTGTGGCCTTGTGAGCATGCACGTTAATAGCCGAACACAATGCTCACAAGACCAAAAGCCCCAGGCCATTAATGTTTTTGGGGCCAACTCAACGATGGCTCCACGCAAATCAATGCGTACCAAAACTCACTTTTTCAAAAAGGGCAAATTTTGGTCGAAAATTAGGCCAAAATGGCCAATCCCCCGAGGCTCGTACTGGAAGCCTCTGGGGAGTTGAGCCTTGAACCAAGGCAGTATGTAAAGTAGAGACCACGAAAGACATCGTGGCTGGCTTGGTTGATTTTTGCAACCTTGTCTTCTATTTTATATAACGTTGCCTTGTGAGCAGGCGTGCCATGCTGCCTCTTTGCACACGCGCTCATATGCAAACATTAATGACACGAGTGGGCGGAGACAATCTAACCATAGTGTGCATATTTGAAGGCACCTACTATGGGCCTACTCCAAAAATGTTTACTCACATTTTTGTTCCTCAATGACCCAAAGATATGTACATGCCAATATCGCCGATATATGCACTTTTTCCCATGAATAGTGTGCTTCAAGGATTGGGATGTTAAAAATGCTTCCATAATGCTTTGAACCCCTTTGCATCCATGCAAAAGCCCGAGGCTCATTTCTATTGTGATACGGAGATACGATTTTTCGAGTAACCACTTTTGGGTGAATTTTGGCCGTTTTGCCCAGAATGGCCACAAACCCAGTCTCCCCCTAAATGTTCGGCCCGAGGTTGCGTGCGCCACTTGACCGAGGGTAAGGGCGATTCGGAGAGGGCACATAAACCCGCATCGAATGGGGTGTTTCCCCATGTGGCCTCTCCTCTTGAAGGGAGAGTTGTGAGTCACTCAATTTGGGGTATGTTGCCATTCTGCCCCATTTGTGTGTCGTTTTCCCTCCAAGGGCGAAAATAGCTAGAGGAGACCCTGAGGGTTGGCAAGTGGCATATATTGGGACCTAAGTCCCATGTGTCTATAGCATCTTTGGTTGGAAGAATCCTCGCCATGGCCATGGAGATATGGAATCATGAGTGCGGGCCATTTTGGCCAAATTTCGCTGTTTTTGCCATTGTATGCCATTTTGGAACTACCATATCTCCATGGGGCACGGGACCTAGCCAGAAGGAAGGGACGATCATTGTAGCATATGACCAAGGGTTGAACACCATTGAGTTTCGTATTTGCTCCTCCGGCTCATCTGGAGTTATTCAATTTTTGGTGCGATCCATGATCCCCCCCTTTGCACCGCATGCTGCTTTCTGCCCCATCCGTGTGGTCATCCCCTTGGTGAGCAGTAAGCAGCCAGTGTGACAGCAAGCCAAATGCCAAGGCATGGGGCCAAAGGGGATATCAAGGGTCGTGAATCAAGGCTTGGCGTGACGAGATCGCCAAGGTTTCCTACCCTGGACGGTCGCCCGAGGCGGCCGACTCTGCCATTTTGGCAGTTTTGGACCCAGTTTGGATTGTCACCACGCCAAGTGGCATGGAGATCTTTGAGAGCCAAGTGCATGGGAGTCTCCATTGGACTCCCGGTGGATGGCATGTGGAACGGCGGATCCGATCTCCAAGCCGGCGTGGAGATATACCATTGGGGATACCATCGATTTTGGCTCATTTTGAGCAGCCAAAATGACCCCTGTTTGGGACCCCAATTTCAGCCCCCCGTGTGGTCAATTGGCGGCCCCATATCTCTATGCCGGTGAGGAGCCCGGACCTAATTTCAAATTGTGCACCTAGATATAGGTCCTAGGTCCCACCCCTGTCCTGTGAGCTATGGGGCTTGCCCTGGCTGGGCAGGCTGCCCGTGGGAATGACTCCAATTGTGGTAATTTTGGCATCATGACCCCACGTGGCGAATCCGTGGCGCCCTGATGCTGGGGCCTCAGAAGGGAACCAGGTTGGGTGAAGGGTCCAGAGAGTTCATACTTGAAGGGCATAGGGTCAGTTGCCTCGTCCCTACCTCTGGCTGGTCCGGAGGAGGGGTCAATTTTGGAGTTTTTCGAGCTAATATCAGTTTGGGCTGAAACAGCCCACTTTCAGCTACCAACTCCTAGGGGATAATGGCGGGGCCTTCTCTCTGGCTCAAAGGGGAGTTGCAACCTGCCGTTCAGGGAGCATAGGGGACCACTGTCCGCTGACCTTGGTGCTCCTTGGTTTCGAGGAACTCGCCTGTGGCTGGGCGGCACACCCTCCCCTTTTGGCACCCCCGTCACAACACACGGACTACAGCGACCGAACCACGAATCAATCCACAAACGCCGCGCCGTGCAGGCGTACACCGAGCCCCAACCACACGGAATACAGCGCCCAAGACACGGACCATTGCGGCACACCTCACCACGAGGCGCCGCACTGCGACAACCGGGACGAGTCCCCGGGACCAGAGCCACAAACGGAGACGATGGCCGCGGAGATAACACAACCCAGCCCACCGGAGGACCACACACATGAAGCACCGCCATCCGTGTCCAGTGGCACCTCCGGCACCGCGATGGACATCCACTCCCAACCACCCACCCCTCCTGAGGCCCATGACCCCCCCCTGGAGTCACTGCCCAGTGGCCTCGACATCTCCACGAACCACGACCCCATGAACCTCGACAACGACCCACTGCAGGACAGCATCCAACGCGTGCTGCAAGTGGCAGCCGACGCGCGCCAACAACCCACATGGAGCCTATACGGGGCACTCAACGAAGCAGATCAACGGATAACAAGCACAGGAAGCAACCGCGACCCAGGTGCATACATCCAGGAGCTGCGGAGGGACATACACAACGCCCAGCAACAATCACCGGAAGGAGTGGTGGTACAGGGACGAGAGACCAAAACTGGAGCGTGGACGAACCTCACGCGGGCCCCACACGCGGAGGAAGCCCTGGATTTCTTCCAGGAATCCGACGCCCCGCCGCCAGCAACCCTCGAGGAAACAGCGGAGGCTCTCGTCCTCACCCTACACAGTTGGACACGGGGCCACACCATCCTCCTGCATGACAAGACAGTGCCCCCCTACGCACGCACCGCGACATGCCGACCAAACATTGCGGCCACGGGAGAAGCCCACCTGGAATGGAAGCCCGAGCGAGAAGATGACGAGTACACCCTAGTGCACGCCACCCGGCACGGACATAGGGAAGAGAAGGAGCCTACGCCCGAGGCCGCCGCGACCCCCCCACCGAGACCAACCCCCCGACACTGGACCCTGTACCGACAGCTGGCCCATGCCCGCACCCTAGCGGAGCACAGTATCCGGCCGTACACGGAGGCTGCCTACGTGGAACGCATGCTACAAGACTGGACCAAGTACGAAACAGAGGTCCTGGAGGGACACACGGGTCCGCCGGGCGCCACGTCCCGCACAACGTGGGACGACATAGTGCCGGACGGAGACATCGGAGCGCTGGCTACGACCGTTCGAGACACGTTCGGAGACGGCTCCAGACCCGACCACCCGTTTGGAGACAACCGAAACCCCACCATCACGAACGCCATCCTAGCCTACCACAGCTGGTCCACTCAACAAAGCATCCACCTCCACACCCCGCACGATGACCCACGCGAGTGGCACCCTATTGGGCCACCAGCGCTGGAGTTCTACCTGCACGAAGATGCGGCCACCGGAGCACACAACATCACCAGCTTACGACCCACAATGCCACAACCGATACCGGAACCACACATACCCCCCAGTCCTACGAAACCCCAAACACCCACGCGACACGAACACAGTCCCCCCCAACAAGGACACAGCCTGGCAGCCCACGAAAAGGCCGAACCCCCCAACGCCACCACAACTGTCCAACAACTCGACAAGCCTCTAACCTTGCGTCACGTCCCAGACAACTACCAACTACCCCGAGGGGGGAACCACACAAGGAGCACGGCAACGACATGGCGACTACCGACAGGCACCATTGATTGGAAGAAAGTCCTCCCACGGATAGCAACAATGGCATCCATGCGCCTCCTTACGCCACACCAAGTACACCTAACGCAGGCCACGCACCTCTTTCTAACCACCCAAGGCACGGCGACCATGGAAGGCACGGCCCTGGAAGACGACGACCAGACGCCCCAGGCGAGACCCACACAAGCGATCTGGATAAACGCGACAACGGGTACCGACATTGCCGTCGACCCCGACCCGGAGTGGATGGCTATCCACTACACCCTGGACTGCACCAAGGACGACCCCACGCTGACGGAATGGCAGACAAGGTGGGCCGCAGAAGCCAACCGCCTCCACGAGGTCGCCCTTGACGACACCCTCACGCCGCAGAGGATTGAACGCGGGACGTACCGCCCAGGCACACCGGGACCCCACCAAGCACACCCTCTGGCACTACCCCACTACCATACACCCAGAGGCGGTAACCCAGATCAAAGAGACGCTCTCTCTAACCCTCCCGGACACCCACAACGCCCACCAGCCGGGGAAGTTCACGGTATACTGGAACTTCCCAACAGACACCGGCATGGTGCCCCAGGTCGCTGAGCCCCCACTGCCCCGTACCGTCACGGCACTCGCCAAGGCGTCTCAAGCCATGGCGCACAGCGAAGGTGCCCCACAGGACTGGACACCGAACGTCCTTGTCCAACAACGCACCCACCACAACGCCAACAAAGCACAGCAGGCTGGACGCCAAATACACCCACCATTGCACGACAAAGACGGTAACCTCCAACCCAACAGCCCATGAATGGTACACTTCATACTGGAAGACCATGGGGACAAATGACAGGGCACAGAAGTACAAATCACCCACGCCCTGGCACACACACACCTCAACTACACCGTCCCCACCTCAAATGCACTAGTCACCTACGGCTAGGCACGGAAGTCCATGTACAGATTGCAGGCCGACACCGAGGGCACGGCATACACAGTGTACACTTGGGCAAGGTACAGGGACCTACCGGCCCCCATCTGGCACCCGGACCCATCCTGGCACCAACCTCTCCACGGGAGACGAGTACCACGCCAGAGTGTTAAGCCAGCGGGGAACACCGCCACCGGAACTCACGACAACCCACCCCCCCTAAACATCATCAACTCCGCCCTCGCAAACGCCAGAATGCCTCTCATAGACATGGGGTGCCCTACCCCAGATGACACCACCCACTGCCGAACGTGGGGCACCATCAGAAGGACCCTACACCACGACATCGACCGGGACCAAGCCACCTGGATCCATCAGGGCTCTGTCACCATCAGGGTGGGGGGGTGGTTGAACACCCTAAGCCCCAACAAGCTACGCAGGGTGGCGGGGCCCTACATACTATATCCAGTACCACACGGCATGGACGGCCCCTGCCCGGGGCTGCGACCCGGGGACCCCCCCTGCGGCCACCCCTGCCCCCACGCACTGTTCCAACCATTGCCCCAACAGCCCGCCCCACTCCCAGGTATATACCTAAACACGATAACAGGCGCCAAAGGAGTATACCTCACGACGGGCGACACCAAGGGCCAAGCCGTCCCTCTCGATCAGGTACACCACATGGCCCTGGGGCCACGACTGCCCAACGCCGACAAACCGCGGAACCCGTTAGCGGGACGCGGCGCACGCGAACCCAGACCAGTGGACCCAAACGCCCCGGGCCCCGACAGGGCGCTACTACACCTCACCATGAAACACACGGCCCAACTCCCGACCACCCTGGCGGGAGAAAAGTACTTCATCGTGGAGGGACTGACGGACGATGTCATCACCCTGGCAGCCAACACCCTGGCGGCCACCATGGACGCGTGGGACGTCGCCGTGGGCCACCCCACGGCGCGTAAGGACAGGATACAGGGCACAGAAGACACCCTGACGCCGGACCTTATGAACCACCTGATGACCCTGACCAGTCCACCAGAACAACACGACCGGAAAACCAAGGGCCCGAAGGTCACTGACTGGGCGGTCTTTAATGACAAGCCCCCGGATACCCCCACGGTGACACTAACGTGCCACCAACACACATGGTGGGTGGCGCGGTGGAACGCCACGGGCACAACAGACAGGGTCCACACATTCACACCGGCAGCAAAGCCGGTGACCCCACTGGCACTGGGGGACCGTTTTAGCCACTCCACCCACCACACCAACCACCCCAGGGCGCACTGGCTAGCCCTCAAAACGGCGATGCACTGGACAGTGGATGCCCCAGCCACGGACACCACGCTACCCGAGACATGGCTTACACTCACGCACAACCTGGCGGCCTATGTGCGGAAGTACGGGACAGCACAGGCGCAGCGCTGGATGTCCTGGCCCACGGACACGGAACGAACTCCCAAACTCCGCACCACCAGCCTACAAGAACACACGAACCGACTTCGGGGTATGCACAGGCCGCAGGAGGGACAGGGACCGGCGTACAGCATATTCCGACGCGACACACCGAAGCCACCCCCAAAACCGGCGCCAGAGCAGCCCCCACCCAAACCGAGGCCCCGCCCGGGGGGAGCGGCCCAAACCGGAGCCCAAAGTGGCCCCAGCGCCGCCGCCACCCGATCCGCAACCGAAACCGAAGGCCCCGGCATGCCCGCTTTTCACACGGACGGAACGTGCCGCCATGCACCCCGAGTGGCCAGACGGCGCAGAAGTACAAGGAGTATACGGAACCACGCTTAAAGGGCACCCGAAACAATTCGTATGGGTCCGGGGCAAGATACAGGGCAGACTGGCCACACCGGGCCAACACGGCAACCTACAGTTGAAAATCAAGTGGCACGCACTCCCAGAATGGGGCGAAAAAGTGGAGACCTCAAACCTCGAACTCTGGGACGACAGACAATTCCCAGAGTGCCCGGTGCAGCTCCGCACACCCGCCAACCAGGTACCACCGGGCACCGTCTGGGCAGGTGACGTGCCACAGACATGGCTGGAGGAACCGGATATACTGGAGGAAGAGAGGATGGCCGCAGCGATCAACCACAAACTGCGACTGGGACAATGACTACTACCACACCGCGCCGGGGACCCCCCAGGGGCCACCAACACGCGCGCCCCCGAGGTCACAACTGCGCTTGTCACTCTCATGTCCCTCAACGAACTGGGCGCCCTCTACGACGCGACCAAAGCTCCGGACTACAAGACGTACCCATCATGGCGAAATGCGACCCGGACGCCATGGTGTGGCAGGAGCAGGCCCTCAAAACCCAGACAACCCACCCCAGCTTAACCCCCATCCTCACCAGGACGGGACACCAATACCGCACCACATGGGTCAAGGGGGTTGCCATGTCCCACAAAAGTGAAGTCCAAGTGCACATCCACCACCACCTGGGGGTGGAAGGCCGCCTAGCGGCATACGAACTGGTAGGCCCAACGTGGCAACTGAATGTCATCAACGTGCACGTCCCCTTTGGAGACGCCACGGAGACGTTCCTCGAACATCTCATGGAGGCCTACCGGCAACTTGCCATGATGGGCCCGACTGTCATCATAGGAGCCTTCAATGCGGCCCCATCAGCGGACGATCGCGGAGGACGACCGACGCCCAAGGACGCAGCGGTACAAGTGGCCATGCAGCATCTAGGCCTACAGGACCTCACAGCCTCTCTACGAGGCCAGCCCTCACACAGACCACCACAACCTGGCGCGACAGATTCCCGCATCGACCTCTGCTACGCGGACTCGGCACACGTCCAGGTGACGCGGGTGCAATACCACGACCTGCCATCCAAGATCACCGGACACCGACCCCTGGAGGTACAAATCAAGCTGCTTCAGGTACCCCCGGCCTCCAGGGATGGCATGGACCACGAAGAACAACCGCCCATCCAACCGTTAGGAGAGAACGACACCCACGGATGGGTAGCATACTACCGCACGGTACAACGCATCCTGGGCCAGCAAGACAAAACGGAACTCAACCTCGCCATGCGACAGGCGGCCACGGCATGCGGCCTCAGCGGGCAGCGCAGAACACAGGACGACGCCACCCCGCATCAAGACCTACGATCCCTGGTCACAACCATATGGCACGACAAGCGAGCACTGCACACGGCAATGCACTCACATGACCAGCAAGCCCAACATGACGCCCAGGAAATCGCAGCACGACTGGAAACAGCACGCCAGCAACTCAGAGAATGGCACGTCCGCCGGGCGAAGGAGCTGGCGCAAGAACAACAGCGCTACTTCCAAAACCCCCAACCCTACAAATCACTGAAACACGTGGACAAGGTCCTGGGGGAGACGGGCCACCGAGGCATCAAGGCGGTACGCCTACAGGACGGCACAGTGACCAACGATGCGAAGGTGGTCCTGGAAGAAGTCCTCAACAGCTTCCTGCGCCAGCACAACACTGAGGATGGCGAACTGTTGGCATACACAGAGGAACTGATATCCCACCTGCCGAAACTCTACAACCGGACACAGCGACGAGACATGCGCCGAACCCCGTTCACCATTCCGCAGCTCGATGAGGTGTTGTACAAACTACAACCGGGGAAAACTCCGGGAGTGGACGGACTCCCGGCGGAGCTCTACCGTAGACTACCACTGAACCTGAAGAGACACTTAGCCGCGCGCCTGTGGGATATCGCCATCGGGAAAACGGACGTGCCACCCGACTGGGCGAACCTGGTACACCCGCTCTATAAGAAAGGCGACTGGGCGAACCCCGACAATTGGAGACCCATCGTATGCGCCACCACGGAGGCCAAACTCATATGGATGCTCATCCTCAAACTGGTGGCCCCAGCAGTGTACCGGGCTGTACCGCCCACCATGTGGGGGGCCATACCGGGTAGATCACCGTTGGAGGCCATATTTATGCAAGACGCCGTGGTGGACATGGACCCGATCAGCCTCATCATCACATCCCTGGACGTCAAGGGGGCCTTTCCCAGCACCCCGCACCGCCTCCTACGGGCCGTCTGGGAACACATGGGACTCCCCTTCCAGGGCTTCCTCCAGGCATACCTCGCCACCCGCATGTACGCCGTGAAGACCGACGTGGGCACCACCCCATGGGTCCACCCCACCAGTGGGGTCCCACAAGGGGGTGCGGAAGGCCCATTCCTCTTCCTACTCGTCACCCTCCCGCTGGCGTTTTACACCGACGCACGTACCCGGACGTGGCACCATATCCCCTACGGACCAAGCTCCTAGCGTTTGCGGACGACATGGCGGTGGTGACCGCCACCGCGCGCCAACCCCTGCCGACCACCCCGGACACCGCCAGAGCCACCAGGGTCCTCCACGTCGTCACCACCTATCTGGAGGGCAATCAGCTGCTGGTACACAACGTCAAATCTGCCACCATGGTACACAATGCACCGCCGCCACCCCTCCGCCCCGGGGACCTGCCCGTGGACCCAGTAAACACGGCCACCTACCTGGGAGTCCAGCAAGCGGCCACCGCAGGCGGGGTCACCCTACCGCCAAACCTGTTACGGCAGCTGACAAGGACACTGGTTATAGCACGCATCACAGCACTCTCCACCCAGGCCCTGGCATACTTCCTACAAGCCGTGCTCAACGCAGCTATAGGATTCCAAGCCTTGCACCTAACGCACCCCCAACACATGCTACAAACGGCCACCACCACAGTACGACGAGCGTGGACCATCCACGGCCACCGGCCCACGTCACTGCCTGCAACGGTGTGTGCGGCATCGCCACCGTACTACGGAGACAACACCGACCACCTCGTCCACAACGCGTACACAGCTCACACTGCGGCCCACCTACATCCTCTCATGCACAATCACGAGCCGGAGGTACGGGAAGTCTTCACGCTGACGCTGCGGGAGGCCCAGTACCACCGCAGCACCTGCCCTCAATACATACTTCACCAGCGGGGTCTCCCCACCAAGGTGGGGACCCGCATATGGAACCACCTACAACTCCTACTACCCCACCACAACCACGTCATCCAAACGAACCATCGGTGCAGGGAAACCGGCCCTCTGGCGGTCGTTCACACCGATGTGGGGGGGGGACCAACGGGTAGCACCACCACTCTGGACCTGGTGGGCACCACCCTCCATTTCGTACGGGTCACCCCGAACCAGATGAAAGCCCTCCAACGAGTGGGCACACACCACGTCCCATTCCTACAACACCCGGAGTGGCCCAACAAATCACTCCTGGAGAACCACATGCGCAGTGCGGCCACCCAAACCGGGCACCCCAAGCCAACAGATGGGGAAATATGTGAGGCGTACAACCTATTTTGGAACACGCACAAACGACCACTGCCACCGAGCCCACCGCAAGGGAACCAAGCCCACCACCGGCTACCGGAGCAAGTGGAATATGTACCCGGCACCACGGTACCAGCGGTACTCCTCCTAGCACCCAACGGTCTAAAGACCACGTTGCGGCCGGGCAAAGCGGGGGGCAACCTGTGGATGCTACCGCCACCCATGGCGCGCCCCTTGTGTCTGCCGCCACTATCGCAAGACAAACTGACGGGAACCCCCACCACTTGCTGGCGGTGTGGGCCCCACGCGCTGGCCACCCCATGGCCCCTCCTCCAGTCACTGGCGCGCTACCACCCCATGCCAACGGCCCACGCTACCCCGGAACAGCACCGGTGGCTGCGCACGCACTTCGAACAGGCCGCAGAGAGTGACACGGCCACAGTGACGTGGGACCCCAGCACCAAGGCGGAATGGAGATTCCACAGGGGCACGTGGAACACCCAGCACCCAGCCATCACCTTCCCGGTGATAGCCAAGCACCGTAGCGCCACGCCGGAGGCCCCAGCCTACCCGGTCAAACACCGATGCTCCCAAGTACAGGACTGGCCGACGGTCGAGTGCACCACATTCCACCCGCAGACAGCATACTTACTCCAGTACGTGTACGGCTACCTGACACAGGGCCATTAAAGGAACAATGACTACGTCCGCATGAACCCGGCGGCAACGGAGATCATCCGCCAGGGGGTGGGGGTGTATGCTAACCGGAGACTCCGACCAAACACCGACACGCCGTGGGCCACCACGGAACGGGGGGCACACATCCATGCCTACCAACCAAAGATGCTGTGCCGCCTGCCGCACCCGGACAACCACACCACGATCATCTTCGCGGATGCCTCCGGCACTACAAGCCTCACCCCGGCGGCCGGGGGGGCGGCTTTAGAGTTGGAAGCGGACACGACAAACCGCCTACACCAACGCCACCTCACGGGGGCTACCATCTTCCGGGCCTCCTCTCACTGAGAACTGAAGACACTGGCGATTGTCGTGGACGCCGTCAATGACGCCCACCAAGCGCCGCGTGACCAGACGCACCATGTGTGGGTAGTAGTGGACGCAGCGGTGGACTTCCAAATCGTCCGCAGGCTGGCACGGCAACCCCTACACAAGGCGACTGACTCTAGCCTGGGCACCCAGGCCCTACACCTCTGGACAGCCCTGAGGCGCCTCCCCAAACACGTCGTCCTGCATCTCGTCAAACCAGAATCTCATCGGTATACCCTGGGCAACGGACACATAGACCTGCACGCCCACAACCAGCTTGCCGAGCACATGCCGGACGGCGAGGACCCACCGCTACGAGACCACATGCACACACACCTCCAGCACCTGCCACCCATCCCACGCCCCGGGGAACCACCAGCCTGGGTGCCAGACGATCGCACCTATAACGACATGGGGAGGGCATACCACTACCCACAACCCATCCGCACCATGGCGCACATTCGGGGCAGTCAAGCCGACAACGCCCTTTTGAGCCGTCTCCAACACGAAATGCGCACCGCATTGTACTTCTCGGCTCTGGACCCATCCCTAAAGCCGGTGCACCTGCAGACACGACGTGCCCAGCTCTTGCTCCAGCAGCTACCCCTTCTAGACAGGGTGGCACGCTGGTATGCCCGGCGAGGTATAGACATACCCCCGGAATACACCATATGCCCCTGCCATCTCCAGCAGCCAGAAACATGGGAACACTTCAAACGCTGCCCATTAGCCCAAGGGGACAACCACCTGGCCACGTGGGCACCGGAGAACACCATCACACAACACGCCAGATGGGGCCCGGCCACGCCACCGGCAAATGAGGTTCGACGCCTGATGCGGCAGCCGGAAATCAAGCAGGCAGTGCTCAGAGGAGCGGTACCACTCCAGCTTTACAGGGTCGTAGCCGACCACGCCCCGGAACCCAGGGCCACAATACGTCACATGCAGCTCACCGCCGTCAAGAGGGCGGACGCACAGCTGCAGCACCGCGTTCAAGTATACACACAGGAAGCACAACATACATCCCACGACCGCCGCACGTACTATAATCTCCTCATCCACTACCAACACGCGCAACCTAACGACTAGCCACATGCACGGGCCCGCGGCAACAGCCAGGCACCTACGGTAGCACCGCCCGGAGCGCGCGCCCCCCTCCGCTGTAGTGGCTCGATCGTCCTGCGAACGACACCTCTCCTCAGGATGCCCGAAGGTGAAGCACTGCATGCAGGGCCGGGGAACCCATGCGGTGTCTGCATGGAGGTGAACGACGACGACGGCAACCCCCTTCGCGGGCATGACCTCGGCTGCGGCGGCACGGAGCAGCTGCACTGGTTCTGCAGCCCGTGCATCGCGAACTGATGGTCGCACCCACTCTGCCGGCGACCGCACCGACTCTGCACGGCTCTGCCGCCGCGCGAAACGCAAGACGAAGACCTCACACTCCAGACGCTGCAGACTCTGATCCGGTAAAACGTCTGGAACGACGCCGCGGGGGAGGGTAGCCCCGACGTCGAGTGGTTGGACGTCCTCACCGACGAGGACCCAGCGACACCCCCCCCCCGCCCCCCCTGCCGCGCACCAACCTGGGCGCTGCCAGACCCGGACGTGGACCCCACGGTTTACATCCCCGACCACGAGGACTACAACGACGCGCCACGGGGCAGCCTGCCCCCCATGGGCAACCTGCCCGGCAGTTGGGGCTACGCCAGCCCCACGAACCAAAACAACTACCGCAACATCGTCGTCACCCTCACCACCCGCCTCCCGATCGCCTTCGGCTGGCTGGTAGGGGACGCGGAATGGGCGATGGGCATCGCCCGCGGCGCCCATGGCGCCGAGTGGGGGGACTTCTTCTACCGCGGCGGGGCCATGACCCCGGGGGCGACCGAGAGGCTGATGGCGGCCTACCTCACGTGGAGGGGCATACCCCCTCCACGCAGCCTCGAATCGCTGATACAGCGCACCCTGCAGCCGCACGTCCCGCCACCACAACCGGGCACATAGGGCAATGCAGCGGTGGCCAGAATGATGGCCAGAGGTACCCGGCATGACAGCTCATCCTACTCCCCCCGGAGAACCACCGCAACCATCACCACCCCCCGGCCCCGATCCCGTGCCACGACAGCGACTAGGGCCACGAACATACGGGCCCGAACGTCAGCCGCGACGTCCTCCACATCCCCCGACCCATCCACCTCTGCCCCCCCCGCACCCGCCGCCGGACCACACCAACAACACGCCGCCGACGCCAGGCGGACTACAGGCGGTCCGGCACCATCTGGGGCCGGCACACCACGGAGCCCCGGACAAGAGCGTGCGTCCAAACGGGCGGCGCAACGACAACCAACACGACACCACGCGGCCACAGGGAGCCGGGGACACCTAGCATCACCTGCCAGGAGCGGAGCCCTACCCGGCCCCACGAATAGGGGGGCAGTGGGTACCCAGCCCGGGCAGCCCCCCGGCACCGCACACCCGTACAGGGTACCGGCCCCGAGCCCCACAGGGAGCCCACAACCCCTAACACCACCCGTCGCGCCTGCGCACGGCCCACGGCAGGCAGCCAGCCAAGCGGCAACAACACAGGCCCACCCGGAACCCCGCCCGCACCATGGCGCACCTGACCGGCCAGCAGCGGACCCAACGTACACGCCGACCGACAACCTCCCCACACGGACACACACCGCTACCCCGACCGACGCCATCACCCCCGGCCCTCCGACGCCGGGCACCCCCACACCCACGGCCCCACCGGGGGCCTAACCCCCCGGGCTTCGGCAGTGTCCGGCGCGGAGGACCTACCGGCCACAACGCACGGCGGGTCGGTGCCCCAGCAGCACCAAGCCCCACCAACCAGACCTCCGGCACGACTGGCAGAACCGTCATCTCCCGGCCACCACCCCCCCGGCCCAGACCCCGACCCGGATCCGCCACGCACCGCCGCCCCGGCGGACACCCTGCAGCCCGCGGACCCGGGGGGCCTACCCGAGCCGCCACCCGTGGCGGGAGGGCACGCCCGGGGGGCACCGCCGCCGGCGGACGATGGCGCCAAACCGCCTACACCGCCGACCCAACCGCGGCGCGACGCGCCCGCGGTGGGCGGGGAAGGACTGCAGAGACCCCCGCAACGAACGCCGACACCAGCACCAATGGGGGAACCTGGCGGGGGAACGGACGGAACATCAGTGCGGAGTGCCGACCTGACGAACGACACGGCACACGGAGGAGATGAGGCATTGGCAGATGGCCAGCCTGACGCGGAACCCGAGGGGCCAACTCCGGACACCGGGTGTGCGGACGGCCCCCACCGGCCCTCGACCGCAGATCACGCGGGCACCGCCCCCCGGGCGCACCTGGCCGCCCACGCGGACGGGAGCACGCCAGGGGAGGCGCTGCCGCGAGATCCACCAGAAACCAGCGCGGGGTCAGAGGCCCGGGAAACCACACCCGACACGCCCCAGTGCGCGGACGAAGGAGGAACGTCACCCAGCGGGCATAACCGCGACGACGACTCCTTCGATGCCTTCATGGACTCCTGCAGGGATGACCCCCGGGCGGTCCCAGCACCGGAGATGCCACGCGTCCACCCGGAGCCGCAACGCGACCAGACGGACGATACGCCCCTCGCGGTGCCACGACAAGCGCACCTCCAGCGCGACTACAACGCCCTGGGGCAGATTGCCGCTGCGCGCGAGGGGCAGACGACAGCGAGCGGCGCGGCGGACCGGACTGGGGATGAGCGCAACGCCCCGGGTGAGGGCACGCGCGTGGAAGCGGCCACCAACACCGCGAGTGAGCCTGTCGCCCCACCGCCGGGGGCCGCCCCGCCCCGGGGGCGGGGACACCTGGACTATGCACGCTTGGAGGGTGACGCCGGCCACCCCAGCGAACTAACAGAGCAAGAAGCGACCCGAGACCTAAGCTTCTAGATCCCCAGGCTTGTCACAGGGGAGCAGCTCGAACTGGCGGTCCGCATACGATGGGTACTTTCTTCCCGCTCCCGCAACCTCGCGGAGGGAACACGCACCATGGCAGACGTCACGTTTGGTCATCGGACAAGGCACACGCCCCCCGCCACCATGGACCGCCCCGACCAATGGCGCTATGTGGCCACCAGACTCATGGCGCATATGGGAGCCTACAGCCCAGATGAAATGAACAGACTGCACTGGCGGTGGCACCAGCGCGCCGCCCTGAGCATCCGGGCGGCCATGCAGGACCATAATATCTGGAACATCCCTGGATCACCGGGCCACCAGGGACACGCCTCAGGCCACCGGCGGCCGTGGTCCCAAGACGTCCCAGAGCCCCCCAGACAGGCGGCGCGCCGAAAATCACCGGAACACCCACGGGGTCCACCACCCGGTAGGGGTTCCCCCTCTGGCACATACAGCAGGCCCCTGCGGCCGTTCGCCCCACGGAGGAGCCCGGGCAGTCCCCAAGCCTCGAGGGTGCAAGGCGACACGCCGGAGCAGCGCCAAGAAAAGAGGCGCCCTGACCGATCCCGTCGCCGCAGCCGCACGCCGCCCCCCGCAGCGCGACGAGTAGTCTTCAATGAGGATATGGACAGGGACCACGGGGGCCCCCGCGACCCCCAAGCTCGGCGAACATCATCGACCCCCGACCGCAGACGCCGGTCCAAGAGGCCCCGCACCGAGCAGACGCACATCCCCACCATTCTCACGCCGGCCAAGCTTGAGCGACAAGCAATGCTTCAAGCGGACCCTCGCCAGATGGCGGGCGAAACGTCCAGCTCATCTGCCGCCTCCCTCCCGGGGTCAGCAGCCGATCCGCTACCGAGAGGACCACACGCCACGGACACGCGACCAAGGGAGCCCGCGCCCGACCCCAGCCCTACGCAAGGAGCGGGGGGGCAGCCCTCCCCGCAGTCCAGAAGCCGCCAGGCCACGGAGGGCACATCGCGGCAGCCGGGACACGACGCGAGCGGACCAAGGGCGGACACAGAGACGACAGGGACCTTCAGCCCCAAGGAGCCCGCTGGCCTGCTGCCCACCGCCACGCCCTGCTCGATGCCCTGGCAACGGGAACCCCCCACGGAATACGTGCCTGGGGGACAACCAGGCGCCACCTCACGGCACCCCTCCTCGGCTGACGCGGCACTGGACCAAGACCGGGTGGCCATGCCCCCCCCGCCCCCCCGACCGCCACAGCAACGGGGCACGGGTCCCTTCGACGACGCGGAACTGAAGGCGCTCTACGACATCCACGCCTCCACGCCCTCGAGCGAGCTGGTGGCCACCCTCCGGGAACACCTCCGTAGCGTCGACCCGAACAGGCTTTTCGCCAAAGTCCCCCTGCCACATGCCCCGACAACCCAAATCTTTGTGCGACAGCTCCAGGCGCTCGTCACCCCCAGGACACAGGTCTCTGACGACCTCATTGAAGCGTGGATCTGGTGGTTCAACACCCACCAACCGGCCCAAGGGGGCGTGTGGGTCCCACACCTGGGCTGGGTAAACACGCTCATAGCGCCACCGACAGACCCCAGGCCCGCACCCGCCACCGGAGGCCGGGAGCGGGCCGCCCCACCACCGAGACCCGACAACCTCCGTATCCCACCGCACGAGGGCCTGGAGGCATGGGAAAGCGGGACCGCCCGTAGCAGGGGGCACAACCTCACGAACCTGACGGCGCACTACCCGGAGACGACGCGCGCAGCACCCCCGCCGCGCGAACGTGACCCCGGTACCATCACCATGATCGTGTTGGAGAATGGCCACTACTACCAGGTGCGGATCATCCCGCACCCGCAGGACAACCATTGGAGCCTGGAGGCCGTCGACTCCATGCTCCGGGCGACCACGGGCCTGCCGGACAACCCTACCCCCCTGCTCCCAAACCAACCCCCGGACCCCCTGACGGCCATTGTGTCGGGGGCGGCAGGCCCCTGGCACCTAAGCCACGCCCTCTACTGCCTCTGGCGGTGGGCGCGGCGCCGCTGGCCGCACACCAGGGCGTGGTCAGCGGCGTGGAGATTCTACCTCGACGGCCGGCAGCAGATGGAGGCCATCCAGGAACCGACGGCGGAAACCCCCACTGAGCCCAACCTATGCCCCGTCTTCGCGATCCACCAGATCCGGGCACTGGCGTTGGGTGGGCAGCTGCAGCCCGCCATCCGCACTGAGACGGAGGCCCGGGCGGCGCACGCGGCCCTGGTGCACGAAATCTTTAGTGCCCTCCGCAGCGCCCTTGTACGACGTGCGGGTAACCCCCCAGGGCCCTGACCCGCGACCAACCACAGGACCTGCAATGACGACGCACGGCCGCACGCGCGCGGCACGAGTCCCACACCAGCCACGCGCAGGGAAGAAACGGCGCGGCGGACCCGGGACCGCCTCCTCCCACCAGGGGACCGGATGATGACCGACACGCCAGCGGCAGCGGGGTCGTCCACGAACCACAACGACCCCAACCGGGCAGACCTCGCCCAACACGACCCCTCGTACAACCAAAAAACGCGCGGCCGCGCAACATCCTACGGCACCAACCGTCGACCGGACACACCAGCGGGGACGGCGTTCACCTGCCCAGCACGCACAACGGACACCCAAGGAGTGGAGGCTAGCCTTGGCAGCCCACGGTGTCGGACACAAATACGACCCCAGCGACCTGTTCCCACATCCCCCGGCCGAGGGCCACACTTCCCGGACCTCAGCAACCCGCCTGCAACCAGGAAAGGGGGCAGCGCCGCACCCGGGACCGCCATCCCACCTGACCCTTCTCTCCCACGTAACGGGTCCGCGAGGGGCCGGGCAAAGGGGCCAGCCAAACACGCGGAGCCCGCGGCGGAACCGATGACCACGGGAGTGTTGTCGAACAGCGCACGCCACCGGATCCGGGCGCTGGCGCTGGGCGATTGACGGCAACCCGCCATCCACACTGAGGCGGAGACCCTGGAGGCACGCCCAGACCTTGTGCACGCAAACTTCAGTAACCTCCACGGCGCCCTGGTGCGACGCATGGGACGCCCCCCCAGGACCCTGAGCCGCGCCTGGCGACAGGTCCTACCACGACGACCCGGTGGCACACAGCCGCGCAACACACCCCAGCAACACCTGACGGTCCGACAAACCGACGAGACGGACGTCAACATGCCCGACACATGCAACAGATGCCCGGAGAGTGGAGGCCAGCCTTCACAACCCGTGGTGTCAAGCACGCACAGAAACCCCACGACTTCCTCCTACAACCCCCCGGGCGAGGGCCACGATTCTCGGGCCCCGCGACCCACCTGCAGCAGGGAACGAGGCGGCGCCACGCCCGGACCCGTCCTCCCGCCTCACCCTCCTCTCCCGCGAGCCGGATCCACAAGGGGCCGGGCAAAGGGCCCGGCCAAATACGCGAAACCCGCGGCCGGGCCCATAACCACAAGAACGTTAACGAACCACCGGCCAGAGTATTACCGTCCAGGGCGAGCATTCTGAGATAAGTGCAGTGCAGGGACCAGCGCGCACCTCCGCCGGGGAGTTGAGCGCCTGGGACGCGTAAGGTTAGAACACGTATAACCTGTGCGAATGGTACGAGGGGCACATTCCCCGCAGACAGTTAACAGCGTCCATGAGAGGGAGGGGGGCTGCAACACTACCCGGTACTCCTGTCCTCCCCAACCCTACCCGGGGCATGCGGGGGGCCACAAGCTCACCGCACGGGGCCGCGACGACCCCCCTGCCAACAGGCACGGGTGTGTTACGCCGAGCCCAACCCGCCATGTCGGACGGAACGTCCCGACACCACAGCACAAGCCGAACCAGCCTAACCATCCTAGCCACCACATCCGGCGCCGTGACACAGACACGCCACCCGAATGACCTGAGACACACGACACGAGAAGGAGCACGGCAGACAGACAGGCACGAGCACGAGCACAGCACCACCGAGCTGCAGCAACGCCCTGGGGCTCCCATGGGGAGCACAGGGACACACCGAGGGGGACCGGCGGGGCCTTGCCACGGACGGGAGTGTACATATGAGTGGCACAAGCGAAACTGGAAGTACGGCTACGGGGCACCACGAAATACCGGATAATGGATTGTGCATGCAACGCTGCCAGGGCGGGGCAGGGAACAGGGCACCGACAGGGGGAAAAATATTTTTTACAGCGGTCCAACCACTTGTCATGGCTTTTCTCCCCTGCGGCGGGCGGGCGGCGCACAGTACAAACGTACCGTGCCAGCCCCACACACCTGGCACCGACCAACATCGCAACAAGCGGCACACCTGCGCACAACAAATCCGACTGCGCGAACAGCCGCTGCGACGGCAAGGAACGAACGCCGAACAAACCAACCAAGAGGCGACTAACACGACCACACACCACCAGAACCACTACAGCGGACGCAACGTGACCGTGAACAGACCGCGCGCGCACCGACCAGCGCCAAGCTGGCCGGGCATGCATGGGCCGGTGCGAGAGCGATGACCAACGAGCTAGCGAAACCGTAGCAAGCCGCGCCCCACGACCACCATGGCCACAAGCACAGAGGAACACTGCGACTCTACCGCTGCAGACGCGGCCCAGGAACGTTCCCGAACTGCACTACACGACACTTGTACAAACCAAGACGCCACAAACCGACGCAGACACAAACGTGCTGGCTAAACGGGCAGGGTTCGACGATAAGACCACCGGCAGCAGCGCAACGGAACCCGCACGAACCCGGCCGACCATGAGACAGCCACGACAACCGCGCACCAACCACACCACAGCTGCAGCCGCCACTTGACCGTAAACAGACCACATGCAAGCCGGCCAACGCCGAACCAGCCAGGCATGCACGGGTCGAAACGGGAACGGCGTCCAAAGGGTTGGCAACACCGTGGTGCGCCACGCCCGCCGACGACCATGCCCACGAACACAGCAGAACACCACAACGCTGCCAATACAAACGCGACCAACCAACGGTAACAAACTACACAACACTACACTTGGACAGACCACGCCGCCACTAACCAGCACCGACACGGACATGCCAGCTGCATAAACAACGTGCGGCGGAACGACCACCGGCAGCAGCGCAATGGAACCCACGCAAACCAAGCCGACCATAAGGCGGCCAAGACGACCGCGAACCAACAACACCGCAGCTGCAGCCGCCACTTGACCGTAAACAGACCACACGCAAGCCGGCCAACACCAAACCAGCCAGGCGTGCACGGGTCGAAACGGGAGCGGCGTCCAAAGGGTTGGTGACACAGTGGTGCGCCGCGCCCGCCGACGACCATGCCCACGAACACAGCAGAACACCACAACGCTGCCAATACAAACGCGACCAACCAACGGTAACAAACTACACAACACTACACTTGGACAAAGCACGACGCCACTGACCAACACCGACACGGACATGCCAGCTGCATAGACAACGTGCGGCGGAACGACCACCGGCAGCAGCGCAATGGAACCCACGCAAACCAAGCCGACCATGAGGCGGCCAAGACGACCGCGAACCAACAACACCACAGCTGCAGCCGCCACTTGACCGTAAACAGACCACACGCAAGCCGGCCAACACCAAACCAACCAGGCGTGCACGGGTCGAAACGGGAACGGCGTCCAAAGGGTTGGTGACACCGTGGTGCGCCGCGCCCGCCGACGACCATGCCCACGAACAAAACTCGGCTCTACCATCACGCAACGGACCAACCTACATTACCAAACTACACCGCAACCGTACCATACGACCGACCAACCGGCCACAACGACCTACTTCGAACCCCCGGCCCCCCGGGAGAGCGCAAGCTCGACCGAGTCAGGAGGTGTGAGTGTGCGCCACGGCATGCGAGTCCCGTAGCACGTGCTTCTTCAAGTCGCCTCACAACTACTGAAAACCAACCCAGGTGGGGGTGCCTGCATGACAGGGCCTATGGCCTGGCTCCGGGCCCCTGGGCCCCAGAATCCGGAGGTTGATGAGGATGTGCGGTGGGACCCTCCCCCACGTATCATCCGCCCGAAGGAGAGGAATGTGAGATTTCGGTCGAACATGGGTTACCTCTCTGGGCAGAACCCGCTGTAGGGTACTGCTCGCGGCGACCGCGCCCTTCCCCCATGTGGGGGAGCCGCTTTGTGGGGGCACGTGAAGTAGGGCCGAGGGTGGGTGAGCAAAAGCCCCTTGGTAAGTCCCCCCTGCGGGGCAACCCCAGTCCCGAGTTGACCTACCTACCTACCTCTCTATGCCCGTGAGGAGCCCGGACCTAATTTCAAATTGTGCACCTAGATATGGGTCCTAGGTTCCACCTCCTGTCCTGTGAGCCATGGGGCTTGCCCTGGCTGGGCAGGCTGCCCGTGGGAATGACTCCAATTGTGGTAATTTTGGCATCATGACCCCACGTGGCGAATCTGTGGCACCCTGATGCTGGGGCCTCAGAAGGGAACCAGGTTGGGTGAAGGGTCCAGAGAGTTCGTACTTGAAGGGCATAGGGTCAGTTGCCTCGTCCCTACCTCTGGCTGGTCCGGAGGAGGGGTCAATTTTGGAGTTTTTCGAGCTAATATCAGTTTGGGCTGAAACAGCCCACTTTCAGCCACCAACTCCTGGGGAAAAAGGTGGGGCCTTCTCTCTGGCTCAAAGGGGAGTTGCGACCTGCCGTTCAGGGAGCATAGGGGACCATCGTCCGCTGACCTTGGTGCTCCTTGGTTTCCAGGAACTCGCCTGTGGCTGGGCGGGACACCCTCCCCTATTGGCAGGGTTTCAGGGTCCGGACTGGGCAGGGCATGGGTTTCAGAGTGGCAAGGATCCTGAAACGCTTTGTCACCTGACACAAGCATGAGGATGCCCTTGTGAGCGCAGTGCCTTGCCTGCCCGCTTGCTTGTGCAGGTCCGTCGCCCGTGGCCAGGCCCCCCACGGGAACGCGTCAATAGCGTTTCACCCCCGCGGGGTTACCCATCCCTCGCGTGCACTCAGGGCCGCCCGAACCCCGAGCACCACCGGCTTCGCAGCGCCGCCCGGAGCATCGCCCCGAGCGTCAGCAACAGCGCCGAGTCCGTGAAGGAGGTGTAGCCACCGGAACTCCAACATCAGGAAGTTCCTTCGGCCGACCAGCACCGGCCGCACTCCCAGCTGCATCACCCACCTCCACAACCACCATCGGGCGTCTGGGTCCCAGCCCTGTAGAGAGAGTGGAGCACAACAGCCGCTTCAACAGCCACCCCCAGGACTAGTCCATCAAGAGGAGCGAGCGCCCATGGTGAACTGGTAGGAGGCGGGCAAGACGTGGCCGCTGCCACAACCCCATGCTGTGTACCTACTGCGTAGGTTGGTGTGGGGTCAGCACTACCGCCACAGCAACCCCCAGTGCGAAGGCGGCATGCCCGGGAGCTTCGAGCTCCGCGAGGATATGGGTGCCGACCGCCTGCAGGCAGTGGAAGACTGGCTGCGGCCAGAAGGATACGCCTACCGCTTCCACCAAAAGCGCTGGAGGGTTTGGACCCGCCCGGACCGGCCCGGCGAAGGGCTGCGCCCCAACGGGATTGACGAGGACGAGAACCCCAACAAGTACCCGTCGGGCGCGACGATCAACGTCTCTATATGGGACATGATGGAAAAGAAGTTCCGGGAACCAGGGGACGAGCGTACGCTGCAGGGCAGCAGCAGCAGCGCATCTCCTGGGAAGGAGAAGCGATCCGCCGGGGACAAGAAGCAGGACAAGAAATGGCGGGAGTACCAGGAATCCCTGGCCGCCGAAGCCGCCCAAGCCGCGGAGAACGAGACCAAGGCCGGAACCACAGCCCCCAGCCCCCAACGGGCCAGTGGCAGCCACAACCCCGGCCACACCACCCTTGGCGACTTCCTTGAAGTCGCCAAGAAGGCCAAGGCCAAGCCCCGTCAGCTGCACCTGAGGAAGTCAGTTCCCAGCAGCGACGTGGAGTCGGCCGATCGTGAGAGGATGCAGTTGACGAGGCCAGCTCCAGCACCAGCGTCGCCCCTGGCCAAAGGGACGTGGCCCGCGCCTGCGAGTGCGCCTGTGGGGTACCCTGCAACCCTCGGGTTGCCCGGCAACGGGCCACGCAGCAGAACGCTGCCGTGGAGGGCGCCGTTGGCATCGCCCAGGGGGAGGCTGCGGAGTGGGGCAGAGGCATGGCCTTCCATGCCTCGACTGTGGCGGCCAATGCGGCCGGAGTCACGCCTGCAGCTGCACAGGAGGCAGCGCCTGCCCTGGTCAGGAGTGAGGTGGCGGCAGCCGCGCAGGAAGCGGCGGCCGCCCAGGAAGCCCGCCTGGCCCAGGAGGCCATTGCCCGTAAGGAGGCCGAGGTGAAAGCATTGGAAGAGGCACTTGCCCAAGAGAGGGCAAGGAAGGAGGCGGAGGAATGGGCCCAGGCCAAAGCAACGGCCAAGGCCCAAGCAGACGCCGCCAGAGAGGACGCCATTGAGGCCGCGCGATGGAAGGTGGCTGAGGAGAGGGCCAAGACGGAGGCAGAGCTGCTAGCGTTAGAAGCTGAGAAGGCTCGGCTGCAGCGGGCTCGGGAAGCCGAGGCTGCCCGTGCCCGAGAAGAGGCCGAAAGGCGAGCTGCCGCAGCCACGGCCGCCGCAATGGAGGAGGCGGAGGCCAAGCTTCAGCGCGAGACACCCCCAGGAGGATGCAGAGTGGAGACCCTTCGGAAGCTCTTCGAAGGAGACGCCTCCTCCAAAATGAAGCTGGACCTGGAGGAGGTCGACACCGGCAGCAGTGGGGACAGTGGCCCCACTACCCACCGGCGAGGGAAGGGTAAGTGGAAGACTCCCCAGAGGGCACGGAGGCCAGCTGGCGGACATCCCCACGAATCCGACCCCTTCTTCACTGCCAGCGATGGGGACGGACGAGACCGCCAACATCGCCGGGGAATGGCTGGCGGAGGAGGCGGAGACGTCCCCATGGAGCCGGAGGGTGAGGGTGAGGATCTCCCTCCTCCCTACTGGAGTTCGGATTCCACCGCGTGCGAGACCGAGACGGCCAGGTGGGGCGACATGGACGAGGATGATGACATGGACTTTGGCTACATGGAGAAGCCCCCATCCTCGGACCCACCGAGGCAGCCCGGTGGAGACCCACCGGGACCCCCTGGCGGAGGCCTGTCAGGACCCCCTGGAGGACGTCCACCAGGTGGACCCCCCGGAGGCGGACCCCCTGGCGGGGGAGGACCCCCTCGACCGGGCGGGCCCGGCGGAGGCCCCCCTGGAGGACCCCCTGGAGACCCAGACGGCCCACCGGGAGAGGATGACCCGGAGGCCATTTGGCGGTGGATCGTCCACCTCCGCAGGAGGGTCCAGTCCCTCGAGCGCGAGGTAGACACAGGCAAAAGCGAGATGATCCACATAGCAAGGGTCGCCGCGGGCGCACAGAAGGAACTGGATATCTCCAGGACGGAGATGGTCAAGATCGCCAAGGTCGCCACCGCCGCCCAGAGGGAGCTGGACATCGCTAGGGGCGAGACCAGGCTGCTGAACAAGGTCATCAACGGCCTGCAGCCGAGGTTGGACAGGCTGGAAAGCCGGGGGAGCGTAGGCAGCGACTCCCCACCCCTGGTATCCAGCTCGTCGGACGACGGCTGGGGACCTGGACCAGGTCCAGGCAGAGCCCACGCCCCCGGCGGAGCGCCCAGGAGTCGCCCGAGCGCCAGTGCCCCCTCTCTCAGCGCCCCCTCTCACCACAGCGGGGGGCCGCTGTAACGAGCGTGTGCCGCCCGGCAGTGGCAGTGAAGAGTGCCGTGACGAGTGGCTCAGTGCGGAGTACCACAACTGCGGTGCTCCACCGCGGACACCGGTACGCCCCCGATGCCCCGCACCAGTTCCAGAGCCAATCCCAATGGCTGGGGGGCGATACGGTGGACTCAGAGATGAGGTCCCCGGAGGGGACGTGGAGTGGGGTGTCGGCAGAGGCGAGGAAGACCTGGAGGAGTTCGGCATTACCCCGCCGCGTGGTGTACGACGGGAGACCGCTGAACGCAGCCGCCGGCGCCGTGATGAGGAGGTGTACATGGAGGGAGTACGGCGTGAACACCTAGGTTCGGCGTACATGGAGGAACCACGGAGTAGCCACATGGATACCGCGGAAAAGATGGAAGTGGCAGCCGTGGGAGCCCGTGGGGGACGCCGATGAGAACCTCGGTCGACCTCGCGGCCGGCGTTCATGGTCTCTAAGGCCGCGGATGCCGCCGTGTGGGAAGACCTGAAGGACATCAAGCCCCCCACGTACAATGGCAACCCCCTCAACCCCGACCGCTTCTTGGAGAAGCTGGACGATTGGGGGATGACCTTCACTGAAAACATGGATCCCGCAGAGGCGGAGAAATATGTCTTCAAACGGTTCAGGTGGCGCCTGCCGGAGGTGCTCCAAGAGCTATACTTCGTGGCAACCAAGGAGGGGAAATTCAAGACCCTCAAGGAAGCCAAGAAGTGGCTCAACGAGCAGGAGCGGGTGGATGCTCCGCAGGTGGCTGCCAAGCGGTGGAGGGCCATCAAGCTTCAGCATGATGGTCGGGAGCTCCGCCTACGGGATTGGCGAGACTTCCGGGGGCAATACACCCTCTTGCGCCGCAACGTGGGGGACTGGAATGAGGGTGAAGAGCAGGCCCGCCGGCTCTCCATGCTGCCGGAAGCATGGATCAAGAGAGTCACCAAGGGAGAAGCCAAGAGAGCCAAGTCCAACCACACGTTCAAAATGATGCTCCCCAAGGAGTATCATCCAAACGTGGTGGCTTGCACAAGGAAGCATGTGGCGCGGAATGTCAAGCGGCGAGAGCTGCGGAACGCCCTCCTCATCACCGTCACGGGCAATCGCGAGAAGGCCGCGATGTTGCGCCTTGACGAGTGTGACGTTGGCGGCCAGACCCTCCGTCTGCAGGCCATCCCGGCGCGGAAGACCTGCGCCGAGGTCTTGGAGTGGGTCGGAGAGGAAGTGCTCAAAGAGTACAGGAATCTCCAACACACCCGCGGGTTGAAGGCCAGTGACCGTGACGTCAACCATGTTGGCGAAGGGTCTGGTGGGGAATCTGCCATGGACCCAGCGGGAACCGAAGGCCGTGAGGCCCTCGGTGATGATGACGATGACGAGGAGCCTGCCGAGACGGCCGTTTTTGCCTTCGTGGCCAACAACCTGAACGCGGGGAGCAGCCGGGGAAGCTGGAAGCCCCTGCAGGAGGGTTGGAGGAAGAAGGAGAAGAAGGAGCCACGCCGCATGGGCGACCCTCTGCTGTCCTTTGGGGAGTTCATACGAGCTCACCCTCAGGGCTGTTTCGTGTGTTATGGGAGGAACAAAGGGTTCAGCCATGACCACCGGACATGTCCCATCCACAAGGCCGACACGGAGGCTTACAAGAAGGTGCACGGGTCGAAAAAGCGTGCACCCGCGGGTATCCGGGAGACCAAGGTGGAGGTCCCCAAGGACGAGCTCTCCAAGCTGATGTCGGTGGGGACCGAGTTGGCCAAGGAGATCCAGGAGATCAAGAGGTCCTGGGTCCCCAAGTCGGACGACAAGAACAAGGACAAGGACAAGAAGGGTAAGAAAGGGGGAAAGAAGAAGAGTGTCAACGAGGTTGATGCGGAGGAGAGTACCCCTGCTACCACAAGCGACGCCCCTTAGCGGAGCCCCTGCAGCCAAGGGCCCCAGCTAGGGCGGTCGCAGGATGGTTTTGCGGGAAGCGCCACACCATCCCATTCGGGAGACAATGAGCACAAAGGGATTGCCGCTGGCGGAAGGCCCGGTCCGGCACCGAAGACGAAAGACAGTCGCAGTGGCAGGGTGGGGGCAAGTGGAGGCACCAACCCTTGCACCCGTCCATTCTTTTGCGACCAAGAACATGTTTGATGTGCTTCAAGATCTTTCTGAGAGTATCGGAGGATCACCCGGACCGCAACTGGATGCTGCAGATGGGCAGCCTGAGCCAATTGTCCACGACCTGCACCAGTCGCTTATCGAGCTTCTGGAACGGCCGGAGATCCTGAGCTTACACGCCATGCGCCGTGTTGGGCGTGAGCGGCAGTTGCACCTTAAGGTCCGTGCCCTATGCGGGGAAGTGGAGAAGGTCTTCGACGTGTTGGTCGACACGGGAGCACAGGTCAGCCTGGTCAAGGCTGGCCTACTCCCGCCAGAGTGTTTGACCGACAGTCGGAGGCCTGTCAGGCTGAAGGTGGCGAACGGCCAGTACATGGTGGGAGGTACGAGGGAAGCAGCCATTGGGCTGCAATTCGTAAACCACCTTGCGCTGAGCCGCCCGGACCTCGGCAAGAAAATCCTCCTGCAAGGTCGATTCTACGAGGTCCAAATGGACGGGGACATGATCGTTTGGTACGACTTCATGCTGGAGACGGACTCCGGCGTTCTCCCGGCCCAGGCCTCCATGACCCTGTACCAGGACGACCAGCTCTCGTGGCTTTCGTCACCTGAGCACCATGTGGAGTGCCAACGGATCCACCCAGAACGCAATCAGCTCGAAGTAGCCGCGCTGGGGACTGAGCCAGCTGGGCCAGCAAACCAGGAGTACGGCGTAATGCCGGAAGTGGCGAGCCGAGTGGTTGCGGACCTGGGAGCTTCGGATCTGGCCCTGGATGCGTTCTCTTCAGGAACCTCCGCCCATCTTCGGGTTTGTGAGAAGTACTGGAGCGCCCAGGTCTCCGCGTGGAAGAAGCACTGGGGTCCGCATCAGGGTTTGATGTGGATCCATTGTCCCCGCTGGGACATTCCAAGGATGGTAGCGAAGATTCGCAAGGACCGCTCCAAGGCAGTGCTGGTTGTTCCTATGGGATGCACCGAGGAGGAAAGCACCCGAGATTGGGTGGTCTCACTGACCAATATGACCTTGAACAAGGTTGACCTACCGGCTGCAGAGTGTGTCTATCAGGACGCTAAGGGACAGCCCATGCCACCCCAGAGATGGCCAACGGAATTCCACTATGTGGATGGGGGCGTTGAACACGCCAACACCACGGATTTCCTGTGTGTCAACCGCATCATAGCGGAGCCCTGGCGGCAATGCTTTGCGGTTTCCCCTGTTGACATCAGAGAACCGGAGGACCTCCTCACTGAAGAGGAGCTGGACCTGGTTCAGGGGTATATGGATCAGCCCTTTCACGACTGGGGAAGCCAGCGTGAGGGCAAGGGCCAGGACAAAGCCTGGTGGGAAGTGGACTCCATCGTCTCTGGTTCCTATGATGGGGATACCTTTGTAAGGAGGGTGCTGGACCACATGTCCAGCCAGGACGAGCCAATCGGCGGTAACCCACCCACCTATGGTGACTTGTTCTGAGGCAAGACCAGAGATGGCCCTTTGGGCCAGCTGGGGAGACCACCTGAGCCGAAACCATGCGGTGGTACCCCGCAAGTAAGCTCAGTGGTCCAGGTGCCCGGAAAGGCCAAGGCAGAGTCCGATGAGTGCCCCAAAATCCAGGCATTGAGGGCCAGGCTGAAGCAGAAGTATGGTGAGACCTTCTTCAGCGGAAAGCCCGTATTTCCCCCACCGGTGCGTGGACCGTATGGTGAGGCCAAGATACGGCTGAAGCCGGACCCCCGTGTGTACTGTCACCGGGAGATCGCCCTGAGGGGCGAGAGGAAGGAGGCCATGGAGAAGATCCTCCGGGAATTCATTGAGAGGGGCTGCCACTCCGAATGGGCCTCCCCTTGCTTCGTCATACCCAAGAAGGTGGCCGAAGAGTGGCGGCTCGTGGTCGACTACCGCGGCCTGAACGCCCAAACGCAGCATGACAGCTATACGCTGCCCCTCATTGAGGACATGCTGCAAAAGCAACACCGGCGGAGGATCTTCACGGTGATTGACCTGAAACATGGTTATCATCAGATGCCTCCCGCAGAGGAGTCCCGTGCTTGCACAGCAATGAGCACCCCACTTGGACCCCTCCAGTGGAAGGTGATGCCCATGGGCGTTACCAACAGCGATGCAGCTTTTCAGCGGATGCTGGAGAACCTGCTTGAGCCGGTGCGCGACTGTGCGGACCCCTTTGTGGACGACGTGCTCATCGCGTCCGGGGACCCCAGTATGAGCTATGATGAGCTCCTGGAGGCACATGAGAGGGACGTCACCAGAGTGCTGGACCTTCTGGCTCGGCACAAACTCACGGGCAGCAGTGACAGGGCCACCTTTGCGGTAAGCGAGGTGGTCTTCGCTCGCCAAGTAGTCGGGAACGGGCAGCGGAAGCCCATACCTGGCAAGGTGGCTGCGATTGAGCACTAGGAAAAGCCCAAGACGGTCTCTGAGCTAGGGGCGTACTTGAGGTTCTGCAACTACTACTCGGGGTGTGTCAAGATGTATGCCGAGTATGCAGCCCCCACGACGACCATGCTCAAGGGCAACCAAGAGGAGACCAAGAAGGGGTCCAAGAAGGCTCTGGTCTGGAATGATGAGTCGGACCGTCCCTTTGAGGGGATGAAGCAGGCGCTGCTATCCGCAGTGGGTCTGCACCTCGTGGATCCTGACCGAGGGTTCGTCCTGCGCACCGACGCTTCCGACTACGCCGTTGGCACTGTGTTGGAGCAAGTGCTTGACGATGGGAGGCACGTGCCGGTGGCCTTCTGGAGCCGAGTCCTGGCGGAAGGCCAGAGACGGACGTGGACGCCCCGAGAAAAGGAGGCGTATGCCATCGTCATGGCTCTCAGGAAATGGGCTGGGTACATAGCCCTCCATCCCGTCACCTTCTGCATGGACCATCAGAGTCTGCAGTCGTGGCACAAAGAGCACGTGGACACCCCCTCTGGTCCCGCCTCCCGACGGGCAAGATGGCATGAGAGCTTGGCCAAGTTCAACCTCACGGTTGTGTATGTTCCTGGCAAGAACAACACCGTGGCAGACTGTCTCAGTAGGTGGGCCTATTCCGCCAGCAAGGGCATGACGGATGTCTCCGCCCATGGCGATGAGGCTGAGACCGCTGAGGCGAAGAGGATCATAGAAATGGAGCGCCTGATGGAGGAGGAGGGTGTTAAATGCTTCGTCATCATGGCTGCGGATGCCCCCCTTGGAAAGAGGATGGGCAGAGTGGTCAGAGTACTCGCCCCTGAAGGAGCCGAGTCCGACAAGCACCTCTTCCCTGAATCTTGCCTCCAGGACGACTGGACCGACGACTACACCAAGTCTGAGGGCTTTGAGGCCGAGTATAGGGCTGTGACCGACCCTGATGATGGGCACAAGTGGCCAAAGGGGCTGACTGAGGAGGATGGCAAGCTCTACCGGAATGGTAAGCTGCTGGTCCCAGAGTCCCGAGTGCTCGAGCTATGTGAGGCTTGGAACCACCACATGATGCACCCGGGGGTCAGGAAGCAAGCCTTGGACATGCAGCGCCGGTTTGAGATCGACCAGATCGGTCTCTACAACGCCATCAAGAAGGTCAGGAAGGGTTGCTCGGTCTGTCAGGCCTGCAATCCCGACAACCAGAACGTCAAGGGGGAAGCCCAATGGACTCCGGTGCCTGACCAGCCCATGGAGAGCGTGGCCATGGACGTCTTCTCCATGCCCAAAGTTCACATAAGCAAGGAGACCTTTGACTGTGTGGTCCTTTTTCTGGACCGCCACAGGGGCTACGTAGTAGCCGTTCCGGCACGCAAAAGGGGGTTGCTTGCCAAGGAAGTGGCAGTCATGATGATTCGTCATTGGCTGACCGTCCTTGACATCCCCCGCACCATTTGCAGTGACCGAGGGCCCGGGTTTACTGGTGGCTGGTTCAAGGCCATGTGTTCCCTTATGGTGTACAATGGGAATACGTCATGCTAAGAGCGTCGCCTATCTCAGCCGGTCCAACGGCCGGGCTGAAGTGGCTGGAAGACAGCTGTTCGAGAAGCTACGCAAGATTCACATCACCAACCCACGTCAGAACTGGTTTGAGGAGATGTGGCCTGCTCTGAAGGCCCATCATGACACCTTCACTCCGGGTGGATTGTCCCCTCACCAGATTTTGTTCGGCAGGGACCCCCTGGGTCGGGGACCTCCCTTGTCGGGTGATGGTATGGCCATGGACGCCAAGGAATTCTTTGCGCGGCAGGAGGCAACGGCGCGGGACATCCGCCAGCAGCTCGAGAAGGAGCATGCTGAGCGTCAGAAGTCCGTCCCGAGCTCGACAGCGCAAAAGTGCAGGGTGGGAGACCCGGTGTGGGTGATCAGACCCAGCCCTATGGGCACCCACCGCACAAAAACCTGGTTCACACCCGGAGAGGTGGTCCGCAGGATTGGTGAGGACACCTACCGCATCAAGGTGGGTCACGGACAGTTCCGGGAGCGCCACGAGAGTCAACTCCGTGTGCGGTAACCCGACCTCTGTGGCCAACATGTGTCCCTGGACTATGCCGCACATGAGGCTGATTCGGACGACGACTACGCTGAGCAGGACGACTATACCGTCCAGAAGATCCTGGTCCAGCGTCCGAACGCGTCGGCCCCCGGAGGCCTGGAGTTCAAGGTTTGTTGGCCAGGCTCTGGGCCGTCTCACGACACCTGGGAACCCGTCTCCTCGTTCGTGCCGCGGGTTAACACCCCCTTCATGGACTACATCCGCAAGCACAAGACCGAGCTTCATGTCTCGTACTTGGCAGCACTCACCCGGGCGATTGCAGCCAGAGGCGCCTGATCACCGCCCTGGGCTCTCCCCTGTGAGCATCGCTGGACTTTCCAGTGTAATTTCCGAATCCACGCTCCATGACATTGCAAAGCATATCATTGCACTTTGAAGGAGCTGGATTGTGCACACGCCGGGTGTTCAGTTCATGCTTAGATGCTTTCGGCAAACATTGTCCGTAAGCATTTTCCTGCTGACATTTCGCTGGCATGCTTGGACGGCCATAGCCCCCTGCTGAATTCGTTGGAAACCAGGGCGGATGGCCCCCCTTCATTATCCCAGATTGAGGCCTTAAGGCCCATACAATGTTGCGCACCGGATGCCGCTGTCATCGGCATTGCAATTTTTGGGTGTGTGGTCTGGTCCCATGGCACTTGCGGGATCCAGACCAGTCCATGTGAGTCTGCAGACTATATATGGCCTGAACTCAGGCGTTTTTCTGTCCACCCTCCTGCATATGCCTTATCCTGACCAGGGCGTGGTCTGGCGCTCTCTCCAGAGTGTGGTACACGCCTATTTACCCATTTCTTGCTCACTTTTCCGCCCTCCAGGATATTTGCATCTGTACGTTAAGTGTTATTGGCCCATCCCTGAAGTATGGACCGTTTTGCCCCAGAGGGGACACGAGTCGAAATACGAAGGCGCCCTGAGTCGCTGTGTACATGCTCTTACATAAGGTCCAGCCTGGACCAGTACCTAAGCACAGATTGTCATGTTTGAGTGCCCGTGATACCGTGTGCCCTAGTGGCTGTGATGTGCTGAGATCCTGAAGGCGCCAGGCAGGAAGCCCAGTTGCCTGACTACACTTCCAGCGGTCCGCCACTGTCAGTCGCAGTGTGAGCCTACCGACTCGCAGACGGACTTGCAGTGGGGTGGCAACCTCCGGTTTCCTGACCTCGGTCAGTCTGCCTGGGAAACTGGTGGTTCGAGGAGTCGACGCCTCCGCCCAGACTGCATGGTGACTCCCTCATGCATGGCCTTCGTGGTAATGGGGCGAGGGAACAGACGGCCTTGATGCCCGATCCCTTATGGAGGAGCTCGTGCGGCTTTACCACCCTGGACTCGCGTCGTGGATATCGACATGGTGCGCCGGAGGGAAGACCCCTGGGGACTCTCCCCCAGTCTGCGGCCTTGTGAAGCCTGGGGTAGCCTGATGGATCTTTGTGGGCGCTTTCGACCTGTGGGACCACCTCGGTCGTCGTGTGACGCCTATGTTGGCCGTGTATGCCACTGCTACTGTGGTAGTGACGGTCGCAGCCGGCACCCGGTGGGCCTGGTATTGGTTAACGGGTTCTTTGGATGCCGAACAATCGCCGCCAGGACCCGGGACTTGATACTTGATACTATACTTGAGGTTACTAACAACTACAACACTGTACCTGTCCTACTGTTGTATTGTAATGGGCAGCCTTACCCGCAAATCAGCCTGAAATGGGAGTGTGACCCCCCCCCCTTCAGGGGATGGTCCTGGGTACCCGCTGCCATGCTTGGGTGTTATCGAGCCCCCCCCAGGGTTTGCTCTAAGGAGGGGGGTGAAGCGGTACCCAGAACCTATGGCCCATGACCCAGAGGCCTGTGAGCCGTCACACCCCTGCGGAAGCCGTGGACACCGGCTGTCAGCGGGATATCCCTGTTCTCTAATCCGCGAGATCTGGAATCCGATCCCTAACCATTAAATCGATGTAGAATTACCATAATTTCACTGTCTTGGTCGATTTTTGGTTACAAATCGGTGAAATACCCGATTTCTACCGCGACTTCTAATTGTCGTGAAATCGCCGCCCGTTGTCGCCTGTTCGCGCGCTTTTGTTGCTTGTCTGTGGCGAGTTTTGTGATGAATTTTTCTCGAGTACCTTTGAGGTTCTAAAGGAACTTAAGGGCTGGATGTACAGGGTTTGTCTTGTACTTTCATCTGGTGTGTTCACCAGAATTTTTCGCCGTTGCGTCTGAGAGAAAATCAGCGCGTAAGCTTTTCCGTTGATCGCTCGAACTCATGGTTCTCAAGGACCATGAGTTTGGACGGAACCCTACATTCCCCCCCTATGCATTTCATCCATGCCCCTTTCACGTGGCCATATCACTTTGTATAGAGAAGCGAGCAATAGGGATGTTTTAGGCAGCGTACGGGTGTTGTAAACCCAAGTTGTTTGCGTGCGCAAACGCTAACTTTGTGGCCTTATGAGCATGCACGTTAATAGCCGAACACAATGCTCACAAGACCAAAAGCCCCAGGTCATTTTCGTTTTTGGAGCCAACTCAACGATGGCTCCACGCAAATCAATGCGTACCACAACTCACGTTTTGAAAAAGGGCAAATTTTGGTCGAAAATTAGGCCAAAATGGCCAATCCCCCGAGGCTCGTACTGGAAGCCTATGGGGAGTTGAGCCTTGAACCAAGACAATATGTAAAGTAGAGACCACGAAGGACATCGTGGATGGCTTGGTTGATTTTTGCAACCTTGTCTTCTATTTTATATAACGTTGCCTTGTGAGCACGCGTGCCATGCTGCCTCTTTGCACACGCGCTCATATGCAAACATTAATGACACGAGTGGGCGGAGACAATCTAACCATAGTGTGCATATTTGAAGGCACCTACTATGGGCCTACTCAAAAAATGTTTACCCATATTTTTGTTCCTCAATGACCCAAAGATATGTACATGCCAATATCGCCGATATATGCACTTTTTCCCATGAATAGTGTGCTTCAAGGATTGGGGTGTTAAAAATGCTTCCATAATGCTTCGAACCCCAACCCTTGTTGCAAAAGGGAAGCAAAGCTTCTGTTTGCATCCATGCAAAAGCCCGAGGCTCATTTCTTTTGTGATACGGAGATACGATTTTTCGAGTGACCACTTTTGGGTGAATTTTGGCCGTTTTGCCCAGAATGGCCACAAACCCCGTCTCCCCGTTAATGTTCGGCCCGAGGTTGCGTGCGCCACTTGACCGAGGGTAAGGGCGATTAGGAGAGGGCACATAAACTCGCATCGAATGGGGTGTTTCCCCATGTGGCCTCTCCTCTTCAAGGGAGGGTTGTGAGTCACCCAATTTGGGGTATGTTGCCATTCTGCCCCATTTGTGCGTCGTTTTCGCTCCAAGGGGGAAAATAGCTAGAGGCGACCCTGAGGATTGGCAAGTGGCACATATTGGGACCTAAGTCCCATGTGTCTATAGCATCTTTGGTTGGAAGGATCCTCGCCATGGCCATGGAGATATGGAATCATGAGTGCGGGCCATTTTGGCCAAATTTCGCTGTTTTTGCCATTGTATGCCATATTGGAACTACCATATCTCCATGGGGCAAGGGACCTAGCCAGAAGGAAGGGACGATCATTGTAGCATATGACCAAGGGTTGGACACCATTGAGTTTCGTATTTGCTCCTCTGGCTCGTCCGGGGTTATTCAACTTTTGGTGCGATCCATGATCCCCCCCTTTGCACCGCATGCTGCTTTCTGCCCCATCCGTGTGGTCATCCCCTCGGTGAGCAGTAAGCAGCCAGTGTGACAGCAAGCCAAATCCCAAGGCATGGGGCCAAAGGGGATATCAAGGGTGGTGAATCAAGGCTTGGTGTGACAGGATCGCCAAGGTTTCCCACCCTGGACGGTCGCCCGAGGCGGCCAACTCTGCCATTTTGGCAGTTGTGGACCCGCTTTGGATTGTCACCACGTCGAGTGGCATGGAGATCTTTGAGAGCCAAGGGCATGGGAGTCTCCATTGGACTCCCGGTGGATCGCATGTGGAACGGCGGATCTGATCTCCACGCCGGCGTGGAGATATACCATTGGGGATACCATCGATGTTGGCTCATTTTGAGCAGCCAAAATGACCCCTGTTTGGGACCCCAATTTCAGCCCCCCGTGTGGTCAATTGGCGGCCCCATATCTCTATGCCGGTGAGGAGCCCGGACCTAATTTCAAATTGTGCACCTAGATGGAGGTCCTGGGTCCCGCCTCCTGTCCTGTGAGCCATGGGGCTTGCCCTGGCTGGGCAGGCCGCTCGTGGGAATGACTCCAATTGTGGTAGATTTGGCATCATGACCCCACCTGGCAAATCCGTTGCGCCCTGATGCTGGGGCCTCAGAGGGAACCAGGTTGGGTGAAGGGTCCAGGGAGCTCGTACCTGAAGAGCATAGGGTCAGTTGCCTCGTCCCTACCTCTGGCTGGTTTGGACGAGGGGTCAATTTTGGAGTTTTTCGAGCTAATATCAGTTTGGGCTGAAACAGCCCACTTTCAGCTACAAACTCCTAGGGGATAATGGCGGGGCCTTCTCTCTGGCTCAAAGGGGAGTTGCAACCTGCTGTTCAGGGAGCATTGGGGACCACTGTCGCTCGACCTTGGAGTCCCTTGGTTCGCAGGAACTTGCCTGTGGCTGGGCGGGACACCCTTCCACATTGGCAGGGTTTCAGGGTCCGGACTGGGCAGGGCATGGGTTGTGTTTGAGCCCCAGCCCCTGCCAGCTACTGAGAGGGTGGGACCTGGGATGGGGATATGAGTTGGGACTGAGTGTCTATTGTCCTGTGATGCCCTTACCTCAGTCCAGTCTTAACCCCATGTGTACATATCCTGATGTGTTGCTGTACATACCTTTGGTCCCTTGTTTCAGAGTGGCAAGGATCCTGAAATGCTTTGTCACATGACACGAGCATGAGGATGCCCTTGTGAGCGCAGTGCCTTGCCTGCCTGCTTGCTTGTGTGTGTCCATCGCAGCGTCCCGTGGCCAGGCCCCCCACGGGAACGCGTCAGTCTTGGCAAAGAGCAAGAAGTCGATTCCATCCATCTCCACCACAAGATTAGTATAAGATTGTAAGGATCTTCCATGTTGGTCAAGTCAAATAACTTTGTCGCAATGATATTTTCAAAATTTTGAACTCAAAATCCAAAAGTTCTAACTTGCCAATGACCAAGGATGTCTATTCGTTAGCATGGTACGTGGATGGACACCACCAACCTCAATCGAAGTAGATGCACAATGACAAAGGCGAGTAGAGACAGGTTCCAAACTTGGTCTTGATCCTTGTTGAAGATCTAGCACATAGAGTATCACATAACATGCGAACAATGAACCTTACATAATGTCATCTTATACTTATCTATGAAATAGATAAGTAAACATACAAACGAGAGAACAGCAAATAGACACTCAGTGTTTTACTAATACCAAGGCGACACAATTGAGTACTATACACAACGAGCAACGCTACGGCGACAAAGATTCGTGTGTGACGGACCTCTAACATGTGTGAACGGCAAAATCAGCTCCTCACACCAAACCAAAAGCACCGATCAAATTGTACGGGTCTAAAACCACAGAAATCTACGATCTTATAAATTCAGACCCGCAGAAATCAGAATTAGAAAAAAAAATGAGTAAGCTCACGCCCGATCGCGATTTATGTCGCGCGCGCACCGGGCCAGAACAGGAGTACTTCAGCAACCCTAGGGTCTACTGCATTTCAGCCCAAGGGTATGTTGTGTCTGTGGGGGGCTTGGATTGGTCTTGGGACCGATGCTGGTGGGGGCAACTCAAAAGGGGGAAAGCCAACCCTATTGCACGCTAATCCAAGCATCGGTTGTACATACCATGCACATTCGAACTCCGGACATATGACGCCATGCTAACAACCTCGATACATCACAGTGAGGAACATGACATTGAGGTCCTGCGCGACAAAATGACATCAATGGGGTCCATATGGCACATGGAGGAACACAAAGCAATGGTACACAACACAACGGCGAATGGATTCAACATAAGTGTGGCTTCACATGGCCTATCCTCACCCTTGCCGCCAATACGGCAAGATGGAATTGAGAAACATGAGCTCCCAATATGAGGAATGTCCCACGGAGGATCAAGTGTGACACCATGTCCCCCATGAACACAACGTACGGCATTGCCACATACATGACTTGTCCACACTCATGAATCACCGATGATCACATGTACACAGCCTGCAATGAGGATCACCAAATGTGAGTAGGGACAGTGACTTCACTGCAATACCTTAGACCTAGCATGTGTGACACGTCATATATATCATCATGCTGGCATGCCTCTCTACTTGACACCGAACGCCGAGTGCATATCACTGAGCAATGACATACACAATGGCCAGCAAGTGAATACATTTGACGGGTTTACTTGCTGCTCGCGAAGAAGACATCAAGAAGGGCCAGCGCACGAAACCACACCTGTTTAGTGTATGCTGCATAACAATTGCTGGGGTCGTGCGGTTAGAGTATCGCGAACCAAAGGCACGACCAAAATATAAAGCCAACACACGACATATGCCTCATCCGCTCACATGCTTGGACACGCCACTCAGTCCCATCACCTGGTGCCTAATTGTTTGGGACCCGAAGGCACTGGCAAACACAAATTGTCATGTGCATTGGAAACCATCCACACATGGACATGTGAAACCAATTGTGCCTAATTGCATGTTCATGTGACAGCGAACAAATTCAATGCATGCTACTTGGAGAGAGATTGGCCAACAGTGCTTGGGTAAGAAGATGCCCCCGGTCACATCAAGAGACCTAGACCTGGCCCGCAGAGAAAGTGCACATGGAGAGATATCCCGGGTTCAATGAGAGCACATCTGACATATGGTGAGATTGTCCTATCCCAAGGAGAGATTGTCCCGCCTCCAAGAGAGATGGTCCCGCCCCAATCCAAGGCTTGAGAGGGATGGTCCTGCCCCAGTCCATGCCTTGAGAGAAAGACCCTCACCAAACCATGCCCAGGAGAGAGAACCTAACCAATCCATGCCCCACGCGGGAGTCTAAGCTATTCCCTTTGAGGATGTTCTGCAGAGTCTGGCCGGAGGGCTCAGGGCCGGCATGGGGAAAGGGAACAGAGGGCAGGTATCCCTTCTGTGCGTCGGGGCGATATGGAGGGATCGGTGCTGGGGCCCTGCCCTTGGGGTCCATGTGTTACAAGCACGACAGTGAAGACAATGAAGATGAAGATACGAACTTGCAAAAAATCCCAGTCTACAAGAAAATGTAGGCGGATAATATGATACATATAACTCCGGAATATTCTTCCTGTATAATTTATAAAAAATCCGATTGTGAAAAAATATTTGGCTGATTTGATTTGCGCATGCGTGCCGGCGATCCCATTAAATCATCGGAACGCGACCATCTCAGCCGCAACGGACACCAGAATTGAATCCGGCGTGTCCATAATATACAGGAACTGTTCGGGTAAAAATTTGGGAATGCTCCCATATGTAAATCTCCGGAAATGTGCTGAATCTGGTTGAATGAGGGTGCATTGACCTGAATTGACCTCAGATCTGCGCGGATGGAGGGTAGCCGCACTTACACTCCCCCTCCACGAACACACTGGGGTGTGTTACCGGGTCAACGAAGGCGTGAGTGTGGCGAAAAGCCGAAAAACGCGCCTCTTAGCAGCAAAATCTGTCCAGATCTGCTCACAATCCAATGGATTGAGACTGAATCAGGGTAAATGATACCAGAATGTACAAGAATGAGACATGGAAAACAACCAAAGGAAACAAAATTAGGTCAAAAGACACGTAAACGTACCTCGAAAGGATACCAAACCATGTCCTGGTCGAGAATGAGGAGCAATTCAGCAAAATCAGGCAAAATTACACATGAAATGCAGGGGAATTCAAGACAAATGACCTGTTCTGAGCGGTTGTTGCTCTCGCGGGAACGCTACGGTGTCCTCCACGTACTCTACATCGTGTTATTCCCGCTTTTCTCTTGTCGAACGGACACCATGTGCTCAAGATGGCCAAAATGCATACAGAATTGGCAAGAATTGAGACAATTGACACTGAATTGGGCTTGGATTCAGGAGTCAAAATACACACAGAGAGCAATCGTTAACAGAGATGGTATATATTCACCACAAAGTGTCCCACCTAGGTCCGCGGCAGGGCAATTGGAGGAATCCGTCACTAGATCCTACAGAAATCCAACAAACTGACACCACAATTTCCTGGAATGCAGGAATGTACAGGATTGAGGCTGGAATCAGCTGAAATCAGCAACAATGAGTAAACGGAGAGTGTGCAAACGAGCTCCACAGCAGTATACAAAAGTCAGTTCACCTTGGGTAGGCGAGTTTTTATCTCACACAGCGAGCATCTAACAGATTCTAAGAAAGTGTTGACATGATGAATCATTCATGATGATGGACATGCTGACCTTGAATCCTGCAGCTAAATCATGACAGACTCCGCCGGAGGTTCACGGAAGGCGATAGCCTGTGGGCCATAAGCTGCAACACACCGTATATAACCGTATTTACAATGGCGGTGGTGCTTTCGAAGGATAAGTAGGTCAATCTTTTGCTTTCAGACCACAATCTGAACAATTCTGCTGATCTAGAACCTGAATTCGCAAATGAAGCTCACTTTTCTGAAGAAACAATTTTCGCCTGTGCCACCAGACTCCAAAAGTGTCTGCTTGAAGTCCGTAGAAGCCATATATAAAGTTCCTTAAGAGAACTGACGTCGCGGTTTAGCGAAATGGTAGAAACAAGTCAGTAGGATGCTCTCAAATCAAGACAAAATTGGAGGAATCTCCACAGATGAAGCTGGAATGAAGTCTACCGGCAGCAGAATGAAGCTCAAAACTAAGTTTCTGGTTGTGTTCGGAACACTACCAGACTACAGGGGGTTCCTGTAGGGAGTAAGCGGCTGCGCAACCTGAGATTTATCTACATTACATCATCTGCTGGGGGTAGAAATTCAGGAATTCCAGTTCCGAAGTTCAGATTGCCCCTAGTCTGTCCTTGTGGAAGCCTGGCGCTGACATTCCCACACATTACAGCACTACACCGGACATACCAGTAGCGTTCCTACGCTCCAGTAATTAACCGGAGGTGGCTGTGAGGTGCCCCTCACAATCCAGAGGAATGAAGGCCTAATGATCAACATCCCCTCAGTCACGACAATTTAGCAGTAGTGCTCTGCGTTCTTGGTCTAACGGATTGAGCGTGAAGCTGCAGCGGCGTTAGCGCCAGTTCGAATCCCTCCTTCTGAGTTTGGAAGAAGAGGAAAGTAAAGGCTGGGTTGCTGAGGAGCGACCGCGTCACGAGGTCACGGCGACCTTTTTTTCGTGACTCTCCACCGCCAAGCCTGGGACCGCAGGCGAAGCCACCCAGGTGGGTGTTAAGAGCTGGGTTTGGATTGCCAGACCTACTAGCGAACTCAGAGGTCAGAGGAGTGAGCATCTATAGGGGATCGAACAGGGGCCCCTAGCTCGGAAGACAGCAGTCCTAACCACTATAGTAACGAAGGTCCTTGAAATATTCGGTGTTCGGCGGTACATAAGCCGTCTTAGGCTGACCGCTCGGTACATGTACATGTGGTAACAATGTAAATAAGACCTGAATGAACTCAGCCGTCCGGAAACGCAAATAAATATGTAAAACCATCTATACCGGCCTCCAAGGGACAGCCCCATGGCGCTGATGCAGCCCCGGATGCAGGCGGTGGATGGGCGGGTCGGTGCCACACGCAATGGACATGCCTGAGACAAAGTAAGAGTGTGACCCTACTGGGGTTCGAACCAACAACCCCGGTCTGTTGACGAAGGCATTTACCAACTAGAGTAGCACCTGCCCTGCCAGTATCGCACAGTCAAAGTTTAAGAACCGGTTTCGGACTTACCGGAGTGCAATCTATCGACCGGCCGTTCCGGGTCTCTAACCTACGACCCCGGGACGCGAACCAAGTGCACTGCCCAACTTGACTGCCGCGCTGTATACCGAAAAATGGCGAACGAAGTTCAAACCTCTCATCGGTTACCGGGTTGGTACATGAAACCTCCAACTTCTAGTAATCAGCTCAGATCTTCGCCTGTCCGGCTCGAACTGGACTTTTAATTGCCAGGACAGATAGTGCACCTTCGCCGGCAACACATGGCGGCTTCAGTCGCACAAGTCCAATGTAGGCCGATTTTCTCACTCATGTGGCCAAAGTCATCCGTTCACCAGTAACACCTCAGAATTGAACCTGAAAAATACGCAAAAAATTGTCTCGAGACTACAACACACCTGGTGTACTGGGTAGCCCCACAGTCAACTCAAAGGGGACGTAATTGGGCTTGATGTACCAGGAATTTGAAATTTGGATCAGAATTTGATGAAACAGATGTGAGTGAGTAATGTACAAAAATGAGCTCAGAATGTTTCAGAATGTGGACGAACAACCACCTGGCTCAACGCTGCAGGCTTGCCGCCACCACGGAACCGGTCTGGTGGTCTTCGTTCACGCACCGGACGCCCCTCGTTGCCCTCCTGTGCATGTGCTGGAGGGGGGCGTGGTGCTTTCGGTCGCACGGCACCTTGAGGCGCCGGATTTCGTGCAGAATGTGCTGGAATCTGTGGCGGAGGAGCTGGATCTCCGTCCACCACAACGGCCTTTGCTCCGTCCTTTTCAACTACACGGTCTGGCTTGCTCAGACAGTCAGTAAATAGGACCGGAATCTCAGGATGAGCTCGCAGGTAATTTCTGAAACCTGTGGTATAACCATGTACAAAGGAAGAGGGAGGTTCCCATGTGTTCTCAGACTCAGGGAAACCCTTGTACGTGACAAGAAATTGCCAGTTACCCTCATCATCCTTATAATGGTCGACAAGGCGTTCTACCTCGTAATTACCACCTTCAATCCTGCGTTCGGAAAGCCATTTGGAGGTCCAGAAAAGGGGTTTGACCCTGCCCTTTGGACTCGGAATCTCAGGCTTAAGCCTGTCTCCGCTCACCTCCAACTCCTGATTCACATCCACACGCACCTTAAAACTGTTCTCCCTGACTCGAGAAACAATTTCAAAGGGACCTTCCCACAGGGGGAGAAGTTTGGAGTCTCCATCCTGGGTAGTTTCGCTCTTGCGGAGCCAAACACGGTCTCCCTTTTCGAGATCTTGTGGTTCTTTTCTGCCCTGGTTGGCAACGCTCAACCAATCTGCCTGAAATTTCTCAACAAGTCGCTTGGCCTCCTTTTCCGCAGCCTGAATCTCGTCGAAAAATGCTGATGCATCCCTACATTCCCGTGGATGATCGTACGGGAGGTTCCACCAGCACTTGTTTCGACCAAAAACAAGCTGATTCGGTGAGTACCCGTGATACAACTCTGTGTTGTGGTACCGACGGAGCAGGGCAAAAAGGATCTCAAGCCAATCAACATCCTTGTCACTGGCGAGTTCCTTTCGCAACATATTAATTATGGTTTTTCCTGCTCGTTCTGCCGGCAATGCCCTGTGCTGGTGGACCTCACATCGAAGATGATGGATTCGCAACCGAGCACAAAGGGTTTTCCACCACTCAGAAATATATGCACTGCCTGAATAAGTTAAAATCTCCGAGGGAACATCCGAGCACCCCATCCATGTCTGCGCACACCATTTGGCGGCAGCCTTGCCAGTCATGGCATTCACGTTGCAAGGCAAGACATGAATGTACCCTGAGTGTCTACATTGAAATAATAACACACCATTGATTTTTTTGTTGGTCCAATGGCATTCGTCTCCCTCCAGGTCGCCGAGGTAGAAGAAATCAGAGGTGACTCGGTCGAAGAGTCGCTCGGGTACGGGATGCGGCCTTAGATAGCCCTTAGGCTTGGCCGTAGCAGGCACCGCCACTGCACATTGGGCACATGATGAGGCCACTTTCATGCAGTGGGTGTGCAATCGAGCTCCAAAGAGACGAAGTTTAATGGATTTGCAGAGTTTGGCGCCATGGGAGTGAGGAGTCTCCCATTTGTGCCACCAGTTGACAACTCTGGACGCCAATCTGTCAGGCACGCACAGTTTCCCATTCATCCACAGTTTTCCGTTGTCCAAACAATATTCGAAATAAATTCCGTCCTGAAATGCTGACTTTGAAGTCAAATGTTCGTAGATTTCTTGAAACATATTATCGGAATTATATTCTTTGGACCAATCCTTGGTGAGCAGGGAGTCCTTGGGGATCGCCTGGGCAGGTGCCACAGGTTTTCGACCCAATGGATGGACACATCTGAACCGCACCACAGGATTTCGTCGTTTAACGAACTGGGGGGTGGATTCTCCAGGTTTAACTACTCTGAGGGTGTCAACACGCACTGCAGAGCATTGGACATGGGAATGTGGGGGATGATCCTCCACTGTGATATCGTGGCAGGGCAATCGACCCTGCCGGACTGAACACTGTAGGCAGTGGCGCTTAATCAACTGCCTTTTTTCCGCGTCCCACTCAATTACTAACCCACGGTCTTGTTCAGTCCCGTCGATGTTCGTCGACAGGCATGCTTCGGAAGCAGGATATGTCCATCTGCTTAGAGCGTCAGTGACAGTGTTGTACTTGCCAGGAAGGTAAGCCACATGAAGACCAAAAAGACTCAAAAACTCGTGCCATCTAGCACGCCGTCCAGCAGGACCTGACACCATGTTGACATGTTCTGTCGACCAATACTCAAGAGAGCGATGATCTGTCAGAATTTCAACTCTGTTTGTGCCTATCCACGATTGATATTTTTTTAAGGCACAGATGATGGCGTAGGTCTCCTGCTCACGGGGGGACCACTGCATTTGTCTGGGAGAAAGCTTCCTCGACCAGAATGCAAGCGGATAATGAGCCCCAGTTTCTAAATCTTGCTGTTCTAACACTGCCCCAACCGCATACTTACTAGCATCGGTCGTAAGGTAGAAAGGGCGATCAAATTTGGGAACGTGCAAAGTGGCGACTTCGCAAAGGGCAGCTTTTAATTGTACAAACGCCTCATCGCACTCGTCGGTCCACTGCACTAGCACCTTCGAGCCCGCACGACCAGCCTCCCTACCAACCTTGAGTAATTCAGTAAGGGGGGCGGTGTACCTGGCATAATCCTTGACGAAAGTGTGGTAAAAATTGCAACAGCCAAGGAATCCACGAAGGGCCCAAATGGTCTCAGGGCGCTCTCACTTCTGCATTGCAAGGAGCTTCCCTGGACTTGGCTGGCGAGTCCCATTTCGTAGCAAACTGCCACAGAATTCGACACTTTCCAGGAATAATTTACCCTTCTTGGGACCGCAGATGAGCTGATTTTTGTCCAGAATGTTGAGGACCATGTTCAGCTGTTTCTCATGCAGGTCCACAAGCTCCTGTTCGGTTAAACCATCGCCCACAGTGGCGATGATTATGTCGTCGATATACACGGAAACGGATTCGCGAAGCTCAGGGTGCTCTGAAAACAAGACTTCTTCCATCATCCGTTGGAAAAACCTCGGAGCATTCTTCAAACCCATAGGCATGACGGTCCACTGAACCGGACCCACTGGACTGCACATGCACGTCAGGGGTCTGGGTGACTTCGCCAGAGGCATCTGGTGGAAGCCATGCCTTAGATCCAGGACTGAGAATAGTTTCCCCTTGGCTCTCTTCACAATTTCCTCCTCAATGAGGGGTAAAGGGTGTGAATCAGCCTTAGTTTCCGCATTTAAATTACGAAAATCAACCACCATGCGCCAACCATCAATAGCATTCTGGTCTGCTGGGGGCGGTTTAGGCACTGTGAAGGGCGAACAACACCACTCAGAGGTCATGCACGCCTCCAACCAGCCGAATTCTCGCAGATTTCTCTGAATGATGTCACGAAGAATTTCATGCTTCTTGCCATGATTTTCGTAAGGTCGCTGCTTTTTGGGTTTTGCTCCCTCCTTTAGCTCGATGAACGCCTCTCCGTGCTGGCCACGCACTGGAGGGTTCTTGACGAGCTTACCAGAGAGGGTGGTGTCCTTTCGCTCGGCGAAAATCTTTTCCCTTCGCTCATTGCAAAGTTGACTTTCAACCTGTTCACCAGCCACCACGGTAGAGCAAACTTTCGCCAGATCTCGCCATCCAGCAGGCAACAGACCTTGTTTCAACGACTGAAACAGAGGAGGATCGACTCCCTCTTGCGGGTATGTCGTGGATGCCCGAACCTGCTGAGCATCTTCCACATCCTCACAGACAAAGGGTCCAAAAAGGCCTCAAACTTGGGTTTTTCGTAAAATTGTCTGAATTTGACCTTCTTTCGAAATTTTTTTCCTTTGAACAGGTGGGTGATGCTTGCTGGATCTGATCGTATTGGGGTCTGACTACAATCAGACGTTCCAGATTCCAGGTTCGGCACCTTACCATCTCCTTCCAAAAAATCGGAGAAATTTGACTCTGAATCCGTACCATGGTCAAGACCTGATTCTGACCCATGGTCTGATGTGCAAGATCCGTCAGAGATGAGACCTCCATCGACCAGAAAAGCGACGGGAGACCACGGCCGCTGTCGCAGGGGACCAGTGTCGTCCCTGGCATACAGCTTGACGTCGTGGGGGAGGCGGATGGAGTCGACTGTCATGGCCAAAACATCACTCCACCATGGTTTCCAATCCCATAGTGGTACGACAAGGATGGCCTGTGTGCGATCCTCCTTTATTTTTTGAACGACCTCTCCCAACAAATGAAAAGCGGGGTTTATCCACAGCCTTTTGTCCCACTTTACTGCCCATGCATCGTCTGCTAAGCGCTTGAAACGCTTGTTGAACTCGTTGCAAAAGGCATCCTTGGCGGGCACAAAATCATGGTTCTCCAAAAAATAGGAACATATATAATCACGCCACTTATCTACAACGCGGTAGTTGGAAGACTTCGAATTGCGCGGTTTGGGACGCTGGGTGTCCCTTCGTCGCTCCTGTAGCAACATGCTGTAAGCGGTAGTGGCGTTTATCTCAGCAATCCCTTCATCTTCACCAAAAACTGTGTTCACCCTTCGACTCAAAAAATCTTTTGCATTTCGGTACCCAGAATGCAAGAACCGAAAGCTGGGAGCTTCCTGCTCTCCTGATTCCAAAATAAAACAACGTCTGTGTCCTACAGGGGCCACTTTGTTCTTCGTTAAAAATGGATGACCTAAATAAAGGTCGTACTTGATGGCCGCTCTATAAAAATAATCCTCTAAAACAACAACCTCTACCTTATCTTCCTCCCATTAATTCTGGGCGACCATGTGCGCCTTCAGAAACGAACCTGTATTCCCTCCTGGAAGAGCATGACCTGAAACACCTTCCAGATTAACGGGGTGCAGCGAAGTGTCAACACATTCGTCTGGTAAAAAATTTTCTGACTGAAGATTCACTTCACTACCATTGTCACAAAGACACGTGGCAAGGTGTTTGTTCCCCTTCTTGTCAGTAACCCACAGACGACAAATGAATTGACGAGCTCGGTATTTGTTGGAAACACCGATCTCCACAACATTCCTATCTCCATCCGCCTCAACTGGCAGTGGTCCTACAGACAACGCTCCAATGTCCACGATCGGACATTCAGGAAAACGCCTGATTGTGTGTGGGGTGGCCACACAAACTTGGCGCCTTTATTCCTGATAATCTCCCTCGTACTCCTGCTGCACGGTTTCCCAGGAATTGTCCTCGTCCTCCCACTGGTCTCCCAGACCTTCTCCGCCAAGATTCCCTTCTTCATCGGGGGCATCCTGGTCCTCCGTCGTCACATTATTATAAGAATCCTCGTCGGAACCAGCAACTTGGTGCACTGATGCACCACGACCTGAATTAGAGTTCCGCTGACCAGATGATCCTTTCGCTCGTCCACCTTTTGTGCCCTGGAAGGTCCCCTTGCCCTTACCAGCGCTCATTCCCTTGGAATGTCCCGAGGATTGGCAACTGGATTGGCCTTTTCCCTTGGAAAAATTGCCTTTTCCACCATTACCCTTGGCAGAATTGGACTTACCATTTCCATTTTTAAAATTTTCTGGAGAGCGTCCTTGGCTGGATTGGCCCTGGTTTCCCTTGCCTCCAGAAGTCTGCTGGCCTTTACTGCCTTTACCTTTTCCGCTGGGCGTCGATTGGCGATTTTCATCCACCTTCTTGACAGGGGCTTTGGGCGGATCCTTGCTGGCTTCTTGTGCCACTCTTTTCGCATCGGTCTTATTCCACCAATGATTCTCAGTGGAATGCGACTTGGCACGGTTGGTGTGACCGAAGGACAAACAAATGGCACAGTCTTTCGACTGCGTGTTATTTACATTCTTTTGATTCCCACCTTTAGAGGGGGGATTTCGGCTCAATCCTTCATGGAATTGCTGATGATTGGCGTCCGCCAATTTTTCCAACTCCTCCCACAATTCAGTGGGCGTGAAACTGAAAACCCACGGCTTTGCCAAGAGGCGAGTTCTTCCAAAGGAGACGCCTCGGTTCACCACTTCATTGAAAATATCTCTGTCCTCCTTCTCCGCGAATTTCAATCTCCAAGCACCGTCCTTTTCCTTACACTTGAAAACGTTAGTGGGCGAGCACTTTTTAAGGGCATCTCTGACCTGAAAACGACCTGAGCCCTTAGGGAATCCTGTGACTTCAGTCCACCAGGATTTCACCTTCTCGTTGGACTGCTCCTGTCTCAGCGATGCAGCTGTGTCGGCAGGCATTTTCGCGAAGATGATGGCCTTCAATTCGCCATCTGACAGATGTTCCCCAGCACTCTCAGCCTCATTCACCAGGTTTTCAAAGCGGAGTCGCTTGTTCTGAGCCTCGTGGAGAATGAGTTTGGGAATGTTCGGGAAAGAGGTGAGGAGGGTTCGGTAATGGTCTTCAGGCAACCTACTTCCCAGTCCCTCAAGCAGAGAAAACAATTCACCTCAGGTGAGTGGGTTAGAGGAGTCAGCCCTATCAGTGTAGGATTTATTCCACGTGTCACGAATGGGACCCTCTAAACACTCGAGGAGAGCATCAAGCTTCTCGTCGTCTCGAAGCTTGTTCTTCCCAACCCACAGAGAAAATTCTCTTTTAAAAACAGCCCAACGGCGAGGGTTGCCATTGTATTTTGGTTGTTTTGCAATGGCTCTCAGTTTAGCCCTCACAGTGTTAATGATGTCCTCAATGCCGCCACCACCCGTCAGGATGGGATTGACCTGGGCAGCACCTGAGACGCCGGCAGCGCCCAGAAGACTCTGGGCGAGGAAGACCTGAGCCGCGATCATGGGATCAGCAGATTCTTTCTCGGCCAAAACTTCTGTTTTCTTTTTGGTCCTCGCTTCTGAAACACGCTGAGGATTTCTACTCTCAAAAACTCTTTCTTCTAATTTTTCACGTTTTTTCTTTGATTCTTCCGCTCTGGAATCTGTGGTGGGCGCGAGTGAAAAAACTTCAGTCCCTTCATCGGCTACCAAACAGGTAGATCCGACTGGCGGATCTGGCAAATGAGAGGAGGGGTGAGCGAAAGATCTTCCCATCGAAAAAAGGTGGAAGAGTTTTTCCTGATTAAATATAATCGCCTGATTCTCAGCAGCGAGGGTGGCGATTTCTTTCCTACACGAGCAGTGGTGGGCACAGGACACATGAGAGGCGGTTTCAGACCGCGATCCAACTGATTCTGGCCTCCTTACCACGTCTTCTTGCTCGTTCAGCCAACTCTCGATGGTGTTCGCGGCAGGCAGTTCTTGAGATTCCTCCTGCGCCACCTTGAGAAAGGCTTGCTCCAACGCCAACTCCAGCGACACCACATGGACCTCCATCGTCTTGGCGGTGGACTTGACTGGCGGCGGCGGATGTTCTCGGTGAAACCTGCAGTAGCAATGGTGAATTTGCAGGCACCATTGGTCATACAAATCCAGTTGCTGTAGGCTCCCATTTTCTGGAATTTCATCCTCCAGCGTTCCTGGGACTCCTGGATTTGAGTGTCCAGCTTGGCGGAGACGGCCTGCTCGATGGCGTTCTGGAGCAGCAGGTCAATTTCCGCAGGCTTAGGTGTCATTCTGGCGGGCATCTCTCCTGATCCACTTGCGATCGGCGGATCTGGATGCACATGCATGATTTCCTTGGATGGGCGACGAATGTCCTCCTCCTGACTCGATGAGTCTGCACCCAAGGAGCCGTACACTCCGCTGGGGGCAGCGCCCGGTCAAGGACCGCTTGGCGGCCCGGATTCTCGACTGGGATCGGGGACTGAGCTGGGGTCCGGAATGGGTATGTATCTGGGGCAGTCAGGATTCTTGCAAGGAATCCCTAACTCTTCGGAGAATGTTGCAACTATGCAACATTCTACGCCGTCCTCTTGGCCATCTGGATCATCTAGATCGCAGATGCTCTCGTCATCACTGTCCGGTGGGTCGGACTCGTACTTCATGCCTACAGCGCTATAGCTAGCCTCGAGGCTGAAGGCTCCTCTGCTACCATTTAAGCTATTCCCTTTGAGGATGTTCTGCAGAGTCTGGCCGGAGGGCTCAGGGCCGGCATGGGGAAAGGGAACAGAGGGCAGGTATCCCTTCTGTGCGTCGGGGCGATATGGAGGGATCGGTGCTGGGGCCTTGCCCTTGGGGTCCATGTGTTACAAGCACGACAGTGAAGACAATGAAGATGAAGATACGAACTTGCAAAAAATCCCAGTCTACAAGAAAATGTAGGCGGATAATATGATACATATAATTCCGGAATATTCTTCCTGTATAATTTATAAAAAATCCGATTGTGAAAAAATATTTGGCTGAGTTGATTTGCGCACGCGCGCCGGCGATCCCACTGAATCATCCGAACGCGACCATCTCAGCCGCAACGGACACCAGAATTGAATCCGGCGTGTCCAGAATATACAGGAACTGTTCGGGTAAAAATTTGGGAATGCTCCCATATGTAAATCTCCGTAAATGTGCTGAATCTGGCTGAAAGAGGGTGCATTGACCTGAATTGACCTCAGATCTGCGCGGATGGAGGGTAGCCGCACTTACAGGGAGATCTGTTTGGCTTCCGTCATGCCCTGCACCCCCCAGTCCCCCCTGTGGGGCCTGATCCCCGTTTATGGGGACACATACTCCTTTTGTGCTAACCCCCATCATCCCTTTGTGTAGGCTACCAAAGGCCCACACTATGAGATTCGATAGCGCATATCATTAGCCTTCATCCCCCCTTAACCTTTCCTTTCATGGTACTTTTGACATGAGCCTGCAGTAGGGATATCAGGGAACTCGGCGTGTTTTTCCGCCGCTTTGGTATCAGTCATTAGGAAATCCATTGCCCTGTTGATAGCTAGGCGAATTTGCCTTATATTCGCATAGGTACAGAAGTTAGATATTGGCAGCGGCCTGGTGGTGAACCGGCGTCACGCCAATTCGCGGGAGAACTGCCAGTTGGGATCTGGCGACCCAAATCGCGAGACCATGAACTGGCCTTTACGGAAACCCATCCTGTTGACCTGAATCAATTCTGACTGCACGGTTGTCATAGTCAATACTTAGTTTATGATAGGGAATTAAAAGTTCAGGTTCCGGTGCCACTATTTTCAAAAACCCCTTAACGTCATGGTGCCCAGCCATTTAAAGTATAGGGATAGCTCAGGCATCGTTGCCGGCACCTTACGGTGCCTTTTTCTTTTACCCCCCATTGTTCGATCAGGCATGGCATGCATATCTTATGCATTTCATGTGCTCACTTCTGCCTAACCGTAAATTGATATTTTCCATCCATTCTCTTGAGGAGAGATGCAATGGAATGGCATGACTCTCCTCTACAAGGGTATGTTAGTTGTTTGTGTGAGTTGCAAGCCAGTTTGGAGATATGCCTCAATTATTAGGATTGAATTGAGTTTTGATTGTGGTGAAGAGACCAAGGTGAATCTCAAGCTCAAGTTGATTTCATTGATTCCATGGTGAACCCAACATTGGTATACATTTTGGTTTGCCTTCCCTTCCCTTTGCAACGTCGAGATATGGTCGTGGTGGGTCACCACACTCCATGCTGGGACCCACCTTCATGCATAAATAGTGCATGTTTGTTGTGTTCATCTTGCCACTTTTTCGAGTCAGTGTGTCGCGTCCTTGTCGAGTTTTCTCGTAAATTGTCTTCGACGTTGTTTGGACAAATCTTTAGTTTTATAATCACCTTGATTCAAGTTCATTTGAGCCATTGGCGGTTTTCGGTGTCATTTTTACTTTCGAGATTTCGGGCACTTTGTTTTCATGTGGTCAAAGTTTGCCACTATATCTCCAAGATATAGTGGCGATCAAAAATAAGTAAGAGCTCATTTTGTTCGTACTTGGTGAGTACAAACAATATATGTTCAAGGTTTGGTTGCGTTTCGACGCTTTTGACATCTTTTAGTTCGAAGGTTTCAACTTTTTTGAGCTCATTTTGGCATATTCATTTTATGCCAAAAATCACTCATTTTTGGCCTCTCACGGGCCTACTTTTTCAGCTTGGATCTCCAAGGTCGCGTCGAGTTCGAGTCCAAGTTGTATTTGTGCGTGTTGTGGCGTGTGTCTACTTTTGACAATGCACTTTGTTCGGCCGTGAATGATTGTACATAGGGCCACACATGAATTTTAGTAATCGTGTCTTGAATTTCCCATTTTGCATGTGTTCACTTGTGGTGACCATGCCCTACGTGCTCATTTGGATCAGGTACCCTTGAAGTACCCAAGTGAAACCGTGGTTCAACCGAGTTCAACCGCGCACTTTCATTACGGCTTCCCCACGGTTGAACCCCTATCGTGCTACAGCAACAAATTGCTAAGTAGCAACCTGAAAACTGCTATTTTTCAGCCCTGCAAGAGATGCCACACCCCCTAAAAAGAATGTTTTTGAAAACCTTCTTACCTCATTGGTGCAAAACACTGGAGACCTATTTCTCTTGGATCATATTTCACGGCGGTGGTGGTGTAGGTGCCAGTGGCGGCGGCTGTATTGGTGAAACCGCACGGCTTCACCATCAAACTTTCGTTAGGCGTGGTGACATACACCCCTGCGCCTTGTTTGGATTTCCTTTAGGACTTTGGACCCTTTTTAGTGAACAACAATTACATGCAAGCCTACACTTGATTGTCAGAAGCTTGTTTCCTCATGGATTGCACTAAAATGTAACCGGCTTTCGAGTTGGTTCAACCGCTGGACAGGCGCGCGGTTGCACCGGCTTCACCGGTTCAACCGCTGTTGCAGGAAGCGCTACACAAAAAACACATCTTCACCTTGGGAAGCCAAACATGACCAGTTCATTCTGCATCGCCACAGGCAGACGTCCCCATGCAATGCCCGTGTACGGTACGAGCACAATGCGCTGTCCAGACCAAGCCAGAGGCATGTGGGGCCTAAGAGCGTTAAACATGACCCCGTATCGAGGATCCACAATGTGTCCCCATAATAAATCACGCCCCCAGCGTATCCATGCCGGACGAGAAGGCCCATTTGCACAAAGTAGGGCACTGGTAAACAGTTCCCCCCCCACAAAATCACCCAGGGCTATTTCCCCCGTAAGGGGACTGTCATCCTTTGGATGCGTATGTAGAAGCATGGGATGACCGCCCACCCCATGGACCACTGCGAGCGCAGTGTAAGTTAGATGGGGGAGTACACTTCGGATGTGTGCGTTCACGCGCCAGACCAGGTCCGGATCTCTCCTCGTTTGCACTGCAACTTGCACACGGTGATGCCCCTGCACCATTACGGCCCCCCACAACTGCCTACGGTACCGTGCTCCATGTCGCTCCCGCCACTGCCACCCCCTCATTCCCTTGAGGCACGTGAAAAGTCAGTCGTTTGGGAGTGGCTCTTCCTTCACGTGAGGCACTGGTGCACCAACCTCTGGGGCTGCCTCTTCGTTATCTTCCTGCTTACATGCAGGCATTTCCTCGTCCTTCGGCGCTCCACCAACCTCCTCAATCTCCTCTTGACCAACCGGGGCTGCAGGCGAGTCCTCCCCACTGTCCTTGTGCTCCTGCACCCCTGGACCAGCAGACTCCAACTTTTCCTCTTTGACCACCTGTTCTTCACTCTCCATTGGCTCTGGCACCTCCGGCAGACTAGGCACAGGAATGTGCTTCTCAGTGTCCTTTGGCTCTGGAATCACGGGCGGCGTCGGCACAGGAACCCCATTGTCACTGTCCTTTTCCGCTTCAGCTTCCGGCGCGGGAGTGACCTCCTTCTCCTCGAGTGGACTGTACGAGGGGGAGTCCTCCATTGTCTTCTTGCCCTCCTCATTGATCGCTTCCTGTTTCTGGGCGCGGCGCTCTTTCAACGCCTCCTCTGCAGCGTGGGGGTTACTGAAGCTTGTGCTGTCCTTGACTGCAATAACTGGCCACGTTGTCCCAGCTGCATCGCCCTCCTCCTCCCACTGCGGGGGAAGGAAGACCAATTCTTCCCACTCTTTGGGCCGGGGGGTCCCCTTCGTGGCTTTCCCCGGGGTACCCACGGCCAGACGTGGTTTGCCACCAGAACCGTCCACAATGACCCATCGAATCGGCGTGTTGGCCGCCCATCCGAACCGCTGTCGCAGCTGTTTGCGCGTGTCCTCAACCGCCAGTCGTTGTTGTTGGGCTTGATCCAGGCTCTGCAAAAAGGAAAAAATAGTGAAACCGTGGTTCAGGCGGTTCAAGCGTGCGGTTGAACTACACTTCAGCTGTTCAACTGTGCACGCCTCCAGAGCTGATGCATGCGCCGATTCTGCCCTGATCGCTTTCTCCTCGTCCCCATCCTTCGATCCCGCAGCCAACTCAGTTGCCAGGGCCTTCACATCCTGCACCGTGTTGCTGGGGAGCTTGCCGGAGTCACTCTCGGAACTGGGGGCCGGAACTACCTTCTTCTTCTTCTTCTTCTTTGGGATATGCTCTGCGGCTGGGACTCATTCGTGCTCTTCAAAAAGGGGATCTGACTCGTCCGTCTCACTGTTGTCCGGCGCGATTTTCCGCTTTTTCGAGGAAGCACCGCTGCCAGTTTTGGCTTTCTTTTTCGGCTTCTTGTCGCCAGAGAATTGGGCCTTCGCGGGCGGTGCTTCAGCCTTTGCACTTGTCCGCTTCTCCTTCCGGAGCTCCTTCCGGGCAAACTGAAACAGGGACTTCGGAACCACTTTGCTGCCCGGGGTGCTCGTCTCTTCTGGTGGCGCTGGTGCTGGAAGACGTGGAGGCTTGGGGGCCTTTCCACTGCTCTCGGATGCTGCACCTGCTCCAAGTGGGCGGTCCCACACACTCTTGTAGAACTCCTCAAAGCTCTCTCCCACAGGACTAGGTTGGGGCGCGGTGGTGACGGCTGGACTGGACTCCAGGGGCGTTGTCCATGGAGATCCACTATCATTGAGTTTTTGGGCAAACGTTCGATCATTCGTGGTCTCCATGGTCCTTACTATTCATACATGGTCACCATAGGTCGTCGTTGAGTTGTGTCTTTACGGTAGGACCAATTTTCTTTGTGCCATTTTTGCCTATTTCTGCTTATAGTGAATTTCGTCATGAGCACATTGCCCAAATTTACTCAGTCCATGTGTTGATTTTTTGAACTCATATTTTCATGTACATGTTGAGTTCGAACCCAAGTGTTGATTCCAATGAGAGAACATGCTTTCCACCCTACGTGTATGCTTTTACTTGGTTATAACTCATCTTGGGCTTACCACCATTGCAATCTCTAAACCTTTTTGGAGATTTCAAATTTTGTGTGTTCACTTCATTAACTTGGCTCATTTGGGTCTTTGGGCCAAATCTCCTTGTTCCTTGACCTTAGACCTCCCCAATGTTTCTACTTTGGGTATTTCAACTTGTTTTGGTATGTTCTATTACTTACCCAATCCAAGTCTGCCAAGTGTATAGGATAGTGGTTTTACATTGTTCCAAAGATGTACATTATGGACCCTGAAACCACCCTGTCATGTAGTCACTTGGCGGGTAAACAGTAAAGAACCGATGAGAAACTGGACCTTGTGGTCTTTTCCTATGTTTCAATGGTGCTCTCTAGCTTGTATTGAGCATTTGTTGGAAGGTTAGTGGTACACAAATTCACTGTTTTGAATTTTCTCTGGAATTTTGGTGAAAGTTCCAAATTTCATGAGGTCACTTCTGGGCCATCCGAAGGTTAGGCCATCTTCTCGATTGTGGCCAATTTTTTATCCATGGCCTCTCATCAGTGTCTCTTTTCCATATTTGAGGAGTTAGGGTTATGGCGTACCCTTATAGGATCGGACCAAACCCATACGTCACCTCAATTGTGACTTCAAATCTGACTCAGGAATGCATGCATAAGCCCTTTTTTAGGTCCCCAAAAATGAGCTCAAAAAGTGGGTATTGAAGTTTGGTGCCTTGCTCCAACCTGAGGGAGAGGTAGGGCCAACCCTTTTAGGACAATCAACTCCTTCTCAAATCCTTTGTGCATGCACTTCTCTGGACCTTAGACAGACCCTATGTGGGAGTTGTTTGCATTCTTTTCTCCCTTGTTTTTCACTTAGGAGAATTTCACCAAAGTGCGCAGCCTACCAGACTTGTGACAGTGACACGGTATCAGGGAGACAGCCTCGGATATCCGGTCGGCATAATCTTTAATAATGTTTGACTGATGCCCTTTGGACATGCAAACATGTAATCCTTCAAATCCCCTTTGACTTGGCGGGAGAGTGTGTTCAAGTGGGTAACCTCTGACTTTTGGTTTTGCCTGTTTTTGTGCCCTGCTTCCCATGCTAGGTCTCAGAGCCCGTGGGGAGTTGGGTCCTGCCCCTCTACGTGTGTCAGGGGGAAGGGCTTAACTACCACCAACTACCCTTGTTTCCTTTTGGGATGTGGAATCCTGAGGTGGTATGGGCGTTTTACCACTTTACCCCCTTTTCCACAGAATTTCTGGGGCCTAAGTCTTATAGGCACCCAGGACCACCACCCCCCTACGGTGGTGTGGTCGGGCTATCTCCTGCCCCAAGGGGACTTGAGTTAGGATATTCGGGGAGGATGGAGAGTGGGCCTGAGCAATCACCAGTGTGCCTGAGCAAACACCAGTGTGCCTGAGCAATCACCAGTGTGTCTCAGCAATCACCAGTGAGCCTGAGCAATCACCAGTGTGCCTGAGCAATCACCAGTAGCCTGAGCAATCACCAGTGTGCTTGAGCAACTAGCAGTGTGCCTGAGCAACCAGCAGTGTGCCTGAGCAATCACCAGTGTGCCTGAGCAATCACGAGTGTGCCTGAGCAATCACCAGTGTGCCTGAGCAACCACCAGTGTGCCTGAGCAATCATCCGTGTGCCTGAGGAACCAGCAGTGTTTTTCATCTATCCTACAACTGCTTGAAATCTGCATAATTCTTTACTGGAAATCAGCTCAAATGCGAGTTAAAAATGTGCCCCAAAACTGTTTGGGAATGTGCCAAAAAAATGCCTACAAAATTGCTTAACAAGTCTTTGAAATGTGTGCCGATGTTTGTGCCGGCTGAACTGCTCTTTCTAAGTGAAATCAGCTTCCGTCTAGAGGTTTGGGTAACTAGGGTGCTCCCCGAAAGGTTCACAACTGCTTGAAATGTGTGCCGATGTTTGTGCCGGCTGAACCGCTCTTTATAAGTGAAATCAGCTTCCGTCTAAAGGTTTGGGTAACTAGGGTGCTCCCCAGGGTTGGTACAGTACGCCGTTCATGAACGCGTAATGTCCGCGAATGCGTACCGTCTTGTATCAATACCGCACACTACGTGCGATTAATGATGCGTCTGGGGCTACATATGCCGCCACATTGACTGCCCTTCAGCACCTGGCCTTTGCGCCGCCGCAGATGCACGCGTGCGCAGGCACAGACATGTCAGAACAGGACCGCAATTCGTGCAGAATAGCATTTTTTAGGCTTTTCACATGTTTGTATTATTAATTTTGGATTTATGCACATCGTATCTCTGTATTTTGCTTTTAGCTCAGGGGTGTCATGGGCGGCAAAGGCCATGGAACTTTTTGGCCATGCCGAGCTTGTCAGAAGTGGGAGAACTGATGAGTGAAGCTGCAGAACTACAAACAGGCGTGTGCGGTACCAATTTGCTGCTGCTGGTGCTTCCTGTGCTACCATGTGCCTTGTCCGTGAATTTTTGGAGCGAAACGTGACGAATTCTACCACGGTGAAATCCAGAAGACACGAAGACGTCAAAGGAGTGGGGGAAAAGAAGTTGGGAGACCCCTTCAAAACCGCGTCAGAAAAGTTCCACCGACGCCAAGCCCAAATGAAGCAACCCGTCGCCGAAGCTTGCAGCGATCAGCGTGATGACCACCCTACTGACGAGCTGCGTGTATGTTCGGGCCTCAGCCCCCCTCCCTGTGCAAGCGCAAGCCTCATGCTCCAGTGATGCGTCCACCAACGTGCAAGCCTCAGCAACGGGCATAGAATCAGGGCGAAGCAGCCCTGCGTGCACTGCGCGGGACTTCAAGGCGAAGCAGCACTGCGCGTAAAGTCAAGGCGAAGCAGCACTGCGCGTGAAGTCAAGGCGAAGCAGCACTGAGCATAGAATCAGAGCGAAGCAGCACTGCGCGCACGGCGCGTGAAGTCAAGGCGACGCGTGAAGTCAGGGAGATGCAGCACTGCCTTGGGCGACCTCCGCGCTGCGCCCAAGCGCCAAGGTAAATAAGCGTCGTCTGCCTCCAGTTGTATTCGCAAGTAGTCTTGTTTTCGGTGTGTGTCACGTGCGTGTGCCTGTCATTCACATGCAATGAGTAGATCTGTAAATTTGACTTTGGCCTCTGTGCCTCCATCAACCCTGAGGCGTGGCATGCATGTGTGTATTGATATTCTGATGTGTAGCCTTGCCTTTGTTTAGCTCTGTGGAATCCTGGGACCCCTCTTTCAAGGCCCACGCTTAGCGCGGGACCAGGAATAAGACAGTGTGCAGTAAAGTCAACGTTAAAGTATTCTTTGTGTCTCAGTTGCAGGGCAAGACAAGGTAGAGCTGAAAAGTCATTTGCACTGTGTTTTAAGAAACATTGTCTTTTTGGCTGAACTGCAGGCAGGGTAGTGCATAAAAGGGAAGCAAACAATTTAAGGTGTGAATCACTTGCAGGGTGTTTTGAGAAACATTTAAAAGCAGGTCTGTGGTAACAAATATTTGTTGAAATTTTCTGGTGTTTTTGGGACAAAAGTTTGGTTGTTGGAATCAGCTCAAATGTATCGTAAAACCAAGCATTCAGCGGACATTCAGTGGTGCCTGCTGGGTCTTCATTGGGGCTAGGGGATACCATACAGGACACCGGAGTACTGTATGGTATCGATACCGAACGGTACACGTACTGTATGGTACCAACCGGGGTGCTCCTCGAAAGGTTCACAACGCTTTGAAATGTGTGCCGATGTTTGTGCCGGCTGAACCGCTCTTTGTAAGTGAAATCAGCTTCCGTCTAGAGGTTTGGGTACTAGGGTGCTCCCCGAAAGGTTCACAACGCTTTGAAATGTGTGCCGATGTTTGTGCCGGCTGAACCGCTCTTTCTAAGTGAAATCAGCTTCCGTCTAGAGGTTTGGGTACTAGGGTGCTCCCCGAAAGGTTCACAACGCTTTGAAATGTGTGCCGATGTTTGTGCCGGCTGAACCGCTCTTTCTAAGTGAAATCAGCTTCCGTCTAGAGGTTTGGGTACTAGGGTGCTCCCCGAAAGGTTAAAAACGCATTGAGAATGGTATGGGTAAATAATGATTGCAATGGAACTTTGTTTCGTTGCTTAGATGTGCCTTGGTGTCGTGCATTCAACCAAACTACGTGATTTTGGCGCAAGAATCACTTATGCTTGGTTTTTGTAAGTGAAATTAGCTTCCGTCTAGAGGTTTGGGTACTAGGGTGCTCCCTGAAAGGTTAAAAACGCATTGAGAATGGTATGGGTAAATAATGATTGCAAGTTAGAGGGATAAAGGCATTGAGTAAAAACAGTGAAAAAGTTGTGAAAAAGAAGTGGAATCAGTGCAAGCCGTTTAAAGCGATGAAGTGCCAAGAGGTGCCATCCCGGTTATGCTAATGCGCAATTTGGCTGCGGGGAACACTTATACGATAGTAATTTATGTCCAAGGTGGCAAGTTAGAAGGAAGTGAAATCAGTGAAAAAAGTTCTGAAAAAGAAGTGGAATCAGTTTTGTGACGAAGGGTCAACTTAAGGATGACGGTGTATAGGGGTCCCTGTGGGTAACGGGGATCCATCAGATCGGAGCAGAAACTAGCTGACCTGCAGGGCGTTACTTTTTGTGTTTGTCAGCAGGATTGATCCATGTTGGGCTTGAGCCGTCGCAAGGGGTCTATGCCACTGTTGTACATAGGAATCAGTGCAATGGCCGATTCTGAGTGTCTATAGGGGTATGTCAGCCTATGATGGCCAGAGCCCCAGAAAATCTGCAGCTGTGCTGATGTGAAGCCTGAGCCTTTGCAATCGGCCTGTGTCCAGTTTCTTTCACTTCCTTTTCCAGGCTGTGGGTGGATAGAAATGCCCCTTAGGGTGGACTGCGACCGGGGCAGTTCGTTTCCTGATAGGTTACCAGTTTGAGCATCAGAACCTGCCCCCCCTTGAAGGTTAAGTGCCGCAGGCGCACACTCAGGTTGGTATGGGACCTGTACCTCATTTTTCAATGCCTCATTGGTGCCATGGACTGAGTGCCATGGACCTGCAGTTGTGAAGAGAAGACCAGGACGCCCTACCCCTTTGGGGACCCCCCCCCCCCCAGCGCATGTGCCAGCTATGGTGCCATGGGAGTGCCAGGTCACAGAGTGGAAGGGAGCCCCACCTCCTATCACCAGTGGGACAGTACTGTCACACTGAGCCGGGTGCTTCGTGGGTATCCACATGGCACTTCCCAGCCCGGAGGATGCACAGGATGTGGTCGATGATGGGAGTAGTGGGCTATGGGCGACCGGAGCGCATATCTGCGCAAGTGGGGCAACCAGAAACGAAGGGACTAGGTAAACCGTGAGCACCACGGCAAGGCACAGTGCCAAGGAGGGGTTGGAGTGGCGCGAAGCGCTAGAAACCGACGGAGAGGGGAGGGACCACACAAGGCGGGGGAAGGCCTTGACCAGTGCAGCCCCACCAATATCCTGAAGGACAGTGGGTGACTGACCCTGAAGAAGGCAGAGCATGGCGCGCCCAGCGAGGGCACCTGTTTTTCAGGGGTTTTTATGCCATTTTGTGGACCCCCCCGCAAGAACAGTACCCAGGCAGCGACCTACAAGTTGCGCCGAAGGAATACAGGTGGGTACGGCGGGATATACCCCGCATGAAGGCGTTGCCAGGGGGTTGGACCCTTCAGGGCACCAGCCCTTCATAAGGGAGGCGGTGTTGGGACCCCGGAGGGACGTTACCCTGAGGTATGGCTGGATCTGGGGTCTGGGATCATGAACCCTATGCCTTAGCCCTGCTGATTGGCTACAATATGCCCCGGCTGCCATGGACTGAGTGCCATGGACCTAGTGATTGGGCATGAGATGGCATGGATGAGAAGGTAAGGGGTGCTCTGTCGAGACCCCTGACTTTCAGGATGTCATGACATGCCAACCAACTCAAGACCTATGCTTCCCACTCCTTATTGGGTCTGAGTCAGGGATGCCCAGCTTGTCGTGGCTACCTCGACGGTTGAACGTCAATCCCACACACACACCTGTGAACACACAATCAGCAGGCAGGAACCGAATGGAGAGAACCCTACAGATTTGGCAATCACCCGCAGCGACCCACTTTGAAAGTGGTCCTGATGCCACGCCCATTTGTCCAGAAATGCTGAGCAGTTTGCTGCCATTGACTCCAGCAGGATTCACACCTGAAGAGGGCTTGAGCGAAGGACTGAATGAGGTCCAAAGACCGACTGGGACTAGCCCTGATAGCAGTAACCCAGAGTCCACATCCGATGAATGGGGCTATGCTAACAGCATATCAGTCCTGCTTGCCCCGTCCGGGAGTATAGCCACCCAGGCTGGGATTTGACAGAGTTCCAGAGGGTCGATTGAATAAGATATTCCCCTACTTCGGTGCCAGCAAAGGGCAACCCACAGCTGTGGACGCCCTATGCATTATGACGTCCCTCTTGGCTGGATTGTGGTGTCAGGGGAAGGCACCCCAGTCTGCACAACCAGAAAAGGCTGAAGTGCCAACGACCTGTGAGCCCTTCAGCTGCAGCGTACGGGTCCTGGCAGCTGTGACGGACTGTGACCGGACCAATGAGGCGATGGTTGATGACATCCCCCCCTTCTTTTTTCCATTCCCTAATTGGCATGAGCGTGGTGCCATGAACCTCAGTGTCATGGCCCTTAGGGACCCTCAGGAGGATGTCCTGCCGTCCAGCTTAGCCCCAACCGGGGCCTCTTAACAGACCACGGCGAAACGCCCCATCAGTCCGCTGGGACACCGCGGAATGTGTGAGTTGGTGAGTGGAGTGCCCATGAGGAGTGTGCTTGGCAGCAGGGGGTGAACAATGTCCTCCAGTCGGGGCCCACCAGATCCAGCAAGGTCTATTCTTCCCGGGCAGGCGGACAATCTACCTTATGGATGCACTCACTCATCGTCAAAGAGTGCCACCACAGCCTTGTGGTTACCCTGCAAGGGTCTGGAGGACCTGCACCCAGTGGGAACCCCAAGTCAACCTGACTAGAATCCCCGGTCTGGGGTAGTCTTCTTACAGCGCTGCCAAGTGCAGGCGGTATGTGGACGGCTGATGCCTACTGGCCTGCCTGAGCCAAGTGTGTCCTGCTTTCGGGTGTAGTAGTGATGTGTTGACTGTGATCTGAAGTGTGCTGCCATCTCTCTGTGGGCGCTGCCTACCCACAGTACCAGACCAAACCGCCCAGTTGCAAGTCTCTGGAGATCTGGGAACCAGACCGCCCAGTTGCAAGTCTCTGGGGCTCTGGGTAACGTGTAGGTCTTCTCTTTTCCCTTGTATGTGCATATGTATGTCCCAATCTTCTGTAGCCCCTGTCCTGCAAGCAGAGGTTGGTACACCCAGAGTAAATACATTAGATTCGGGCCACCTCGCTCTCCTGTCGCCATCCTGTCGCCTCCCTGTTGCCTCCCTGTCGCTGTTTTGGCACTTTTAGCCCCCTGTCGCTCCCCTGTCGCTTTCCTGTCGCTCTCCTGTCGCTCCCCTGTCGCTCCCCTGTCGCTCCCCTGTCGCTCCCCTGTCGCTTCCCTGTCGCTTTCCTGCCGCCCTCCGGTCGCTATCCTGTCGCTTCCTGTCGCTTCCTGTTGTTTCCTGTCGCCATGCTAATTTTTGCCTGGCGCCTTCCTGTCGCTCTCCTGTTGCTCTCCTGTCGTTCCCTCCTGTCGCTCTCCTGTCGCTATTTCCTGTTGCCTCCCTGTCGCCCTCCTGTCGCTTGCCTGTCGTCTTCCTGCCGCCTGCCTGTCGCCTCCCTGTCGCCTCCCTGTCGCCTCCCTGTCGCCCAATGTGGTAACCTGTCGCTCTCCTGTTGCTTGCCTGTTGCTTGCCTGTCGCTTGCCTGTCGTCTTCCTGCCGCCTCCCTGTCGCCTCCCTGTCGCCTCCCTGTCGCCTCCCTGTCGCCCAACGTGGTAACCTGTCGCTCTCCTGTCGCTAGGCTGTCGCTTGCCTGTCGCTTGCCTGTCGCCTTCCTGTCACCTCCCTGTTGCCTCCCTGTCGCCTCCCTGTCGCCCAATGTGTTACCCTATCGATGGAAAGCCACAAACACCTCAAACAGGCAGTTCGATAGTAACAAAAGTGTTCTTTGTTCATGCCAAATTGTCAGATCTCGCCTTAGCAAACCTCCCCAAAGGTGTGCAAAGCAATGATGCAGATTGCAGATGGATGGTCCAATCATTTGCATTGTTTGACAAGCATAAATTCCTAACACCCTTGGTGATCTACTATGCACATTTGCATGGCCGCTCAGCTGTAGGCTCGCAACCATTTTGCAAATCAAAGTGAATCTCACAATTATGTAGTACACACGCCGCCAAGAAAAAGTAGGTCAAGTCATTATATTCGTATGATCCACCTCGGCTCTTAACTCGATGAAAAAGGCCAAACTTCTTGATGTTAGAGAATGCACGTACTCGTCCAAGAATGCGAAGGAGTAGGGATGTGCCCAGGTCGCCGTGCACTTCCAACAAAATGGCATACCATTGGATTGCTCAAGCACTCTGGCATTGCATGACCAACACCCAGAGGGTTGGAAACTACCAACAGGGCCACCCCAAGCCCACGGCAACAAGTGGCACACCAATTTTTGGAGCAGTCAACCGGCACTCGCAAGTTGCACAACCTCCAAGGATTGGCCCACACTTTGTTGCGGTAGGCATTGGTGGTCAGGTTATTGCCATCCTCGTGGGCGTTCGGTGCCGCCAACTCCCTGTGTAGGAGGGTTGCAACCGTCCCTTCTCGGTTTCGTCGGGCCGTTGCCTCAATACCATTCAAAGGCCCAGGATGTGGTGACCTGGAGCTATGTGCCCGCACTTGCTGAGCCTCATCAAGGTCCTTGGCAGACATCTCGGCCACGTTCAAGAAATTGGACAAAAACTTGATGTTCCAAGCTGGGGTGTCGTACTTCGTGTACTTTTTCAACACCTCTTCCCATAGCTTCCTCACAGCAGCCAGCCAATGGGCCGCATTCATCCCGCAATACTTTGCGCAAACCTTCTTGCCGCGCTCCGTTTACAACCAGCTGCCGTGCTCGCTGTTCACAATGATTGAGCCGAAGGCAGTTTGTGTGCGCCATGGGGCTGCATTGTTGGCCAGAGCTGCCCATTGATGCAGGTGCTGAATGGTGCTGCGCTCTGCTGTGCGGGCGTTGTACACACACACACACACACACACACACACACACACACAAGTACCTTTTCTTTCTTGTTTCTTCTTCTTGCGGCCTTGTCTGAGATAACGGAGAGCATGTTCATAACAGAAACTATAAACAGAAAATGTGAAAAGAAGAGGACAAAAACGCAATCAGAAACAATTTTTGGATTAACTGAATGAAATGCTTGCATAAATAAAAGTTCTTGCTGTCGGGACGAGTTCTTGCTGTTGGGACCTGTTGGGGTCATTGCTGATCGGGAAAGTTTGCAATTGACACTTATCTTTATCATTTAGTTCTCAGTTTCAGGCGAAATCTACCTGCGGAATGAATCGATAAAAGATGAACATTCACGGAACGCTAAACATTTATCCATCTAACAATGATATGACATCTTCATAAGAATCCAAATAAATGTAAAACAATAGTTCTCATTTTCTTTACGTATATCCACCTGTATAAAAATCCATGTACTATGTTGTCCCACTTGTTGTCTTCCACAGGCCTGTCGCTCTCCTGTCGCACCCCTGTCGCCTTCCTGTCGCCTTCCTGTCGCCTTCCTGTCGCAACAAAACACCCTGCCGCTCACCTGTTGCTCCCCTGTCGCTCTCCTGTCGCTCTCTTGTTGCTTTCTCCTGTCGCTTCCCTGTCGCTTCCCTGTCGCCGCTAGCCCTGTTGCCCTCCTGTTGTCTTCCTGTCGCTTTCCTGTCACTTATCCTGTCGCTTTGTCTTGTTTCCTGTCGCTTCCCTGTCGTCTCCCTGTCGCCACCCTGTCGCCACCCTGTCGCCCTCCTGTTGCCCTCCTGTCGCACCTCCCCTGTCGCCTTCCTGTCGCCTGCCTGTCGCTTCCTGTTGCTTCCCTGCCGCTTTCCTGCCGCTGGCCTGTCGTCTTCCTGTCGCCACCATATCGCCTTCCTGTCGCCACCCTGTCGCCTTCCTGTTGCTCCCAGCCGCATTTCACCGTCGCCTGCCTCGCGTGGCCCGAATCTATTCACCAGGATGTATTTCAGGATCCAAGGGGAGCCGTTAAGCCAAAGTAGTCCATCAGACCATCAGGATCGGACTTGAGGCGGTGCGACCTCCATATCCTGGGTCCATACGCCTACACTAATCTCTCTTCCTCTAACACAGGAGATGGGCACTCAATCCATCTCCCACTGATACATAAATAGTCATCATTGCTGTCCGTATCGAGCTGACACGCCCAGGCCACCACGTTGGGCGGATAGGCCCCAGACTGGCAACATCACAGGGTAGTGTCCAGCCTATGTGTGCCTGAAATTGGCTCCCAACCTGCAGCAGTCCCCTTGTTTGGGGTCGCCAACACCTGAACACAACTAAAAGGGCAAATCAAAGAAGAAATAGGTTGTTTGACTGCAAACAGTGGGACCCGCTGGGTAGTGCAGTCACGTGCAGGCCCCCATATGCGGAGCACCCACCATATACGTGTACTTAGGCAGCACATTTAGTGTCGGAGTGGAGGCCAGACCCCAGTACAGTGCGTAGGCTGCAGCCACTGGGGCTGTGGACACGCCCGACACATGGGCTGTTAAGAGGACGTTTCTGGCCTTCTGGTGCAGCACCACCACGCAGAGGCCCTCAAGAGTCTGCTCTTCCTTGCAGCATTTCAATGTCACTGAGTCAGACCGGTCCAGAAGATCCACTGATGACCAAGTCGGGTCAGTTCTTGTACAATCCCATGGCTGTGTAACCAGGGATAGGGTCACGAGGGGAAATGGCCATCTGAACCGAGGTATCGGCCAGAAACCTGGCAGCTGCAGGGGGTTGACAGTGCACCAGTCTGAGGTGCATAAAAAGTCGCAGCAACTTCCTGAGATAGTCCACAGAGCCGCCATGGCTAAGGGGGCACCTCAAAGCTTCCCCCTAATGTAAGCTCTTGTGGAGGCTGTGGCTGTAAACGGCACTGCTTGTGGTATTAGTACAGGACCTTTTGGTGTCCCTGAGTGAAACTGAAGTAAGGTATGCTGCGTAGTCTGACTGAAACATGCATGCTGCAAGTAGTCTGACTGAATCCAGGCACTGCAGGCGCTGGGATAGCCTCTGCAGTACCTCTATCCTGAATCCTGACTGATCCTGGATGATAAGTAGCAATCTGTACATTGTTCCTCTCTGCATTGCTGGGGTTGATGGGATCTAACACCCAATGAAGGTATGGGTCCCAGCCCACTGAATGGACTGTCATCTGTTTCCATTTTTTGACCCACTGTTGGCACGTGGGCCCTTCCTTCATGGAAGTGGGCAGCCATTCTTTTGATAGACCATTCAGTCTTCAATCTGGATAGGTGCTGGACGGAGGATAATGATGGCATGCCTGAACCATTTCCTCCTGTCATAGCATACCTTGAGTTTTAACTGATTGACTTTCTGTGTTGCTTGTTTTTCATTTGAATGTGTAGAACCGCATTAGGTTGTTGTGCTGACCTGATGGTTCAGCCCAACAGAAGCACTGATGGGCAGAGGGAGGCCACACGGCTAAGATTGTTTTTCCGTGTCAGTTTTGGCCAGCACGATTCCTGGGCTGGGGAGGGGAGTGTAAAACAATTTGAGCCGTAGGTGAAGTTTTACACCCACCCATCCAATCCCTGTTTTTTCCTGGTTCTGTGTCACAATGTCACCATCTTTGTTTTTTCCGCTTCAACGCTGTCGTTGAGCTAGGGAGGGGAGTGTTTGGTTTCCGTCATGCCCTGCGCCCCCCGGTCCCCCCTGTGGGGCCTGATCCCCGTTTATGGGGACACATACTCCTTTTGTGCTAACCCCCATCATCCCTTTGTGTAGGCTATCAAAGGCCGACACTATGGGAATTGATAGGGGATATCATTAGCCTTCATCCCCCCTTAACCGTTCCTTTCATGGTACTTGTGACATGAGCCTGCAGTAGGGATATCAGGGAACTGGGCGTGTTTTTCCGCCGCTTTGGTATCAGTCATTAGGGAATCCATTGCCCTGTTGATACCTATGCAAATTTGCCTTCTATTTGCATAGGTACAGAAGTTAGATATTGGCAGCGGCCTGGTGGTGAACCGGCGTCACGCCAATTCGCGGGAGAACTGCCAGTTGGGATCTGGCGACCCAAATCGCGAGACCATGAACTGGCCTTTACGGAAAGTCCATCCTGTTGACCTGAATCAATTCTGACTGCACGGTTGTAATAGTCAATACTTGGTTTATGATAGGGAATGAAAAGTTCAGGTTCCGGTGCCACTATTTTCAAAAACCCCTTAACGTCATGGTGCCCAGCCATTTCAAGTATAGGGATAGCTCAGGCATCGTTGCCGGCACCTTACGGTGCCTTTTTCTTTTACCCCCCATTGTTAGATTAGGCATGGCATGCATATCTTATGCATTTCATGTGCTCACTCCTGCCTAACCTAAATTGATATTTTCCATCCATTCTCTTGAGGAGAGATGCAATGGAATGGCATGACTCTCCTCCACAAGGGTATGTTAGTTGTTTGTGTGAGTTGCAAGGCAGTTTGGAGATATGCCTTAACTATTAGGATTGAATTGAGTTTTGGTTGTGGTGAAGAGACCATGGTGAATCTCAAGCTCAAGTTGATTTCATTGATTGCAGGGTGAACCCAACATTGGTATACCTTTTGATTTGCCTTCCCCTCCCTTTGCAACGTCCAGATATGGTCGTGGTGGGTCACCACACAGTAAGAAGAATTGCTTTTCATTGGGGGTCGCCTTCTTGTCAGTGTACTGTGTTTACTGAGTGAATGTGCTGTGTATCATTTGCTGAAATGCGTGTCTACTGTCGCTGCGGCTGTCGCCGCGCTCTGTCGCTATCTGGATAATACAGTCTTCATCTCTGATTTTATTCATGACCAGATGGTGTTTAGATTAGATTGGGAATGGCGAATGCGCTTCTGAATATTATGGGTTTGATCTGAAAAATCTTTTGTATGTGTAGCATACTCAATACAAGACTCGCAAGATGGACACATGCTCCCCTTGTGTGTTGCGTGTGTGGTAGTGTATTGCGTGGGTATCATGCTTGCCCATGACCCTTACCTTATCCACATCCTGTATTCCTCTGTTCACAGCGCCATGGGTTAGTGGTGCAAAGGGATAGGATTAGGGACTAGGTATTAGGATGTAGTATGTCGAGCTAAGGCTTAGTTGAGTGTACGTTTGAGGTAGATCCCAACGAAGACTCGTTGATATTGCATACTTGGCATGGCAAGTCGCGCGCGCTGATCCTCAACGCCAGAATGAAAAAAAAAGATAAGAAAAACACGACAAAAGAATTTTCTAAATAGCTGAAAATAAAGCTAATTAGCCTACAAAACGGCTAGGACAAAAAGTGCGCGGCGAAACGCGTTAAAACACGACGTTGAAAATTTTGTACCCAAATGGACAAATAAATAGCGCCGCAAGCGCCGTAACATCAATAGGAGCATAACCGTGTGCCCGTCGTCGCCTAATTCACCGTCTACGCAAAGAAAACAGCGTCGCGAGCAACACGTAAAACTCGAAAAAAATTTTCGTAACACGCCATGCCCCTGCCCTCGCTCCTGCACGCCCTCTTTTATTCACCATGTACCTTCCCCTCCCGCCCGTGCCCCACCCTCGACGCTTTTGCCTCCTTTTTGCTGCAGGTGGTCCGTACGTGGCGTCAAGGACAAGAACACCGAAGCCACCAAGGCGAAACCATCCCGGACACCGCCACCAACGCGGGGTGGCAGGTAAAGCAGTGAAGCAGACATGGTCTTGCTGCCTGCAAGTGTGCGAGTGTGCGTGCGTTGGGTAGGGTATAATTTAATTTATTTTCAAAATGTTTTTTAATTAAAAACCAATTTTGCAGCGGTTCGATAAGTAGGAGAAACCAAACAAACAAGGCAGCAGGACATGACACCACACCACCACACGGCAGCACAGCACCACGGGGCACAGCACAGGGGAGCAGGGCACCAAGGGAGAGCAGTGAAGCACAGCAACACCGCACAGGGCGGAGAGGGCGGGAACGCACAGCACAACACCCCAGGACGCACACGGCACAAAGCACAACACAAGGCGGCAACACACCACAGCAAAGCACACACAGCGCGACGAGACAAGACAAAACACAGCGCCGAAGACACAGGACCACAGGACGACGGACAGCGCCCCAAGACAAGACACAGCGTGCGACAGCACCAAGCAGAGCAAAACGAAACAACACAGCGCACAACAACGCAATGCCAGGCGGCACAACACGCAGCAAAGCGGCGCAGCACAGCACCCAGGGACACACCACAGCACACCACCGAAACACGACACAAGGACCCACCAGGACCCAACAGGAGACAACAGAGGACAGCCAGGCCCAACAGCAAACACGCAAACACAATAGACAACAACACAAAACACCAGCCAGCGCCGCAGGGGCAAGAGAGCAACGCACAGAGAGCAACGCCGCAGGCACACCGGCACCGCACCGCACAAGCAGAGCACAGAAACCGAAACAGCCCGGAGCACCACGGAAAGGCAAGGGACCACGAAAAAAAAACCAGCAGAGAACGCAGCAACGCACGACAGCAAAGCACAACAAAAACAGCACAACAAGACCCACCACAACACGGCGCAAGAACCCAACCAGACACAAGCACGCCACACAACACCAGGCACAGCACAAAACACACCACAGACCGCAGCACCACACGACACGACGCCGCACGAGGCAAAACACGGGACACCACAACCAGCCGTGCGGAGAACAAACAACACACAGCGCCAAGGCCCAAGGCACCCGGGGCTGAAAACCAGAAAATGCCTGAGACGACCCGGGCGCACAACGAAAAAAAAAAGCCGAGCACCGAGAGGCAGCGACGAAAACCGCGAGACACAAAAGGGGGGGCTGGGGGGGCAGCAAACACCAGGTAGCAGCCCAGGGCCAGGCGGGAAACAGAAAAGAGGCGAGAGCGCACAGCGAGCCAAGAAGCGGGAGGCCAACAAAACAAACAACACACAGCGCAAAGGCCCAGGGCACCCAGGGCCGGGAACCAGCGAAAGCCAGAGACAACGGGGGCACACAAAAAAAAAACCGAGCACCGAGTGGCAGCGACGAAAACCGCGAGACACAAAGGGGGGGGGGGGGGCAGCAACCACCAGGATGGAGCCCACGGCCAGGCAAGAAACACAAAAGAGGCGAGAGCGCAGAGCGAGCCGAGAAGCGGGAGGCCACCAAAGCAAACAGCACACAGTGCCAAGGCCCAGGGCACCCGGGGGGAAACCAGAGAAAGCCAGAGAAAGCGGGGGCAGAGACAACGGGGGCGCGGAACGAAAGAGCGAAAGAAAACAAAGAACGGGGCACCGAGCGACAAAAACTGCACGACAGAAAGGCAGGGGGGGGCAGCAACCACCAGAGAGCAGCCACCGGCGAGGCGGGACACACAAACGAGGCGAGAGCGCACCGAGAGCAGAGAAGCGGGAGGCCAATAAAACAAACAACCCACAGCGCCAACGCCCAGGGCACCCGGGGCTGGAAACCAGAGAAAGCCAGAGACAGCGGGGACAGAGACAACGGGGGCGCGGAACGAAAGAGCGAAAAAAAACAAAGAACGGGGCACCGAGCGACGAAAAGTGCGCGACAGAAAGGGAGGGGGGGGGCAGCAACCACCAGAGAGCAGCCACCGGCGAGGTGGGACACACAAAGGAGGCGAGAGCGCACGGGGAGCAGAGAAGCGGGAGGCCAACAAAACAAACAACCCACAGCGCCAAGGCCCAGGGCACCCGGGGCCGCAAACCAGTGAAAGCCAGAGACAACGGGGGCACACAACGAACCAAAAAAAAAAAAACCGAGCACCGAGAGGCAGCGACGAAAACCTTGAGACACGAAAGGGGGGAGGGGGGGCAGCAACCAACAGGGAGCAGCCAACGGCCGGCTGGGAAACACAAACGAGGCGAGAGAGCACGGAGAGCCGAGAAGCGGGAGGCCAACAAACCAAGCAGCACACAGCGCCAAGGCCCAGGGCACCCGGGGTCGGAAACCAGAGAAAGCCAGAGACAAAGGGGGCGCACACAAAGAAAAAACACCACAGGCCGGGGGGGGGGGGAGGAAAGAAAAACAAATGCCAAGGCCCAAGGCACCCGGGGCCGAACACCAAAGAAAGCAAGAGACAAAGGGGGCGCGCGGCCAAAAAAAAAAAACAACTTACGAAAAGAAAAAAAAAAAGGGGGGGGGGGAGGGGAAACAAGGGGAGGGCAAACAAAGGACCAAGAAAGTGGCAACCTAAGCCCGAAGGGGGCCAAGCAAGGCAGAAAGACAGAGCGGCCAGAGGAAAAGGGGAGGCGCACCAAAACCCGCCCGGGAGGCCGGCTTGCCCGACCCGGCCAGGAAGGACGAGCACACGCACACACGCACGGGACCCGGGCGTGGCGTCCTCCGACTCGGAAGGGAAGGTGTCGGCGTCCACACGAAACAGCCCCGGTGCACCGGCAGAGTCCCCCGTCGAAATAGGAACGGTACGGGAAACCGGACGCGCCCGTGACCGGGTCCAAACACGCCAACCACTGCAGCGCACGCAGCCCAAGATCGACGCCGGAGGGACCCGCCAAGGACAACCTCATCGCGGGGCCCTGAATGGGTACGACGCGGAGCAAGACCAGCGCCCCTGCTCCAGCGGGGCCCAGCGGCAGGCACAATGAGCCCGGTTCTTGGCCGGCCTCCGCTTGCCCCGCACAGCCGCCCAGTAAATCCGGGGGCTAAAGCCCCCCGGATTGGAAAAGGCACCACGGCGTCGGGAAAACCAACCGGAGCACCGAGAGCGACCGGACCGGACGAGGCGCGGCGCACCACGCGGGGCCACGAGGCACGCCAGAGAGGCACGCCGCCGGCCACAACCTTGGCACACGATCAGCTGCCAGGCAACAACGTCCGCCAGGTGCCGCAAACCCGGACAGTGCGCGCCACCACCAGAAAAAAAACGGCCAAGTGATACCGCAGGGGAGACGAGGCAAAGCAGCGCCAGAGAGACCGGATGCCCCGGACTGGATCGTCTGGGGCGGGCCAAGCAACAGGAACCGCCGCCCCCCGGACTGGAGCATCCAGGGACCAGTGGCGGTGGACGCCCCCCGGACGGGAACAACCGGAGCGAGACAAGCAGCAGGCGCCAGGGGGAGCCACAGAAGCGGCAACGAGGACAAGGCTGAGGAGATGCAGCTAAGCAGACTGGAGGACCAGGCCGGGGAGAAGCGGAGGAAACAAGATGAGGAGAAGGCCAAGGTGACGCAGCGATGCAGACAAGGGGAAGAGGACGGGGGGATGAGGTGGAGCAGCCAAGGAGACGAGGCCGAGGACAAGCAGCGGAGCAGCGACGAGGAGGAGCCCGAGGAGATGCAGAGTAGGGGCGACGAAGATGAGGTCGCGCACACGCAGCCAAGAGCAGACGAAGACAAGTAGTGCCCAGGACAGGATCATCCGGGGCAAAACAAGAAGGAGCGGCCGAAGTGAAACGACCACAAAAAGCGGAGGAAGGAGTCCGGATGCCCCGGACTGGAACATCTGGGGCAGAACAAGCAGCAGGGGCCGCCACCCCCCGTACTGGAACATCTAACATCTGAGGACGAGCAGCGGCAAGACGCCCTGCACGGGCGCATACGGGACTTAAAAAGGAGCAGGGGCAGCTGCCCCCCGGACTGGATCATCTGAGGACAAGCGGCGGCCAATCGCCACGGACGGGAACGTCGGACACAGAGAGCAAGAGAAGCGGCCACGAGGGCGAGGCAGTGGAGATGCAGCGAAGCAGAGTGGAGGACGAGGCCGAGCAGAAGCAGAGAAACCAAGATGAGGACAAGGCCCAGGAGATGCAGCGATGCACACAGGTGGACGAGGACGCGGGGATGAGGTGGAGCAGCCAAGGGGACGATGCCGAGGAGAAGCGGAGGAGCAGCAAAGAGGAGGAGCCCGAGGAGATGCAGTGAGGAAGAGACCAGGACGAGGCCGAGGACTAGAAGCCAAGAGCAGACGAAGACATTAAGTACCCAAGACTGGATCATACGGGGAAAAACAAGAAGGAGCGGCCGAAACAAAGCGACAACAAAATGCGGAGGAAGGAGTCCCGACGCCCCGGACTGGAACATCCCGGGCGGAACAAGCGGCAGGGGCCGCCGCCCCCCAAGCTCGGGCATCCGGGGACAAGTGGCTGCCAGACGCCCCGGACGGGCGCATCCGGGACGGAACAAGGAGCACGGGCACCCGTCGGACTGGATCATCCTGGGACAAGCGGCGGCCGAACGCCACGGACTGCATCATCCGGGTTGGATCAAGCAGCATGAGCCGCCGCAGACCCAGACTGAATCATCCAGGGACAAAGGGCGGCCAGACGCCCCGGACTGGAACATCCGGGGTGGTACAGGCAGCAGGAGCCACCGCACCCACGACACGAAAGTCGAGGGACACGTGGTGCACAGACGCCCCGGACTGGAGCATCTGGGGCAGAACAAGAAGGAGCGGCGACAACCACCGGGGCCGGGGAAAGATGGTATGCCACCCCGAGCAGGAATGCCCGGGGTGGATCAACCAGAAGGGGTCCCCACCCCCCGGGCTGGAGCGTCCAGGGGAAAGTGGCGGCCAGAGGCGAAAGAAACAGCAGGCCGAGACCAAGGTGGTGCAGCAAAGGAGACAAGACCGGAAACAACGCAAAGGACAAGGCCGAGGAAATGCAGGGAGGCAGCGAAGTGGACGAGGGCGAGGAGACGCAGGGCAGCAAAGATGAGGACGGGGCCGTGGTGCGGCAGCAAAACATACCTATAGATGAGGCGGGGGTGATGCAGAGAAGCAGCCGTGAGGATAAGGCCGGGGTACAGCGAAGAAGCCCAGATCAGAACGAGGCCGCGGAGAGGTAGTGCAACCATGGGGAGGATAAGGCCGTGGTGATGCAGTGAGGTAAACAAGAGGCCCAGGCGGAGGTGAAGGGGAGCAGCAGCCACGAGGACGAGGCCATGAAGAGGCAGTGCGGCAGCCAAGAGGAGGAGCCCGTGGTGATGCAGTGATGCGAAGACCCGAACGAGGCCGTGGTAATGCAGCGAAGCAAAGACGAGGCCAAGAAGTGCCCAGGACTGGATCATCCGGGGCAAAACAAGAAGGAATGGCCGAAGCACGACGCGAGCATTAACCGGTGCAATAAGACCAGATGCCCCGGACAGGATCATCCAGAGCGGACCAAGCAGCAGTAGCCGCCGTCCCCCGGACTGGATCATCCAGGGACAAGTGGCGGCCTGGCGCCCCGGACTGAATAATCCGGGGCTGGCAGCCTGTCCGCACAAGAGCTGGGCTGTACAAGCCGCGCTGAGGCGGGCCCTTGACCGGGTATAGCAGGCCAGACGTGAGTGCTGGTAGCTACGCCTCTCCGCACCCCCAACATGCATGAGACTCTCGTACCGCAGGTGGGACAAGAAGGGTGAAGAGGTGCACACAAAGCCGCCCAGCCAGCTAAACCAAGGGCGGAGGCAGACACACAACAAAGAGGGCATCAACATGGACACCACGACGCAGGCGGGGCACAACAGCGGAGCACTCCATCCATCCAAGCCCTAGCAGGGGTACGTGTGGTGGCGTCCCTGCTAGGCCACAGCCGCAAACCAAAGAAAAAAAAAACCCGCGCAGTGTTCTTGTGCCCAAACACAGGTGGAACACATGGGTTGCCCATCCAGCATGACCCAGGGCGCAGATCACACACAAAGCAGCACGCCCGAGCCAGGTTTGGGGGGAACAGCAGAAAGAAGGACCCTCGGCCATGAGTGGCGAGGGACAAACGTCAGAAAGGCAATGTGCCATAGGAGGTATGCAAGACGACGTCAAGGACGGCAAGACAGCAGGCGGTGCAAGCATACCAAACACAGAACACAACCCCCCTCCCAGCCCTAGTGGGGGTACGTGTAGTGGCGTCCCTGCTAGGCCACAGCCGCCTGGACCCGCTGTGCTCTCGTGCCTAATCATAGGTGGGGCAAAGGTGCCATGACATGGGAAAAGTGGCCAGACGACCCGGACAGGAACGTGCGGAGGAGAACGCGCCGAGTGCGCGGAAGAAGGGGAGTGGATAGGAGCGACCCGTGCAAGGAGCACGAAACGGTCCCCGGATGGATGAGGATCCTGTGGGCCCGCGCCACGAGGTTGCTGGCGGCCCGCTGGGGTATAAACACAGATTGAGGGATGGGAAGGGGGCACGGGGCTAGGAAAGGGGTGTGGCACAGGCCACACAACGGCCCCATGGGATCGGAAAACCACGGGACGCGGGGACTGGGCTGGTGACGGGAAGTGGCGAAGGGGAACGGGACATGGGATGGGAAGGGAGGCCGATAGCGCCAAGCAACAGCCCCGTGGGATTGGGAAACCAGTTGCCATGGAGTGGTGAACCATGGGCCAACCATGGGGAGCCTGGCCACGGGAAGTCGGGAAAATGCACTGAACTCCGGGACGGCCGTGAGGTGTCCGTAGGGGTGAGGGTTGACCTTGAGGTCCCCGGGTCAATGGCCTAAGTACACGTAGGTTCATGCGTGAGCGGGACCTGGGAAAACGTGGAAAGGGTCGCCCCCTGACCTCCAGCCGCGGATGGACGACACCCAAGTGCATGCGGGAGCCGAGTTGGTACTCCAACCCGTGAGGGATGAGGAGTGGAGGAATGTGGTTGACAGAGAGAAATGCTCCGCTGTCGGCGAGGGCTACCCACAGGAAACCCGCCTGCAGGTGCCCGAATGGCTGTGCTAGGGGGGGAAGGCCGAAGGATCCTTCGATGGGTGACCGGAAGGAGCTGAGACCGTGAGGGCAGCGACTGAAGTATACCTACCGCTGGTCATGCCCCAAGGGAACCTGGTTGAAGTTCTCGGCAGGGTTGGTACCACACAGTACGTGTACCGTTCGGTATCGATACCATACAGTACTCCGGTGTCCTGTATGGTATCGCCTAGCCCCAATAAAGACCCAGTAGGCACCACTGAATGTCCGCTGAATCCTTGGTTTTACGATATATTTGAGCTGATTCCAACAACCAAACTTTTGTCTCAAAAACACCAGAAAATTTCAACAAATATTTGTTACCACAGACCTGCTTTTAAATGTTTCTCAAAACACCCTGCAAATGATTCACACCTTAAATTGTTTGCTTCCCTTTTATGCACTACCCTGCCTGCAGTTCAGCCAAAAAGACAATGTTTCTTAAAACACAGTGCAAATGACTTTTCAGCTCTACCCTGTTTTGCCCTGCAACTCAGACACAAAGAATACTTTAACATCGACTTTACTGCACACTGTGTTATTCCTGGTCCAGCGCTAAGCGTGGGCCTTGAAAGAGGGGTCCCAGGATTCAACAGAGCTAAACAACGGCAAGGCTACACATCAGAATATCAATACACACATGCATGCCACGCCTCAGGGTTGATGGAGGCACAGAGGCCAAAGTCAAATTTACACATCCACTCATTGCATGTGAATGACAGGCACACCCACGTGACACACACTGAAAACAAGACTTCTGGCGAATACAACTGGAGGCAGACGACGCTTATTTACCTTGGCGCTTGGGCGCAGCGCGGAGGTCGCCTCAGGCAGTGCTGCATCTCCCTGACTTCACGCTTCGCCCTGACTTCAAGCGCCGTGCGCGCAGTGCTGCTTTGCTCTGATTCTACGCTCAGTGCTGCTTCGCCTTGACTTCACGCGCAGTGCTGCTTCGCGTTGACTTTACGCGCAGTGCTGCTTCGCCTTGAAGTCCCGCGCAGTGCGCGCAGGGCTGCTTCGCCCTGATTCTATGCCCATTGCTGAGGCTTGCACGTTGGTGGACGCATCACTGGAGCATGAGGCTTGCGCTTGCACAGGGAGAGGGGCTGAGGCCCGAACATAAACGCTGCTCGTCAGTAGGGTGGTCATCACGCTGATCGCTGCAAGCTTCGGCGACGGGTTGCTTCATTTGGGCTTGGCGTCGGTGGAACTTTTCTGACGCGGTTTTGAAGGGGTCTCCCAACTTCTTTTCCCCGAATCCTTTGACGTCTTCGTTTTTTCTGGATTTCACTGTGGTAGAATTCGTCACGGTTCGGTCCAAAAATTCACGGACAAGGCACATGGTAGCACAGGAAGCACCAGCAGCAGCAAATTGGTACCGCACACGCCTGTTTGTAGTTCCGAAGCTTCACTCATCAGTTCTCCCACTTCTGTCAAGCTTGGCATGGTCAAAAAATTCCATGGCCTTTGCCGCCCATGACACCACTGAGCTAAAAGCAAAATACAGAGATGCAATGTGCATAAATCCAAAATTAATAATACAAACATGTGAAAAGCCTAAAAAATTGCTATTCTGCACGAATTGCGGTCCTGTTTTGACATGTCTGTGCCCTCGCACGCGTGCATCTGCGGCGGCGCAAAGGCCAGGTGCTGAAGGGCAGTCAATCTGGCAGCATACGTAGCCACAGACGCATCACTAATCGCACGTACTGTGCGGTATTGATACAAGACGGTAGGCGTTCATGAACGGCGTACTGTACCAACCCTGGTTCGCGGCCGTGAGGTGAGAAAGGGGTTGCAAGTGAAACTGATGGTTGAGAGCTCTCCTTCCCGCCGGAGGCGGCCACCATGTAACACAAGCAAGGAGATGTCAGATGAGGCTGCGGACGCGGCCGCTCTTACTTACTTACTTACTTGACTGAAGTATGCATGCTGCAAGTAGTCTGACTGAATCCAGGCACTGCAGGCGCTGGCATAGCCTCTGCAGTACCTCCACTCTGAATCCTGACTGATCCTGGATGATCAGCAGCAATCTGTACATTGTTCCTCTCTGCATTGCTGGGGTTGATGGGATCTAACACCCAATGAAGGTATGGGTCCCAGCCCACTGAATGGACTGTCATCTGTTTCCATTTTTTGACCCACTGTTGGCACGTGGGCCCTTCCTTCATGGAAGTGGGCAGCCATTCTTTTGATAGACCATTCAGTCTTCAATCTGGATAGGTGCTGGATGGAGGATAATGATGGCATGCCTGAACCATTTCCTCCTGTCATAGCATACCTTGAGTTTTAACTGATTGACTTTCTGTGTTGCTTGTTTTTCATTTGGATTTGTAGAACCGCATTAGGTTGTTGTGCTGACCTGATGGTTCAGCCCAACAGAAGCACTGATGGGCAGAGGGAGGCCACACGGCTAAAATCGCTTTTCCGTGTCAGTTTTTGCCAGCACGATTCCTGGGCTGGGGAGGGGAGTGTAAAACAATTTGAGCCGTATGTGAAGTTTTACACCCACCCATCCCATCCCTGTTTTTTTCTGGTTCTAGGTCACGATGTCACCACCTTTGTTTTTCACGCTTCAACGGTGTCCTTGAGCTAGGGAGGAAATTGTTTGGTTTCTGTCATGCCCTGCGCCCCCCCGTCCCCCCTGTGGGTCCTGATCCCTGTTTCTGGGGACACATACTCCTTTTGTGCTAACCCCCATCATCCCTTTGTGTGGGCTATTAAAGGCCGACACTATGGGATTTGATAGGGGATATCATTAGCCTTCCTCGCCCCTTAACCTTTCCTTTCATGGTACTTGTGACATGAGCCTGCAGTAGGGATATCAGGGAACTGGGCGTGTTTTTCCGCCGCTGTGGTATCAGTCATTAGGGAATCCATTGCCCTGTTGATACCTATGCAAATTTGCCTTAAATTCGCATAGGTGACGAAGTCAGATATTGGCAGCGGCCTGGTGGTGAACCGGCGTCGCGCCAATTTGCGGGAGAACTGCCAGTTGAGATCTGGCGACCCAAATCGCGAGACCATGAGCTGGCCTTTACGGAAAGTCCATCCTGTTGACCTGAATCAATTCTGACTGCACGGTTGTAATAGTCAATACTTAGTTTATGATAGGGAATTAAAAGTTCAGGTTCCGGTGCCACCATTTTCAAAAACCCCTTAACGTCATGGTGCCCAGCCATTTAAAGTATAGGGATAGCTCAGGCATCGTTGCCGGCACCTTACGGTGCCTTTTTCTTTTACCCCCCATTGTTAGATTAGGCATGGCATGCATATCTTATGCATTTCATGTGCTCACTTCTGCCTAACCTAAATTGATATTTTCCATCCATTCTCTTGAGGAGAGATGCAATGGAATGGCATGACTCTCCTCTACAAGGGTATGTTGGTTGTTTGTGTAAGTTGCAAGCCAGTTTGGAGATATGCCTTAACTATTAGGATTGAATTGAGTTTTGGTTGTGGTGAAGAGACCAAGGTGAATCTCACGCTCAAGTTAATTTCATCGATTGCGGGGTGAACCCAACATCGGTATACATTTTGGTTTGCCTTCCCTTCCCTTTGCAACGTCAAGATATGGTCGTGGTGGGTCACCACACAGTAAGATAAATTGCTTTTCATTGAGGGTCGCCTTCTTGTCAGTGTACTGTGGTTACTGAGTGAAGGTGCTGTGTATCATTTGCTGAAATACGTGTCTACTGTCGCCGCGGCTGTCGCTGCGCTCTGTCGCTATCTGGATAATACAGTCGTCATCTCTGATTTTATTCATGACCAGATGGTGTTTAGATTGGATTGGGAATGGCGAATGCGCTTCTGAATAATATGGGTTTGATCTGAAAAATCTTTTGTATGTGTAGCATACTCAATACAAGACTCGCAAGATGGGCACATGCTCGCCTTGTGTGTTGCGTGTTTGGTAGTGTATTGCGTGGGTATCATGCTTGCCCATGACCCTTACCTTATCCACATCCTGTATTCCTCTGTTCACAGCGCCATGGGTTAGTGGTGCACGGGGATGGGATATGCGACTAGGTATTAGGATGTAGTATGTCGAGCTAAGGCTTAGTTGAGTGTACGTTTGAGGTAGATCCCAACGAAGACTCGTTGATATTGCATACTTGGCATGGCAAGTCGCGCGCGCTGATCCTCAGCGCCAGAATAAAATAAAAGGATAAGAAAAACACGACGAAAGAATTTTATAAATAGCTGAAAATAAGGCTAATTAGCCTACAAAACGGCTAGGACAAAAAGTGCGCGGCGAAACGCGTTAAAACACGACGTTAAAAATCTTGTACTCAAATAGACAAATAAATAGGTGGTGTGCTGAGCCTACTTGTACAATTCAGGCGCATTGGCCGCGCAGGGGTGTACCTAACTTTCCACCGTCTCTTCTAATTCCAAAGGGTTCTAACCACTACAAAAAAGTCCTTCTGTCTGTGTTGTTGGTGCTAACGCAGCAGGGGCCGCTTAAGGCTGGTTTTAAGCGAAAACTGTCGGGGCTGATCCCCCAACGCAGTGTGTTGGAGGAACAGAGAGAGGCCGACACGCTGCGAAACGTTCCAAGAAGATTGGAGAACATGCAGTGATGCGCGAGGCCTTGCGCAAACAGCATGAAACAACAGGTTAGTACACCCCCTCTCTTGCGCGAGGCCTCGCGCAAGGTTGACAGTCAAAAACAGTGCCGAGCCCCTTCAGTTTTGCATTCTCAACCATACTGTACTCGTATTCTCTAAAGGCGCCTCACATATGCATTATCGGCGACGATTTTAACCCTTTTCAATGTTATGTTTCCTCTAATACAGGCTTTCTCCTTATCGCGGAACGGCAAGCCCCGCCAAAAAAACAGCCAAGAAACGAGAAGATACCGAATATGACCCTGGGACCTCAGGATCGGAGGCTGGAACACCAAAGAAGGGGCGTAAGAAGAAGGAAAAACCAGATCCTGGCTTAACCTTGGGTACTGACATTGAGGACCACCTGAAACCGGATGGGAGGCAGGTGGAGGTTGAGCTGGACAACGTGAGAATCGACCAGGAGAAGACAAAGGGGCAGATTAGACGGAAAGATACGAAGTTACTGCAGAAGCGTATTGAGTCACTCGGAGCAGCACCGCCAACAGGCCCATTACACGTCTTTCTCTGGGAAGATAATAGTATGTTGCCAACCGACTGTTCGCTCTTCTCGTTGCGCAAGCCCTCGCGCATAGACGTGTCTCATATTTGCAGATGGCGATTATTGGTGTGTATCTGGACAGCACAGCGTGGAAGCCATTGCGAAGATTCGGGAGAAGCGACGCACAGCGTGTCTGGATCTGCAGCAGTGGCATACTACATTCATCGCCGATATTCTGAAGCCTACGACACCGTGGGCCTTCCGTGCAAAGCTGGCGGGACAAGCAGATGGAAGCGCACAAGACTTTGAGCCAATACCGCTGTATGAGGCAGCAGATAACCTCATTCGATGTGTTGAAGATCAGCGGCGGCGAGGCCTGGCTGACACGTACAGCAATCTCAAGATCGCCATTGTGGATGCTGTGCAGATGAGTGCCCTGGTTCCAACCGCTGAACTGAAGCAGCGTGGTCAATTCGTATGTTCATTGATCGTTGTTTCGATGCTGTTCGTTGCGCGAGGCCTCGCGCATAACGTTGTCACTTTCAGGACAAAACGTATAAATTGTGGAACGTTCTTATGACGTTTGCCTACTATGCTGGTCCAGAAGCTGTGAAAGGTCTGCAGAAGTTCCACTACAAAGGAGAGAAATTCACGAAGAGCACGCTGAAGAAACTGGACGGGATCCTGTTGCCGGAGTTCTACAAGAAAGTGGCAGAAGTGATGCAGGAAGAAAAAACAACCCTTAAATCCTTGCCGAATGCGATTGACGACATCAACCTTGACCAGTGGGTCTCAATGCATCTCGACCACCCGCACAACGGCCAGTACATTCGACCTGAGAAAGGTGTGTACCATTGACGCGACGTGGGTTCCGCTTCTGCATTGGTGCGCCGCACTTTCTCCATTTCTGTTCTTTAGTCAAAGACATGCGGACCCGCAAAGAGGTTGCTGCACTTGGAAGGCCTGCCCTGAAGATGACTCTTCGTACATGGGGCTATTGGCGGGAACCTGAAGGCAAAAGTCGCGGTGCATGGCCGGCATGGAAATCCATGATTCGCGCACCACTGTGGCAGGTGGCAGAGAAAGGCAAATCCGCCTCCCTGAAAATCCTCAACGTCCAAAAACTCCTGGGTCAAGAGCCTACCAAGAGCCGTGTGGTCCCCCCAGCTGCTGGCGTTACTGCTGACTTCAAGACAGTGCAACAGGGGGATCCATTACTGTCAAGTCAAACTATCACAATGAAGGCGACCCGAATTGCAGCGTTGGCCCACGATCCCCCGAGGCGGTTTATTGAGATTGACAAGAACCTGATTGTCATCAACGGTGACATATTTGAACATCTTGCTCCTGAGATGATGTGCCCAGCCTGGCTGTATGAAGAGATGGCGCGTGCCGATACCCTTATCTGCGGCTCTCAAACTGTTGTTGACAACATGTTCGAAGTGCTGGAGACGGAAAGAGATAGGCGTCTCAACGATGATTTCAACGCGCCGCGCATGGCTAACATGTTGCGTGTTCCCATCTTCAGTTGGCAAGTCAAACCGAAGCCTGCAGGGGATCCTACAACGTTTGACGTTCGCTGGTTGCTGATTTCGTCACCGGATAGCTGGTCGAGAAAGGTATAATTCCCTCATTGCGTCCGCTCTTTGCGCGAGGCCCCGCGCAACAACTTCTCTCTCATTGCAGATTCCGAATTATCTGACGTTTGGACCTACTCAAGTAGAGGAGATGGATCCTGTTGAATTTGGCGGTCACCTTCCGATAACGACGGTTATGTAATATTTCGACACTCACCTCTTTTACCTGAAGCAGGATAAGAGCTTCAAGCCTGCGTTTGTGTTCATTGATCATCAGCCGGATCTGGTGTGCAAGATCGCGTCCATCGAGCCGGATTCTCGCATGTACCTTCTTGGTGTTACCTCCAACAATCTCTCTGATTGGGTCAACAGAGTGCAGACTCAGTTGAACCACGTATTGACACAAGGGTCAAAACTGGACGCGTCTGGTGATTGGGACCAGCAGGCCAACTGGTCAAACCGTGGTATTCCCCTTTGGGTTCGCGATGACAAGGTGGGTTCTGATGCGTTGTCGCTGAAGGAGGAAGAGACTGTTGAGAAAGGTCAAGCTGCGGAAGCACTGGCCCCTGCAAAGCGGAAGTCTACTGGTGGGGAACCAGCCCCCAAGAAGAAGAAGACTGCCTCCAAGCCTCAGGCAGCAAAGTCGGTTACTGGTGCAGAATCCAACGAGAGCGATGGGGATGAAGGGGAGGAGAGCGAGGAAGAAGAGGAGGAGGAAGCGCAGGTCTCCCAGGGCAAGGCAGCGAAGAAAGTGGCAGCAAAGCCAAGGTCCGAGGAAACCGGGGCCCGAGCTCCATTCAAGCAGCCAGCCCGTCAGTCCCAACCAAGAAGGGAGCCCGCAAAACCACCGCCTAAGGGTAAGACGTCCGTTGCTAAGGCATTGGGTTCTAAGATGCAAACTGTTCCGAAGAAAAAGTAATTTCTTCGCTTGTTCTGATATATTATGCGCGAGGGCTCGCGCTATGCATTCCTCTTCGACGACCTTTATGCTGTCACCTTGTGTGGCACATTTTTCTCTGTGATGCATTTTATTGCGCTGTTGTGTTGGTGATTGCGCGAGGCCTCGCGCAAAGAAGGGGTGCCAAAAAATGCTTGTTGTCGTGCAGCGTGCAACATGGTTTTCGAAAACTGGTTTTCGAAAAGATTGAAAGGTCATGGGTGTTTTTATTGCAAAGCATAAGTGGTATAGGAAACAAAAAGTCGTGGTTTTCCCAAAAGAGAACTTCATTTTGGTGTAAATAAATCATTTTCCCTGGCAGTCGGTTTTGTTGAAAATCAAGGAAAATGGACCAGTTAATTGCTTTTCACAGGATGTTTGGTTCTTGTGTTTTAGGTCCCCCCCAAAAAGGACTATTTTTTCGCAGTGCCGTGGACAGGCAGTTTTGGGCGCATTTTGAACATGCCACTTGAGCCGCCTAAGAAAGAAGACTCGTTGTTGTTGCATACTTGGCATGGCAAGTGATTCACCGTAGTGAGAGTTGTTGCGCGCTATGCTTTGCCTTGTTGGTTAGTTTGATTGTACTATGGTCTTCTTTATTTTCAGACAAACATTTTTATCTTTCTTAGACTAATGCCAAAATGGGAGTAAAGGCGTTTTTCTTGCTGGTAGCAGAGAAGCATGCAAGCCAAAGGTTGTCCCTTTTGAGATAGGCACGGCTCGCCCATCCTGCGCCGTCTCCCATGTTTTTCGCTTTTGCTTGTGCAAAATGGTACGAGAGAAAGAGATGCTAAGCACCACGGACCATAAATGACACGACACACATGAGAACGAAACATTTTATGAGCCCATTGCTTTGTTTCTTGAGTAATGCTATAGTCATCCCAACTTTGAAGCTTGCGTTGTGTTTGCTTGCGTTTCATAGTCCAAAGAAGAGTTAAGCTTAGAATAGTTGCAATAGCATAGCCTAGCCTAGCCTAGTCTAACATCCCTGTGCACCAAGAAACAACCCCATCTCCATGGTCATGTTCGAACCTGCCAAGAGTAACTGCATGTTCATCATGGATTCCTTAGACATTGTGGACGCCAATGTCACTCTTGGCGGACGTTTGGGGTACTTTGAGAAGATGATTGTACCAAAGTATTTTGATAAAATGGTCCATGATGGTACTTCGAGAAGAAGGATATCTTTCTAGAAGATCGATCTACGAAAATGTTTCGTCATGATGGACACATGATGGTACTTCGAGAAGAAGGATATCTTTCGAGAAGAAGGACAAACGAAAATATTCCGAGACGATGGGTCCATGATGGTACTTCGAGAACAAGCAGAAACAAAGGTATCCCTAGATGATGGATCTATAAAAAGGTTCGTGATGATGGATACGTGGAGGTATTTCAAGAAGAAGGAGAAACAAAATTCTTTCTTGAGGAATGTGATATGAGGGTATTTTGAGATACGAAGTATGAGTACAAAGAGACCATTTTGTGATGCTCGAGGTACGAGGTTTGGGTACTTGAACACTTCATTGAGATGCTAGACTATTTCATGATGCTCAAGACGCGAAAGATGCGTATGAAGGAATTTCCAAGAGATGCGAGGATATTTCCTGATGGTCGAGGTACCAAGGGGGAGTACGAAGAAATCTTGGTGAGACCCGAGGAAATTTCGTAACGACGGAGATCTGAAGATGAGTACGACGGAATTTTGATGAGACCCGAGGAAATTTCACAACGACGGAGATACCAAGATGAATACGAAGGAATCTTGGTGAGACCCGAGATATTTTGTAACGACGGAGAACGGAAGATGAGTGCGAAGGAATTTCAGTGAGACCCGCGGAAGTTCCACAACAACGGAGATACCAAGACTAGTACGAAGGAATTTTGGTGAGACCCGAGGAAAATTGACAACGAAGGAGATACCAAGATGAGTACGAAGGAGTTTTGTGAGGCCCGAGGAAATTTCGTAACGACGGAGATACAAAGATGAGTACAAAGAAATTTTGGCGAGATACAAGAGTGTTGATGCAAAGATTTCTAAAGCCTTTGAGAGGATAGATGCCCAACAGGGTTTCTAAAGACCTCCGAGAGGATGGATACCGAGAGGGACTTCGTGAACTTTCGAGAGAACGGATATGAAAAGAAATTTGGAGAACCTTCCTGAGGATGGATACAAAAAGAGACTTCCATTAAAATGAGTTCCCATGTTGGTTGGAGGGTTCTTCCCATCGGTTAATCATATCGAGACCAAGATGGAGACCCTGTTTCCCGAAGTTCACTACGCGGTTCCTTTTGGAGGTGCCTGTGCTGTCTCCAACGAGTTTTCCTACTATCTCACCGACAGTGTTGGGTTGCTGCCAGAGGGCCGACGCCGTGCATGATTGGCCTCAAAACAAGGTGGATGGTCATCCTAACATATCAAAAGCCGCGCCAGGAGAGTCTACAGCCGAGAAAGTGAGGGTGCTTCAATTAAACACTACGCTACTGGCTTAAAGGTGACGAGGCCTATGGTGTCTGTGCGCGGTCTCCGCATGACGGAGGTGAATCCTATGGCCTCGCACGTTGGATCCATGCCTGCCACGCTGCTGCATGTTGCCCTACACTATCCATCTTGTTGAGCCTTTCCAGGGAAGGCACGCTGGAGGCGTTTTAGTCTTCTTCGATTTCGGATCCAAGTGAGGTTGGGACCAACCCTACGGATACACCACTCCCGGCAAGGGAAAATTGAGAACCAGTTTTCGGATATGATGAAGCTCCTGGGGAGCCACGTCGAGCTGAAGTCCAAAGGTCACACTGTAGACAACCGCTTCACTGAGATCATCAACGTGCCTAAAACGATGTCTGTGTCTTTGGGGGAGCACAAGGCAAAGTGGGAAGGCGCCGAAGGTGAAGAGAAGTTGCTAAAAATTTTCACCAAGCGTTTCTACAGGCATCCCTCTGGATAGTCTATCCCTTTGGAGAAGTACGCTGCGTGTGTTTGACGTTCACCTTTGCTGGCCTTGACCCACATTCCACATCCTGCCACCATACTTGCACAATGTCAGTGGGAGGTAAGTCAGAGATTTCCAAGAGCATGGAGTATGTCGGAAAACTTACAACGTGTTTGTGGGTGGTTTCGCCAATGACAACAAAAGTTACAGGAGATCTTCCACAAAATCAGCAAACGCTTGGGCGAAGATGAGTTCAGCAACCACGTCCCACTGGGAACCGTCATAATGCCCCGATGATGAGTGCTACGCAGCGTGGAACAAGCGGTTGACTGGCATCGAAAACCGATTCTGGACCATTGCATTCGTCATCAAGGGTCATTACAAGGCTTCATGGGGCAAGGACTGGCAGAGCCATGTCCATGTGGAAGTGGTCAATGGCACCCAGGGCAATGAGCTTAGGATTGACTCCGCTGGTCGAGACCGCCGCAAGTACTCCCTGGTGGCATTCAAGCTGCAAATGGAGGATGACAGCTTCGCGTTCACGGTTGCGCCCCCCAAGCACCTTTCGGAGTACGAGAAAGAGGGTTGTTCCGAGAAGATCCAGTCGAATTTCCGAATCCGGCTGTTCCCATGCCCAGAAGACACCATTCACTGAGGCTTTGACATTCAGAGGGAGGAAGATATGTCTGGCAAAGACCCCCTCAGCTTGAGTTTTGACCTCCTGGTCCACGCTGGCTTTGATGACCAGGTTGAGGTCTTCTCTGCGCTACAGTCCCACACTGAGCCTATCCAAGAACACCTTCGTAGAGGTTGTGGGACTGCCACCTGTCATGTGAGTTCTGCGTTGACGCGCAAAGTTGATGAAGATAAGCTCACCACCAGCCCACGATACCTGCAGATGTGCCCCGACATCCACGCCCACAGGGACACCTCCGTGACGGCAATTTCCATTCAATTGCACAGGCGCGTGCCCATGACTGACAAGCTGGTGTCACCTGTGGATATGGTGTTGCCCAGGCTGCACAACAACCCGGATGCCGGGTATTCGCAAGCTTGCGGTGTACTGCCGACTGCCCTACCAACTGCCAGAACTCTGGACATTTCTCGAATCGTCTTTTGGAAGCTGGTTATTGGCGCTACAAGTACACGGGTTCTGCCAGTGGAATGGCTGCTGCCACCGTCATTCACGATGGTGAAGAGCTGGTGGGTCTGTAATTTGGAATTTGGAAGCTAAACGCCGTGAGCCTGGAAGAGAGTCGCCCGTACACACTGTGGGTGAAGCCGGAGGACTCTGGAAACCTTGCCTTCACTCTGAACAATTTTCTGGGACTTCAAGACAAGATTCAAATGGAGGACACCATCCTTGCGCTGCATAGCCTGCGATCCCTGCCCTGAAATGCATTCCAGAAAGGTCTGCCGGCTCTGCCGAAAAGGGTCAACCAATTGGCGGATTTCCATGATATTCCGATGTTGGCAGATCTGGAGCAAAGTGAGGTTGAGGTGAGGTACACATGACCCGTTGTCACCAAGGCCAACAACACCTGTGTAAGCGTGCTGCCCATTGAGGGCCAGGGGCGCCGTGGGCTTCTCGGTGACAAGCAGTTGGACATTTGTGACCCTGCCATCCACATCCTGACTTCTGCCAACTATGCAGTGCAGAAAATGCTTGACCCAGACCAGGCAAAGGAGAAACTAGCGTGTTTCTGTTTCCAGACTGATGCACGGGGCGCACTTCGAATTGTTTATTCAAAGACTTTGGAGTATCCAAACCACATTGATCACCCATTCGAAAATTGGATGCGTGGTTCTTGTCCTGATCGTTGTTCTTTCTGGCTCAAGGAGGATACCTGCGCTGCAACAGGCAAACCATACGGCTTGGACCGGAATGCTACCGAGATGGTGCACTCAGGATTGGCGGATCTCGTGGTTATGGAGACACCTGACGCAGAGATCGGAATCACCAGGCCAGTTTTGGAGGATGTGAATGAGAAAATGCCCGCCGGTGACAGGCAGAAGCGCGCAATAGGGCTTTACAATTTCTCTCCATCGCTCACGTGGGACCGACAGCCAACAAGTAGTTGTGGTACTATCCCTGAAGATATCACCCTGTGATGACCAATGTCCAGATTGCCAAGCTACTGCATGAACCGCCTCCTCTTGGGCGGGGTATAAATACAAAGATACCAACTTCAGCACAAATGCTTCCACTTGGGCGGGATATAAATACAAAGATCCCAACTCCAGCACAACTGCTTTCACTTGGGCGGGATACAAATACAAAGATCCCAACATCAGCACAACCGCTTTCACTTGGGCGGGATATAAATACAACAATCCCTACACCAGCACGACCGCCTCCACTTGGGTGGGATAAAAATACAAAAGTTCCCACGCCAGTACGACCGCCTCCACTTGGGCGGGATATAAATGCAAAAGACCCCAATCTCAGCAAGCACTAAAAGCAAAATACAGAGATGCAATGTGCATAAATCCAAAATTAATAATACAAACATGTGAAAAGCCTAAAAAATTGCTATTCTGCACAAATTGCGGTCCTGTTCTGACATGTCTGTGCCTGCGCATGCGTGCATCTGCGGCGGCGCAAAGGCTAGGTGCTGAAGGGCAGTCCATCTGGCGGCATATGTAGCCCCAGACGCATTACTAATCGCACGTACTGTGCGGTATTGATACAAGACGGTACGCGTTCGCGGACAGTACGCGTTCATGAACGGCGTACTGTACCAACCCTGTCATTCACAAGAAGACAGCACAACACAGCTCGATCCGTGCGTCTACTCCAGCCGCCGGCACATGACCCACAGTGGGACGTCCACGGGGCTGTGGACGGTCTCAGGGGCAGGTTGACCTGGGCGGCTGTCGACGTTGGCTCAAGACCTGCGACCCCATGCCTGAAGAGGCATTTCGCCCTCGATCGCTCAGGGGACCCAGTTTGTCCGAGCGGTTGCTGAACTCCTCCTCTGGTAGCGATGATCAACGCTCCAAAGAATAGAAGTCCACGTCATTACCAAAGGCTAAGAGCAGTCCGCCTGTGGGGGAAAGGGGTGCTTGCTCTCAGGGTACGGCCTTCAGCGTCCCGGGTGAACAGGTCGTTGGAAGCTCCATCCCAGAGATTGGTGGTGCGGGTCCGGGCAGTGTCCTCTGGCATGTTTCGTACCCAGGCAGCTGGGCATCTACTGATGGGGATATGATACCCATACACAGGCCCCATAGCCCCACAGAGTCTGGCGGGGCGGCCGGGACCGTGCCCGTCTGCAGGAAGTGGCGTGCCCTCTTGTCGGGGTGCCGTTGGAGGGTTGCCGCGAGGCTGAGCCCCTCTGCTGCGGGTGCCACTGGGAGGCCGCCCCGGGGCCTGCGCCAGGGGTAATCCTGGTCGGCCGGCCAGGTGTGGAGGTCCCGGGCGATTTCCTCCGCGCTCCCTGTGGGGGCGTCCTCCGGTGCCAGGTGCCACATGACGGCGAGCACCGCCCACGTGGAGAAGGGCCACACCCGTGGGGGGGTGTACACCTGGATGGTCCACTGTGCACACGCCCGCCGCACACGGGATGCGTGGAGCACTCCTCGGACCATGTCCGCCGCCAGGACCAGCACCATTCCCGAGGGTTCCACAATGATCCCCTCTGCGGGTCCGCCGTGGCGGCCCCGGGTGTGCAAGGCCACTGCCACCTGTCCCGCATCGGTGACTCGGTCGATGGCCTCCTGGATGTTCACGCTGCCGCGTGCGGTCTCATCCAGGATCCAGCCCTGCGCCAACCCGTAGCGTAGGGCGGCGCATGCATCCGCGGGTCCCAGCTCGGGCAGCGCCCCGTCATCAGGGCCGGGCTGAGGGTGCTGTTTGGGGCACCAGCCTTCGCCGGTGCAGTGGCCCCGTTTCCACGCGGGGCAGAGGGTGGGCACGCTGCCCGCCGGCGGCGTAGGTTCCGCGGGCGCGCTTCCCGTGGAGGGCTCCGGTACTGGCTCCAGGTCGGAGTCCGTGCCCCCGTCCCCTTGTGGGGGGTCTCCTTCGCCGTCTCTGAGTCCCAGCACCCTGATGACCTCGTGTGCTGCGTCCAGCGTCAGAGATCGGGGGCGTGTTTTGCGTGGGGCCGCGGGTTGCGCCATTGTTGTGTCGCTGTGCCTAAGAGCAGGGGGTCGGGTGCAGATGTCCCGTGGCTGGTGTGTTGGTGCGTTGGTGCCTTGCTCGTTGTAGAGGTGGCGGAAGGGCGTCCCCCGGGGGGGTGCCTTCCACCATTGCGAGGGGCGTCTGGTGTTAGGCGCTGTCCCTCCCCCGGCCGCCCGTCCTCTGGGGCGGGTAGCCGGGGTTCCGCGACCCGTGTGTCCCGGGTGCGGTCGGTGCGGGCGTGGGGACCCAGCACCGGCCCCACAGCGTGCGCCCTTGAGGGCCGGCCTTGTTTGCTGTGGGGGTGGCGGAAGGGCGTCCCCGGGGGGGGTGCCTTCCACCATTGTGCGAGGGGCTTCTGAGGTCAGGCGCTGTCCCTCCCCCGACTGCCCGCCTATTGGGCGGGCTGTTGGGGTCCGCCACCCACGTGCTGTGGGCGCGGGTGTGTGGGTGTGGGGGCCCAACACTGTCCCTCTGGCCTGCATGCCCTGTGGGGGCTGCGTGCCGCGGGGGTGGTGGGGGGCTGTCCCCGGGGGGGGTGGCCTGCCAGCGTTGTGAGGGGCGCCTGGTGTCAGGCGCTGTCCCTCCCCCGGCCGCCCGTCCTCTGGAGCGGGCGGCCAGGGTTCCGCGACCCGTGTGTCCCGGGTGCGGTCGGTGCGGGCGTGGGGACCCAGCACCGGTCCCACGGCGTGCGCCCTTGCGGGCCGGCGTTGCTCGCTGTGGGGGTGGCGGAAGGGCGACCCCGGGGGGGGCGCCTGCCACCGTTGTGAGGGGCGTCTGAGGTCAGGCGCTGTCCCTCTCCCGGCCGCCCGTCCTCTGGAGCGGGCAGCCAGGGTTCCGCGACCCGGTGTCCCAGGTGCGGTCGGTGCGGGCGTGGGGACCCAGCACCGGCCCCACAGCGTGCGCCCTTGCGGGCCGGCGTTGCTCGCTGTGGGGGTGGCGGAAGGGCCACCCCGGGGGGGGTGCCTTCCACCATTATGAGGGGTGTCTGAGGTCAGGCGCTGTCCCTCCCCCGACTGCCCGCCCACTGGGGCGGGCTGTTGGGGTCCGCCACCCACGTGCTGTGGGCGCGGGTGTTTGGGTGTGGGAGCCCAACACTGTCCCTCTGGCCTGCATGCCCTGTGGGGGCTGCATGCCGCGGGGCTGGTGGGGGGCCGTCCCCGGGGGGGGTGGCCTGCCACCGCTGTGAGGGGCGCCTGGTGTCAGGCGCTGTCCCTCCCCCGGACGCCTGTCCTCTGGAGCGGGCAGCCGGGGTTCCGCGACCCGTGTGTCCTGGGTGCGGTCGGTGCGGGCTTGGGGACCCAGCACCGGCCCCACAGCGTGCGCCCTTGCGGGCCGGCGTTGCTCGCTGTGGGGGTGGCGGAAGGGCGACCCCGGGGGGGGTGCCTTCCACCATTGTGAGGGGCGTCTGAGGTCAGGCGCTGTCCCTCCCCCGACTGCGCGCCCACTGGGCGGGCTGTTGGGGTCCGCCACCCACGTGCTGTCGGCGCGGGTGTGTGGCTGTGGGGGCCCAACACTGTCCCCTCGGCCTGCATGCCCTGTGGGGGCTGCGTGCCGCGGGGGTGGTGGGGGGCCGTCCCCGGGGGGGGTGGCCTGCCACCGTTGTGAGGGGCGCCTGGTGTCAGGCGCTGTCCCTCGCCCGGCCGCCCGTCCTCTGGAGCGGGCAGCCAGGGTTCCGCGACCCGTGTGTCCCGGGTGCGGTCGGTGCGGGCGTGGGGACCCAGCACCGGCCCCACAGCGTGCGCCCTTGCAGGCCGGCGTTGCTCGCTGTGGGGGTGGCGGAAGGGCGACCCCGGGGGGGTGCCTTCCACCATTGTGAGGGGCGTCTGAGGTCAGGCGCTGTCCCTCCCCGTACTGCCCGCCCACTGGGCGGGCTGTTGGGGTCCGCCACCCACGTGCTGTGGGCGCGGGTGTGTGGGTGTGGGGGCCCAACACTGTCCCCTTGGCCTGCATGCCCTGTGGGGGCTGCGTGCCGCGGGGGTGGTGGGGGGCCGTCCCCGGGGGGGGTGGCCTGCCACCGTTGTGAGGGGCGCCTGGTGTCAGGCGCTGTCCCTCGCCCGGCCGCCCGTCCTCTGGAGCGGGCAGCCAGGGTTCCGCGACCCGTGTGTCCCGGGTGCGGTCGGTGCGGGCGTGGGGACCCAGCACCGGCCCCACAGCGTGCGCCCTTGCAGGCCGGCGTTGCTCGCTGTGGGGGTGGCGGAAGGGCGACCCCGGGGGGGTGCCTTCCACCATTGTGAGGGGCGTCTGAGGTCAGGCGCTGTCCCTCCCCCGACTGCCCGCCCAATGGGCGGGCTTTTGGGGTCCGCCACCCACGTGCTGTGGGCGCGGGTGTGTGGCTGTGGCTGCCCAGCACTGTCCCTTTGGCCTGCATGCCCTGTGGGGGCTGCGTGCCGCGGGGGTGGTGGGGGGCCGTCCCCCGGCGGGGGGTGGCCTGCCACCGTTGTGAGGGGCGTCTGGTGTCAGGCGCTGTCCCTCCCCCGGACGCCCGTCCTCTGGAGCGGGCAGCCAGGGTTCCGCGACCCGTGTGTCCCGGGTGCGGTCGGTGCGGGCGTGGGGACCCAGCACCGGCCCCACGGCGCGCGCCCTTGCGGGCCGGCGTTGCGCGCCGTGGGGCCGGCGGTAGGGCGTCCCCGGGGGGGTTGCCGTCCGCCGTTGTGAGGGGCGTCTGGGGTCAGACGCTTCCCCTTCCCCGGCTGCCAGCCCTCTGGGCGGGTTGCCGGGGCTCGTTGGGTGTGTGCGGTGTGTGTGGTGTCTGTGCCGTGCGTGTCGTGGTGCGCAGTGCCGCTCTTCTCTTGTTCCTCTGGTGCTCCCCTCTCCGGTGTCTCGGTGCGGTGTTGTGCTCGCCGTATGCCTGCCGTGCCCCCTTCCCTGTGCGCGCCCCTTGCTCGGCTGCTGGCTACCCCTTGTTCCTTTTGTGGCTTCGTTGCTCTTTACCCTTTCATCTACCCTTCTCCCTGGCATGCACTTTTTCCCTGCCTCCGCTTTGGTGCGTGTCTCGGTCTTTTTCCTTGCCGGCTCGTCGTTCTCTCTCGTTGGGCCTTCTCCTTTGAACTTGCGAGGGAGACAAACTTTGATCAATCTTGTTTTCTTTCCCACAATCTCAGTGTCCTAGTCCTCTTTATTTGCTCCTTGTTTGGGGGTCATGGTTAAGACTCTGGAGTTTCTGAAGGAAATCCTCCTCAGCATGGAGGTTGCTCTTTCCATGTTCTTTCTTTTTCTGCCGATCAGCAGTTTCGGCAGGCACAGAACCATCTTCCCACTCAGGGGGACATTGCTGCCCATAGTGCAGAGAATACACTAGCGGTATCTCAGGATCAGGCAGCGTATAGGAATCATCGTCCTCCTCAGACCAGATGGAGGATTTCCAGGTCTGTCTGAGGTATTGCAGCCGCTCTTGGCGGTCAATACCTTCGGCCTTCAGGTACAACAGCCGCCGGAGTTCCTGAGTGTCATGCTCAGACAATGGCATGTTATTAGCAGCAGGCCGCGCCAGAGCATCAGCACTCCGGGCCACGGGTTCACCTGTGTGCATAGGCTGCATGTGTAGCACTGGCTTCCCAACAGGGGAAGCGGGTTCAGGGGTTGACTCTAGATCTACCTCCTCTAGCAACAGCTGGGCGAGGAAGGCACTGTGTTTTAGGTCAACACAGCTGGGATCAACAGGATGGATAGTGCTGGCGATCTCAGACGGCTGGTCGTCAGCATCCTCCTTTACAGCTGCAGGTTCCAGATAATCATCCGGAGACTCACACCCTGTAAGTGTGGCAGATAGGTGCTCAGGAGATGGATTTTTGAGATCAGAAAGGGTCAGGCCACGATTCTCGGCCATGACCTCTTTCAGTAGCACCTGGTCTAGGTCACACAGGGGTACAGGATTGAGAGATCCATCGACGATGGACAGGAAACTGGCCCACTCAGGGGCCTGCATAGCTCTGTCTGAGTCCTCAGGCACATGGATGGGGCCGTCGGGGAGCTGCACTCTTCCCACGGTCATTCGATCTAGCATACGGCGCCAGTAAGCATGTTCACCAGAGCAGCCCCAGTCAGGGGTGCACATGACAACCCTTCCTCCCTCATAAGCGATTTTGGTTAGAACCTTCGCGAGCAGGGAGAAGGGAGGGTTAGCATACGCTAGGCCCATTGCTTTCCAGAAGAAACGGAAAGCATTGTTCACTTGTTTTCAGCAGTACAACTGCATGTTGTGCTGTTGTTGGCTCGCAAACAATTCCACCTGGATCTCATCCATGTTTACCTGAAGGGCCGCCAGTCCATTTTCAAGAACGTGACGGGCCCATTGGTAGTTTTCAGTACGATAGTTAGTCTTGGATGCGTAGCGCAGCCCAGACTCTTTTCGTCCTGACAGCTCCAAAGGTACGGAGAAACAGCCCACTGCCAAAGTCGCAGTGCAAAGAATAGGGGCGCTGGAGAGACAGTATTTTTACCTGGGGGTTTCTTCATAGGAAGTCTGTACCAATGACGATGTCAAAGGCGTCGGTGTCCAGCACTCTGCAGTGTTGGGTCACGGTTTCGTCGCCCAGGCATATAGTCACATCCACCCCCCCCAAGGAATGGATGGTACGCCCATCCCCTACTCTTATGGCCACGGTGTTAGTTATCTTGAAAGTCTTTAGCAGGCGCCGGGCCACTATGGAAAGTGTTGCACCGATGTCAAGCACCGCTCGAAAAACTTGATCCCCAATTTTCACGAGGATCCAGAAGACCAAGTCCTCCTCTTCGGAGCCGCCCCCCTACTCCTCATCAGGGAACTTGACATCCACCCCTGCAGCTATGAGGGACCTGGCCATCCAGGCCAAACGCCCCTTCTTGGAGTTATTCTCCTCAGGGGTAGCGTTATCCCCTTGGGGGCGCTTCTTGGGATCACCTGCGGCAGGAGAGGGTGTAGCAGCAGGAGAGGGTGTAGCAACGGGCGCTGATGAGCGCCTCTGGGGGTTAGGGGGTCCATTTTTGCCACCCCCTTTGCCACCTCCTTTACCACCTTTATCCCCATTCTGGGGGTTTTTGGTGGGTGTTTGGGGCTTCTGGCGTTCGGCCTCTTGACGCTTGAGTTTATCACTCTCGCTTTTCTTTATGTGACATTCGTCTTCGTAGTGACGACGTTTGCCACAGTACCCACAGGTCATGGTACACCTGAAATGATCCTGATGGGTCACAGGTTTCCCATCCTTGGTATGCTGCTGTCGTTTCATCTGCAGCATACAGCTACTGCAGTGATCGCGGTCAGAGGCATGACAAGGCCCCCCCTTGTCATTGAAAGGTTTGCAGTAGAACAGAGGGGGTGTACCTGCATCAAGTTTAACCTCATGCATGGCACGTAGGTTACCCCTCCCCTTACCACCTCCCTTGTTGGTGTTAGTGGGATTTTTAGGCCCTTTCCCTTTGCCACGTTCGGGGGTAGGGGTACCACCTCGACCCAAGTGCTTCTTGAGGAATTTCTCCATGTGGGAGTCATTCTCTCTCTCAAGAGCTAGCTCAATCAGGGGGTCCACCAGTTCATCGTACGGGTGGGTCCGACTCTTCCTCTCAGAGGTAGAGCGGCAATCATCCCACGTACGTTGAGGGATCTTACTCATGAGCCACAGGTGTGGTTCAGTGGCTCCGTAGGAGCCCACGTTCATCCGCGAAAAAAGATACTCCAAGTCACACACGTATTCAGAGATTCGCGCAGCGGATGGAAACTCACGGAGCATAGGTAGCTCCTCTATCTGTGTGCGCACACTGAGGTCAGTCTCATAGACTGGGAACGTTTTCTCCAACCTCTGGAGTACCTCTGCCCAGGTGGAACAGGTTTTCACAATCTGTTTCACCTGTTTTTGAAAAAATTTCTTTTTGCATGAGCGTTTCAGCAGTGAGCATTTGGTGGCCACATCCACATGGGATTGGCCAGTCAGCAAAAGAAACTCAGCAAATTCTTCTGCCCATTCGGGCAGATTTTTGGGGTCGAACTCCGGTAGTTCCAGCTGGATGTTCGCCTGGGCAATAGGTCTGCCCGTTTTCCCACCCCCCGGAGTTAGGCCAGAAGGTGATACGCCGGCAAGAGGTGCCAGGGCTGACAGCCCTCTTTTCTCAGTCTCTGTCACAGGCACATCCTGTAGTTCAGCCATGGGCACTGTCCTGGCACGGGGGTGAAAGGGGCTGGGGCAGGTGACCTTAGGCAACAGCCTTGAGACCCTTGATCTCTTAAGATCTTCGGCCAGGGTACTCAGTCCGGGAGAGGGGGAGGACAACTCTGGCTTGGGTAAGGGTTCTGCAATACCCAGTTTCGCCTTGATGGCCTCCGATAGGGCCGTCACATCTGGATCTTCTAATTCAGACAGAAGTTTGGCCAGCAGTTCGGCCGTATGATCCAGGGCACCGTAGGTTGGCCATGGATGATGTTGTTCCTCAACTCCAGTCGGGCCCACTTCGGGAGCCCTTGGTGTTGGACAACATGCTCTTGGATACTCGGGTCTCGGTTGTCTTGGCAGGGATGCTGTCTCGGCTCTGTCGGACGGCGGGCCAGAGTGCGTGTAGGACCCTAGGTCTGTACGTGGTCTGGATCCGTGTACTGCCAATGGCTCCTCCCCATCTTCTCCACGAATGGATTTGTAGTACTCCTCATGGGGGATGTATTCATCCATTTTCTTCCTCAGTTCCTCGTATTCCTCAAGGCCTCCAATCGCTGTTGAGGATGATGCCGGACAGGCGGATCGGGAGACTGAGGCTGCTACGCGCCCGTGGAGATGATGAAGGTTGTCTCCACCGTGGGCCGCTAAGGCCTCGGTGGTAAGGACTTTATTTTCTTCCGCCCTTCTGCGATCTGGATCTCCTTGGGACCCAGATGCGACACTGAGATGTGGAGCTCGGTAAGGTGGTTCACTCATAGGGTGGGCCATGCTGCCCATTTGTACTTGGACAGTTCTTATGGGCCAGGTCCTGACGCTTGGCGTGGACATGATGAACTTGTTGTTGAGCGTTGTGTGCTGCACTTCTTCTGACGGTCGGTTCCAAAGGTCACAAGGGACTTTCTCTGCTACCGGAAAGATGTCCTTGATTAATGCCCTAGATATTTTGATGAAATCCTGCAGGTTTTGAAGTTGAAAACCCAAACCAAAGCAGCAAGTAGAGCAAGAACAGGATGTGGATCGAATGAATGAATAGTTTTGAAATCCAGTGTAACACAGAAGGGCTGCAGATAGACAATGCAGGTATAAACACAAAGATTGAATCACAAATGGATAATACAAAAGATTTTATATGAAAACTGGACTGACTCTGGCCTCCAAGATAGCATCAAGCACTTCATGTGCACTCTTTTGGATGAAATGGTGCTGGTTAGGAATGTGGGGCCTAGATGTCAGGCCAACACAGAAAATGACTTGGCCAAGCAACTGAATTCAGAAACAGTTAAAAAGTAGAACCACAATGAGTGGTAGAAACAATTGAGTATAGGGGTCTTGGGGTGGGAGACCACTAGGCTTAACCTCCAAGGCCTAAAGCATGAAATGCCTATTTTATTTCGGTATATCCTCCATGAAGGAAGGTACCTCCGCTCAGTTGAGTGGTAGGGGTGAACTTCATTGGGAGGCTAGGGTCACAACCCTAGTTACCTTGAGAAAGTGTACTTTGGGCTTCAAAAGGGTGATAAAAATACTTAAGTTAGTCTTAGCATCAACAAAAGGGTTTTAAGGGAGGCTTGGCCTGGATCAAGCCCTCCAAGAAAGACGTGGCATTGACTTTTTCTTACTTTTTTTCTTTGGCGATCCCGTCACGACAATCAATGATTTCGTCGTGTTCAAGAAAATTGTCACACGGATCGGTGGCCTGAAACTTGTCTCGCGGATCCTCGATGCGTCGAGGACTTCGCTGATCAACAGTGGTGTCTTCGTCGAAGCTTATCAACCAATACCGTGCCGCAAAATGACTTGATAAGTCTCCTTTGCCGAAAGCTTCTGCGGGTACAAGAGTGGTTAATTGGTCGAAGCAAGCCTTTCCAGCAGTGGTTAGCGCTCCTTTCGGACCAAAATCACATCCTCTCAAAGCTTTCAACACGATCTCAGCTTGCGCTCGTTTGTCGTTCTCAAGAAGGGGTTCGGTAATGGTTTCCCAAAAATTGCTCGCGCTTGACCTTTTGACTTCCTCTGCGGGTTCCGTCCTGTTACCTTTTGACGATCTGTCTTCTCTGTCGACAACGAGGCAGCTTCTTCTTCAGGTGCGACTAGCTCCGCCACAACTTCCACCCGTGATCAATGTGTTGTCTTCCCGTTTTTCGCCCCATTGTTGCTGTCAGTTTACTGGTACAGTTTTGTATATTATCCATTCTTGATAGTTCGATGCAAGCTGAGTACGATGTACTCATGCGTCTGCTACCTCTATGAATTGCTGCCTTTGCAACTTGAAATCATTTCTCAAAATCCAATGATTGTTGTTATGCAGCTTGTAAACCGGAATATCCAAAAATTTCAAAACTGGACCATGAGGGATTTCAAGTGCAGCAAGAAGAATATGAATCATGTTGGCATGAGATTGATGGGGCTGCAGTAACAAAAACGGAGCTTAAACACTCTATTTACATGCACAAAGCTTATAAGAACTTCATGCTCATCTTGGATACCGTTGAACTTGTTTACGCGGCTGTTGCCTTGCCTTCAACTGAGTGAATTCCTCAACAAGCTTGCAGCCGCTCACAACAACATTCGCGAAATGCAAATTTTTGAAATTGTGCAACTTTGTAGAAAACAAATGCCACGGATGGATTGTCCATGAAAAAAAAAGGGTCGAAACACATCAAGAATCACTCCAAATAATTTTTGTGTACTTGGTGTCATAGAAATTCATGACGCAGCAACTTAGTAAGAACCGCCCATATCCAAGTCACGGCGGGTCACGCGCTTACACACTCGAAAAACACCATTTTAGGGCAAAACTTGGCAAAATACAATATTATAGTCAAAATGACCGGAATTGCATACTGAGCTGAAATACGTGGTTAAAAACTGATCAAATGAGATCATCCTATTAAAAACTCGCAAATATTGTTTGACGTCGATCATTTTTCAGACCTCATGTAGTCTCTCAATATATAACAACACCAAAATGTTTGTCCTACCAACCAATATAGTTAGCAACAAAAAAGATGTGCCACTTCAACAACTCAAGGTGCTCCATATGATCTTTAGAAGCGCCTTCATGCAAGATATCCATGTCCATGAAAAAAAATGGGTCGAAACACATCAAGAATCAATCCAAATAATTTTTGTGTACTTTGTGTCATAGAAATTCATGACGCAGCAACTTAGTAAGAACCGCCCATATCCAGGTCACGGCGGGTCACGCGCTTACACACTCGAAAAACACCATTTTAGGGCAAAACTTGGCAAAATACAATATTATAGTCAAAATGACCGGAATTGCATACTGAGCTGAAATACGTGGTTAAAAACTGATCAAGTGAGATCATCTTATTAAAAACTCGCAAATATTATTTGACGTCGATCATTTTTCAGACCTCATGTAGTCTCTCAATATATAACAACACCAAAATAGTTATCCTACCAACCAATATAGTTCGCAACAAAAAAAATGTGCCACTTCAACAACTCAAGGTGCTCCATATGATCTTTAGAAGCGCCTTCATGCAAGATATCAAGCCCTATAGTTAGTGGGTCGCGAATCTTCCAACTCTAACCTAACTAATCTGTCGCATCCACTTCATACATTTATGTAATGCCAATTCAAGATGAAAGTGTAAAAAAACCAAATGAAAGACCCAAGGCACATTACTGACTTCTAAACAATGATGTAGCCTATAAAGGATGGCAATGGGTAATCTATCTCTGAGTTGCGATATTTTCGCTTTTAGGGATGCTCTTAACGGTAAGAAGGAGTATATCGTAAACTGATTCTGTGTTTGGGATTGTAGGACGGCTTAGATGCCTGAAGATGGCAATGTTTTGGTTGTCTAGACAACTCATAGGAAGTCCAAGCTGGGCATTTTGACCACGCTTTCCGGCATCCACTAACAGCCATACAAGCACATGCGCTACCCAGGTCCCACCACAAAGGTTGGGGAAGACAAATTTAGGGTTGCCATAAGTAAAGTAAAGTTTGAAGCATCCATACATGCATGAATCTTTTCAATGGCATTGACAACAACTTTCATACCTCCACTGTTTGATTTCATAACGTAGCATTAGGAGTGAAAACGCCCATAATGTGCCGATGACAACCGGCTAATTCGCATCGATTGTGAAAAAAAAATTCCTCTTTAGGTGTAAACTTTGCGTGTATTCATCTCCCTCCCGCCTGTCAAAATCGGCACCGCGCGCGAGCTACATTATGAGCCGGTACCCGTTTTTAAACCACTTTGGCGCATCAATGTTTGGGAGAACAATTGCAGAATTTCGGATTTCTTTCGGATCCATTAACAGGATCGCAAATCAACTCTCCAATCACCGACACCCGTTCCGGCCCGAAAAAATTGGCGGATGTTTGACCATTTTTCTCACCACACCTTGGCGTGCCAAAACCGACCAATTCTTTCACTGAAGGACAGATTTTTAGTGGTTAGGTAGTTAATTTGGATCCCAACCGAGAGATTGAAGAAACAAAATACAGAAAAAACGAACCCATACAATTGAATATCCGTGGGCCAAGGTTTCCAAAAAGAGTTCATTGAAATGGCATGCACCCTCCAGAACTTGCAGGCGCTTGTTCTAAAGCACAATCCGTTGCGAAATGACGAAAAACAAACCTTTGCACCTCCAAAAACAATAAACTTCCATTTTGCCGACAAAAGTGGTGCTATTTGCATCCCCATTGTCCTAGACAAAAGACACCATACGATGCCTACGCCGTATCTTTTATCCCGTGGAGCCATTACATGGAAAGAAGCCTACATGTGACAAACGTGGATTTACAAATGATGTCGGGCAACATTACTTGTAGCATGAAACACCATCATAACACCCTACCTACCCAACATCGCTTTTTGTAACAAAGTTCTGACATTGATTGTGTGGTATGCAAACTGGTGAATGGTGCACAAGCTGGTGATTTTACCTTAACTCCGATTGGCCCAACCCAAACCAACCTCTTTGTCACCTTTGATACCCCAAAAAGCCTAACCGTGCTACATTTTTTATTGGCTTTTGCGGCCACTACAAATTGCTTATCACCTATATGCTCTTCGGCACCAAAGCTGAGCCTTCATCAGTGCCCGCTGAAATCAGCCAACACATCCTCTTTGTCCACTTTGAGCTTTTCCACCATTTTCCCCACAAAAACACTCTATACATTTCATTGTTACATAAAAAATTCTAAGCAACATACTATGGATGAGACAAAAAAGAATGATCGCAGCTGATGAGATCAACTTTGTTTTGGTTCATGCATGTGCATTAATGGGAAGCTGTCTTATCGGAGATATGTTACAGACAAACAGGCTGGGTTGGCTACTTTCAACTAGCCACCATGGCATTCTTTGATACAAACCTTCGCACCTAGCACACATGAGCGAAATGGACGCAATCATCCTTTCCCGATTCACAACCAGAAACAGCTTTGTAGAGGCTTTCCACAAAGGAAAATGAGGGTGAGCCGCCTGGTTGGCGGGCTTTTCTTCTCACAGTGGTAAAACAAACATCTAGTGCTCTTGAAACAACCTACCTACCGAAAACAACATGACCCCTTCCTGGTTTGATGAAAATTGGTGCAGAGAATTTGTCGCCAGTTCTTAAATTCACCAATTCTTCAGTACTACTGCAGAGTTTGGTACCAAATTCATGGGTTGTTGGACAACATGCATATCCATGAAAATTGTTCCTTTCTTATGTGCCTTTGGTTGGTTGCTGTCATGTATTCCTTCTTGGCTTCAATATGCTTCCTATGATTTCCTGGAGGCTCCTGGATCTGTGCTACTACTCCCTCAATGACAGTCTGTGCAAGAACAATCACTGCCTGCTCGTCAAATCATCGCATATCACCACAAAGATATGTCAGAGGTGTGGTAGGCTGTGCAAATAAGGAGACATTTAGCCACCCAAACGCACGCAATTCACCAGTGTTTCATAGGACACCTTCCTGCCCTGGATCTAATGCATGCAAGACACTTTGACTTAAATATGGAAACACCATGTGTCGATTGTCTTGCACCCCTTTCATCTCACAATTACATTCAAAATGCATGAAATGCATGTTCCTCTCATTGTCCGCCATCCTCTCCTTGTCTCTGTGCCACACATTGGTCTCCTCAGTGGTACCCAACATGAAATCCCAGTGCAAAAGCTACATGACTGCAGCACCTGGCAAGCCACAGAAATTCACAGATCATGGCAGCATGCAGCAAGCGACAGAAACTCATCACTGCCAGTATTGGCAACCTGTGGTAGAATTATGTGTGCAACATTTGTTTGTATTTGACAGCGAAAAAACCTGGATGAAACTTTCTTTTCCTGATTTGGACAAGAAGCACTGTCCCAGCATACAGAGAGAAAAGGATGCTATGGTTGCAAAACTATTCCTGGAAATCAATGCATATCTAACCTGCATTCCAGCTTTTGACCAATTTGATTCTGGCTGCTGCACGGCCTGCAAACATCACAGCGTGACCCTGGAACCTCATACCAATCCACAATCCCTGGTACACTGAAACTCACGGGCCGTAATCGTTTCGAGTGGCCTCAACATTGACAGAAAGTGCAATACCCACATTTTGTAGGCACAAGAGACCAGACCACCAACATTGCAACCAAAAAACCAGGGGCAGAAGCACTGCAATACAGATCTTCAAACTGCCCAGGTGTAGAGTAAAACTTAAAAGCTGAAAACATTTGCACTCCCACAAAGCAAATTCTTCCAAACAATAGCAAACCCACGAAAAAACTGAAACAACCAGACCTGTGGGTCTTGTAGCAATTTGAAACTCACACTTCTGTCTGCCCCGTAAATCGGAACCACCAAATCCATGGTTGATCAGAAAATTTGCTCAAACAACCCTAGTATTGTTTGGACAAAACTTTGTCCTAAAGGAGAGAGGGAGGTCAGGTTGAACTGGGGTAAGGATAGGACACAGCAGTGCAAAAAAAAAAAGAGGTTTGAAAGATGATGCGCACAGGTGAGAGTATGGTAAATGCTCCTTTCCTTGCTCATGCAGCTGCTCAACTCCCTTTTGATTCTCCAAACACATCTTGAACCACCGGTGATATGAATATGGGTGAGCAGGGCACTGCTGACCTGATTTCCAGCCTGAAATGCTCTGCCATGCCTCCAAAACCTTGTAGTTACTCCAGGCAAGATGGTTCAAAGAAACACTGCAAGAAAACAAACCCTGAACACACCAAACCGGCTCATGTGCAAAAGGTGTCAGAGATACTGATAATCCTTCAGAATCTGCTGCCAACCCAGCTGCATATCCATGGCAGCTTTCTCCAACACCTGGAGAATAGTCCATCAACTGACCCCTGCCAGCCTCACAGATGCAACAGGCTACAGCAGGCAACACCACAGGCTGATGATTCAAGCATACGGTTCAAGTCTGTGCAAGAAGAACGGGCAGCCCAACAGGCAACAGGACATGGCAGTATCACCACAAGCGTAGCAGAATACGAGCAGAGGACATCAAAAGCTGCTGACTACACAAACCGTGCTGTTAATACTACCCAGGTGGACATCACAAAGATATGTGACCAGTGGTACAAGCATCCTCTCAACAGAAGCATCAACCAATAATGAGCCACCACAATGAGGATCGCAGAAAAGGGGGGGGGGGGGTAGAGATTGGGTGTGTACATTGTGTACACATAGCCCCCCCCTTCATACTCAGCATCTATGGACCCCCCCAACACTGTCATTTTCCAGCCTCAGCTGGCCACAGCTGTGGGGGCGTGTCGGCACAGCGCGCACATGACATGGAGAAATCGGGGGGTTTTGCTACAATTGGCAGTATTCTTGCCTATACAGCCCCACAATGTTGGACAGCCCCGGCATTTGATATGCACCCTTTTGGTGAAATATTGTATTGGTAGGAATTTAGGACACCAGACCACGATTTTCGGCCATGACCTCTTTGAGCATAGGTTGACATAGGTCACACAAAAGTAAAAAGAACCCTATCAACGATGGACAAATAGCTAGCCCACTCAGGGGCCCGCATAATCCCATCTGAATCCTCAGGCACAAAGATAGGACCAATGGGGGGAGTTGCACTCGACCCACGGTCATTCTGTCAAGCATGCGACGCCAATAGGCGTGCTCGTCTGATGCGCCTGTCCATATACCCAACCGGAAACAGGCCAATCCAAATCCAAATTGTTGATAGATACCACAAACCTGTAGGAAAACAACACACACCAATCACTAGAAATAAGGGCAAAGCATGCAAGCAACTCATATAGATGCATAACAAGGCACATTGTTACTGGTACCAGGCAATACGGGGGCGTGTGTGCACAGCGCAGGCACAGTGCGAGCACAGCGCGCACATGACACGAAGAAATTGGGGATGCAACAATTGGCAATATTCTTGCCTATACAAACCATACTACACTCCCACAACGTTGGACAGCCTGATGTTTCAACCCACCCCCCGCATAAGAGATGCCAGTGTACCCAGCCACAGCAAAAACACATGCAAAAAAAAAAGCAAGAATAAAGTTTGTCCTTCACTCGAAGAGTGAACGCCGTACTCCCCTTCACTTAGCATACGTACAGGACATGCATCACTCGACATGGCGTCCACATCCACAACCTCCTTTCGGCTATGTACAGCCACACGGCGATACCTCTTGCTTCGCGATGGGAATTCTGTGCTGCCGGCTGATGAAGAGGACTAAATGACAACTATCTGCACTTACAGTAGAGCCACTACACTAGAAATGAGGGCAAAGCATGCATGCAACTCATATAAATGCATAACAAGGCTCATTGTCATGGGTACTAGGCACTACTATGCAGGTTGGGCATGGTCCTGTACAAACTTTGTGCACAGCGCGGCCGCAGCGCGCAATACGCCCCCTAGTATGCAGCTTGGGTACAGTCCTGTACAAACTTTGTGCACAGGGCACGCACGGCGCGCGCACAGCACGTAGTACGGCCCCTATTGGCTAATCACAAACTGCTGTCGAATGGCCATGAAGCAAAGCACAACTGAAAGTAGGCCCGTATCACAAGATACCATAGATACCATCTATCAAAGCACAAACAGTGATCAATGCTTATCACGTAAAAACTTGGATTTCCAGTTTGCCTTCGACTGAGTTCTCTGTAACACCAGCTGTGATGGTGCCTCATTTCTAACTTGAGAAGGCCTCACAAGCAACAGCTTCAAAATGCAATATTCTGTGTGCAGGAGACGGCACAGATGCATCGTAATTCCTGTGCAATCCTGTGTGGCACTGCAAATGGTCTCAAAAATGGTGAGCCATGTTACATTCATTGACAGGTATTTACAAATGGCTGTGGGCTGTGCCAGCTGGTTCCATTTGCTGGATTTGGGGGTTTTGAACTGCAACTCCCTCCAAGCCCCCCCCCCCCCCCCCCCGGTAGATGGAGAATTCTTGCAATCAACCAGTGCTGAATGGAACGCTGGACCACACTGCACCAGGCAACACAAATCCTGTGTGGTGCAACCGCATCAGGCATAGCCTCTGTCGCGTTGTTGCAGTCTGTGGTGATGAACATGCAGATCAGCGAGTGGACTTTTTCTCCATCCTCATCCACATGGCTCCTTCAAAAGAAAACATCTTCACAACATGTGGCCCCAGCTTCGGAGCAGAGCAGCACTAATATGCTATTCACCAAAGCAATGCAAAAATACTTTGTGATGGTATTGCCAGGGAATCCCACAATTTTCTTTATCAGTGATGCAGTTGCACAGGCTTGCAGGCTTTTGTCTGAATTTCCTGCCCCAGAGGGGGTGTTGTCGCACGGTGCGCGCCTTTTCCGGTGTTTCCGGGGATTTTACGCAGTGGAGAGGCCCACAACAAACCACTCTGGCGGGTGTTCCCAAATGCTTGTGGATGGTCACCAAAGGCCTTTGGGTGATATCTGGTGTTTCTTTCTGCCTTGCAGGGCTTTTTTTGTTACTTCCTGGTGGGTCTAATGGTTTTCATACGTCCAAGTGTCCCTAATTCTGCCCCTGTTGGCCCCTGTTGGTACACCAGGAATTTTTCTTTTTTAGTCTGATGGTTGCCATGTGTCCCAGTGTCCCTAATTCTGCCACCAACCAACCACCAACTTCATATTGGATCCGCAAAAAGTCCCCGGGCTGCGGTGAAGAACCCAACACAATTGCCGGGACTCGATCACCCGTACTTGCGCGATTGTAGAAGACATCCGTACCAGGGGTGACCCAGGACAAAGACATGATAAATCTGAGCTGCAATGGGGGAGAAACACTGCCTGTGACAATGAATATATCGAAACTTCGCACGGTGCGCGCACGGTGCGTGCAACTCCCTCAGAGGAGTGCAGCTACCACAAAGCTTTCAGGAAAAAGATTTCTGGGACAAAAAGGATGCCCTGGTTTGGCTACTAGGCCACTGACTGTGCGCTGCAGGTGCACTGCAGGGTGTCAAAAAAACCACAGGCGGATAGGGCGTGCACGATGATCTGTTGATCATCCTTCTCTACAAAGAAGAGACTATGGACCCGAACGCCAACATGCAAAGCATGGCAGGGACTCTCACTTCTACTTTGAACAGGTTGTACAGAGTGGATGCAAATGGAGGAAAAATACCTATGGGCAGGGACAGAATGCATCCAAACAGTGCAGAATATCCTACTGGCGAACTACTGCATATGTGTGCCTAATTCCAACACTCTGCAGCGTGTGAAAATCTCCTTTGATTCCAGTGTGGACACAGATGCGAAGCATTTTGGACACTATTTTGGCTCAGGTTTGTGATTTGAGGAAACCCCAATCCACTTTACTTGGAAAAACGCACATCCGCTGTGTAATGGGGCGACTGAGCACCCACAATGAGGGTGCACATCGCCTGAACTCTGCTTTCCTGTTTATGCACACAGCCATCATCCTTGTGCAACAACCCCTTGCATCACCTACTACCTTTTTCGTAGTTTTGGGCTTGAAACATCCATATGAAACGAAAGGTATGCAATCGTCTTTGATCACCTTGCATGTGCTTGTATTGAGTAGAAATTGTGGCATTGACACGGGTATCCAATGCCTTCCCTTATGCAGCGAAACAAATGAAGCGAGTGAAAACGCAGAGTGGCAAGACAGAGAGATTGAATGTGCACAAGGCGGAGGCTGTATTTGACAGGCCCTCATGTGGCCCCCACAAACGAAAATGAGCTGGATCACAGCCCCTCGTGGGCAAAATCAAGAATGGTGCAGCAAGATGAAATGGGGCAGCTGAATATGAAAATTGATTGCGCTCACTGAACATTCACACAAAGCTCACGGTACCTGTGCAACACAGTACGGTACAGTACAGCACCCAGTACATGACCGCATGACACAGTACAGTGCAGCATGTGACCCATGCTGCTGAGAAAAGCATGACGTCACCGAGGCGGAAGGTGGTTGTCTGCTGTGCAGTCTGCCTGCCTGGCTGCCACGCAGCATAGCACACTGTGTGCTTGTGTTGTCTGTTTCCCAGCAGCATAGCACACTGTGTGCTTGTGTTGTCTGTTTTCCAGATGCCTAGCGCTGGTATGCTGGATTACACAGCCAGTTGCATTCATCCAGCTGCTACACAGGAGGATCATCTGAAAAATAGGGCTTCACCTAATTACAACAATGAAGAAAATTGAATAAAATAACTTAAATATGCCACAATGCAATGTAGATAGAAAACGGGACAGGGAAAAAATGGTTTTGCCACATCAGAACAATCACGTGTCCAACACCAGTCCACCACCAGCACTAGGTTTTGAGATGTGTGACAGGGTTATTGGGTATTGCCACCAAGTTAATAACGTTGCACCCATAGGACTTCCCCATTGCAAAAAAGGAAAAAACACCAGATCGTGCCCCATTACTTTGCAGTCCAAATTTGGTACCACGCCTCTGGAGGGGGCCCGAAGAAATGACAGGGCAAAGCGACAAAAACTACCATTTTATCATAGGATAACCCGAGACAACTGCCAACAACCGTCAACAGGTGATCGGTTCGCCATCAACTGTGCGCAGGTGCTGTGAAGTGTCAGAGGTTGAGGCTTACGACGGCGGGTGGGGGTCAAGCACCAGCGTCCGGCGGTTTAAGGGTTTCTATAATACAAAAAAAATTGACTCAAGCTCCCCTTTGAAGAACGCCCTTTGCACGCCAGGTGTGTTCTTACTGCCCCAGTACTTGGGTCGTTCGGTCGGTGACTACATTGGTTCCCTGTGCTTACCTACCTACTTACTCTTGAACATGGCATAGCGATTAAGATATGCAGACAAGCACGTCTATGCCTTTACGCCAAAAAGAAAGGTGGCAAAACATTGGATAAACCCCCCCCCCAAAATGTATACCCCCCCCAATATTTATACCCCCCCAATATTTATACCCCCCTAGGCTTATTGGGCGTTCTGCCAAAATCTGTACCCCCTTCAGCCCTGCACAAGGAAACACCACACGAACAAATCCAGAGTACAATCTCAACACCACTGCAATGGTCACTCACTTGAAGAAGGCAGTGATTGTGGTTTGCTTCTTGACATTCGAAACACTGCTGGAGGCATGGGCCACAGCAGCAGAAGGTGCTGCCCCAGCTCCATCAGCACCAGTTACACACACATCCATGACATGCTCATCTGGATCAAACTTGTACTCCCTTGTACCCTCCCCCCCCAATATTTATACCCCCCCAAAATTTATACCCCCCTGGCCTTATTGGGCGTTCTGCCGAAATCTATACCCCGGGGTATACATTTTGGGGGGGGGAGTTTAATACCTGACAACACAGTGCCCTGTGGTTCGCCACAGTGCCGCCAACCGGGGAAAAAACACCAATCCTAGCAAACAGGGCACACAGCTCAGTGCGCATTTGCAGTGCACATCTGGGGTACAGCAGATGCAGTGGAAGTAAAGGAGGCAACGTGCACAGCATTGTTTGTTCGTTGCATCATGTGCTACAATGAGGCGTACCACAACAGGCACTAGGACAAACAATTCACTGTGTGCTTTGAAATTTCTATCTTATTCCTGGCACCCCTTACCTCCGAGTACATGTGCCATTTGAACGCCGGCAAAATGCCGCGAGACAATGACGGCACACAACACAAGAGCAACCCTTGGGGCTCATCTCACTCTGCCTTGGGCCCATCGTGCCCGTGTCATTCCCAGCAACACTGCTCATGCGACACTGCATCCCAGCCCATGTCTCGGTGACCATGTCATTGCAGTGAATGACACTGATGCTGATTCTTGATTACTCGGCATCTGACATGATTTTCTCAAACTCTTTCGAATTCTGGAACTCACGGAAACTTTCCTCAAGCATATCCAGGCAAACCTGGACCCTGTCCAAAGCTTCTTGGCCAATCTGTGGAAACGTGCGAATGTGGAGCTGCACGTGCAAGACCAACAAGCAAAACACACAGACTGATTTGTATCCGCTGAAAATGACAAACACTTCACCTGTTACCAATGAGCTTCCGATACCAGGGGTTTTGATGACAATGAGCATATAGAGGTAGACCTTTGGGCAGAAGGGCAGTAGGCTGCTGCTTGTTGGAAGTTACAGGCTCCACCCAGCGAAGCCAAGCGTCAGTTGCAATTTGGGGGAAACCATCAGTACAAAACCATCAGTGGGTAATTTCGCATCGTACCATTTGTTTGCAAGATTGCTGTATAGACTACATTGTCTCATTCTGGACAGCAAATGAATAGTGTTGTACAGCGGTTACCTTCGTAGTGGGAGATGTCATTGGTTGACGCACCCCGTGCGCTTGGCGCCTGTGACCTTGCACTTGCTGCTTTTGTCCCTGGCTGTTGATGCAGACAAAAAATGAACAAAGCCTGCAAATATGATTAGACAGATGGCCACATATTTAACCCTGGGACAAGGATGGGGTTTCCGCAGTCTTCTGGAGGTTCAACACTGACGTACCAAAAGGAAAATGTGTGTGCAGCTACAAACAACTGCAGAGAATTACAGATGTTGCAACAAATTACAAAATGAGAAAATGAACTTATAATTGGGGTCTGTTGGAATTGTGGAAGGACAAGGCAAGCTGCAAAGGAACAGAAGAATCACGCCTCCCAAAGACGATGTCAGGCAGGGCTTCCCAAAAAAAAAAAATTGCTGGACCCATACACACTGTATTATCATGAGCTAAGATTGTCCGCACGAAGTCGCCCCCCTGCACCCCCCCCCCCCCCAAACCCTTCGGCTCGCTGCGCTCGACAGACAACTCGCTTCCCTCGACGCTCGACCCCCCACAGCCCCCTTAAATAACAAAACTCCTGCGGTGGCCACAGACCGCCTTGGGTATGCACCGCCTTGTGTAAACCGCCAAACCTTCGCTTCGGCTCGCTACACTCGACAGACGGCTCGCTTCACTCCACACGGGGGCCAGCCCCTGCACCCCCCTAAAATAACAAGACTCCTGCGGTGGCCACAAACCGCCTTGTGTGTGCACCGCCTAGTGTGTGGACCGCCAAACCTTCCCTTCAGTACCCCCCCCCCCCCCCCGCGTACCCTCCTGCCCATATCCCCCCCCGTACCTCCGGCATACGGGGGGGGGGGGGCAACTTCGTGCCGTATATGTGAGCTAAAGTGCTTGGGGGCAAAGTCAATGGTTCATCAGGGCTATCCTCAGGGGGGGGGGGGGGGATGAAAAGGGTTCGTAACACAAACAGAAACGAACGTTCATGGGGACGCTCTTTGCTTCATGGTAATGGGACCTTCTCGACTTCAAAGGTTGACGGTTGGTGGCGGTTAGTGGTTGGCGGTTGGTGGAGGTTGGCGGTTGGTGCCAGGGACGGATACAACGGGCGGGGTGGGTCCGGCCCGGACCCCCCCCCCCCGTCCCCCCCCCTTGGTCACAAAAAAGGTCACAATATTTGGTCACAAAAAACGTGATCCACAACCGGCCGTTTTGGGCAGCCCTCTGCCCGTACATGTGCATGGGGGGGGGGGGGGGGGGAATTTTGCAACAGGAGATACACAACACATTTGACACGCACAGTGCGCTGTGTATGGACCATTTCGAATGTCATTCAGGGTCATTCAATGTCATTCACTGTCATCACTCACAGTGACAAAATTGTCTTGCTCGCTGCAGCCATGACTACTTGACGTCTCATTATCACTGTCACTATCGCTGTCACTGCCACTTGATGAACCTGTCGTGATAGATGCAAACGAGGACAAAGAGCTTGCCCCATCTGACATGTCCGCCAGATTATCATTATATTCACCTGATGCATACAGAAACAGTGTACAACTACCAGTAGTCACAATAACCAGCAGTCACAGTACTGGCAGGGACACACAACATTCCACCGTAGACACCTTATTTGGTCACGATATTTTTCGGGTTTACACTTTCCCACTATGGCCCTTTGTGTTTTTTGTGATCAGTCACAAAAAATCCCCCCCCCGGACCCGGACCCCCCAAGTGGCGCCAAAATTATATCCATCCCTGGTTGGCGGTCTTTGGGGGCTGTCCTTAAAAAAAAAAACCTGTTTTCTTAAGGACAGCCTTGTGGTCCAGCATGTCAATCATTAAGCGTTGTTGACCAGCAGCAGTTGTGGATCACAAACCACAAGCCTCACGGAGGGGAACGAAGAGCAGTAAGTGCCCATGACACCTGAATCTCATGAGAACCAATAGCACCATTTTCCATGATCTGCTGTTTTTCCTTTGAGCCAGTGTTGCTCTGTTCCACGTCCTTCCATGCCTGGCCCAACACACGAAACAGCTCCTGGCTGCATGGTGACAGCGTTTCGCGCACATCATGCAAGCAGACAACACACCGACTCCCCTTGTTCGAGCTGACGTTGGAATGTCTTGCCACTTTGCTCCAAAAAGAAGCAAATTGCCTGAACACAAAATTACATAGATAGAGGATGTCTGCAACCACGCGCTCAAAAAACACCTCTCTCTCTCTCCACATCCACATCCTACATCTATATGCATCAAGAAACAATAATGCAAAATAGTCCTGCACACATACACACACACACACACACACACAAGCTCTGTTACAACTGAATCTTAGAAATGGGTCAACAAAAACTCGTCTTTTACACAGGAACCAACATGAAAATACCTTTCTGCACCTTTATTGGCAAATTGCTCAGTGGCTGATCAACATTCTGGCAACTGAGGCCTAGCACATACCCAATTTACCTGATGCTCACTTGGTTCATATGTGCCTCTTGCATTGTTTCAGGATCTGTGTTCCTCGTTTCACGTGGCAAGTACGGGGAAACCTAATTAAAACCAGACAAATGCAAACCAGAGGTAATGCACTCCACAGTAAGGCATAAGTGCATCTTTATTCTCTGTGCCAAACCTGGTTAAACCTCAAGACACACACTGTGTCTGAAACAGAAAACAGAATATCATGTCTGACTACAATTAGTCAGACAATCAGTCAGTAGCTGTCAGTCAGACATCAGGTGCATGGGGGGGGGGGGGGCATGACACCTGGTCGTGTCGCTGTCTGCAACTGGCGGCACCTAAGGGCCTGTTGCCACTTACTGCTGCCCTTCTCTTGAAACCCTCTGCCTCCATAGGCAGCGGTCCCCATTGGCTTCTCACCACCTTGTGCCCTCCCTCTCCCTACCTGGCCTATCCCTTCCTCCCTACTCACCCTTTCTTGCCCTTGGTAAGTTGCGCCAACGGAGCCCCCGGAATGTCCCTGTTTCACTGCTCTGTGTGGGGTCCACACAGAGGAGGCAGACTGCCCTTGCCGTTGGCCACACGTGTCCACATGGACACCCTTTACCGGCGGTAGGGGACCCTCCCAACGGCGGCTTTTGGGCCCCAAGATCCACTTGCGGGGTCATTTTGCCGCCATGTGCCGGCCGGGAGGGTGTCCCCACACATGTTCCCATGGTGGGGAAGCCTTTGCTTAACACGGGGGGGGGTGTGACCTAATTAAAAAACAGACAAATGCAAACCAGAGGTAATGCACTCCACAGTCACGGGGGGGGGGGGGGGGAGGGGGGTCAAATGAGAAAAGCACCCACCCACTTTTTGGCTAGAGGCACAGTTCTTGGCCTACCCCTATGAGGGGGTGGGGGTGGGGGGGGGGCAACCTCAGGAGGCACCCACCCACAACCGGTTTCCGCACCAGCAAGCACGTCAACTTTGATCCGTGTGCCGCATTCGCTAGACGATCTCTGTGTGCATGGGACTTCAAGTGTTTACGCATGGCATTGTCGTGGTCCGAAACCACCATACCACATCTGCATGTTACTTTCATGGTGAGCTAGCATAGGTCACAGCACAGCAGGCACAGGTCATAGGACAGCACAAGCAACACCCCCATAGTTCAAGGCCCAGCGGCTGACATTCCTCAAAGCGGACAAAAAAACAAGGACCCACTGGTGACCTACCCCTACCCTAGGGGGGTGTGACCTAATTAAAAAACAGACAAATGCAAACCAAAGGTAATGCACTCCACAGTCAGGCATAAGTGCATCTTTGTTCTCTATGCCAAACCTGGTTAAACCTCAAGACCCTACCCTAGGGGGGGTCCCGGCTGAAGGAGGCACCCAACTTTTTCAAAAGGCACCCACCCACCCACCCCCCCCCCCGCAAGCCTCCCGTGGTGTTGTCGACCCACGGCTCCAGGGGCACAGCCACTCCCCACCAGCGTCGGCCTACTCGAGTCGCCATGGGGGGGGGGGGGGCGGGGGGATTTGGTGCAGGTAGTCTTGGGACACGGGCATGGCGGTTTGTAGTCTCAAGACTTTGTGCCCCAAGTAGACATGGTCTGCTAATTGTCGACATCGTTGGCGTGTTGTAAACGCGGAGTGACAATATTTTGGATGGGGGGCGAAGGACCACTTCCCCAAAAAACGGTCCTCTAAGATCATTTGCCCTTGCCCATGCACACGGGCGTGCTTCTTGAGCAAACAAAACAAGCGAGGAAAGCGCATAGGGGTAGGTCTCGAGTGAGCAAGGAAGGCACAGGCGCACATGGCAGGGAAAGGGGGTGAGACCTAATTAATTTGAGAGTATTGAAAATGAGAAAAACAGACATGCAATACACCAAGACTGCAGATTAAGGTAATGCACTCCAAAGTAAGGCATAAGTGCATCTTTATTCTGGTTGGCAGGGGGGGGGGGGGTACGCTAACAAGGTGCACGGGAAGGGGGTTGGGGTTTGGCGGTGTTGAGGCGCAATTGGGGGGGTGCTGCCAACGTACACGGGGGGGGGGGGGGGGGCGGGTGTGGCACTAAGGAGGCACAGAAGGGGGGGGGGGGGGGCGCTAATGAGCTCGCCCCGCCTGGTTTGTGCCTCATGTAACGGGGCGTGCCATGTGGGCTGCTCCCAGCCAATGAGTGACCCCAAGGGGTGTGCAACGGTTTTAGGGGCTGTACGGGGGGGGAGGGGGGTTGACCCAAATCTTGGGGGTCGGTGGGTCAGGCGGTTAGCCGCCGGGCTCCCCGGGGAAGAGGGGGGGGGGGTCAGTGGGTACCCCAACATACATACCTCAAAATGATCCCCATGACGCGCTCATCATTTTGAATACACACAATTGGGGTAATTTTTTTCAAAAAAAATTTGCCCATCATTGTCAAGCTCCCATTAGCCAAGGTGTGACTTGAAGGTCGGGGTCAAAATCCTTTTTTATGTTTTTCATACATTTTTGACTTCTCCACAAAATTCTGAGTATTTTGAGTATAGACACATAGGGCCAAACAAAAAATTTCCCCTTGCCGTACGCCTAAAACAAAAACTCCAGCGCCCACAAAACCCATGTTCCGTACAACCATTTTGGGGTCCGTAGAGGGGGGTCGGGTCCCGGCTAGCAGCAGCGCCTGTGAGGCGCGCAAACCCAGCGAAACACTCACCTCATGATCATTCATAGCGAAACACTCACCTCATGATCATTCATAGCCATACTGTTCATTTTCCACCGTCACTGTGGCGGCTTACTTTACATACAATCGTGGGATGATGTGGCAACTTTTGGGAAGGACGGCGTATCAACTAAAGATGTCGTGTTGTACCTCTGGTAGCCTTGGTAGCATGTGACAGCTGCCATTGAGATTCATTCAACAAAAATCAGCAAAATTATTGGACAAAAAATGCACTGTTGTGTTGTAGCAATGTTTTGCAATGGAGATGTTGTGGGGTGGTTCTTGAAGATTGCCAACAATGACGATATGTCGTTGGAACACATTTTCTTTGGCTTGACGTTGAGGGTACGTCCAAATCAATCACATCCAAATCAATGTTCTGGCCATCTATCCCAATGCTTTCCCCATGATGGGGAGTGGGAGTAATCAAAAAAGCGACATCACCCTTTCCTTATCGGGGTCCCCATGGTGGGGAGAAATCAACCTAGAAAGGAGTGGATGTGGCGGAAATGTGAAAAGGGGTGAAAGTGGGCGAAGATCCAAATATACCATATCCACACTGCAAAAGAAGCATCAAAATACTCGTTTTCAAACAACCACGGGTCCCCAACACCACGACAAAAAATGCGGGGAAATCACGGGGGGGGGGCACCCCTCGGTTCTCGACGCCAACTACCCCCCCAACTAACTGTTGGCCGGAGGCCCCTTGGGGGGGGGGGGGGGGGGGGGATCTAAGGGGGGGTTCAGGGAGGGTGAATGGGGGGGGGGGGTATAAGAGGGGCAAGGGGGGGGGGGGCTCCGGGAGGGTCGGTTTGGGGGGGGGTCCAAGTGGGGCAATTCGGGGTGGTGGTGGTGGGGGGGTCCAGGTGGGGCGATTTGGGGTGTTGGGGGGGGGGGGGGGGGAGGGGGGCACAAGCTCCCCTTACCTCCCCTTGCCCTCCCTCTAACCATACCATCACCATAAACCTAACCCTAACCTTTGCAGCCAGTTGGTTTGGCCATGCCAGCCATGTTGGTTGGGCTGAACAGGATCCCCCGAATTTCGTTCATGGCTGCTTTTGCCACATCATTGCTCTCCATTTTGGACCCCAACACTCACTCTGACCCTAGCCCAGGGTGAGAGCCAGGGCTAGGGTTAGGGCTAGGGTCACCGAGCTGGTGGAACCAGTCTTGGTTTTATAACCCTGTTTAGTGTCTAGGGTGGACCTACCAGGTTTAGCAGCAGCAAGCAAGCAAGCAAGCAAGCAAGCAGCAAGCAGCAGCACGCGCGAAATGGGTAAAAATCAGACCTCCGTCGTGGTGCTTCGGATTCGGGTGAAATTTTGGTGGATGATACCTATGGGTGTGAAGTACAATCACACAAAGTTTGAGCAAGAAACTCAACGGTGGCGGCCGGGAACGGGATTTGCAAGTGGCGGACCTCAGTTTCAAAAACTGCACTTTAGGGCCAAAAACAGCCATTTTTGGGCTTAAAAAGCCCTAGAACACATTCAAAACGGCCAAACGAAGGGAAACGGTGGGTACTCTGCACGTGCGGCTTGACTTCCCTGTGTCAACGAGCTCTTTGCGGCCCTCTAACTCCATGACATGTCCCGGAAACGGCCCAAAAAGGCCCCCAGAAGCTTCAAATGCCGACAGCCACAAACCAAGAATAGGCCATATCTTTGGCTACATGGCTCAAAATGCGATTCCGAGGGCACCTACTCCACCCGCAACCCCCCACTTTTTGTGGTTTCCACCCCTTAGAATTGCCCAAACGGATGCCTACACCCCCGTACTTAGGCCCACTAGGCTGCAGCAAGCTGCAAGCTCAAGCCCATACAGGTGGGTGCCCAAATGGGTCATTAGGGTCCAGTAGGGGCAAAAAGATGACTTTTCTCAAAAATGATCCTAGACCCTGTGCGACGCTAAAACAAGTGTTTTTGGACCATTTTGAGGTTGTGGTGGCCCATTTTGGTCCTCCGAAAATCCCAAAATGCCTTGAAAAAAGGCTGTTTTGGGACCAGAAATGGGTCAAGAATGGGTCAAAAACGCGTTTTTCCAAAAATCATCCTAGACCATTTGGGGTGCACAAACGGGTGAAATGAGCCCATTTTGAGCCCATTTTGGGGCATTTTGGCCCCTCAGAAGTCCAACAAAAGCCTTGAAAGTGGGCCTCGTGGTGATGGGGTTGACTTGCAAGCTGATTTCACTTTGTTAAGAGCCATCAATGTGTGAATCATTCTTGATGTCCTTCACCAGTCATAGCTAATGTTCCCTCCCCCACCAGCTCGGTCCCAATATTCAGTCTTGATTAGGGTCACCGAGCTGGTGGAACCAGTCTTGATTTTATAACCCTTTTTAGTGTCTAGGGTGGACCTACCAGGTTTAGCAGCAGCAAGCAAGCAAGCAAGCAAGCAAGCAGCAAGCAGCAGCGCGCGCGAAATGGGAAAAAATCAGACCTCCGTCGTGGTGCTTCAGATTCGGGTGAAATTTTGGTGCATGATACCTATGGGTGTGAAGTACAATCACACAAAGTTTGAGCAAAAAACTCAACGGTGGCGGCCGGGAACGGGATTCGCAAGGGGCGGACCTCAGTTTCAAAAACTGCAGTTTAGGGCCAAAACAGCCATTTTTGGGCCAAAAAAGCCCTGGAACACCCAGAAGCCCCAAATTTTGTGCAGATTGGCTGCCGACAGCCACAAACCAAGAATAGGCCATATCTTTGGCTACATGGCTCAAAATGCGATTCAGAGGGCACATAATCCACCTGCAACCCCCCACTTTTTGTGGTTTCCACCCCTTAGAATTGCCCAAACGGATGCCTAGACCCCCATAGCTAGGCCCGCTAGGCTGCGGCAAGCTGCAAGCTCAAGCCCATACAGGTGGGTGCCCAAATGGGTCAATAGGGTCTAGTGGGGGTAAAAAGATAACTTTTCTCAAAAATGATCCTAGACCATGTGCGACGCTAAAACAAGTGTTTTTGAACCGTTTTGTGCTTGTGGTGGCCCATTTTGGTCCTCCGAAAATCCCAAAATGCCTTGAAAACGGGCTGTTTTGGGACCAAAAATGGGTCCAAAACGCATTTTTCCAAACCTCGTCCTAGACCGTTTGGGGTGCACAAACGGGTGAAATGAGCCCATTTTGAGCCCATCTTAGGGCATTTTGGCCCCTCACCATTCATAGCTAATGTTCCCTCCCCCACCAGCTCGGTCCCAATATTCAGTCTTGATTAGGGTTAGGTGTAGGGATAGGAGTAGGCTGAGGGTTGGGGGTGGGTGTTAGAGTCAAGGTTGGGTTTAAGGATAGTGTTGGGGTGCAAATTGGACAAAATTTTCCTTAGGGCACCTTTGGTGTTCATGTAGCATCGGGCGCCTTAGGCGCCCATGGACGCCTGAGGGCGACACCTTTGGCAACTAACTGTTGGCCGAAGGCCCCTAGGGGGGGGGGGGGGGAGGGGTAGTTGGCGTCCCAGGACCAGCGGAGTCGCCCCCCGCCCCCCCCCCCCCCCCCGTGGGGGAAATGGGGGGAACTAGGGGAAGATAGGAGAGGAGTTTGCCCGGCACGCCTGGGGTGCGCCCAACATGCTGACTTACTCTGATTATTCACAGGTTTTGATGTGGTTCCTGTGCTAAAATGTTGGGAACCACAGAAATCATGGAACATCACAGATCACAGAAAATTGTGGTCTGGTTTTCAGCCGGACCACCATGGAAACCTTCCTCTTCTTCAGCACAGGCCACGAACAGGGGCCCCAGTAGGCAAAGCAGTGAAACACTGCAGACTCTGGCGGATTGGCACTGCAAGGTTCAACTGACGCGCAGCAAGCTGAAAAAGTGTGTTCTGCTCTGCTGCAGACCATGTACCCTTGAAACAACAGGCCCTCAGCACCCATCACTGCCCCTGCGCATCCATTTATTTCAAATACCTGAGGGTGAAACCCAGCAGGCTGTATGGGATAGTGGCCTGACCCTTCCTCGCCAGGGGTTTGCCATAAAGGCTAGAGGGGGGCTGTCTAATGATGCCACATCAAACCATTCCCGCCGTCCTTCTCCATCTTCAGACCCTGGCCTCAACATTGATGCAAAAGGTTTCTGCAGACCTTCATTCGCATGATAAATATGTTTGCGGCAGCCCCCTTGAGAGAGTGAGACTCAAGTGTCATCAATTCCCAGTCACGCGACTTCCATCCCTGGGTGATCTTGGCCTGCAACAAGAAGCAACGGCAGGTACTTCCACAATGATCTGGTCCCATACCACAACAACACTGCAATGTGCCACATGCAGCTGAAAACGAAAACAACAACAATCAGGGACTTTGACTTTGCAGGCGATGCTAACCCTGCACAAGGACTCTGAAGGGTTGCACACGCCAGTCACAGATCCAAAGACACACAATGCATTCGGAAGCCGGTGGAATAGCCAGCTGCAACATCCACCCTGCATGATCTCTGCATACACGCACACCTGGTTGTTGGGATACTCTTTTCGGAATGCTCCCATGATCTCTTTCAGAAATTCCTTATCCCCACTACTCTGGTCAAGGGCCTGAAAGATGCAGCCACACACCAGAAAGCACAAATGGATGGCAATTCATTCATTCAATTGCCTTGGATAAGAGTGCAATCTCCCTGGCTCGGGGGCAGGGGGCAATCGCCCCAATTGAATGACGTCTCCCATGCATGCGTATCCATGCTCTGTCACTAGGCTGCGCACAGGCACAAAGAGAAGCAGCAGGACTGCAATCCTCCACAATCCTGCACAAAACCAGCCATCCTCAAGTTTCATTTGCAAAACAAACGCAGCACATAAAGGAGGAGCAGGAAAGCAACCCCTCAACAACTCTCAATGAACCCATGACCCCAGTTGTTCAACACCTGTAGCATGTTCAACATACGTCACATCAGGAACACTATCTTCCGAAACCAGGGGTGGTGGGGGCTCAGAGAAGGTTCAGGCCTTCCCCCCCAACCTGGCAGTCACCCACCTCAGCAACTCCCTTGCACCAGCCCCCCAGCCACCACCACTCTCTGTTCATGGGCCCCCTCTGCTTGTGCCTGTTTGGGCCACAATCTTCCCTCCTGAAGCTGCCCCTCCCCAGTTTTTGACAGATAATAGGGGGTTGGGCTGCAGTGGACTACTGGACTCCACACCCAGCACCCAGCATAGGTCAAGGAAAAACCACTTTTCAAAACAGCTGACCCATGCTAGCTAGTTTGTGCACACTGGACGCCACATACCCATACAGTTCAATTCCCTTGAAAATTCTCATGAGTGCATGTAGACTGTGGTTGCCGCACATGCCCTTACTATTGCAAAGGACGAACCACCTCCCAGTACAAATGTTCAGCATCTGGGTCATACTTGTAGTTTCCATATTTGTCGTCTTTCAGCATGGCGTCCAAATATTGCACATGAAGGGGCCATAAATAAAGAACATGTGCAACATCCTGCCCCCCCCCCCACCTCCACAGGCATAGGGACCATATTAATTTGGGACCTAATTTAATTCAGTAACAATTTTGCTGCAACCATGACAAGGGTTCAAATTGGGGATTGAAATGTCACTTTGAGGGACATTTGAGTTATTCTTGTTTGCCCAATGGTGCCCACAAATGTTGATATGAGAGGCCTGGGCATTATTCCCAGTCTTTGCTTGCACCGTTGCACCAGCACAACAGTTCCCGTTTCCGTGTGCTGCAGGCAAGCTATAGCTTTGTCTAAGCCACATAGGGGTAGGGACCATACTAGTTTGCAACACTTCCGCAGCCAGGCCATAAAAAGACAATAGTCATCACCCTCCAGAGTCACTCCAGCATGCATTTCCGTAGCTTGGCCATACAGCGACAATGGTAGTCACCATCTGAAATCACTCCGGGAACTCTCACAGTGCATATTCGCAAATCATGTTTCTGCTGGTTCTACTTAGTCAACAAATTTTTTTGCAACTTTTGTTGCTGCCGGTGCAAACCGGTTTCGCTTTCAATTTATGGCAAAACTACAGAAGAGTTGTCCAAGAGTTGTACCTACCACTGTGGGTGTGGAGCCAGGTTACATCACAGACGTAAGTACGTCAAGGAAGAGGAAGGGCAGGAGGGTAATCAAGAGTAATCCTGAAGGAGCCCAAGAGCGTTGACATGACCCGAAACCTAATCATGGGGGGGCGCCTAACGGCACTTTGCTGAACAATGTGCCTGAAGCACAATTTGAGTACGCCAGGAGGGTGACAACCATCGTTGATTTACGGCCAAGCTACGGAAATGTGGTGGCGCCTCCTGCGCCGTATGACCACAACAAACATCCAACGTTTGGGCAAAACTCTTGGGGTCTATGATTGTCTGGTAGCCAATGCCAACAAGCAAAGCACACCATTGTGCTGGCAATACAACTAAAACGCTTGAGTTCAACCAGAATATGCCATGAGCTGATTGTGTACTCAATGAAACTTGGGCATCTCAGCAGTGCCACCACCCACAATGTGCTGGCAGTGTAGGGTTCCACAAAGGCTGGCAGGCTACCATGCAGTACATTCCAGTGCAAGTCAGTTGTATAGGCTTGCTTGTTGGTTGTTTCTCTTGGGTGAGAGTGGAATGCCTGCCACTGATCGCAATTGCAGCATTCTGCATCTGCAAAAGCGGGGGGGGGGGGGGGTGAACCATGAAAATGGAGATTACAGGGCCACAAAAAATTGTTCAATTCACTCGTTTTTGTTGTTTACCCGAACAACTATTCATGGTATACCACCATGCGAGTCCCAAATATTGCCTTGACTTGATAGACTCTTCACCTGCTATCGAAGGCTCCTTGGCTGAGGTCACGCAAGGATGGACTCCACGGCCTCTCCTCGGAGATGCTGAAGCTTACTGTTGACTGTTCACAGCCTTGTTCCGTTTTTTGCGCCTTTGAGTTCGCTTGGTTCTGCTCCCCAAATCCTTTCAGTCTAATCCAACACACTGCCACAGCCCACATCGGTTGTAATTGAACCGTCCTTGCCTGACAGGACATTTCTCCAAATGGGAGTGCTTGCTGCGCGCCGCACGCATGCCGCGGGCGCCGCAGGGTAAGGGTAATTAGCTTCAGTGTACACTGTCTAGGAAATACATACACCGGAACAAAACAATTCCGTGCACGTTGATAGGATGACACCATCCATCACTCTCTACACAGGAGAGAATACGGCACGGCCACATCGAGCTGGGGCTGAGCTTAAGGGCGGGATCTTCAATGAGCAACAAACGACATTTGTATAGTGCCTTGTCTTGCCTGATTTGGCGCTCTTACAAGTCACCATAGGTTTTGTTTAGCTTTGTTCAGCAGATTACCTCCAAAACCCACAAAATCCATTGTTCCGTAGAACCATTTTGGGGTCCGTAGAGGAGGGGTCCCCCCCCACCCCCGCTTGGGGTCAGGTCTTGGCTGGCAACTACGCCCGTGCTACCTAACCCTTGCCGTCTTAGGAGTGCCCAAAGCAGGGACGATGCAAAGTTCATCCACAGCCCATTCCATATTGGGGACAGGCGACAAGTGCACCATTTATGGGGGGAAGAGGCCCAAAAAGGTAAAAATAGTAACAAAAATAGGCGAAAAAAGGCGTGTAGGGGTATACATTACATAAAAAACGCATGCGCGTGTGTACCACTATATTGCCTCTGTTCCAAGATAACTATCCAAATTGCGAGTCACAGGAGAAGGAGAGCACCCACAATGGCCCAAATCCTGACATCCCTTGTGCGGGTGCTCCCAAGCAGCACCAGGCTTCTCGCCGCGCGGAAAAACTTGCCATGAATGAAATTGTAATGTGCTCACACATTCCTTCTGTCGGAACGGGGTGGGTTATCTGCATCTAGAGGGGTATGGGCAAGAAACAACGAACGTAACGATGTATAGCCTCGGGAAAATAATGTTGTCATCAAGCGGAACATCTTGTGGGCTATGCTCCAGCTGTTTTTTCGCTCTGCTCAATCTGCTTCAATCTGCACAATCCACATGAACGACAGATTCCGGGTACTATCAACAAGGATTGTGGAAAAGGCCCCATGGATTGGAGCACCTCAAATTAGGATCTGTTTGCCTTGCCGATCAGTGTCTGACACAGACCTTTCTTTGCCAAATGCATGTTGATACACTCTCATGAGAAGGCTATCACATTTGATTTCCACACACCTATGGCCACGTGGGGCCAGCACCAATGATGCAAAAAAAAACATTGAAGGGCCACCATTTGCAGCTCAAAATTCTGATTCAATGCCGCAAAATGAATGGGTTGAAACGCCATCATGCCCCCAAAATAACAGGAGTCTTAGGGGTACCCTGCAGCAGGTTGGAAAGGGGTAAGTGCCAACCAACTTGGACCAAAAGGCCAGAAGACCGATGGATGCGAGCGACTGGCTCAAAAATCTACACACCATGGTGCGCAGGTCAGCGCATGGGTGTTCGTTGGCCCAACTTATCCAGGCTGCCCACAACACCTCCAGCAGCCAATGAACAGGGTCAACCGACTTGGCAGGGAGCAAAAGAAGGATATTCACCTGCGCTTCATCGATGATGGGCTGCTCCTTCAGGTTCATCTCTTCAGCTAAAAAATTGCGTATCCGGGTTATTTCCTCCTGGGGCAGATCTTTGTTCACGGCTGGCTCTTCTTTTGTTGGCTGTGGCGATCCGCTGTCAGGTGGTTGGCTGCCATTGGCTGTTGTTGGCTTGGCGTTGCCGGGTGCTTGTACAGGCTTTGAATTGGGGGGATCCTGTGGCAAAGAGATGTTGGTATTGCAAGTGTATGCTGCAATTGCAGGTTTGCTTGGAACTGCTCGGCTGGCCCACACTGCTGGCCGACAAGTGGGCCGAACCGCCGGCTGGAGGTTCGGCCGACCGAAACTCTGTACAGCTGTCTGGCTGGCAAACCTCCACCCCTTCCTTGTGTCTTCCTCAGGGGGCATATGCATTCATAATGACTGAAGGCAGCCTTCAGCCTCCTTCCTTAATATTTCCTCTTCATGGATACAAATCACAGAATCACTCCAGCGTGCAACGGTGGTGGTCAGCTGACACGAACCACCAGACCCATTTGGTCGAGCCAAACCGAAGGCTGAAGACATCGCCAGACGATTTCATCAAATCAGAGTGCAGTAGACTGGGTGTGGTTCAGAGCATCAGGGTGCCGACATGACATGACATGCATCCTTACATTACTGGGGCATGGACCATGAGACGATAGAATGTGGATTTGGGGCCCACCTTCACTTGCAATTGGAACTGTTGATCAGCAGCTGCGGTGCCACTTCCTGCAGTGCTGGTATTCTCTGGCTCCTTAACTCCTTTACCGTTGGATCCACAACAGCCCATGATTCGCGGATCATGTGCACACTGACATATTGCAAGAGCTAGAGAGACCTGCAAATGTGGTGTTATCAAGACAGCCATCTCCTACTTGAGAAGGCACTGCAATGCAACTCAGCAGCCTTGCAAACCTCAACCTTTTGAAAACTTTTGAACAGGATCAACTCACTGCCTTGCAGTGGATGGAGCTCGCACTTGGAGGTTATATCTCATTTGGTGTAGTTTGGTGAGGTTTGACTGTAAAACCTTATTTTACCTTAAGTTGCAGACCAATAGAGAATTTGTGCACACAAGAGAACTCACTACCTCGTATGTTTTGGTTGCAGAGCCAGTATGTGGCCAGGACATGGCTTTTTTGCCACTACCACCATGGTTTGGCTGCAGAAGAATATATCCTGTGGTTCAAATACTGTTGAACATTGCATTAAGCCATGTCTGAGGTGGGCTGAGAACGCCCAGGCAAACTAGAGGGGCACACGTACAGGCCGGGTGGTCGGTCACCTGAGGTCTATCACCAAAGGCCTTTCCTGTCGCCAGGTGACCCACGGTCTGATCCTGCCCAAAATGTCCAAAATTGAATGCTTCGCCTAAAGGAATGCTTCCTGCCGCCGCAGGCGCTGCAAGGAAAGGGCAAATAGCTTTAGTGTACACTGTCCAATGAATCAGGCAACTTGCTTGATGGGAACAAGGCAACAAAAATCAGAAGTGGCTGCATAACCCCTGCCTTCTCGGGGGTCCCAACAAAGGGACAAAATCAGAAAAGGCTCCTTAACTCCTGCCTTTCTCGGGGGCCCAAAAATGGGCGGAATGGCTACATAACCCCTGCCTTCTCGGGGGTCCCCAACAAAGGGACAATGTCAGAAGTGGCTCCATCACCCCTGCCTTCTCAGGGGTCCCCAACATTGGGACAAAATCGGAAAAAGCTACTTAACCCCTGCCTTTCTTGGGGGCCCAAAAACGGGCGGAATGGCTGTGTAACCCCTGCCTTCTCAGGGTGCCCAACAGGGGATCAAAATCAGACGTGGCTATTTTACCGCTACCATCTTGTGGGCCCATACCGCACTGGGTATGGGGGCATTTTCGCACAGCGCGCGCACAGCGTCAGTTATTACGGTGTTTACCCCGGTAACAGCCCTGAAAACCTGCCACCTCTAGAAGCATGCATGAGCAATTCAAAACTCCGAAATTCAAATGTGTCGTGTTCTCAGAATTATCCAATGTCCAAAACAATGCAATATAGACAATAAAATTGTCTTGCGGGTGTTACTCCTTGATACCCGTAGCCTCGGAATCCAAGTCCACGTTGATATATGAACGGATGAATTGAACGAAAGGAGTCCGAAAAAAAAATAGACACTCAGAAAGTGGAGTGATGGACTCCTTCCCCGATCGTCAGGCGGCGGCGAAGGGTACATACACGCAAGAAGGGGAGGGTTGGTGCTACAAGGATACACAATGGCAATAGTACTCTGCGGCAATCCTACACCCAAAAAACTGCCTCCCGGTGGTGGAGAATGGCCTACTTTTCGCACAGCGCGCGCACAGCGCACGGTACGCCCCCTATGGAATCAAGTGCACCATTTGTGAAAAAAAGAGGCCCAAAAAGGAGAATGTAGCAATAAAAAAGTGAAAAAAGGGCATGTTGGGGGGGTAAACGGTATGTACAAAATATGCGTGTGAATGCGGCACTATTCCACTTGTATTGTGGGATATTTACCCAAGATGCGCGCTGCAGGAGAAGCGTTCCCAAACAGCAGTATTGTATCAGTTTTTCAAAATTCAAAATGCAAGGTGGATTGTTTTTCAATGTCGTTTACATTTATGCTGTCAGAGTTCGAATTTGTGATCATTCATTTTTTTGCTGTCCAAAACCAGATCTCAAGATTTACATGACAGAAAAATAGGGTGCAATGAAATTCATCTGGCTCTTCATCTTTATTTCACTGTGCCGGTTCATCCATATCACATTTGTCATCCATATCACATTTGATTACATGTGCACCCCCCCCCCAGCCCCAATCTTTCTAATCTTTCTGACATTTTGTGTGCGATTTCCCCTCCCCATTTACCTACCACATAATTCCCTTGCCGGTGTGATACATTTTGTGCACACTAGCGTGGAACCTCCTAGCTGTTGTGTCCATATCACATTTTGTGAAGCATCCGTCTGTTGAAAAATGTAACTCGTGTACCAAAAAAATGTCAAGGTGTGTAATTTTTTTTTGGCGGTAAATGTAAATACTGCAAAACATTTTTTTTTGCGGTAAGTCATGTAAATGATGAAAAAAATTGAAAAATTCCAAGAAATGCAACTTTTGCAACACATGCGCAATATGTACCCACCCCCCATATCGTTCCCCACCTCAGGGAAGACGGTCCCCCACCACCTTCTGGGGGACAGTTGCCAAGTGATGGTCCCCCAAACCCCCCCCCAGGGGGACCACACCACCACCTTACACGCACAGAAATTGAATAAAACGAAAGAATTCAGCATAAGATGCGTTCAAAGGGCTGCCAACGTACGGAGACCTACTCCTTGACCGGCTCGGTGTAAAATTTCTTCGTCCTGCTCCACTTGACCTTGAACTCTTGCACATGCTCACCACTTTCCACCGGAATGCTTTGGGCAGCACTCTTGGGTGTTGGTTTTGCCTTCTTAGTAGGAGGCTTGGCAGGTGCAAGCAGATTTCTACATAGCATTTGTCCCAGGGGGAAACATGGTTGAGCTGTCAAGTTCCATTTGAGCGAAAGTGAGCAAACTGTCCTGCCATGAGTACAAGGGATACAAGTGGCAGTGCCCCACAACACAGTCACCCCCACCACAACACAGTGAGCCGCAACGAAAAATTTTAGGTTGACCAAATGACGGTCCCCCATCCCCCCCCTGGGGAACGACAAGGGGTGGGGAACGACAAGGGGGGGTGAGGGTACAATTGCCGGTTCTGTAGGGTACTCCATAGGGACTTGAACGATGGGATGCCGAGTCCACAAAGCACCAAATACCCTGTGTGGCCACCCGTACTCGCATTTACCGGGAAAAAAAATTACACAGCGTGACAATTTTTTTGCACACACATGTACCACAAAAAAAAATTACATGTATTACAACATACATATGCGTGTGTGCAACCGCCTTGCCTGTGCATGCATGTCACTGTCTGAAGGACCCCTTCCAGCATTGAAATCATGTGCTTAAGGGACAGGATGCGACTTGGTCACACCAACCCAATGTAACAGGTGACAGTGGAATGGCAGCCCCTGTCTTCAAAAAACACGCATTTTTACCCAATGAGCACTGTTTGTGTAGCCCCCCCACCCCGCCACGCACCCACACACACACACACCATTTTCTACAGAACTGGGTGTGCTGTTGGATGCAATATCCCACCCCAAACCCTCTCATCACCTTTGCACCTGACATCTCAGCCTGAGAATCAGCACATCAGAATCAGCACAAACAAGAAACAAGCTTCCTTGAATGGGTGGGAAATTCATGCAAACCATTGACACTTGGATTTTGAGTACATAGGAAACATACATAGATCAGTTTGTGTTCCTGTTGAGGCAAATGGTGCCCCAAAACAGTGGTGCGATTGTAGAAAGGTAGTTGGACATGACCTGTGCAATGCATGACCCACTGGGGAAACCCATGCGAACTTGTCCCGCAAAATTTGTTCCATGAACAGCTCCACCACACCATACGTGCCCCATTCCCCCATTTCTCGAACAGCTGTCAGTTTCCATGCATCAATCAAATTGGAGGGACATCGTTCTTTGGGTCTGGTGTGCTAAATGTGCCACAATACCAACGACTTCTCTGCAATTTGCAAGAATTTGTGGCACACTGCATGCAGACCACACCCTGCCTCCCCTCCTGAAAAAAGCCAGTGCCAGGCCAGGAAAATGAGTGTACTTATCTGATTGTTGTGCAGATGGGCAATAGGGTCAGGAGCCAGCTGGGTTAGTGAAATGGCAAACTGCAGAAATTTGCAAGATTTGTGGCACACTGCATGCAGACCACACCCAGCCCTCCCCTCCTTAAAAAAGCTAGTGCCAGGCCAGGAAAATGAGTGTACTTCTGTGATTGTTGTGCGGATAGGAAATAGGGTCAGGAGCCAGCTGGGTTCGTAAAATGGCAAACTGCAGAAACTGGACATCATGTAGCATGTGCACACACATTTTTTGTCCAGTCGTTAATATCAACAAAAATTGAAAATGTATTTATGGCATTACATCAGCAATGCATCATTACTTCATAGCGTGAATAAAATGGAAAAAGATGCAGCACTATGCAATAAGACCACCATCTATCAAGATGCAGCACTGCAAGCTTAACTTAACACTCCAACAACCAAAAAGTCTGTCAAATGGCGCCAACCCAGGAGAGGTAGCTCACAAATGGGACAACTCAGCACAATGTTCCCCTCCAGCTTCCAAAGCAGGGTTCAGAGGTTCCGAGCTGAGTTCAGCTCCATATTTACACAGTGAAGAAAAAGGAATCTGGAGCTTGAGCAATCCAGCTAACGTCACCGTCACTGTTCAAAATCCTTTCACATTGTGAAAAAATGATGAAGAGATCAGGTCTCTACCTGAAATCAGCTTTCTGCTCTGGCTTTGCAGTGTTGAGATATACCGCAGCGCCTAGCAACCAATTGATGAAACCTAGACTGGTTCCTCGTCCTTGCCTGGATCGTCGTCACCTTGTCCCAATCTTTGCTCATCTGAGATTGCCAGTGACACAACACTCTCCATCAACAAATCATCATTACTTGGCACCCTGTCATCTTTATATTCCTCCTGGTCAGCAGTTTCTGGGGTCCAGACAGGCGTGCCCTTTTGGCTTCTGGAATCACTTGCCTGTGGATTGTCCCCGCCTCCAGAATCTAAAGCTTTGCTCACGGTTGCCGTGCTTCCAAGTCTGCTCCTCTGTCTGCCCCCACTTGCAACTGAATGGCTCGAAGTGCTTCCAATTCTGCTCCTTTGTGAGCCCCCACTTGCAAGTGCGCGGCTCGCAACTTCTTTGTGGCCATCTCCAATAGCAAGCTCTTGGATGCCAGGACCACTAGAATCATCACCTGTGGCTGAACATGCATCTTTGGGGTCCGCAGAAAACTCTGGCATCACAAACCCATCAGGATGCAAATGTTCAGGGAATTCTGCCTGCCACATCACCTACATGATGAAGGATGGCAAATGGAGAGACCTGCAAGCAGCTGTAAGAGAGGTGCAAAGGCTGTCTGCGACATAGTGAAGCAAATTTTACTTCAGGAAATTGGGCCCTGAGCCTGTCCTCCAAGTCTCTTTGGGAATCTGGGTATTCAGAAAAGGAAGGGTTCATATCACGATCTAAACCATGTGGCGCCAAGAAAAACGTTTTGCATTGAGGCCCTTTAGGAAGCAACAGCAAGTGGCACCATCGGTCACGGTGGCTTCACACTACTTACCCATCCTACTACTCTTGGATGGGTGGGATACGCTAGATAGCCCCTCGGATAGCACCATTGAGGACTTGTGTCAGTTGTTCTAGGCCTGTTGTTCCATTTTCTAAGCCTTTGAAGTTCAGGAAGAGTGCAAATTCTATTGCCTTCGGCACTGCACCTCGAAGAGAGGCTGACAGTCAGCCAATCAGTCCCTTAGCCAGGCCAGCAGTCAGTCAGACAGAAACACACCGTTTGGGTTTTTTGTCAGTGGCAGACGCGGCCCCAAGCAGTAGGGAGATCTTTTGCCTCAGAGCTAGCAGTGGCCGAATAGTAATGCAGCCGACCGCAGCCTTTATGGTCGGCAGTTGGAACCCCAGTCGGGCGAATATGGCGCCGCCACCGCCGCCGACAACAGTCAACCGCCGACCTAACCGCTGCAGTCGGCTGCGTTACCATTCGACCGGTGTTTGGTTTGACAGCAATATGCCTCCCCACTGCTTGGAGCGTTCTAAACTTTTGATCCCCCCCACCCCCCCCCCCAAAAAGTGATATCCAGTTTTAGGGATATCCAGTTTTAGGGGATAGAGGCCTCATAATCAAAAAATCCATTGGGGGATGGTCTTATTTGGGCAAAATAATGATTTTACAAGGGGTTGGACATCAAATATCATGCCTTGTTAGAACGGTACTCCAAAAGCGCAGAACGGTACTCCACAACTGTAGAACGGTACAGCAAAGACGCAGAACGGTACTCCAACATCGTGGAACGGTACACCAAAACCGCAGAACGGAACTCCAATGCTTGGGTATGCTACGCGAATGACCCCCAAAAAGGGGGGTATACGCCGCTTGCGCCTGCGCTTGATCTAACAACCTCTCTTCGAGGTGATTCTGCACATTGCACAGCCGGCGCCAGCAGTTACCTGTCAGTTGGGCCACCTTGACGTCTCTTTCAATCCCTCTAGTTACTGAGCTGCGTTTACCCTGTCGAGGTTTTACAACCCTTCTTAGGGTCCAGGGTGAGCAACACATTTTAGCAAGCAACAATGAGCAGCAGCAGCAGCAGCCGCAAACACCAGTAGCAACAAACACAAGAAAACTCTTTGTGCGGACACTGTGGTTCCAAACCGGCATCAAAGCAGCACAAAACGACCTTGGAACAAATTTTGTGCTATTTCAAGCCGTCTAGTCAGTTTTATGGCTGGTGTCCTAAAAAGGCCACTTTGGGGATGTTTTCAGGACAACTGTCCTGAAAATTCACAACGATTGCCGGTGTATTAAATGGGCATTTCCAATGTGGGCCATTCTTCTTCCATAGCCATTGGGCTATCAAATGATTGCAAATGTGTGTTCAATAACGCGTGTGCCACGCCGTGGTCCATTTTGAGGTGAAAATTGGCCGTTTTAGAGCCGTTCTCAGGATAATCGTCCTGAAAAATCAGAGGATAATCGTCCTGAAAGGTCAGGACGATCGTTGGTGGGTCAAGTAGGCGTCTCCAATAAGGGTTGTTTCTCTTCCAAAGCGATTGGGTTGTTAAACGATTGCAAATGGGCGTTGAATAAGGCGTCTTCCACATCATGGTGCCGTGCAGTGCTCCATTTTGAGGGAAAATGAGCCGGGATTGAGCCATTTTTTGGACAATCGTCCCGAAGGTGTAGGACCATCTGCAAAGCAAGATGCCGATTTCTAGTGCATTGAGCAATACTAGGACCCAGCCCGGTGCTAGTCGTAAGTCTTGATTTGAGACTGTTCCCAACTTTACAACAGGTGATGAAACGCAACGGCGCCCGCCCACCTGCCTTCAGCCACCCTACCATCTAGCGATGCTGTACTTGCTCAAAACAGTTGTCCCTGGTTGCCATAGGGTTCTGCCAAAAACAGCCTGGTTGTGAACCATTCACAACCACAGCACCACAGCACCACGGAGAACAGAGCAAACAAATGTTTGAGAGGACAAAAGAAGGACGGAGATGAGCCAAAGATGGCCGGTGTGCATAATTTGAACGGGGGGGGGATGTCCGGCCCCAAACCACCGCGTTGCATGCTTCATGCTGCCCCAGGTGTTGATTACAGGTCCCCTTTGAAATGTCTCCAAAGATTGCATGCACAGATGCATCATGGCTGCTGGTCTGTGGTTCTTGGTCACTGCCATTTATGGTCTTGGGGGGGCACGTAGATTGGTCCTGTAGACATGCTTGTGGTCTTCAAATGCTGCCCAGTAGGATTGGTGGTGATGAATCATAGCAGTAAGCAATAAAAAATTTCGTCTTGCTTGTGCTCACTGGGTTGAATTGGTATTGGTATGGTGTTGTGACATTACGGGAGCTCTTTATAAGGGGGATTGTTCCAAGCAGATTTCCTGCTACAAAGTCTGGCAACTATGCTACACTTCGAAGGCACAGTGTTGCAGAGGTGAGCAGCCATTTAAAAAACGCAAACTCGTCCCATTCAACACTTGCCTCCCCACATGATTTGCATCTCTTTTTTTTGATGTTGTTATTGTTTGTGCTTATTTCTCCTTTTCCCTCTCTCTCTCTGCTCCCCTAGCCTACTGCACACAGCGTTGTGTAGTACAATTAATCACCGAGTGAGAACGTGATATCCCAAATTGCCGGGCCCATCATATCCGTCACAAGAACACCCACTGCCACTACCCGAGGATAATCATATCCCTGAAACACAGTGACAGATAGGGCCAAAAAAACAAAAGACTGGATGAAAATCTAATGTGATAGCAAACAAAACATGCCACACCTCATCCACAAGATGATCATGAGCCTGCAACCAGTGCAGAAATTCCACAAAATCCACATCTGTATGATCCTCTTCATCGGAACTTGGATCCTGTATCACCCGCTGCAGTTACAAAGAAGATACATGCAACAACAATTCATCGCACTTCAAATCATTCTGAGTTGGCGGTTGGGAGAACCCTGTTGCTTTTGTTCAACAAAACAACACGAGGCTTCATGGGATGATCGGTGTTCATTGGTTGGTTTGCTGGAAAATTGGCAACATCTTCAAGCTGAGCAAGCTTTAAACCACACTCCACAGTAAGGCACAAGTGCATCTTTATTCTCTATGCCAAACCAGGTTTAACCTCAGAAACACACTATCAGCAGACAGAGCAGCTAGCAGAAATCAATACATACCGTCACACACGGTGACACACATGATTCCATACAACCGGCGCGTAGCGCTGGTACCCTGTTGCCTTCTGGCTGGCCGTGCCCGGCCCTGCCCTGTCGCTAGCACCAGAAGGCTACGGGGGGGGGGGGTCAATTCTCACTCAGTAGGGTATCCGCATCATTAAAACAAAAAGCCTTGGGGTGGCCGTTCAACAATGCAGTCGTTGCGCAAGAAGGGGTGACTCATGTGCAAATGCTGCCACAAAGCGGTCTAAAAGCCCTGCAGGAGTCTTGGGGGATCACTGCAGTGATGTGTACATGCATGTACCTGAGGGACATGCCTTGGATACATGCTTTGAACTGACGCGTTGGACACCGCACGACAGCACCCCCACCTTAAAGCACAATGTCATGAACAATTGTGGGTCAACCATCAGTCCAACAACTGACTGGGGAGTGATTGATGTGTGACATACAACACATCTCATGTCCACATCATATCATGTCATGCCATGTGAGAACAATGCAGCACACCTTTCTCAGTTTCTATTTGCAGGCAATGGCCCCACCCAGCCTGGAATGCATGCCTGACAATCCATGCCGAGACATGCAGCCCATCTGTAGCCTGAAAACGGCTGTGGTGAGCCAGTTGTGGGGCCCATCGAAAGACTGGACCCATCCAGGAAGCCTGGAGACCTGGAACCCCAAAGACAAAATTCCTCAGGATCTGGGGCTGAGTTGAGATGGGTGTGGGTGAGGCCAAATAGGCTTTGAACAAAGCCCAACCAATAGAAAAGTCAAGACTTCAGACAGGCCAGCTCTAGGCATGGCTGCAAACCACAGATTGTGCTGCACTGTTGTGCACCAGCTTGCGTGGCCTCAAATGACGTTTTTGCCATCGCAAATGGTCCCCACGTTTGGAAAAATACAATCTTGAACAATTTCCAACCCCCTTGTAACCCTATCTGAGTGCGTGCAGCACATGTAAGTCCCCAGCACAGCTGTGACATGCACCCTTCCCTCCCTGGGGATTCTGTGTGTGTGTGGTTGGGGAGGTGTTTGGAGGAAAGATCATGAGCGAAGCAGATCTCCTATTTTTTGAGAGAACTGCACAGCATCCCTGTGAGGTAGGCAGATATTGTTTGATGTAAACCTGTGTTTATGAGATTGATGAGTGATATTTCCCAAAATCTTTCCGATTTTCGCTGCCCCCAAAATCACCTAGTCACTGAAATCAGCGAGAAACCCACATCCTGGGTAAACATACCGGACCCAGCACATCTGCACAAAGCTCTTGGTAATCTACTCGTGTCAATTTGCCACTGCCATCACCATAATGATCAAATATCTCCCGGAAGATGGGAAGGTCAGCCTTCTGCACGCCCTGGCACAAAATTCAAAAAGGGGACAGATACTCTCCCAAAACACTGTTGTCATTAATATTGTTATTGCATTTGTCATTGTCATTGAGGGCAGAGCAAAACCAACAGTCCATGCCCAGCACCCACCAACCTGAATGTGGCTTGCAGTGCAACAATCAAAATCAGGCCAGTTGTCCCAAAAACGAGGCACCTCTTTGCCAAGGTTGCACTTGGTAGGACATGCAGGCAGTGCCCTGGACCCTGAATGCTCTGTGAACCCTGTGAACGACATCAATGATGATATCATGCCCCAAAAAATAGCACGCATGCAGGCACCCTGGCGGTTGATCTCAAGTCGCAAAATCTTGGGGATCTTGGGGATGGAAACAGTGGAAAACCACAGTTAAGCACTCTCAAGAACTGCTCCATGTCTGTGCCCCTTTTTCATCCCGTAAGGCCTGGCAAAGCGTTGGGTGGGAGTTTTGGCACTGAAGCACGTGTAAAACCCGAAGACGAAGCACACAAGATCAAAACATGTACATTGGAGAGCTTATGCTTTGGACATTGGTGGTACAACTCCATTCATCCCAAAAGATACCCTACCGATGTGATGTCCTGGTGCCTTATGTTGCTAAAATGTGCGCGACATACAGTAATGCCCAAAACACTATTCTACATAAACACCTGTGTGGGGAATAGGAAGAGTGTGAAAAGGAGCTTTTCAAGGTTGGGCAGCATAGATTGCACACCCACCACCGTGCAAATCAATCAAAGGGGCCACTGGGCACTTGAGGAAGAGCCCAGCAAAACGCCCTTAATCTGCCATGCATATTGTTGTTGAACCACTATTGGCCCTCTGGTTGGGCTTTCAATGATGCACTTCACATGCCTTCACAGTAATACTTGACCACCAATTTGACCACAAAGTAATACTTCCCACCTTGACAACCAATTTGACCAATGTCACTCCCAATCTCCTTGGGTTTCTTCGAAGTACCCTTCAGTTCTTTGTGCCTTGCCAATTTGCTACTAGAAATCCACTCCATCAAACAGCTGATCTTGACATACCAAACATATTTATATGGCAAAAAATTGAAATACCTGTGATGCCATGTAGAGTGGGAGCTGGAGTAGCAAACAAAACCATCAAGCAGAATAAAACATGCCGAACCAACATCAACATAACCGTGAACAAGCTGATCCACATACTTACCAAGCAAACACCGGTACCTCAGGGAGGCCAACACCCAATGCTACGTGTAGCATCGCCTCAGAGTTCTGCATGGGCCGTTTCACCTAAATAGCACCAGAAAAATGTACAATCAGCACCACTTCAACCCCCCCCCCCCCCGAAAAAAAACCTCCCACTTTTCCAACCGTCCCCCCCCCCCGTTTTCTTCTAGTTTTGGTCTCCTTTTCCCCCTTTTCCCGTTTACCCCTGTTTTTCCATGCCTGCGCCAAAAAATTTCAGGTCTCCGTTGGTCTCCTAAAAGTTGGAAACCATCGAGCCCGGCTCGTAGTGTCACCAACAGGCATGGTTGCGGAGCTAGCACAGCAATCCAGAGAATACGTGACAAATTAGATTTTAATTTCATTTCCATAATCCACGTAGCTTGACCCAATAGACCACTGGAAGCAGCAGGAATCCCAATGGTAAAACATTACGCGCAACCCCAGTATTTTTGTGCAACCTGGCATCTACGCACACCTATCTGGGCTGGAGAAAAGGGTTGCAATAAGAAGATGGGTCTCAAGACTCACATGGTCTCAGTGTCGAAAATGAAATGTGGATCTCCACATTTCCCCTGGAACTTGTGTCTGATTTCAAACTTGCTGAAACAATGCAGGTCGGCAGACTGAAGACTGGGCCCAGACAGAAAAATCCACAGCCCACCCGCACTATCGTACAACCGTTTATCGTCTGACCCCAACTCTGACTGCGAGGCTGTTGAGCAGCATGAGACGACGAGCAGCAGGCCAGTCAGCTCTTCAAATGAACTCTTCTCACCCAGGCCCATAAAATCAACAATGGGCATTGTGGCATGAGCCAAGGTTGGACGCCCTAGAAGCCCTAACCACGTTCCACGCAACATACATTGGCCAAACACCAATAATCTTGGTGACTGATGGGCGGGGAAGAATCCGCGAAGAAAATAAGCTTCATATTCCGCGAATCCACGAGTTCCACTTTGCCCCGATGCTGCTTTTTGACTCCTCGCCGCAGCACATACACCACCAATTGTTCAAATGGACGGAACCTCTCAATCTGGAAGCACAAGAAACTGGGCAAACTGGGGAAAATGCTGTGGTGTTCAGGTCTGAACATGATCCATTTAGAGGTGAAAATGAACAGGCCCTTTTTCAACATGATTGTCCTGAAACTTCAAGACTCCAACGTGTCAAGCAGCTGCCTCAAGTGAGCCCTATCTCATGTCTCAACTGGTACCAGTATGACCCCTTGAATTGATTGCATTGTGAAACCGAGCTGCGCACATGAATATGAGTCCTTATGCAACCATGCCAAGCAATCACCCTTTCGGCGTTCAAGTGCAGCCATTTTTAGCATCGAGACGTTCGTCCTGAAAATTCTGCTCTTTTAACCCAATGATTGGACAAAAAAATGATTGCCAATGGGTGCTAGTGAGCTGTTTTTCACACCATGGTACCATGTGGTGAAGGTAACAACGAGTGATTTTTAAAGGCTGAATTCAGGCTGATCGTTCTGAACATGGGGGGCTGCCTGTTCCGACCCCAACAAACCCCCCCCCCCCTCTCCGGGCCTCTGGCTACCACATCGGTCCTGAACATTATTTGCTGGAGTCTTGGCGCCGAAGGCACCTGAAAATTTTTTTATGCACACAATCGAGAGGGAATTTTCTTTGTTCATCACATCCCAACTCACCCATTGTTTTGCTTGTATTTGTGTGCAATTTGCAGTTTGAAAAAAATTCGGTCCTCGGTCTTTTTTCCATCTGCAAGGAGTGGCAGCTCAGAGAGCCCGAAACCCTAGTGGTACGTGTGTTGAAGTCACACCTCAATGTGAGAGGCCCAAAACCCAATGCAGACAATTCTACGACCTGCGTCAGAAAAAACAGTCTAGCACAACAGTAGGAGGGCAAATACTGAGATATTGTGGATTTTGGTAGCAATGAATACACCATCAGCACCAGCAGTAGCAGTAACAGCAGTAGCATTACATCCTGTGTTGCATGCCTGAAAAGAACGGGGGGGGGGGGTGGCCCCTTGACACAACCCCTTCCCCCCTGCAAGGGGCCCCGGCCACCACAACCGTGTTGGGGTCCAGTATTTCAACAGGCGGCCCCCTGTGGTCGTGGAAAATCGGGATGAACTCCAATCTGTCAACCTGGTGCCTCCACTAGAGGCCGTTCTTTTTTTCTCACAGTGATTGGGCAATGAAATGGTTGCAAATGGGCATGCAATGAGCAGCATGACGGGGAGGAATAGGAAGAGGAGGAGGAGGAGGAGGAGGAGGACACAAGGAATTTAAATGGCGGCCATGCCTAGAATATAGAATATATAGAAGAAAGAACAAACATTAGGATTTTGGGATGACTTGCAAAAGCCTGGGCTGTCTGTTGTGCACCAGCCATGCAGAGATCAAAACCTGAAGATTGGAAATAGCTGAAATGAATTTGCATCTGGTACAGCCATATGCAGAATATGCAGATATTTGCGACGCATCCCTGTTGCTTTCTGTGATCCTGTTCATCCACTTTCAACATGCAACATGCAACATTGGCTGCTCTTCGAACCACTTTCGCAGGAGAAGTCAAGCAGCAGTGCACACCTGAGAATGATATTCTGGAAGACTACGAACCTTGAGATCACCAATTTGCAACACCACATCAGCTGCCCGAATTCCTGAAAAATTGCACACATTTTGAGGCCCAGAGGGGTATCAACCTGGGCATGAATCGATGATTCTATCCTTTCTCGTTCCCAATTATGGGCTTATTTTAGCAGCACTATCCCAAACTGCTGAGGCAACAGAAGAAATGTGGTATCGAGCATGGATCCGATGGCTCTACAGTGGCAGCGGCAACACACTTTCTCCGGGATGACACCCGAGAAATTTAAATGCACAAACACCACCTGCATTATAAGCCGGCCCGTTCTCCTTCACCCTCACAACACTGAGGCCAGCCGGGTTGCCCTCGGTGTCGTTCCAATTTACCACTTGGCAGCCCAACCCAGCCCGGAACTCTGCCAGCCGCTTCTGGTTTGCTTTGATCTGCCCGTCTCGCTTGGTCCAATTCTTGTGCATAAACGCAATTTTCCGTTGGCACTGGGGACAACCAGCAAGAATGAGCTCAGAGCGACACTGATGCTGCACGCTTTTTGACACGCATGCTTGAGTTTGCTTGCCGCTGTGAAGATACATACCCAAAAATCTTCTCCCGGATCGCTGCTTGTGTCGCTTGGTGGCATAGACGTCACAATCACATCTACAATGAGAAATTGACGAATTGGGGTTATTGAGGAAGAGGGCACCGTCTGCGTGCTGCAGGGAAAGAGGTTTCTGCTTCGTGAGCCAATCTGCAGAATTTCTTCAGTGGTGGGTTTGAAAAACGAAACGGGTGAAATGGTCAGCAACTGGAACACAATTGCTACCACTCCAGGTAATGTATGGCAAATCGTCCTCCGCCCAATACTTGTGGCTGCACGTGTGGAATTGATCCTGGGCACTGTACTCACGATGGGCACTTCTTGAAGGGTGGTTGCAACTGCGCTAGCTACCACAAGCCATACCGCTGCCTGTCACTAGCATCCTTTGCCACTTGCGTCTCCTCCCCTCATTCGAGATTTCAGGTAGCTTCAAGTGGGGCTTTTGGGGCTTCTTTAGCGTCTCGTGCTATTCTGCTTAGCTGGTTGCTCCTTGCGTTGGTAAACATTGCCCACAACTCAGGCAACTCTTCCCCTCCCCCCCAAAAGAACTCAGCTGTGCGAAATTTCCCCCCTATATTACGGCACGCCGCAAGAGCAGTCTCTCTGTGAGGGCTGCTGCTCCGACTGTGGGAGGACAGGCTTCCCATTTTAAGTTTCATTTTGATTGACATTGGTTAACCCATGAGGATTCACAGGATTCACAGCGTATATCGGCCCCCATGTTGCTTGGAGATGCTTCCTTGTGTTGGGACGACCTTGAGTGCACTCAATCCTTGGTGGGGGTTGCCATGAAGGCGCCCTCGGGAGGCTCAGGCAACCGTGCACCAATGCGGACAGGCACCGCTCTGAAAAGCATTCTGATGCAGGCCGGTTCTGGCTTGTCCACTGGGGCCAATTTGGCTCTGTACAACATTTGCCAAACCACTTTCCCCGAAAAAAAAAAGTTACACTTACACTGCACGAAGTAAAGGGCTACTGGCGAATCCAGGAAGCACCAAACCTTTGTTTTCTGGCGTCGGCGTCCTTACTTCTGGCACCGGCGTCGCAGTGTTCGGGAGAACCAGTTCAGCCTTGGACTCCCTCAAATTCGGACCTTCTCGGCTTGGCGGACCGCCACACAGTTTGCTGTGAAGCTCCAGCGCGTGCACAAGGAGAGCACGTTGCCTCTCACACTCCTCATGAGTTTGCGGCAACACGTGGACCTACACAAGCCAAAACCGCCGATAGCCAATCAATGGGTGTTCGCTGGCGCGAGACGAGCGCAGCGAACGTTTGGCTTGGTATTGTATGCACCACTCGACCGACGGTCTTTCAGATGATGTGCGGAAGCTCCCATTACGCGCCTTAGGAATGCAGATTCAGTCGCCCACAGCGGGTGTCTTCTTGTTTCTGCGTGGCCGCAAATTTTGTGTCAGACTGGGTAATCTATCTACTGGCCAATGGTTATGAACTGCAGCGATACCTGTTTGATGATTCTGTTTGGCACCATATTGTTCAACCATAACCTGCAAGAAACGTCACATATTGCAACTTCGTGCAAACACAGCGAACCTGGTGACACACGAGAAACCAGGCAAAAGCAAAACATACTGTGGAGAAGAGCCCAACTCTGGGGCTACGTTGGCGTATATGATAGATCCGTGGCACTTGAGGCACGTTACTGGTTTGGGACAGAACAACTCGTCATGAGTCTCCTTCGCCTCCAGAACCTGCAGCATTCCACAACCATCACACTGGTACTTCTCCTTGATTGGCGGCAATAAAACCAGAGCGTCTTCAGCTTCCCGCAGACGCACCTGAGGGTAAAAGCGAGAACTGTTGGTATGACAGACGTCGCTGGCGCTCGAACCTTCGGCCTCAATACATTTCTAGAGCACTACAGTATCGGTTCGATTCGGCGGCAGGCACAACGTCACTGCTGGGTGAAAGACGCAGGTTGCGCACACCGAAAATAATCGCGCAAGTAGATCTATTCTGCGCCTCGCGTACAGCTGGATCACACAAGCAGTTGCTGCCTGGGAACACATTGAGATGGGAGTTACGGCCAGGGACAACCATAGAGTGCAACGAAAAAATGTAGAGCACAGCGCTTGTTTCGTAGAAGGAACGCAGTGGGTAGAGCAAATGGATACCATGACAACAAACATGACGAAGTCCCATATGCAAGTCAACACGTAGTGTCCAACCCAACAATTGTCGGTGTATTGCAGAACTCGCCCGCACACTTGCCCCACGGCAACAAGATCGAGGATGAGGCAAACTGCGGCCCACAAACAACCAGCGGCTTGAAAATAAGTACACTATAGGCAACAGCAGAAAAACTCAACCGCCGAGCGGTGCAACTGCGACTTGCGGTTCGCTACGTATGAAAGCAAACAGTAGTGCTGAAAGCAAACCTGCCCTATCGCCTGTGTGCGAGTTGAGGTTGGTTGACCACAACATACCCAAAACAGAAGGCGTCGACCTCCATCTTCAAGTCCACCCCCTTGTCTTGTCAAGGTTGAGGTACAGATCCAGGCTACAGCGACACTGCAAGTAGAAGCCAACAGCCTGCAATATTCAGTGCCACTGGGCCAACCGGCTTTACTGTTGCCCACGTCAAGCCAAAACTGAAGGGTTCGAGTTGTTCCCGCCTGTACAACCGTAAGCAGCGCCCAAGCACTGCTGCATCCCTGTGAAAACGATTGTCACGCACCAATGTAGGGGCTGCAAGGGTCTCGGCATTTCCAAAAGGACAACGTCTTCCAGCCCTGGTGCGGTTTACTGCACAGCACCTGAGGGTCAAATTCTTCAAGCTTTTTACATGCAGCTCAACGAAATGCAGAGAGTGGTATTATGCTGTAGGCACCTACCGGTGGAACCTGGCGTAGACTCACCCTGTTTCACACAGCCACCTACCAGGGGGGGGGGGAAGTGGCGGGATGGGGTTTGGGGGGCAAAGCAGGGGTCACTGCAGCCCCCAAGGTGGGGGCTCGCTACACGCCTAAACACATGCCTGCAGTTTCTATGCCCAAACAATGGTTGCCTATGCCCAAACGACAGGTACTATGCCCAGACGACAGGTATCTATACCGAAGCGAGCCATTACGAAGGGATGCACAAAAAAAGGTCGACATACCAAAAGAACGTAAGCAAAGGTTAGAATGATAAGTCTGCCATATCCCCCCTTCCATTCCTCTGGACTGGGATGGACCTCGACGATATGTGCCCCCACAGGTTCGACCTTCACCAATGTCTGCAATGGATGGCACACAGAGAATGCTATGTATTAGATCTTCGATTAATCAAATCAAGAATCTGATGAATACCTTTGTGAATATTGGACTTCGAGGAGGAGCCTTGCCTTCCCAATCTGGGACAAGGGATGGGACAATGCCCAGAGGTTTATCCATATGGACAGTCGTCGCGCCTGCACAACGTGCGGCGCACGCGCCGACGATGCTACGATCCTGCATAGCCATCCCCCTTCAGAGAGCCAAGGCGTTCCGTAGGAAGAGAAGGGGCTGTTTCTTATTGCCACAATAGTCTGGATGCCTTCTCTGATCAAAATTTGATTTGTCTCCCTGAAGATTGGATCACCACAGCGAAAGTGTGCCCCACAAGACAACGGGACTGTCCCTTTTGGCACCACAGGCTGAGGGGACTGTCCCCGTGGGAATATGGGAACTTCAATCAAGCCCTATGACAAGTCTGGACCCCTCCTCCCTTTTTCCCACTTGCATCGGTGCCAATTCCTCGGAGTTAAACGATTTTGTTGTGTTAGTTGAAGGAAAAGGCCACGAAAAAAAGCATGCGACATAGAATTTCCCGGAGCCAATTGAAATCCGGATTCGACAAAGTCAAGGCTGCTCACAAGCTGCTCAAAGGTTCCGTTCTTTTTCGTGCTACGGGGCAGAGGGAGCGGACTTGTTCGCCTTCTGTTTTAGATTGCCAAATAAGGCTCTTTGCACGCATCACAACGGAGGCTAAGACCTCCCTTGTCTGTAACTCGGCTGAATGACCGCAAAGGTGCCCGGAGGTATGCGTGCAAATGGACGCCTCCCGAAAAATACGCATACGGGAACCGAAGTAACCAAACGTTTCTAAGGAGTTGCCCAATGGCGTTCATAACGTTTGCGATCAAAAACAACCATTCGATTGTTGCAAGCGGTACGCATTTTGCGCTTGGTCCATAACCCTTGGACGCAAGCGATTGCTTTTTCTCGGTTTCGACTTCATCCGTGTCATGACGTTTCATTTTTGTGGGTGGACCCAAGTGTGATGTAGTTAACCCGCACACGTTGACCGGTTTTTTTCGATTCTTCACCCGCCTTGCTATCGACTTGCAGATGGGGCTTCCAAATCTTGGACGCCGATGCCGGCCTTCGCATCGCTTGACAAAACCTTGGCGGATGTGTCTTGTCGTGTGCGTAATGAGTCCGCATGCACCCCCAAATCCCATGTTAAGGTTATTTGCGTGCCGGGCATGATAGAATTGGTTGGGGCAAGGAACGGCTTGATGGCACAAGATGGATACGGATTGAATGCAACGATGTAGGGAACCCATCTTGCGCTTTCACACCATCCATGAGAAGAACGGGGCCACGTGCCACACGTGGACACGGCATTCACGTTGACAGGTGGCCCTACGCTGTGGCTTGCACTTCCACCAAGCCAAACCTACCTTAGAGCCACATGCAACCGTGCCATTACCTGTGCAAATTGAAGTCAAAAAGATCGGAAACAGGATACCACACGTCACCAATTCAAAGATATGCTCTATGGGATTACGTGCTTGCCGTTACCGGAGGTAGTGGGGAACGTTGATGTGGTCGGTGCTCGCTTATCCATGGGGCTCAACCCACTCCCTACCCTACCCCAGCTACACAGACGGATAGCTCGAAGTAAACATCCGCCACCGGGACGCGCACAAAGTTGCTATCCATATGGGGCAAGAACTCCACGGCCATAAAAACGGCCCCTCCCTTTGGCCAGCGACCAACCATCATGAGTGCCCACCCTCTGGCCAGCTACCAGCCAGCCTCCGGCCAATGTAATATCTTTGCTTTTTCTTCTCTTTTTGGTTTGTTTCGAATTGCCACGATTTTTGTTTTCGTTTTTTCTATATTTGCCAGCGACATTGTACACCTCATGGCTGTCGACTGATAGGGTATCACCCACTCCCTTTTGCTCTCATGAATGAGACATCAATGGTAAATATGATGAAACTTTGACATAAGAACAGTCACTTTTGTGGGTCAAGATTGTTGTGGCAATTTGTTTGCATGCTTTGTTGTGCAGCGGGGACATGTGGCTAAGTGCAATTTATTTTTTGGTTTCTTTATGTGCACGTGGTGAGGTTGGGGCTCACATGGTAGTACACGCACTGTACTAACCATTGGTGGAATTTTGGGATCCAATCCATTTCACGAGGGTTGGTAGGGGAGGTTCACCTCCATGTCCGAGCCGTAATCCGATCCATTTCTTCTTGGGGGGCGGGCGGTCCATCACCTTGATTTGGGATGGATCGCATTGCCAAGTCCCCACAAGGTTCCGCGGCTGATTGCAAACCCGGAGCTTGGAAAAATAAAGTAGGAAGTTCTCTCCAAAAAACAATGGCCAACCGCCATGAGGGAGAAAACACCCAAGTCACGCTACTAGTTGTACCTAAAGGTTGGCAAAGGCAAAGTACCAAATGGGTATGGACTCTCCGTCCATTGCAAGGAAACTCATACCCTGCGACATGGGCACTCAAACATTCAAGCTGTATTGGTGGTCGTAATCAAATTTGCTAGAGGCATGGATACCAAATGGGTATCGGCTCTCCTCGCAGATCGCAGGAGCCGCTTGCACTGATAGCGTCTTGTGATAAAGATCATCAACACGGACAAAAACCTCTTGACGAACAACATGAAGAAGCATGGGCACAAAAGTGGGGAGCATTGAAATGATGATGACAAATACTACAAATACAAAGACAACTAGGGCAAACCCGGTACAAATTACCACGGAAACCACCAAGAAAACACCTCGAGAGGCATAAACTAGCTATCCCTCCAAGTTTAGCCAGTGTGTGACAAACCCCGGCTCTTGTGCTCTAAGTCTTGTTTGACTATGGTCCAAATATGCGGCTGCAAGGCCCATGGGGTGCACATTTTTAGGGTGCTCCTTTGCAGCTGGGTGTTTGGATCAATCCAGTCCAAGGACAAAGCACCCCCTCTTCAATAGTCTCCATTAGTCAGTCCGTTAGTAGGCATACGAGGACTCCCCTGCCGTGGAATCGTTTTCACCAAACAGGTTAAGGCAATCTAATCCCCACCCACCCCCTAGTATTGGACCGTTCTACATTGTTCTAGAATAGGAGCTGGGCCCACTCCGGAATAGTTTACATTGGTGACCATTATTTTGAGTGCTTTACCTTTGGTTGCATGTCACACCACATCATCGGGTGCCTTTTGAACAATGTTTTTGCGAGAAGTTTGAGGCGGTTTCTTTTTGCTTGCATGTGACACCACACCCACGTGTGTGTTTGGGAACCATTTTTGTGTAAGTAGTTTCATCCATCATTGGTTTGCTTTGCTTGCGTTTCACTCAGATTCGCTATACGCAGATACAGGTTGTGGCTTTTGCGTGGTCTCCTTCTTTTGTGGAGTGGCTAGCCAATAAAAGGGGGTTTGGAGGCCTTGGGGCAGGAGTGGGGGTAGACCAATGGCTGGGAGGCAACAACAAGGCATTGGGGTTGGCGGTCACGGAACACTCCTCAAGGACTGGCTTGGAATTGTTTGGGGGGCGGGGGCGGGGTGGGTTGGTTGATTGGTCCATAACTGTTTTGTGCAAACTATTCCATGGAAGGGGGGGTGTAGGTTCCGTGATTTCACACGGAACCTACACCTATTTCACACCGAACCTATTTCACACAAGAACGGCGTGCCTAACACCCTTCAGAGCTTATTCTTTTTGAGGTGAGTGTTGTGGTAGAGGACACACCGGGGACAAAATTTTTTTTCTACTTGAAGTGGTTATCACCACGCAACCTACATGCGACCCCTGCCACCCCTTGTTGGATTGTTTGTGTTTGTTGGACCCAAGCCTTTGCTTAGTGGAGCGCACACCCTAAGGCGGGGGAGGCTGACTGCCTTTTTCGGGATTGGGTTCCCCTTTTAGTTGGACCCCCCGCCCCGTGGACCGCCTACCACACAAAAGGCAAAAGAATTTTCGCATCAACAGAAGCATGAAGCGTTTTGGCGTCTTGTCGAGTGGCTACCTTTTTGTAGGATAACTTCACGACGACGACGAAGAAGTCTCCAAAAACAAATGCGGCCCCCGGAATCAGGGCTTGGGCTCGGACCGGGGATCAGTGTACGTGGGATAAAGCTAACGAGTCCAGTGGCCAGCGCCAAGCGCATCCAGCTCAGACTTTCACTACCATCAAGAAATCGCATTGTATGTTTGCATCCCTTGTGTCCTTTCCATTTTGTAACCCCCGCCCCCCATCTGTTGAAGTAGTCTTGGGGATTTCACCGAATTCACTGTGCGGTAGTCTTTGCTAGAGGGTGCGGGACCTAGTTGAGGACCCGGACCATACAAGGGGGCGATTTTAATTCCGGGAAGAGCAAGCCCTCAGCCTCCACGTGTTTCCCTCCATTCCATGGTCGGCAAGCCCTGCGGGCTTGCCAACCTCCGACCGAGCACCGACCGAGTCGACACCATCCACACATGTTTGTAGTGCTCCAATACAATACCCTAGTGACCACTCCTATACTACCCTTCCCCACAAAATAGCATCCCCGGACTGAGATTTAATGGTCCCCCTGTCATCAAAATCAATCAAAAAGGCCCAATTTCCTCAAATACTTTCCACTTTGGGCTCACTCGGTAGTAGTTGGTGTGATCGCCCAGTTGGTCCATTTTTCGTGTGTAATTGTGTTTAATTGCGTGTAATTGTTCCCTCTGGACTCCTTTGGGTAAACAACCTGGCAGGAACCCAGTATAGGGTGTCGCCTTTCTGCAGCAATGCACCTGGGAGAACTTCAACTCAAATAGCCCAGGGCAACAACAGCTGTATGGTTGCCAAGTATGCCTGATTGTGCTGTAGCGTGTGTAGTGCGAACAGTAGCAGAGGGCAGGTCAGCAGATGATTGCCATAGATGCCCTGTGCATTGTATGGCATTGTGTTTCGGTTGCTATCCTATCATAGTTGCAGTGACGCAGGAGCTCTGATGAAGAGCTTTGGGTACAAACGAAAGATTAGTATTGGCAGAGATGTGCACGTCAGTAAGGTCTGGTTGCATGCTTGACCTGTCTGTGGTCCAGTGCCACTTGATGCGATAGGTAGCGGATGTGACAAAACGCCTCTCCACCACAAGGTGAGCGAATAGTGCCGTCAGCTATCTCGACCGTCCCCAAATGTCGTCCTGCGTGTCATAGAAGCTTCAAGGTGAGTGCGGTCTGACAAAGAAGCAATTCCGCAAGCCATCAAACCTGTTGAGTGCTTCACACTGATGAATCCAGACTCCTTGTCTCCCATAGTGCTCGATGTGCCCAGCGAGACCTCATCAATTGGGGGTGACCTCCCCGCGTCCCCCCCGCGTCCCCCCCAGCGTCCAGGGCACCGAATTTGGCCGATTTTGGCATAATCAAAGGAAACACACACTAAACAACCTTTTGTACCAACCCCCGTTGTTGTGTTGTGTGTTGCGTGTTGTGTGTTGTATGTTGTGTGTTGTGTTGTGTTGTGTTGTGTTGTGTGCCATTGATTCACCGCCCGATTGGCTCACGATTGATTCATTTACTCTCTTGTCGTTTGGCTATTGTGCTTTCTCCGCAGCAGGCTCTCTCACTCCGGCCCCTGCTTGTAACCCCCCCCCCCCTGGGGTTGGGGGGGGCGAATTTTTAGGGGGTTCGATGCCCTCCCCGCGTCCCCCCCGCGTCCCGTCCCCGTGTCCCGCCCGCGTCCAGGTCAATGTGTGAATGTTGATATCGTTGATCATCATTCTACTGGTGTTGACCCATGATCCCGAAGAGAACGGAACCGGCAGAGCTTTCAAGAATCCTCTTAGGGTCGTCCAAAAGCATTGGTAATGAAACACTGCACGACACATGTACACATACACAAGCACACACAACAAAGTGACATTTAAACAAGAACAGAACAACAGCCATGCTAGTTGTTAGCTTGCTCGGGAGTAGTATTGATCTTATCGTGCATTGGGAATACAGGTTTAGCGGCAGGGGGTTTCTTAGAGGACAATATTTTTTTTTGAATTAAAAGAATCCCCTGTTTAGCGCTCATGTTGTCCTCATCCATGTTAATTGAGTGTAGTCTCCTCGGTCACGGTCTGGATGAAGAAGGCGTCATGGCGTGCTTCATTCCCGGAGCGGATAGAGCAAGGTAGCTCAGATAGTCTGCAGTCAGAGTAAATCCCCGTGTGAGGAGCATATGGCTAAAGGGCTGTTTTGCGGCAGCCTCATGGCTCTCTGACTGCGTCTTCAGAGCCGATTTCTGGGCATTTTTGGATATGTTTTTCTGCACACCTTTCTACCTCCATGAACCCGAATCTCGCATAGAACCACCCCTCTCTCCCTTGCAAAAGGCATAAAAGCACAACAAACATCCTCACATGACAACCACGTCCTCCACCCACTCCTCCAGGTGTAGGAGTTGAGGTGGAAGACGATGGCTTTGCCATGTACACACACACACACACACACACACTCCACAATGCACAAACAGGCACATACATGTGCACACAAAGAAGCACATGCAAACATGCACAAGCACAGGCACAGTTGATGGAGGTGCATTCTTTGGTACGGGTGGCTGTTGACTGCTGGAAAGTGGGGGTGGGCAACTGTGCCCTGCCCAATATGGCCCCTTCACCACTACGTTAAAAGCAAGCTTGGTTGTGTCAGTGTCTCTGTCCCGCGCAAATTTTTCGTTGTTCTTGATGGAAGATGGATATGTGTGCATGCACCCGAATTTCGTTGATCCTCAATTCACATGTGCAGGTGGTCGTACCTACTGGGTACCAGACAATGAAGTCTCAAATTGCATGCACTGTGGCAAACATTTTACTTGGAGACGTCGAAAGCACCATTGCCGATTTTGTGGACGGGTCTTCTGCGATCCCTGCTCCAAGTACCGGTTAGTGGTCCCCAAAGAAGTGGCTTCGGACGGTTTGAGCCCTGAAAGAGCTTGTTGGGCATGCTACCGTGCTAGAAGGAGGCAGTACAAGTATGCCAGTGGGGCGGGTGCTTGGTGTGGTCATTTGGCAGCGGTCATTGTGATAGACACTGTTTTAAGAAGAGGTGTGCAATGCGATCAAGTAATTTTGTATGCGATCCAATGCGTCTGCTTGTGGTCCCACCAGATCAAAACTGTCCTCATCCGATTGTAAATCCGCAGAGAGGTCAATATCAAAGCAGGATTACAAGCGCAGCCGTACGCGTGCTGTGGTTTATGTGCTCGAAAGCTGTGCAGCCGCCTCGCACCTCTTTCCACTACGTCCCCTACGCATTTTTCGTGCATCGTGCATAGGTGCAATGGTTCATGCGGCAAAGTCCGGTACTACTGTGTGATGGAGGCTTTGATGTCCCATGTCATGTTGGAGCACAATGACCTGCCACCATTGCATATTCAGGTGACAGCTGTTGGACTTCGGGGGATGGGTAAGCTGGGTGTCGTCTGTTTCTGCATGAGATAGCCAGGAGAGCCATGCCATATCATTAATGCAGCCTCGGGCTTTTATGGCCACAGTCTATTCAATCAGTGCAATCGAAGAGACCCAGTGAATGTCTCATACGAGAAAGAGGATGAATGAAAGAGCTAGACGAATTGCATGCCTTGCAAAGGGCTCGACTAGAAAACTCAAGGCAGCTAAGGGCAGGCTCGGGCGGTACAGGTATGGTTTGCGACGCATCATTCGCCTCAGGCAATTGTCGTATATTTTGTCTACAAGACGTTGCGTTACTTTGAGAATGCTGCGGCGCGCAACTTGAGTAATTGATCCTGAACACGGTGCAACATCGTGATGCACCGTTGGGCTGAAATTTGATACCTGCAAATCTTTTGGTAGAGCCTTTGCCGTGCCTAGGGAACTGGGGTCTGAGCCTTTTGTGATGGACGGCGTCACCTCATCATGTCTTCATGGGGTCAGGTTGCATGCACACATGCTGTTCATATTTTAGCTGCTGCACGGAAGATGATTGTTGAATCAATTTTATTTTGTCTGCTGTCTTTACGCTTTGAACTTGACATGGATGTTTTAAGCGTGAGTGCCTTCCCTGGATTTAGTAAATGGCAGTCTGTTTTCGAGGATTGCGAGCCCCTGGGAAGGCAGTGACCAGATCATGCACCTCACAAGCTTGGCACAGATTCCAAGTCCTGTCAGCATGGACGTAGTAGAATAGCTGACAAACACAGGATGAGGGACGCCCCCTCCCCTAATGTGTGGTGTGGTTCAGGGTAGAAATGTTGGCTCACGTTTTACGGCTGCCGCCAATATGTATCGTGCCTTCTGCTGTGTCTTTTCATGTTGGAGGCCGCAGTATGAAGCGGTTTCTTGTTGTGAAAAAAGCAATATCACCACCGGATCTCATCAAAAGTGAGTTATTTTCGGTGGACGGATAGTGCAACCGGCAAGCCAAAGCAAAGGTTTTCAATCAGGCACAGACACAGACAGCTCTGTCTTCCCTTGCTGCTGCTGATAGTGGGAAAGCCGACCGGTGTCGCTTTTTGCCACCAACCGCATGTGTTGCAGGGGATGCTGCAGGCACAATTTTTTGCAGTGCTTGCTTGCTGCACCAATTTGTTGCAGCATGTGTGTTTGCAGAATTTTTTAAAAATTTGCTTCCAAAGCAACCACAGGCAGGACGACATCCTGCTTGTACCACTACCAGCAGCAGCAACCCTCTTACGAACACCAACAGGACCAACGGGCATGAGCCCCCACCCCCTTCTAATACATCCCCTGCCTGTCAGCATGCGCTTTCAGCCCCGGCAACTGCTTTTCTGGCAACTCAGTCCTTTCCTGTCCTGGTCCAGTCAGTCCAGAAAGTGACACAGGTCAGAGTTTTGAAATAATTCGGATCGGTGCCCTCGTTTTACAGAGTGCATAAGCACCTGCCGCCTCCCCTTACATGACCTCCTGGTGGATATTGCATTGGACAAGGACAGTCTCCCGGAAGCTGTGTACAGGCTGTTTAGAAGCCAGCTGACTATGTCTAACCTGACTTGAAAATGTGCCGGTGGTTGCATTTGGTGTAGATATTGGCTTCTTACGCCCTTTTGGAATTCCCTCCATCCTAAGCCAGAGTCAGAAAGGTTGAAGTAAACCTCCACCACCAGGAGGCGCAAAGCGGGTGCCCCTCCAGGGGGTGTTATACAGATGGGGCAAACAGCGCCACTGCCATAACAAACTGCTCCCCTCCCTCCTGGTCTCTGCATGCAGGAATAAAAACCGAATCGGCAGAAAAACGAATTATTTACAGCATGGACAAATAACAGCACAAACACGGCAGTGCAGCAACAAACAAAACTAAAGAAGCAGACCAGCCATGCATGGCACAGCCGATGCATCATGGAGGCAGTGGCCTGCACTGTATGGGCCAGGGGATATGCTGTACCTCATGGCTGTCAACTGCTGGGGCAACATCCGATCCCCTCAATGAGAATTTCTAGCGCTCTTGCTCCCAGGGACATCAATCGTAACTATGAGAAAAAAAACCTTTGATCACAAACTTGAACAATGCCCAAGATGGGCAACCTAGCGCATAGGGTGCCATGCAGGCCCTGTGGGGTCCTCCATGGCCAAGATGCCAACCACAACTCGAATAAGACTCCACAGGAACCCTGTTGTTATATGTCCATCGGTGGTGGGGGAGTAGCGGCAGGTAACAGTTGGTCTACATGCCGTTCATTCGGAATGATTTCGCAGTTTGTTGCCCCCCACCACCGCCGCTTTCGGTCTGCTTCGGGATATCTGGTCCGTCCTCGACAGAAGTCGAGGGCTGTGACCTCGCCCACGTTCCGTTGCCGTTGGCACACGGCACAAACGGACCAAAAACACAACAAAGCCGATGGCCAAATGCCTGGACATGCTGTGCACCACTGCAGGGTAACACTTGGTGATCTGGAACCCCCTGACCCTGTATTGCATTTGCCACATCAGATGTGGTGTTGAGCACCCTCCAAACTTCACTGTCTTGGGAAAGACGTTCTGTCAGCCCCGGGGCACGCACAAGCAATGTGTTTTGGGGGTGCTGAGAAGCACAAGCTGGACGCATGGTGAGATACGTTCAAGAGGACGTGCGAAAAACCACAACACATCTATGAAGCGGAAACAAATCCTCCATGAGAAGCCCGAAAAGTGGAAAACGAAAGGTGGGGCATGCTTGGAAGTCAATTGCAAACCGATGGCCGAACTACCACACTGGGTGCATACGGGATGGGTGGAGGATGGTTGGGATATTGATCTGCCCTCAGCACATCCTCTATCACAACAGTCACCAGAAAAAGACCCAGCTCTGACATGGAGACCGCAGGAGACGGGCTTGGGACCTGCAAACGGAGCAACTCCCTTGGCCTAGTGACTGAAATTCATAGCTCCCCCCCGCCCCAACACACACCAGTGTCATCCAAGTTAGGAGTACGATAGGAGAGCGGTAGGGTGGAGCTAGCGGAATACAATATGACATGCATGAAAATACACCTCAGATTTGCCATCGCCATTGCCTCACTCCCGTCGTTTTGTGCGCAGGGCCATGAGACGCACATTGATACCATGCGGTACGATCAGATACAAAGTGGAATCTTACGAGCATCGCTGTCTGATATCAGACAAGGAGGTATTTTAGGGGCATGAAATACACTGGTGCAGGGCTTCACAGGTGGGTACTCGCTGTCCAATCATCCCAATTAATCCAATCATCCCAATTAATCCCAATTTACCCTAAGTACTAGGACAACGTCGAAAGGAATTGCGACGACTCCGAATCGAAGACGTTTGGGCCACCGGTTTGTCCATTGAGAACCTCGGTCTAGACTAAGCACTGGGTTTTGGGAGCAGGCAGTCCGTGCTGGAGGATTAAGGGAAAGGCTGTGGCTCCTGTGCTCGTATCAGATGCCGCACTTCAAAGTCCATCAGAAGAGTCGGCGGCTACTGAGGTCTACGAGAAGACGGCAAGCCACGCGTGCGTCAGCAGTCAAACATCGGTTATGCAGGTATGAACTGTGGTGGCAGTCTTGGGGGTGCTGCCCGCAGTCAAACAAAGCAAATTGCGTAGCAGAGATGAGTCCAAAGGATACAACTGTGTGATTGCCATCCAGCCATCAGGGCACCATTTCCATTTGCAGCCACAAGGAACGCTCCTGGCAACAAGCGCTGCCCGCCAACGCCCCATCCGTTTGGGCCACGTTTGGTGCACAACTGCACGACCAAAGCGTGTATGGGAGCAAATCTGTACCTTGTACCGTCGCGTTGGGGCGTCTGAGTCACGACGCCCAGAAATCATTTGCACTCAGCAAATGTGGTGATGGGTTGCAGAACATACCCTTGGTGGTGGTGGGCCGCCCGCCGATCGTGCCGGTGTGGTGTAGCCGGTTTTACGGCTGCCGGTACTCAGACAGATGCGACTGTGGCCGGGCGGCGCTGGCGGGGATGCGTTGGGGAGGGTGGCTGTGGCGCCCGTCGCTATGGGGGGTTGGGCGCAGGAGGAAGGTTGTAGCTCCCAACCCGGTCGTTCGCTCCGCTTGCTGGGGAGTGCCGCTCGGGGTCCCGGGCCTCTGGCACGTTGTGCACCGGCGTGTGTCCCTCGGTGGTGGGGGAGTGGCGGCAGGTGGCAGTCCGTCTGCATGCCGTTCATTCGGAATGATTTCGCAGTTTGTTGCCCCCCACCACCGCCGCTTTCGGTCTGCTTCGGGATATCTGGTCCGTCCTCGACAGAAGTCGAGGGCTGTGACCTCGCCCACGTTCCGTTGCCGTTGGCACACGGCACAAACGGACCAAAAACACAACAAAGCCGATGGCCAAATGCCTGGACATGCTGTGCACCACTGCAGGGTAACACTTGGTGATCTGGAACCCCCTGACCCTGTATTGCATTTGCCACATCAGATGTGGTGTTGAGCACCCTCCAAACTTCACTGTCTTGGGAAAGACTTTGTGTGAAGCATGCCGACGCCGGCATTGGGCATGGGGGGGTACGCTGAGGGGCAGCAGCAGCACAATTCTGAGCAGAGGGACAACTGTCCCACTCTACTGGAAACACTTTTTCCCAGTGGCCAGGAACCAGCAATGCAAACGATTTCCAAAAACTCAGCCAGGGTGTACACCGGGAAGTACCAACCGGCACACTGACGTAGCCTTTTTGGCACACGCCCCTCCCCGCCCAGAGCACAACGTGGTCACCTCGGCTGCATGCCCTCAGCAAACATTGATAGAACAATAACATTGTTCGCAGGGTGCTACTGTTCACGTTGGGTCGGAGCTCCCCCTCTGTTTCACTAATGCCGCGTGCTTCGATCACCTGCCCGTCGGACACTACTTTCCCTCCAGTGACCGGGGGCATCCGCTTGTGGCCAGAACCTGACGCTGCTTTCGTTTGAGGGTGCCCTTGCTCTTGTCTCTTGCCGACAGCGGGCAATGGGCCATGTGATTTTGTTGCGTTGGCAGATATGAACACCGAAAAGCGGAGGCATTGATGCATCCCCAGTTTGCGGGCGTTTGCAGCGATGTGACACCCATTGCCCATGCATTGAATCGCGCACAAATTGTGGAATGTCCCGAATGTCTGTCTCCCGTCGGAAGCGTCGGAAGCCTTTTTCGGGGCTTCAGCGGCCTCCAATGCGGGTATTTGGGCGGCTTTTGCCAGCGGCGTCGTCTGCCAACGGTCGGCAATCTCTAAGCAGGCCGTCTATTTGCCGGTGAGCTTTGTGCGGCCTGACTGCAGTGCTCATGTGACGCACAACTTTGGTACCGCTGCTTGTTTTTCTGTAAACGGTCAACAGCCCCACTGCGGGACCACGGTCGCCCTTAGGAACCCCAGACTGTAGCGGCCAGATTGGAGGCCAATAAAGGCAAGCCATGTCAAGACAGCTGTCATGTGGTGCCGAAATCCAGGGCATTGGGGACGGTCCAATCCCCACCTGCTGCGGCTCACAATCTGTGGAATAGGGCCAAAGCCATGCAATGTGATTGTGCGCCGAAAGGTCGTTCGTGACGATATGTTGGTGTGCCCGTGTGCTCTTTTCAGTCGTCGCTGATGAACACCCCCGATCTGAACCCAAGGCGGGGTGCCTCGTCGTCAGGCAATCCACAACAGACTCGGATATCGACCGCTTCGCTCTTCGCCTGATTCGATGTGGTTTATTTTGCTCTTGCCGTTGACTTTTGGGTGCTTTATACGTCCCAAAGGCCTGCCTCGACGAATCAGTTGGCGGACAGCCATGGCTCGGGGTGTCCTGTCCGCAGGCGGTTCTGCATCAAACACTTCGCCTGGGTTCCACCCAATTTCACGAGACTACTGGTTAACGTACAAAACGGTAAATCGCTGGTCTCAGGGTTCAAGCCAAGTTACCCAGAGATGTTTCTGGTTATGGTCTGCAGTACGTCGATACTGTACAGTGTGCAGCGCCGCCCCTGTTTTCTGAGTGGCGTTCCTTCGCCTGCTCCTTTGCAGATGCTGTGGAGACGAGCCATTGCAAAGCACCGATTTAAGAAGTACTTATACGAGCAAATGGCGTCTGCTGAGACCTGCGGATCGCCACCAGTGGAGATGCTCTGAGCGTTCGAAAGCCAACCTGAATCGGATGCTGATACCGTGCCAATTCAGTGCTCAGGCTGCGAATTGGGCTTGAAACCCTGTTCCCCCCTGCATCATTTTGCGTGCCCCTGCTCCTCATTCACAATGACGGTGCCATTCCTTTGTCTTTCTCCTGTCACGTGACAATTTCTAATGCATTCTGACTTGCAGTCCTTTGGGATACTCCTGCCCTTCCTGGAGCTTTGGGAATGCTGCTTACGCAGTGCAAAGCTTCGTATGCCGGCAACTACCCGAACCCTAGTTTTGGGCGTTTTGTCCGACGAGTCAAGGGCAGCCTGCTCGGAAATTCTGCGCGCACTGCTTTTGTGCTTCATTTTTCGGGGAACTGTGCTTGCCCAACTGATCAGCCAGTGTAAGTAGTAGCTGGGGCCGTAGGTGGCAGCTGTACAGTCACGGCGCTCACACGAGCCCGTGTGTCGAGTTGTTAATGCATATCCAGCATTATGCCACCATGGCTCCCCCCCCCCCCCCGACACATATATGCATCGCTTTGGGGTTCCAGTTGTTCTACTGCCGCCAAACGATGATTCTACCAAGGGCTACCAAGCGTTTCCAGGCACCATTGCACAGTATGCAACCTTTTAAGGCCTTCTTGGACACGGGAACGTTGTGCTTTCGAGTGCTTGTATTGTGAAGTGATGCAACACTAAGACTATGAAATACACACCCCGTTGCCCTCCACTGCAAACTCGCTCTGCCTTCATGCCCCCCATTACTACCCTTCCCCTGCCAAGCGCCGCAGGGGCCGTCGATTTACAGTCAACATTCTCGGCAACTTCCTCCTGCCAACTCCACCCCTGTATCCTTTCGGCGTTGTCCGTCATGACGACCCTGCTGCGAATCTGCCTTCTTGCGGTCTCTCCCATGGTTCTGACGAACCTTGCTTGGCCAAGTATGACCACAGAGGCAGGATACCTCCGCCTCCACTGTTGCGAGAGGAAATGTGCACTATTTTATATGCTGCTGTCGTCTCAAAGGCATTGCCTTTGTTTACCGACGACACGTGGCCCATTGACCGCCATGGTGGTCATGGTGCTTTGTGCTTTGCACCTTCTTGCCTCATAGTGCTGCAAGGAACAGTTGCGTGCTGATGCCAAGTGTATGCCAAATGTATAAACCGACACACTCACCCGACTTGTTGTCTGCAATCAGAAGCAGAATGCTCATTTCGGCCTTTGCGTTGTGCAACTTTAACCACAGTGGAAACGAACACCCACAGCACTCCAGGATTTGTCCTCAGGCACTCACACAGCACAGCATGCAGGAAGATTTCGTGTCCTGCATCATTGGACATCATTGCCCATCGCTTGTGAACTGGTACTTTTGCTGCATGGGGTAATGGCATGGGCGATTTATTATGGGGGGGGGAAGGGTTTCACTAAGTGAGCGGCGCAAGGGGCAGAGTCCGTTGGGGGTTTGGCGATGGGTGCAGGCGGGGCGGGCGGGCGCGGGTCCACAGAGCGAAGTGGGCAGGGACCGCTCCCCCCACTCAGGGGCCTTTGAGGGCCCCGGGAGGACCCTACATTGGAAAATGCTTGTGGACTGTGGGGTGGCAGGACAATGTCCAGGGCGGCGTGGACCTCGCTGGAGTATTCAGTAGAAGGAGTTAAGACCCTGGGAGCTTGTGCACTAACCAAGGGAAAGCGTACTCAGGGCCGCCTGTCACCGGGAACCATTCACTTTTTCAGAGGTTGCTGCCGGTGGTCAAGAAAAGTGAGTGCCCAGTTGCCCCACACCCCACGACGTATGGTGGTCAAATGAGAGGTGGGTGGCTCTGAGGCAACGCTCCAGGCCACACCAATGCAGGTGCAAGTCTTACAGACCACTACCACCACTACCACCACTACCACCACCACCGCCGCCGCCGCCACCACCACCACCACCACCACCCCACATCTACCCATTGGCATCTAAGGCCATCTTGGTGGTCACCTTCAACCAGGTTTGATGGCTGATGGCTGTTCGGCGCATTGAACATTGCAGCCTCGGAATATTCCATACATTTGATAGCCCGGCAATGTTAAAGCCAGATGTCCATGAATTATCAACCCTGGGCTCTAACCAATGGCCTACAACGCATGAGATCTAAGCAGGCTGCAAGTACGCAATATCTATGGCAGTTAAGGGGCAAATGGCATGCTACTGACCTACGCGCCAAAATCTGCATCCCCGCTCCAGTTCCGCTGCATCCACTTGAAGCACCTAATGAAGAGCATCGCGAACAAAGTCAGTCTTCCAGGGGGCTTCCTTCACACAGCACCCACATGGGCACGCACCCTCGTGTCTTCAATGTTGTTGCATCTCACCCCCGTCGATGCAAATTGACGGAGAATGATATTCTCCTTGACGCTACGCTTCACACGCTGCATGCTCAGCATCTTCTGACGGCTTTGCTCGCACACCCGACCAGACAAACGGGGCATGTACATCAGCAAGCTGCACACCAAAGCGCCATAGAGGAGCAGCCGTTGTTGGGGCCCCGGCGGCAAGACCGAACAGGACTTGCGCTAGCTCACCGCCTGTGCGCAGCGTTTCACGATGCCGCAAAGGGGGTTGGTGTGCACTGCATCGGGCACATGCATGGGCAACCAGCAACAGTTGCTTCAAGAATGAAACGTGCGCAGGAATGCAGGCAGGGTGTACATGAGCCAATAGAGGGAGAGCCTTGGCAGTGAAGTCAGGTTTCGCAGGGAGACAGTTTGGTGATGAACAGAATTGCGATGCGACAAGCGATAGTACTGGCTTTGACTTTGAGGCCCTCGCCTTCACGAACATGGGTTCCATTTCAATTGAACGACCTTTTCGATGCATTGTCCCTAAGGAACGGTCTGTTTGATCTGCATTTCCCCTTCAATTGCCCATGTGCATTGTTTTAGTGCATGTGCAACAGTACATGAGGGTCTAATTCGAAGTGGCCCAAAAAATGCGAGAAACAAGTGCTTGGGGCTTCACTCTGAATTTGGTCACCTGCGAGTTCCTGGATCCTGAAACTGTGGATTCGAACGTGGGGTAGTGAGGGCTGCCTGTGTGATCATTGGCAGGTACCACAGCCATGTCATGCCAGGCCAATGCAGTGGCTAAAACAGGCCTGAGGTTTTGCCTCTTCTTTGGGGAGGGGGGTGTGTTATCACTTTGACCACCCTGAAACCACCCCTAACAGACCTGCACCAGTGTTCCTAGCGCGCAACAGACAGGAGGTATGGGTTTACAGGGATGGGTTCATCCCCCTCCAGCCCCTACTGGCCTTTCCTCTACTGGCTGATGTTCTCTCCTGTCTGGTATGGGACAGTTGGGATCCTCTGCCTGCTGTGGTAGAATCCACAGGCGATGAAAATGGTGCCGACTATCTTGTGACCCTGCTTCTGACGGTGAGTCTGTGCCGTGGGGTGCCTCGATTGTGCTCCGTGCTACTGTCCTGCCCTGTTGTGCCTCTGTTGTGCTTGTGCTATTTTGCCATTTGTTCCCCCTGCGTCCAAGAGGGGTGCTGGCCGTTGCAGTTGCCTGTCATTGACAAAACATGACATTAAGTGCTTGCTGGCAGGGACTACAATTTTGTGTGGTATACGGTCCCTCAAAGTAGTTGGGCTTCATCAAGGGCTGAATTTATGTGCTGCAGAGCAAACATCGACCCTTGATGAAAGCTTACATGTTGTCTGTTGGTGGCGAGGTCCCTCAAAACATTCTCAAATGCCGACCTTTGGGTGTGGACAAGGTAGAGCATAACATGCGTTCAAGACTGTGACATTTGACACGAAACTTCGAACCTCCACAGCATGTGTTTCAATTACATACAAAGTGAATACAGTCCCTCAGGGCATTTGAGCTTCAAAGAGTGGCTGGGACAAAGAGGGGGCCTTACCTGCCAACCAAACTACTGAAGTGCCTCCCAAATCTGATGGAGAAACGTTTGCAATGTGATGAAAGTTGCCATAGATGTTTGTTTTGAAAATTGTGGCCGTATCTTCAGATTTGACGACATCATTGGTGGTAAACATGCACAGCATGTGCGCAGCACGCAATCTGCGCCGCAATGCCTGCGAGTTTGATGCAACATTATGCCAAGCATTCCGCCAATGTGGAGGAACATCGCAGTTGTGTTCAAGCATGATCTACCGCTTGCCCCCCCACCCCGCATCTCACCTTCTGGCCACCGCTTTGTCAGCTGCCTGCTTGCCTCTCCCTTCATACTCTTTCAAGGCTTGTATTAGGTTAAAGTACGTAACAGGGCCATGGAGAGAGTAGGATAGGTGAGTATGAGGGACAAGGAGAAGGAAGGGCTGAGGCGTTTGCGTAGCCACCAATTTGCGATACAATTGGTTACTATCTCTCCTGTAAAGAGACAGGTCCCATGTCATGCTGTCCTTCCACAACCAGTAAGCAGCACCAGGCTCCCAACCAAGCAGCAGGTCAGCATCCAGCAGCCCCAGTGTAGCACCACAGCCCCAACCATGGAGAGCAGGCATCCAATTGGGAGGGCTAGCATTGGACATTGGTTTCTCATGTTCATGGTTTTTCACAGTGGCATGTTGATATGGACCCGGATTTAACAACCCGTGGATTATGCTACATTGCCCGTACAATTACTTACACATGCTCAGGCACTTCGGGTGGGGGGATGAAGCTCCTTTTCCAGACCACGATCCCATTCAGGATTCTCGTGATCTGTGACACAAGCAACAGAACCTAGGTCCATGGACCAAGGGGCGGGATGGTGGCGAATCCATCAGCTACCTTCTTTGCATGATGACCATGAGGGCACATGTTGCAACATAAACATCCTACTGCAGGCTACATTGTCAAGAATGGGCCTAGTGCATGGGGGTCTAATAAAAGAGACTTTGCATGGCACGCCGATTAAATCCAAGTGCTAAAGGACCGCAATAGTGCCCATCCCTGAGCCTCACCCCGACAAGAATGCATATCATGTTTGCCTGGTATCGTGGCCCTTATGTACAAGTGGTGCCCAAACACACCATCTTAGTGGGCTTTGTGGACGTACGCAGCTGCGCATGCTGTGTTTTTGTGGATTTGCGCATTCGAGCAGATAAGGGAGGTCCCAAAAATGGCAAGGGGGGGGCAATTGTGTGTTGTGCAACTACTTGGCCAACCCCGCAGGAGTGGAAAGATCAAGGTGGGCAATATGAAATGGTGGGAAATAGTAAAGGGGGGGGCGTATAAACACGGGCCCTGCCACTATTCGAGTGCGCAAAAAAATTTCCAAACCCCCTGCCATTAACCCCTCCCCCCCCTGCCATTGTTTCCCGCAGCTTTCAAATGTCTGATAGTGATGCCTCCTCTGTTGCTTCAGTCTCTGACTCAGAACCAGAGGTTGAACTAATTGACGATGTGGTCCCTGTGGCGAACGCAGAGGGACATGTGGAGGTCCATCTGTTGACAGATGAGGAATTGTTGGCCGCATTGCCAGCTAGTGAGGAGCGGCGAAAAAACCCCAGCGGCCAAAATTGGAAGCGTTTGTTTGGCAGTGGCTCATCGCGGAGAGGCAAGCGGGGAGAAGTGTTTGAGTTGGAATTGGCTGCACGCGCGGCAGCTGCAGAAGCACTAGCTCCTGCCAAGCCTAATCCCAAACAATTGACACAACTTTCCATGTCGGCATTTCTGAAGAACTAGTAGGCTGTGTTTCGTCACAGTGGACAATTGTAACTCTGCCGATGCTCCATTATGTGGCCCAATGCCTGTGACCTGGTCCAATTACAATTTGAGTGCACAAAAAAGTTTACAGGACCCCTGCTATTAAATGCCCCCTGCCACTAAACCCCCCCCCGCTATTGTACGCCCCCCCCCCCCTTAGTGGGAAATAATCCGGCTGCTGCTCGGATAGCGAGGTCAAAAGGTGCAGGTGCAGCGTGCGTGGCGCAAGTACCCTCCTAGATTCATCTTACATTTTCGTGGTTTTCTTTTTTCATTGTGCACCAGTCTTGCTGCCACTAGTTTTGAGGCGAATGTGGCAGTTTCTCTCACCAAATGCATCACTGGCATTGCGTCAGTGATGAAGTGAATCACCACAAAGTATTGCAGCATAATCAGTGCCAGCAAAATCAAGCCACATTGAGTTCAAAGGTGGTGGCAGTGCAACTTGGGTTGAAGGACACATGGCTTCCGCTGTATTTCGTCTTTTGTGAAGCTTAGGTGTGTGTGTATATGTGTGTGTGTGTGTGTGTGTGCTTAGTTCAGTTGTCGGGCATATGCAAGCCATAGGCGAAAGAAACCGCCTCTGGTCCACCCATATGCTCAAGCTAAGCCGTTACACAAGTGAATCCCATCACGTACCCCCCCCCCCTCCTCTTGTAATAGCCACGCCCTTGTCCAAGCTACAATAGGTGTAGGGGGGGAGTATTAGCGCGCGTGGCGCGCGACGGGCATCTTTTTTTGACCATTCCCCACCCGTGCCTCTTTTTGCCCCCAGCTCACCAAACAATTTGGAGTACCTTCTCGCCGTGTCTAAGAATTTGGCCCATCCTTTGCACCCAGTTTGCAACGATGGCAAGGGTGGTGGTTGGAAGTGGTGGGAGTGACATTTTGTGTTGTTGAACTCTCAATTTCGGCTTATGCAAGGTGCCTTGTAGGGAAGGTTTGCGGTCTAGTGCAGTCTACTTGGGGAATGCCGTGCACGCAGTGCGCACGCAGTCCAAAGTTTTGTATGTGGGCAACTCCTTGAACCCTAGTTTTGGCCCCTTTTCACAAGTTTGTTGTTCCATGACAGGGGTTTTACGCTTCTTGTGCATCGAGGATGTGGCACATTTGAGTCAGCCATTTTAACCCATTTTCACCCGGTTTTGCGGCACGTTGTTTGTTTTAGGTGGATGCTGGATTATGATGATGGGGAATCACCGGACTTCCCGTACATTCACAATGCAACAAATTAGCAGTTGGGTTGTTACACACTCCTAAGCGGATTCCAACCAACATGGCCATTGCCTTGCTATCTCGAGGGAACAATGTCCTTTGTGGATTCTCTGTATGAGGTAGCACTTGAACCCCGCATCCGCACTCTCGGATCATCGCGAATCAGTAGCATGGCTTATTAGTAACGGCCCACATAGTGCTGCATATTGCTACAAGTTGGGCCCTAATCGGGTCAAGGCAGAATGCCTATGTCCCCGGAAGGCTACCACCATCTTCCAACACACTCACGCCACAACAAACTGAGCTTGGCCACGGCCACCAACCACCAAGGATATGAAGACCCTTGTGAGGCTGCATAAATGCAGGGTGGTTTCCTCCCTTCCTCCCTAGCTAGGTTTCATAGCATGGGCACTGCACGCAGTGTGCACGCAGTGCAACAGCATCCCCTTGGGGGACTTCCCAAGGTGAGGATACACTTGGGGCTAGAGATAAGATACTTAATACAAAGGTAGCGCGCTGGGCATGCGCCCGGCGGGCGCCTGGCAAACATTCCCCTAGGGACCGTATTAATTTGGTGCCTAATTTTGATTCGGTACCAAATGTAGTGTAGCCATATAAGACATGGGTTTGGTGACGAATTTGCCAGTTACATAGGGTCATGGACACATTTGTTGTGAGTGCACTTTACAAGAGACCACGTGCAAGGCAATTTCATTCCCAAGAACTTGAAGTTGCCCGAGCCCAAACCAGCCTCCAAACCTCGGGCAAAGGCATCTTCAAAGGCATCTTCAAGTGGTGAGCATGTGCAGTTGTTCAGCATGGTGTATGATCGCAAGAAGCGTTTCCAAGCCGAACATTTGTAGGCTTCTCATGCCTCATTGCTTGTAGGAACATGGGTGTGAACCCGAAGTTTCATGTTTCAAACACTTTCTTGTGTTTACATGCCTTTGGGAACGTGGGCGGAGGTTAAGGTGCACTCATACCATGCACTCACTCACGTGTGTGTCGGTAGTTGTATGTGTTGCGCGCAAGCCACGCCCTTGTCTAAGCTACGGTAGGCGCAGGGACCGTATTAATTTGGTACTTTTGCATAACTATTACAAAGGGAGGGGGGGGGTAACCAACCTTGCATCGTACATGGGTAATGACAAGTAAGTGGAGCAATCGGGTCTCAATGGGGGAGAGTACCGAGTTTGGGCATTCCGAGCGACTTTACGCATGTTTGCCACACCACCATTTTGCGGTTTACAGAAGCACCATTTCCTACGTCATCTGCAGCTGCCATGTTTAAGTGGTGATGGGGAAAAGCTCCAAGGACAAGCGTGATATCTATTACCGGAAGGCCAAAGAGGAGGGCTGGAGGGCCCGAAGTGCCTTCAAGTTGCTTCAAGTTGATGAAGAATTTAACATTTTTGAAGGAGTGACACGTGCAGTAGATCTGTGTGCAGCTCCCGGCAGCTGGAGTCAGGTACAAAAAGTTGTTGATTGGTTGCGGCCTGCAGGGTTTTGATTGTATAAATTGAGTGGACGGAGCCCTCTCCCAAAGACCACTGCCTCCGTGCTGCACTCGTCATTATCATCCCAAAGGAAATGGACTCCGAAGAGTGAATGGCGTCCTGACCCTGTGGATGCATTGCTTGTAAATGGTGACTTGAAAGCTGCCTCCATTTTCATGGTTTGCCCCGCTTCACTGCCCCGCTTTCACTAATTTTCCAGCATCCAAAAACACTTTTCTCCATTTCTACGATTTCAGCGCTTGTTGAAGACCTGAAATATCGCCTGCAGAGACTCAGAGGCCTTGGGCTGCCAGTTTCATTCCTCTCTCCTTTTGACTTTCAGCTGAGCTTTCCATCGGTATTCTTGAGACAGTGTCTTTCTTTGGGTGCGAAGGGACTACAAGTACAAGACGCCATCGACGCTCCCTGCGCTCTTCCCTCAGCTCCCATGCCAACAGACCAGCCCGAAGTGCTTACCGTTGCATTGCAGGTATTGCAGCGGAAATTGAATCCCGGGTGTGAAGAAGGGATTTATGACGCGTTGATAGTGTCCGTGGACCTTCAAGAGATGGCCCCCATTGCCGGGGTCACTTTGCTTCAAGGAGACATTACAAACGTGGAAACTGCTGAACGGATTATTGGCCATTTGAAGGGCCAAAAGTCGGTGTGCATGTGCGCGGCACAGGGGATAGAGGGCCAATCTGGGGCGCAGAAGGCGCCCGTTCCCTGCCCAAGTCTACAGTGAGAGCCATCGATGTTGCAAAGGGGCCTGTGTGGGTGGACGCGCCAGAGGATACGATGAATCTTCTGGCTCCAGCAGTGAAAAATAATGTTTTTCTGTGAAACATTTAACAGAAAATGTCCTGAACTAAACTGACATCCCAACACCGGTTCCTGTAAGGGCATGTGCCCATTGCAGGTACTCCTGCAGGAGACCCTGGAACAGGAGGCCAATTTGCTCCCAGATGGCGTGCAGCAGTCGACGTGGGGTGCGAACTCGAGCTACCAAGGTCGCGAATTCGGATCAATCTTGGGACTCCAATTCAGGCCGCACGCCGGGCAAGCCCGCTCTCCAAGTTGTGCTGCATGTCAGACAAGCACGTCCTCAGAGGGTTACCTCGATGGACTCTTTTATATGATACCTCATAGTCTCCGGTTGGACAACAAGTTCCTCTGAGCCCCCCCCCCCCCCCCACAACAACATTTCCTATCAAACAGGTGTTGCTCTGCGCACACCTGGAGCCTGGGCACATCATCTCCCGTGAAGTTGAGCACAGATTCTGCTCCATTTCGCTGCTCCACAGGAGCTGGTCGTTTGTGACGGTGCCCCTGACGTGACGGGGATGCACGATATCGACGAATACATTCAATCACAGCTGATTCTAGCGGCGCTGAATATTACGACGTTTGTCCTTGCGGATGGCGGCACTTTTGTGGCCAAAATGTTCCGAGGAAAAGGTATGCAGTGATGCAATGGCCAGCAGGATCATCTACAGCGCCTGTTCTGCCGATCCCCCCCCCTCCTACCCAAACTGAAGATTGTTGCCGCCCAGATACCCGCTGCCCCGTTGCCTGTGACAGACCTGTGCTTCGAAATAGATGCGAGGTGTTTCTGCAATGCTGCAGCGGTTGGCAACATGAGATTTGATGGTTTCCTTTGCCAAGTAGCCTGCCTGCCATCATGATGCCATTATCCTCAGCCAGCGGGGTTTCCACCATTTGAGGAATCTCTTGAGCACTGAGGGTCATCTACTTCCGCAGAGCCATTTCAGGCAACGGGCTGGAAGTGCACCATGTTGCACACTTAGCACTCAGACTATCACCATGATTCCTTGGACAAGGATCTCATTCATGGTTGGAATCCCCCTGGTCAATTGCTGCCCGATACCAACATGCCTTCGAGCAGAGCATCACCAAAATCGGCCTGGTTTGGACACTGAAGTCCAAGCCCCATGCACGGCATTGCCCAGCCACCCTGCATCCCCCCAAAACCCCCACGTGTGGGAATGGGTCAAATGGTGGAACTTACACACTGAGCGGGCAGCATATGGCAGATATACCTGACCCTGAGCCATGGGATGCTGGCTTGCTTCTATGATGTGCTGTGCCGCGATGGGCTGGTTGGCGACACACACTCATGCCTCAATGATGTGGACTGCGGAAGAAATTTTGGTTCAGAACATGCTCGGGAAAAAATTGTTTGAGATAGGCTGTTGGTCGCGGAACCCCCCTCCCTTTCCAAACTCAAGTCCACTCGGCACTCCATGGAATTTGTGCACAGGGTCAATTTTGCGCACCAGTTCCATGGAGTGCAGACTGCAAAGCAGGTGGGTGCTTGCACAAATTCCTCGGTGTACTGACCGGAGAAGGGGTTGCATGCGCAGTTTCCATGGCATACAGACCGGAAAGGGGGCTGGTGCGCAGTGATCCTGTAATACTAGTGCGCGCAAAATCCCCGGGTTCCCAGGGGATCCCCGGATAGGTGTGCCCATCATTCATGGACTATTGAGGTACATGCCATCCACTGGTGGTAGGCCACGGGTGCTCTACTCCGGTTCTTGAATAATAGTGTCAGAGGTATAGGGGTAGTTGTGGTACTCGTGGAGGTGGTGCCCTAAAAACATAGGTGGTAGCCGGTCTGTAGCTCACGTTTGACTTTGTCCTCAACGCCTAGTAGTTCCCACCCAGTAGGGCATACTGCGACACGACTGATGTCTGCACAGTGAACTGCTTCCGACATGAGTGATGGGAATCGAAGCATGTGTGCACGGTGCACAAGTTGTGCAACATACCTTGCCACTTCAGTCACTTCAGCCACTTCAGGTCTAGAAAGATTGAACCGGGATGGGCGGGGGGGGGCGGGGGGGGGGTCACCACATGCCCACCCCGTTGACCATTTGCAACCTTTGGCCACAAGCTCTAGGAAACACATGGTGTACAACACCCCCTTGCTTAGCATGGATCGGTTGTCAAGGGGGGCTCCACGTCCCGTTTTACAATGCCATGGGGGTGAGCCTTGACAATGGGTCCGGTTGGTTGGTCTTGTGAATTTGGACTACTTCTTGTCCCTGGGTGTGCGTGTACTGGGTTACAACATCCTGCATGATGCATACCAAGAAGTGCACAGGCAGCAGCAAGGGTGGTAGGGGGGGCTGGGAGGGGGTAGGTGTGCAAGGGGTGGGTACTGTCTTTACTTGTTGTGAAACACAGAGCACAGGGATGTTGCCGGCCCTTCAGCCGGCCGTTCAGCAGAAAATAAGGGAGGCCCCTCCGCTTGGGGGCTTGCAGCTTCGCAAGCCCTGTGCCGGACCCCTAGGCACATGACAAAACACAAAAGGAGGCCCCTCCTCTTGGGGGCTACAAGCACCACAAGCGCCGCCCTTACTCTTGAGTGCGTGGCAAGAATGCCAATGAGTATACTGGGTACTTTCCTCATCTCCGTGGTTGTGCATCACTAGGCAACAGGCCACCTCCAGCACTGCCACAACCACCATCTCAATCTTCTCTGGATATGTATCTTTGATCCCCCCCCTAATTCCCCATGACCCCCCGCACCTGCCTACCGCCTTTGCACGATGGTGGTATGTGATGGAAGGCCCCCACCTTCTCCCCGCAGGTGTAGAGCAACACACTGGTTTGTGCGAACCAAACCCGTACGCGGATTAGGCGTTAGCCTTGCACCACATGGATCAGCCCTCTGCGACCACACAAGTCTGGCACGTCAGGAAGGCAGGGATTTTGTGCACACACACTGTGTTGCAGGGTCCGCAGCAAAACATAGGCCCAATGGTCATGTAGCAAGTTGTCTAGCAGCAGGTCTAACTATGGGGGCCCAATGCACGCAGGGAGTGCACACGTTGCCTATGTCCTGTGTAAGTGGGAATAGGAATATTGGGAAAGACAAGGAGGCGACACACGGGCTGCCCGAATTGCTGTGTACCTGTACTAAGGATGCTGCTTGCTGCGTACCTGTCGCCGTTTTCTGGTCTGTACAACAGAATTTGTGCGCACACGCTGCACACCAGTAAGAGTATGGCACAAAGTAGTATAGACACTGCGGCTGGATTATGGTCATGTACTATGTGCACAAGTTCCCTGGTGCATGGAGCGGAAAGGGATGTCGCCGAGTGGGTCGTGCATGTGGCTGTAGCTCCAAGTTGATAGGTCGAAATTCCAGTGTTGTTGTCAATGTATGCTTTGCACAGATGATTTGGTACATGCCAATCTGGTTGGTACAATAGGGACCTTGTGCGCACAATTAACAGGTACTGTGTGCACAGGAACCCATTCTGGCAAGGAATCTGTGTGCAATCATTCCGGTCGGTACACCAAGGAAACTGTGCACACTACCCCCTTGTCCGGTCGATACACCGGGGAATTTGTGTGCACCCACCCCATGTCCGGTTAGTACATCAAGGAATTTGTGCGCACCCTGTGCACACAATTCCCTGGCAGACAGATTGGAAAGCGGGGTGCAGCTGACGCTGGACTTGCCCAGTCCAGACTCCCAAACTCGCCCCAGAGTTTTGAGGACCGAGGACCGCCAGCAAAGGTGGGTGGGAGGGCGAAGATAGCCAGTGGACATTTGCAATATGATCCTGTACTTCTTACAATCCCAAAAACTTGCCTTCTCAATCCCAAAATGCTTTCTTGGTGATCTTGGTGCCCTCATGGTCATCCCTTGTCCCAGATGCCCCTGGCCTCAGTGTGGGACCGCACCATGCACATCGTCGCTTTGGATCGGGAGGGTTGGCAGGAGTGGTCATAAGTGGCAGCGGACTTCCACTAAAGAGAGGGTGCTGGTGGTTAGTTTTCAACGTCTGCCCGCCCCTACAACTGTACCCCCTCCCTTCACCTCCCTCTTGCACGCCCAATCTGAAGCAAAGCAAAGCAAGAAGTCAAGAGTGATCACACTTGGACATCAATGACAAATTGTTCAGTGTGTCGCCTCACTTGGGTAACAACATCTGCCATGGCACTGAGTCCTCTCTGTTGTTCGATAGCGATGAATTCGCTGCTGCGGCGGCACAACACCAGAAATTCTTCCGGTTGTGCGGTGTTGGAAGCAGCACGCTCCTGCCGTCCTCTGCACTACAGGACAATAGCGTGCCCAAGGAAATGAATCCATCAATCGCATTTTTGTTTCTAAATTGGAGATGCATTCTTGAAAAACAAAACGGAGAACAAACTCGGGATGCAACAGATGATCTGTGGCTATTTCTATGTGGTGTGCAAGTCGTGAAGTGCAGCCTGTTTATGCACCGCATGTGATGACGGACACTTGCCAACATCTTTGCAGCCTGGGGCTGACAGCCAAAAACCTGCTTTAAATGCTGTGACCCTCGTTCCAAATCAGATATTTATCACAGCCATGATGATCAACACGTGTCACACTGGCACAATCCTCGTAGCAGAACCTGTTACCCCCATGTTCAGAACTTGAACAAGATGGATAGATTCGTTGTGGTAACCGGTGTGCCAGCATTGGCTGCAGCAATGAGGCAATTAACCCCCCACGGCCAGGACCTCAGTCACCTGGGTCGATCCGTCAGGGACAGAAAGGACGTACGGGGGCAGCACAGGCATGCCATTACTGCTACTGCAGAAAAAGAGGTTGGAATTCCATGAAACTGGCTGCTGCTCGGCCCTTGCTTCAAGATTTCTCACCTTTGTGTCGTTGCAGTCCAGTTGGGATTCTATGGTAGTCTCATATCTCACAATTATGCCTTTGCTTTGCAGATACAACATTGCTGTACACGCAGCTGCGAATCTTCTTTGACCGTGTCACTGTTACCAAGCCCAAAAGCAGCCGCAACTCAAGCATGGAGGCTTTTATAGTGTGCCAATCATACCATGCCCCGACGGGCTATGTGCACTGTATGATCAATCCGTTTCTCGACCACAACTACACGGATGCCAATCCATTAACGGGTCCCAACCGCTACATTGTTCCCTTTTTGGCTTGCGGTGACCTGAGTGGGTATGATGCAGACCAGACGTACGCTGTTGGCAAGAGTCATGAGCCTTTGTGTCCTGTACAGCCGCCCACAAATCCCCCATACAAGCCTTTCATTGAGGCTCAGCGGACCGAGGCATGGTCGTCAAAGAGACAAAAGCAGGACCCGAGCCCTGGAGGATCCGGATAGGCTTTTTGATAGGGGGTCTGTTTGTCACCATGTGTGGGTTTTTTCGTCCACATCTGGGCTTCGGGGAGGGGGAGGGGGTGTTGTCAACGAAGGGGGTGGGGGTTGTGACCGGGGGTGGGGTTGTCCACAATCGGGGCGGGTGTCCACAACGGGGGTGGGTGGGTTGTGCACTCGAGGGGGGGTTTTTGCCCCCCCTTTCCCTGCGGCCCATGGTCTGGGGGGGGGGGGGGGCTATGTGGGGCATGCATAATCCAAAATTACTTTCTTGTCAGCCCTTCTTTGGAGCTGTAGGCTCATACATGTGCACTGTGAGGGGGCATTCCCAAGCAAGGCTTTGTGGGGGATGTGTGCGAGGATTTGGATACATCATGCATGCGGAATGTGCATGTGTGGAATGGAGATCAAAGTTCTTGTGGACTACTAAAATTTCTGTATTTCGGATTGTACAATTGACCATGAATCATACTACAGCAAGATTATCATGTCAATGGGACGCCTGCTGGGCAATGCTCCGATGGTGGGGTGTGGTCCCACATTGGGGCGACTGGCATATGGGACAAGGGACAAGGGATGGGCATGAGGGCACCGAGAACACCAAGAAGGCATTTTGGGATTGAAAAGGCAGGTTGTTGGGTTTCAGAAGGCAGGGGTTTGGGATGGAGAGGCCAGGGTTTTGGGATTGAGAAGTCACGATTTTGGGTCAGGCTAGGGTGGTTGTTGGGGGAGGGTGGGTGGGCGATTTTTTGTCCACAATGGGGGGTGTTTGTGAGTCACACCACTGATCACCCTGGCTCATCTGTCTTATGCATGTGGATGCTTGCCACTGTGTTCATCAAGCCATCGAAACGATCAGAAGTTGAGATACCCCTCTGTCTTTTTATTCTTTCGTCTCTCTGGCACTAATTTTTTGCGATCCAAAGGCTTGGGTCTCCAACTCTTTGGATTTTTTTGGTGCTTTTCATTGCCAAGTTGTTATTGTGGTAGGTGACCTCACCCCAGCCCCCCCCCTTGTCCAAGCAAATTCCAACAGAGAGATTGTGGAAGGTGACGATCATCGTCGTGTTATGGCCAAGTAACATCCAAGCAACACTAGGCGTTGGTTCTGTCAATTTTTGCACCATGGATTTTGGCAGTGCGTTTTTCAATTGGTTTTCTGTGTGCTATGTGTGCTGTTGAATACCTTGGTTTTGAGATGCATGATGTTCGTTTTTTGTGTCAGGGAACCTGATTTGGGTTTGATGGCCCTTGGGTCCAAAAAAAAGAAATCGGTTATAGCTGAGTCTAGATCCACTGTTGGCATCCGTTACATCTGCGAAACCTAGATACAGCCAGACACCCCACTTTCCAATGGATGGATGCTCCTGGATTGTATCGCAGGATGTCCCGCTTCCTTCGCTGAATAATTCTTTGGCAAATCGGTGCAATCCATGACAACCCCCCCCCCCCCCAAACTATTGCAATCACTGTGTGAGCATGTACCTGCCCCCATTCGTCCAAGTACCCTTGTTATGCCTTACTGTGGAGTGCATTACCTCTGGTTTGCATTTGTCTGTTTTTAAATCAGGTCTCACCCCCCCCCCCCTTTTACTTGTCCAAGCAATGGTACATAACCAGAAATTGACTGAACCAACGCCCAGTGTTAATTGGACAAGGGTGTTGGTTGTGCATTTCACTGTGTATGGTGGATGCAGAAAGATATGGTGTACTATTCTGAAAACCAAGGGGCATAATATGCTACAAGGGTTTGTGTGGGTGCAGCAAGGAAGTGGTGCACTATTGGTGCTTGGCTGAGCCACTGGGATGCTGGGAGCGTTTGGAGAAATGGTGTAGCGGTGGGAACATGTGTTTGTAGTACGGTGCTATCTCACTTTTTAGAATGCCGTTTTCCTAAGGCTAGGCTAGCAAATATTCTAATTTTTTGAATAGTCCAAAGCGAGAGCCCAGAATTCTAGGTTACAATGTTTTTATAGAAATATTATTGATAATGCAACAGCACTAGCACTGTAGCAATCCCAATAATGTGTGAACAGCGTTGGCCACAGACCAAGAAAGTGCTGCTCAATCGCTCTGCTATAACGGCATTTCATCTCATAATGCAAAGTGATGTTTGAAAATTGTGGATGGAATGAGAAAATGAAGGATGATGATAACAATAGGCCAAGCACCCCAACGGTAAAGAATAATGTGCAATCAAAAGGATTGAAAGCAACGGTGAAAAACTAACTGGACATGACTCATTGAAACGGGGCAAATACAATGGACTGATTGTTGTGCTCATTCGTATTTTTTTTTGGATATTTGCAAGGTAGGGAAGGCATGGCACAACACCACACAACACAGGGCGGTGCACAGAACAACATGACACTACACAAGGAAGTAACAAAAGCACAACATAGAACACATATAGCACAATTAGCACCAGAAAGGGCATATATGGCACCATCAGTACCAAAAACAGCATGAATAGAGCACCTGCTACCAAAAACAGTCCAAAAGACAGCACCATGAACAACGCACAAAACACAACTAGCACTAAGCAAAACACAAATAGTAGATACAATTTATGAAACAACACAAACAACACACACTACACTCAAGGCAACACACCGGGTACAACAGCAAAGCGCACGGCACCCACCACGGCATACATTTCACACGCTTTAGGCAGCTCATTTTGCACAAAAAAACAACTAAGTGCATGAAGAGCACCACAAAGAACATGAATGGCACTATCAACAGCATAACCGCTACCAATGATGACGCAAACAACATAGCCAATACCATGCACAATATAAGAAGCAAAAAGAACGCATAAGGCACAAACCAATGCCGACATTCAAAACAACGCACACATAATTGAGAGCACTAAAGACAATGCAACACCCAATTGCGATGCTCTTCCAATGTCGGGCAGATTTGCCCCGTCCCGCTAGCTAAGATGAAGACGATGATGTTTTTGGAACCCAACGCCCGAAAATTGCCGTTTGGGGCACAAGCAATACTCCGCAGAACGATAGTGTGGCTTGCAATGCATGCGGCAATTGGCCCATTGCACACCAATTCATTGTGCAATTCCAACACAATGATGGTTTTGCCGTACGATGCCCTGTTAACCACCAAACACACCACAAAACATGCAAGAATCACTACAAACATGAAAATCAATACACGCAACAAAACAAAGTACAGCAAAACCAACAACGAAAGCAACAAACAGCAAACGATCTGCGCCACTTGTGACAAAGACAACGGACGCATTAACAACATCAAAGCAGAAAAACAAAAACAGCGGCAATAGCAAAGAGAATGCTACAGCGCCTACCAAAGACAACAAAGTCAGCACATTCATGAACAACACAATAGGCACAACCGAGCCATCACCATACACAACAGCCAAAGCACAAACCGCACCCAATATGCCACTCATAGCACAATCAAAACCAAACGGCGCACAAACATCACCATCAACAATTCCGAATTTGCATGCATCGCTCTATAACAAGATTTCTCAATTGGTCTCTAAGTTTGCTTTTGCGGGGCGCACGTGCCCTGTAAACGTTTTGTACATGTGTCGCATGACTTCTAGGCTGCCGTGAACGAATACCAATTTGTTCCTTTTTATTGCAAAGGCTCTTTTTGTTCACTGATTAATATTCTTAGGAGCTCATTTTATTTGGGCTTTTATTTTTATGTTCTTGTTTAGTGCTCGCGGTTATTGTCAAGAATTAATTGAGTCAATAGTTTCGGCCCATAATAAATTAAAAGTACTTTGCGATTCAACCTCGCGCATTCACTTTTATACAAAGTTGTGCTATGGGTATTGGTCATTATCTATTAGGTGGTATTGCTACTACTTGGACTTTCTTTTTAACTAGAATAATCGCTGTAGGTTGAGAAAAGAGTTATTGAATAAGGTTTACATCTAGTAAAATTTTAATGAGATATTAAGCTATGTTAGCAAAATTTTCGTGATTTAGAGGACGAAAAAGTGTATTTTAGTGCCTATAGGATAGCTTTAGTTGTATTAAAGATATCCTGAGGCATACCACATTTTTATCTTAGTATTTGCTACCACCAAAATGAGGATAATGCATTTTGACCTATAAAACCAAACACCAATCTGTGGAGGTTGTGAGGACCCCTCCCCCCCCAACCATTTTGATGGTATCAGAGGATCCATGGAGGATATCCTAAGTTGACCACCCATAAATTTATCTCTAATTTTGTATGAATGACTACTTATCCTAGATGTGTGCACCCTATGGGGCTAGAGGCACCTCTTTTTCAGAGGTCTTGGGTTCCATTCCCAGTCAGCCTAGCCTAGCAGGAAGATCCGAGGTGACATGGCAGTGACCTCAGAGCCACAAGCCATGCCACTTCAGCAACATTGGGAGTAAAAACAAAGGGTTCACATCTCAGAGTGACCCTGCCTCAGTGTGGGTGCCCATGAGGGCAATTTTCTATTCTTTTGTTGAGTATCTTGAACTATCTATCCGAATCTAGTTGAGCGCTGCTATGCATAAGTGATTGTTCCTGCTTTTCTTATGCACAACCCTTCATGTTTGGAGTATTTTGATCCTGATTTGTGCCCTACTTGAACTCTGGGCTGCATCTAAAATTTCTCTGGTTTCACAAAACAATTTGTTTCACCAAACAATCAAAATTTGGGAAACTGCAAGCAAGCGGCAGGAAACAAGCGGTGGTCAATCACATCATCAAGACTGATTTGAATTCAATAATTCTTTCTTGTAGCAGAGGCAGCCGTCCTGTGCGGTCCTGTGCAACCCCGTGCGGTACAACCAGACCGTCGAGGACTAACAAATAGAGTCCTTGAAGGGCGGAGAAAAAGCTATGGACACCAACGATACTGTTGAGACAACAGTGCAGGGAGCAGCACCAGCCAAGCCGGCGCCGAAGCCTAAGCCTCCTGTGCCCAAAGAGCATCCACAGGAGCAAGCAGTTGGTGAACTTGTACATGATCCTCAGCCTGTATCTTTAGTACCTTTAAGTAGCACTGGATGAAAGACAAGTCGCTGGACTGCAGCGGCTGGGGTGCTGCCTTTGAAGGATTGAGTGTAACTACACGTGAAGGCAAAGAGAAAGCAAAAATTGGAGAACGATGAGTACCTGAGGCAGCACACGACCATGAATGTGAGCCAGCCTCCGCTGCGAAGCCCTCCCCTTCAGCGACTGGTCCTGAAGCTACTAAACGCACGGCCGAGAGCGCTATGGACACGCCAGGACTCCCTGCACACCCAACATCTTCTTCTCTAACAACCCTCTCGCCTATGGAAGCGCCACCTACACCAACAGTGCACCTTGCTAGCTAGCGCGTTACTTCAAGGTCAGGCTATACTGCAACGCCTCAATCGTTCTTCTATGGACCCTCAGTGGCTTACCCTCGTATGCTAGCACTTGCAATGTCTACCATGATACCTTGTTGCCCCTCCTTTGCCACACTTAACCACATTGACAAATGAACACCAAAGAACTGAATCTCAGCTGACTGGGCTGTAGTGTGCCTTCCAACGTGCATGGAAGGATCTAATGTTCAACTCTGCTTAACTGACTATTGTTTGTTTCCTTGTCAGGGGCTGGTTGCTTCGGGGAAGGGGTCGAGAGCAGGGGGGAGGGGTTTAAGGGGTATGTGTGACTGTGACTGACTGATAGGGTCCCGGGGGGACCCGTAGCAACACACATGAGATGTTGTCCTGCACACCTGAATAGCTGTCCCACATCCACCAGAACCATGAAAAACCCATTACCCTGGCAAAAAAAGGTGATGTGGAAAATTCCACCGCGGAACCAGGGGGCGGTTCTTGCGCAAGGTGGTTCTTGGACACGGGGGGGGGGGGGGAGCAACACACATCTGCCGATAAATGTACCCTGCCCCCCCTTGAAATCTCCCCCCCTTTGTGGTGCGGTTCCCCCCTGGGGGGGCTTCAATTGGTCGGTAGGCTGAGCTGGATGTCCCCGCCATAGACACTTCCAGCCATTGTTCTTCAGCAAGTTCACAGCAGTGCGTCCGGGTTTTTGCTAGGCGACTGTCCCGGTGCTTCCGCCAGTGTTCCCCCCTGGGGGGGGGGGGGGGGCGCACCACAAATCTGTACCATAGTCTCACATTGTAAATCAGCTTCGGCGCCTGGTAAAAATTTTCTTTCGCGCCTTCGGTGTCTAGTATTTCCTATGCTTTCTGGGCCAAGATGACGGTTCCCTCCCTTGGGGGGCGGGGGATCTCAAGGGGGGGGGATTTCAAGGGGGGGGGCAGGGTACCTGCACTGAAGATCAGCAGCATACTCATCAGAACTGCCACTGAAAGCGGCACACCTATTAGTGTGTGGACACAGACCTATCAACAATTGCTGCACCAGCACCATGTACGCATACACCCAACAGTGTGTACACATGTTCCACTAAAGGGCATCATTCATGGGACCAGACATGTACTCTCGGGTCCCCCACCGAAAGATCACATGCTAGGGTAGGCGGACGTTCAATGTTCGGGGGGGGGGGTGGGTGGCAATAGAGCCCCTTGGCTAGACCGTTCCTCTCCCCTCAAAGGACTCAATTGACAGGAGATGCCAAAACCAACGCAGGAACTTCCATGGTCTCATTGGAAAGGGGTGGGGGGGTTCTTCCAGCGCCTTGGGCATCAATGGAAATATGTCAATTGACCCCCTTTCCCAGCCCCCTCCCCCCCTCTCCAGTTTTCAGGGGCTCAATTGAACCCCGAACCGTACAGTGAAACTCCGCCTTGCCCTGCCATGGGCCCTAGGTACACAGACAAAACTTCAATTCGCCTCTGTAACAACTTCTGAATAAAATCTGTTCAGTGTAATTGCATCTGAACAATACGTCGAGACCCTGTTTACCCTGGGTTTGCTTATCACACCATGTGACAGCAATCCCATCCTGAAGCAGGGTATTTTGCACCACCAAAAATTTTTTTCTCCTCGCTCTCCCTATTACACACGTGCTCAAACATTGGAACACCATGGGAAAACAGACAATATGTGTGTCTATGCAAGTGACAGATCACATCACAATCTTTTTTTTTGCAGGGATACGATCCACGGACGCATCTCATTTGCACTGCGAGCTTTGTTAAACCCCAAAGAGGCTCAAAGAACTTGCACCAGTCTGTGAGGACAATCTGCACCACTTCGTCGTTTTCTTGAGATGGATGTGTCGGATTTGGTCGGTGCTTGCTTTTGTGACTCGACCCCCATACTGTTTGAACCCTAATCGTGCCACCACACCTAGACATTTTGCATGCTGGGATACTGATAACCGCTGGGCACACCCCGTTCGAGTATATTATTATTTATCCACCGCCGTCTGATGGATACCAACAACAACAGTTTGCTGCGTGCCACTGGCAACTACGTGACAGGGCTCACTAGCAACAGCCGCTCCCTCTGGAAAAGAGACATGGGATAAAAGTAAAAAGGACGCTTAAAGGGGTACCAAAATCGAAGGCAAGATACCATCAGCGAAATATACAACTTGCCCTACACCACACGACAGAGTGCAGGTAGAATGGGGAGGTTTGACAGTTCTGAATGCCCCGGCACAAGCATTCCACCAGACAACTGCTGACTATCTCCTGACCTGTGGGCCATTGGGCTCAACCTGACTAAACCACTGTATGGCTTCATTCTCTTTCTGAGATAGTCTGCAAAATATTTTGTTGCTCAGACTTTGATGAACCCTGAAGCCGGAAGCCTGAAAATTCCTGCGAAAGGCCACCTTCAGATTTTCAATTGCATCGATACGTCACGTTTACTGTGCCTTATAAACAGGGTGTCCCCCACAACTCTGAGGGTCAATACAGCGAGTACAATAGCTTTCCTTGCACTGGGCACTGGGCACTGGGCAGGTGTGGTGCTGCGGTTCAGGACAACGCGCAAGCATCCGCTTCATCCGGGCCATCATCTGGTGCATTGGAGATGCCGGGACCTCAGTAGTGGCCCAAACGGGGAGGAGTTGAATGGCTCCATAATCCCTACTGTATCTGAGCCTCTAAGCCGGGAAAGGGGGGGGGGGGCTTTGGGCAGCCTGTTGGATAGTGCTGATCGGGAGCCCTTATGCCTGAAAAAAAACTACCCATTGTGGTGACACTCTTTTCTATGTTGAAGTACGGAAGTGCTGCGGAACGGCGAAGAGACAGACCAGAACGTTGCAGAATAGGGCTTCATCCACCGTCATCGGTCACCGGTGCAGGCCTAGAGGAGCACATCTGCAAAGTCAGGGCACTGGAGACCTTTATGTACAATACAAAGATGTTCTATTCTATGGCTACCCCACACCTTGGGATGGACAATCATGACATGGAGGTGGAAAAGAAGCTCATTTGATGCATATCATTTTACAATAAGGTTTCATCTGCCAGAAAGCAGCACAGCGCCAAGCTGCACAGCACAACACATCGCACAAATTGTACAAATCATGAGAAAGAGGCTGGAAATAGCTAGATTCGGGCCATTGGTAGCACCCTCTTTGGAGCTTCTGGTACAGTGGTCCGCATACTATCCAGCCCCTTGCCAGCAACCGTCGAAGAACCACCCAACGTGCAGCCCCCCTCCCCCCCCTCCCCACTCTAAATACCAATTGTGTACCCAAACCCTGGGGTTTGGGTACTAGTCTCAGGAGAAAAAAAAGCGTTGTCCCTAAGCATAGTCTCCAACACAATGAGCGACGAATTCGACCCATCACAGGACAAAATGCAAGGACCCCGCTCAAATAATTGATGAGGGACTCCCGCATTCCAAAAAAGCAAATAAGGCTATCCATGCAGCAAACAACTGCCAAGCGGATGCAACAATACATCCTACCCCCAACCCCCCAGAAAACACAAACCGCACCAAAATACAGTTGGCAACAAGAAAGCTGTGCACAAAGGAGCGCCCTCAATGGTTGCAGTGCTCTCCACCACAAGCATATGGTACATGTTCACAGCATGTACTCACACACTTAGACACCTCCAAGAACAATCCAAATCCAAACGGATCCTTCCGTTCGCATCACTGCTGTCCACAGCTATCAAGACAACCAGCAACGCAGGCCAAAATACGAAGAGATGCAAATGACCGCCAAAAGTACAAACACTCAGACAGGCACCCCGCCCCACACAAAGGGCAGAAGACGTTCCTCGCGTGTTCTGGCCCTTTTTCATGTTTGGGTGTTTGGAATGTTTCTCTGTCACCTCCAGAACGCCATGCCCACACTGAAATAAGCACTGTTCACAACTGCAATCTTCTGAAGAAAACCACTTTCAGTGCATTGCAATGACATAGCATGGTATGGCAGCATGTAGTGTAAAGCAAACCCACACATCCGCCCAGGGCGGTTTGGAAGGAGAGGGGATGGGGCATGAAGGGAGATGATAACTGTAAGACTGTAGAGGCCGTGCTCAGATTTCTGCTTGTTTTCCTGCAGTTGACCCCAGCTCCAATCATTCACCTGAACCAGTGAACCCCCCAAACACCAAGATTGTGTCAAACCACGCCATGCCAATCCCTTGTGAAACAGATGGATCTCTACACTTTTCTGGGCATTGATGGGTGCAGCAAATTGTGGCTCAGCCCTTGCTTTGGATAAGCCCTTGCTGCTGCAAACAATACAAAGCGAGAGTTGGACAATGCAATTTTCGCTTTATAAATGAGGCCTAATATGGTTGTCAAGTGACATAAAATTGTGATTATAGGTCAGCAAACCTCTAATGGCACAAGAGGTGCCCTCAGTGACACCTTTGGTGATTAGAGGGGTCAGGGCATTGGGAGAAACATTCCCTAAGGCAGCAAGTCCCATGCGGTTGCATGCTCTTTACCTATAGCCCAACAGATCAAACTTAGGGCTCTCATTAACCTTTTGCTCCCAGTACAATCCTCATTTCCTGCATGCAGATGAGCCATCCATCTGAGCCGGGGAGAAGACAGGTCATTGCTGAGTATCATTTGGCATATTCTCGGACCGGTCATAGGGCAACTCATCATCTGGTTCAGCGTTTAAATTTGCTCGTCTCCCACGTCGCAGTTGACGTTAGCTCGCCCTACACCCCTTCTCCTGTTTCTTGCCCCACTACTCCGCCTTACACTCACCCAACAGTGGTTCGCTCCTTTTGCTTTGTTCCACGGTCTTTCCATTGCTGATGCTTTTCATGCTGTGGTGCCAGCTATATATGGTAATGAATAATGCATGTGCTTCCCACAGTTCTGGCCGTGAATGGCGGGTCTTAATTGATCTTTGGATGTCGTTTTCCATTGATAATCCACCGGTTTCTCATATCATTTGCTGAACCCGACAAAAGAAAGATGCCCACCATACGAGATACCACAGACAGGATGCAGGAACATTGCAAGACATCTAACTGAAAACAGCCTGAACCGTCTGCTGACCACCAAGGAACTGGTGGTCATTGTAGAAGAGGGCACAAAAGACATCAGCAATGCATTTCCCTAACTTCCCAATAGCCAGATGCATGTGTGTGCTGTCCATCCGCATGCCCGCATGCATGTTGAAGCATTCTTGCACCCGTCTCTGATGGACCCTCCCGGTATTGTGTTTTGCACAATACAACTCAGCAACACCCCACAGCTGGAAGCTCCTGCTGGTCTCTGCCTTCGTCTTGTGTCAAGATCTTTCCAGTGGCCTTCGAGACATGAGCATCATGCGCATGATTGCCGGAGGCAAAATAATAGACAACCTCAAAAATGATGGCTATCACAAAAAGGGCGACAATGAATTCGATGATGATAGATGGGTACGTGGGAACAGTTGTGAACCAATCGATCGGCGTTTTCAAACTGAGATGCAACACGATGGTCTGTACCAAAGCCCAGAAGATGAAGATGCCCAGCCACAGCAGCGGAGGCACAAAAGGCAGGATGTACCGGAAATCGAAGTCATGGTACCGCAAGATGTACACACCAACTGTGATGAGGGAGAGGCATGCCACCAGCTGATTTGTAGCTCCAAAGAGGTTCCATAGGGAGTTCACAATACGCGAATTTGCCAATAAACAAGACGGTGTAGCTGCCAAAAGACCCTGTTGCAAGAGAGCAAATACAAGGATGAAGGCTGGACCATACAAAAGGACAAGAGGATCAGCAAAACCCCTGATGTTTCCATGCATCAAAACAATACCACCCACTTTCCCTTGTTGTGCCCACTGCATGCTGTGCTGTGCTGTGCTGTGCTGTGCTGTGCTGTGTTGTGCTGTGCTGTCCCAGGATAGGGCAGAACCTTCAGCCTGGCCGACAGTAAAACATTGTGGGATGGACTCGCATGGACAAAACAGGTGGTTTCAATCATTTAGGATACATTGGGGGGTAAGTGATTGTAGCACCTTTTGCATGTTCATTTCCGTGTGGCTTGCTGAAATTGTATTGTTGCATGATGTTGTGTCAAGCTGGCTGTCTGGAGTCATAAGATTCTGTTGCCTATTGGCAAGACACCTCGAAGAGGGAGGGAGCACAGTCAATTGACCAGTTAGCTAGTCACGAAGTCATTTAGAAGCCCCCCATTCCCCCCTCCAACACCCAAATAGGGTGAAAAACACATGAAGAGGGCATTTGTCTTTTAGCGTCCACTGGTATATGTACAGAGGTCGAGGGGCAGGGAGGTGGGCCGAGTCGAGTTCAGGCGCCCGTGTCCTCCCCTACAGGCCCCCCGCCTGTGCCTGCACAGCAGCCAGGAGGGACGCGCCAGAGGGGACTAGGTCTCTTCCGTGCTTGCCCTACCGTGCCGCCGCCGGGGCTGTGTGGACTGCGATGGCGAAGGCGCGTCCGCCACGGGTTCAGAGGGGTCCCCCCTCGCGTCTACGGACACGGTGCGGGGGGCTGCGCGGAACATGTCCGTTACGGATTTGGTGGCCGTTGGTGGCGGCCGCCTACGACCCCGTGGTGGGGATCGCCGCAGCGGCACGGCACGGCTGCTCAGGGCCGCAGACATGCGGCTAAAAACATCGGGGAGCGCTGCCGGGGGCTCAGCCGCCGGTGGCGGGGGTTGTTCTGCGGGGCGGGGGGCATAGGAAGCGGGGGAGTTCCGCGGCGCCGGGAGTGCCCTGGGCGGGCTGGCGGCAGGGTGGGCGCTCTCAAGTGCCGGCCTCGTGTTGTCATCGGTGGGGCGGGGGGGAGAATGGGTCAGCACCCCCTCCCTCCCAACTGTGCTGATCCTACACTCGCAGCCCTCCCCTGGTCACTTGGGAGGCTTGGGCCGCTTTGGGGGCCTGGGGCTCTCGGGCCCTGGGGCCAGGGGGGGATGGGTCCCCAACGCCTTGGGCGGTGCTGCGCACCGGCGGGCAACTGGGGGAGGGGCGTCCGGGGGGGCTTGGGAAGTGGGGCGCGCCCGGCCGAGCCAAGAGGAGAGCGCCAGGCCCGCGCGCTGGTCTTGCGGGACGAGGACCTAGCGGCCTGGCGCGAACCGAGGCGTTGCCGCCGGGCACCGCGGGCCTGCCGCACGGCCGCCGTGCCCCTCGTGGCCGGCGCGGCAGCAGCGGCTGATGCCCCCAGGCTTTTGCACCGGGGGCACGGGGGGGCCCCGTGCTCCAAGCACAACGCGCCCCGGGTGCCGCTGCCCGCCCTGGTGGGCAGCTGCGTTGCGGGACCGCGAGCGGGACACTCGAGGGTGGCGCTCGTGGGGGCCTCCTGGCTTCGGGCAGGAGCGGCGCCCCCCCCTCGGGGGGGGGGGGGGGGCAGGGGTAGTAGTCCATGAGGAAACGGTCGCCTAGCGACGGCCGTATGCGTATGCGGGCCGGCGTCCGCAGGCGCCGGACCCACGTGTCCCGGCAATGGGTCGCTAGGCGCATAAGCTGCATCATCACCCTGTGGCGAGCTGCGAAGAACGGGCGGGCCGATAGGCTAGCGCACACGCGTCCCCCCAAGGGGAGGAGGGAGCGACATCGCCCCAAGGGGGGCCCACGCAGCAGCGTGCCCGCCGCCAAGTGGCATTTGACCAGCCCCGCGGCTTTGTGCAGGCGCTGGGCCCTTTCCCCCAGCGGGAGGCGCGTGCCCCGCAAACAGTGATCAGGGGAGGCCGGGAGCGCCCTCCCCACAAAGGCTCCGCCCACGTTACTTCAGCCGGCCCCGCCCCCAAGGCCAGCACTCGGGCCCACCGGACCAAGTCCTGGACAAACTCCTCGGGCCACTGCCAGCCCGGTGGGGCCCCTGGCCACAGGTGCGGCTGATTGCGGACCACATCACTTGGAAGGGGGCGAACGAAATCGTCCTAGGGGAAGGGGTTGCGGGGCCGCGGTCGCGGCTGGTCTAGGAACAGGCAGTCCCCGTGGCCCGCCGGATCCCTGCGGCCCACCGCCATGCAAGCTGCGAGGACCGCCAAGTACATGCCATACAAACGGTACCGAAACTTGTCCAGGAACGCCCGTTCCACCCCCTGCCTGAGCCGGAAAGGGAAGAGGCCCGCCCTCTGCAGGCAGGCAGGCCACTAGGTAGGTAGCCCCAGCTGGGGGAGGGCTGCCGCTGCGTCCCGCAGCCAGGGGCTCCATGTCTCCCGGGCCCGCTCCCACTCTGGGCAGTCCCAAAGGACGTGGACTTTGTCCTCTTGCGCTGCCCCGTAGTGGGGGCACGCCGAGTGGGTCCGCATACCGTGGCCGGAGACCCGTGCCGCTGTCCACAGGGCCCCCGCAATGAGGCCGCGTAGCAGCGGTTTCTCTAGCTCCGTGGAGGCGATCTGCATCGCCGGGCGGCAAGCAAGGCCATCGGCTCCATCCCCCAGACGCCCAAAGGTGACTGGGTGCCGCGCCTCCAACTGGCGTGAGGCATAGCAGCAGAGGCTATTCCATACCCGGTGCTGGACCCGGTGGAGGGGCTCCTGCACAAGATGCAGCGGGTACTCTTGCCCCGGTACGTCCAAGCACCACTAGCCCTCGCGAGAGCTCCACCCAAGGGTGGCTGCCGTTTGGAGCGCACGCCAGTGGGCGTGTCCCGGGTGGGCGGCCGCCCGGTTCCTATATGGCCTGGGTGAAGACCTAGGTGACTCCCGGCCGCCGGGCCACCCGGGCTAGCCAAACAGGCGCTCGTACCGCGTGTGCATCACCGGGGAGACACGGTGACCCTTGGGCAGGACCGAGAAGACGATCTCCTTGGCCCAAGACAGGTGTGTGGCCCCCCATAGGGCCCGCAGGACCGCGGTTTCCAGGCCCCCGCAGGTTGGGGTCCATCACCGAGGCGACGGCCACTCCATGGAGCGCCAGTGGGGTGACCAGCGTGCTGATAGCCCGCTCCCGGCGGTCTTAGGTGGAAAGATGGGGAAGGCGGCGGAGGGCACTCCGGCCCACCTCCAAGCACCCGGACAGCATCGGCCCCGTCGTCCTGGAGCCCCCAATGGCGACATAGACCCCGAGTTGGCGGAAGGTGTCCGCCAGCGGGATTGGAACGCCCCGGAGCAGAACCGCCGGGGCGCCTTGCTCCACTTGAACCCAGGGGCAGGACTTGTCCACGCGCATGTCCCACTCCTCCGTCGTGGGGACCGTCCCCAGCAGGGACGTCACCCCTAGGGCCACCGCCTAGGTGTCGTCCGCATAGCCTGACAACCTCAGCGCGCTGTAGCCGGGGCCCGCGTCCTTGAGGGGGAGAGGGGCCCCCACCTCCAAGTCGGCAGCCGCCTCCTCCTCATCGAGGACGGGGGAAGGGCGTCGGTCCGCGCGCACACCTGTCGGCGTAGGGAGTCCACCTCCAACTTCCCGATTGTGGCGAGGACATTCACCAAGATCACCGACATGGGGCAGCCCCGGAGGATGCCATTGGTGGCCCGCCACTAGCAACTGCGGCCCCCGGCGATCTTGAAGACCCGGCGGAGCTACTTGTACATGGCCCCCAGGGCACGGCACGTGCCCGGATCCATGCTCAGCCCCAACGCCACGGCCAACACGACCGCCTGGGGGATGAGATCGAAGCACTTGAACTAGTCAATGCTCATCCCCGCCACTGCCCACCTTCGGAGGCGACACAGCTCTAGGAGGACCTGTGTCACCGCCGCCCCGTTTAGGGCGCTCCTAGCCGGGCAGAAGCAGAAGGCCACAGGATGGGCCTAGGACTCCCGCCACGCGATGGCGTCCGCAAGGTGCATGCCCGCCCACAGCCTGTAGACCATGGGGAGGACTGTGAGCACGCGTGTTTAGGAACCCCGGCGAGCTCTCTTTGGGGATGAGGGCGGTGTAGCCCTCGGCCAAGAGGGCGGCCACTTGCCCGGGCGCTGAAAAAAACATTTAGAGGGTCTAACAAATGCTCTACGTAGAATATTTGATCATTGTGGATGGCCACAACATCAAAAAAATCGGTCTTGAAAATTTCCATTTTTGAGCTGCCCAGAGTGGGAAATTGCATTAGCAGGTTGTGCCCCAGCCCCTTGCCCCTATCTAATATAGTGAAAAGCAGATGGGTCTAAACCATGCTTTACATAGGATATTTGATCATTGTGAATGGTCAAGATGTAAAAAAAATGCAGTTTTGAAAATTTCCATTTTTGAGCTGCAGAAGCTGGAAAATTGCACAAGCAGGTTGTGCCCCAGCCCCCTTGGGACCCCCCCCCCCCAACACGCAAATAGGGTGAAAAATACACACAAGGTCTATGACATGCTTTACATAGGCTATTTCATCATTGTGAATGGTCAGAATATCAAAAAAAAAAAGAATTTCCATTTTTGAGCTGCAGACCCTGGAAAATTGCACAAGCAGGTTGTGCCCCAGCCCCCTTGGGACCCCCCCCCCCCAAACACGCAAATAGGGTGAAAAATACACACAGAGGGTCTAAGACATGCTTTACATAGGCTATTTCATCATTGTGAATGGTCAGAATATCAAAAAAAATAGAATTTTCCAAATCACCTCGCAGAGGTTGTTAGATCAAAGCCAGGCAGGCGTATGTAGGGGAAAACACCACATACCCCCCCATTTTGGGCCTATTCACGTACCCTACGTCTAAACCCTTGTAAAATCATTATTTTGTCCAATGAACGCATCCCCCAATGAGTTTTTGGTCCGGACCCCCCCAAATTCCCCCCGCTTGAAACCCACTTTTTTGAGGTTTTGAGGGAGGTGGGGTGGGGGGGGGGTGGGGGGGGGTGGGGGGGGGTCAAAAATGGCAAAAAAATGACCCCCCTTTTTTTGAGTCCAAAATCAGGAATCTTTTGGCTTTTTTCGATTTTGAGCCGAAAAAGTGTTTCCGGGTTCTGACTCCATGGGGTTTGTATGGGGCGGAGTGGGACGAGCGCTAAGGCAGTTTATGCACTTTTCAGCCATTTTTGCTATGTTGGCGGTTTTGGCGACCTCGGCGACCCCGTGGTACCCACTCCAAGGGGTGAGAGTGGGGATGTTGTGACAGTATATACCTACTAAGATACAGAAGGACTTTTTTTGCAATCTCTAGCCTTGCTGAGAGCCGATCACAACCCGTACCAAAGACGCGAAATGACTCTTTCCACCGATAATGGCCTAGTGAATGGGCCGGTACACAACCTGCTCATGCATACCCTAACCCATTCACGCTAGGCAGATCACAAATCGAAGTTTTCGAAGCTTGTTTTTATGATATTGTGACAACACAACATGACCATCCAAGGTACGTAAAGCATGTTTTAGGCCGTACTTACATGATTTTCACTCTATTTGGGTATTGGGTCTGGGGGGGGGGGGGGCTCCCAAGGGATTGGTACACAACCTGCTGATGCAATTTTTCACCCTCGGCAACTCAAAAATGAAAGTTTTCGAAATCACCTCGCAAAGGTTGTTAGATCAAAGCCAGGCAGGCGTATATAGGGGGGAAACGCCACATACCCCCCCATTTTGGCCTTTTTGGGCCTATTCGCGTACCCTACCCCAAGGGGTTGAATTGTTAGTTTAACCCCTTGTAAAATCATTATTTTGTCCAATAATCGCATCCCCCAATGAGTTTTTGGTCCGGACCCCCCTAGACCCCCCCCACTTGAAACCCACTTTTTTGAGGTTTTGAGGGAGGTGGGGGTGGGGGGGGTGGGCGGGGGGTCCAAAAAATGACCCCCCCTTTTTTTGGGTCGAAAATCATGAATCTTTTGGTTTTTTTCGATTTTGAGCCGAAAAAGTGTTTCCGGGTCCCGACTCCATAGGGTTTGTATGGGGCGGAGTGGGACGAGCGCTAAGGCAGCTTATGCACGTTTCAGCCATTTTTGCTATGTTGGCGGTTTTGGCGACCCCCGTGACCCCGTGGTACCCACTCCAAGGGGTGCGAGTGGGGATATTGTGACAGTATATGCCTACTAGGATATGGAAGGACATTTTTTGCAGTCTGTAGCTTTGCCGAGGGCCGGTCAAATGCCCGTGCCAAAGACGCGAAATGGCTATTTCCACCAATAATGGGCTAGTGAATGGGTTGGTACACAACCTGCTTATGCAGTTTTTCACCCCGGGCAGCTCAAAGATCGAAGTTTTTGAAACTTGTTTTTTTGGTATTGTCATCACCTAAAATGACCATCCAAGTTATGTAAAGCATGTTTTAGGCTGCATTTACGTGTTTTTCTCCCTATTTGGGTATTGGGTGGGTGGGGGGGGTCCTCCCAAGGGATTGGTACACAACCTGCTTATGCAGTTTTTCACCCTGGGCAGCTCAAAAATCGAAGTTTTCGAAACTGGTTTTTTTTCTATTGTTTTCACCTAAAATGACCATCCAAGCTATGTAAACCATGTTTTAGGCCGTCTTTACGTGTTTTTCACCATTTTTGGGTACTAGGTCGCGGGGAGCGGGGGGGGGGGGGGGGGTTCCTAAGGGATTGGTGCACAACACGCTTCTTCAATTTGTTACCCTGGGCAAATGTTAAATGCAATCGTCAGCCCGCGGACAAGGGGCCCCTGGCGCGGGGAGCTGCCACCCACAGTGAGCATTGTGTCCGATCCATCTGCTCCTCAAGCGGAGCCGCTAGCCTTGCTACGCTAGCGGTGCCCCACTCAGCAATGAGTGTGGGCGCAGCGTGGAACCGCGTGGCCACCAGCGTTTGGTGGCCCGTTGTGGAAACCCGGGAGTGGAATTGCGGTACACAATGTGCAATGTGGGGTGTTCCTTTTGTTTGTTTGTTTGTTTGTTTGTTTTACAACTCCATATTGGTCAATGTTGTTGCGCAACACACAAGGCAGGCAACCAATGGATTGGTACATATGGTAAATGGTACATATGGTACATAGGGTTTTTTGCCATGTACACCTTTGTTGCATTGGGATCCGACAACATGTACGCATTGTGGGAACCGGATCTCGCTTGTGCAAACATTTGCATTGTCTAATACTGTGTTGCATTCCCATTCGGCTTGGCTTCATTGTCTCTTGGGTTGACTGCATTGGGTTGCCATTGCATATATCTCATTTGTATGAACTGGCCCTCCATTGTGTGAATTGGCTTGGATCTTGATTTGCAATCTCCATTGGGTGAGCTAGCTGGGATCTTCATGTTTTCTCTAAGTTTGGAACGTCATTGTGTGACGTGGATTGGTCTTGAAGCTTTGTGGTGCGTGCGCTAATCACCTCGCAGAGGTTGTTAGATCAAAGCCAGGCAGGCGTATATAGGGGGGAAACGCCACATACCCCCCCATTTTGGCCTTTTTGGGCCTATTCGCGTACCCTACCCCAAGGGGTTGAATTGTTAGTTTAACCCCTTGTAAAATCATTATTTTGTCCAATAATCGCATCCCCCAATGAGTTTTTGGTCCGGACCCCCCTAGACCCCCCCCACTTGAAACCCACTTTTTTGAGGTTTTGAGGGAGGTGGGGGTGGGGGGGGTGGGCGGGGGGTCCAAAAAATGACCCCCCCTTTTTTTGGGTCGAAAATCATGAATCTTTTGGTTTTTTTCGATTTTGAGCCGAAAAAGTGTTTCCGGGTCCCGACTCCATAGGGTTTGTATGGGGCGGAGTGGGACGAGCGCTAAGGCAGCTTATGCACGTTTCAGCCATTTTTGCTATGTTGGCGGTTTTGGCGACCCCCGTGACCCCGTGGTACCCACTCCAAGGGGTGTGAGTGGGGATATTGTGACAGTATATGCCTACTAGAATATGGAAGGACATTTTTTGCAGTCTGTAGCTTTGCCGAGGGCCGGTCAAATGCCCGTGCCAAAAACGCGAAATGGCTATTTCCACCAATAATGGGCTAGTGAATGGGTTGGTACACAACCTGCTTATGCAGTTTTTCACCCCGGGCAGCTCAAAGATCGAAGTTTTTGAAACTTGTTTTTTTGGTATTGTCATCACCTAAAATGACCATCCAAGTTATGTAAAGCATGTTTTAGGCCGTATTTGAGGGTCTCCCAAGTGATGGGTGCACAACCTGTTTATGCAGTTTTTCACCCCGGACATCTCGAAAATCGAGGTTTTCGAAACCTGTTTTTTTTTTTGATATTGTGATCACTTAAAATGACCATCCAAGCTATGTAAAGCATATTTTAGGGTGTATTTACGTGTTTTTCATCCTATTTGGGTATTAGGTCGGGGGGGGGGGTCCCAAGGGATTGGTACACAACCTGCTTATGCAGTTTTTCACCCCGGGCAGCTCAAAAATCGAAGTTTTCGAAACTTGTTTTTTTGATATCGTGACCATCTAAAATGACCATCCAAGCTATGTAAAGCATGTTTTAGGCCGTATTTACCTGTTTTGCACCCTATTTGGGTATTGGGTCCGGGGGGGGGGGGGGGGGGCTCCCAAGGGATTGGTACACAACCTGCTTATGCAGTTTTTCACCCCGGGCAGCTCAAAAATCGAAGTTTTCGAAACTTGTTTTTTTGATATCGTGACCATCTAAAATGACCATCCAAGCTATGAAAGCATGTTTTAGGCAGTATTTACGTGTTTTTCATCCTATTTGGGTATCAGGTTGGGGGGGGGGGTCTCCCAAGGGATTGGTAGACAACCTGCTTATGCAAATTTTCACCCCGGGCAGCTCAAAAATCGAAGTTTTCGAAACTTGTTTTTTTGATATCGTGACCATCTAAAATGACCATCCAAGCTATGTAAAGCATGTTTTAGGCTGTATTTACGTGTTTTTCATCCTATTTGGGTATTAGGTCGGGGGGGGGGGGGGGGGGCTCCCAAGGGATTGGTACACAATCTGCTTATGCAGTTTTTCACTCCGGGCAGCTCAAACATCGAAGTTTACCAAACTTGTTTTTTTGATATCGTGACCACCTAAAATGACCATCCAAGCTATGTAAAGCATGTTTTAGGCCGTATTTACGTGTTTTGCACCCTATTTGGGTATTGGGTCCGGGGGGGGGGGGGGGGGGCTCCGAAGGGATTGGTACACAACCTGCTTATGCAGTTTTTCAGCCCGGGCAGCTCAAAAATCGAAGTTTTCGAAACTTGTTTTTTTGATATCGTGACCATCTAAAATGACCATCCAAGCTATGTAAAGCATGTTTTAGGCCGTATTTACGTGTTTTTCACCCTATTTGGGTATTAGGTCGGGGGGGGGGGGGGGGGGGGGGCTCCCAAGGGATTGGTACGCAACCTGCTTATGCAGTTTTTCACCCCGGGCAGCTCAAACATCAAACAGTTTACGAAATCTGTTTTTTTTGATATCGTGATCACCCAAAATGACCATCCAAGCTATGTAAAGCATATTTTAGGCTGTATTTACCTGTTTTTCATCCTATTTGGGTATTGGGCGGGGCGGGGGGGGGGGGAGGGGGGAAGGGGGTCAAACGGGACTGGTACACGAACCGCTTATGCAGTTTTTCAGAATGTTCAGCTCCAAAATCGAAGTTTCCGAAACGTATGTTTTTGATATTGTGAAAACCTAAAATGACCATCCAAGCTATGTAAAGCATATTTTAGCTTGTATTCATATAGCTTTTACCCTATTTAGGGTGTGTGTTGCTTGAGGGAGATTCTCTGCGAGGTGGACTGGCCGAAGGCAATAGAATTCATTTTTTCGATTTTGTGATCACCTAAAATGACCATCCAAGTTATGTAAAGCATGTTTTAGGCCGTATTTGAGTGTTTTTCATCCTATTTGGGTATTAGGTCCAGGGGGGGGGGTCTCCCAAGTGATGGGTGCACAACCTGTTTATGCAGTTTTTCACCCCGGACAGCTCGAAAATCGAAGTTTTCGAAACCTGTTTTTTTTTTTGATATTGTGATCACTTAAAATGACCATCCAAGGTATGTAAAGCATGTTTTAGGCCGCATTTGTGTGTTGTTCATCCTATTTGGGTATTGGGTGCGGCGGAGAGGGGGGGGTGTCTCCCAAGGGATTGGTACACAACCCGCTGACGCAGTTTTTCACCGTGGCCAGCTCAAAAATCGAGGTTTTCAGGTGCGCATGTACGAGGTCTTCCAAGAAACCCTCTGCCTCGCTGGAGACTGGGAACGGGGTGGCCCCCCGCATGCGCAGCCGCCTGCTCTGCCACGCGCCCGTGGCGGGACACCGCTCCCCCCGACACCGCCCTCTCCGCCGCCCAGCGCACCCTTGGGAGGGGACCGGGCCCGACTGCCTGACCATGGCGCCGCAGGACTTGGGTCGACAGCTAACCTGCAGGCATGCCTCGCTGCCCCTCTGACCTCACTCCTTGCGCCCACTGACCTGCGGCGGACGAGTTTATGTGGGGGTTGAGGGTTACCCCCCCCCCCCTGGCCGGGGCCGTCGGAGCGAAACCCCCCCAAGTGCTGGGCTTTCCCCCCCCTCCTTCTGCTGCGGTGCCTGGACATCGAGCCGCATCCGGGCCCCATGCGCTTGGCACTGGCAGACGTCGCGTCCCTGCGTCTGCACTGGCACACGGTCGCCGACCGACGGGCGGACGTGGTGCTGATCTCAGAGACCCGTCTCACAGCGGTGGCACAGCAAGTGATGCGCGCCCAGGCCGGGGCCTCGGGCTGGCAAGCTTTTTGGGGGGCGCCCTTGGAATCCCGGGGGGGGCATCTGGGATGCGCCAGCTGGGGGGGGTGGGTATCCTGGTACGCCAAGGCATCCCGACCGGGCAAATTCTTCCCCCCAAGGGGGCGCCCCGCACCGAGGCGGACGCCCTCGCCCAAATCCTCTGGCACTCCACCCGCTGGTGCCACGTCTTGGTGGGCCTGGGGCGGGGGGCGGATTCCTTGCACGCCCAGGTGGCGTACGGAGTCTCGGCCCACAAAGCCCTTAACCGCACTTTCTGGAGCCACGCTACACAGTATGTGGAACGACACGGGACGGGCCTGCAGCTGGTGGGGGGGGGGGGGACGGCAACTTTGACCTTTATTACCCGCTGCGGGCACCGCCGTCCGTCCTGGCGTCCCTCCTGACTCGCCGGCTGGTGGATGCGGACCTTGAGCTGGCGTCCGCCCTCTGCTCGTACCACGGCCCGGAGGGCACCCGAGCCTCGCGCATTGACGGCCTGCTGGTTGACACGCGGCTGGCGTCGTTGCTCCATACGGCGGAGCGGCGACCGCGTGGGGCTGTTCCGGGGCACACCCCGGTATGCTTTGACCTCCACCTGAGGGGGATGTCCCAGCGGGTGGTCAAGTTTGTCCGCCCCAAACCAGTGGTGCCGGCCCAACGTGAGGAGCACGAGCGACTCCTCCTTGTTCAAGGCCTTCTCGACCCGCTGGAGGCGAGGTGGCGCGCAGCCCTATCGGCCGGGGATGTGGACCGCGCCTGGGCATTGTGGACCACAACCGCGGAGGAGACCCTCCTCGCCCTAGCCTGCCTGGACATCACCCCGGACTCCCTCCCAGCCGGGGCCACACTACCTCCCCCGCGGCAGGGGCACGGACAAGCTGCTCCTGGAGGTGCGCCTCTGCCCCAAGCAACGATGGGACACCGGAGGGCCGCTAACCTGCCCGGTGGCGCGCATCCGGGCGGCCTAGGGGCCTCTCCGGGACGTCCTACGCTGGCTGGAACGACCAACGCAAGGTGCGAGCGCGTTGCCGCACGCGGTGGAGCAGGCGTGGGCGGCTCTCCGGTGTCGCCTGGACAAGCTCCGTGCGCTCGGCCCGGAGTATGCGGACTTTGAGCCCGGTGGCGCGCGGCCGGCTGGCCTTGTTGGCGTCCCTCCGCCGCCTCCGCACGGCACTAGCGGGGAAGGTCCGGGCCACGCTCCGGGCGGAAGACAGTGACCGCGTCCGTGAGTGGCGCGCCTGGCTAGAGGAAGCCTGGTCCTCGGATCAGGGGGCCGTGTACTGCTGGCTGAAGGATGAATCCTACGCCCGGTCACCTTCCTCTCCAGGCCGGATGGCACTACCACGGCCAACCTAGCGGAGATGGATGGCCTCCTGCAAGACGCCTGGCGCCCCATAAATCGCAAGTACGCGTCAGACCCACAGCCGGACCTGGCGGCCTTCGTCCGCCGGTACGGCAGCCACGTGCGGCGTGTCCCCATGATTGCCTCGCGGCTCGACTGCCCCCGCCTGCGCAAGGGGCTCTCCCGCATGAAGCCTTCGGCGTTGGGGCTGGACGGATGGAGTCTGGCTGACCTCCGCTCCCTTCCTGACAGGCTGCTGGGCTGGCTGGTAGACCTCCTACGCGAGGTGGAGCGGTTGGGCAAATGGCCGACCTGCCTGGCCGAGGGCTACACCGCCCTCATCCCCAAAGAGGGTCCGCCGGGGCCCCTGAACACCCGCCCGCTCACGGTCCTGTCCATGGTCTACCGGCTGTGGGCGGGTGTGCGCCTGGTGCGTGGCAGGAGGCCTGGGCCCACCCGGCGGCCTTTGGGTTCCGCCCCGCCCGGAGCGCCCTGGACGGGGCGGCGGTGACACAAGTCCTCTTGGAATTGTGTCGCCTCCGGGGGTGGGCTGTCGTCGGGATGAGCATCGATTACGTCAAGTGTTTCGATCTCATCCCCCAAGCGGTCGTGCTGGCCCTGGCGTTGGAGCTGGGCATGGACCCGGGCACGTGCTGTGCCCTCGGGGCCATGTACAAGCAGCCCTGCCGGGCCTTCAAGATCGCAAGGGCCTTCAGCCTGTGGTGGCAAGCCACCAACGGCATCCTCCAGGGGTGCCCCCTATCGGTGATCCTGGTGAATGTGCTCACCACGATCTGGAAATGGGAGGTGGACTCCCTGCACCGACAGGTGTGCGCCCAAACAGCCGCCCTCCCACCGACCCTGGACGGGGAGGCGGCGGACGACCTGGAGCCGGGGATCCCCATGGAGGGCCAGCGGGGTGACCAGGGTGGTGATGGCTCGCTCCAGCCGGTCATAGGTCGAGAGGTGGGGAAGGCGACGCAGGGCGCTCTGCCCCGCCTCCAGACGCCGGGACCGCAACGGACCCGTGGCCTTGGAGCCTCCAATGGCGATGTCGACGCCCAGCTGGCGGAAGGTCGCTGCCATTGGGATGGGGACCCCCCGGAGCAGCACCGCCGGGGCGCCTTGTTCCCTCTGGACCCAGGAGCACGACTTGTCCACGCGGACGTCCTACCCCGTGATCCGCAGCCACTCCTCCGTCGCGGGGACCGTTTCGTGGACGGCGGCCGCGCCTAGGGCCACTGCCTGGGTGTCGTCCGCTTATCCCGACCACCCCAGCGCGGCGTAGCCGGGTGGGCCGGCGCGCATGTCCCGGGCCAAGGAGGTCATCTTTACTGTCCTTTCCAAGGGGCACCGCGTGTCCCCGATCATGCACACGCGGTATGAGCGCCTCCTCTGGCTTGCCCGCCTAGCCCGCCAGCCGAGGGTCACTCAAGTTTTCGCCCAAGCTATCTGGAAGTCGGGAGGCCGCCCACCCGGGACGTGCCCGGTGGGGCGCGCGCTCCGCACGGCGGCCTCCCTGGGCTGGACCCCGCGCGAGGGCTGGTGGTGCTGGGACATCCTAGGGCAGGAGCACCCCCTGCACTTCGTGCAAGAGCCACTCCGCCAGCTGCAGCACCGGGTCCGGGACAGCCTTCGCTGCCACTCCTCGCGCCAACCGGAGGCGCGGCGCCCCATCGCCTTCGGTGGGTTGGGCGACGGGGCGGACAGCCCGGCCTGCCGCGCGGCGCTGCGGGCGGCCTCCGTGGAGCTGGAGAAGTCGCTGCTGCGCGGTCTCCTGGCTGGGGCCATGTGGACGGCGGCCCGGGTGTCGGACCATGGCATGCGGGCCAACTCCGCGTGCCCCAACTGCAGCGCGGCGCACGAGGACGAGGCCCACGTCTTGTGGGACTGCCTGGAATGGGACAACGCTAGGGGGACATGGCTCCCGTGGCTGAACGAAGTGGCGGGAGCCATCCCCCCCTGGGTCCGCCGGACCGTTGGCCCTCCTACTTCCGGAAGGCGGGCCTTTTCCCCCTCTGGCTGGCACAGGGGGTAGGCCGGGACCTCCTCGACAAGTTCCTTTGCCGACTGTACGGCATGTACTTGGCGGTCCTCGCGGCCCGTATGGTAGCCAGCCAGGGGGACCACTCGGGTCACGGCGACTCCCTCTTTCCGGAACAGCCGTGCCCGCGGCCCCGCGACCCCTACCCCTGGGACGACTTCGTTGGCCCCTTGCCGGGGGACACCGTCCGCCACCACCCACGACTCCAGCCGGAGGTGCCGCTGGACTGGCGATGACCGCAAGACTTCATCCACGACTTGGCAAGATGGGCTAGGGCGCTGGCCTGGATGCCGGGGCTGGCGGAGGTCTCCTGGGCGGAACTGGCCTTGGACTATGAAGCGTTTCTGGGGCGAGCGCTCCGGCCTCCCCGGACCACCGGCTTCGGGGCAGGCGCCTGCCGCTAGGGGAACGGGCCCAAGTTCTGTGCAAGGCGGTGGGCCTAACGGAACGCCATTTGGCCGGGGGCACACTGATGAGTGGGGCCCCGCTGGGGCGCTGCCGCTCGCTCCTCCCCCTCGGGGGCCGCATGTGCGCGGGGCTCTCGGCCCGCCCGTACTTCGCTGCGCGCCACGAAGTTATGCTGCAGCTAATGCGCCTAGCGACACATTGCCGCGACTCGTGGTTCCGGCGCTTGCGGGCGCTTGCCCGCATGCGGGCACCACTGGGTGACCGCTTTCTGATGGATTACTTCCCCCGCCCCCTCGAGGGGGGGCCGCTGCTGCTCCCATATGCCCGGAGGCCCCCGCCCTAGCCCAGGCTCTTGCATCGGGCGCAGGACGGCGCCCCATGCTCCAAATAGAGCGCGCCCTGTGTGCTGCTGCCCACTCCCGGGGGGCGGCTGCGCTGTGGAGCCGCGAGCGGGACACTTCGGGCTAGCGCCCGCATCAGCTGCTGCTGCCGGGCAGGCCACGAAGGCCATACTGGCTCGTCGGCGGGCCACAGCTGCCCCGGGGCCCTGCCCCGCGTAGCACCGGGACGCCGGGTGCTCGTCCCCGAAGCCCGACGCGCGGGGGCGGCCGCGTTGTCCTCCTGGTTGGGGCGGGCCCGCCCGGCCTCCCAGGCCCTCCCGGGCTCGGACCCTCCGGCGGCCCGCCGATGCACGGCTCCGCCCAGGATACTGGCCACTCGCCCCTCCCTTAGGCGGCTCTATACGCACGTAGCAAAAGTGCCACAGTTCCCAAATGGGTACCACCCCCAAACCGGGGCCTGAAAAACCACTTTGAAAAATTGCACAATTGTGCTTTGCAGGGAACACCCCCAAAAACCTGTGAATTATCAAAAATGACTGTGTGTAGGGGGTACAACATGTGCCAGTCAAAAGTCATGTATCCCCTTCAAATTTGGGCACTGCAGTGTCCATCCAAAGAAAAATCCAATTCTTCCAAATCATCCGCTGCTGCATTTCAAACCACACCGTAAAATGCAACCTAAAAAATGAAGCAAGGAGGACGACAGGCAAACACATGCAAAAATCTGGTTTGCTTTTTGTTACCGCGTCTGCTGACCCAGTCACTGTGATTGTATGCGAAGCGTGACAAACAATGCACCACCAGTGCAGCCAACAAGCAATGGAGGCGCCGCCAGTGCAGCCAATGCAATAATAAATGAGGGCAACAATGCCTGCAAAAGAAATGGCGCAAGAGGGGTAGAAAAAAGGCGAGTGGATGAATTTGGGCACTGCAGCGCCCAAAATTACGAAAACATGAAAAAGGGCACGAGTCTCACACCTGTGTGACACAAGACACATGGCAGTGTGCAGTCCGCGCCCAAAACAAAGCAGAAGGTTACACCAAGCTTGCGACCCTATTGTGAAATGGGTCGTAATGTGTTGTTGTTGTTCTCATAGGCGCTTGTACGATGTATTGAAACGGAACTCTCACATTCATGTACCCAGTATGGGCTAAAATTTGACTTTCACTACTTTTGAGCATTGCAGTGCCCAAAATTTTAAAAAGTTGGCAAATTTACCCGCTTCAATTCATTGTGGTGCATAGGTTCCTCGAAGGGCAAGAAAGGCCAACGCTTGTGCTTGCGTTGCGTTGGGTGGCATTCATGGTACCAAATATTTTTTGGCTACGGAGAGACAGACAAACCGACACGCAAGCAGACAAACAGACAGATAGACAGAGAGACAGTCCGATGGACACCCCGACAAACGGACGAAGAGATAGACACATATACGGACGGACAGACCGACAGGCAAACAAACAGACAGACAAATAGACAGACATACAGGCAGACAACAGACAGACGGACGGATGACTGGACGGACGGACTGTGGGACAGAGAGACACAAAGAGAGAAACACAGAAGACAAACCGTCAGACAAGACAAGACATACGGACGGACGGACACATGGACAGACGGAGAGACAGGTACAATGGTTGTCCTCCTACTACCACACGGTTGCTCCCTCATGCATCTGCACAGCGTTGCGCACAGAATATTGACCTCCTTCCGCCCAGATTATATCATGCAAATGGGTTTTAAGTTCATTTGGGAGCTGCAGTTCCCAAAATATTACAAACCAACATTTTGAGGTCTCTAATGTACTATGTCGGGTGCCTGCCTCAAAGTCTCACCCCCTGTAGCAACCATTATCGGGTCTTGCCATCAGTTGTGCACGATATGTGCAATGTAATCATCCACGTGATCAAATCCCCCCCTCTAAACTACTGCGCCATTCCATGTTGATGAAATACACCCCGTATAGGTGTTGCCTTGATCTTCAAAACTTTGGCACACTTATTCTAGTAGGGGCATTGTTGGTTGATGGAGTTTGGTTGTCCGTGTGTAGTGTAATGGTTGATATGATGAACACCCCCACTCTCCAGTGCACCACCGTTGCGCGGTGCTGAGGTACACTCCTGCACAAGTGTTATGCCATTGGTCCAACACTTTCACACGCATTTTTTACTAGGGGCCTTGAAAGTGGATGCGGATTCGGTCGTCTATAGGGTGTCTTCCAACACGGAGTCAATCGTGTTTTCGAGTGTTTCATCACAATTTGTGGTTGTTATTTCTAAAATGGCTGTAGATGGTGCCAGACTCCGCACAGACAACCAAGTTTGTCTCTACCTTCAATGCCCCTAGTAAAAAACGTGTGTGAAAGTGTTGGACCAGTGGCACAAAAATTGTATAGAGGTCTGCTTCATCACCGCGCACGGTCGTGCTCTAGAGAGGGGTGGCATTCATCATGTCAACCATTATACTACACACAGACGACCAAATTGCATCGACCGACAATGCCCCTACTAGAATATTGGTGCCAAAGTGTTGAAGATCTAGCACAACACTTATACGGGGTGTACTTCATCACCGTCGAATGGGGAAGAAGAATAGAGGGGGGTATTTGATCATGTGGACGATTACATTGCACATACCTAGCATGAATTGTGGCGAGATCCGGTAATGCTTGCCATAGGGAATCGGACTATGAGGCATGCACTGGACAAGACATTAGAGACCTCAAAATATTGATTTCCTAAATTTTGGGAACTGCAGTGCCCAAATGAACCCAAAGCCCATTTGCATGATCATCTGGGCGGAACGCTGTCAATGTTTTTTGCAAGGTTCTGTACATGCATGATGGAGCAGCATTGTGGTAGCAGGAGGACAGATAGTGTGTCTATCTCTCCGTCCGTTTGCTTGTCCATCCGTTCGTCTGTCTTGTTTCGTATGTCTATTTGTCTTCCGTGTGTCTATCTATGTGTCTCTCTGTCTATCCCTCCGTCCGTCCATTTGTCCGTCCTTTGTCTGTCTGTGTGTCTATTTGTTTGTCTGTTTGTTTGTTTGCCTGTCGGTTTGTCCGTCTGTCTATGTGTCCATCTGTCTACCTGTCTGTCCGTCTCTCAGGGTGTCTGTCGGACTGTCTGTATGCCTCTCTGTGTCTATCTGTCTGTTTGTCTGCTTGCCTGTCGGTTTGTCTGTCTCTCCGTAGCCAAAAAATATTTGGTACCATGAATGCCACCCAACGCAACGCAAGCACAGGTGTTGGCCTTTCTTGCCCTTCGAGGAACCTATGCACCACAATGAATTGAAGCGGGTAAATTTGCCAACTTTTTAAAAATTTGGGCACTGCAGTGCTCAAAAGTAGTGAAAGTCAAATTTTAGCCCATACTGGGTACATGAATGTGAGAGTTCCGTTTCAATACATCGTACAAGCGCCTATGAGAACAACAACAACACGTTACGACCCGATTGACAAGAGGGGGGCAAGCGTGGAGTAACTTTGTGCAATGTGGATTCACCTATAGAGACAACTAGACACACACTTTCAATGACCCCCCTAAAAAGTACAACCAGAAGGTTTGGGCACTGCAGTGCCCAAAAATTTCAAATGCTAAGATTCCAAGCCCTGAAGCGGGGGTGTATATGTGCAGCTCTAAGAGCAACAAAAGGCGAGGTTGTTGTATACCACGATGAAAATCCACGTGGGGTTGGCCGAAAAAATGAGATGCTTTTTTTGGGTGCAAAAAACGGATGTTGAAATCACCATGAATCGTGCCTTTTAGCAACGAAGTCTACGTGCGTGTAGAGCCGCCTAAGCCTCCTCCACCCTGGGGCCCGACGACCCCAGGCCCACGAAGCACCAGGCGCCTAACCGGGCTAACCGGGGGGACTCGGGGGAGGTGGGCCCACAGCCCACGGGTGGGGGGGCAGCAACGCCACTCTCAACCCCGCCAGCGGGGGGAGGGGGGGGGACGATGGCCCGGGGCCGGTCCCCCCACTAGCCTCCGCCACCACGGGGGCCACGGAGACACTGCCTGCACCTCGTGACCCCTCCCCCACCGCCCCCCTCGGCAGAGCGACCCCCCCCCCCCCACCAAATTTCCCAAACTGATTTTTTCGGTATTTTGACCATTCACAATGATGAAATATCCTATGTAAAGCATGTTTTAGACCCTCTTTGTGCGTTTTTCACCTCCCATTGGGTGTTGGGGAGGGGGTTATGCAGCTTTCCACTTGCGGCAGCTCAAAAATGGAAATTTCCCAAACTGAGTTTTCAATATTTTGACAATTCAAAGTGATCTAATATCCTATGTAAAGCATGTTTTAGACCCTCTTTATGGGCTTTCCACCCTATTTGGGTGTTTGGAGGGGGGCAAGGGGCTGAGGTACAACCCACTCATGCAATTTTCCACCCTCGGCAGCTCGAAAATGGTAATTTCTGAAATTGATTTTCTGGATGTTCCAACCATTTACAATGACAAATATTCCATGCAAAGCATGTTGTAGACCCTCATTGTGTGTTTTGACCCCTTTCGGGGTTTTTTGTTGTGGGGGGGCTGGGGGGCTGGTGGCATTTGGTGTGCGCACAAACTACTTGAGCAGGTTCTCAGCCTCTACACATTAAAAATGGAAAATTCTATTGCCTGCGGCAAGTCCACCTCGCAAAGAATCTACCCCAAGCAACACACACCCAAAATAGGGTAAAAACTACATAAATACGGGCTAAAACATGCTTTACATATCTTGGATGGTGATTTTAGGCGATCATGGTATCAAAGGAATAGGTTTCGAAAACTTCGATTTTTGAGCTGGCCACGGTGAAAAAATGCGTCAGCGGGTTGTGTACCAATCCCTTGGGAGACACCCCCCCCCCCTCTGCCGCACCCAATACCCAAATAGGATGAAAAACACACAAATGCGGCCTAAAACATGCTTTACATACCTTGGATGGTCATTTTAAGTGATCACAATATCAAAAACAAAAACAAGTTTCGAAAACTTCGATTTTCGAGCTGTCCGGGGTGAAAAACTGCATAAACAGGTTGTGTACCCATCACTTGGGAGACCCCCCCCTGGACCTAATACCGAAATAGGGTGAAAAACACGTAAATACGGCATTCGTCTATTAGCTTCCGCTGGCCTATGTACAGAGGCAGAGGGGCGGGGAGGTGGGCCGAGTCGAGTTCAGGCGCCCGTGTCCTCCCCTACAGGCCCCCGCTTGTGCCCGCACGGTGGCTAAGAGGGACGAGCCGGATGGGACTAGGTCTCTTCCGTGCTGGCCCTGCCGTGCGGCCGCCGCTGTGGCAGCCTGGACTGGGATCGAGGAGGCGCTGAGGGCGCGTCCGCCACTGGGTCAGAGGAGCCTCCTCCGATGGCGTCGTGCGTCGCACGGGGGGGGAAGGGGCGCGAGCGGAGCATGTCCGCCACCGACCTGGTGGCCTGCAGCCGAGGCCGCCGCCGAGCCTGCGGGGGGGACTGTCGCCACGGCAACGCGCGGCTGCCTAGGGCCGCCGAAATGCGGAAATGCCGAAATCCATTTTTGAGCCGCCGCGAGTGGAAAACTGCATAAGCACCCCCCCCCCCCCCAACACGCAAATAGAAAAATACACACAAAGGGTCTAAAACATGCTTTACATGGGATATTTCAGCATTGTGAATGATCACAATATAAAAAAAAGGTTTGAAATTTTCATTTCCTTCGGCAAGTCCACCTCGCATGGGATCTATGAAAAGCAATGCAGTGCCTTGGCAGAATCAGGACTTGGGAGACTTTGATACCGGGGGGGCATATTTTTTTGGGGGGGGTACGAAAAAAAGTTGGTCCTACAGAAAACACATTTCCCAACCATGTCACACATAATACATTCACATATAATGTCCCCATCGCATAACATGCATTGGAAATGGTTGGCATCCCTCTAGTTGGCAATCAAGGGTACGAGCCAATGTCCAACATGGGATTTGCAACATGCAGATGTCAATGACTATTGGTGGCCCCTTTTCTATGGCATGGTATGCAGCACACACGCCACGATTCACCACGAGTGTGCATTGCCGACATGGGTGGTATTTATGTTGAAGAGCACAAAGGCCCCCAAGTACTCTCGGCTACGCATCGTGTCGTAGCGCCCCGCCTGGGCCTCTTGTCGGCGGTAAGAGTCCCCCTGCATAATACATAAATACTGCCTCAAAACATACCATACATAGGTTGGATGGCCATTTTGCGTGGTCACGATGTCAAAAGAATAAGTTTCGGACTCTTCAATTTTTGAGCTGCCGAGGGTGAAAAACTGCATAGGCAAGTTATGTGCAAATCCCTTGGGAGGACCCCCCCCCCCCCGGACCCAATACCCAAATAAGGTGAAAACCACATAAATACTGCCTCAAACATGCTTAACATAGGTTGGATAGTCATTTCGTGTGGTCACAATATAAAAAAATAAGTTCGGAAACTTCAATTTCTGAGCTACCTACTAAATTGCATGAGCAGGTTGTGTACCGGCCTATTCACTCATGTAAGCCATTATTGGTGGAAATAGCCATTTCGCGTCTTTGCCACGGGTTATGGCTGGTCCTTGGCAAAGCTAGAGGCTGCATAAAACCTCCTTTCGTATCCTAGTACGCATATACTATTACAGCATCCTTGCTGGCACCCCTCAGAGTGCGTAGCATGAGGTCACCGAGGCCTCCAAAACCGCCAACATAGCAAAAATGGATCAAAAACGCATAAACGGCATGCGCAATCCCCACTCCACGTCATACAAACCACATGGAGTTGGGACCCGGAAACAATTTTTCGGCTCAAAATAAAAAAAAACCAAAAGATTCACGGGTTGGGACACGAAAAAGTGTGTGGTGATTGTTTTGACAATCTTGACCCCCCCCCCCCATGATGCCTCCAAAAAGTGGGTTTCAAGTGGGGGGGGGGGGTCTAGGCGGGTCCGGACCAAAAACTCATTGGGGGATGTGTTGATTGGACAAAATAATGATTTTACAAGGGTTTACAAGGGTACAAGACTAATAATTCAACCCCTTGCGGTAGGGTACGCGAATAGCCCCCATAAGGCCAAAAATGAGCGGTGTATGTGGCGTTTTCCGATATAGACGGGCCTGCCTGGCTTTGATCTAACAACTTCTGCGAGGTATTTTCCCATTTTGACTTGTAGAGGGTGGAAAATTGCTTAAGCAGCTTGTGCACACACCAAATGCCACCGAACCACCTACAAACAGCAATTTTGAAGCTTTTGGCGGGCCCATGGCATGGGCTACATAGGCCTAGCGGCCACTATGTGGGTTCCCATGGGTGCTCAAGTATCCATATTGTTACCAAATGATCACCCAAACCCATACTGGGGGCGACAAAAGGGTTTCGGAAAAAATCGAACCTTGAAAATTTTTTCAAGTGTCTTTAAACAACCTACGCAACAGCAGTTTTGCTGCCTGCAGCTAGTCCACCTTGCAGAGAATCTACCCCGAGCAACACACACCCAAAATAGAATAAAAACTACATAAATGCTACCTAAAACATGCTTTACATATCTTGAATGTTCATTTTAGGTGATCACAATATCGAAAAAAATAAAATTCGGAATCTTCGATTTTTGAGCCGTACAGGGCGAAAAACTACATTCGCAGCTTGTGTACCACTCCATTGAGTGACCCCCCGCCCCCCACACCCAAAAAACCCGAATAGGGTAAAAAACACCTAAGTACTACCTAAAACACGCTTTACACAGCTTGGATGGTCATTGTGAGTGGTCACAATATCAAAAAAACAAGTTTCGGAAACTTCAATTTTTGAGCCGTTTTGAGGGTGAAAAGCCGCACGAGCAGCTTGTGTACCACTCCATTGGGTGACACCACCCCCCACATCCAATACCGAAATAGGGTGAAAAACACCTAAATACTGCCTAAAACTTGCTTTCCATAGCCTGCATGGTCATTGTGAGTGGCCACAATGTCAAAAACATAAGTTTCGGAAACTTCGATTTGTGAGTTGTACAAGGTGAAAAACTGCACAAGCAGCTTGTGTACCAGCCAATTCACACATGTAAGCCATTGCTGGTAGAAACGGTGATTTTGCGCCTTTCACACGGGCCTCCACCGGCCCTAGGCAGCGCTGGAGACTGCAAAAAATGTCCTTTTGTATCCTAGTAGGCATATGTTGTCACAACATCGGCACTTGCACGCCTTAGAGGGGGTGCAACCAGGTCACTAAAGTCGCCAAACACGCCGAAATAGGGAAAACCACTAAAAACTGCACAAATTGCATCAGCGCTCGTCCCACGCCGCCCCAGACAAACCACATTGAGTCAGGACCCGAAAACACTTTTTCGGCTCAAAAATCGAAAAAACCCAAAAGATTCATGATTTTCGACCCCAAAAAAAAGGTTGGGGTTCGATTTTTTGACATTTTTGACCCCCTACCCCACCCCACCCCACCCAAAAGCTCCAAAAAGAGGGTTTCAAGTGGGGGGGGGGGGTCTAGGGGGGTCCACACCAAAAACTTGTTGGGGGATGCATTTATTGGACAAAATAATGATTTTACAAGGGTTTAAACCAACAATTCAATCCCTTGGGGTAGGGTACGCAAATAGGCCGAAAGAGGGGGGTATGTGGCATTTCCCCCTATATAAGGGCCTGTGTGGCTTTGATCTAACAACCTTTGTGAGGTGATTTTGGGGCTTTTGGGGGGGGCATGGCGTGGGCTACATAGGCCTAGCGGCCATTATGTAGGTCCCCATGGGTGCTCAAGTACCCATATTGTCACCAAATGATCACCCAAACCCATCCTAGGGGCAACAGAAGGGTTGCATAAACATCGATTTTTTTTTAAAATTCTATTGCCTTCGGCAAGTCCACCTCGCAGAGAATCTACCCCGAGCAACACACACCCAAAATAGGGTAAAAACGGCATAAATATGGGCTAAAACATGCTTGCTATCTTGCTATCTTAGGTGGTCATTTTCGATGATCACGAAATCATAAAAAGAAGTTTCCAACACAATGATCTTTGAGTTGAAACGGCTGAAAAACCGTACAAGTAGGTTGTGTACCAATCCCGTCTGCCCCCCGCCCCCAACACCCAAATAGGATGAAAAACACATAAATACGGCCTAAAATATGCTTTCAATACTTTGGATAGTCAATTTAGGTGATCACAATATCAAAAAATGAGTTTCGGAATCTTCGATTTTTGAGCAATCCAAGGTGAAAAACTGCATGAGCAGGTTGTGTACGGGCCCATTCACTAGGCTATTATTGGTGGAGACAGTCATTTCGCGTCTTTGGCAGAGGTTTTTACCGGCCCTCGGCAGGGCGAGAGACTGTAAATATGTCCTTTTGTATCCTAGTAGGTATATACTGCCACACCATCCACACTCACATCCCTCAGAGCGGGTAGCATGGGGTCACCGAGGTCGCCAAAACCGCCAACATAGCAAAAATAGCTCAGAAGGGCATAAACGGCATTAGCGCTCGTCCCACTCCGCCTCATACAAACCACATGGAGTTGGGACCCGGAAACAATTTTTCGGCTCAAAATCAAAAAAAAACCAAAAAAATCATGACTTTCAACCCAAAAAGCGGGGTTCATTTTTTGACTACCCCCCCCCCCCTCCCTCAAAAGCTTCAAAAAATGGGTTTCAAGCGTGTGTGGGGGGGGGGGTCTAGGCGGGTCCGGACCAAACACTCATTGGGGGATGCGTTGATTGGACAAAATAATGATTTTACAAGGGTTTACAAGGGTACAAGACTAATAATTCAACCCCTTGCGGTAGGGTACGCGAATAGCCCCCATAAGGCCAAAAATGAGCGGTGTATGTGGTGTTTTCCCATATAGACGGGCCTGCCTGGCTTTGATCTAACAACTTCTGCGAGGTATTTTCCCATTTTGACTTGTAGAGGGTGGAAAATTGCTTAAGCAGCTTGTGCACACACCAAATGCCACCGAACCACCTACAAACAGCAATTTTGAAGCTTTTGGCGGGCCCATGGCATGGGCTACATAGGCCTAGCGGCCACTATGTGGGTCCCCATGGGTGCTCAAGTATCCATATTGTTACCAAATGATCACCCAAACCCATACTGGGGGCGACAAAAGGGTTTCGGAAAAAATCGAACCTTGAAAATTTTTTCAAGTGTCTTTAAACAACCTACGCAACAGCAGTTTTGCTGCCTGCAGCTAGTCCACCTTGCAGAGAATCTACCCCGAGCAACACACACCCAAAATAGAATAAAAACTACATAAATGCTACCTAAAACATGCTTTACATATCTTGAATGTTCATTTTAGGTGATCACAATATCGAAAAAAATAAAATTCGGAATCTTCGATTTTTGAGCCGTACAGGGCGAAAAACTACATTCGCAGCTTGTGTACCACTCCATTGAGTGACCCCCCGGCCCCCACACCCAAAAAACCCGAATAGGGTAAAAAACACCTAAGTACTACCTAAAACACGCTTTACACAGCTTGGATGGTCATTGTGAGTGGTCACAATATCAAAAAAACAAGTTTCGGAAACTTCAATTTTTGAGCCGTTTTGAGGGTGAAAAGCCGCACGAGCAGCTTGTGTACCACTCCATTGGGTGACACCACCCCCCACATCCAATACCGAAATAGGGTGAAAAACACCTAAATACTGCCTAAAACTTGCTTTCCATAGCCTGCATGGTCATTGTGAGTGGCCACAATGTCAAAAACATAAGTTTCGGAAACTTCGATTTGTGAGTTGTACAAGGTGAAAAACTGCACAAGCAGCTTGTGTACCAGCCAATTCACACATGTAAGCCATTGCTGGTAGAAACGGTGATTTTGCGCCTTTCACACGGGCCTCCACCGGCCCTAGGCAGCGCTGGAGACTGCAAAAAATGTCCTTTTGTATCCTAGTAGGCATATGTTGTCACAACATCGGCACTTGCACGCCTTAGAGGGGGTGCAACCAGGTCACTAAAGTCGCCAAACACGCCGAAATAGGGAAAACCACTAAAAACTGCACAAATTGCATCAGCGCTCGTCCCACGCCGCCCCAGACAAACCACATTGAGTCAGGACCCGAAAACACTTTTTCGGCTCAAAAATCGAAAAAACCCAAAAGATTCATGATTTTCGACCCCAAAAAAAAGGGTTGGGGTTCGATTTTTTGACATTTTTGACCCCCTACCCCACCCCACCCCACCCAAAAGCTCCAAAAAGAGGGTTTCAAGTGGGGGGGGGGGGTCTAGGGGGGTCCACACCAAAAACTTGTTGGGGGATGCATTTATTGGACAAAATAATGATTTTACAAGGGTTTAAACCAACAATTCAATCCCTTGGGGTAGGGTACGCAAATAGGCCGAAAGAGGGGGGTATGTGGCATTTCCCCCTATATAAGGGCCTGTGTGGCTTTGATCTAACAACCTTTGTGAGGTGATTTTGGGGCTTTTGGGGGGGGCATGGCGTGGGCTACATAGGCCTAGCGGCCATTATGTAGGTCCCCATGGGTGCTCAAGTACCCATATTGTCACCAAATGATCACCCAAACCCATCCTAGGGGCAACAGAAGGGTTGCATAAACATCGATTTTTTTTTAAAATTCTATTGCCTTCGGCAAGTCCACCTCGCAGAGAATCTACCCCGAGCAACACACACCCAAAATAGGGTAAAAACGGCATAAATATGGGCTAAAACATGCTTGCTATCTTGCTATCTTAGGTGGTCATTTTCGATGATCACGAAATCATAAAAAGAAGTTTCCAACACAATGATCTTTGAGTTGAAACGGCTGAAAAACCGTACAAGTAGGTTGTGTACCAATCCCGTCTGCCCCCCGCCCCCAACACCCAAATAGGATGAAAAACACATAAATACGGCCTAAAATATGCTTTCAATACTTTGGATAGTCAATTTAGGTGATCACAATATCAAAAAATGAGTTTCGGAATCTTCGATTTTTGAGCAATCCAAGGTGAAAAACTGCATGAGCAGGTTGTGTACGGGCCCATTCACTAGGCTATTATTGGTGGAAACAGTCATTTCGCGTCTTTGGCAGAGGTTTTTACCGGCCCTCGGCAGGGCGAGAGACTGTAAATATGTCCTTTTGTATCCTAGTAGGTATATACTGCCACACCATCCACACTCACATCCCTCAGAGCGGGTAGCATGGGGTCACCGAGGTCGCCAAAACCGCCAACATAGCAAAAATAGCTCAGAAGGGCATAAACGGCATTAGCGCTCGTCCCACTCCGCCCCATACAAACCACATGGAGTTGGGACCCGGAAACAATTTTTCGGCTCAAAATCAAAAAACCAAAAAAATCATGACTTTCAACCCAAAAGGCGGGGGTCATTTTTTGACAACCCCCCCCCCCCCTCCCTCGAAAGCCTCAAAAAGTGGGTTTCAAGTGGGGGGGCGGGATCTGAGGGGGGTCCGGGCCAAACACTCATTGGGGGATGCGTTGATTGGACAAAATAATGATTTTACAAGGGTTTAGACTAATAATCCAACCCCTTGCGGTAGGGTACGCGAATAGCCCCCATAAGGCCCAAAATAGGGGTGTATGTGGTGTTTTCCCATATAGACGGGCCTGCCTGGCTTTCATCTAACAACCTCTGTGAGGCGATTTTCAGGTGCCACTAAACAGCCTACCCAGCTTGAAAACGGCTAAGTCCTCATTGGCAAGGCGCCACATGGGGGGGGGGGGCGACTGGAGGCACCCAAAGTTGGGACCCGCGACCCCGCCATGGGTTAGGGGGTCCATACACAAAAAAGAAGTTTTTCAGGCACGAGGTCCAAATACACACACAGCGGCCACAATATGCAAAGAAGTTTTGACCCCCCCCCCCCCCAAGGGGTACCCAGGTACGGGGGAGTACGGGGTTCAAAATCCAAAAAATCATTGGGGATCATTCTTGGTCCTAAAATGATGAGTTTACAAGGGGTTAGACGTCAGAAATCACACCTTGGGGTATGCTACACGAACGACCCTAAAAAAGGGGGGGTATACGACGCATGCGCCTGCGCTTGATCTAACAACCTCTCTTCGAGGTCAGAGTGCAACTGCGCCTTTTACCTCCCAAAAAACTCCAATAACCCCCCCCCCCTTCTCTGGTCAAATGGCAAAATGTTGCTGGTTGTTGCGTTAAGTCTGTGATTGTTGGATCAAAACTCTATATCTGTGCTAAGGGTCTCTGTCTCCATTTAGGTTTGAACAGTTCACTTATGCCCATCCCAATGCATGGGATTGACCGTGGCAGCTGAAAATGGGTGTCCCATCACACATATTACCCAATACACTGGGTCACCACTGCAAAACACTTCACTAATATTTTGTCAGTGCTTTTTCTGATGGCCACTGGTTGTGGATTCTTGGGCCAGCTTCTTATTCTGTATGACGGCCTGGATTCAGATCACTACGATATTTGCCTGTCCAATTTCAGCTGGATCGTGAACCAAAACTGCCAATGTGTCAGACCTATATTGCTGGCTGTGGGCGAGTGCCCATGGCCGCCCTTTGTTTACACCTCGTGGCAAGAGTGGGCCACAGCGGTGCCTGCAGTTCTAACTGGCAACAGACGGGTCGTCTTGGTGTTGGGGAAAGAGAGTAATCTTTCCCGCTTCATGAGGCCTGCTCCATGGGGGTAAAGGAGCTCCTTGTATATGCCATGGCAGGTCATTGTCGGGTTCGCAATTCTCGCTTACAGGTGCTTGAGATGCTCCACATGGGTATTTAAGGAGGATGCAATCCCCCTAACATTGGGGGGCGCACGTGTACTGCAGAGCCCGATGCTCATCACAATAGCATAATTTGGGCCGCCGCAGTGTGCGGTGCAACTTCGCTACCGTGCTATTTTACTGTACATTTACTATACACCTTATCTTGTATCATTCCATCACTGATGGTGAAGAGAAACGAGGATCACATGTGGACATCGCTATGTACGATGGCTTGCCATATTGTCTACATGCGCCAACCTGCCTGTTTGGAACAAGGCTGTGTTCCTTGTCTTCCTGACCTCTTTGCACTGAAGCCAAAAAGAGAAGAGGGGAACTCGTAGAGGCCCAAGAACAGGAGGAGGAGGAGGGACATACCGCAATGAAAATGTTTTGCAGCCCCTTGCCTAGCATTGGTGCCACGCCTTCAACAGTCCGGCCCAGCTCCCCAATCAGAACTCGCAGGATCCGCATTCCTGAGTCAAGAGTTGTTGCAGCAAAGCTAACAACGAGCACAACTACAATAGGCTGCGCCATTACAGTGGGGATGAATGTATCCAGTAAGCCAGCGGCTCCAGGAATAAAAGCGGCACCCCACCCATTCTGGGCTGTGCCGTAATTCGCCATCCAAAGCCCTGACGAACAGCAGATGATGATGACCAAGACCGATAGGGCCGACTCCCCAAGCATTCCTGAGTAGCCAATGGACCGCGCATCAGGCATCCGATCGAGCTGCAGAAAGAGACGGGTCGTCTGAGCCAAGGAGAAAATGCACGTTGCGTGCATGTGTACAAATCACCGCGGAAATGGTGGATTGCGTGCGGCACAGAGGCTGAAAGGGTGGTTGGGTGGGATGGCGGGCGGGTGGGTAGATGCAGTAGTGATTGTGCATGTACCAGACAGAAAATCTGAAACGTGGTTGCCCCTCACGCGCTACACTGTGCACGACGGTGCTGTGCAGTGCATGCACTTTCTACTAATTTCGCTCACGGAACAAAGAAATTCCTAACTAAGCATCACGGCCTGGCGGCCTACTGGCGTACTGCAGGGGAGCGCCATTGCATAAATGCAGCATTTTCATCAGCATGCAGCCCTGTCTGGCTGCCCCTCACAACTTTGTATGTTGGCGTACTCCAGGGACAACGGATGTGAGTGGATAACAGCGGCCTAATCTCTCACTTTGCATCCCAAATCCCCGTTCTACTACTTTTACACAGAAGCAGAAGCAAGACAAAGGCAGTGCCCTCCCTCCCACCCTCCGTCCCGGCTGCGCCGTCCCTCGCTAGCTCGTCCCCTTTGAACAATCAGCAGACGAAATCCACCTCGACATCTCTGGAAGCACACCGCCGGATCCAGCGTGATTCTGGATGCTCTAACTTTTCGTGTGTCACGCGCCGAATTGCTCCCACACAATGCAAAGCGGTACTGCCATGGCACAACAAACCTGCTTCGAAGTCACCCCGCTGCTGACCAGGCCATGGAACCCACTGACAGATCCACAAGCAATGGTTGTAAACAGCATCGGGAAGACAGCAAACCCGCCGTCCTCATTCACACCCCCTACACTGGAGCGAAAGGCAGGTCCATCCAGAGAAGGGCTCTTAATGACCAGTCCAATCAACAGCAGCAGCATACATGCCTTGAGCTGGTGGCTGTTGATGAAATCGCGAGGCTGCAAAACCACCCAAACTGGGAGCACAGACACAATCAGTGCGTAAACCGTAAGATAAAGCGTCCAGAACTGAATTGCTCCGAAACCACACGTGGCCTCCACTGGCCCTGCCTCATTACGATTGTAATTTACAGCATCGCGGCAAAGCTGCCGGGTGACAGTGTAATTTGTGCCGGCGCCCTCATGCAACGCAAACCCGAACACGGGGTCCACATTCTTCCCATTGACCCACACCGCCCCACTGTCCTCCACATGCTTCCCGACCCACACAAAGAAATACAGCAGCAGCAGCATCACAACCGACAAGACGCCCACCAGTGCTTTCACCCGTGCGGGTGGGTGCCGTTGCTTAGCGAAATGAACTGAAAAGCCCATGATCGCGGCCAACGGGATCTCAATATTTACAGGCAGGACGGTCTCGGGGTAAGTGACGAAAAGGCTGGCAATGACATTCATGAACACGGCCACGACGATCCAGCACAAGAACATGATGAGGACAAGGAACATGGTACGGGCTCGGGGGCTGATCACGACTCCGGCAAGGTCTGCAATGGACCTGACATCATGAGGTGTGACAGCCATGGCGAAGGCACACAGCGAGCAACCATCACAAGCATGCACGCACGCACGCACGCACACACGCACGCAAACACACTTCGTGAGGGAAACCAGAACAAACAGCAGAACCCAGTGTGGACACACAGCCAGGCTGTCACAGCGAGGCACGGCACGGCGTGCACTGGTCTCCAACCGCCTCGTCAGGCCAATGGTTCAGAACAAAAATGTTGATGTCATAATGCTAGGCGCCTTTCGAAACAGAATAGGCACTCAGAAAATCACACACACACACACGCGCGCGCGCGCGCTTGTTGAATACCATACAGTACTGTACAAACAGTGAGTGTACACTTGGAGCATTGCTATCAGAGCTGTCTTCGGGTCCTGCAACGCAAACTGCAGCGCAAGCTAGGACTAGACACTAACACACACTACACACAGACAGGATACATGCAGCAGCCACTGGTGCTCAGGGCTCACTACAACTTGGGTTCAGCCAAGTCATCCACACACACACACACACACACACACACACACTTCGTGCGGGAAAACCAGTGGGGACCAAACGCGGGGCACAACGTCAGTGAAGACGAAAGCAAGCGAAGGCAGAGCACTGGTCACCGAGACAATTTCATCAGGCCATTAACAAAAAGGTAGGCAAGGTCCTTTCTGAGACAGGAGTGACGGTGAAGAGGAATTTGTTCTCACAGTGCATTGTGCGCTGATCACTACAGACCCCGCCCACTGTCCGGCCCTGTCTAGCCAATGATTGTATGATCTGTTGAAAACCCGCAGCGCTACTTACATGTCTACTCTGGAGGCACTTAGCTGGAGACGGGTGTAACCACCCGCTCACACACACACACAGACTCCAAGGGGTCCGTCATGGTCAGTGAATCCGACGCACTCCGCTGTTGCTTTGTGGCGCACATCGTGGGGTGTCGCTGGGTTGGTATGCGTGCACGGTGCTTTTTGTGGCTGTGGTGTGTGCTACCCCAGTGGTTGAATCGCCGGGCTCGTGCCGTGAAGGCGCCGGTTCGATTCCCGCTGTGCGCGTGGCTGCACTGCCGAAGAGAAGACTCGCTGCAGGTGCCCGGCTGCAGCGAATGCTCCCCCCTCGCCACGCTGCCGGGCTTCAAGACGCGCAAGCGGCGCGCGCTGCCGGAGGGGGCGGCGGTGCGTTTTTTGCGGCGCGTGTAGGGGGTCGGGGGTTTGGGGGGTTGCATGAAAAGCGAGGCGCACCGCCCGCTGCCGGTGCCCGTGGACCCGCTGGCCGCGTGTGCTGTTGTAGGGGGCGGTGGTGCGTTTACGACGATAGGAGGATTCGAACCTCCGCTATAGGCAGACGAGTCTATGTCGCTGACCACTCGACCACTCCAGGCCTCTTATATGTCTGTGGCACAAACATGCACATTCATGGGTTACACACACATAGTCTCCCAAGGGGGGCAGTCATGGTTGCTGGGTTTAACTTTGGCGGCGTGGAGGTGGAGGATTTCCCAGTCTCCGCACCAGAAGCCCGTGGTTCCGTCTGGTGACAGGGATGGGTCCAAGTGCCAACTACTGTAGCTGTCCCCCGCCCAGTGTGCATGACGCCGCAGCCACGCGGCGCACAAGGTGAGGTGGCAGCAGTGTGGCATGGGGAGGAGGTGGCGAACCGTGTACAGGTAGCGGGTTGTGGCTGTATGGTCGTTGGGGCTAGTAGACAGGCCCCGCGTGACCGCCGAGTGTGCCGCCCTGGTGACCTGTGGCAATGCATACCCGCTGAGAAGTGCTATCTGTAACCAAGCGGAGAGGGACAGCAGCTCCCCCGCCCATGTCGTGGCCCAAGGGCGTGCATTGCTCAAAGCGCCCGTCATGATACCCGGCAGGTAAGCAGGATAGGCGCTTGCAGGGGACAGGAGGGGGGGTGCACTTTTCAGACTCCAGGTTGATGAGAGCGCGCTGGGGTGTAGGTATGCCAGTCCTTTACCCGTTTCCCCCCGAATCATGTCAAAGCCGAGGGCTGTGGTGGACGCTGAGTGGCAGTGATGTTTGCAGGCGTCCCCTGGGCCCGACATACACTCACAGAGCACATCCAGGTTCCACGCCTCGCCAAGCAGGTTACACACTGTAGAGACGATGGGGTGGGAGGTGGTGTCTGGGTTGGTGGTGGCAATCAGGATATTGTCTCTAAATTGACATAGTGCGGTTATCCCCTGCGGGGACTCCCAGTAGGGGAACCCTGCCTCGGAAACAGTGAGGGAGCCCAGGCGGCGCAGGAGGTGGCGATTTGAATATACCTGCCATAGGCTGTGCAGATCGGCTGCCTGGGCTGAAAAAGAGCCGCCCATTGGAATGCAACCGTGGCGGCACCATAACCCTCCCACTGCTCTGATGAAGTTATTGCAGTGCATTTCAAACATGATTGTGTCTGACATTTGGGCGTGGGTGATGTACCAAAATTTCGTTGCCTTTGCACGTCCCGCTCTATCGAGCATTTTGGAGTCTTTGTGTATGGACCACTCAATATCTGTCATGCGCCACTTGCGGCGTTTGGCGAGCCACTTGCTGGCTGCCGTCAGGTGGGATTCTATGTCAGTGGGGCATATATTGTTGAACTGATCCTTGCAATCCACCTCACTGATGAACCGGGCGTTTATGGTGTCTAAGCAGTGGAACCATTGGCTTACTTCTGAGATGCTCTGAGCTAGAAAACAGCAGGGGACTTCTTGGCACAGGAGTCGGAGGAAGGCTGTGTTGGCGCGTGCGGCGATGCGCAGCGATTTTTTGGGTAGCAGGGGTTGGGGGAGGGAGGTAATGCCGCGCCAGAGCCATTTACCCTTAGCCAGTGATTTGAATTTGCCCAGGAGATAGAGGAGGGGAAGTTGACCGGCTGTGTTGCGGTCCCAGCCCCTGGCGTCGAGCTCCGCAGAGACGAAGGCCGTGGCTTGGGGCAACGTTTTAGGGGACGGGGTGTAGCCTTCGCTCTTCAGGAACTGTTAGATGATGCCCCATACCCAGTGGCGGCAGAACGCCCATAGGACTCCCACCCCCTTGTCGACGATGCGGACATAGTGGGACTGGCAGACCGACTTGGCAAATTTCCTGACTTGTGTAAGCATGTGGCCCGACTCTGGCCACAGGGAGTCTGGGAGCATCAGTTCGAGGGGCGGAAGACTTGCACCGATTTGATCCGCCATCTTTTTCACGTCAGAGAGGAGTTGGGAGCGGACGGAGGAGCCTCTGAGGGGTAGGGGGTCGTTGGGTCGGGCATAGGTGTCTGAGGTAGGTACCCACAGTGGTGTGTATGCAATGTGTCCATCGATGACTGCGGAAACCCCTGGGAATATTGGTGCTGTGAGACACTTGCATGGAGGCTGGTCGCCTAACTTATCGAATCGCCGAGCGTGTTGCTCAAAAACGCGGCGGACGTTTACAGGGTTACTGCGGACGACTCGTATGGCCTTAGCCAGGGCCTGTTTTTCCCATGAGGGGCTGGCAATTGAAGCAATCATTTTTCGGGTGACTCTGTGAATAGCACTTTTCTGAGATGGCTGCAGATTCGGGACGATGATACTGCCTACGGAGTACAGTGGTACACTCATCTGCGAGGCCAGACTGTGAAGGTCCTGCTGTAGAAATTTAAGTCGCGGGAAATCCCTTATCTGTCGGGCCTCTTTCATGCTGTGCAGGACTTGCAGGACTCGTTGGTTTAGCCATCCCCGTGGTCCCGACCCTTGCCCCTCGGTGCTAATGCCTGGTGCAACATCGTTGCAGGCCCATTTTTTGAACACAAACCACCAGTGTCGCTCCCTGACGCTGGCGTACCACTCATCACTCATGAATTGCAGGGGGATGATCCCCCAGTGGGCACTGTCAGTGGGCACACACACACCCACACCCACACCCACACACACACACACACACACACACACACACACACACGTGCGGCTTCTGTCTCCAGTAATGGACCGCCGTCAGCTAATTGACAACATGTGTCAGTTGACCACAAACTGCCGTCTTTAGACCGGCAACTGCCGTCAGTCAACCGCCAAAGGGGACGGTCATTGACAAGTGGTTTCTAACAAGGGACAAGGGAACAAATGAAAGGCAATCTGGCTCCTTTAAGACAGCCCCAGAGGGAGCAGGCTCTTCACCAAGGTTTTTGCTGAGTGCCTCTAGTGTCGCCCAGAATGCAGAATTCGTTGTGTGCCCAGCATCTGCAGCACACAGCCACGCAACCACTAACCCTCGCCAGCCCTTTTTTCCCGAGCACCGGTTCATTCAACAGAACGACCTACACTGCACACGCAGGCATCAGACATGTCGCAGCTGGTCCAAACTCGTTGAACCTCAGCTCGTGCATCACTCAAACACATCCGTGTATGTGTATAAGTGTGCAGGAGGGGGTTTGCCATAAAAGATCAGCAAGTGTGCTGGTCGGTACTTCCGGCCGTACACACTGGTTTGAGGGGAGTACTTGCGCCACGCACGCACCGCGTGCTACTTTTGTGGCGAGCACACTTGGAACGCCCCAATTTTTACCCCCACCCAAAATGGCCCCCATTGGCCACAAGACTTGTGTCAACACCCCTCCTTCCCACAATCAAGAGGGCAATATAGTCAACTACTCTGCTGCTCCAGGTACCACAGTCTCGCTGCTGGATTGTCAAATCTTGAAATGGAAGCTTCTGACCCTCTTTCAGGTTGTGTTCGCTTTGAAACCTAGCACATCTATTCCCGTGTGGGATGTGGTTTGGTGGACAAGATGATCTCCGAATTCTCCAAACTGCATGTTGGCGAGGGAACCCATAAATCCTCCTTCTTGTGTTCACCTTGTTCTACTAGTGGAGTGAACTACAGCTTGTCTGGCTTGGGTAACGGCTAAACCATGGTCTCTGCGCCGCGGGCGCGCCACATCAGATACTCTCCTGGGTTGTTGAGTAGTCCTGAGGAATTTATTTACGTTGCTTGACCCAAACAACTAACCACTGGAGAAAAGTATTCTTGCAGTATTAATGAGGGACGGCAGCATAGGTTAGCAGGGTCAGGTACGCAGTACGGCCGCCTCTAGCAGATCCAGCTGCCTGCACCTCTCTCCTCGCTTTGGCAAGAAGCTCAGGTAGAAAGGAGCTCAGGTGACATCTGTTCCCGCTCGCCCGTGCCCAGCTGTGGTGGCGGCTGTGGGTGTCTGCCGGCTGTGCTTGGGCTCGCTCACTGTCTGCGCTCAGCACCACCCGCCCGTTTATTGGCTGGGCCCCGTTGCCTGAGGTCCTGCACCAAAGGCCTGTCTGGTCTTTACCGCCGATGCATGTGCAGGGGGGGGGGGGGGGGCTTTGAAAACGAGCGAGGCTTTGGGGTGGGTGGATGAGGAAGTGATGTATAGACAAGTGCATTGTGGCCACAATCAGGTGCAGCATTTTACTGGATGTTGCAGAATGCCCAATTTCGGCACCTCTGGGTCCACCGTGTCTAAACCTGGTAGGATACGGGGTGAGTGCCAGGTTACGGTTGGAGAACCAGTGAAAGCAAGCGAAATAGGGTAAGCCACAGAAAAATAGGAAGGGTTGCGCTTGCATACCTGGCATTGTGGCGAGCAGACAGAACAAGAACCCCAAAGTCATGCAGTGATCCAGCAAAAAGGGTGCCCAGCACCACCCACAGCATTGCAGGGGCCCAGCCGTGATAACAAGCGATGGCTGGACCAACAATCGGGGCTGCCCCAGTGATGGACGTCCAGTGATGCCCGAAGAGGATGTAACTGGGTGTAGCCACAAAGTCTGGGTTGTGAGCGTTTTGTGGGTCATGCGCCGGGGTCGTCTCTTTCCGCGACAAACAGAAGATATAATTCGAGAGGAAGCGGGAGTAGATCAAATCTCCTGCAAAACGGCAGGATACCAAGTTCAAATGAGTATCCATGCTCATGTAATCGTCTTCTCTGTTGTGGCTGTGTAATCAGATTGTCAGGGATTGTACTTTGGTATTGCGGTGTGTACAGTGTCTCTATGCCATTGTTTTGCTTTGCAAATGCTTTGGTGTTCTATTGAGCAGAGGGTGAAGGTAGGAATCATAAGGGTTCTCAGACTGCAGAGCTCATCAGGGATTCGCCAGAGGCAAGCGCATCGAGGCCTGGGTATCCTCACAACATGTAATTGCACACAACATACCTCACGACAGATTGACGTGGTGGGAGCAGGAAGCCCGGTTCAATGGGTTCAATGGCCGGTCAATGTGAGCAGGTGTGTGCCAATGCAATGCCTTGAAATGCTTTTGGACTGTTTGCGCCATCTGCTCCTTGGCCCAACTGCGTCTCCATATCAAGGTGCTTGGATTCAACAAGTAACAAACGACTGAATACTAAATTGAAATTTATATCCATAAAGTACGGTTAAGAGTTCTACCATGGCCCTTCAATGGGGCCTCGGTAGTTACATGCTTTGATTGTTTGATCCACCAAAGACCTGCAGTGGGGCCTAGGTACTGCGATTGTTTACTGGGGAACTGCGGTGAGCCTAGATAGTGATGTGCTTCTCGTCTTTGTCCCACCAAGGCGTAGGTGGGGCCTGAACCATCACATTCAGGTTTGAGGGGGGTTGCGGCGACTCCTTGCAAGAGGCATGGGCCCGAGGTCATCTAGGGCTGGAGAGACCTGCAACCAGGAGCACGAAGACAACCCCGAAAAAGAGACCAATAGCACCAGACTGCCTGGCGATACCGACTATGATGAGAATGAGCAGCAGCAGCCCAACGAGGCTGTAGCTTAGCTTCGTAGTGAAATCCATGGCCCGCAGCCCAAGGCCCTCCAGGATGTCTGGGACTGCAAGAGCTCCGGCCTCATCCTCGTTCATCTCGCCACCAAGGATCTGCATTGGCACCTCTTTAATTGGATTTTCGGCACCATCGACGGGCGCCTTTCCAAGCTTTGCATCGGGACTACCAGTGGGACTCACCTGGCAGACTACAGGGGCGCTCGTGGGATCACCCGGGGCAATCTTCTGAGGGCTTTCATTGGGGCATGCATGGCCACTGCTTGAAGCCCCAGGAGGACTGCAAATGGGACCAGCACCCCTGGCTGGTGGGGGGCTAGTGGGGCCACCAATGATTGGACAGGCTGCAGGACTAAGGCTTGCCTGCATGGGAATATCCTCTTCTGCAGTCTGCGTTGGTGATCCCACCTGAGCCATCTGCATGAGCACAGAAGTGGCCTAAAATACAAGAAGCCATGTGCACTCCAACGAAAGGAAATCTCAACAACAATGCAGGGAGCGATAGGACAACCGTGTGTGATGTGCCAAAAGAGGCAGTGGCAGTAGCCCAACAGTATGTTTCACTTGTGGTGTGGGACATGTGGAGGAAAGGGCTCTGATACGATTGCCCCACAGGCCCCTCCCGTTATCCCCTGACCCATGCCCCATAGGTATTAGCACCGTACATCACAGGTATTTCGAACGCAATGGTCTTGACCGCAGGTGCCAGTGGTGCCGCATGCGTCGTGGCTGCATCTGTTTCCAGCAGGTCTGCGGCATTTTCAGTCAGTGTGTATTGCAAATATCGAAATTCGGATGTTTGTTTGCTGTGTGTGCATGGGTGTGCCAATTGCCAATTACACCACGGCGGGGGTTGGTATTTCATGGCAGTTGGTTTCTCACCTGTGGCAATTTGTATGTAGCTCCAACGACTTTTCTGACAATCTCAGTTCTGCCATCGGCCTCAATAGACAAGATCGGGCTCTGGCAAACTGTTCATGATTCAAGCACACCGTATGCTGCCCACTTGCCCTTGCAGTCTTAATGCCTTATGGTCATTTATTGGCTATGGTAGGTAGCTTGGTCCCGCCTTACTCCTCCTCTGTATGGTGCATACTGCCATGAACACAACAATGGCCTGCTCTGTGCCATGCACTCGGCATTATGTTAAGTGGCCTGCACAACATTCTGGCCTTATGTTGCAACAGAGGTCAGACCCTGCAGCACCAATGGGGTCAACCACCAACAACTGCGGAAAACCACGAACAGACTACTACAGATATAATAGTATAAGAGGTTATTGGAATTCCTTCAGATCCAAATATTGGGATCACCTTTGATCATCAACAACTGCCCATCAAAACAGACCGAAAGGGTGTTTGTAAAGGCCAATAAGAAGGAATGGACTGGCCTAGGTGGTGCTACATGGTTCCTTGTGGCTTTAAATGTACTCCCATCGGTGCCCCTCATCCACGCCAGTGAGGACTTCAAGCCCAAACAACGCTTTTGGGGGCCAACAAGCCCCACTACTTTATTTGTCCTCCCATTGTCACCAAATGATCATCCAACAACAGCCCAATGGTCCCCGGGGGTCACCCAAAAAGCGCAACTCTCCAATGAAGCCATGCCGGCCTGAAAACAGCCGAATGCTCACCTGTAGGGCCCCATAGGGAGGCCGTTCTAGGAAACTTGGAGATAGCATGCGAGACCCCCGTCATTGGGTCGGGGCTTCATCGAGAAGACAAGAGTTCTATAGGACCTACGTCTTGGTGCACGCACAGTGGCCGCTATAGCCAATGAACTTTTGCCCAGTATGGTGCAAACAAGCCCGAAACGGCACTTTTTAGGGCCAATAAGTCCCACTACAATGCCTAGTTGGCGCCACATGGCTCCTTGTGGCTTTATATGTACTCCCATCGGCACCAAATAATCACCTAACACAGCCCAAGGGTCTCTGGGCATTGTGGAGGGCACCCAAGAATCTCGATTTTTCAGCCAACCCATTCCAGCCTGAAAAAAGTCCTCACCACTAGGGCCCCATAGGGGGGGTGATCTGGGAAAATTGGAGATAAAACCCAATACCCCCATCTTTGGTTAGGCCATCATCTGGAAGGAAAAAAGTGGAATAGAACTAGGGTCTTAATCGATACACAGTGGTCGCAATATGCCAACCACGTTTTGCCCACAAAAGTGCAAACAAGCCCAAAACAGCTTTTGGGGCCAATAAGCCCCACAAAGAGGGCCCAGCTGGTGCTACATAGCTCCCCATGGGTTTATACGTACTCCCAAAATCACTAATTGATCACCCAACAACAGCCCAAGTGTCCCCGAGGACTGCCAAGGGTTGCTAGAAAAGGTGCATTTTTCAGCCAACACATGTAGGCCATTTTTAGTGGAAACGGTCATTTTGTGTCTTTCACATGGGCCATGAACGGCCCTAGGCAAGGCTGAAGGCCACAAAAAACGTCCTTTTCTTATGTGAATACTTTCAGAGCATCCCCAGTTGCACCCCTCGGAGTGGGTACCATGGAGCCACCGAGGCCCCCCAAAACACCCACATAGCAAAAATGGCTGAAAACTACATAAACTGCATCAATGCTCGTCCCACTTCGCCCACAAAAACCGTATGGAGACAGGACAGGTAAACACATTTTCAGCTCAAAAACCAACCAAAACATTCGTGCGGCGGTCATTTTTTGACGCCCCCATACCCCTCCCAAAAAATTGCACTTCAAATCAGAGGGGGGTGGGTCTGGTGGGCCCCCACCAAAAAATCATTGCGGGATGCCGTTATTGGACATAATAATGATTTTACAAGTGGCCAAACCAAGAATTCAACCCCTAAGGATAGTTTTCCCATATACGTGGGTCTGCGTTGTTTTGATCTAACAACCTCTGTGAGGTGATTTTCAGCTTGAAAACGGCCAATACCTCATCGGCAAGGTGAGCCATGGTTTAAGACTCTTCATGAATAATGAGGTTGCGGCATGATCATCAATGCCAACAGGACATTCCCTCACTGAGCATGTAAATACTTTGTGCTTTGTCAGGTGATTTTCAGTCCCAATCACAACAATTTTGTACTGATTGGACCGTGCACATAACAACATGGCTTCCAGCAGTAAATCTGAGCACGTGAATGCAACGACGGCCTATGCCACCACAGAAATAGCTATCAACATAACTGTGTAAACATCTCAGCACAGAGGTATGCAGATGCCCTCCAATTGTTGATGGGGTGGCAAAATAATTGTCCAAGAAGAGGATTCAGGGATGACAAAATGGTGTGGGGCCCATCGAAGACCAAAAGCACTGCGACCCATTTCCCCAGGCTCATTTCAGTGACCCATAATCCAACTTGCACCGGGGGGAATATCTAAAATCGGATCATCCCTCTCCGTTCCCAGACGCATCTGTCCTCTGACTGCCCAAATTCTGATACACCGCCTCAACGATGCGTTATGTAGATCGTCGTGTCTTCTTCTGGCCTCGCTTTTCCCCGATATGTGGAGCAGGGTGTTGAGAATCTTGATCATTCTTCCCAAAAGGTTCGGACAAAAACATGCATTGAACAAAAGCGTGCTGGGGACATGCCCTGCATTCCTACTCAATTGCTGGACGTATAGTGTGCCAGGGACAGTTGTTCGATGCCCAATGACTGATTATTGACCCAAACATGGAAAACCTGGCCGAATAAAATGGTGAAAGTCTTGAGATTGCAATATTTGTGAAGCTTTTGGGATCATTCCACGCCAATTTAGAGTTGTGCCACGCACGAATGCCTGTTGCTAAATTGCAGTGTCAAAGCAAGAGCCTGCTGCTCCTTGGGAAAAAAAAGAACTACGAAAACGGAGTAAAGCGCAATGGGAATGCAGGAGGGATGCCATCAGCAAGCCTCAAACCATATGCCACCTGATTTGTGCTGCATGGGTTGCCCATGGTAACCATCCGTGCACAATATGCGAAAACAGCACAGTGGTGGCCAAGGGCCGAAATTAATGGCCTAGTTTCTGTTGGCCCCTGGAAACTGCAGTGTTTCTTAACGAAAAACGAAGTAGAATGAGCTGAAATGTACCCGAGCATTGCGTACTTTGGAGTGTCAATTTAGAGGACCAATTCGGCTGAACTTAGCTCGAGATAACACCATTTTGGGATAGATGGTTGTGGCGTTCGCTTATTTGCTTGGGTCCCGGGTTTTTGTTTGTGTTTCATCTGCGCTGGTGACAGCTTTGCCGTCTTTTTTGGCGAAATCAGGCCCACAATAGACCTTCAGTCAATCTTACATCGGGTTTTACATTTACATCGGTTATTACATCTTTACATCGAATACATCCGTTTTGAATCTCGCAACATACTCTGGAAAACACTGCATTTGCCCACACAATAAAAAGAGCAAAGAGAAACCCAATGCGAACACAACAGAGGCCTGGCATAATTGCCTCCAAAACATGGATTTGGGTTGGCCGAGCACCGAACAAATTTGACGGGGGAGCCAGCCCCAACTGGTGTCCATTTGCTCAGCAGACCTCGGCTCGCGATGTGGCGCACCTGTCGCATGTGTGTTTTGTTGTGAAGGGTTTGGGGAACACCATGGCAGACAATCTCCCTGGCCTCCCAGCGCCCTGCCTGCCCTGAATCACGCACTGGACAGCTTCAAAACTGTATTCCTGAGGGGTCAGCCCAGTGGTGGTGTTCCCGCTCATGCGAGCTGCAGGGTAGGCGCGTTGGGCGTGTACGAAGGGCGAGGGTCTGGCCTTTGGTTATCTCAGAACTCAAGCCCTGACACAAACCCCATCGCCTTCATGTGCGTAGCAGCTGCCCGTGGAGTCCACGGCTGGCCACTCTTCCGTCGAGTCCCGACGGCAGAATACCCTACGCCAGCTCCCTGCAGGCCACAGAAAATCTCTGACGAGCAGAATTAGCGTCCCATCTTGGGCCCCTCTGTTCCACAGGGGTAGCGTACAAGGGCAGAGTCACAACAGCGGGACCTTGAAAAGCTCATGCCCTCATCCGAATAGCAGACTCCAAGGCTGTGAACAGTGGATCACAGTACTGTTTGGGCGCAGCACATTCACATCACCCGCCTCGATACGGTCCATGCACATCATGTGCATCTGCATCCGTGCAACTGGCATAGTTGCAAAGAAAGCGCAGCAACGAAATACGTTGCAACGCCTGGCGCAGGATGGCACCAGAATATTAGAAAGCGTTCCGAGCCTTCGTCAAGGGATGAAAAGGAAGTCAGCAGGGGCAAGTGCAGGGTCGGTGTGAAGCGAAGGACGAGAGCTGACTGGTACAATATGGGTCGGCTCCGGATTGGGGAGGAGCTCGAATGGTCTCCATATAGACAATTTGGCATGTTAACAGAAAATGCCTTGCCCAACAACGACAAGGAATAACCGATTCGCTGCATGGTGTAACGGCGGTTGCAGTGAGTAGAAGGTTTGAAAAACTACTCGGCACAATCCGACACAGTGAAAGACTGGATGCACCCAGGCGCAGGCACGAAACCTTGAAGCAGTTTTAGCTGAAGCGGGCTTGATAACAGTTTAGGCGTAGCCAGGATAGGTGATGGGTAGAGGCTTTTGCGGGGTGTAGCTGGAAGTACTATAATAACGGGAACTTCGGGTGTAAGAACCGTGGTATGGGAGAGGACGGTTAACCGAACCAGAGTATGGGAGAGTACGGGCCACGGAACCGCTGTACGGGAGAGTGCGGGTTACGGTACCCGGGGAACTGGATGGCTTGTATGTAATTTGCTTCGGGACAGCGTCCGCAGTCCCAGGGACAATCTGACCCAAAAGAGCAGCGCGTACGTATCGATGCCCGCCATTGCCTCCACCTCCGAGCGCAATCTCCTCGTCCAACACGTCCAATGCAACTTGCCCTTTATCATTGGGAATATCGGCCGAGGCGCCAGCCTGCAAGAATGCAGAATCGTGCAAAGCGGCAACCCCCAAACGAAACCGAATGTGGTTTGGCACAGATTCTATCAACGGAAACGGGTTCACATTTTAGGCACAGCATCTCCTTTGAGGCGACAAAACAGAACCATTTGTAGCGGACGCACAAAATGGGTCAAGATGACAGCAAATCCTAGCTCGAGGAGATGATCACGTTGAAGCCCGTTGCAGTTCGCAACTAAATTTCGAAGGTGGAGAAATGCCGTTGCACCAGTCTTGCAGTGGTAAGCCTGATGGGAAAATATTTTTTTCCTGCACAAACAAAGCCTCTCTATGCCATACCTGGTTGAACCTCAGAAGACTCAGTGACAGACAGACAGCAATATCATATTAGGCGTCCCTGATAGTCACAGCAGCCAGTCAGTACTCTGACACCGCATCAAAAATTGAAATTTTGTGCATAATTGAGAACCTCAGAAGTGAGGGTACAGAGAAACAGAGCCGGGACAGCCCCGGTGCATTTCCCCCCTCCCCGGGACGTCCGCGTGGACTGTGGGCGGGGGGGTTGGGGGGTTAGGAACGCGCAGAACGGAACGGAACGGCGTACCCTGAAATGATCAAAACCTGGTCATGGAGCCTGCACGTTTGCAACGGTTCGCACTCCCACTCATCCAACTGTGGCAAAGACACTTCCCCACAACGCGACATTTCACACCATCAAGAGCATCTCCACCGCAGGTAGATCCATCTTTCCAACAACAATGTTCAAAGGCGTATCACCTTGAAGGTCAGGGAGGTTGGGCTCAGCACCAAATTGTAGCAGCAATTGCAAGTTGGCAACATCGCCCGTGAGGCAAACTCGGTGTAGAGCAGATTCCCCAGTTTCACCGGCCTGGAATCCATGGGCATACACAACCACATGACCACAACATATGCTAGTTACCGAGCCCAACAAGTGCTGGTACGTTGTGGTTGTGGGCGTATGTGTTAAGTGATGGTACGTATGTTCAGCAGACAAACCTCATGTCCCCTTGTGGTGCTGGTTGGTTGGTTGGGTGTTCACGCATTACATTGGTTGTATTTTTCCTTTCTTTCTTATGGGTGAGTAGGCTTGCCACTCTTGCCACCTGTGTTTCTGCACAATTAAGCAAATACTTGCTATTGTTGGTCCGCTTGGCCTCGTACATGTGTGTGTTCAATTGTACCAAGCAACAAAGTAAGAGCTCCGCAACGTCGTGGTAAGATGCATCTTGTGCACCGTCATACTACGAGGATCGATACATGTGTGTTGGGGGCACTGAATGAAAGGAATAAGAGAGATGAGCAAGGGATGATGCTAAGGTGCCGTCAAGCCCCGCGCATGTCACAAGTCGGGTCTATGTCCGTGCGTGCTTCAACATTCATGCAACCGGCGGGGGGGCTAGATAGCAGAGAGACGCACCTGAATGTTCACGTCGGCACCAGCCTTCAACAAGCGATGGATCACAAAACCATCTCCTTCGGTACACGCTTTTAGGAACGTAATTTGTCCCTCCTCGTTGTAGAAATTGGGATCGGCCCCTTGACAAAGGAGCTCCACAACCTCCACATGATAGGCATCCCAACCGTGAACTCGAGGGTAAATGGAATTCACCAACTCGAACAATTGCACGCTTGGGTGCCGAGGAATGTGCTTAGGCTGGGCCCATGTCATACAATAATCTTGGTACGTTTGTGCATCGCAATCGAAATGTGGTTGTAAAGCATAGGCATTGTCGCTATACGGTTCAACTGCGTATTGGTAAGGGTTATCGTACCTGGAGAAGACGGGCGGATGAAGGGAACGGTGTCGCAACGGTGCACCGACGACGAGACGAATCACTAGTGGTAGTTGTTGGTCATCATGAGATAAGGGAACACCCCTCGCCCCGCGAAACCTCCTATCGGCCTCGTTGCGGCTTCATTCATGAGCCGCACTAAATTGGTTGACAACAAGCAAACCACGCCAAACCTGTGCGAAACGGCTCAACATACCTGTCTCTTGCCGAAAGTACCAATGCCATCCTTCTCTAAATGCCCCTTTTTCCCCAAAAAATTGCGGCCCGTGTGCTCTAGCTTATCGAGGAATGAATCGACAAATGACACACTTCACCTAAAAAGCAAAGCCCATGATGCAATGCGGGGATTATGGATCGACCAATCAAAACCCAAACCAAACTTCCAAAGCAGTGGTGGGTCACAACCACCCCAAGAGGATTGGAGCGGATCGCGGATTGGAGGTGGGAGGCCCCCATTTGAGCTCTTGGTGGACGGCTTCCCTAAACAAGGGCAATCTTCCACAAGTTATATTTGTTTGTCTCCGAGCTGAGGATCTCTCATCTACCCTTGCTTCTCGTTGCAACGGTTGTATTCATGTAGCGGGGGAACGGTACCAACCACGGATGCATTTTAGATACGACGTGACACGAATGATGCACGTTTCTTTGCGGTCCATGCTTCATATAACATTATTAGCCTTTGCTTTCGCCGTGCCCTTTAATCTATCTGCTGTGTCTTGCGGAGTACACCCCCCACTTCCGACAAACAACCACAACGGGCCCGATTAGGCTTAATGTTCGACTGTTGGCGCAGCGCGGCGGCATATGACTTGGCGGTTGCGGGGTAGGAAGCCACAAGTTGAGGGAGACTTGAGGATATTTAGGATATCCTACCAACCCTGCCACCGGCGTGGACAAAAGGCCCCCGGCTACGCATACGATTCACGTTTTGAGTTTTGATTACGACATGTTTCGGGGGATGGAAAGGGAAAGGCTTAGCTAGCGAAGAGTGCAAGCAATTCTCAAATTCCTCCTCGTGCTCCATGCATCTTTCATGGAAAGGCCAAAATCATCGGGGCTTCGAAGGTTGGTGACGGATGCAGTTCCGCAAAGTCTTACTTAGAAAAAAACGTTGAGGCGCATGTAAGTAAGTACATATGTAGCAAGCAAGAGCGTTGCGAGGGATTCAAGAACAAAGCAAAAAACTATCCACGAAGCATCCTTTATGCATGCTTTCTAAAGAATCGAAGCACAAAGATCACAAAGCCTCGTATGGTCTTTTTGCTCTTCATGCTCTTTTCCTCTTCAGTAAAAGTATCAAACAATAGAGTGAGAGTGATAACAAGGACGCAAGTGGATGGAGTGTGGAAATTCTTCTCGACTATTTTCTGTGCGGATCCTCTTGCCGGAGTGGCTTCACTCCAGTGTGCTAAATGGAAGACAAATCCCTAATCAGTCAGGGCTACCCGGAGGAATTTCTTTTCAATGTCACCGAAAACGTCAAGCGGCATGAAAAAAAAAAAATAGACCTGCGGCGGCGACAGGCGGCACGCGCGTAAGCCATGCATCTGGCGGATTTTGCGATTTCGATTTCTGCCACAAGAAATCGATCTGAACGCATTCGTGCGTACTATTATGAAAGATCAATACACGGGTGAAATCATGATTCGCGAAACAGCGCGATTCTCGGATCTGTACACGTGCTTCAACCCCCCCGTCAGGGTCCGAAAACGCGTAACCAAAGGGCACTTTTTTTTCTTCGTGTGATCCAATGGATTCTCTCTGGCTGAGCTTTTTTCATCTGTCTCTAGTTTCGTCGAATCGAGTCCATCTTGGTTTGTATGGTGGTGCGCGGTTCAGAAAACCTAAGGAATGATGTGAAATTCTCATTGATACCCATTCCGTTTATTAGAGTTGTGTTTGCCAAAGACAACATGCAAACGTTGCAATACATGAGACAAACGCCGCCACCGTGTCCATCAGCCCACACCGTTTTCAAGGCGCCTGGAAATAATTGGAACGATGATTTTTTTAAAGGTACCCTCGCATGTGTGAGCCCGTTTGTACGAATAGCGTGTCACGCTCTTGCACTCGACAACTAATGGATTGTTTTTGCCACTGTTGAGTGCCTACGGGACTTGGGAACCGTGCCATACATCCTTGCATGTGCTTCCGATTAAGTGGTGATATCTTCGTGCTTTCGCCTTTGTCGTCATCGTTGCCTTGCCCCATGCAGTGCGGATTTTCCTGGGCATTCCGTTCCTTTTCCACCACGAGGTGGCAACATAGGAGGGCACAACGTTGGACAAAGGTACGTACTTTTCATGTAGCCTGGTTCACTATGAATCTATCCGTGTCACACCCCTCCGTATTTGCAGCGAGCCAAAACAAGGTCGTTCGATCCCATGAGACGGAGCCTGTTAATTGGAGGACCGCAAAGTACCCACCAAAACCAAGTTATGATCTTGCAACTCGTCTCGAAGAGGTACATCTCGTGGCTTCTTGTGTCGTTGACACGTGATAAGGCCAGAACCTTCGATGATTCGGATGTTGGATGCGCCATAGCTCACCAATGTTTTGGTCCTTGAAGAGGCATTGCTCCGGTCCCTGGAAGAGTGGCAAGACAAGGTTAGGCGATTATGGTGACGGCATCAATGCTCCCCAACCTCCCTCGTAAATCCTTCACGTTCAAATCCACGGTGAAACGGCAACCAATTTCTCCGAAAGAGGAATTGGGACCAGAACTAGAAAGAAAGAGGTGCGACGCAAGTGGCCAAAATGGTTGAAATTGAACTCTAACGATCGGGTTACCGGATGTCGCACTTGGTTAACACCCGAGGCTTTTCATTCACAAAGCTCCTCCTCTTGTCATAGCGTCACCAAGATTCTTCCTTTCCTTCCGTTTCCGTGCCACTCTTGCTCGCAGGTCTACATGACAAATCCACAACCGGAGCCTATGGCAAAGTTGAGTCTGGAGGACAAGATTCTTCATTTTAATGCGTATTTTCAAGAAACCGTGCCGGAGGGTCCCGAGACGAATCACATTCGAAAGGTGTCGGGCATGCATCGAATAACACGGCAAAGGGAAACCACGCATCACTTCCAGGAAGTACTGGTTGCATCGACTAACCCTTTTTAGTTCGTTGAGTTGAATACAAGTGTTCCGACCCTTGTCGCCCTTCGGGTATTTTTATGACCGTTTCGGAGGGGTTCCGGAAAAGAACACATTTGTCTTCTGAAGAAATTGATCGATGCGAGTGGCACCCGACAAACAAAACAACAAAAGAGGTTGTTGAAGTGTCTCCCCCCCAACGAATCACGCAAGTGCATGGATACAAGCAGACAAGTAGACTCCTCCAAATTTTGTAATTGGAGGCAAAATTGACCCGTCCAACTGGTGTCCCACCAAAGTTTAGGGGAGCGATCGCCATATCTGTATAGTCGTTGAGTGGTGGTAAATCCGTTTTAGGATGAGAGCGAAGACTTTTCAACCGTGCCACACGATGTCACGTCATGTCATGTTTAGGTGTACATCAACTTTTATCCCGTGGACAACACTTTGATGGTGATTGAGCCACGCGTGCAAGATAGTGGATATTTGGGGGGGACTTTACTTAAGCGCCACAAAGTCCCATTGAGCAAAGGTCTCCTTTGCCCGGTTCTTGTTTGTTTGCGAGTACGGTGATGTTGTGCTATGCGATGGAGCCCTACTCTCTCCCAGCAGGAATTTAATTCCAGAGCGCCTAAATCCTACTTGCGTTAAGAAGGGTGTGTAGGGGCATATTGTCCGTGGGAGGCGCATACTCATCAACACCATGTGCCACGCGGCGCCGTTGCCCTGGGTGGGCATGCCCACCAATTCATGTTATGTGAGTCAACACTTGCCTTTGCCTTGGCATCACACAGATAGCAAGAAGGCTATGGCCGAAACGCTCCAAAGGCGCATGGGAGGCTACTCGCGGATTGGTATGTGCTTTCGGAGCGCTTCGCAGGCCACAAATTGTTAAACGTCTTATTGTTGTACGATGAGCGAGCGACCGAGGGAAGAAGGAAAGCGGGAAGAAAGAGAAACGCCCCTAACCGCTTCGTGGTTCCGACGATAGGGCAACAAGGTAAAAAATCATTTGGCGGTAGCCCCATGTACCCCTCGCTTATGCTTGCAGCAACAGACGAAGGAGTCAAGCAGAGATTTGTGACCATCAACGAACTCAACGTTGGCAATGAGATTCAATTTTACGGAAGGTGTGGATCTAGCATATGCCTCTATGGGATGGGGATGGAAACACTGCCACAAAGTTGTTTCAATGCCGATCCCCCTCGCAAGTGCTGCTTGAAGCCCCGGTTTGACCCGCATGTGCGAGGTGAGATTGTCTGGTCAAAGCCCATGTATCGAACCAAAAAGCACAGGTGTTGTGGCCTCCGACTTTGGCTACCAGCGGTCTGGAAGTTGTTGAGCCTCCGTTTTCGCAAACCTCTGCAACCCTCCGAGTCGTGAAAAGTGGTGGTACGTGAAGGATGTGTAGGTGACCAGCGCTAGTAGCGGCCGCATCCACTCCGCACGCACGCTGCGTGTTTCAAAGTAGTGGGAAGGAAGCAGAGCATGGTTTTGGCACTCTACCTACTTATTCCAAAGAGGCCTTGGCACACACAATGCATTTCGGGGACTCCAAAATTTTCAGGGTTTCTAGGACCCCCGCTGTGCAAAACATTGGCGCAAGCCCGTGACGATACACAGGATTTTGATACATTGTTGGGTGGGTAGTTGATAATCAAATACGGCCCGAGCTGCATCATCACTTCGTGACACGAATTGAATCCTCCTCCAGCCTTGAAGAAGCAGCGTCATTCTGACTCACGAGTGCTGACTGCCACGCACCGTAACGCACAATCACGCATAAATTTGTTCAACGCGTACGTTCCTCACGCGTAAATCCACGAAAATACTCAGGGTTCGAACCACTTTTGCGCCACCTTGAGCCACTATTGTTGGCCAATACGGCGTGTCCACATGGGTCGGTGCCGTTCGCATATGCATGGCCCAAGCACGGTGTTATGCATGGCCCCACCTCCTGAGTACAGGATTGGGCTCAGATGGGCAGTGGGAGACGGCTTTTTGGAGCAGGGGTAGGGATTGACAAATGGGACAAAGCGAACACGCCAACAAGATGAACACCCCCCCCCCCCTGCACAGAGCACAAATGAAGCCAAAACACCAATTCTCGCCATACTAACTCAGCCACAAACGGTCAATGGTTGCACACCACCCTCTCTGCAAAAGGCAAACTCTTGATTGCTCAGCTGATGGAGCGCATGAGCAGGCACAAGCATGGCAAACATCACAACCGACGTAGATTCCACACCACCCAATGCAACCACCTGAGGAGCCGTACGTATCCCCCCCTCCCCCCCTAATGTAAAGCTTGGAGTTATTAGATGGGCCTGAACCCGAACTGTGTTTCAAATCAATCCCTCTGATTCTCTCCTGTCTGTGTGTCAGGACATTCCACATTGTGGATTGTGATGCGTCTACTCGTGATTTTTTGGAAGCGCTGGGTGTGAATGTCCCCGAAGCTCAGGTGCAGTGGTGCACCCCTCGCCGACACCCTATGGGTCGTATCTAAGCCCCTCGCCTCCAGGGTGTGATGGGTTGCCTGTGAGGGTGGGATCTCTTATTCCATTTGGTGCACCTGGGCATGTGTGGCACAAAGTGCGACGGCTCCTGCCCATGTCTCCCCATCTTCCCCATATTTTGAAAAAGAGTTCGGAAGGCAGGTTTGATTGCAGTGTGCGGTGTTGCAGGGCACCAAAGTTGGGGACTATATTGTCATTGTCAGCAGTCTCATTGCTGGCAATAGCATTTGGTTGCGAAAACAGTTAAATCACCATCCAATCAATTCCTTTTTTCACCTTAGCAACCTCCTGCTCTATATGTCTATTAGGGAAGCCGCTCAAAGTGTGGACGAGCACAGGGTACTGACCTTGGAGCAGGAGGCATTAGAGGACCCGCCACAAGTGAGACTGCAAACCATAAGGCGGGTGAAAACGTTTTGGGGCCCAAAGAAGCCCAAAAAGTGCCAGAGGCATATTTTGGCAAAAAAACCATTTGACTCCATTCCATATGATATTGGTGGTGTATTTCTGAAGAGCAGAAGGGGCGGTTGGGCCTTTGGTCCCTGATATTTCAATTTTAACCACAGCTGCACCACACTGTGTGACACGCGACTCATATGTTGCTTTTGTGCAGCAGTTCTGTTTTGCGACTGAAGCTATAATTTTTTCAAGCCGTGCTTTGCTGCTTGATTGAGGCAGCGTCGGCTCTGCACTGCACTGCACTACATCGCACCACACTGCACCACAATAGATGATACTGCTGCACTGCACTTCGCGACCACTACCACTGCAACTACAACAGCCATTTCGCCACAGGACACTACAGGTGTGGTAGTCTCCAGCCTGACTGATGTCCAACAGGGTGTCCTGGAGGAATGGTCTGCCCCCGCCATACTGGGGCCCCTGCCGCTGCTCTGCTACTCCGCTGCACTACACTACACTACATTTGTCCAAGTGTAGTGTAGTGTAATGTAGTGTAATGTAATGTAGTGTAGTGTAGTGTGGTGTAGTGTGTAGTGTAGTGTAGTGTAGTGTAGTGCAGTGCAGTGTAGTGTAGTGTAGTGTAGTGTAGTGTAGTGTAGTGTAGTGTAGTGTAGTGTAGTGTAGTGTAGTGTAGTGTAGTGTAGTGTAGTGTAGTGTAGTGTAGTGTAGTGTAGTGTAGTGTAGTGTAGTGTAGTGTAGTGTAGTGTAGTGTAGTGTAGTGTAGTGTAGTGTAGTGTAGTGTAGTGTAGTGTAGTGTGGTCACGGTCCATTTTTCAAAGGTCAGCGGCAGGCCTGTCAATAGTATTAGTATCCAGGCAGAATTTGGGATGAGTCTTGGCAGACCTGAGCGGGGTGGGGGTTGTATCCAGGCAGACCTAGGAGACTGCCAGGGTCTAACCAGACAGATCCGGGCACATTTTGAAGGGTGGTACCTGAGTGTGGAGAGGGATGCAGTTCAAAAAAAAAGCGGCCAGAGTGTTCTACGCATGGCATTTCACACCTAGAGGGTTCTGGTGATGAAACTATTTGCTCTAGTGGTTCTGGTACTGTCATCACAGATTCAGACTCCACGGTTCAAAGAGCTCTGCCACATCCTCACTTTCTGACATATCTTCTGAGGCTTCCACTGGAAGCGAGGATTTGAGAGCTTTCAATGTCAGCCATGCTGTTGTTGCACCCCCAGCTCCTATGGAACCATCAAAAGACACTAGCCAACCCTCTGCTTCCCAAGTTGATGGATTGATGTGATTGGTTGGATTCAGACTAGTCTTTGTCCAGTGTGGCAAAGTTTGCTTCAGGAAAGATGGGGCACATTTGAAAGCTTGAAGCTCATGCGAACAGAGGAGATGCAGCAAATGCAAAATGAAGGTTGGTCACGGAGTCATTTTGGTGGCTGCAGTGGAGGAGTTCTAATGTGTTTGTGACAGTCATTCTGTTTTCTTGCATTCATAGGGCAATGGTCTGGGGGAGGGTAGGGGAGCTGTGACAAGGCTTGAAGGTTCAAGGAGGCATGCAAATCCTGTGGATCATTTCACACCTCGGCTGGGACAACACATGACTTGTATCCGGGCAGATGCGGGCACAGTGACAGGGTTTATTTGGGCAGAGATCCAGTCAGAGTGAGAGGGCCCCGGGCCTTAGTAGCAAGCCTGGGCAAGTGGACTGCCACACAGCGCGAATTTCTGTTGTTCGTTTGTTCACCATCATCCAAGTCTGAAGTGATGTAATACAAACCAAGGGTCCATGGGCAGCCAGAGGTTGGCAATGGCATAAACCCTTGGTGGCGTGTTCCAAAAACAAAGAAAATCCTGTTCCAAACCTGCTATCCCACACAGATGTCAGTGGCATTGTCTGCTTGTTGACTTTTATTGCTTGCAGCCATACCCTGATGACAAGTATTTTTCTGAAATTCGATCCAATTTATCTCGCATGGAACCAAGACGCCATATGACGCAAGATGACCGTGAATTGAAGATGTGTATGTTCCCATTTATTCTGCTCTACTTTGACCTGAACGCGCACTGTCAGTGCAGTGCGATGTTGTTCCTATCCAATAAGAGGAACCTGATTTTCTGCCGAATATTTACCGATCGTATGAGAGCGTACTGCGCATGTCTTTTGACGTCGTATGCAATCACCAACACCTTCTCCCGCTCGCAGCCTTCGAGCAAGCTGTGATGGGCCGGACGTTGATGCACCATCCTGAACAGATAGCACAGTCCAAACGAATTCTTGCAGATGATAGTGAAGTACTCAAGTTCAACGCTATCTGGGATGACAGAGGCATGTGCTACTGCGCCGTATGATTTCTCTGTAGTGCCAACCCTGAGCCCTTGTCGCATTCTGGGTCTCAGGCCATCGCAATCCAATTTCACAGCCATCGGGCCTCTTTCAACACCAGCTGCTGGTGAGGCTCTCCAAGAAGGTGGTGAAGGTGCAGCCCTGAAGTAGTCACGACGACCTGTCTATGCAATTAGGGTTGTCGTCGATTTGGGGGAGTGCGGGGAACCATGCAATTTTTCGGTTGTCACCAAGAAATATTGTTCGAAACGATGACCCTCGCTCCGAGAGAATGGTCGACCCCTTGGAGACCCGGAAGGAGTTACGCAGTAGCCGCGACGTCGTACGAGCTTGTGCTTGCGTGCCTCCGAGAGGCCTGCCTCTCACATAAGTGCGTTTTCAGAATAGAAAAGGCCAAGTTGTTTTCTTTTTTTCTGCAAAAAGTACAATTCCTGGCACCGAAGCCCGACCCCCCATTCAGTCACAGGGCACGTGTGGGAGTGCGGCTATTACCCTCATTCCGTTGGGCTATTTCATTTACGCCGCGAAACACGCCGCGAACCCTGGTGGACCCAGCGAAAGCCCAGAAGGCAGAAACCACCATCTGCTGACCAATGGCCCCGCAGCATAAATTACGGATCCATGTCATACATGCGAACGCCTGTAACAACCGTAGGAGGAGGGGGGGGCATTCAGGGGGGGCATTTCCCCCCGGATCCAGATTTTATAGTGGCAAAAATGAAAATTGATTTGCCCATCAGATCCAGCTACAAAGAGATTGTACTTTTTGCAAAAAAAAAAAAAAAGCCTTTTGCAAAAACAAGAAGTCGTCGTGCATAGAAAGGAACAGATCGTCTTTTGTACAGTAAAGGCGATGGGCGGCATTACGAATCTCACAGACGCACTCCAATGCCGTGCGCCCATTCATTAAAAAAGGTGTTTAATCTTTGTACTGCAAAGGGTGTGCAAACGCGGGCTTCTCTCAACGGGTCTCTCATGTCAACGTGGGTGTTTGCGCTCTTCTTAAGGGAATCCACATGGCGATTTGCGGTTTTTCGACATCAAGTTCTTTCCATGTGACGATTCTTTCATGGTATGTCTTTGCACTGAGCGAGGTGCAGATTTGCCGTGTGGATGTGCTAATATTCAGTGTGTGTGTGGTATACGTTTGGTTCGGAGGATGATGTTTGTTTTCTGATCTTTGGAGTACGGACAGTCTGATTTTTGAGGGGACACATTCCAGGGGTCAAGGTCACTGATGTAGTACAGCCACCCACTACTATTCATCACTGCAACCCCCGCCCCTGACCACCTGACGATAAAGACAGGGTACTTGACACTGGGTGTAAAACAAAGGAACCTGCCAACCTTTATGGAACACCACCCCGCCCCGACCTCCTGCAGACAGTTGCACTGCCCCCATCATTGCGGACCCCCACCCCTCACGGCCACCGGCAACCGGTGTACCGCAGATGCCTGATCCACTTTTGGCCCCGGGGCTGCGGGACTACCCACCTTCTCTCACTATAAGTCTGTCTTCCACAGCGATCACGCGACGCAGGAAGGAAACTCGATTGGGGAGCCCCTTCGTCTGTGTCCTGGGGTCGCTGGGCTTTGGAACAGGGCTGCTGGACCAAGCCACAGCTCCTCAACTGCGGATCTGTCACATGTGCTCATGACCGTCCTTCTGCCCCTCAGGTCATGGAGACTGTGACGAACAACTCCGGCCGTGACCCGGCCCGTGTTGCTGTGACACGAAGGCGGCTGCCAAAGGACGCTGCTGCTATGTGCCCAGACCTCACGTTCAAGTGTGCATTGCAGTGACACGCGGTTTGCGTCGAAGAAGGGGAGTGGGCTTACCAAGGAGGCTGTGGGTTTACAACTGGGGTTGAGCCGCAGTGGCGTCCACCCGATCTGCTGCTTCCCGCGCTTTCAAAAGGTACAGGGAGGCCAAACAGTACCGCACGACCCAGTGCAGCATGTCTTTGACATTCAATTCCATGTCCGTGTGCACCCAGTACAACGACAGGTGGGTCCGGTTCCGAGCCCCCGGGCCGGCAAGCAAAGGGGGCAGTCTTTGTGGTGTAAGCCAGTTGCTAATGTCCGGCCTGGTCTCGGTGTTTCGATGCATGCGGTGTGCTCACACCTCTACTCCCGAAATTGACTGCGTGGTGGTGGTGAGCATGACCACATGTGCGCACAGAGGCACGCGGTTTGTGTTGCGCCGGCTGGTGGGACCAGCAACAACCGGGCCGGGTAGCAACCCAATATCCAGATTGCACACTCAACAATAGACGCTTCTCTTTTTCGGCTTTTTTAGGGGCAAGGGTGCAAACAGTGGTTGTGGGGCTTTCAAGGAGAGGACAGAGGCCATGGGTTGGATCGAGGGTGCATGTCAGAATGACCACGGGCAACGACACCCGGTGGCACATTTGCAAACGGAGGCTCTTCCGGTCCTGGAATTCGGATCCTTGTCGAGAGGAACTGATGTAGATGAGTCGGGAGAGATGTGCAGCACGTCCAGGCCATGGCTAGCAGGGCTGAAGGCTACAAGGCCTGTCCCCATGTATGCAACACCTCTCTCGAGACCTACCGTAAAGAAACTGAGCCCCGGTTTTCATTTTTTGGTGGCATAAAGCATCACAAAGAAGCATGAAAACTGAATGTTGACAGAAACAATGAAACAACACGAAAGGCCACCAAAAGTGACAGAGCGTGTTGGCATGCTTTTGTTGTTACACTCAGCCAGCACCACACACGTTCGTCATATTTGTGCTGTACCTCTGTGTTCTTTAGGACACAGTATGTCTCAGTGCGTCTGATTCTGACCCCTAACATGTAGAAATTCCGCCAACATCAAGCACATGGTGAAACTGGGCACAAAATGGCAATGGGCCCTGGAGGCAAGTCATCTACATTACGAGGGGCAGCACTGTGAGCTGATGTATATGATATTGAGCATGTGGTGCAAGCGGTGCACTTGTACTGTGATGTGGGAGGGGAAATCATATGCACAGGGGCACATCACACCCAGGTTCATCTGCACCTAAGCGTGTACGACCAAAACCTACGTCTGCACTCGTACACCCTGCCCCCAAGGCCGCAATAGGCACAACAAAGCTGCGCCAAGTTGATTTTTAAGGCACTTTTGGATGGTGCTAATGAGGAACAACAAATTTCCCTGATGATGTCTTATGTAGACTGGCATCCCTCTACATAAATTGGACCACCTGAGCATTTGACACTGTTTCCGGAAGTATACTCCACTTGCTGGATGTATTTTTCGATGTGTGCGCCGTGTGTTAGAGTACCTTGGTGGAATCACCGGTTGTGGGAAGGTCCGAGTTTGAATTAATGTGGAAATCATCTGCGGTGCTGGTCACTGATTTTCTTGTTGGGATGAAAGCGAAGACGTGTGTAATGAAAACTGAGTGTAAGGGTCTGAACCATGGTGTTGAACATAAGAATTGGGCACTGTTATGGCAAATATTATGGATGAATTTGGAACAGACCATGCTGATGATGGCAATCGGCATCTGTTTCCGGCGACATTGACCTCTGTTGAGTGGTATTTTAGCTTGGTTGGTGATATTGATGACAAGTAATCCAGCAGCTGTTGCAGGAGCCCTGAAATGTCAAAAGCGATAATAGAGATGTGGATCGTCGGTTCACAAAGCAATAAACAAACATGCTGATTTCCGAAATGTGTTGGCAAATTGTGTTTTGCCCCTGCAAGGGAAGGATGTTTGTGTCCAGGCATTTGCGTTGTTTATGGTAAATGAAATTTTCTGGCTCTACATTTCCCATGGGCCCCTATCGAAAGGATTTTTGGAACTGTAAAAACAACAAAAATTCACGAAAAATCACATAAGATTGCGAAAATCACGAAAGAAAAATTGCAAACTCTGCCTGAGCCACCCAAGCTGACTGCAACAGCCAGAAAACTAAAGTGGACCAAGAGGAGATATTTGCAGCGACCGAGGACCCCTGTCATCGGCCAAAGGGTTCCTTTTCAGGAAAAAGCTTCTCTGGAACTGCGTAGATTGAAGCCCAGTGGGTGTGATTTCAACCCGCCTGGCTCATGTCAGGCCAACGGCAACCCGAAAATTTGTGAATTCCTGTTTTTTTTTTGGTTTGCTGAATCCCATGGAATGAGTCCTGTAGCTTAATTGAACCAGAGGTCAGCTCAAAATTTGGGCCGACAGGGTGTGAGGTGACCTGACACTGGATCGGCTAAGTTCCTTGCCACATTGTGGTTCCCAGTGCCTTTTCAGACCCCTCATGCACTTATTGTGCTTTGTGGACACCTTTGGGCTTGACCTGCACTAGTGGCGTCCCTTAGAAATGACTGCGCACCACTGAAATGACTACGTACCACTCACCGTATCCCTCCATTTCGTTCCTCTTTCGTTTCGCAGGCATCGAGCAGATAACGTTCCCCGTTCCGCATTCTATGGGGCAGCAGATTTGGGATTGGGTGTGTGGTGCCATGGTACATGCTTCATGCAGTGCAAGATTTGAATTGTGCCAGGGCTCTTGCTCACATTTGTGTCCACCCGTGTCTCTGCAACTGGTGACACTCCAGATCAGAGGCGTGCGGGCTTCTGGGAATGAATGTGCTTGTCACTGTCATCCTTGACGAAGCAGCGCAACGCCGACCTGCATTGTGGATTTCAATTGAACAATTGGAAACTGCGTCGCTGTATTTCTTGCGCATCAACATGACGATGTCTCAGTATGGCGATAGGGCGCTGAAGTCCTTGCAGCATGGAGTCATATTAAGACACCGCGTACCCATTCCAAGGCATGGTTGCCATGCCCCTCCCCTCTCCCTGCGCCCTCCATGCTCCAACAGGGAAGACAATCACCATCCATGGCCGCAAGATGCGCATGGTGGATACAGATCCTTTCACAAGGAGCTGGTATCTGTACAACATGGGCCTTGACCTTGGTGCCCCTGTGGATGTTGAGATGGAGTACAAAATTGGTCCTGCCTTTGCAATGTACAAGTCGGTGTGTAACGTCACTTGTGTATCTTGTTTGTTGTGCTTCGCTTGCAGGAAGATGGGGGATCCTTGGAGCCCACGTCTCAGTCGTCGAAAGAAGTTTGTTGCCGATTTGCCCGTGCAATACGGGATGGGGAGGGGGGCAAGTTCAAGGGGGGAGGGGGTTCGCTGGCAAAATTTAGCTGGTTCGAAGGGTCATCAATGACGCGGTTGGTTCACACAGTGCACCAGCGCCAGGTCAGGCGCCGTTACCCGTTGTTGGTTCGAAATACACAGTGCCAACCAGACGTCTCACCATTGCACGGTGGTAATGCTACCATTTCAGCCCCCCGTCCCTCACCCCACTATACATTGCGATACATTGATCGCCAATATGCTACATTCGCTCTTGTGCCTGCCAGTCTGCTGGAGTTGGGCCACCGCTGTTCTGTCCGATCGTGGCTGTTTCCCTCCTGGCTGCTTTGCAGCTGCCTCAGAGGTAGTCAGCAAGGGATTCGGGGGGCGGGCACAAAACATTGCAGGGATCGGGTTGCCCTGGGGATGCCAAAGCTTAGAGTGCTACGGGACCCCAGAAACTTCCTAACTGAAAAAAAAATATACAAAAAAAACAGGTCCTGTCCATTGCTTTGCAGTCTGCCCTTGGGACCACTTCCTTTGAAAGCCTGAATTACAGTGCAAAGCAGTGGGCATACAAAAAGGGAGGTGGGGAAAGGTTTGCGGGGTTCAGGGAAAGGGGCACCCATGACAGAGCCTTCATAAACCGGCAGTTTTTGGGGTGCGCTGTGTCAAGCCCCAGAAATTCCTGACACGGCCGGCAATAATAAGCTTCACGACAACGAGGAAAAATGGGAAAATAGAAACAAAGGAGGAAAATGGGGAAACTGGTGGAAAATGGGGAAAGGAGGGGGTGGGGCAAGAGGAAAAATTGTGGCGAATGGGAAAAATGTTGAGACTGGGTAAGAATCGGGGAAATATGGAAACAGGTAAGGAGCACCACAGACTTCTGATGTGCAGCACCACTGACAGGCAAAATTTTGTACCCTGCAGAGATTTAACCTACAACGATCCCCATATCAATTCAGTGTATTACCAACCAAGCTACTATCCTGCTCTGTCAACATTGTGCAACAGGGTACCCAAACCCTGGCTTCTTTTTTTCAAACTTGAAGTGGGCCATCTGCTTCCAGAACCAGCCAGCTGATACCCACCCCCTCTGTGGGTCGTGAACAACCTCACTGGAATGTAACGCACCCCTTTGTATGGGTGCACATGCTCCATGGGAGAAAAGACGCAACACTATGAAAGGGGACCCATGGACTGCATGCAAACCCTTCATGCCCGCCCATGTATCCCCAACCTCTGCCCTACTCTTCCCCATTTTCACCCATTTCCCCCATTTTTCCTTCAGCCATCACCCAGTATAACCACCCCCCTCCGTGTCCCAGGAGCACTGAAAACCACCTTTTCCCACCTTTTGGGGGTGGTTTATCACCATTTTCCCACTCAGTTTTCCAAAAACGACACATATTCACCCATTTTCCCCCATTTCCTCTATTTCCCCATATTTCGGAATAGTCATCCGGCCAGCTTCCAGTAGTGGGAATTTCTGCGCCTTGCCGTGTGGAGCACAGGGCAGGTGTGTCGTCCCCGTGTGGTGGTGGTGGTGGTGGTGGTGGTGGTGGTGGTGGGGTGTGCCGTGTGGAGCACAGGGCGCCGGCCACCCGCTCCGGGGGTGGCTCCCGTGACAGGAACCGAAGACAGGCCCGCAGGAGGTGGTGGGGTGGGGGGTTTGGAGTACCCCAACATATGCACCTCAAAATACTCGCCACGATGCACTGATCATTTTCGGGCATATATCATGATGGACCTGAACGCCCCCCCCCCCCCCCTCCCCGCAAACCTTCCCCCCCCACCCAAACTGCCATTTTATCATAGAAGACCCTCAGACAACTGGCAACAATTGTCACCTGAATTGGTTGACCATCATTGCCGGCGGTTGGCGGTTGAGCATTGGCAGTTGCAGGTGAACCGCCAGCAGTTGGCAGTAACCGTCAACGGTAGGCGGTTCACCGCGAGCGGCAGTCCCGGATTCTCCGTAACAAAACAAAACCAAAGCTGTGCATGCAGCAAAACCCCGGGGCAAGCGCACAGTCATGCCCAAAGCAGCAGGGTAACGTGCACAAGGTGAGGTTGGACATTTGTGCTCTGCGCCTGTGTGGTCAACGTAGACGTGCGTGAGCCCCGGGCCACGGCGCTGTGGATCCGCAGCTTCTGCCACGTTGTGACGAGGGGGTACGACTCGGACCAGTTGTCCCGCGGCGGCAGATTGACGTAGTACTTGTCGTCCGCTTGGTACAGCCACTGCCCTGCAGGGGCCGTTGCTTGCATTTCGAAGGGGACCCTCCATGGTGACAAAAGGGGTGTTCTTGGAACAAAGTATCGCCACGCTGCCGCAGTCCTCTTCCAAGCGTGTCAACGTCATCAACCTGATCCCACCCCATCTGGCGAGCAGACAGTGGTCATTTGGCCCACAACCGCTTTCGAATGGTCACCAGTTTGTCCACTCCATGAGATGGATGGCGGTTTCCATTCCCACCGCCCTTCGACCTTGACTGCAAGGGGGTGCGTACGCTTGGGTTGGCTTTGTTTTCGGGGTTCAAACCAGGAGCATGCCTGACAGTGGGGGGATCCCTTGTGTGGCAGGTGCCGCCGCCGCCGCACAACGGCTTCGGGGAGGAGGAGGACTCTATGGGCAACTGTAACCGTTTGGTTCTGCGTGCCCCCAAGAAAGACATCACCAAGTGGCACAAGATGGACGGACAGACACTGCGTTTCAGTGCGAAACTGCACAGACCTCCATCGTCTGCTGACAGTGACCGCAGGTATTTGAGTGTTTGTTGGCCGTGGCTCCCTGGTGTCCGGTCTGCGCTTGAACGACTGGGGGGGGGGGGCGGTGCGGCGAAGGGTTGTATGGCTGGGACAGCGGTCGGGAAGCAGGAGGCGGCAGTTGCACAACCGCTAGAGCTGCGGTTACAGTCAGCTGGGGCGGATGACAGTTGCTGTAGATGCTGGGGAGATTACTTTCCCAATTCTGCTTGCATAGCGCGACCACTTTTGGGTTGCGTGCCCGAGTTTGCCTGAGTACCATCTCATAATCAAAACTCAGCTGCTGTACTGCAACTTTGACCTTGCTCTTTCTCAACCCATTTGGACGGAAGATATCCTTCATAATATTTCCATACTTCGTGTTTTTTTTTTAAACCTCATGGGACTTGCGTCTAGGTTTCTTTGCTGCCACTTGCGACAGCTCAATGTTATCATTTTGTGATGAATCCAGCAACCCAACGGGATTTGACAGCTCAGCAAGGGACAGTTGATCAGGCAACGCAAACCAGAGCACTAATAGACAACATATTGGAGACATGGAAATCAAGAAATCAGCAGAAACCAGATTTCACTGTCTGTCGGACCCCCAGCCCCCACTGGACACCGTCAGTATTTGTCCTCAGGATGCCCCCTTCATCCAACCCCAAGAAAACCCAGGCATCCACATCCTCAGACAGCAAATGCACTTCACGATCACTGTTGCTGGTGTGCACAGCAATGGCCTGTCTTCCTGAACCCTCACCCTTCATTGCGACGGTCACCCCCCTCCTGTTGCGCTGTGGCTGTCCTGCGACAGCAGCCATTTCCCTCCCCAGCACAGCCCTTGGCCTCCTCCTGGCTGCCCCTTTTCTTTTTACGAAGATCGTCAATCATAGGGCAGGGGGTAGCCCCCCCGTCCGCCGCACCCCATGCGAAGGTCTGCTCGGGGCTTTGGCAAGCTGGAGGAAGTGGCGCCAATTCCGTGCGTCCTGCCACAACTGTTGCGTTGTTTGGCGCATTATTTTGTGGAAGCTAAGGCGCCTGATCAGGCTAACGCGGGGGTTGGTGGTGGTGGTGGTGGTGGTGGTGGTGGTGAGGAGGAGGTCCGGATGGGGCGGTGTGTGGGCCATGTGGATGGGGAGGGGTGCATGGAGGGGGGGGGGGGGGATGCAGGGGTTGGGTTGGGTTGGGTTGGGTTGGGTTGAGTTGGGTTGGGTTGGGTTGGGTTGGGTTGGGTTGGGTTGGGTTGAGTCTCGGCTTGCGCCTCAGGCGGTGTCCCACGGCCTGTGTGACCTTACCGCACCGGCACCACTGGGTCCCTACCTTCGGTTGTCTGGTCTCACAGCCGCCCAGACTGCTGACGATCCCCAAACCTCATCAAGGCGCTGGCGAGATGGAGATACTGCCGTGCCTGTGTTTGTCGGTCGCACGCACCCTGGGGTGGTTCAGGGCACAGTTGCACGGCGCGCAGGAGCATGGCAGAGGGCAACGCTGCAATTTTTAAGAAGACCACAAAGAGGAAACAGGGGCCAGCACACTTTTCAATATGGGTGGGGGGCACAAAAAAGAACGAAGAAAGAGCATCGGGGGTACCAAAAGCCAAATTGGTTTTACAGATGGGTGCACTGGAGAACTGCATACATTTGGACGGTTCTTCTCCAGTGGGCTGTGGTTCTCCTGTGGGCGGGTGGGGTAGGGGTTGTGTGTGCCCAGTGCTCCGAGCCCCAGCAGCAGGTGTGCCCTACCACAAGGCTGCTGGGGGTCAGGTGGGTCAGGTGACCTGCGGCTTCCTCCATCCCACGATTGAACCCCAGAGGGGTGCATGGGGCGTGTGGTCTGAGGCGCTCCTTGACTGACCCCGCGGGTCACAGGTGGCGTTGCACAGAATGCCAGATCGGCTGGGGGCATCCCAGGGGATGGAAGGTCCTGGGGCGTGCTGCGCGCTTCCCTGCCCCAGGAGCACTTGAGGGAGTGGAGCTCCCAGTGAGCCCACTGCGCCTTGGTCACCTCAGACGAGACGGGACCCGAGGGTTACACCGCTCGCTGACCCCTCCTGAAAGGCGGTTGGGGGGGGGGGGGGCTAACTGCGGGCATACTGTCAATACATTTGCCACTGCATAAATGGGGAGGGCAGGTGCACAGGTGGCCCTGGCGTAAATCGAAAACGGGAAAGGGCACGTTGGATCGGTTTGTGCAGAGACCGCCGCCGCCACCACCGCCACCACCCCCTGCAGCCCCCAACACATCATCCCCTTTGAAACAGCTCCAACCTTCTGTAGCAGTGGGGTAGGGAACCCAACACCCTGCAAGGCTGCGGCAGAGTTGGAAATGGGGGAACTTGAGCTACAGCGCAGGTTCCCCCAGGTCAGTGAGCACCTGCTGGAGGAACCCAATGCCACTCCTGCAGGTGATGCGCCCGAATGCTCCCTCTGATCGATTTTTGGAAGTGAACGCAGAGTGTAGCCCTGCATCCCCACACCTCCGCAGTGCTACCAGTCAGGATTATCAATTAGCATGGCTGTGTGTATGTGTGTGTGTGTGTGTGTGTGTGTGTGTGTGTGTGTGTGTGTGTGTGTGTGTGTGTGTGTGTGTGTGTGTGTGTGTGTTGTGTGTTGTGTGTTGTGTGTGTATCAGGCTTCACTGCACTTGTGTTGTTTCCCAGCTTGGACTGGATCAGTTGCGGCCTGCAGTCCCAAGCTGACCCGCTTGGTGAATTTTAAGACTGGGGTTCGCCAGAGGGCATCCCACTCGCCGCAGTTCTGCGCTAGCAACCCCACACCACCCCCTTCTGGCAGCGAATTAAACGCTTCCTGGTTGAACAGATTTTGAATGTTCGCTTTCTTTCTGCGACAGTGGACAAATAATGATAATAAAAAAATCCAGGGGGGGGGGGGGGTTGCAAAAAGCTTCTTCGAAAAAAAACCTCAGAGCGGGTAGCTGGTAATCCGGTTTTGCGGTGAATTTCATACACAAGTGAAACCAAAGGCCTTTTGTTTAGTACCAAGATGGGCTCAACAGGCTCTAAAGCTACAATCTGGCCTAAAACAGGCATAAACGTTATGATGTTGCCCATCTGCATTTGGAGATGTGTCTGTGGGGGAAGGGGGGGAGGTATTTGTATGTTGTGGGAAGGTGTAGGCTCCGCACTCGCTTGGGTCCATATTTGGAGGTCCGGCACACACCTTTGCACACTGTAACAGAGGCCCCTTGCAATGCTTGGGGTGCCCACTTGCTGTACTCACAATTACTAGTGAATAGTTCTCAACTGTGGGCAGGCCACCCTAACTTGAAGGGAATGGTACTCAACTGTTGGTGGCGTTTCCCAGCCTGCCCAAACCTGCCCGCCCTGCTGTGATACCCACCCTCAAGGGATGGAGGGCAGGTCAAAGATGGAAAGCGCTCGAAGAATGCCAAGTGTTAGGATCTCGCTGTTTGCGCTACATCAGTATTGTTGACATACGTACCGATACATACATATCGGTATATATCAGTACAGGGCCGTGCCCGCAGCAGTACACCACATTTTGTATATCGGTCCCTGGTGTTGCTTCTGTGCATGGTCTGCAGTGGTGCATGCGTCCCCACCGTTGAGTGGCTGCTTTGGTGCAATTCACTCATCCATAGTGCATCATTGAGCTTTGCACACGGGAGTAGGACATGGGTATGCAGAGCATTGCGGTGCTGTTCCACACCCACGTTTCATAGATTCCTCATTACTTTTTATTTGGGTGATGATACAATGCAGGTGATCGAGCAGTTTCAGCATAATTCAGGTGTTACTTTTGCCCTCCTGAGTTGTGGCTGGGGATGGTTTGTGAGTGGAGAGGAGTTCAATTGGAGTGGTCTGGTCTTCGCTACCAAGGTCAGGTGATAGGGATTTACAAACATCGTTGAGCTCAGGGCCGGGGAGCAAGCTTGGGCTAGGCACCAGGCATTTGGTGAGTTGTGAATTGTTGTTGCTTTTGGGTGTGCAGTGCATAGGGGGTGTTATCTTGCGGCGCTTGCAGCGCGCATTGTGGCGCAATTTGGGTAATTATCCTGGACTAGAGGCAATATAGTGGCACATACACACATGCACTTTTTATAAAACATATACCCCTATACACCCTTTCCCCCCTATTTTTGTTACTATTTTTGCTTTTTTGGGCCTCTTCCCCCCACAAATGGTGCCTTTGTGGCCCGTCCCCGATATGGAATTGGCCGTGTATGATTTTTGAGTCGCCCCTGCTTTGGGCACTCCTGAGACGGTAGGGGTTATGTAGCCATGTTGGTCCTTCCCCACTATGGGGACCCCGATACGGCCATATCCATCTTTCCCCACCATGGGGACCCCAAGTAGGCCGGGGTTTTGAGGCCAGCTCTGGTCTTGTCTCCACTGTTGGGGACATTGTTGAGAATTCAAAGGTCATGTAACCATTCCACCAAACTCCGGGCTCCCAAGAAGGCAGGGGTTATGAAGCCCATTCTGATTTTGTCCCCATTGTTGCCCCCCCCCCCCCCGAGAACGCAGGGGTTTTGTCGCCATTCCGCCCAATTTTGGGCCCCCGAGAAGGCGGGGTTATGTAGCCACCTGTGATTCTGTCCCCATTGTTGGGGGACCCCCGAGAAGGCAGGGGTTATGTGGCCACTTGTGATTCTATCCCCATTGTTGGGGGACCCCCAAGAAGGCAGGGGTTATGTAGCCACTTCACGCGGATTTGAAAGAACTTGGGCCCCAGCTCAAAGACCTCAAGCCAGGGCCGGTGATCCTACTTGATGGCGGTTTCCCAAGAAAGAAGCATAGTGTTATACCATTTCCGGAGCCGAAGAACGGGGATCACGCAAGATGGCAAGCCAAGTACAATGATGGGCACTCCTCCATTCAGGGCTGTGGGGAGCATCCGTTTGCCTAATTGTACACTTGGGTTGTGTGCCGTGAGCCCTTCACGAAGTTGGGGATGAATTGGGAGGAGAGTATCTTGCAACTCCACTGGATGGTCCATGCTATGGCTCACATCCAATAGTTCATCAACAAGCGCAACGTCAAGCATCGGCCCTACGGTCCATGGGGCCATTTCCCCAAGCGGATGTTTGGGATGAAACCTTGTTCCGTTCACTCGTCCACATCCGACTCCGACTCCTACTCCGATTACAACTCAGATTCTCACTCTAGCTCCAACTCCGATTCCGACTCAGGGTCGAGCTTGACCTCATGCTCTCCGGACCCTTTGTTGTCTGAACCTTACTACTCACTTGATGACAAGTACTCTTCATTAAAAGCGAAACACGAAACAACTCGAAACGAATATCATAGGGGATGGGATCCCTTTGACCAATTTTCGAGGTGCGAAACGACTCAAAACACGTGCATCATGGGATTGGGCACCCTATGATGTAGGGGATCACGCAACAAAGTGTGATCTTGGGCCCAATGTTGTGCTATGGTGGGGGGATTGGACATACGTTGTGCGGCACAGTGCGCATCTCGGAGTGTACTCAATGCTTCTTTGGAAACTTTTTTGCCATAAAGCATGCTGTGCTAGTCTGTGAACCTCTCAATAAATCCAAACATTGTAAAAATAGGTAGTGTTTGTTGTTGATCTGCGCGCAAAACAACCACGTAATGCCGCGAGACACACCCATACACACTTACCCACTTACACACAACCATAGCACAGCGTAGGGCTCACGTACAATCATACTGCCAGTTGCCTGATTCAAGGGGTATGGGGGAAGGAGTAGCATTGGGGCTCTGCTACTTCTGACCGAGGGGTTGACGTCCCTCCTTAACCACAGTGGGATTCCCCACCATGCCTTGCACGTTGACCTTTGTAGAGAGCGATGGTGTCAACAGATCAACGTGCACGGAACTTTTTTGTTCTGGTGTATATTTCTGGACAGTGTACACTAAAGCTAATTCCCCTTACCCTGTGGCGCCTGCGGCACGCAGTAAGCGCTCCCATAGTGTGCTTGCGTGTGTCAGCCTCTCAAAGTTGCTCATCATGCAGTTGTTTGCTGTTGCAGTGGCCAAGGGAGCATGGCATCAGCAGTATGTTGCTCTGTCATTGGCATGTCGATTATAGATTCTTTCAGGATTGGGAGGCATCCGTTGCTCTTTCAGTGTTGCCATATATTCCAAGACTGGATGGTGCTGTTTCCTCTCTGTCTGCACATGTGCACAGGCCGCATTGCTGGGCGTCTATTGAAACGGCAGAGAGTCAAGAAATTTGCAGGAGAGGGGCCCAAGTGTTATTACCAGGTGCTCATAACCCACTTCCAAGCTTGTTTGGACAGCTTTCAGGGTGTGTGCACAGCACGGCTGCGAAAATGACCACATCACATCACAAGGTCTTGTGTCGCAGTGGGTGGATGTGCCAAAACCGGCGGACGTTCTTTTTGAAGTTCTCATTATCTAGTAACAATTCCGCATTTTGTTGTATTCTGCCAGAAAAAGTGTCGCGGAATCCCCCCCTCCCCCAACAACAGCACCATCACATGCCGGATATTCCTCAGATCTTCTCACGAACCCTGCCTTTTGTTTGTCCAACAACCTAGAATGAGCAGCCTGTGGCGCTACTTTTTGAACCTTCAATGAAGGTTGATTGATTAGTGGACGCATCAAAAGGCTTCCACAGGGACAGGCAGCAGTTTCCACCAGCAATTATGTGGCTTGCAAAGAATGTCCAATGACCCTAACTGCCATCCAATTGGGGAGGCTGCATCAGGCAAGATGTCCTGCAGACTGCGTTGGGACTGGTAGATGTCACAGGTGTAGGCCTAAGAGTTAGATCTGAAAAGGAGTTTTGCTCACTCTGTGGATGTTTGGTTGACCGTCGCATCAGCGGAATGGATCAGGTTCTACAGTAGCTTCATGAGTTTCAGTTGGGCTGCCACTAATTTGGTGATGTGAACCCGAATGTACTCTATGGTCACTGCCGGAGTGATTCTCCCATAGGCCTGCCTTAAGCTCCATGGTTGGAAGAGGACTGCAGACAGACAACTGACACCCTACCGCTGACGGGTGCTGCTTAGTTCGTCAGTCGGTTAGCAGTTGGTACAGTCACATCTTGCAGGAATGGGCCAGCAGGGGACCTGAGTGCGGTCAGGAGCAGAGAAGGCGAGTCCACACAGCTGAGATGATTATTGGGCGGACAACTAACTTGAAGCTTTGTGGGCCTCCCCTGTAACCACAGCACAGTCGCACAACACGGCACATAAGTACCTTGGCCCCACCGAAGGGCCTTGATGCAACACACACTGGAAGCATGTATCTGCCTCGGCCCCACAAAGGGCAGTGGCAATGCAAACACTGGAAGCATGACCTAGGCCCCACTGCAGGGCCTTGGTGGAGCAAACTGGCACACTGCACAGGCAGTGAACCCCCGAAACAACTGGCAAAATGCCTGGGTATGCTGCGCACCGCTGATGGGTAACACTTGGTGATCCGCAACCCCTTAGCCCTGTGTTACATTTCCCGCATCCGTGGTGGTAAACACCCTCCAAACTCCACGGTCCAGGAAAGGCCTTTGTGTGGAGCATGCCGGCGCCGGCTTGGGAGGGACACCAAGGGGGCAGAACCAGCTCTTGTGAGTGGCAGGACAACTGTCTCACCCTAACCTTTTCCTCAAGTGTTAGAGGTAGCTGAGCGGGCTCACCTCTCGCAGTCTTTTGAACCTGCCCTCTTCATCCCCAACCCAATGGGTGGCTAACCCACGCACCGATTCACCAGTGCAGGATTCCATCCTCAAAAGGCAACCACATACATGCAGCCGCAAGTACCAACCGGCATGCACATTCAGCCTCTACGGCACTCCCTCTGCACACACACATTTGTTGCGATTCAGGCAGAACACTGGGCCCATTGGGTAAGAGTTATTCTCTGCAAGGTGGACTTGCCAGAGGCAATTTTTCGATTTTTTGCCCCTGAGTGCTTCCCTACTGTCTGTGCACAAACAATGGAGACAGTTTTTCCCTGAAACCCCGCACCAGCACATGCACCAGAAGTACCAATTGGCACGCTTACTGAGCCTTTCTCCCAAACCCCTGCCTTGGGCAGGGTGTGGGCGTTTTCAGGCCCCCAAATTTATGTTGGGCGAGCACTTGAGGTGCAGGGACGGTTCTGGATTTTTTACCTCTCAGGCCACTGCATCCCTGCCACCAAGGTATTGCATTCCCAAGGGTGGCCAACATGGTATTTGGCTGGGCTGGTGTTTTTGGGTACCTGGGTTTTTTTTGGGGGGGCAGCTTTGTTCGTCGTACAACCTCTCCCTGGGCTTCCCACGCCGTTTGTAGTGTTCCATTTTCTCCACTTGAAGACCTGCCCAAACTGCCTCAAACAGTGTGATGTTTCGAAACGGGTCCCCTTGTGCGTGGAAGATTAGTAGTCCCTTCCACCTAGTGGGGTCACTGAGGAACCATAATGCTGGGATGATGCATCCATCTGCAGTGATGGCTGAACAGGAGTAGATAGTGTGTGCCATCCAGCAGTGGATTCAGGGTGTTCGTAGTCATTACTCGCGCATTGAATGTATTGTCTGTCATTCATCCCTTTTTGACTACAGTGGGACGATTTATACACTGGTGCTGTGGTGAATTTGTGCAGCCATGTCTATGAGATTATTGGGGTGGATGATTTCACAAGAAGCTTTCGGTACCATAAGGATCGCCTTCCTGCAGGAATCGATGAGGACACCATCAAATGCACTGTTGAGAGGTGTTGTCTTACACCTCACCTGCAACAGCTGTAGCTGCTTTCCTGTACTGTGCCCGAACATGGGCAAATAGTGGAAGGAACAATCCAAATCGCAGCCTTATTGGAAAACAGCCGTAAGCCATTCATTTTTATGAACCTCTTTGCACCGTTTCAATGCCGTCCGCTTCGGGGGTTATGGTGGCTGGTCTTTGACTGAGGGTATTGTGCCCACCACTACACCACCGCCAATGGCATGTGCAATGGTAGTTTCTGCTCGTGCCCCTTTGGGACCAATGGCCCTGGCACAGGAGCCCAAGGAGGAGGTAGGGGTTTGGAAAACGGGTTCCTGTCCCCCAGGTGCAATTCTCCCTGCCCTACTTCTTCTGTATCTTACAGTTGGGGGCTTTCAACGGAGGAGGCACTGAGCCTCTCTCTGTCAGAGTTGTTGGACTGTGCTGCTGGCGAATCAGTGGACCCACAGGATGTCGTTTTTGATTTGATGAAGAAGTACAATGCAGGTAGGGACCGGGGGGTGCATACAGGACTGAGCAGCATGTGCACGGATGCATGGCCTCCATTATGCACAGATTGCGAGGTGCCCTGCCAGATCTGCGCAGTTTTGGGCCAAAAACAGCATCACCTCCCACCAATAACCGCCCGGAAGCCCCCTCCAAACGGCCCAACGAGGGAAAACGAACGGCATATCCAGCGACCGCCTGCTGGCGCCACAATGTGTTCCACAAACGTCCCAAAGGCCCTAACATGCGAAATTTGGTAGGAACAACCGCAAACCGAAGTTTGACTGCGTGTCCCATGTGCAAATCTGATTCCGGGCACATAGTCCATCCACAAACCCCCACTTCTTGCCATTTTCACCCCTGAAAATGGCGCCTAGACCCCTGCACTACACCGCCTTTGGAGCTGATGCCGCTAACCCTCAAGAACCAGAAAAACGCTCCACTTAGAATGCTGTTGCTTGGTAGCTTGGGAGAAGGGTGGATAGTGTTGGTGCAGGGCTTTGACAATTGCCATGCTTTCCAAAATTATTTGAAACCTAAGGTACAACAATAAAGTTTGTCACTGTAGAGTCCTCTGATTTCATTTTCGGTTGCCTCAACACCAAATCAATGATCTTTGACCAAACACAGAAAGCGTTGCCAACTGCAGAGGTAGAAATCTTGAACTCGCAGTGTCTGGAAAGCATTTTAGATTCCCTGTCTGCATTGATTTGCACTATCGCTTTAAGAGACCACGCCTCACACACATGATGAACAGAGTGCGCAACCAGGCACCAGAAGATGGGAAGTTCTTGTGACAACAAGCAACGAGAAGCGGTCACTGAGCCGTTTTGGTCAAAGATCCATCCCATTGCTTTGGGCTCTACTCTACACCTAACGTTCCAAAATCCAGGGTTTGAGCCAAAAACTAGACGAAGGCGGCCCGCACCATTGGCACCGAGCCGAATTCGGGCAGGTTACGTGCACAAACAGACCAGCTTTGGCGATTTTTTTGTCATTTTCGGTGGGAGACTGCTCTGCAAGGGCCAAACCACAGAAAACAGATGTGAATTGCCTGAATCAACGTGTTTTGTTGCATGGGGCTGACTCCTCGGTTATGGCGTGATGTCTCCCCGAACTAATTGCTGGCCTGAAGGGAGGGGCTGGCAGGGGAGATTAATTGTTTGTTTTTCGGGGGGTGTCCAATTTACATGCCCCCACATAATGTTCTCTTGCCTCCCTTGCCCTTCCTCTAACCCTGACCCGTGCAGCTATTTGGTCAGGGCACACCGGCCATGTTGGTCAGGCTGCACAGGACCTTCAAAGAAGGGCTAAAATACACACCTTTGGGCATTGCAAATGGTCGGGGGTTAACTTCGGGAAGAAACCTCAACTTGCATTGGGCCAACCTTGAAACCATTTTGGCCTGGGGGGTTGAGCTCACGCACCACGCTGTTACAATTTTACAGAATCATCCCCTGACCAAACTCCGACCAATGCATCTCTTTCAGACCATGGTGGTGATGTTGTACTTCGTGAGTTTTTGGCAACTGTCAGTGGAGACTTTCAGAGAGCCTTAGAGGTATCTCTTCTTACCCTTATGGACTGTTCCAGAACTCTGTGTTGTTGGTCTGCTGCCAATCTGAAGTGGGTTGGCATCAGCAACATTGTAGTACTCCAAGCCTACAGGGAGAATCGTCGCCTTTTCATATCATCCTGGTGAGCCACCGTGCCTTTTGCCAATAGAACTTCCAAATTTAGTACGAGATTTATCCTGCTGCCTGTATGGCTCAACCCTCATCACCTGGCAGGAAATGTCTTCTGTCTGAGGCAGATATTTTGCACAGGCTTTTGCTTACCATCCAAAGTGTAGGAATCTTAAGGCTGATGAATCCAAAGGGTGGTTCAAGTCAGAATTTTTGGGGGGACACAAAAATAAGAAAAACCCCAAATTTCGATTAATTATAGCCTGATGATCATACAAGGACACAAAAATTTATTTAATTGCAAAAACTACTTAGTTCTGGCTGTTGTGTTTGCACCATCAAATAGAGGAGTCATAGCAATCACAGTCCGCTTTGTTCTTACAGCGCTTTCTTCGGTATGTTCACCATGCAACACTTCTTCCCTATTGTCTTCATGCTGTTGCTATTTCTCTTGCGCCGTGTCAGTACCATGCAGAAGTCCCCCAGAACCCCCCCCCCCCCTGAAGGAAATAACAACAACCATGAAGGCGCCAGGCATTAACTGCACCCACTCAGAATGCCAAAGGAATGGACAACAAACATCCAGGATGTCCATGTGTGCAAAAGTCAAAGCAACCGCCAACACAATTATTCTTGGATCTGCTAGTGTCATTTTTCGAAGTTTTGGGCAGGCAAATATGACAAAAATTGCAAAAAAAAATTCGGCAGGGCTCCGACGCAAAAATAACAGTTCCGCAAATTCTTAAAATTGGTAAAGTAATGTTAGTGTAAATCAGTGCCAGACCCACAGCGCATGGGGGGCTCAGGTGAAAATTTTTCATCCCCCCCCCCTCCCCCCCCCCCCCCCTACAAGGCCCAAAATGTGGGGTGGTCAGACGTAAACGTAGTGCCGCAGCCACTGGAATGTTTTTTGCGCTTACAATTCTGCCTGCAAATTCTCATTGCCCCCACTGGAAAAGTCAAAACGGCCAGAATTTCACGGAGATCTCAAATATACCGCTTTTCGGCTGGGGTTCGGTCCACCAACCCAGCCCCCTCATTCCCCGCCCCGTCCCCCCCTCTGGAAACCGCACCACATTAGTGGGGTATGTGTCAGCGTATGGATTACACCTGAGTGCCCCTGTGGCCAAATCACCCTGCATTAAAAAAAAGTAGTGATTCAGGTCAGGTCTGCTGTTGCCTTGGAAGTCCAGATGTCTGAAAATGAACCAAAAACAACGCGCCAGCAACAATCCCTTCTGAGCAGGATGGCGTTGATAGCCCCCAGATGATCCCACATTTGAATGCCATGTGCCCGTGCAATGTGAAGATCTCATTCCATTTGACTGTGTGCAAATCTGACGTGACGAGTAGTGGAATGGCTTTGCCTCACCTTTGCTCTCATGCTCTTTCTCCGCTTCCACTAGGAGACAGAGGATGGCCCTGATGGCCAGATGACACAAGCCAAACAGGAGCGGAGCAAGCTCATTATGTCGCTCAATGCAGCAAAAGTGCTGAGAGAGGTGTGCTTTTTGAGCAATCCGCAGGCTGCACATTGGAATCATGAGACGTGGTGCACTGTGTAAATGTGGGCGAAGGTCCCACACACGTCAGGGGCCATATGTATCCTGTGGAGTTGCGCCCCACACATCGAGGCTCGCGCACATGCAGTGAGTCAGAGCCCTCACATGCGACATGTTGGGGCCAGAGTTTGTAATGCATTGGGGCAGAATCCAAATTGCGTCACGGCGAAGACTGCACAAATACAGGAGCACATGCATACATATGTACGTCAGTATGTACGCACATGCATGCATGCATGCATGCATCATGACATGGTTGGTACATATGGCATCTCATGGATGACATGCATTACTGTACATCATGACATGTCACACAATATCGGCCTCTTTGCTTGGGTGTGTGCCATCTGTGCACCAGTGCTACTGCTACGTGTCGCACCGCATTACAGGATTGCTATGATTTTCTAAACAGAGGGTCAGTCTGTCATGTTCTCGACGGTTGCACCAGTGTGGCAAATCGTTCTTATGAGCAAGGCAATGCGAGGGCAGGACATGTGTTATAGTCCTGCTTGGTATCATTTCACTCGGCACTTGTTTTACCTTTGCCCTTACACGAATTGGGGTCTTTAGCATACATCCATCCATTCATCCATCCATCCATCTATCCATCCATCCATCCATACATACATAAATAGTCCTAGTCATAGTCATAGTCATAGTCATAGTCATAGTCATAGTCATAGTCATAGTCATAGTCATAGTCATAGTCATAGTCATAGTCATAGTCATAGTCATAGTCATAGTCATAGTCATAGTCATAGTCATAGTCATAATCGTAATGGAGTTACCGGGCATCTCGTACAAGCAAGTGGTTCCTACCTTGCTTGATCCTGTGGGTCCTAGGGCCTCGCGTGAGGTGGCCCGCAGCATGACGGAGGACCTAGAGGACCGAGGATACTCACCGACCAGGCTTTGGGGGCAGTGGCAACTGCAAAGCATTAGCCGCATTTGCAGCGGCAACGAGCGCTAGCTCGTTGATCTGCTAGGGGTGAAGGGGCAAGGCATGGCACAGAGGCAGCATAGCAACAAGCAAGCGCAACTCCTCGAGGGTGCATGGCAGCATTCAAGCAACAAAGCAATTGGTAAACGGCAGAAACAAGCCCGTGTCCCGGTGTTATCACCCTCTTTCCGGTTCCATTGCTCACACTGTCCCTGTTTCCCTTCAGGCATAGCACGCATTGGTCTCTTTGAGTTGAGCCACAATTTGTGGGGAGTTGTGGCCTCGCCTGTCCTTGCGACATCATTGTCCCCATTATCCTTCACCTTGTTCATCCCACGGTCCCATGTCCATGTGCAGGCTAACCTTCTGTCCCCCTCATACAACTACAAATATTCCTCACCCATTGCACCGCCATAACACTTTGGACCTTTACTACAAACCCTGAAGCGACATATATGCATTCTCTACCACCCCCTCACCCTGACAGTGGGGCAAGGTAGCCCTCATTGTACACATTGCTATGTACTATAGTGTGTGGGCGGCCCAACGAAGCTGCAAGTCCGGGACCGTGCCTCGCCAGTAGTCAGTAGTCACTCATGGACCTACGGCGGTTCCATCTAAGGACGCCCCGCAGCTCCCCCACTCACCACTCGAGCTCCCAGAGTTGCTCATCAAGCGCGGCTTGAGCTCGTCATCGTGGTGGGGTTGCGGTCAGGGTCAACCTGCCGCAGGTTTTGCAAGAGGGAGGCGGCTTCGTGGGAGGCCAACCTCCCATGGTAGCATCCCACACCCACAGCGCTTGAGCATCCCTCGAGAGGGCCTGCTAGTCCGTGAGGACTTGCGACAGGGACGCCTCGGTCTCCGCTTGCCCACAGGGATACTCTTGGTCGATCCCTGAGGGCCTTTTCACCCCTGTGATGCGGGGGCGTCGTCATGGAAGACGTAGAGAAACTCCAAGACAACTTCCACCGCTGGTGTGTCCATGGTGGCACCATCCTAGGCTGACGACAGCCAAGCACCGAGGGTCGTGTCTTCACAAGCTTGCTGCAACACATTGGCCGCTATCTTACGTACTCCGGAAAGTCCGAGCGTATTTCATGCAGACGGCCTTGTGCGTGAGAGTAGGCCATGTGATTGACCCTCTCCTCGGCGGCGACTGCCAGCGGAATGCTCAAGACTACCGGACCATGGTCGGGATCCAACGCCGGAGCGGAATGCTCAAGACTACCGGACCATGGTCAGGATCCAACGCCGGGGCCGGCTTCCCCGGCGCCAGGTGAGGGCGTTCGCCCGGTGAGGGCGTTCACCCATCTCCTAGGGGACCAGCGGCACATTGAGCAGGAAGGAGTCCAACTTGTGTTCGCCACACGTGGCCTAATAGTCCTCCTTCACCGAGTGTGTGGTGAAACCGAGAAGGGGGTAGCGGGAATCCCCCCCCTTCTCGGATTGGGTTGACCCCGACTCCAAACCAAACACATGTAGGTGGTCCAATTGGACGGGGGGTGTTTTCATAGCCTCTTGGGTGCCTACATGTGGAAATTTTTCGGTCCCGGTCCAAGCGGCCCAAATTAGCCGTTTTTGTATTTGCCTTCTTGGACCTCCCCGGGGGGTTCCCAAAGGCACTTTCTGATTGGGAACCCCTTCTCAAAATGACTTCTCGGCCTACTTTCTGATTTGATCAGGAACCCCTTCTCAAAATGACTTCTCAGACCCCTTTTGTGAAATGGAACATGCACAAGTGGCACAACAAAAGACACTTCCCCAAGGCCATGGTATTCACTCCTGCTCCTCTTTTGCCCTCTACCTGTCCCGGTGGATGGGCTCCCAACACGTTTTAGCCCAACATCCAATCCATACATGTTGAGCAAATGCCGCATGCCACTCACGGAGACACGTGGATTCTTCACCGACCACCCACAGAAACTATTTTGAATGTGCACTTTATAGGCCGAGTTCCTCCTCTCGGTCGGCACCGAACTGAAGAAGTACATTGTGCGGTACTTCCGCACAAACCATCCATTATGGCACACCGTCCAATGCACCCATACCGTTGCCTTCCACCCCATCAACTTCCAACATTGCCCAATTTTTTGGCCCATCTTTCGGCTTCCTCAACCTCAACATCCGAAAGGTAGACCTTATTCCTCCACAAGGTGTGAAGGTGGGTTAGGGCAAGCAACATGGTGTGCACTACGGTGTACACCTTTATTGCCCCATTCGGGGCCTTACGATTGGGGTAGTATTCCTTGAGTAGGTCAACTACTCTTTGTTGGTATTGCGTGTCATCTAGAAAGACACGCGCGGAAGTTAGATCAAAGGCGTCCTTCTTTGTCGGACGCAAGGGCGCACGGTCCGCTTGAGGGATGTTTTGTGAGGCTTGCACTAAGTCACCCCACACATCCTTTAGGCGGCCAATCACTCCCCGACCGTCTCCTTCTTGCACCCAAGAGGAGACATCTTGTGGCAACCTTCTTTGGGTTGCATTGCAAAGACGGGCGGTTGCATGGGCATGGTCCCCAACACGCCCGGGGGGGCGAGATGGCCTGGAGGAAAGCCCCCCACCTCACTTGTTCATTGACCCCCTCTACCGGTTCCAAGCTGTCATGGTCGTCACACGACCAACACTTTCCGTCCGGGGAGTAGTTGGCGACCTGCATGCCCTTGCCGTCGCCCGTCATGCCCACCTCATACCCCAAAACTGTGCCGTCCTCCAAGGGCACATTGCAGTTCGACTGCAAATGTTCAATTTGGGCGTTGAGCCCTGCCTCGGCATGCATTGCACATAGACGACCTTGGTCGTCACTGCCATCCATGACCCACCACGTTACCCAATTGTCTGGGTTCCCCGCACTGGCTGGGCCACCAGGCCAAACCCCAACAAACACATCGCTGCGGGTGGAAGCGGCCCGCCACAACGGCGTGGCGTCCGTGCATACCAACACGGGGATCTTGTTCGTGCCCCTTGGGGGGGTGAACTCCCCTTGTTCGTGTGCAAGGCGCACTTGCTCACGTACAAGATCCGCCAAAGACACCACAGGCGCCACACGTTTCTTGCCCCCGTGTCCCCGCACACTCACGGCCACGGCATTGTACGGCGTTATCGCACGCCTTGCCGCATACAACTCATCACGAGTGCACCTACGAGGCAACCGCAATGTCTGTCGCATAGACAGTTGCATTGCGCAAGCACGGCGCAACAAATCAACGGCATATCCATTGACGTCTGCAGCCGCCGCCATCACCTCCCCTGCATAGTGGCCCCCACGGCCGCCCAGGGGCGCGTGACCTCACCGTGGTGTGGGGTGAAACCAGGGGGGGGACACCCCTGGGCTAACACGCAATGTGGGGGGCGACCCAGTCCAGCCACGGCGGCTGGGTCGCGGGATCACGCGCCCCATCCCCCGCCGACCACCGTGGGGGAGCCACGATGGTACAGGGCGGGCTCCACCGGGGGGTGGCGGTTAGCGAGGGTTTCCGGGTCTCCCTATGGCCCAGCCCACCCCAGGGCTTGAGTTCCCCCCCTTGCACCAGCCCATGCGGTCCGCGTGTTCTGCACAGGTGCATCACGGGTTGGGGGATCGAGCTTTTGGACATGGGAAAGCCTCCGCGTTGCCCGGTCGGGCCCATGGGGGCTGGGAGACGGTGGAGTGACGGGGAGGCGGCGCCCGGGCGGAGGAAAGGGCCGGCGCCTGCCGTTACGGTGCTAACTGCGCCGGGGTAATGGCACCTGCCTGCAGCTCCGGCAATCAGGCTCCCCATGATTTGCGTTGAAATAAGGGGAGGCCCCCCGGTCATAGGTCATGGGGCGATTTGCTATGCACCTGGCCTGGCTGTGCAACTGTGTCTGTTGCATCCAAGGCAATACATTTCTCTATGTATTTCACAGAATGTTTCGTGTTTCGGAATTTCAGGTTGTTCCTGCACCGCTGTGAACCGCATGTACGGCCATGGCTCCTTGACATGCGACTGGCCACAGTGTGCGTGTCAATGTATGGGCCAGTTTACAGCATCTGCACCCAAAAACCACAGCCCATTTGGGCGTGGAATGCTGTGAATTGTGAGCCAGTGGTGGCATGCGGTTCAGAATTGGGTACGCACTTTTATGCTGTTCGGCAATTTGCTGTGTGGCACAACTGATTGTCCACTTGCACCGGGCCTGGCTGTGCAACTGTGTCTGTTGCATCCAAGGCAACACATTTCTCTATGTATTTCGCAGAATGCTTCGTGTTTCGGAATTTCAGGTTGTTCCTCCACCGCTGTGGACCGCGTGTACGGCCATGGATCCTTGACATGCGACTGGCCACAGTGTGCATGTCAATGTATGGGCCAATTTACAGCATCTGCACCCAGAAACCTGTGCCGCAGAGGGACGCCCCCACACAGCGGCGGATACACCCGAGTCCCTCCGGTCCTGCCTGGGCCGGGGAGGGATAGGGACGCCCCGTGGGGGTTATGAGGGGACACCACACCACCCGGCCCCACACAGCGGCGGATACACCCGAGTCCCTCCGGTCCTGCCTGGGCCGGGGAGGGATAGGGACGCCCCGTGGGGGTTTAGAGGGGACACCACACCACCCACTCCCACACAGCGGCGGATACACCCGAGTCCCTCCGGTCCTGCCTGGGCCGGGGAGGGATAGGGACGCCCCGTGGGGGTTATGAGGGGACACCACACCACCCGCCCCCACACAACGGCGGATACACCCGAGTCCCTCCGGTCCTGCCTGGGCCGGGGAGGGATAGGGACGCCCCGTGGGGGTTATGAGGGGACACCACACCACCCGCCCCCACACAGCGGCGGATACACCCGAGTCCCTCCGGTCCTGCCTGGGCCGGGGAGGGATAGGGACGCCCCGTGGGGGTTTAGAGGGGACACCACACCACCCACCCCCACACAGCGGCGGATACACCCGAGTCCCTCCGGTCCTGCCTGGGCCGGGGAGGGATAGGGGCGCCACGCGGGGGTTTTGGGGGGACACGTGGGTGTGGCCGGAGGGATGTAGTGGATGGCAGTGCTGCAGTGTCGGGATGCATTGCTGCAGCATTCCAAAGGCATGCAGCATTGCAGAGGCAGTGACACCACTGTTGTGAAGGCAATGCCGCTGCCATGTGAAGGCAGTGCTGCCGCCAACTGCAGGCAGTGCTGCCTCATTGGGAAGGCGGTGTCACTATCCAACAACAGTGCTGCTGCCGTCCACAGGCAGTGTTGCTGCAGGCCACTGGCAGTGCTGCAGTGTTGGGATGCAGTGCTGCAGCATTCCAAAGGCATGCAGCATTGCACAGGCAGTGGCACCACTGTCTGAAGGCAGTGCTGCCTCATTGTGAAGGCACTGCCGCTGCCATGTGAAGGCAGTGCTGCCACCAGCTGAAGGCAGTGCTGCCTCATTGGGAAGGCAGTGTCAGTGTCCAACAACAGTGCTGCTGCCGTCCACAGGCAGAGTTGCTGCCGTCCACTGGCAGCGCTGCAGTGTTGGGATGCAGTACTACAGCATTCCAAAGGCATGCAGCATTGCAGAGGCAGTGGCACCACTGTTTGAAGGCGGTAGTGCCACATTGTGAAGGCACTGCCGCTGTCATGTGAAGGCATTGCTGCCACCAACTGAACGCAGTGCTGCCTCATTGTGAAGGCACTGCCGCTGCCATGTGAGGCCATTGCTGCCACCAACTGCAGGCAGTGCTGCCTCATTGGGAAGGCAGTGTCACTGTCCAACAACGGGGCTGCTGCCGTCCACAGGCAGTATTGCTGCAGTTTACTGGCAGCGCTGCAGTGTTGGGATGCACTGCTGCAGATTTTCAAAGGCATGCAGCATTCCAGAGGCAGTGGCACCACTGTTTGAAGGCGGTAGTGCCACATTGTGAAGGTACCGCCGCTGCCCTGTGAAGGCAGTACTGCCACCAACTGCAGGCAGTGCTGCCTCAACACAAAAGCAGTGTCACTGTTCAGCAACAGTGCTGCTGCCGTCCACAGGCAGTGCTGCCACATTCTGAAGGCAGTGATGCTGCAGTCCACTGGCAGTGCTGCAGTTTTGGGATGCAGTGCTGCAGCATTCCAAAGGCATGCAGCATTGCAGAGGCAGTAGCACCACTGTTTGAAGGCAGTAGTGCCACATTGTGAAGGCACTGCCGCAGCCCTGTGAAGGCAGTGCTGCCACCAACTGCAGGCAGTGCTGTCTCAACAGAAAGGCAGTGTCAATGTCCGACAACAGTGCTCCTGCCGTCCACAGGCAGTGCTGCCACATTCTGAAGGCAGTGTGGCTGCAGTCCACAGGTAGTGCTGCACCAAGTCAGGCCGGCTGACGACGCCGCCACCCACCCTGGGCGCCCCCCGGGGTCAGAGGTGCAGCCTGTGAGGGGCAGACGCACCACTGCCTCACCAAGTGTGCTCCCACCAGCTGAAGCCCCCTCTGGGTCAGGTAGTCTTCATCTACCGGCTGGAGCCCCTTCTGGGCGTCTCGGTTCCGTCTGAACCTGCAGCGACTCTCCGTGTTCCGTGTGCGTGTGTTCGGCCAAACGTCTTGCCGTCGGACGCATTTCGCGGGCTGACGGACAGTGGTAGCTGGCACTACCTGACCTGACCTGACCTGGGTAGTGCTGCAGTGTTGGGATGCAGTGCTGCAGCATTCCAAAGGCATGCAGCATTCCAGAGGCAGTGGCACCACTGTTTGAAGGCAGTGCTGCCACATTGTGAAGGCACTGCCACTTTCATGTGAAGGCAGTGCTGCCACCAACTGCAGGCAGTGCTGCCTCAACAGAAAGGCAGTGTCACTGTCCAACAACAGTGCTGCTGCCGTCCACAAGCAGTGTTGCTGCAGTCCACTGGCAGTGCTGCAGTGTTGGGATGCAGTGCTGCAGCATTCCAAAGGCATGCAGCATTGCAGAGGCAGTGGCACCACTGTTTGAAGGCAGTGCTGTCTCATTGTGAAGGCACTGCCTCTGCCATGTGAAGGCATTGCTGCCACTAACTGCAGGCAGTGCTGCCTCATTGGGAAGGCAGTGTCACTGTCCAACAACAGTGCTGCTGCCGCATTGTGAAGGCACGGCCGCTGCCATGTGAAGGCAGTGCTGCCACCAACTGAAGGCAGTGCTGTCTCTTTGGGGAGGCAGTGTCACTGTCCAACAACAGTGCTGCTGCCGTCCACAGGCAGAGTTGCTGCAGTCCACTGGCAGCGCTGCAGTGTTGGGATGCAGTACTACAGCATTCCAAAGGCATGCAGCATTGCAGAGGCAGTGGCACCACTGTTTGAAGGCAGTGCTGCCACATTGTGAAGGCACTGCCGCTGTCATGTGAAGGTATTGCTGCTACAAACTGAAGGCAGTGCTGCCTCATTGGGAAGGCACTGCCGCTGCCATGTGAGGGCATTGCTGCCACCAACTGAAGGCAGTGCTGCCTCATTGTGCAGGTATTGCCGCTGCCATGTGAAGGCAGTGCTGCCACCAACTGCAGGCAATGCTGCCTCAACGAAAAGGCAGCGTCACTGTCCAACAACAGTGTTGGTGCCGTCCACAGGCAGTGCTGCCACATTCTGAAGGCAGTGTTGCTGCAGTCCACTGGCAGTGCTGCAGTGTTGGGATGCAGTGCTGCAGCATTCCAAAGGCATGCAGCATTGCAGAGGGAGTGGCACCACTGCTTGAAGGCACTAGTGCCACATTGTGAAGGCACTGCCGCTGCCCTGTGAAGGCAGTGCTGCCACCAACTGCAGGCACTGCTGCCTCAACCGGAAGGCAGTGTCACTGTCCAACAACTGTGCTGCTGCCGTGCACAGGCAGTGCTGCCACATTCTGAAGGCAGTGTGGCTGCAGCCCACGGGTAGTGCTGCAGTGTTGGGATGCAGTGCTGCAGCATTCCAAAGGCATGCAGCATTGCAGAGGCAGTGGCACCACTGCTTGAAGGCAGTGCTGCCACATTGTGAAGGCAATGCCGCTGTCATGTGAAGGTATTGCTGCCACCAACTGAACGCAGTGCTGCCTCATTGTGAAGGCACTGCCGCTGCCATGTGAGGCCATTGCTGCCACCAACTGCAGGCAGTGCTGCCTCATTGGGAAGGCAGTGTCACTGTCCAACAACAGGGCTGCTGCCGTCCACAGGCAGTATTGCTGCAGTTCACTGGCAGCGCTGCAGTGTTAGGATGCACTGCTGCAGATTTTCAAAGGCATGCAGCATTCCAGAGGCAGTGGCACCACTGTTTGAAGGCGGTAGTGCCACATTGTGAAGGTACCGCCGCTGCCCTGTGAAGGCAGTACTGCCACCAACTGCAGGCAGTGCTGCCTCAACACAAAAGCAGTGTCACTGTTCAGCAACAGTGCTGCTGCCGTCCACAGGCAGTGCTGCCACATTCTGAAGGCAGTGATGCTGCAGTCCACTGGCAGTGCTGCAGTTTTGGGATGCAGTGCTGCAGCATTCCAAAGGCATGCAGCATTGCAGAGGCAGTAGCACCACTGTTTGAAGGCAGTAGTGCCACATTGTGAAGGCACTGCCGCAGCCCTGTGAAGGCAGTGCTGCCACCAACTGCAGGCAGTGCTGTCTCAACAGAAAGGCAGTGTCAATGTCCGACAACAGTGCTCCTGCCGTCCACAGGCAGTGCTGCCACATTCTGAAGGCAGTGTGGCTGCAGTCCACAGGTAGTGCTGCACCAAGTCAGGCCGGCTGACGACGCCGCCACCCACCCTGGGCGCCCCCCGGGGTCAGAGGTGCAGCCTGTGAGGGGCAGACGCACCACTGCCTCACCAAGTGTGCTCCCACCAGCTGAAGCCCCCTCTGGGTCAGGTAGTCTTCATCTACCGGCTGGAGCCCCTTCTGGGCGTCTCGGTTCCGTCTGAACCTGCAGCGACTCTCCGTGTTCCGTGTGCGTGTGTTCGGCCAAACGTCTTGCCGTCGGACGCATTTCGCGGGCTGACGGACAGTGGTAGCTGGCACTACCTGACCTGACCTGACCTGGGTAGTGCTGCAGTGTTGGGATGCAGTGCTGCAGCATTCCAAAGGCATGCAGCATTCCAGAGGCAGTGGCACCACTGTTTGAAGGCAGTGCTGCCACATTGTGAAGGCACTGCCACTTTCATGTGAAGGCAGTGCTGCCACCAACTGCAGGCAGTGCTGCCTCAACAGAAAGGCAGTGTCACTGTCCAACAACAGTGCTGCTGCCGTCCACAAGCAGTGTTGCTGCAGTCCACTGGCAGTGCTGCAGTGTTGGGATGCAGTGCTGCAGCATTCCAAAGGCATGCATTATTGCAGAGGCAGTGGCACCACTGTTTGAAGGCAGTGCTGTCTCATTGTGAAGGCACTGCCTCTGCCATGTGAAGGCATTGCTGCCACTAACTGCAGGCAGTGCTGCCTCATTGGGAAGGCAGTGTCACTGTCCAACAACAGTGCTGCTGCCGCATTGTGAAGGCACGGCCGCTGCCATGTGAAGGCAGTGCTGCCACCAACTGAAGGCAGTGCTGTCTCTTTGGGGAGGCAGTGTCACTGTCCAACAACAGTGCTGCTGCCGTCCACAGGCAAAGTTGCTGCAGTCCACTGGCAGCGCTGCAGTGTTGGGATGCAGTACTACAGCATTCCAAAGGCATGCAGCATTGCAGAGGCAGTGGCACCACTGTTTGAAGGCAGTGCTGCCACATTGTGAAGGCACTGCCGCTGTCATGTGAAGGTATTGCTGCTACAAACTGAAGGCAGTGCTGCCTCATTGGGAAGGCACTGCCGCTGCCATGTGAGGGCATTGCTGCCACCAACTGAAGGCAGTGCTGCCTCATTGTGCAGGTATTGCCGCTGCCATGTGAAGGCAGTGCTGCCACCAACTGCAGGCAATGCTGCCTCAACGAAAAGGCAGTGTCACTGTCCAACAACAGTGTTGGTGCCGTCCACAGGCAGTGCTGCCACATTCTGAAGGCAGTATTGCTGCAGTCCATTGGCAGTGCTGCAGTGTTGGGATGCAGTGCTGCAGCATTCCAAAGGCATGCACCATTGCAGAGGCAGTGGGGCCACTGCTTGAAGGCACTAGTGCCACATTGTGAAGGCACTGCCGCTGCCCTGTGAAGGCAGTGCTGCCACCAACTGCAGGCACTGCTGCCTCAACCGGAAGGCAGTGTCACTGTCCAACAACTGTGCTGCTGCCGTCCACAGGCAGTGCTGCCACATTCTGAAGGCAGTGTGGCTGCAGCCCACGGGTAGTGCTGCAGTGTTGGGATGCAGTGCTGCAGCATTCCAAAGGCATGCAGCATTGCAGAGGCAGTGGCACCACTGTTTGAAGGCAGTGCTGCCACATTGTGAAGGCAATGCCGCTGTCATGTGAAGGCAGTGCTGCCACCAACTGCAGGCAGTGCTGCCTCAACAGAAAGGCAGTGTCAATGTGCAATCACAGTGCTGCTGCCGTCCACAAGCAGTGTGGCTGCAGTCCACTGGCAGTGCTGCAGTGTTGGGATGCAGTGCTGCAGCATTCCAAAGGCATGCAGCATTGCAGTGGCAGTGGCACCACTGTTTGAAGGCAGTTTTGCCTCATTGTGAAGGCACTGCCGCTGCCATGTGAAGGCATTGCTGCCACTAACTGCAGGCAGTGCTGCCTCATTCCGAAGGCAGTGTCACTGTCCAGCAACAGTGCTGCTGCCGCATTGTGAAGGCACTGCCGCTGCCGGAGGGAGGTAGAGGATGGCTCCGCGCATGGACACCTTCGGCAGAAGTGCCGTGCGCCGGGGGAGGGGGGGGGATCGGGCTACGGACCAAGCCCCCGAGACCTGCCGGCCAAACGCCGCCCAGTCGCTAGTACCTGGCGGGCTAAGGGCCCACACCCGTGAGACCGCGTCCCCCTTCCCTTGGGGGGGTGGTGGACGGTGCCGGAAGTGGAGCCGGTGCTCACCTCGCCCCCCATTCCGTGCCCCTGGGGGGATCCAACAACGCGTAGCGCGGGGGTGCATGCGCGTTGTGCGGGCGAGGGGACAATGGGGAGGAGACGAAGAGGAGAGCCGCCGCCATGATGCTTAGCCGGACGGGTTGGGATGAAACCCTCCTCCCGGTCGCTCACCAGACCGCGGAGGGCCGGCGGGCACCATGGGGATGTGCCGCGGGGGCGCCCTACCGGGGGACCGCATCTCCTCCTCCTCCTCCTCCCATTGTCCATGCTGCCACCCACCAGGGAAACCCCACCGGTAGCATCGCGCCGAAAAGACACCTCCGGATCCTGGAGGATTGCCCACACCACGCGCTGCGCTAGTGCCAGTTGCTCACATTGCTGGTTTGGCCGAAGTTCAAATTAGGGCTTGCGTAGCATTTTGCCAACCTCAGCCTCAAAGGAGGCCACCATGCGGTCCATCTAGAAAACACAAGCACATGGTGTCTAAATAGGAAGTGCCCGGGAACCCCGTTTCGGGAACCCCTTTGTGATCAGGAACCCCTTCCCAGATTGACTTCTCGGGTAGCTTTCTGATCAGGAACCCCTTCTCAAGTTAACTTCTCGGATAACTTTCTGATTTGAGGCCATGCGCTATTTTTAGGACAATTGTTGCATGTTCCGGACATGTTACCACTCTGCATGAGACACGTGCACCCAGGGGGGGGGGGGGTTCCCACATGGCCCAAGAAGGGGTTCCCCCCCCAAAAAAAATAGACCGCGTCGAACAAATAGGCACAACCGTCCTTCACCTCTTTGCCTGACGATGGTCCAGGTTCGGACATACTTTGCCCAAGGGGAGCTGTGCACAAAACACAAAGACAGCGAAAGCCAGCCGCGGCAAACTTGCAGCAAGACGAGCAACGTAGCGCACAATATCCATAGCGGTATATATATGGGCGTACTCTTGTGCACACTTAGCTGCCGCGCACCGTGTGCTCAACGGCTACCTAATGAAGCACATGCGCGATTCCCGTCACCAAAACTTGTTACTGCCGCAAATCCCTTGTCCATGAATCGTGACATGCATACGCGTATACCGCCGCTGCACTGCGTATACCGTTTTCGTGTTCGCACTGCGCGGGGTGGGGGGGGGGGGGGGCTGGAGACTTCATGCACGTTATACCGCTGATTCTTTCGCTAACCCTTGGACGTTAGTGAGGGGATCACGTTCTGCGTCTCGCGTGGGCTGCCCATGCCAGGATTGCCGCTGCCCATGCCTTGGCTGCCCCTCATGGGACTGTCACCACCAAGACGGTCCACCAGGTGCCATAGCTGGGTCGCGTCTGCTACAGCCCGCTCTCGCACCTGCATCGCATTGTCACATTCCGCTCGCAGCCGTGTGTTTTCCTCCGTGAGCCGCGCCACATCCGTCCGAAGGCCCGCTTTCTTAGCCTTTGCTTGATCCCCTGCTTCTTGCAATACGTCCACGCTGCTCTGCAAGTGGTCAACCCGTTGCTGGAGGGTGTACTTCTCCTTGCCGAGGCGCGCAATCAGGGCCTCTTGGGACCCTCCCTAGGAACCTAGTTTAAAGGTAATATGGATTAATTTTTGGCAAAAATTAATAAGATTAAACAAAAGTTGTCGCTTTTGGCGGGGGATGCGGGTGCTCACTTGGGAAAATTTCCACCCCCACGGGGTACCTTGTGGGTTTGACCGCCATCGTGTGCGGTTGCATGCTTGGGGGGGGATATTGGTTGGAAATTTTAAAAACATTGAAATGGCTCTCGGCTTTAAAATGTCCGTTTCATTTTTGCTTTAATTTTTCAAGAATTTAAAAATTAGGAAGTCGCCAGGATTAATTTTAAACCAAGAAAATTTAAACCAAAACCTCCAAAATTGAAACCTCCCTACACAAGCACAACAACACATACTACGGAACCTTTGTGCTTGTCCGCGGCCATTTGGGCCATTGTGCTGTACTTACACCTCTTGGGACCCATTCTTGGGGTCCCAAAGGGGTGCCGTGGGTTGAGTGTCCTTAGGGGAGCTAGTGGGTTCGGTGGTGGTGGTTTGGTGGGGTTTAGGGACTTCTTGCCGGTTAGTCGGGGGGTTAGCCGGCTCGGTTTGGGGTTTTGCGGGGGGGTTGATGGGCGTCTTTTTGCCCGGGCGCGCCTTTTGAGGGTGCGCGGCCGCGGCCTCCGCCTCCGTGAAGAGGAGGCCTCGCGGCACCTCATAGAGCTCGGGGTTGTCCGGGTATCGCACCCAAACAACCCTGCTCTTGCGGGCGTGGGCACCGGTGACGGTGCCCACCTCTACCCCGGTGGGGTAGGGGACGTGGACGGAGGACCCAACGAGTGGATCGTCGGGACCTCTGTCCTTCTTCTTATCCCCCCCCCCTTTGCTTCCCCCTCCCCCTTCTCTTCCCCCTTGGGCTCGGGGGCCGGCGTGGCCTTGGTCTTCGGGGGTAGGGGGGGTTGTTCTTTTTCTTGCGGGGGGGGAGGGCTCCGCTTGAGGAGTCCGGGGCAGACTCCGAGTCGGACTCATCGTCCGACTCGAAGCGCTTCCTCTTGAGGTTGTGTTTGGGTTTTGGGTTGGGTTTGATCTTGGATGCGGGGGGGGGAGGGTTTGGTTGGCTGAGGGGGGGGGGTTTGGCTGCCTGGGGGTTGGGGGTCGTGGTGGCGGCGTTCCCCCTCTCCTCCCCCTCCCCGCCCCCCCATCTCCCTCCACCTATCCCCCTCCTCGCATCCCACCCATCCCACCTCCGCCATGTGCGCCCAGGTGCTCGGCCTATACGGCCGAGCAGGTCCCCACGTGGTGGAGACGACACGGCCTTGTTCCCAGTCTTGGAGGCCGCGGAGTAGGGCCAGCCCCAAGGCCGGATCGCGGGCGAGGATCTTGTGGACCCCCCCAAGGCCCACGCTGTCCTCCCCATCCCTATCCGACCACAGGATACGGATGGGGCGAACGTCGTCCGCCCGAACCACCACGTCCTTGACCTGCAAGGGAGTGCAGGCGGAGACGTGAGACGGGGCAAATTTGGTAAATTTTTCGGCGACTTTGTTTAATTTTTTTCGTTTAATTTTTAACGTTAATTTTTAATTTTTCGGTCGGCGCTTTAAATTTTAAAGATTAAACTAAAGAATTTAAACAAGACGACGAAATTGTAAAAAAAACCAACCTACACACACACCTCACCGAATCGAGGGCTTCCTTGAGCCTCGACACCTCCCATTGCAGCGCGGAAGGCTGCAGAGGCTGTAGGTGCCTCCACAGGGTCCGCAGTAGGTGTTCTGGTGGTCTTCGGTTGTCGGACCACCGCCGCCACGCCCTTGTTGGTACCGCGGGACCCAGCCACCAGCCCTTCGTAGGTGTGTTGGGCCCCAGGGTCGTAGATTGGGTTGGGCAGGGCTAGGAGGGTGGGCCAGTTCGGTGCAAAATACACCGACTTGCCCTGTCTCCACTGCCTGCACCAACCCAGAGCTACCCAGTGTGTTAAACACACTAGGTAGTGGGCGTTCCCGAAGCGGATGCCCCGCGGGTCATCCAGCAGGTTTAGGGCTCCCAGCGAGCCCGTACACACCTGCTCACCCGCAGGGCACATCGGCCCGCCCGGGACCGGTGTCCATACCCATGCCCCCCCCCCTCCCTGCATCCCTATTCCACCCCCCTTTCCCGTCCCCGTTCTTCCGGATGAGGGTCCGGAGGAGTCGGCGCAGGACCCACTTCAAGGTGAGGTGGGCCTTGCTCGGCGCTGAAAAAAGTGGGGTGTCTCCCCCACACCCCTCTTCCAAGGCCTGGGCGCTCCAGGGGATCGCCCCGGCCTTCCCCAGGTTGCTGGAGCCAAACCCCAGGGCTTTTTGGAGCCACCGGGACAGGGGTAACACCGGGGGGGGGGGGGGCTTGCTCCTGCACCTCATCCCCCTCCCCCTCCCCTGACTCATCCCCCTCATCCACTACTTGCTCCCCCTCAGCCACCACCACGTCCCCCCCATCCAACTTAATCTCCTGCCCCCCCCCCCCCTCTGGATAACTGCCCTGGCTCTGAGAAGCCCTGCGGTGGCCGTGAGGGTGGCCATTGTGCAGGGGGCAGTATGGGGGGTACCGTGGTGCCTAAGGGGGAGGTCAAATTTTAAAAACCACCACTCCCATACCTGTAAAACCACCTCGGCCTCCCTTTCCGTAGAAGTGGCCCCCGCCATCCCCCCACCCCGTGCCGTGTGGTCATTGTACGCCCTTTTCAAGAGAGCGTTAAGGCTCTCAACCACATCGGCACAAACCCCCCCCCAACCCCACCCCTAGCCGCGCTGCATTGGCCACCACCATCTCCACGTCCTCCTCCAGGTACAGCAGGTAGTTGGACTGGCAGGCGGCCTTGCAGCAGCACTCCCGGTACGCGCTTGCCACTGCTGACGCCTGCAGGGCCCCAGTGGGGGGGGGCGTCAGTGTACAACTCCCGGAGGAGGTCGCGCATGGCCACAATGGCCTGCCACTCGCGATCCTCCGGGGTGTAGGCCAACAGGGGGCCCATCTCCTCCCATGCCAGGAAGAGCGCCCGGGCCTCCTCTCCATCTGGGGACGTGGAGGCACCCAGCTTCACGCCCGTGCGGGCGCGGTACAGGAGGCGTTGCACTGCCTCGGTGTTCTCCTTGGGGAGGTCCTCCAAGCGTGCCTCAATGAAGGCCACTTGAAGGCGCCCCATAGCCATGCAACAATGGAGGATGCATAGGAAAACCAAACACCGCTCCACCTGAAGGTGTGGTTCCCCTATGCACCCCCCATTTTCCAAGCTGCGGCCCTTCAGCTGGTATTAGCGACGGGCCTCCGCCTCGGCGGCCAATGTCCGCCGCACATCCACCCGCAACCACTTCGCCGCCGCACTGTCCCACACCCCCATGTTGTAAATAGAGCCCACCATGGGCGACGTAGACACCCCAATAAGGCGGCGGACGAACGGCTGGTCACCCCCAATAACCAGCTCACTGGGCACCCACCGGGTTGCCCAGCAAAATTGCTTGCGGTCGTGAATGGACTGCAACACCTAAAGAATCGGATGGTGCATTAATTTCCGAACAGATCTTTTTCGTTTAAATTTTAAACTAATTTTTCCGGCGACTTAAATTTTAATCAGAAATGCAAAATTAAACGAGCAAAATTTAAACGAAGCGGTACGAAAATCAATGCACCACGAAACGGCCACAAACCTGAAGGTTCTCAGCCCATATAGTGGCCAAAGCGGCCATTTCTTTGTCCCCGCACACGGCCATCCCAATGACCCACAAATAGGCGGGTGTGCGCCCCCGCTTGCCATGGTTGAGGAGCCCAATGGACAATTGAGTCCAACTCCCACCGGCGCACGGATACGCATCACCACGCAAAATGAAGGTAAGGGGCCGCGTCCAATCAATGGTGTCCACTAGTGGTGGACGCGATTGAATGTAGCGGGCCCATGAATGTATGGGCCAACTGCGGCCGCTAGCGGGGGGGTCGGAGACGGTCACCGGCGGGCGTCACTCTAGCGCCTTGACCAACTCCTTCCAAGTGTCCAAGAAGGCTTGCCGTGTGGGGATAGGGCGCGGGAATTCGTGGCCGGTAGCGGCTGTATAGTCAAGCCCGCGGCGGGTCATGAAGGCGGAGAGGTGGCGGTATCCCGTCTTTGTGACATTGAGCTCCATAAGTAGCCCAATAAGGTGGGGTGCGGGAAAGAGCATAGAAGCATATTGCTTCACCGCCTCCTTTTGCTTATTGCGAATGAGGGTGGGGTAGCCAACCTCCGTGGCCTCGGCCCAACGAGCCTTGGCCAACGGGGATGAAGCCACCCACTCACCGAGGAGTTGGGAGACCAAAGGGTCCCGCAAACTCTTGGCCCCACTCAAACGCGTTAGCGTCATGCTAAGCTCGGTAAGGGTGTCCCGAGAGAAAGGCATAACAAGATCTACACAAGGGAAAAGTGGGTGTGGAGTGGGGTAGGAGGTGCCCCCAAGGAAAGACTCTATGGGTTCAATAACCGACCCATAGGCATTAAAATCCCGCTACAAACCCATGAACCAACCTTGGACAACATGAAACACCTCGGGGATCCTAATATGCCCATGTACGTAACCGAGCAACCCGGTTAAAATCAGGAAATTCTCGTTTAAAGAGTTAAAATTTGTTGGTTTAATTTTTAATTGCATTCAAATTTGAAAAATTAGTTTAACCCATATTACCTTTAAACTGGGTGCCTAGGGCTAGCTTGGGCTTAACGCTCTGCTGGCGCGGACACCTCTGCACCACCCACAGAAGACAAGGATCTATTATCTTTGCTCCCTTGCGGACCTGCCGCCCATCCTCCTAGCAAATGTGTTCATACTTGCCAGACTTGGCATACGCAAACGTTGTGAAGAGCCAAGTACGTGCCCCGGCATCGGTGCTCTCGTCTACCACAAGCAGCACACAGTTGAGCCCCATGAGGTGTGTCCCGCCCTCCATCCGCCATTTGATACGCAGTGCGCACTACTTGTACCACATCGTGCTCCCTTGTCCCATGATGCACCCTAACACAGCCCGGATCTTCATGGATGCCTTCGGCGGTATCACCCAACACACATGGGGGCCTGGTCCAACCCCTGTAATCTGCATCTGGGCGCTTGCCGCCCCTCTGGTGCATCCTCTGCCGCAGGCCCATCGCCCATGAGTGCTTGCTGATCCACCACCAGTGTCGGCCAGACGTCCACGGTGACCTACAGCGGCGAAGCGGCGTGACAGAGAATGCAGGGGGTCTTGGGACGTGATCAGGAGCCCCACCAGGAACCCAAGCTGAGAACCCCTTCCTGATCAGGAACCCCTTCGCAAAGCACCTTCCTGGCGGTTTCCTGGTCGCATACCAAACCGATGCTTAGCAATAAAATTAAGGATCCTGTAAGCACCAAACCCTCGTGCATATCATGTTAGGCACAGGGCAGTACGGCAGGCCCGTACAGTCAATACCTGCCTGGATGTGCACCAGTAGGCTCCATCCTTCGATGTCTCCGTAATCCAGCCACACGTCAGCCCCATGAGGGGTTCCAGCATTGGCTGCAGTGGATGTCCCATGTCCCAGCGCACAATGGAGGCCTGCTCGTTGTCTCGGCCCATGCCGAAGCCACCAAACTTGCAACTCAGTGCCATGATGTACACAAGAGGTACCCCACTCACCGTGATGTTTTGGTCCTTGGCTGTCTCCAATATCTCGGCCTCATGTGCCCACAACCCGAGCCAGCACGCATCCCACCTAACATTACAATGATCATCTAGTCAAAAAGGGTTGGGAGGGGGTGCTGGCAGGGGGTGCAAGGCAAGGTGCCGTGTGGAGGTCAGGACGGGAAGCAAACAAGTGACCCCGACTGGAAACCCCAGCGTCTGAGGAGCACTAGCCGCCGCACTCGCCTTACTACCACTACTAACATGCGAGCACGCCGCGCACAGCTCCCCCTCGTGACTGGCACAGAGCCTCGGCACGCCACAACTGAAGCAATCCTTTGTGGCTTTCTTCCGACAACCCCATAGTACAACGCTCCCGCCCATCAACGTCGCGGCTTTCCTCCAAACCCCAAAACGGAACGCGAACTCCAACTACGAGTACGTGACGGGAATAGTGGCAATGCCCAAGAAAAGCACTTGTCTTTACCATGACTTTGGCTTGGAAAGAGGTGTACCCCCGCCCGCATGGACGGAGCCGCTGTACAAGATGAACAAGTCACCGCCTCGCAGCGGAATAGGAATAGGCTGCCATGGACGGGGCAAACCATCAGGGTAATGTGGCAAGAAGACGGTGTCGGTGCCATCAACAGAATACAAGTCCTCGTCCAAGGCCGCAAAGACGGACACCACCCTCTTCCCATCGGGAACCTTCATCATGTCGCGATGGTAGGATCACATTTCACGCCCCTTCGCACCTATCGCACGCGCTTGGTACGCCTTGTGGCCCCCACTCCATGTGTTGTTGAACAAGCCGAGAACGAAGTTTGTGAATGACATGAGGGCCTCACATTCATGGTATCCAACACCCGATCCTTCTACTTCAACATGAGGAAGTCGTAAGGCAGACATCCTTCTATTGCTCGAGTCCGGACCGCGGTGAACCCCGGGAATTCATTGAATACGGGATCCCAAGTGTCGCATGGTCGAGTTTCAAGGCCTTCCACAACCCTATCAAGCATTTCCATGGGCACCACTCCATTGCACAACAAGTGTGCCGTCCCAGCCAATTTGCTTGGGTCTTCGTTGAAGGTGAACTCGGAGCGCAATACGCCAACCGAGGGTGGGTCTCCCACCCCAACCCATGGCAACGGACATTGCCTCGGTAGTGCCACAATTTCCCCTGCCATACGGAATGGGGTGGTAATGCCCTCCACCGAAAACGCAAAGGCAAGTGCGGAATTGGTTGCCAAACTCCGAACTGGAAAGGTGTCCAGTTTGGAGGCCGGCAATACACGCTCCTTGTGACCAATTGGGGCACTTCCAAAGGCACGACGTGTCATCTCCGAGGGGCTCGGACTGGTACTTAGGAAAACCACACAATCGTCCGCATCCTCTCCAATCCAATAAGCCACATCCTCCGGGGCCCGACTGGTGGGTTCCTTTCCCTGGGCCTTGTCCTTCGGCTTTGGAACGTGCAGCAAGATACCCGCAAGAAGACTTGTAACGTCCGCACTATCGAGGTTGATCAAACCGGCCCGAAGTGTAGGATTGAGCATGAAGGTGGTATGAGCCAAGTCACTAACGAGCCCGGGCTCCATCTTTTCAAGAACACTCTCCGGCGCCTCGATACGACCCAACGTAGTCCCCGGATTAAACTTGATCCTCGTGGGTAGCCCGTCGATACGGATGGTGTCCTCCACTTCGGTAGGGGCGGCCCAAGCGATCATTGGCTTCACACAACCAACGACCAATGACGGGGGGCACGGGCATGGGGGTAACTAATGGACCAAAGGTGCAAAGGAGACGAAAGTGGACAAGCGATGGACACACACACCAAATCAAAAAACCCCGAGAAGTCATTTTGGGAGCCCTTTTTTGATCATGAACCCCCCCCGAAAAGTCATTTTGAGAACCCCTTTTTGACTACGAAGGTAAGCCGAGAAGTCCCGAGAAGGTGTCCGAGAAGGGGTTCTCGGGTTTTCGAAAAACCGCCCCTATGTTGTTTGACCCTAAACCCAGGGACGGCCCACTTTTAGTTTGCATCCCCCCAAACCCCTCAAGTTGTTTTGGGCCCGCTATACCTCCATGGGGGTGGGGGGTCCCCGGGAGGCCCGTTTCGGGGGGGGGTTCCCGGTACCAGCTTCCCGGTTGCACCACATGTCTTGCGTGCAGAAACCCACTTTGCTCCCACAGCGCTAGGAAGCTCCGAGTGGTGGACTGACAAGGGGACTACTGCCAGATATTGAAGTGACCCCCAAATCGACACAGGCCATGTGCCCCCCGCACTCTTTGGTTGCCGCCAGCACATCCGCCCAAAACGTGGCCTTGGTGGCCCACGAGTCCCCTCCACTTCTAGGGCCAATGACGTTGATGGTGGTCAACAGGCCACCATCCGTGGCTACATCCAAGGCCTTGGCCGTGCCGGAGACGATGTCCACCACCTCCGGAACATCCTCTGGGGCGAATGTGTCGGCACGGAGGGCAATTAGGAGGCCTGCCCGTATGGCAGCCGGAGGCGCAGCCTTTAGGTCCACACCATGGAAGGCATGAAACCCGAGGTGACACAACCAATTCTGCACATTGGTCAGGCCAAGGGGGTTCTGCAGGCCCGTCTCTTAGAAGAGCCAAAGATGGCCCCCTTTGCGTCAAGGATGACTGCAGCCACTGCCTGGTAGTCTAGTATCCAGGGGCATCGAGGATGGAGCCCTGCACGTTCCAAGACATGGTGGTTCTGGTGTCGGGATCGGCGCCCTTTCAAAAAGTACCACTTGGGTCTCGTCCGGCGGCTTTCTTCTGACCACCCGACGGTAACGCCTCGGGACCTTTGCGGCACCGTCTACCCAGCGGTGGCGCTAACACCGAGTCCCCGCACCACGAGGATGGATGGCCCCAGGTGCCCCATCTGACGCGGACGAGCTTCTTGACGCCTACAAGGGGGGGGGGGGGGCGCTGGCGCCTCCGGTTCCTTCACTGAAGAGGGCCGCACAAGCACCATCGGCCCCGCACGTGCAGTCGCAAAGGGCTCCGCCCGCTTGCGGGGCATGATATCCCATGAAGCATGGCTTCCGCATGCTCTCGCTACAAGGGGTCGGTCTTTGGGATGTGGTTGAGCAGATCACGGGGGTTGAGGTGGTTGGGGTCAAGATGACGGCCAATTTGCTAGTGGTACATGCCCTCCCCACTCATCTCACACCGCCAGCAAATAAATACTCACCTTGACGGAGCTCTGCCCTTTGACAAGACGCCCCCCGAAATGGGCCATCAGCGGACGTATTTTGTGGTATATCCCACACATTGGCTCCCCCGACGGTGCGTGCCCTCGAGGGGCCACCTTTTAGCAGGCGCCCACGTGGGCCACGACAGCAGCCACTAGGGCAGGTGAGCGCTAAAGCGAGACGTTCGATGGGGGCAGCAAGTGCAAAATCCCAGTAGGTGTGAATTGCTCCTCCAGCCACCAACACCAGGCCGCAGCATACTTCTCCCTATCACCCGCGGTGATGGCCCAACGGGTGGTCAGGACGCCCTAAACCACGGCGCCATCGCCTCTGCTACCACCACGTGCAGTGTATCGCCATCATAGGCTTGGCAGAAATTGTGCACAGCGGAGCCCGCCACTTGACCGGCTAGGGACAAAGCAATGTTGTCAGGGTCGCCGAGGATGCATAGGTGAAGGGCACAAACGTCAACCGGCCACAAGACGAATTCTAACTCCCTGCATCGTCGTAACGCAGAGGAGTCCGGCTTCATCGCCACCACAACCTAGCACCATCCTCACTGTGCGCAGTGGCAAAGCGCAAGAGTAGCCGTCGCCAGCTTGTTAGACGCTAGCGCAACAGGCACTTTCGGCAGGGCAGCCGCATTCCTTCACAACGCTGCACACAAGGTATCGCCACCAGCCATATATCTTCACCTGGCACCTGCGACGCCGCCGAAACCGCCACAAAGACCTCCGCCCGGGGGAACATCCACTGGCGAAAATTGCTGTACATGGCGGATAGGACCCAAGCCGCGCATATGGTTGTTCAAGGCACTGTATTGCGCTGCACCCGTAGATCTGGGCCTCTTGGGTCCATCCATAGGTACCTTGATCCACTCAACACCGTTCCTCACTTGCACCTACACCAGTACATCCCCACACTCAACAACCACCACACACCCCACATCTGCAAAGCCCACCAGGTGGGTAGGCGGCAACTCCTACGAACGGAGCTACTGGCGCTGGCTGCGCTCCCGCTCATGGGGGACACACGGCTTGCCGCCGCGGCGCCTCCTCAGCATGCTGCAGTGGCACTAAGGCAAGGAGTGACATCCCCTCGGCAACGGCCGCCAAGCACATCAAGGTGTGGTGCAGCCTTGGGTCCGGCAGGCCCCCCTCGTGTTAGTGAAGGGTAGCAACCAAGTGCGGCGTTCTGGGCACCGGGAGAGACTTCCACAAGGCTACTGGGAGCTCCCCTAGCGACGGCAGGTGTGCGACACAGCTATGTGTATAGCGACCTAGTCGGCTATCAGACATCAGATGACTTTTATGGACCATCACCCCCCCCCCCCCCACCCCAACACCCTTTCTAACCCCCCCCCCCCGTGTCAGACTTCGCCCCCCCCCCCCCCCCGTGTCCCCCCCCAATATCAGACTTGTCCCATTGTCACCACACCCTTGAGGTGTAGAAGTGGGTTGTGGTCTCGACCCTAGCGTCTGAAACCCAACCAGTGCTTGCAACCCCTTCAATGATGGTACGTGCCCCCCCCCCCCCACCCCCCACCCCACCCCACCCCACCCCATCTCTCTGACTCAAACCGATCGGGGGGCTCATATGTGACTGAAGACAAGTGGGAACAGAATCCTGATGTCTGGCCCAAGCAACCTCACCTGAGCTAATCGGGTCAGTTTTGCTGGTGGGGTGGGTGGGTGGGGGTTCATCGGGTTGGGCCGGAAGTGTGGAGAGGGGGGGTAGTGGGTTTCGAGCACGGCACAGCACAGCACGGCACAGCACAGCACATCACAGCACATCACAGCACACCACAACGCAGCACAACATACAGCATAGCACAGCATATTACAGCACAACACAGCACAACACAGCCCCTACGGCCGCCCAAGAGAGCCTCCCTCCCTCCCTCCCTCCCTCCCTGTCATTTCCCTGCTTGTGTGGTTGAGGTTAGGGAGGGTATGCCTGTTTTTCTTTTTCAGGTTTTTTTTTTCTAGTAGAGTGCTTTCCCGCCAGCTTACCAAGGTCCGAACCCCAAAAAAATTAAAATAGGAGGTATGTTTTGTCAAAGCAATATCAATGTTGAGGAGAGCTCTGGGCTACCGATTGGGACATTCATGGCAGCAGCACCTGCAGACTTTACATCTAGCGAGACTCCCCGCTCTTCAATTTCGAGGTGTTCATCATGACAATTGATCATATGCCGTTTCTTTATGAGGTGCCCTAGCAGCGTGTCACGGCACTGATCGAACGGTGGACCGTAGTTGCCCCCACATTTGCAAATTTCTTTGCCCATTTTTGAACCATGACGATTGATCATATGCCGTTTCTTTATGGGTTGCCGCTGACAGCGTGTCACGGCACTGCTCGAATGGTGGATCGTAGTTCAGCCCACATTTTGCAAATTTCTTTGTCCATTTTCGAACCAGAACAATGGATCATATGCCGTTTCTTTATGAGGTGCCGGTGACAGCGTGTCACGGCACTGATCGAACGGTGGACCGTAGTTGCCCCCACATTTGCAAGTTTCTTTGTCCGTTTTTGAACCATGACGATTGATCATATGCCGTTTCTTTATGAGGTGCCACTGACAGCGTGTCACGGCACTGATCAAATGGTGAACCGTAGTTGCCCCAACATTTGCAAGTTTCTTTGTCCATTTTCGAACCATGACGATTGATCATATGCCGTTTCTTTATGAGTTGCCGGTGACAGCCCCCAGATAACTGACGCATGAACATGCGTCAAATATTTGACGGACATACATCCGTCAAATATTTTGGGGGTGTAGACCCCCCAAATATTTGACGGAACCCCATCCGTCAAGTATTTTGGGGGTGTACAGCCCCCAAATATTTGACGGAACCCGATCCGTGAAATATTTTGGGGGTCTACAGCCCCCAAATGTTTGACGGAACCACATCCGTCAAATATTTTGGGGGTCTACAGCCCCCAAATATTTGACGGAACCCCATCCGTGAAATATTTTGGGGGTCTACGGCCCCCAAATATTTGACGGAACCACATCCGTGAAATATTTGGGGGCTGTAGACCCCCCAAATATTTAACGGAACCCCATCCGTGAAATATTTTGGGGGTCTACAGCCCCCAAATATTTGACGGAACCACATCCGTCAAATATTCTGGGGGTGTACAGCCCCCAAGTTTTGACGGAACCCCATGCGGCAAATATTTTGCGGGTCTACAGCCCCCAAATATTTGATGGAACCCCATCCGTCAAATATTTTGGGGGTGTAGACTCCCGAAATATTTGACGGAACCCCATCCGTCAAATATTATGGGGGTGTACAACCCCCAAATATTTGACGGAACCCCATCCGTGAAATATTTTGGGGGTGTAGACCCCCCAAATATTTGACGGAACCCCATCCGTGAAATATTTTGGGGCTGTAGACCCCCCAAATATTTGGCGGAACCCCATCCGTCAAATATTATGGGGGTGTATTGCCCCCAAATATTTGACGGAACCCCATCCGTGAAATATCTCGGGGGTCTGCAGCCCCCAAATATTTGACGGAACCCCATCCGTCAAATATTTTGGGGGTGTAGACCCCCCAATTATTTGACGGAACCCCATCCGTCAAATATTTTGGGGGTGTACAGCCCCCAAATATTTGACGGAACCCCATCCGTGAAATATCTCGGGGGTCTACAGCCTCCAAATATTTGACGGAACCCCATCCGTCAAATGTTTTGGGGGTGCACACCCCCCAAATATTTGACGGAACCCCATCCGTGAAATATTTTGGGGGTCTACACCCCCAAAATATTTCACGGATGTGGTTCCGTGAAATATTTTGGGGCTGTAGACCCCCCAAATATTTGACGGAACCCCATCCATGAAATATTTGGGGGTTGTAGACCCCCCAAATATTTGACGGAACCCCATATGTGAAATATTTCGGGGGTCTACAGCCCCCAAATATTTGACGAAACCCCATCCGTCAAATATTTTGGGGGTCTACAGCCCCCAAATAATTGACGGAACCCCCTCCGTCAAATATTTTGGGGGTGTACAGCCCCCAAATATTTGACGGAACCCCATCCCTCAAATATTTTGAGGGTGTACAGCCCCCAAATATTTGACGGAACCCCATCCGTGAAATATTTTGGGGGTCTACACCCCCAAAATATTTCACGGTTCTGTTTCCGTGAAATATTTCGGGGCTGTAGACCCCCCAAATATTTGACGGAACCCCATCCATGAAATATTTGGGGCCTGTAGACCCCCCAAATATTTGACGGAACCCCAGCCGTGAAATATTTCGGGGGTCTGCAGCCCCCAAATATTTGATGGAACCCCATCCGTCAAATATTTTGAGGGTGTACAGCCCCCAAATATTTGACGCAACCCCATCCGTGAAATATTTTGGGGGTGTACACCCCCAAGATATTTCACGGATGTGGTTCCGTGAAATATTTGGGGGCTGTAGACCCCCCAAATATTTGACGGAACCCCCTCCTCGATATATTTGGGGGCTGTAGACCCCCCAAAAATTTGACAGAACCCCATCCGTGAAACATTTGGGGGTCTGAAGCCCCCAAATATTTGACGGAAGCTCATCCGTGAAATATTCTGGGGGTGTAGACCCCCCAAATATTTGACGGAACCCCATCCGTCAAATTTTTTCGGGGTGTCGACCCCCAAAATATTTGACGGAACCCCATCCGTCAAGTGTTTTGGGGGTGTACAGCCCCCAAATATTTGACGGAACCCAATCCGTGAAATATTTTGGGGGTCTACAGCCCCCAAATGTTTGACGGAACCCCATCCGTGAAATATTTTGGGGGTCTACAGCCCCCAAATATTTGACGGAACCCCATCCGTGAAATATTCTGAGGTATAGACCCCCCAAATATTTGATGGAACCCCATCCGTGAAATATTTTGGGGTTCTACAGCCCCCAAATATTTGACGGAACCACATCCGTCAAATATTTGGGGGCTGTAGACCCCCCAAATATTTGACGGAATCCCATCCGTGAAATATTTTGGGGGTGTAGATCCCCCAAATATTTGACAGAACCCCATCCGTCAAATATTATGGGGGTGTACAGCCCCCAAATATTTGACGGAACCCCATCCGTCAAGTGTTTTGGGGGTGTACAGCCCCCAAATGTTTGACGGAACCCCATCCGTGAAATATTTTGGGGGTCTACAGCCCCCAAATATTTGACGGAACCCCATCCGTGAAATATTCTGAGGTGTAGACCCTGCAAATATTTGATGGAACCCCATCCGTGAAATATTTTGGGGTTCTACAGCCCCCAAATATTTGACGGAACCCCATCCGTCAAATATTTGGGGGTGTATAGCCCCTCAATATTTGACGGAACCACATCCGTGAAATATTTGGGGGCTGTAGACCCCCCAAATATTTGACGGAATCCCATCCGTGAAATATTTTGGGGGTGTAGACCCCCCAAATATTTGACGGAACCCCATCCGTCAAATATTATGGGGGTGTACAGCCCCCAAATATTTGACAGAACCCCATCCGTGAAATATCTCGGGGGTCTACAGCCCCCAAATATTTGACGGAACCCCATCCGTCAAATATTTTGGGGCTGTAGACCCCCAAATATTTGACGGAACCCCATCCGTGAAATATTTTGGGGGTCTACATACCCAAAATATTTCACGGTTCTGGTTCCGTGAAATATTTCGGGGCTGTAGACCCCCCAAATATTTGACGGAACCCCATCCATGAAATATTTGGGGGCTGTAGACCCCCCAAATATTTGACGGAACCCCATCCTTCAAATATTTTTCGGGGTGTACAGCCCCCAAATATTTGACGGAACCCCATCCGTCAAATATTTTGGGGGTCTACAGCCCCCAAATATTTGACGGAACCCCATCCGTCAAATATTTTGGGGGTGTACACCCCCAAAATATTTCACGGATGTGGTTCCGTGAAATATTTGGGGGCTGTAGACCCCCCAAATATTTGACGGAACCCCATCCGTGAAATACTTCGGAGGTCTACAGCCCCCAAATATTTGACGGAACCCCATCCGTCAAATATTATGGGGCTGTACAGCCCCCAAATCTTTGACGGAACCCCATCCGTGAAATATCTCGGGGGTCTACAGCCCCCAAATATTTGACGGAACCCCATCCGTCAAATATTTTGGGGGTGTATAGCCCCCAAATATTTGACGGAACCCCATCCGTGAAATATTTTGGGGGTCTACATACCCAAAATATTTCACGGTTCTGGTTCCGTGAAATATTTCGGGGCTGTAGACCCCCCAAATATTTGACGGAACCCCATCCATGAAATATTTGGGGGCTGTAGACCCCCCAAATATTTGACGGAACCCCATCTTTCAAATATTTTTCGGGGTGTACAGCCCCCAAATATTTGACGGAACCCCATCCGTCAAATATTTTGGGGGTGTACAGCCCCCAAATATTTGACGGAACCCCATCCGTCAAATATTTTGGGGGTGTACACCCCCAAAATATTTCACGGATGTGGTTCCGTGAAATATTTGGGGGCTGTAGACCCCCCAAATATTTGACGGAACCCCATCCGTGAAATACTTCGGAGGTCTGAAGCCCCCAAATATTTGACGGAAGCCCATCGATGAGTATTCTGGGGGCGTAGACCCCCCAAATATTTGACGGAACCCCATCGGTCAAATATTCTGGGGGTGTCGACACCCCAAATATTTGACAGAACCCCATCCGTCAAGTGTTTTGGGGGTGTACAGCCCCCAAATATTTGACGGAACCCGATCCGTGAAATTTTTTGGGGGTCTATAGCCCCCAAATGTTTGACGGAACCCCATCCGTGAAATATTTTGGGGGTCTACAGCCCCCAAGTATTTGACGTAACCCCATCCGTGAAATATTCTGGGGGTGTAGACCCCCCAAATATTTCACGGATGTGGTTCCGTCAAATATTTGGGGGTGTAGACCCCCCAAATATTTGACGGAACCCCATCCGTCAAATATTATGGGGGTGTAGACCCCCCAAATATTTGACGGAACCCCATCCCTCAAATATTATGGGGGTGTACAGCCCCCAAATCTCTGAGGGAACCCCATCCGTGAAATATCTCCGGGGTCTACAGCCCCCAAATATTTGACGGAACCCCATTCGTCAAATATTTTGGGGGTGTAGACTCCCCAAATATTTGACGACACCCCATCCGTGAAATATTTTGGGGGTTTAGACCCCCCAAATATTTGACGGAACCCCATCCCTCAAATATTATGGGGGTGTACAGCCCCCAAATCTTTGAGGGAACCCCATCCGTGAAATATCTCCGGGGTCAACATCCCCCAAATATTTGACGGAACCCCATCCGTCAAATATTTTGGGGGTGTAGACCCCCCAAATATTTGACGGAACCCCATCCGTGAAATATTATGGGGGTGTATTGCCCCCAAAAATTTGACGCAACCCCATCCGTGAAATATCTGGGGGGTCTACAGCCCCCAAATATTTGACGGAACCCCATCCGTCAAATATTTTGGGGGTGTAGACCCCCCAAATATTTGACGGAACCCCATCCGTGAAATATTTTGGGGGTGTACAGCCCCCAAATATTTGACGGAACCCCATCAAAATATTTTGGGGGTGTACAGCCCCCAGATATATGACGGAACCCCATCCGTCAAATATTTTGAGGGTGTACAGCCGCCAAATATTTGACGGAACCCCATCCGTGAAATATTTTGGGGGTCTACACCCCCAAAATATTTCACGGATGTGCTTCCGTGAAACATTTGGGGGCTGTAGACCCCCCAAATATTTGAGGGAACCCCCTCCTCGATATATTTGGGGGCTGTAGACCCCCCAAATATTTGACGGAACCCCATCCGTGAAATATTTCGGGGGTCTGAAGCCCCCAAATATTTGACGGAACCACATCCGTCAAATATTTTGGGGTGTACAGCCCCCAAATATTCGACGGAAGCCCATCCTTCAAATATTTCGGGGATGTAGACCCCCCAAACATTCGACGGAACCCCATCCGTCAAATTTTTTGGGGATGTAGACCCCCCAAATGTTTGACGGAACCCCATCCGTCAAATATTTTGTGGGTGTACAGCCCCCAATTATTTGACGGAACCCCATCCCTGAAATATTTTGGGGGTCTACACCCCCAAAATATTTCACGTGGTTCCGTGAAATATTTGGGGGCTGTAGACCCCCCAAATATTTGACGGAACCCCATCCGTCAAATATTTTGGGGGTGTACAGCCCCCAAATATTTGACGGAACCCCATCCGTGAAATATTTTGGGGGTGTACAGCCCCCAAATATTTGACGGAACCCCATCCGTGAAATATTTTGGGGGTCTACACCCCCAAAATATTTCACGGATGTGGTTCCGTGAAATATTTGGGGGCTGTAGACCCCCCAGATATTTGACGGAACCCCATCCGTCAAATATTTGGGGGCTGTAGACCCCCCAAATATTTGACGGAACCACATCCGTGAAACATTTGGGGGCTGTAGACCCCCCAAATATTTGACAGAACCCCATCCGTCAAATATTTTGGGGGTCTACAGCCCCCAAATATTTGACGGAACCACATCCGTCAAATATTTTGGCGGTGTACAGCCCCCAAATATTTGACGGAACCACATCCGTGAAATATTTGGGGGCTGTAGACCCCCCAAATATTTGACGGAACCCCATCCGTGAAATATTTGGGGGGTGTAGACCCCCCAAATATTTGACGGAACCCCATCCGTCAAATATTATGGGGGTGTACAGCCCCCAAATATTTGACGGAACCCCATCCGTCAAATATTTTGGGGGTGTAGACCCCCCAAATATTTGACGGAACCCCATCCGTGAAATATTTTGGGGGTGTAGACCCCCCAAATATTTGACGGAACCCCATCCCTCAAATATTATGGGGGTGTACAGCCCCCAAATCTTTGACGGAACCCCATCCCCGAAATATCTCGGGGGTCTACAGCCCCCAAATATTTGACGGAACCCCATCCGTCAAATATTTTGGGGGTGTAGACCCCCCAAATATTTGACGGACCCCCATCCGTGAAATATTATGGGGGTGTACTGACCCCAAATATTTGACGCAACCCCATCCGTGAAATATCTCGGGGGTCTACAGCCCCCAAATATTTGACGGAACCCCATCCGTCAAATATTTACGGGGTGTAGACCCCCCAAATATTTGACGGAACCCCATCCGTGAAATATTTTGGGGGTGTACAACCCCCAAATATTTGACGGAACCCCATCAAAATATTTTGGGGCCGTACAGCCCCCAAATATATGACGGAACCCCATCCCTCAAATATTTTGAGGGTGTACAGCCCCCAAATATTTGACGGAAGCCCATCCGTGAAATATTCTGGCGGTCTGAAGCCCCCAAATATTTGACGGAACCACATCCGTCAAAAATTTAGGGGTGTACAGCCCCCAAATATTTGACGGAAGCCCATCCGTCAAATATCTTGGGGGTGTAGACCCCCCAAACATTTGACCGAACCCCATCCGTCAAATATTTTGGGGATGTAGTCCCCCCAAATATTTGACGGAACCCCATCCGTCAAATATTTTGTGGGTGTACAGCCCCCAAATATTTGACGGAACCCCATCCGTCAAATATTTTGGGGGTGTACAGCCCCCAAATATTTGACGGAACCCCATCCGTCAAATATTTTGGGGGTGTACAGCCCCCAAATATTTGACGGAACCCCATCCGTGAAATATTTTGGGGGTCTACACCCCCAAAATATTTCACGGATGTGGTTCCGTGAAATGTTTGGGGGCTGTAGACCCCCCAGATATTTGACGGAACCCCATCCGTCAAATATTTTGGGGCTGTAGACCCCCCAAATATTTGACGGAACCCCATCCGTGAAATATGTTGGGGGTCTACAGCCCCCAAATATTTGACGGAACCCCATCCGTCAAATATTTTCGGGGTGTAGACCCCCCAAATATTTGACGGAACCCCATCCGTCAAATATTTTGGGGGTGTACAGCCCCCAAATATTTGACGGAACCCCATCCGTGAAATATTTTGGGGGTCTACACCCCCAAATATTTGACGGAACCCCATCCGTCAAATATTTTCGGGGTGTAGACCCCCCAAATATTTGACGGAACCCCATCCGTCAAATATTTTGGGGGTGTACAGCCCCCAAATATTTCACGGAACCACATCCGTCAAATATTTTGGGGGTTTACAGCCCCCAAATATTTGACGGAACCCCATCCGTCAAATATTCTGGGGGTCTAGACCCCCCAAATATTTCACGGATGTGGTTCCGTGAAACATTTGGGGGCTGTAGACCCCCCAAATATTTGACGGAACCCCATCCGTGAAATATTTTGGGGGTCTACAGCCCCCAAATATTTGACGGAACCACATCCGTCAAATATTTTGGGGGTTTACAGCCCCCAAATATTTGACGGAACCCCATCCGTCAAATATTCTGGGGGTCTAGACCCCCCAAATATTTGACGGAACCCCATGCGTGAAATATTTTGGGGGTCTACAGCCCCCAAATATTTGACGGAACCACATCCGTCAAGTATTTTGGGGGTGTACAGCCCCCAAATATTTGACGGAACCCCATCCGTGAAATATTTGGGGGCTGTAGACCCCCCAAATATTTGACGGAACCCCATCCGTGAAATATTTGGGGGTGTAGACCCCCCAAATATTTGACGGAACCCCATCCGTCAAATATTTTGGGGGTGTACAGCCCCCAGATATTTGACGCAACCCCATCCGTGAAATATTTGGGGGCTGTAGACCCCCCAAATATTTGACGGAACCCCATCCGTGAAATATTTTGGGGGTGTAGACCCCCCGAATATTTGACGGAACCCCATCCGTCAAATATTTTGGGGGTGTACAGCCCCCAAATAGTTGACATAACCCCATCCGTGAAATATTTCGGGGCTGTACAGCCCCCAAATATTTGACGGAACCCCATCCGTCAAATATTTTGGGGGTGTACAGCCCCCAAATATTTGACGGAACCGCATCCGTGAAATATTTTGGGGGTCTACACCCCCAAATTATTTGACGGAACCCCATCCGTGAAATATTTTTGGGGTGTACACCCCCAAAATATTTCACCAATGTGGTTCCGTGAAATATTTGGGGGCTGTAGACCCCCCAAGTATTTGACGGAACCCCATCCGTGAAATATTTGGGGGCTGTAGACCCCCCAAATATTTGACGGAACCCCATCCGTCAAATATTTCGGGGGTCTACAGCCCCGAATTATTTGACGGAACCCCATCCGTGAAATATCTCGGGGGTCTACAGCCCCCAAATATTTGACGGAACCCCATCTGTGAAATATTTCGGGGGTTCATAGCCCCCAAATATTTGACGGAACCCCATCCGTGAAATACATTGGGGGTGTACAGCCCCAAAATTTTTGACGGAACCCCATCCGTGGAATATTTTGGGGGTCTACAGCCCCCAAATATTTGACGGAACCCCATCCGTCAAATATTTTGGGGTGTAGAGCCCCCAAATATTTGACGGAACCCCATCCGTGAAATATTTTGGGGGTCTACAACCCCCAAATATTTGACGGAACCCCATCCGTCAAATATTTTGGGGGTGTAGACCCCCCAAATATTTGACGGAACCCCATCCGTCAAATTTTTTGGGGGTGTACAGCCCCCAAATATTTGACGAAACCCCACCCGTGAAATATTTTTGGGGTCTACAGCCCCCAAATATTTGACGAAACCCCATCCGTGAAATATTTTTGGGGTCTACAGCCCCCAAATATTTGACGGAACCACATCCGTCAAATATTTTGGGGGTGCAGACCCCCCAAATATTTGACGGAACCACATCCGTGAAATGTTTGGGGGCTGTGGACCCCCCAAATGTTTGACAGAACCCCATCCGTCAAATATTTTTGGGGTGTAGAGCCCCCAAATATTTGACGGAACCCCATCCGTGAAATATTTTGGGGGTCTACAGCCCCCAAACATTTGACGGAACCCCATCCGTCAAATAATTTGGGGTTGTAGACCCCCCAAATATTTGACGGGACCCCATCCGTCAAATTTTTTGGGGGTCTACACCCCCCAAATATTTGACGGATGAAATATTTTTGGGGTCTACAGCCCCCAAATATCTGACGAAACCCCATCCGTGAAATATTTTGGGGTCTACAGCCCCCAAACATTTGACGGAACCACATCCGTCAAATATTTTCGGGGTGTGCAGCCCCCAAATATTTGACGGAACCACATCCGTGAAATGTTTGGGGGCTGTAGACCCCCCAAATATTTGACGGAACCCCATCCGTGAAATATTTGGGGGCTGTAGACCCCCCAAATATTTGACGGAACCCCATCCGTGAAATATTTTGGGGGTCTACAGCCCCCAGTAGTTTGACGGAACCCCATCCGTGAAATATTTTGGGGGTCTACAGCCCCCAAATATTTGACGGAACCCCATCCGTGAAATATTTTTGGGGGTGTAGACCCCCCAAATTTTTGACGGAACCCCCTCCTCGAAATATTTGGGGGCTTTACACCCCCCAAACATTTGACGGAACCCCATCCGTGAAATATTTCGGGGGATCTACAGCCCCCAAATATTTGACGGAACCACATCCGTCAAATATTTTGGGGGTGTACAGCCCCCAAATATTTGACGGAACCCCATCCGTGAAATATTCTGGGGGTGTAGACCCTCCAAATATTTGACGGAACCCCATCCGTCAAATATTTTGGGGGTGTAGACCCCCCAAATATTTGACGGAACCCCATCCGTGAAATATTTTGGGGGTGTACAGCGCCCAAATATTTGACGGAACCCCATCCGTGAAATATTTTGGGGGTCTACACCCCCAAAATATTTCACGGATGTGGTCCCGTGAAATATTTTTGGGGTCTACAGCCCCCAAATATTTGACGGAACCACATCCGTCAAATATTTTGGGGGTCTACAGCCCCCAAATATTTGACGGAACCCCATCCGTGAAATATTCTAGGGGTGTAGACCCCCCAAATATTTGACGAAACCCCATCCGTGAAATATTTTGGGGGTCTACAGCCCCCAAATATTTGACGGAACCCCATCCGTGAAATATTTTGGGGGTCCACAGCCCCCAAATATTTGGCGGAACCACATCCGTCACATATTTTCGGGGTGTACAGCTCCCAAATATTTGACGGAACCACATCCGTCAAATGTTTGGGGGCTGTAGACCCCACAAATATTTGACGGAACCCCATCCGTCAAATGTTTTGGGGGTGTACAGCCCCCAAATGTTTGACGGAACCCCATCCGTGAAATATTTCAGGGGTCTACAGCCCCCAAATATTTGACGGAACCCCATCCGTGAAATATTCTGGGGGTGTAGACCCCCCAAATATTTGACGGAACCCCATCCGTCAAACATTTGGGGGCTGTACACCCCCCAAATATTTGACGGAACCCCATCCATGAAATATTTTGGGGGTCTACGGCCCCCAAATATTAAACTGATGGGGTTCCGTCAAATATTTGGGGGCTGTAGACCCCCCAAATATTTGATGGCACCCTCTCCTCGAAATGTTTGATGGCTGTAGACCCCGCAAAAATTTGATGGAACCCCATCCGTGAAATATTTCGGGGGTCTACAGCCCCCAAATATTTGACGGAACCACATCCGTCAAATATTTTGGGGGTGTACAGCCCCCAAATATTTGACGGAACCCCGTCCGTGAAATATTCTGGGGGTGTAGACCCCCCAAATATTTGACGGAACCCCATCCGTCAAATATTTTGCGGTCTAAAGCCCCCAAATATTTGACGGAACCCCATCCGTGAAATATTTTGGGGGTGTACAACCCCCAAATATTTGACGGAACCCCATCCGTCAAATATTTTGGGGGTGTAGACCCCCCAAATATTTGACGGAACCCCATCCGTCAAATATTTTGCGGTCTAAAGCCCCCAAATATTTGACGGAACCCCATCTGTGAAACATTTTGGGGGTGTGCAGCCCCCAAATATTTGACAGAACCCCATCCGTGAAATATTTTGGGGGTCTACACCCCCAAAATATTTCACATATGTGGTTTTGTGAAATATTTTGGGGGCTGTAGACCCCCCAAATATTTGACGGAACCCCATCCGTGAAAATTTTGGGGGCTGTGGAGCCCCAAAATATTTGACGGAACCCCATCTGGGAAACATTTTGGGGGTGTACAACCCCCAAATATTTGACAGAACCCCATCCGTGAAATATTTTGGGGGTCTACACCCCCAAAATATTTCACATATGTGGTTTTGTGAAATATTTTGGGGGCTGTAGACCCCCCAAATATTTGACGGAACCCCATCCGTGAAAATTTTGGGGGCTGTGGAGCCCCAAAATATTTGACGGAACCCCATCTGGGAAACATTTTGGGGGTCTACAGCCCCCAAATATTTGACGGAACCCCATCCGTGAAATATTTTGGGGGTGTACAGCCCCCAAATATTTGACGGAACCCCATCCGTCAAATATTTTGGGGGTCTACAGCCCCCAAATATTTGACGGAACCCCATCCGTCAACTATTTTGAGGGTGTAGACCCCCCAAATATTTGACGGAACCCCATCCCTCAAATATTTTGGGGGTGTACAGCCCCCAAATATTTGACGGAACCCCATCCGTGAAATATTTTGGGGGTCTACAGCCCCCAAATATTTGACGGAACCCCATCCGTGAAATATTTTGGGGGTCTACAGCCCCCAAATATTTGACGAAACCACATCCGTGAAATATTTTGGGTGTGTACAGCCCCCGAAGATTTGATGGAACCCCATCCGTCAACAATTTTGAGGGTGTACAGCCCGCAAATATTTGACGGAACCCCATCCGTGACATATTTTCGGGGTCTACACCCCCAAAATATTTCACGGATGTGGTTCCGTGAAATATTTGGGGGCTGTAGACCCCGCAAATATTTGACGGAACCCCATCCGTGAAACATTTGGGGGCTGTAGACCCCCCAAATATTTGACGGAACCCCATCCGTGAAATATTTCGGGGGTCTACAGCCCCCAGATATTTGACGGAACCACATCCCTCAAATATTTTGGCGGTGTACAGCCCCCAAATATTTGACGGAACTCCATCCGTGAAATATTTTGGGGTTGTACAGCCCCCAAATATTTGACGGAACCCCATCCGTGAAATATTTTGGTGGTCTACAGCCCCCAAATATTTGACGGAACCCCATCCCTCAAATATTCTGGCGGTCTACACCCCCAAAATATTTCACGGATGAGGTTCCGTGAAATATTTGGGGGCTATAGACCCCCCAAATATTTGACGGAACCCCATCCGTAAAATATTTCGGGGGTCCACAGCCCCTAAATATTTGACGGAACCCCATCCGTCAAATATTTTGGGGGTGTACAGCCCCCAAATATTTGACGGAACCCCATCCGTAAAATATTTTGGGGTTGTACAGCCCCCAAATATTTGACGGATGGGGTTCCGTCAAATATTTTGGCGGTGTACAGCCCCCAAATATTTGACGGAACCCCATCCGTCAAATATTTTGGCGGTGTACAGCCCCCAAATATTTGACGGAACCCCATCCCTCAAATATTATGGGGGTGTACAGCCCCCAAATCTTTGAGGGAACCCCATCCGTGAAATATCTCCGGGGTCTACAGCCCCCAAATATTTGACGGAACCCCATCCGTCAAATATTTTGGGGGTGTAGACCCCCCAAACATTTGACGGAACCCTATCCGTGAAATATTATGGGGGTGTATTGCCCCCAAAAATTTGACGCAACCCCATCCGTGAAATATCTGGGGGGTCTACAGCCCCCAAATATTTGACGGAACCCCATCCGTCAAATATTTTGGGGGTGTAGACCCCCCAAATATTTGACGGAACCCCATCCGTGAAATATTTTGGGGGTGTACAGCCCCCAAATATTTGACGGAACCCCATCATAATATTTTGGGGGTGTACAGCCCCCAGATATATGACGGAACCCCATCCGTCAAATATTTTGAGGGTGTACAGCCCCCAAATATTTGACGGAACCCCATCCGTGAAATATTTTGGGGGTCTACACCCCCAAAATATTTCACGGATGTGGTTCCGTGAAACATTTGGGGGCTGTAGACCCCCCAAATATTTGAGGGAACCCCCTCCTCGATATATTTGGGGGCTGTAGACCCCCCAAATATTTGACGGAACCCCATCCGTGAAATATTTCGGGGGTCTGAAGCCCCCAAATATTTGACGGAACCACATCCGTCAAATATTTAGGGGTGTACAGCCCCCAAATATTCGACGGAAGCCCATCCTTCAAATATTTCGGGGGTGTAGACCCCCCAAACACTCGACGGAACCCCATCCGTCAAATTTTTTGGGGATGTAGACCCCCCAAATGTTTGACGGAACCCCATCCGTCAAATCCTTTGTGGGTGTACAGCCCCCAATTATTTGACGGAACCCCATCCCTGAAATATTTTGGGGGTCTACACCCCCAAAATATTTCACGTGGTTCCGTGAAATATTTGGGGGCTGTAGACCCCCCAAATATTTGACGGAACCCCATCCGTCAAATATTTTGGGGGTGTACAGCCCCCAAATATTTGACGGAACCCCATCCGTGAAATATTTTGGGGGTGTACAGCCCCCAAATATTTGACGGAACCCCATCCGTGGATATTTTGGGGGTCTACACCCCCAAAATATTTCACGGATGTGGTTCCGTGAAATATTTGGGGGCTGTAGACCCCCCAGATATTTGACGGAACCCCATCCGTCAAATATTTGGGGGCTGTAGACCCCCCAAATATTTGACGGAACCACATCCGTGAAACATTTGGCGGCTGTAGACCCCCCAAATATTTGACAGAACCCCATCCGTCAAATATTTTGGGGGTCTACAGCCCCCAAATATTTGACGGAACCACATCCGTCAAATATTTTGGCGGTGTACAGCCCCCAAATATTTGACGGAACCACATCCGTGAAATATTTTGGGGCTGTAGACCCCCCAAATATTTGACGGAACCCCATCCGTGAAATATTTGGGGGGTGTAGACCCCCCAAATATTTGACGGAACCCCATCCGTCAAATATTATGGGGGTGTACAGCCCCCAAATATTTGACGGAACCCCATCCGTCAAATATTTTGGGGGTGTAGACCCCCCAAATATTTGACGGAACCCCATCCGTGAAATATTTTGGGGGTGTAGGGCCCCCAAATATTTGACGGAACCCAATCCCTCAAATATTATGGGGGTGTACAGCCCCCAAATCTTTGACGGAACCCCATCCGTGAAATATCTCGGGGGTCTACAGCCCCCAAATATTTGACGGAACCCCATCCGTCAAATATTTTGGGGGTGTAGACCCCCCAAATATTTGACGGAACCCCATCCGTGAAATATTATGGGGGTGTACTGACCCCAAATATTTGACGCAACCCCATCCGTGAAACATCTCGGGGGTCTACAACCCCCAAATATTTGACGGAACCCCATCCGTCAAATATTTACGGGGTGTAGACCCCCCAAATATTTGACGGAACCCCATCCGTGAAATATTTTGGGGGTGTACAACCCCCAAATATTTGACGGAACCCCATCAAAATATTTTGGGGCCGTACAGCCCCCAAATATATGACGGAACCCCATCCCTCAAATATTTTGAGGGTGTACAGCCCCCAAATATTTGACGGAAGCCCATCCGTGAAATAGTTTGGGGGTCTACACCCCCTAAATATTTCACGGATGTGGTTCCGTGAAATATTTGGGGGCTGTAGACCCCCCAAATATTTGACGGAACCCCCTCCTGGATATATTTGGGGGCTGTAGACCCCCTAAATATTTGACGGAACCCCATCCGTGAAATATTTCGGGGGTCTAAAGCCCCCAAATATTTGACGGAACCACATCCGTCAAAAATTTAGGGGTGTACAGCCCCCAAATATTTGACGGAAGCCCATCCGTCAAATATCTTGGGGGTGTAGACCCCCCAAACATTTGACCGAACCCCATCCGTCAAATATTTTGGGGATGTAGTCCCCCCAAATATTTGACGGAACCCCATCCGTCAAATATTTTGTGGGTGTACAGCCCCCAAATATTTGACGGAACCCCATCCGTCAAATATTTTGGGGGTGTACAGCCCCCAAATATTTGACGGAACCCCATCCGTCAAATATTTTGGGGGTCTACAGCCCCCAAATATTTGACGGAACCCCATCCGTGAAATATTTTGGGGGTCTACACCCCCAAAATATTTCACGGATGTGGTTCCGTGAAATGTTTGGGGGCTGTAGACCCCCCAGATATTTGACGGAACCCCATCCGTCAAATATTTTGGGGTTGTAGACCCCCCAAATATTTGACGGAACCCCATCCGTGAAATATGTTGGGGGTCTACAGCCCCCAAATATTTGACGGAACCCCATCCGTCAAATATTTTCGGGGTGTAGACCCCCCAAATATTTGACGGAACCCCATCCGTCAAATATTTTGGGGGTGTACAGCCCCCAAATATTTGACGGAACCCCATCCGTGAAATATTGTGGGGGTCTACACCCCCAAATATTTGACGGAACCCCATCCGTCAAATATTTTCGGGGTGTAGACCCCCCAAATATTTGACGGAACCCCATCCGTCAAATATTTTGGGGGTGTACAGCCCCCAAATATTTGACGGAACCCCATCCGTGAAATATTTTGGGGGTCTACACCCCCAAAATATTTCACGGATGTGGTTCCGTGAAATGTTTGGGGGCTGTAGACCCCCCAGATATTTGACGGAACCCCATCCGTCAAATATTTTGGGGCTGTAGACCCCCCAAATATTTGACGGAACCCCATCCGTGAAATATGTTGGGGGTCTACAGCCCCCAAATATTTGACGGAACCCCATCCGTCAAATATTTTCGGGGTGTAGACCCCCCAAATATTTGACGGAACCCCATCCGTCAAATATTTTGGGGGTGTAAAGCCCCCAAATATTTGACGGAACCCCATCCGTGAAATATTTTGGGGGTCTACACCCCCAAATATTTGACGGAACCCCATCCGTCAAATATTTTCGGGGTGTAGACCCCCCAAATATTTGACGGAACCCCATCCGTCAAATATTTTGGGGGTGTACAGCCCCCAAATATTTGACGGAACCCCATCCGTGAAATATTTTGGGGGTCTACACCCCCAAAATATTTCACGGATGTGGTTCCGTGAAACATTTGGGGGCTGTAGACCCCCCAAATATTTGACGGAACCCCATCCGTGAAATATTTTGGGGGTCTACAGCCCCCAAATATTTGACGGAACCACATCCGTCAAATATTTTGGGGGTTTACAGCCCCCAAATATTTGACGGAACCCCATCCGTCAAATATTCTTGGGGTCTAGACCCCCCAAATATTTGACGGAACCCCATGCGTGAAATATTTTGGGGGTCTACAGCCCCCAAATATTTGACGGAACCACATCCGTCAAGTATTTTGGGGGTGTACAGCCCCCAAATATTTGACAGAACCCCATCCGTGAAATATTTGGGGGCTGTAGACCCCCCAAATATTTGACGGAACCCCATCCGTGAAATATTTGGGAGTGTAGACCCCCCAAATATTTGACGGAACCCCATCCGTCAAATATTTTGGGGGTGTACAGCCCCCAAATATTTGACGGAACCCCATCCGTGAAATATTTGGGGGCTGTAGACCCCCCAAATATTGGACAGAACCCCATCCGTGAAATATTTTGGGGGTGTAGACCCCCCGAATATTTGACGGAACCCCATCCGTCAAATATTTTGGGGGTGTACAGCCCCCAAATAGTTGACATAACCCCATCCGTGAAATATTTCGGGGGTGTACAGCCCCCAAATATTTGACGGAACCCCATCCGTCAAATATTTTGGGGGTGTACAGCCCCCAAATATTTGACGGAACCCCATCCGTGAAATATTTTGGGGGTCTACACCCCCAAAATATTTGACGGAACCCCATCCGTCAAATATTTTGGGGGTTTGAAGCCCCCAAATATTTGACGGAACCCCATCCGTGAAATATTTTTGGGGTGTACACCCCCAAAATATTTCACCAATGTGGTTCCGTGAAATATTTGGGGGCTGTAGACCCCCCAAGTATTTGACGGAACCCCATCCGTGAAATATTTGGGGGCTGTAGACCCCCCAAATATTTGACGGAACCCCATCCGTCAAATATTTCGGGGGTCTACAGCCCCCAAATATTTGACGGAACCCCATCCGTGAAATATCTCGGGGGTCTACAGCCCCCAAATATTTGACGGAACCCCATCCGTGAAATATTTCGGGGGTCTATGGCCCCCAAATATTTGACGGAACCCCATCCGTGAAATACATTGGGGGTGTACAGCCCCAAAATTTTTGACGGAACCCCATCCGTGGAATATTTTGGGGGTCTACAGCCCCCAAATATTTGACGGAACCCCATCCGTCAAATATTTTTGGGGTGTAGAGCCTCCAAATATTTGACGGAACCCCATCGGTGAAATATTTTGGGGGTCTACAACCCCCAAATATTTGACGGAACCCCATCCGTCAAATATTTTGGGGGTGTAGACCCCCCAAATATTTGACGGGACCCCATCCGTCAAATTTTTTGGGGGTGTACAGCCCCCAAATATTTGACGAAACCCCACCCGTGAAATATTTTTGGGGTCTGCAGGCCCCAAATATTTGACAAAACCCCATCCGTGAAATATTTTTGGGGTCTACAGCCCCCAAATATTTGACGGAACCACATCCGTCAAATATTTTGGGGGTCTACAGCCCCCAAATATTTAACGGAACCTCATCCGCAAAAATATTCTGGGGGTGCAGACCCCCCAAATATTTGACGGAACCACATCCGTGAAATGTTTGGGGGCTGTAGACCCCCCAAATGTTTGACAGAACCCCATCCGTCAAATATTTTTGGGGTGTAGAGCCCCCAAATATTTGACGGAACCCCATCCGTGAAATATTTTGGGGGTCTACAGCCCCCAAATATTTGACGGAACCCCATCCGTCAAATATTTTGGGGTTGTAGACCCCCCAAATATTTGACGGGACCCCATCCGTCAAATTTTTTGGGGGTCTACACCCCCCAAATATTTGACGGATGAAATATTTTTGGGGTCTACAGCCCCCAAATATCTGACGAAACCCCATCCGTGAAATATTTTGGGGTCTACAGCCCCCAAACATTTGACGGAACCACATCCGTCAAATATTTTCGGGGTGTGCAGCCCCCAAATATTTGACGGAACCACATCCGTGAAATGTTTGGGGGCTGTAGACCCCCCAAATATTTGACGGAACCCCATCCGTGAAATATTTGGGGGCTGTAGACCCCCCAAATATTTGACGGAACCCCATCCGTGAAATATTTTGGGGGTCTACAGCCCCCAGTAGTTTGACGGAACCCCATCCGTGAAATATTTTGGGGGTCTACAGCCCCCAAATATTTGACGGAACCCCATCCGTGAAATATTTTTGGGGGTGTAGACCCCCCAAATTTTTGACGGAACCCCCTCCTCGAAATATTTGGGGGCTTTACACCCCCCAAACATTTGACGGAACCCCATCCGTGAAATATTTCGGGGGATCTACAGCCCCCAAATATTTGACGGAACCACATCCGTCAAATATTTTGGGGGTGTACAGCCCCCAAATATTTGACGGAACCCCATCCGTGAAATATTATGGGGGTGTAGACCCCCCAAATATTTGACGGAACCCCATCCGTCATTTTTTGGGGTCTACAGCCCCCAAATATTTGACGGAACCCCATCCGTCAAATATTTTGGGGGTGTAGACCCCCCAAATATTTGACGGAACCCCATCCGTGAAATATTTTGGGGGTGTACAGCGCCCAAATATTTGACGGAACCCCATCCGTGAAATATTTTGGGGGTCTACACCCCCAAAATATTTCACGGATGTGGTCCCGTGAAATATTTTTGGGGTCTACAGCCCCCAAATATTTGACGGAACCACATCCGTCAAATATTTTGGGGGTCTACAGCCCCCAAATATTTGACGGAACCCCATCCGTGAAATATTCTAGGGGTGTAGACCCCCCAAATATTTGACGAAACCCCATCCGTGAAATATTTTGGGGGTCTACAGCCCCCAAATATTTGACGGAACCCCATCCGTGAAATATTTTGGGGGTCCACAGCCCCCAAATATTTGGCGGAACCACATCCGTCACATATTTTCGGGGTGTACAGCTCCCAAATATTTGACGGAACCACATCCGTCAAATGTTTTGGGGGCTGTAGACCCCACAAATATTTGACGGAACCCCATCCGTCAAATGTTTTGGGGGTGTACAGCCCCCAAATGTTTGACGGAACCCCATCCGTGAAATATTTCAGGGGTCTACAGCCCCCAAATATTTGACGGAACCCCCTCCGTGAAATATTCTGGGGCTGTAGACCCCCCAAATATTTGACGGAACCCCATCCGTCAAACATTTGGGGGCTGTACACCCCTCAAATATTTGACGGAACCCCATCCATGAAATATTTTGGGGGTCTACGGCCCCCAAATATTTGACGGATGGGGTTCCGTCAAATATTTGGGGGCTGTAGACCCCCCAAATATTTGATGGCACCCTCTCCTCGAAATATTTGATGGCTGTAGACCCCCCAAAAATTTGACGGAACCCCATCCGTGAAATATTTCGGGGGTCTACAGCCCCCAAATATTTGACGGAACCACATCCGTCAAATATTTTGGGGGTGTACAGCCCCCAAATATTTGATGGAACCCCGTCCGTGAAATATTCTGGGGGTGTAGACCCCCCAAATATTTGACGGAACCCCATCCGTCAAATATTTTGGGGGTGTACAACCCCCAAATATTTGACGGAACCCCATCCGTCAAATATTTTGGGGGTGTAGACCCCCCAAATATTTGACGGAACCCCATCCGTCAAATATTTTGCGGTCTAAAGCCCCCAAATATTTGACGGAACCCCATCTGTGAAACATTTTGGGGGTGTACAGCCCCCAAATATTTGACAGAACCCCATCCGTGAAATATTTTGGGGATGTACAGCCCCCAAATATTTGACGGAACCCCATCCGTGAAATATTTTGGGGGTCTACAGCCCCCAAATATTTGACGGAACCCCATCCGTCAACTATTTTGAGGGTGTAGACCCCCCAAATATTTGACGGAACCCCATCCCTCAAATATTTTGGGGGTGTACAGCCCCCAAATATTTGACGGAACCCCTTCCGTGAAATATTTTGGGGGTCTACAGCCCCCAAATATTTGACGGAACCCCATCCGTGAAATATTTTGGGGGTCTACAGCCCCCAAATATTTGACGAAACCACATCCGTGAAATATTTTGGGTGTGTACAGCCCCCGAAGATTTGATGGAACCCCATCCGTCAACAATTTTGAGGGTGTACAGCCCGCAAATATTTGACGGAACCCCATCCGTGACATATTTTCGGGGTCTACACCCCCAAAATATTTCACGGATGTGGTTCCGTGAAATATTTGGGGGCTGTAGACCCCGCAAATATTTGACGGAACCCCATCCGTGAAACATTTGGGGGCTGTAGACCCCCCAAATATTTGACGGAACCCCATCCGTGAAATATTTCGGGGGTCTACAGCCCCCAGATATTTGACGGAACCACATCCGTCAAATATTTTGGCGGTGTACAGCCCCCAAATATTTGACGGAACTCCATCCGTGAAATATTTTGGGGTTGTACAGCCCCCAAATATTTGACGGAACCCCATCCGTGAAATATTTTGGTGGTCTACAGCCCCCAAATATTTGACGGAACCCCATCCCTCAAATATTCTGGCGGTCTACACCCCCAAAATATTTCACGGATGAGGTTCCGTGAAATATTTGGGGGCTGTAGACCCCCCAAATATTTGACGGAACCCCATCCGTAAAATATTTCGGGGGTCCACACCCCCTAAATATTTGACGAAACCCCATCCGTCAAATATTTTGGGGGTGTACAGCCCCCAAATATTTGACGGAACCCCATCCGTAAAATATTTTGGGGTTGTACAGCCCCCAAATATTTGACGGAACCCCATCCGTCAAATATTTTGGCGGTGTACAGCCCCCAAATATTTGACGGAACCCCATCCGTCAAATATTTTGGCGGTGTACAGCCCCCAAATATTTGACGGAACCCCATCCCTCAAATATTATGGGGGTGTACAGCCCCCAAATCTTTGAGGGAACCCCATCCGTGAAATATCTCCGGGGTCTACAGCCCCCAAATATTTGACGGAACCCCATCCGTCAAATATTTTGGGGGTGTAGACCCCCCAAACATTTGACGGAACCCCATCCGTGAAATATTATGGGGGTGTATTGCCCCCAAAAATTTGACGCAACCCCATCCGTGAAATATCTGGGGGGTCTACAGCCCCCAAATATTTGACGGAACCCCATCCGTCAAATATTTTGGGGGTGTAGACCCCCCAAATATTTGACGGAACCCCATCCGTGAAATATTTTGGGGGTGTACAGCCCCCAAATATTTGACGGAACCCCATCATAATATTTTGGGGGTGTACAGCCCCCAGATATATGACGGAACCCCATCCGTCAAATATTTTGAGGGTGTACAGCCCCCAAATATTTGACGGAACCCCATCCGTGAAATATTTTGGGGGTCTACACCCCCAAAATATTTCACGGATGAGGTTCCCTGAAACATTTGGGGGCTGTAGACCCCCCAAATATTTGAGGGAACCCCCTCCTCGATATATTTGGGGGCTGTAGACCCCCCAAATATTTGACGGAACCCCATCCGTGAAATATTTCGGGGGTCTGAAGCCCCCAAATATTTGACGGAACCACATCCGTCAAATATTTAGGGGTGTACAGCCCCCAAATATTCGACGGAAGCCCATCCTTCAAATATTTCGGGGGTGTAGACCCCCCAAACATTCGACGGAACCCCATCCGTCAAATTTTTTGGGGATGTAGACCCCCCAAATGTTTGACGGAACCCCATCCGTCAAATATTTTGTGGGTGTACAGCCCCCAATTATTTGACGGAACCCCATCCCTGAAATATTTTGGGGGTCTACACCCCCAAAATATTTCACGTGGTTCCGTGAAATATTTGGGGGCTGTAGACCCCCCAAATATTTGACGGAACCCCATCCGTCAAATATTTTGGGGGTGTACAGCCCCCAAATATTTGACGGAACCCCATCCGTGAAATATTTTGGGGGTGTACAGCCCCCAAATATTTGACGGAACCCCATCCGTGAAATATTTTGGGGGTCTACACCCCCAAAATATTTCACGGATGTGGTTCCGTGAAATATTTGGGGGCTGTAGACCCCCCAGATATTTGACGGAACCCCATCCGTCAAATATTTGGGGGCTGTAGACCCCCCAAATATTTGACGGAACCACATCCGTGAAACATTTGGCGGCTGTAGACCCCCCAAATATTTGACAGAACCCCATCCGTCAAATATTTTGGGGGTCTACAGCCCCCAAATATTTGACGGAACCCCATCCGTCAAATATTTTGGCGGTGTACAGCCCCCAAATATTTGACGGAACCACATCCGTGAAATATTTGGGGGCTGTAGACCCCCCAAATATTTGACGGAACCCCATCCGTGAAATATTTGGGGGGTGTAGACCCCCCAAATATTTGACGGAACCCCATCCGTCAAATATTATGGGGGTGTACAGCCCCCAAATATTTGACGGAACCCCATCCGTCAAATATTTTGGGGGTGTAGACCCCCCAAATATTTGACGGAACCCCATCCGTGAAATATTTTGGGGGTGTAGGGCCCCCAAATATTTGACGGAACCCCATCCCTCAAATATTATGGTGGTGTACAGCCCCCAAATCTTTGACGGAACCCCATCCGTGAAATATCTCGGGGGTCTACAGCCCCCAAATATTTGACGGAACCCCATCCGTCAAATATTTTGGGGGTGTAGACCCCCCAAATATTTGACGGAACCCCATCCGTGAAATATTATGGGGGTGTACTAACCCAAAATATTTGACGCAACCCCATCCGTGAAACATCTCGGGGGTCTACAGCCCCCAAATATTTGACGGAACCCCATCCGTCAAATATTTACGGGGTGTAGACCCCCCAAATATTTGACGGAACCCCATCCGTGAAATATTTTGGGGGTGTACAACCCCCAAATATTTGACGGAACCCCATCAAAATATTTTGGGGCCGTACAGCCCCCAAATATATGACGGAACCCCATCCCTCAAATATTTTGAGGGTGTACAGCCCCCAAATATTTGACGGAAGCCCATCCGTGAAATAGTTTGGGGGTCTACACCCCCAAAATATTTCACGGATGTGGTTCCGTGAAATATTTGGGGGCTGTAGACCCCCCAAATATTTGACGGAACCCCCTCCTGGATATATTTGGGGGCTGTAGACCCCCTAAATATTTGACGGAACCCCATCCGTGAAATATTTCGGGGGTCTAAAGCCCCCAAATATTTGACGGAACCACATCCGTCAAAAATTTAGGGGTGTACAGCCCCCAAATATTTGACGGAAGCCCATCCGTCAAATATCTTGGGGGTGTAGACCCCCCAAACATTTGACCGAACCCCATCTGTCAAATATTTTGGGGATGTAGCCCCCCAAATATTTGACGGAACCCCATCCGTCAAATATTTTGGGGGTGTACAGCCCCCAAATATTTGACGGAACCCCATCCGTCAAATATTTTGGGGGTGTACAGCCCCCAAATATTTGACGGAACCCCATCCGTGAAATATTTTGGGGGTCTACACCCCCAAAATATTTCACGGATGTGGTTCCGTGAAATGTTTGGGGGCTGTAGACCCCCCAGATATTTGACGGAACCCCATCCGTCAAATATTTTGGGGCTGTACAGCCCCCAAATATTTGACGGAACCCCATCCGTGAAATATGTTGGGGGTCTACAGCCCCCAAATATTTGACGGAACCCCATCCGTCAAATATTTTCGGGGTGTAGACCCCCCAAATATTTGACGGAACCCCATCCGTCAAATATTTTGGGGGTGTACAACCCCCAAATATTTGACGGAACCCCATCCGTGAAATATTTTGGGGGTCTACACCCCCAAATATTTGACGGAACCCCATCCGTCAAATATTTTCGGGGTGTAGACCCCCCAAATATTTGACGGAACCCCATCCGTCAAATATTTTGGGGGTGTACAGCCCCCAAATATTTGACGGAACCCCATCCGTGAAATATTTTGGGGGTCTACACCCCCAAAATATTTCACGGATGTGGTTCCGTGAAATGTTTGGGGGCTGTAGACCCCCCAGATATTTGACGGAACCCCATCCGTCAAATATTTTGGGGCTGTAGACCCCCCAAATATTTGACGGAACCCCATCCGTGAAATATGTTGGGGGTCTACAGCCCCCAAATATTTGACGGAACCCCATCCGTCAAATATTTTCGGGGTGTAGACCCCTCAAATATTTGACGGAACCCCATCCGTCAAATATTTTGGGGGTGTAAAGCCCCCAAATATTTGACGGAACCCCATCCGTGAAATATTTTGGGGGTCTACACCCCCAAATATTTGACGGAACCCCATCCGTCAAATATTTTCGGGGTGTAGACCCCCCAAATATTTGACGGAACCCCATCCGTCAAATATTTTGGGGGTGTACAGCCCCCAAATATTTGACGGAACCCCATCCGTGAAATATTTTGGGGGTCTACACCCCCAAAATATTTCACGGATGTGGTTCCGTGAAACATTTGGGGGCTGTAGACCCCCCAAATATTTGACGGAACCCCATCCGTGAAATATTTTGGGGGTCTACAGCCCCCAAATATTTGACGGAACCACATCCGTCAAATATTTTGGGGGTTTACAGCCCCCAAATATTTGACGGAACCCCATCCGTCAAATATTCTTGGGGTCTAGACCCCCCAAATATTTGACGGAACCCCATGCGTGAAATATTTTGGGGGTCTACATCCCCCAAATATTTGACGGAACCACATCCGTCAAGTATTTTGGGGGTGTACAGCCCCCAAATATTTGACGGAACCCCATCCGTGAAATATTTGGGGGCTGTAGACCCCCCAAATATTTGACGGAACCCCATCCGTGAAATATTTGGGGGTGTAGACCCCCCAAATATTTGACGGAACCCCATCCGTCAAATATTTTGGGGGTGTACAGCCCCCAAATATTTGACGGAACCCCATCCGTGAAATATTTGGGGGCTGTAGACCCCCCGAATATTTGACGGAACCCCATCCGTCAAATATTTTGGGGGTGTACAGCCCCCAAATATTTGACGGAACCCCATCCGTGAAATATTTTGGGGGTCTACACCCCCAAAATATTTGACGGAACCCCATCCGTCAAATATTTTGGGGGTTTGAAGCCCCCAAATATTTGACGGAACCCCATCCGTGAAATATTTTTGGGGTGTACACCCCCAAAATATTTCACCAATGTGGTTCCGTGAAATATTTGGGGGCTGTAGACCCCCCAAGTATTTGACGGAACCCCATCCGTGAAATATTTGGGGGCTGTAGACCCCCCAAATATTTGACGGAACCCCATCCGTCAAATATTTCGGGGGTCTACAGCCCCCAAATATTTGACGGCACCCCATCCGTGAAATATCTCGGGGGTCTACAGCCCCCAATTATTTGACGGAACCCCATCCGTGAAATATTTCGGGGGTCTATGGCCCCCAAATATTTGACGGAACCCCATCCGTGAAATACATTGGGGGTGTACAGCCCCAAAATTTTTGACGGAACCCCATCCGTGGAATATTTTGGGGGTCTACAGCCCCCAAATATTTGACGGAACCCCCTCCGTCAAATATTTTTGGGGTGTAGAGCCCCCAAATATTTGACGGAACCCCATCCGTGAAATATTTTGGGGTTCTACAGCCCCCAAATATTTGACGGAACCCCATCCGTCAAATATTTTGGGGTTGTAGACCCCCCAAATATTTAACGGGACCCCATCCGTCAAATTTTTTGGGGGTCTACACCCCCCAAATATTTGACGGATGAAATATTTTTGGGGTCTACAGCCCCCAAATATCTGACGAAACCCCATCCGTGAAATATTTTGGGGTCTACAGCCCCCAAACATTTGACGGAACCACATCCGTCAAATATTTTCAGGGTGTGCAGCCCCCAAATATTTGACGGAACGACATCCGTGAAATGTTTGGGGGCTGTAGACCCCCCAAATATTTGACGGAACCCCATCCGTGAAATATTTTGGGGTCTACAGCCCCCAGTAGTTTGACGGAACCCCATCCGTGAAATATTTTGGGGGTCTACAGCCCCCAAATATTTGACGGAACCCCATCCGTGAAATATTTTTCGGGGTGTAGACCCCCCAAATTTTTGACGGAACCCCCTCCTCGAAATATTTGGGGGCTTTACACCCCCCAAATATTTGACGGAACCCCATCCGTGAAATATTTCGGGGATCTACAGCCCCCAAATATTTGACGGAACCACATCCGTCAAATATTTTGGGGGTGTACAGCCCCCAAATATTTGACGGAACCCCATCCGTGAAATATTCTGGGGGTGTAGACCCCCCAAATATTTGACGGAACCCCATCCGTCATTTTTTGGGGTCTACAGCCCCCAAATATTTGACGGAACCCCATCCGTCAAATATTTTGGGGGTGTAGACCCCCCAAATATTTGACGGAACCCCATCCGTGAAATATTTTGGGGGTGTACAGCACCCAAATATTTGACGGAACCCCATCCGTGAAATATTTTGGGGGTCTACACCCCCAAAATATTTCACGGATGTGGTCCCGTGAAATATTTTTGGGGTCTACAGCCCCCAAATATTTGACGGAACCACATCCGTCAAATATTTTGGGGGTCTACAGCCCCCAAATATTTGACGGAACCCCACCCGTGAAATATTCTAGGGGTGTAGACCCCCCAAATATTTGACGAAACCCCATCCGTGAAATATTTTGGGGGTCTACAGCCCCCAAATATTTGACGGAACCCCATCCGTGAAATATTTTGGGGGTCCACAGCCCCCAAATATTTGACGGAACCACATCCGTCACATATTTTCGGGGTGTACAGCTCCCAAATATTTGACGGAACCACATCCGTCAAATGTTTGGGGGCTGTAGACCCCACAAATATTTGACGGAACCCCATCCGTCAAATGTTTTGGGGGTGTACAGCCCCCAAATGTTTGACGGAACCCCATCCGTGAAATATTTCAGGGGTCTACAGCCCCCAAATATTTGACGGAACCCCATCCGTGAAATATTCTGGGGGTGTAGACCCCCCAAATATTTGACGGAACCCCATCCGTCAAACATTTGGGGGCTGTACACCCCCCAAATATTTGACGGAACCCCATCCATGAAATATTTTGGGGGTCTACGGCCCCCAAATATTTGACGGATGGGGTTCCGTCAAATATTTGGGGGCTGTAGACCCCCCAAATATTTGACGGCACCCTCTCCTCGAAATATTTGATGGCTGTAGACCCCCCAAAAATTTGACGGAACCCCATCCGTGAAATATTTCGGGGGTCTACAGCCCCCAAATATTTGACGGAACCACATCCGTCAATTATTTTGGGGGTGTACAGCCCCCAAATATTTGACGGAACCCCGTCCGTGAAATATTCTGGGGGTGTAGACCCCCCAAATATTTGACGGAACCCCATCCGTCAAATATTTTGCGGTCTAAAGCCCCCAAACATTTGACGGAACCCCATCCGTGAAATATTTTGGGGGTGTACAACCCCCAAATATTTGACGGAACCCCATCCGTCAAATATTTTGGGGGTGTAGACCCCCCAAATATTTGACGGAACCCCATCCGTCAAATATTTTGCGGTCTAAAGCCCCCAAATATTTGACGGAACTCCATCCGTGAAATATTTTGGGGGCTGTACAGCCCCAAAATATTTCACGGAACCCCATCCGTGAAATATTTTGGTGGTCTATAGCCCCCAAATATTTGACGGAACCCCATCCGTCAAATATTCTGGCGTTCTACACCCCCAAAATATTTCACGGATGAGGTTCCCTGAAATATTTGGGGGCTGTAGACCCCCCAAATATTTGACGGAACCCCATCCGTAAAATATTTCGGGGGTCCACAGCCCCTAAATATTTGACGGAACCCCATCCGTCAAATATTTTGGGGGTGTACAGCCCCCAAATATTTGACGGAACCCCATCCGTAAAATATTTTGGGGTTGTACAGCCCCCATATATTTGACGGAACCCCATCCGTCAAATATTTTGGCGGTGTACAGCCCCCAAATATTTGACGGAACCCCATCCGTCAAATATTTTGGCGGTGTACAGCCCCCAAATATTTGACGGAACCCCATCCGTGAAATATGTTGGGGGTCCACAGCCCCTAAATATTTGACGGAACCCCATCCGTCAAATATTTTGGCGGTGTACAGCCCCCAAATATTTGACGGAACCCCATCCGTCAAATTTTTTGGGGGTCTACAGCCCCCAAATATTTGACGGAACCACATCCGTGAAATATGTTGGGGGTCCACAGCCCCCAAATATTTAACGGAACCTCATCCGCAAAAATATTCTGGGGGTGCAGACCCCCCAAATATTTGACGGAACCACATCCGTGAAATGTTTGGGGGCTGTAGACCCCCCAAATGTTTGACAGAACCCCATCCGTCAAATATTTTTGGGGTGTAGAGCCCCCAAATATTTGACGGAACCCCATCCGTGAAATATTTTGGGGTTCTACAGCCCCCAAATATTTGACGGAACCCCATCCGTCAAATATTTTGGGGTTGTAGACCCCCCAAATATTTAACGGGACCCCATCCGTCAAATTTTTTGGGGGTCTACACCCCCCAAATATTTGACGGATGAAATATTTTTGGGGTCTACAGCCCCCAAATATCTGACGAAACCCCATCCGTGAAATATTTTGGGGTCTACAGCCCCCAAACATTTGACGGAACCACATCCGTCAAATATTTTCGGGTTGTGCAGCCCCCAAATATTTGACGGAACGACATCCGTGAAATGTTTGGGGGCTGTAGACCCCCCAAATATTTGACGGAACCCCATCCGTGAAATATTTGGGGGCTGTAGACCCCCCAAATATTTGACGGAACCCCATCCGTGAAATATTTTGGGGTCTACAGCCCCCAGTAGTTTGACGGAACCCCATCCGTGAAATATTTTGGGGGTCTACAGCCCCCAAATATTTGACGGGGCCCCATCCGTGAAATATTTTTCGGGGTGTTGACCCCCCAAATTTTTGACGGAACCCCCTCCTCGAAATATTTGGGGGCTTTACACCCCCCAAATATTTGACGGAACCCCATCCGTGAAATATTTCGGGGATCTACAGCCCCCAAATATTTGACGGAACCACATCCGTCAAATATTTTGGGGGTGTACAGCCCCCAAATATTTGACGGAACCCCATCCGTGAAATATTCTGGGGGTGTAGACCCCCCAAATATTTGACGGAACCCCATCCGTCATTTTTTGGGGTCTACAGCCCCCAAATATTTGACGGAACCCCATCCGTCAAATATTTTGGGGGTGTAGACCCCCCAAATATTTGACGGAACCCCATCCGTGAAATATTTTGGGGGTGTACAGCGCCCAAATATTTGACGGAACCCCATCCGTGAAATATTTTGGGGGTCTACACCCCCAAAATATTTCACGGATGTGGTCCCGTGAAATATTTTTGGGGTGTACAGCCCCCAAATATTTGACGGAACCACATCCGTCAAATATTTTGGGGGTCTACAGCCCCCAAATATTTGACGGAACCCCATCCGTGAAATATTCTAGGGGTGTAGACCCCCCAAATATTTGACGAAACCCCATCCGTGAAATATTTTGGGGGTCTACAGCCCCCAAATATTTGACGGAACCCCATCCGTGAAATATTTTGGGGGTCCACAGCCCCCAAATATTTGACGGAACCACATCCGTCACATATTTTCGGGGTGTACAGCTCCCAAATATTTGACGGAACCACATCCGTCAAATGTTTGGGGGGCTGTAGACCCCACAAATATTTGACGGAACCCCATCCGTCAAATGTTTTGGGGGTGTACAGCCCCCAAATGTTTGACGGAACCCCATCCGTGAAATATTTCAGGGGTCTACAGCCCCCAAATATTTGACGGAACCCCATCCGTGAAATATTCTGGGGGTGTAGACCCCCCAAATATTTGACGGAACCCCATCCGTCAAACATTTGGGGGCTGTACACCCCCCAAATATTTGACGGAACCCCATCCATGAAATATTTTGGGGGTCTACGGCCCCCAAATATTTGACGGATAGGGTTCCGTCAAATATTTGGGGGCTGTAGACCCCCCAAATATTTGACGGCACCCTCTCCTCGAAATATTTGATGGCTGTAGACCCCCCAAAAATTTGACGGAACCCCATCCGTGAAATATTTCGGGGGTCTACAGCCCCCAAATATTTGACGGAACCACATCCGTCAAATATTTTGGGGGTGTACAGCCCCCAAATATTTGACGGAACCCCGTCCGTGAAATATTCTGGGGGTGTAGACCCCCCAAATATTTGACGGAACCCCATCCGTCAAATATTTTGCGGTCTAAAGCCCCCAAACATTTGACGGAACCCCATCCGTGAAATATTTTGGGGGTGTACAACCCCCAAATATTTGACGGAACCCCATCCGTCAAATATTTTGGGGGTGTAGACCCCCCAAATATTTGACGGAACCCCATCCGTCAAATATTTTGCGGTCTAAAGCCCCCAAATATTTGACGGAACTCCATCCGTGAAATATTTTGGGGGCTGTACAGCCCCAAAATATTTCACGGAACCCCATCCGTGAAATATTTTGGTGGTCTATAGCCCCCAAATATTTGACGGAACCCCATCCGTCAAATATTCTGGCGTTCTACACCCCCAAAATATTTCACGGATGAGGTTCCCTGAAATATTTGGGGGCTGTAGACCCCCCAAATATTTGACGGAACCCCATCCGTGAAATATGTTGGGGGTCCACAGCCCCTAAATATTTGACGGAACCCCATCCGTCAAATATTTTGGCGGTGTACAGCCCCCAAATATTTGACGGAACCCCATCCGTCAAATATTTTGGGGGTGTACAGCCCCCAAATATTTGACGGAACCCCATCCGTGAAACATTTTGGCGGTCTACACCCCCAAAATATTTCACGGATGTGGTTCCGTGAAATATTTGGGGGCTGTAGACCCCCGAAATATTTGACGGAACCCCATCCGTAAAATATTTTGGGGGTCCACAGCCCCTAAATATTTGATGGAACCCCATCCGTGAAATATTCTGGCGGTCTACACCCCCAAAATATTTCACGGATGTGGTTCCGTGAAATATTTGGGGGCTGTAGACCCCCCAAATATTTGACGCAACGCCATCCGTCAAATATTTTGGGGGTGTACAGCCCCCAAATATTTGACGGAACCCCATCCGTGAAATATTCTGGCGGTCTACACCCCCAAAATATTTCACGGATGTGGTTCCGTGAAATATTTGGGGGCTGTAGACCCCCCAAATATTTGACGGAACCCCATCCGTCAAATATTTTGGGGGTGTAGACCCCCCAAATATTTGACGGAACCCCATCCGTCAAATATTTTGCGGTCTAAAGCCCCCAAATATTTGACGGAACCCCATCTGTGAAACATTTTGGGGGTCTACACCCCCAAAATATTTCACGGATGTGGTTTTGTGAAATATTTTGGGGGCTGTAGACCCCCCAAATATTTGACGGAACCCCATCCGTGAAAATTTTGGGGGCTGTGGAGCCCCAAAATATTTGACGGAACCCCATCTGTGAAACATTTTGGGGGTCTACAGCCCCCAAATATTTGACGGAACCCCATCCGTCAAATATTTTGGGGGTGTAGACCCCCCAAATATTTGACGGAACCCCATCCGTCAAATATTTTGCGGTCTAAAGCCCCCAAATATTTGACAGAACCCCATCCGTGAAATATTTTGGGGGTCTACACCCCCAAAATATTTCACGGATGTGGTTTTGTGAAATATTTTGGGGGCTGTAGACCCCCCAAATATTTGACGGAACCCCATCCGTGAAACATTTGGGGGCTGTGGAGCCCCAAAATATTTGACGGAACCCCATCTGTGAAACATTTTGGGGGTCTACAGCCCCCAAATATTTGACGGAACCCCATCCGTGAAATATTTTGGGGGTGTACAGCCCCCAAATATTTGACGGAACCCCATCCGTGAAATATTTTGGGGGTCTACAGCCCCCAAATATTTGACGGAACCCCATCCGTCAACTATTTTGGGGGTGTAGACCCCCCAAATATTTGACGGAACCCCATCCCTCAAATATTTTGGGGGTGTACAGCCCCCAAATATTTGACGGAACCCCATCCGTGAAATATTTTGGGGGTCTACAGCCCCCAAATATTTGACGGAACCCCATCCGTGAAATATTGTGGGGGTCTACAGCCCCCAAATATTTGACGAAACCACATCCGTGAAATATTTTGGGTGTGTACAGCCCCCGAAGATTTGATGGAACCCCATCCGTCAACAATTTTGAGGGTGTACAGCCCGCAAATATTTGACGGAACCCCATCCGTGACATATTTTCGGGGTCTACACCCCCAAAATATTTCACGGATGTGGTTCCGTGAAATATTTGGGGGCTGTAGACCCCGCAAATATTTGACGGAACCCCATCCGTGAAACATTTGGGGGCTGTAGACCCCCCAAATATTTGACGGAACCCCATCCGTGAAATATTTCGGGGGTCTACAGCCCCCAGATATTTGACGGAACCACATCCGTCAAATATTTTGGCGGTGTACAGCCCCCAAATATTTGACGGAACTCCATCCGTGAAATATTTTGGGGTTGTACAGCCCCCAAATATTTGACGGAACCCCATCCGTGAAATATTTTGGTGGTCTACAGCCCCCAAATATTTGACGGAACCCCATCCGTCAAATATTCTGGCGGTCTACACCCCCAAAATATTTCACGGATGAGGTTCCGTGAAATATTTGGGGGCTGTAGACCCCCCAAATATTTGACGGAACCCCATCCGTAAAATATTTCGGGGGTCCACAGCCCCTAAATATTTGACGGAACCCCATCCGTCAAATATTTTGGGGGTGTACAGCCCCCAAATATTTGACGGAACCCCATCCGTAAAATATTTTGGGGTTGTACAGCCCCCATATATTTGACGGAACCCCATCCGTCAAATATTTTGGCGGTGTACAGCCCCCAAATATTTGACGGAACCCCATCCGTCAAATATTTTGGCGGTGTACAGCCCCCAAATATTTGACGGAACCCCATCCGTAAAATATTTTGGGGGTCCACAGCCCCTAAATATTTGACGGAACCCCATCCGTCAAATATTTTGGCGGTGTACGGCCCCCAAATATTTGACGCAACGCCATCCGTCAAATATTTTGGGGGTGTACAGCCCCCAAATATTTGACGGAACCCCATCCGTGAAACATTCTGGCGGTCTACACCCCCAAAATATTTCACGGATGTGGTTCCGTGAAATATTTGGGGGCTGTAGACCCCCGAAATATTTGACGGAACCCCATCCGTAAAATATTTTGGGGGTCCACAGCCCCTAAATATTTGACGGAACCGCATCCGTGAAATATTCTGGCGGTCTACACCCCCAAAATATTTCACGGATGTGGTTCCGTGAAATATTTGGGGGCTGTAGACCCCCCAAATATTTGACGCAACGCCATCCGTCAAATATTTTGGGGGTGTACAGCCCCCAAATATTTGACGGAACCCCATCCGTGAAATATTTGGGGGCTGTAGACCCCCCAAATATTTGACGGAACCCCATCCGTAAAATATTTTGGGGGTTCATAGCCCCCAAATATTTGACCGAACCCCATCCATCAAATATTTTGGCCGTGTACAGCCCCCAAATATTTGACGGAACCCCATCCGTCAAATATTTTGGGGGTGTACAGCCCCCAAATATTTGACGGAACCCCATCCGTTGAATATTTTGGGGGTGTACAGCCCCCAAATATTTGACGGAACTCCATCCGGCAAATATTTTGGGGGTGTAGACCCCCCAAATATTTGAAGAAACCCCATCCGTCAAATATTTTGGGGGTGTACAGCCCCCAAATATTTGACGGAACCGCATCCGTGAAAAATTTGGGGGCTGTAGACCCCCCAAACATTTGACGGAACCCGATCCGTGAAATGGCCTATGGGGCTCTATGGGGACCCATGGGAGCCTATGGGGACCTATGGGTGCCTATGGGGGCCTATGGCGGCCTATGGGGACCTATAGGGGCCTATGGGGACCTTTGGGGGCCTATGGGGACCTTTGGGGGCCTATGGGGGCCTATGGGGGCACGTGGGGACCTATGGGGACCTATGGGGACCTATGGGGGCCTATGGGGACCTATGGGGACCTATGGGGGCCTATGGGGGCCTATGGGGACCTATTGGGGCCAAGGGGGGCCCATAGGGGCCTATGGGGGCCTATGGGGACCTTTGGGGACCTTTGGGGACCTATGGGGACCTATGGGGTTCTATGGGGGCCTATGGGGACCTATGGGGGCCTATGGGGGCCCATGGGGGTCTACGGTGACTTTTGGGGACCTATGGGGACCTTTGGGCACCTATGGGGGCTTATGGGGACCTATGGGGACCTATAGGGGCCTATGGGGACCTTTGGGGGCCTATGGGGCCCTATGGGGGCCTATGGGGCTCTATGGGGACCTATGGGCACCTTTGGCGGCCTATGGGGACCTATAGGGGCCTATGGGGACCTTTGGGGGCCTATGGGGACCTTTGGGGGCCTATGGGGGCCTATGGGGGCCCATGGGGACCTATGGGGGCCTATGGGGGCCTATGGGGGCCTATGGGGACCTATGGGGGCCTGTGGGGGCTTGTGGGGACCTATGTGGGCCTATGGCGGCCTATGGGGGTCTATGCGGACCTATGGGGACCTATGGGACCTATGGGGGCTTGTGGGGACCTTTGGGGGCCTATGGGGACCTATGGGGGCCTATGGGGCTCTATGGGGACCTATGGGGGCCTTTGGGGACCTATGGGGGCCTATGGGGACCTTTGGGGACCTTTGGGGACCTATGGGGTTCTATGGGGGCCTATGGGGACCTATGGGGGCCTTTGGGGGCCCATGGGGGTCTACGGGGACCTTTGGGGACCTATGGGGACCTTTGGGCACCTTTGGGGACCTATGGGCACCTTTGGGGACCTATGGGCACCTATGGGGATGGGGGCCGATGGGGACCATCGGCATCTAGGGGGACCTATGGGGGCCTATGGGGGCCTATGGGGACCTTTGGGGGTCTATGGGGACCTATGGGGGCCTATGGGCACCTTTGGGGGCCTATGGGGGCCTATTGGGGCCTATGGGGGCCTATGGGGGTCTATGGGGACCGATGGGGGCCTATTGGCACCATTGGGGACCTATGGGGGCCTATGGGGACCTTGGGGGGCCTATTGGCGCCTATGGGGGCCTATGAGGGCCTATGGGGGCCTATTGGCACCTTTGGGGACCTATGGGCATCTTTGGGCACCTTTGGGGGTCTATGGGGACCTTTGGGGACCTATGGGGACCTTTGGGCACCTATGGGGGTCTATGGGGACCTATCGGGACCTATGGGGGTCTATGGGGACCTATGGGGGCCTATGGGGGTCTACGGGGACCTTTGGGGACCTTTGGGCACCTTTGGGGACCTATGGGCACCTATGGGGATGGGGGCCGATGGGGACTCATCGGCATCTAGGGGGACCTATGGGGGCCTATGGGGGCCCATGGGGACCTTTGGGGGTCTATGGGGACTTATTGGGGCCTATGGGGGCCTATGGGCACCTTTGGGGGTCTATGGGGGCTCATTGGGGCCTATGGGGACCTATGGGGACCTATGGGGGCTGGTGGAGGCCTATGGGGACCTATGGGTACCTTTGGGGACTTATGGGGACCCATGGGGGCCGATGGGGACTCATTGGCATCTAGGGGGACCTTTGGGGACCTATGGGCACCTCTGGGGACCCATGGGTACCTTTGGGGGCCTATGGGGGCCTATGGGGGCCTATGGGGACCTATTGGCACCTTTGGGGACCTATGGGCACCTTTGGGGGCCCATGGGGGCCTATGGGGGCCTATGGGCACCTTTTTGTTTGCCACTTTCCTTGCTCACACATTTTCCCCATTTTCCCATTTTGGTGTTCAAAGTCTTTTTTACTTTTGTACTGCCATGTTTCTGATTGTCCAAGGTGGTTCCCCAATGATTTTTCAATTGTGTCCTCCCTTTTTGTTTTTTTAATTTGGGGGGGGGGGTTGATTTAGATTTAGGCATAGTTTCTCCCAATTTCCTCTGCGCATTAGACCCCTAGACCCACCTCCAGTAGATAAGAATATCAGACATCTTCTTGGACAGACCGCACACACAACATCCCTTATCAGACATCAGACATCAGACTTTATACACATAGTTGGTGCGACAGGCCCCATGTCTTTGTTGAAAACCATCTCAGCCACCCACACCGTATATGCGGCCGATAGAAGGTTGCCCTGCCGTGGCACACGGAGGAGGGTGCTCATGGCCGACAACAACGCACGGACGCCACAGTCCTTGTCACTGCCCGTCGGCTGCCTAACGTGCGCCATCATGCCCAAAGACTCCACACTAGCAGCCCCTGGCCGCGTCAAACGCGGTCCACCTGGAGCCATGTGCAGGGTCTTTACCGCTAGGTCCCACGTGCCAGTCCACTCAACCGGCCCACCCTCTAGAGCTGGTGTGCACAAGGGGTCCACAACGATGTTGGTACCCGGCGCAAAGAGGTGATGTGCCAGCCAGTGGTTGTACCCTTGCCCCTCCGAGCGGTGAGGTACACGAACTCCGTAGCCCCCAGCTCGGCGTGTTGTGTGACGAGTGGGCTAGCAAGAGGTCGCGTGTGATGTGGGCCTTCCCAACCCTCCATAGGGGGGATCATCGCATGCGGGGCCATGCACTCAGCTACATCCGATACCAGCGCCATAGTCTGCCTGCACAGCTCGCTGTTGTGGTCAGCTGCCAAGAGGAATGCATGGCACGGCCCATGGTCCTCACCCCCCGCCTGATACAACCGTCCCAGGGCATCACACAGTTCCTGGGGCAGGAGGGGGGGGTGTTGGACAGCTCCCGGACCCACAGGAGCCCCGCTGGGAGCAACTCACCCACCTGGGCTGGCCGAAGGGAAGCCCGCAGGGTGGGGACGTCCCTCCACAACACACGAGCCAGCAGGTCTCTCCATGGTTGCGGCTGCGCTGCTCCGACCTGATTGGATGCCACTAGCATACGTGACGATAGGGGCTCCGGCGTGCGCCTTCCCGAGACCAAAGCCGTGTAGCGCGGGGCCACAAAGACATGGCATTCAAGGCTGTGCACAGCAACCCAGCCCCAGAGAACCACGATGGTTTCCCACGTGTTCGAACCCGTGCGCCATGGCACTATCATGGTGGGCGGGCCGGGGCTGTTCGCTGCCCACAGCCTCCACACCACCCCAACGATCTGCTCATGCCGGGGCGGCCGCATGGAAACGTCCCACGACGCCGGGAACCAGCGATGTAACACGCTCTAGACCTCCACACCATCACCCCTTGACCGATGTAGCCCATCGAGGAGGCCGAGCGTCAAGGGATCCAAGAGCCAAACCATTGTGGCTTCCAACCCCGGGGCTACCCTATACCCCGGCCGGTCCCGCACCTCCGCGTCAACTACCGCCAACCGGGCCCCCACCGTCGGCAAATGAAGGGATAGGGTCCGGGGCTGGATAGCCACCAGCTCACGCGGTAGTCTGAGGCACGCCACAGTAGACACGCCCTACCGGGCCCACCCTCGCCCTGTGTCCCACCATTGACCGTAGGACACAATGGCCACCGGGAGCGCCTAAGACAAGTAGGAGACTGCCGCCCGGGCCTGCCACACCTGCCCCCCCCCCCCCCACAGGGTGGTATGCCACGTGCACATGCACCGCGGGCACACCTCTTGAAGGGACACTATGGGAAGGGGGTGACTAGGGCCGCCATGCCGCACAGCAACGCCACCGGCCACCCCACGGTGCATGCCGAGGCCACAACGGGCTCCACAACCGGCAAGTCCCCACTTTGGGCCGCCTCCACCACGTCGCTTAATAGATCGACACGGCGCTTGGAGCGGCACAAGACGACCTAGGCACGTGGCAATTGCAAAATTCGTTGCATACTGCAACTAGCGGCTTGCAAACCAGGCGTCCCAAGGAGGAAGGCCGTGTAGTGGCCCTCATCACCCTCCATGGTCCGTGGGATAGCACTACCCTCCCAAGTGCCCCACGGAAGCGCTCCCGGCAGAAGCCCACACCGCCCCGCACGTGCCGATCATCAAACGCATGGGGGACAATCTGAACCAGGGCACCCGACGGATCTTGATAGAATCAGGTCTACATAGACACAGGCAACGTGGCTGGTTCCGACGGCTGCAGCGTATGGTGACGCCGATCCATTTCATGCACTGCCAGTTCGCCATCCTGAAAGGACTGTCTCCATCCCACAGTCGCAGGCTTCTGTACAACCTTCTCCTTCAGCGACTGCAGTGAGGCGGCGGCGTAGCTCTCCTCAAAACTTACAAATCAAATGCGTTCGGATAGACCGATAGAGACAAATTGACTGTGCAAGCGAACTGTGATCCAATTCTGCGCCGGGTCTGCCAGCAATCAGTCACCCTGTACACCTTGCTCGGAGTTTCGGTCGTTACGGCACATGGGTTAACGGACCTGTGCCGCATAGCAGGGGGCCTAGTACAGGGCGGAGGCTTGGATCTGCTACTCTACGTTCTCTACACGGTGCTGCTGTTTGTGGCGCTTCAAGACAGCTCCAAAGGTGTTCCGGTCCAACTCCTGCACACAGAAAAACGACTCCGCACCATCGCTGTGGTTAATGACATGCTGGTCCTCGAGTCCTCGGTTGAAGAGATGCAGCAGACAGCAGATGAATTCGTGCAAACAGTGCGGCGGCTAAATGGCAAGATCAACGCGGACAAATATGGCCTGCTAGTAGTGCGACCGTCAGCCCGAGATGTGCAACATTCAGTCCTAGGGCAGAAGGAGGAAGTTGTCGTGGAAGGACACACCGTGAAAGCGGTGGGACAACGCACTGAGATGCGTATCGGAGGCAAAGGGGCGCACGCGGGCAACCCATACACCAAAATGGTGGGAGGCAACATCAACATCCTCACCCGCACGTCAGTCAATCTCGCAGAGGTCCGAAAATTGGCGCACATTCTCAAATGCAAGGTCATGGCCAACATGCCCACCCTCTGGATGCTGCGTTCGCTTGTGGCTGGATTCGTTTTGTCTCGCTGGTCGTATAGAAAGATGGTGGACTGGCCGAAGGATGCAGTGTGCAATGGAGAGAGTCATGGCCACAGACCGGCGGAAACGACCGCGTTAACGTCATGTGTCGCCAACCTAAGGCGCAAAAGCCTGTACCTCCCGCCTAGCAACACCGTGGGAATTCCTGTTCGGCGATCCGGCGAAGGGATGCCTGGGGATCCCATGGCTGGCAGACCGTCCATGGCGGACTGCGGTGGCTGAGATACTCAAGTGCGCCAGATCCTGCCACCCCTAGGTCCGTGAGACGACACTGCTGGCATTGCAAGGAGCACCACCCATGACACGGTTGATGGGGACAAGCGAACGGACTATGCCATACTGAAGTGGTGGATGCAATCAGTAGGGTGGTCCATGGAAATCATCGAAATTGACGGTGACACGTGGGCCATAGTGTTGCCCAACTTCTCCAGCATGTGGCAGATTCTGCTTGTAGTCGGGGACACCACCACGGATGCGCAGCAACGGCGATGGGGTTGTGGTGCAGTTGTTGCAACAATCGAAGGAGAGGTACTCTGCCGCTTGCGGGCTGTCGTGCAAGCCGAGTACGCGTCGACCACACTGCTTGAAGCCACAACGGTGGTGCAGGCTGCCAAAGCTATTAGGGATGCGCCGGTGAGCAGCGGGCGTGGCCATATTGCAATCTGGCCATGGTGTGACAACAAGTCAGCGGCTGACATGTTATGGTGGAGGGACTGGGCCAAAGGAGGACTTCATGGGGGTAGTACTGGCTAAAGCAGAGCTTCTAGCGGATGCCGGAGAATTCCAAGTAGGATGGTGCCCGGCTCAGCACGCCACCAAGTCCCAGTTAGTTATATCCATAATCAATGGGGAGGTTGATGACGAGGCGCACCTGGCATTCGCCCGGCCCGACACACTGGAATGGAGGTTGCCACGCTGTTGGGTGGATGGGGCGACCCTGACTGTGCGACGTGATGGGGTGCTACTGGCAGACCCGGTGGATGCAGTCAAGGCGGAGTTCAAATGGTGCGCCCACCACGCGAAGGACAGCAGGCAACACCAGCGGGCCTATCAGTTCTGGGAGCTGATCGCACCCAAACAATCCATGGTAGGCATGTGGCACCGATACGGTGGTATGTTCCCGACAGACAACGTGCCAACCCTGCTGTTGTGCAAATACCAGCGCATCGAGGGGATGCACATCGACGTACAGCCAGCAGGCAAGTGCTCGCACTGCGGCATAGCTTGCAGCACCTTGCGTGGCCACACACTCCGGGACTGTCGGTGGCTCATGGCGGCAATGCAAGCGGTTGGTGGGGCTATAGTAACCATCAGCAGGCGGCTATGTCGGCCAACGGTCCAGATCACAACCACGTGGGGCGGCGTTGAGCTGCATGGTCAAGCAGCAACAGTGAACGTGAGATGGATGACGCCGATGATGCTGGAAAACACGGTGCTGGACGGGTATGTGAGGGAAGACCTGTGGCCCGTCTGCTGGGGGCTCCTGCTGACGGCAATGACGGCGGCTGTGGCGCAGCGTCTCCTCACAATGCCGGTGGAAACCTTCATGGTGCATGTGATCAGGGTCATATCCGAGGTGCTTCAGGGTGTCCCCAGGTTTGACTGGTGCCACCTGGAGCTATATCAGCAAACCCACACCTCTCTGGTTGCCGAGGCCCTGCGGTGGGATGCCTGCCTCCTTCTCACCCGACCCGGCCCTGGTGCCTGGCTGCCTGACCCCCTCGCTGTGGGTGTTGTGTGCCGTTGTGAGGTTCCAGGTCATGCCGTGCTGAGTCCCAGTGGTCCCCGAGCAGTGTCAGGAGGGCTGTGTCTGGGTGCGCAGTTGGGGCGTGGCCTATGGGCAGTGGGGTCACGTGGGATTAATTCTGGTAGTGCCGGCTGGTGCACCGCAGGGCAGTGAGCTGTGGGTTGGTGCAGGGCGCCGGGATTCATCTGTGAGAGGATGGCTGGGCGACAGGGGCTTTGAATGTGTGCGGGTATGAGTCTGGGGCAAGGATTATGTCCTGGCCGTGCGAGCCACAGGCGAAGGACTGCAGTGCATAGCTCCCTGGTGGCGCCTAATTGTGAGTGCATGCTTCTGCCGTGATCTTTAGGCAACAACCGCCGCCGTGAGCAGCGGGGACAAGGTGGCGACGCCCGCCGCGACGAGAGGGCGCCGCAGTAACAACTGCGCCCCGTCTAGGCTCAGGGGCGCCAGCTGCAGCGACGATGACAAGGCCCCGGATGATCTGTTTGTGACCACAGGCCAGTCACCGGGCCACACTATGCACAACCACCCTGCTATGCGAACACGCAAGCGGCCGTGCACTGAAGACGAGAGCGACACATGGCGCGCAGGAGGAACCAGGGAACGCCGTGCGACCAGCCAAACCTACCAAAGCGCCTTGCATGCGGACCGCGACGTGCATCGCAAGTGCAGGCACCACACGTGGCCACACGCCACAGCACAAAAGGCGTTCATGTATGCATGCCTCGCGCATTAGGTCATCAGGTCATCAGGTCATGATATATGGGGCAGATGAAAACCCCCAGCTGCCCCACTGGGACACAGGGGTGCGACGATAGACAGTCACCGCGCGGCTCACAGAAAGCCATGCGCCGAGTATCAGGAGTCCGCTATCAGAATATATAGCGTGCCGTAGGCAGAGCAAACAAAGGTCAGACAGTGAGCCAGAGGTTCCAATGGTCCGATATGCTGGCTCAGCAAACATGAGCCCGCGAGTCCCATGAGAAGCCAAGGGTGCCACTCTACTCGCTGCACGCGATGTGTTCTCTGACAGGCTCAGAGTGGGTGTGCCCCAGGCAAGCACGCAACGCACAAAGATGGTAGCCCAATGAATGATCCCCGAATTGGTTTCTGAGGGGAGGGCGGGCTCATGGAGTGGATTAGTGCATTAGATGGATTGTGGGGAAGGTAGGGACAGGAGGGACGGCCAGGGAGGGGTGCATCTGAAGGCCACACACAAAGTCCTGGGGCGGACGCTCCACCGAGCGAAGTCGGTCCACAATCCACTAATCCACTAATCCACTAATCCACTACATACATACATACATACATACATACATACATACATACATACATGCATGCATGCATGCATGCATACATACATTACATTACATTACATTACATTACATTACATTACATTACATTACATTACATTACATTACATTACATTACATTACATTACAATGCATTGCATTACATTACATTGCATTGCATTGCATTGCATTGCATTGCATTGCATTGCACCGCACCGCATTGCATTGCACCGCATTGCATTGCATTGCACCGCACCGCATTGCATTGCATCGCACCGCATTGCATCGCACCGCATTGCATTGCATTGCATTGCATTGCATTGCATCGCACCGCATGGCATTGCATCGCACCGCATTGCATTGCATCGCACCGCATTGCATTGCATTGCATTGCACCGCACCGCATGGCATTGCATCGCACCGCATGGCATTGCATCGTACCGCATTGCATTGCATTGCATTGCACCGCATTGCATTGCACCGCATTGCATTGCATTGCATTGCACTGCATACATACATACATGCCTACATACATACACACGGCCCACTAGCAGCAAAGTACTCCACCCCTCAATCGCTACCAAGTGGGCTTTGGGAGGAAACTAAGGACATCCCCCACTATATGCCAGTATCCCTGGACTTTTGGGTCCTCCATCAAGCTGTGGATAATCTGAGGCACCCCTGGGACCCACGGCACTGTGTCGGGCGCGGTGGTGGGTAACACCAGTAGACGGCATGATAATTGATCATTCCTATTCCTGTTCCTATGTACATATGTATGTATGTATTTGTCGATTGTATTTCCTCTACTACCACAGGCCATGAGAGTTCACAAGTTGAGTGATCAAGATTTGTTTCGATTGATGTGGGCTTTACCGCGCAGCCGCCAAGACAATATTGGATCGATTGCTGAAAATTCGGTCTGCTTGTGCACTTGGTGATACTGCTCTGAACTGCCTGTGCCAAAGTTTTTACGTTTCCCCTGGGCAATGGCTCAACAAATGTGCATGGTGACTAGTCCGGGACTGTATCGGAGGAATTCATTGCAGGAACCCCGTTCTCCACTCGAGCCATCATGGTATCAATCAGCAATTTAACCCCTGCTTGTGGTGCCAGAGGTTGTGAGTTATGCGTTCTCCTTCATGAAATGAGTCAATCAATTTTGACATGCCTGAACATTTTGCTGCAGTGTGCCCAAAGGATGCTCCAGCCCATCTCCTCCACTCCAGTCGTTTGCAGGGGGGGTTGACCTGTTGATGAAATGAGAATGGAGACACAAACAACCCCCCCCCCCCCCCGGCTTCTCATCACTATGGGACATGCGAATATGGGAACGTAGGAATAGAACGGATGAACCAACAATAATTGACAGCTCATCAAATTACATATCACACCCACCACCTGAATAAGTAGGACAAATTCGTCACAAAGGTTTTGTAAAATTTCCTGTACTATTCCCATGCCTTACCTCACAGTAGTAGCTGACAGCTCGCCAGATTACATACCACCCCACTTTCCCCATTGAATTTTTCTTTTACAGGGGTACATACTGGGTAGGGAATGGGACCGGATGCAGGAATTGCTTTGGGAAAGTGGCACGAAGACAGACTACCCAACGGTGAAGCATTGGGGGGTCGCAGGACCCAGGCTCATTTGGGCACAATGAGCTGAAAAGTTGGCTGCTCGTAAAAAGAAAAGGGACAACCCACTAAGGTTCCCTTTGATGACTCAGGGCCTTATGGCTGACCTATCAATTTGACCCCAACCCTGCTGGGTGTAGGATTCTCGGCTGACCCTATTGCTGCTAGTGCAAGCACACCAGTCCACCTACACCTGTGCCAACGTTTTGAGGACTTTCGCTTTCCCTGTTACAATGGCAGATCTGGGAGTCAATATCCAAAGGAGCAAATCCGGATAACTAGGGCAAATGGAAACGGGGCCAGTGGTGAGGTGGGGACTGCATTTTTGCGTGTAGAGTGGATGTCCACTGTGATCTGCCACTGGGATCTAGAGTTTGCGGACGGTCTCAATTTGCCAAGAGGTGAGTGTGTAGGGGGCAAACACACTGCCAGCACACATTCAGCACCTCTTCGGGTATCAATTGATGACTTGCTGGCCCAGCTGCATCTTTCCTGTTTCTCAAAGGTTAACGCCAAAATCAACGCCTACCAGTTCATCACCGCTTGTAAACAAACACTGAAGATGCAGTTGGAACCAGCACAGATGGAGGTCTGCCTACAGGCGAGATCCTGTTCCCATTGAATGGCAGTTTTGCTCTTGCGCCCCATCTTTCCGGCCCCGTTTGCCCTCCAACCTCTAGTGCATTCTCATGCTCTCTGGCACTTTGCACGCTACAGTAAAGCGATGTGTGTCCTCAGCTATTGTTTGATTGTATTTTGTTGCGGGGTGTGTTTGTCACCACATTTCCCTGTAAAGGGTGTGTACATTGGTATGCCAGTCTGAAATGCTTGAGGTGAGTGGGTTGTGGTGCTGGACAGTTCGATGTGTAATTAGCCCCAATGAATTGCTCAGTAGTGAAAACGAACGAGGGCAAAAGGACCATGATCATACATGCCTGACCGGCTGCCAAAACACAATGGAAAAATCTGGCAGGGCTTGGCAAACAAATAAAGAGACCCTGGTCAATCTTCAGAGGCGCCCAAGCCTGTCTCCCCAGTTCAGGGGGGATGTTGAAAGCCTGAAAGTGGGATGGGGTGTGGTTTGGCAATCCAAGACTTTGCACGCTGTGCACGCGGTACGCACTGCGGGCATCAGCACGCCTCTCCCCAAGCCCTTGCCCGTTCTCAAGCGTCTCATGGGCAGGAGAAGGATGAGGCATTTTTGAAGCGCGGGGTGGTGTTCGTGTTGTTTGAAGATATGTGACAGTCTGGCACGATACGTGGTAATTAGCGGCTAATCCCTCAAGCGTGCTGGGCAGATTGCACTACGAATGCTGATATCTGCAGTGCAGTGCTGCGGCGCATATGAGTGTGGGTCTGACAGCTGGGATGCACTGACTGCACTGCGAAGTACCCCCCCCTTTTCGGGGTATTCAGGCAGTGGTCGATTATCTGTTTCCTGGATCCAAGAAGACACTATCTTTGACGGAGTTTTCCACGCTACTCAGCAAATGGGAGAATTATGGTGCACTGCCTCCTGTTCGTCCCCGCTCTGGTGGCAGGTACGCGTTGTGTGGCTTGGGTGCTGAACAGTAATGGGATTCATGTCGGGTGACGTGTTGGGTGCGTTTTCATGGTGGCATGCATGATCGTGTGGCATTCGACACAGGCGCGCAGTTTGGGTAATTATCCTGGAACAGAGGCAACATAGTGGTACATACACACATGCGTTTTTTATACAACTTATACCGCTATACACCTTTTTCCCCCTATTTTTGTTGCTATTTTTACCTTTTTGGGCCTCTTCCCCCCGCAAATGGTGCACTTGATGCCCATCCCCAATATAGAATGGGCCGTGTATGAACTTTGAGTCGTCCCTGCTTTGGGCACTCCTGAGACGGCAAGGGTTAGGTAGCATGGGTGGTCACCAGCCAGGACCCGACGCCTGGGGGGGGGGGGGGGGCTCTACGGACTCCAAAATGGTTCTACGGAACAATGGGTTTTGTGGGCTTTGGAGGTAATTTGCTGAACTCGGGTGAACGAAACCTATGGTGGCGTGTAAGAGTGCTTTGAGCGCCAAATCGGGCAAGACGAGGCACTATGCAAGGCACCCTTCAAGCGCCCTGCCCTCAAGGGTGCCATATCATACCATCACCCATCACATACGCCGTATGGACACCCAAGGGCGTGAATTCAAGGGCGCGTTCAAGCGCTTGAGCCATGGGGCCGCGTCTGCCCAACTAACAGAGCCGTCTAGGTTGGGCAGCACATATGCAATGTCGCGGAGTGACATTTGCATGTTGCGCATGCACCATAGCACGCGCAAGGCCTTCGAATTAATGCCGGGGTTGATATCCAAGGCCGGAGTGTAGTCTAGAGGGACCAACAGAATGCTGCTATCAGGTTGCATCTCCGTCCGGTATCATTCGCATAAGGTGTCAGCCACCACCCTCCAGGCAAAACTTTTGGTTGTGCGCCAATCCCAACAGGGAAAAGGACCCATTGGTGGCATTTTGGGGGCAACTTGTGGTATGATCGGGGCATACGAACACATGGTGCACGTTGACGCAAGGATTTTACCTCCCCCCCCTCCGGTGATGAGGTATGCATTTTGCGTGCCACTGAAGCATAGCCCCCCTCCCCCCCTCACGGTGTATGCCACCCAAAATGATTGACCTCCAATTGAGACGTCTAGCGTGCTCACTTCGCCATTTCGCGCTCCCAGTGTGCCGTTTCGTGCGCTCAGTGAGAGCACACTAGGTGTGCGAAACAACGCACTGAAGAGCGCAAAACGGTGCATCAAAACACACTAGATGGCTCAGTCACCTCTTAGACGCAGCATGAAACAGTCAACGGTGGCAAAATGCACGTGACGATTGCACCCCCAACACCCCTAAGGTAGGTCAACAACCACAGACAAATCCTGAGACGAATTCCCGGCCGTAGACGTAGATGGCTGCCCCTGCCGTGCTTGTGCACGGCAGCCAAGCGGCCCTCTTCCAGGGGCCCTCTCGTGGGGCATTGTGTCCTACAAGGCTGTCTCAGAGGGCATCATCTGCTACAAGGGCCCCCTCAGGGGGCATCATCTCCTAGATGGGCCATCTCTTGGGGTATCCCTTGGTAGACACTCTTGTTTGCTTACCCACTCCTCGGGCACGTTTGCCAGCAGACCATGCAAACCTGGCAGACCATGGGGAAGGGAGAAGGGGGGGGGGGAACCTTGCCGCTGCAGAGGCACCACATTGTCAAGGGCGCATTGGCGCCCACCTCGTTGCTCGTGGAGTGCTTCTCGGGGCCGCGCTACCACGAGACCCCCACGTCTAACACGTGCTTGGCAGAGAGAGGGGCGGAAGGGCAGGGGGGGGGGGGGCGCAAGCTTGCTGTAGCAAAGAGGTTTCCGTTCTCTAGGTTCAGCCATGTGGCCTCGGCGGTCCACAGAATGCCACCCTCCTCTACAGACACATGTTTCATGGGGTCGGCGGCGGAGCGGCTGGCGTAGCTAGCAGCGGCGGGTGGTGGGAGCAGCCAGAGCCCGAAGGACCCACAGGGGTTAGCCAGTCCACCAACTGCTCCTGCCAAGGGAGGCCAACCACAAATCACAATCCTTTGCGGAAGGCAAAGTTCTCCCTCAGTGGCTAATTGCCTTGGGGTTGGGCAGTGGTGTGTCGCCCTACGGCCATGTTTGGGGGTGAGAAAGCGGAAGAGAACAACTTGCTTTCCCACCCCTAGCAGCGAAGCAAGACCCTAACGTCTCAACGTGGAGGCAAACAGGATCAAGTACCCATGAGGATACTCGAAGGTCTTGACGCGCAGAAGTGGCTACCCAGCTGCACCTCAAGACAATACTTGTCCGAAAAGACAAGCTTCATTGAGAGAGGCTTGGGCAGACCACCCTTGCGCGGGAGCAAAATTGGCAAGTTGTGGACATGAGTATGCTGGGACTACTCCCTAGCGTCTTCCCCAGCGGCAATGCGCGGCCACTGTGTTGCGAAGAGACTCCTCATAGCGGGCCACCGAGAACCGCACGGCTTAGCAGCCCCCTTCAAAGGATCCCTCCCAAAATAGCGGCCAACTAGCCTAGCCGAGCCTAGCTGAGTGCCCGAGCGCCATGGTAGTTTGCGACTTGACAAAGCGCCACAACCGCTGCCACATCCTCCTTCAAGTCTGGAACGACAAACCGCAATTCCAGATCATCCGTCAACTTCTGCCAGCCGGGATGGCACAACTGCCGCTGATGCCACTCGTTGACCAAAGGCCTCGCCTGAGCGGATGGAGCCAGCAGCTTGCGACCTGGAAAGATCCGCCCCGCGGAGTCGTTGAAAGATCCGCCCCGCGGAGTCGTGGTGAATTCCCCCCGGCCATTTGGCTTGCGGATTGTCCAAGGATCGAGCTAGTGCGCCATAGACAAGCATACCTGGTATAGTATACCTGGCCCCAATTCAGGTCCAAGATGGACGGTGACTCGGACTGGACCACACCCGGTGGCGGATTTTGGTTCTTGCCCTTCGCTTTACTACGTGTGAGCGGTCAAACCAGAGCCTGCAACACAAAGCATCTCCCTTCGAGGGGACAATCCTCCTCCATGCAGTGTTCAACTTCAATAACCTACTTGGCTTGGGCAATCTCCTCGAGATCCCCATGTACCGACACGTCCAGTAACCCTTGTGATGCTGGGTAAGCCCAAAGAGACAAGGCATCAGCGATGGTGTTGTCCTTTCCAGGGACATAGGCCACGCTAAGGTTGAATTTGGCCAGGGTCTCGTGCCATCTCTGCCAAGCACTTCTCATCAAAGTGTGAATTGGGAATTAGATCCCAAACTGCATTGCGATGCAGGCCACAAGACTCCAAGGAGTTAATGAGAATGTCGTACCACGCCACAAACTCCTTGAACTCCCTACCCCCTTAACCACCAAGATCCCTAGGTCTTGCAAGGACTCTTCCGACTCATGGACGAAGGGGGGCCGCACCAATACGGCAGGGGCTATGTAGCCAATCCACCCATTTGTGGGCCACAGCGATTTTTGTCCCCCGATCTAAAGCGTTGGGGACGCCCAAGACGGGTTATGTAGCCAATCCGCCCAGTTGTGGGCCATGTGTTCCCGTGCTCTGAAACGTTGGGGACTCCCCCGGCGGCAAGGGTTATGTAGCTTGTCCGCCCACTTGTGGGCCGCTTCTAATCCCCCCAGTCTCCCGCTCTGAAGTGTCGGGGATCCCGCAAACGGTAAGGATTATGTCACCAATCCACCCACTTTGTGGGCCACTACTGATTTTCTGCCCACTCTAAAGTGGTGGGAACCCGCAAATGGGAGGGGTTATGTCGCCAATCCGCCCACTTGTGGATCAATGCTGTTTTTCTCCCCCGCTTTGAAGTGTTGGGGACAACCTAGACGGCAGGGGTTACTTAGCCAATGTGCCAAGTTGTGGGCCATTGTTGTTTTCGTCCCTGCTTCGAATCGTATGGGATGTGCCAGACGGGGGGTGTTATGTAGCTAATCGGCCCACTTGTGGGCCACTTTTAATTTTCTCTCCTGCTCTAAAGCGTTTGGGTGAATGATCCCATGCTCTAGCGTAGCCGGTAATAATTCCCACCGGTCCCAACAGGAACATATCTACAGGGCACAGGCACGGCCTAGGGGGTTGTTCCGTAGTGCAATCAACCATAGTGCACTCAACCACAGTGCACTCATCCATTAAGCATTTGCCCTCATATTTTGCCCGAGTGATTTGTACAGTATTGCTTTTGGGGGTAGCGGATGCCAAGGGACGTCCGCGGCCCCCGTCAAATACCCCACCATTTCTGCAAATCTCTGGTGCGGCAAAGGTTGGGGTATGGTGTGCCTTTTTATGCAAGACGAAATGTTGGGTCCGACTTTGATGCCGCACCACACGCCCCCCGGTAACCCGGTGCATGAAGGCAACAATTTTGGCCGCGCCGTGGCGGATTAGTCTTGCACATTGTGCGCAATGCTAACATTGGGGCCAGCCTTTTCGTGGGCTCTGTCTAGGGTGAACCCCCTATAGAGACTTCTTTTTATGGCTTTGTTTTGTTTCCAATGCTACCTTATATCATGTTCTCTCTTTGTTTGTGTCCTTGTACTACACTTTCGAAGCACTGATGTTGGGGCTACCCCAGCAGGGACCCGTTTCTTGGGCTGTGATTCGTGAACCACCTGCAGAGACCTTTTTTTGGCGGCTTGGTTGTGTTTCCAGTGCTACCTATTGAACCTACCTTGCTACTACACGTCCCCATCGCACCTCAGCATGAACCTACACATACAAAAGAACGTAGCAACAGGTGATGGCCTCCATGGTTCTTGGGCTTGTGAGCCCCATATAGCTTGGAACATACCAATGTGATGCACTAGTGCAGCGAAGGCGAATGAAATCCACACAAGTGGGCCAAGAAATAGGGTGGCCAAGCTCCATTGCCGCCAATGTGTCCTTCCATCGGCGCACATGTTCTCTCACCGCGTATAAGCGCCAATGAGCTCCCTTGAGTGGCCACACTCGGAGGAGGGGGTTCCTTGCCATGCAAAGAGGCAAAAAAATCACCGGCGTGGATGGCTTGTGCCTCTTGACACATCCAGCGTTGAGGTTCAAGAGTGCGACCATCAAATGCATCCCCACGGGTGTTCCCGTGCTTGCCAGTCTTTGGCATCACTCTCTTCAAACACTTGAGGAGACCACACACTTTGCGCAGAGCCTATATTTTGTCTTATTTGTGTGGGATTCGGCAGCTAGGAATGCCCGGTGGTGACAAACTCACAAACCAACCACTCCGTTACTCGATGTATTCGGTGAGGGCCTGATGCAAGTAGTGCCCACCCCAACCAATGCCGGTTGCGCGAGGGGCATCCAATTGTGAAAATCATCGTCGTGTGGACCGGCAGAGGTGGAACCACCGCAACAATTCAGTGTCATACTAGTGTTGCAAATTGAGTACGGACGGGTGTTTGTGCGGAGACCATGTTGTGGTTGATCCTCAAGGAGCCCCAAGCCAAGGTCCCGTTGTTGTATTCTTGGCAATATTTGGTTTCGAGACCCTATAAGTTTGCAAAGGTTCGGGGGGGGAGTGATGGAGCGGGGTGACACCTACATGGAAAGGGGTAGGAGGGGCCGAGGTAGGGTAAAGGAACAAAAGAATGCCTTGTTCTTGCATGGTAGCAACAATGACTCGGATATTTTGTCACAAGATATTGTCCCTGCGGCTCCTTCAGACCAGACTGGGGCACAGGCTCTTTAGCACAAGTGGCGTAGTGGTTAAAGAAATGACATGTGTGCGCCTTAATCTGCCCACCCTACACAATTGCAAGTGGTATTTGTGGTGTGCACAGTGTGGTGGATGCGCTGGTGGGTACCATGGATTGGTCCGCCAAAGGTGGGGTCATTGGCGACATAAATCTTTGGGTTCACCATCTTGCTAGTGGAGAGCCTACTACGCCCCCCATTATTGCACGTGATGATGGCATCATGGCACCGGTGGTGCGAACTCTTGCCCGCCCCAAAAGGCACTGCAGGGTTCGCACAAGGGCAGACACTTCCGTGCCCACCACCTCTCGCACCACGCGTTCTAGGCGTCTCAAGAAGCCCCCTCCTCCAAAGGATGGTGGGTATCTTTTCGAAGGGGACCCCATCTTTCCGAAGGGGAGAGGTACACAAAGAACGACCCCACACCGCGACGCCGTCTTGAAGGCATAGGTGTCCAAGCTTGGACAAATGACTGCCACATTTGTGCCTACCAAGAGGTGGTTTGGTGCATGGGAGAGGGTACTGAGCCAAGGTCCTTGTCCAAGGCCTTGGGCTGGTGTGCCAACCTCAAGGAGCGGGTAGACAAGTGTGACCGCACCATGTCACCAAAGCCCTAGTGGTGGCAGCTTTCATTTTTGCTGGCGAACAGCGAATGTTCGTCAAGGGTCGAATGGGGGTCCATTGGGGCAGTTGGTGAGCCCTCCGTGCGGTGTATTTGTGGGATGCCAAGAGAAATGAGTTGTACATGCGGCCTCTTATTCAAAAACCTCGCGACAAAGGCAACCCACTCACAGTCAAGCCTTTGGGTTTCCAACGATATGACGGTTATCAATCCCTAAGTTTCCCGCTGCTATTGTCGCAAACGGACCCTCGGACCAATTTGGGCAAGTTCACCATTGAACGCACGCCACCGGCCTTTGTGATGCACATTCAAGACATTGTAAACGACGCCCCCTAGGTGCCATGCATGTTTTTTTTTGTTTTTATTGCCTCTCCCCTCTCCCTAGTGTTACAACAACTAACCCATCATACACTACGTTTTTAGGTGCCATGTATCCAATATTTATTGGTTCCCACTCAACCACTTCCTCTCCTATTCCCTTTGCTCCGTGCTCTGTTCTGCCCGCTAATCTTTTGTGTGTTTGCCCCTTCCTTCTCCATCCAACCCCATAAACCCTACCCAACCAACTAATGTGTTGCACACCTGCTACTTGCGGTGTGTGTATCCAATGCCCACCCATTGGTCTCCCCTCCTATCCTTGTTATCCTCCATCTGCACCACGGCTCCATTGCCTTACCCATGCTTGGAGTACCCAAAATGTCCCTAGGGGTTTGCCTTGGTTCACCTCTCCAAGTAGCAATGGCGGTCAGATTGGATTTTTTCCCCTCAGCACTGGCGCTGACACTCAAAAGAAACAACATAAAATTTTTGCACATTTCCCCCCTTGAGTGTTTTGCAAGTACACTTGCATGACACCTATCAACGCTCGCATAACATTTTCTCGTGTTTATGTTTTGCCTACAGTTTGCCGGTCAATTGCCCGCGTTGTGCTGGTCCAGCTCCCGCTTGACGATTTTGCATGTGGGTGTGTGCGTGCGGGTGGGTGCATGAGTACGCACGTGCGCATGGGCGTGTGTGTGTATGTGTGTGGTGTGCGTGTGTGTGTGTGCAAGCGCGTGGGTGGGTGGGTGCGTGCATGCAGGTGTGTGTGTGTGTGTGTGTGTGTGTGTGTGTGTGTGTGTGCAAGCGCGTGGGTGGGTGGGTGCGTGCATGCAGGTGTGTGTGTGTGTGTGTGTGTGTGTGTGTGTGTGTGTGTGTGTGTGTGTGTGTGTGTGTGTGTGTGTGTGTGTGTATGTGTGTGTGTGTGTGTGTGTGTGTATGTGTGTCTGTGTGTCTGTGTGTGTGTGTGTGTGTGGGTGGGTGGGTGGGTGGGTAATGAATCTAACCCGTGTTTGTACTTGGTTCCACGTCTGGCAGTTCTTTGTCCCAGATTATGCGCGGAGCCTTTCCATAAGTCATTTTTGTGCTTGGCCAAGCCCATCTCACAGTTTCTTTCATTTTTTAGGGCCCAGAACCTTTGAAAACGGAAAGCTTTGTTGTTCTAAATCTAGCGAGCTGTGTGCTGAATCCACTGTATCAATGGCTCCTTGCTTCATGTGCTGTTCCTTATCAATCGTACGATGTTTGTTGGATGGGGTTTTTTCCTATTTTGATGATTCACCCGCCAAATTTTACCGTGAATCAACCTTGCATTTGCCTGCTCATGTTCTTTGCAGCAACAGCAGCTGATTATGACTCACCCACGGAAAAGAAGCCAAGAGCATCGGAATGGAGACTGCTTGTCAAAGCTGCTTGAGCTACCCACTTGGCACCATTGGCTGCTGAAGGGGCCAGCCAAGCCACGCCCGTAACCACGCTTTGTGTGTCAGCGCTCTTGTTTTCTGTCATAATCTTCAAATTTCTTTGTTCCAGTAACGCGACCCCCTCCCTTCGCCCGGTTGTTTTATCTCAGTCAATTGCTTTGCTTTGGGATATGAAGCCCCCCGCAAGTTCCTTTCTCCCATATTTTCTTTCCTTTCCCTCCCCTTCCCTAGCCTCACTTTCCTGTACATTCCCTACGTTTTCCTGTGGATGGTTTCCGGTGTCAGATTGTATCAGCATATGTTTGTCGTTATTTTGTTGCAGCTGTCTGCTTGTACGATTGCAGATACTTGGGTGCAGATGCTCGGGTGGGTGTGCCAAAACACACGACACTCCTTCTGTGTCTGCATGTACATTTAGATTTTGCCTGCTTGTCTGTTTACACCTGCACAATATAGATGATACAGCTGCAACTCAGGGTGTGCGGTGCTTAAAAGGATCCTATCTCATTAACCCTCTTTGAAGGGCAGGCATACTTCTTGTCCTGACCAGTGTGCCCTAAATGTCTGCTTTTTGTCACATTGGGGCATACTAGTGGTACCATCTTGAGAAGTGGGTGATCGATCACCATTTGCCTGAGCTATAGCTGATTGGACCTGTGTTTGAACTGTAGCTTTTGCAATTACCGTGCAGCCACCTGTCTTGCAAATTGAGTGCGCAATCCCCAATCTACTCAATTATGATGCAGCATGAACACCTGTGTGTAAATCTGAGCTGTTACTTGTTGCATCAAAAACTTCAAAAGCTTCAATTTCATTGCTGGTATAAGGACCATACCAGCGGAAGCAGCACGCGATGCCTGGGTCAACCTGGGTGATGGGTAAAGAGTACGTGCGGAAACGGGTACTTGGCAAAGAACGGTTAGGCATTTTGGCATAGTTGGTTCAGATTGTTTTGTTTGATGTTTCTCCAAAATTTTTCAGCAGAGTTTGGTCGCACAAACCACAGTGATGGAATACTCAACATTTCATAGATGTCCAGGACACATTCACACATTTGCAGGTTGTACAGTTTGAGAGACATATGACCCCAGGAGTGCAATGCCCTCCAAGTCTGCTGTTAACAGGTGCCACATTCTGTGTTAGAGGTGGGTTTGCTCAGCCCCAGCACATGCACATAGATGGTCCCTTATTAGTGAATATGGGTCCAAACCAGATGCAGTTGCAGGCCATTTCTGTATGTCATTGTGTGTGTGTGTGTGTGTGTGTGTATGCGTGCGCGCGTTGCATTGTGTGGGTGAAAGCCTGTTTTTGTGTGTGGTTGTGTGTGTATTTGCACATGCCCCATTACGGAATTTGGTGGCTTGTCCACCCAATTCGGTCTGAACACAGGGATGATAGCAACCTATCATTCCTTGGTCCATGTCAGTGCACAGCCCAATATCCATGGGCAAGTAGCTGTTGTCAAATTGGAAATGGTGCAACTGCAGCATTCAATGGTTATTCAAGTTATCCATGAGAAAATTGGTTTGCTCACGCCTCTTTTCAACCAAATGTGAAGCTTGTGCCATGTGTTTTCCTATACTTTGCAGTAGTATGTTTTGAACTGAATATTGCATCTTTCATTTGTGCCATTGTGCTTTGTCTATGTGTTGGGCAGATCACCGTTAATCCAAAATGCGTCACGATTTTCTCTTTGCAAGGACCTTTTTGATAGCATGCTGTTTGCCAGCAATGTCCCGTATTCTTCTCTGGCTGCCACCATATGTCAAGCTTGGTCAGGGTGAGGAGAATGTTTCCCAGGTTACCCCCTGCCCTTTTTGTGCATGGCAAAGCACAGCAACTCCTGGTCTGTCCGTAGTTCACTGACATAAGCTGTGTGTGTGCAAGCAGGGCAGCAGTGTTGTAGATGCAAAACATGGCACTCCTCTTTTTTTTTGGTATTACAGCAGGCTGCTTAGGCTTGGCGCTGACATGTGGTTTTGCCGAAGCCAATATGAAAAGTAACAGTCAGCATGCCAGTGAAGGCTCTTTGGGCTGTGGGCACGAAGTTGGCAAATGTCAGCTTTGGGAATGCAACAGCTAAGGCATGGGACCTTTTTCCAAACTTGAAATCTCTGAACTTTTTGCGAAGGAGGTTAGTGGTTTTAAACAGTTTTACTCTCGGGGTTTCTAAAAGAAGCCGTTTGAAACCCAAAAAGGTTACCTTTTTGCAAAAGGGGTAAGCTCTTGCAACCTCTTACTTCCAAAACCTGTATCATGGCCTAGTAGCAGCCCAAGAGCCCCCAAATCTCCGCAAAGGTAGAAAACCAAGGAATAAAATGCATGCGATGCATAGTGGGGTGCGCTTTGTTTAGCCTGCTCGTTTTAAGCACAGCAAGAAGCTGCGAAATTAGTGGGCTGATTTCCAAAGCCACACCCGCTAAGGACGCCCTTTCTGCCGGGACACGGTGCATTGTACCAAAGGGAAGAAGATGTGCATGGACACCAGTAGCAAACTGATGGCAGGATTGCACATGTGTTTGATTGCAGCACGTATTCTTCATTTCATACAAAGGGCAAGAGGCAATAGCTTTGGAAATCAGCCAAGAATATTATCATAGAATTGCTGCATATTTGTATGCATTGCCGAGGAAGCTGGTGGCACAATCTAAGCAATGGCTCTCTAAAGGCCACCAAAAAAAACAACAAAAAGAAATGAAAGCTAAGGTAAAAGCAAAGTTTAATACACTAAGATTGTGCATATATGTGCAAGAAGACAACAACAAGTAATGATCGTGGTTGGCGAGCAACGAATTCAGCGGTGTAGGGTTGGGTAAAACCATGAGCTCTAATGTTTCAAACCTGTCCAATTATTCAATTTTGGCGGCACTTTTGAAGAAGTACTGGTCGTCGAATGCATATTTGGCGCATAACCTTAATCCGACGGCAGCTGTGTATGTGATACCCCCACAGCATGATGTGCGGTATCAGTGGCGTCAACATCCACGACGGCATCTACGGCATCTTCAACGCCATCATTATCAATAATGGTGGCATCGTTACCATCACTGTCCGCGGGACCATCGTCGTCACGCGAACGGGTCGTAGTCGGCAACATACCGCAGCCGGGTCATCGCAATCAAGACCATCTCCGGACTCGCGAGATTCCATCAACGGCTTTAAGTCAGCAGCGAGTTTGTCCAGGGTAGCGAAAGCCGTCACCCTTTCCCCATCAGAACTTCAAGTTTAGGTCAAAATTAGTTTCACGCCAACATTGGTGCCCTGCCATCAGTGGTACACATGCAATTTTTTATCTTGCCGACATTGAGGTCACCCCCCAAGCACAGTCCGCGACTCATAAAGTCCGGTGCATGGTTCATGGGTTTTCTTGGCATGTATGGCCGGGACAAAGCATTCATTACCCCCCTCCTTCATCCGAATCAGATGCAAGTCAGTTTGAGAAAGTTTTATGGTGTTTTCAGCACTGTGTTTTTGTTGTGCCTCTCCTGCTGCTTGCTGCTGGTGTAGGGTTCCTGCTGCTTGTTTTTGATGAGGAAAACGTTTTATTGTTGAAATACAACCAATCCAGGATAACCCAAGCCAGAGATAAGCAAGTAGAAGATAAACAGGATCAAAGCATGAAGGGCTGCAGTCACAAAGAGTTAGATAAAGACAACTATCAACAATTGACCACAGCAATTAACATACAATGCAACTCAGGATGAAATATTTTACATGTTTGAGAAAAACTGATTGAAAAACTGCCCCATGGGCTCACACTCTTCCCTAGTGCCATCTTGAGATGTGCACTCTTTGTTTTTGGGTCCCATAGGTGCTGAGGTGGCATGGCTTGTGGCGTTGAGGTCACTGCCATGTCACATGGGATATTCCTACTTAGCTAGGCTGACTTGGTATTGAACCCGGGACCTCTCAAAAAGAGGTGCCCCAGCCCCCTAGGGTGCATACCACTAGGATAGCTAAGAAGTCATGAGAAAACATAGATAAATTCATAGGCTCTGCCTTCAGTATATCAGTGCTTCAGTCACCCAGGAAAAGATGTTTTAGTGCATATAGCTTGGGGATTAAGGGGTCCACATAACATCCTGATTTAGTGTTTGGTTTCATAGGTCAAAATGTGTTATCACCCATTTTGGTTAGGCCAATACTAAGATAAAAATGCAAGAGTGCTTAGAGCACCTCTAATACAACTAAAGTATACCCTAAAGCATTGGAAAAGCACTTTTTCTTACTCCCCCCTTGTGCTGTGGTGGCCACCACTGTCGCATTTTCAGGAAAAAGGGATTTTTTTGGCCTTTCCTTGTTTTCCACACCTACTTTAAAATACCTATAGCTTCCCTAACACTGGAAAAGAGCGCTTTACCATGGCCAGCGACTCTTGCTGCATTGTTCATGACAATTTCCAATAGAAAACTCAGCGCTCTTGGCGCTGCAGGGGTTCCTGTGGCTTGGTGAGGTTAGCATAGGGCATGCAAAGACCATATGGATATGCATCCCTCCCTCTAAGCTGCAGCGTAACACAACCCAACGCCAGACGCTCATGGGATGCTCAATCTAAGTCTCATGGAACCTGATGGAGACACCTGTCCTGGTACTGGGGCGAGGGTTGGACGATTAAATTAGAATGGCCCCCCGGAGGGGTCTTGGTCCTGGTTCAGTCTCCTGCCGCTGCTTTTCGGCCCGAATGGCGGCCTACTCAGCGCGACTTTGCGAGGATATCTGTACAACAGAGGAATGGAAGGATGAGGGACGAATCCACGCAAACGCGAAGCGACAACACCTAAATCCGTCAAATGACGGCCTACAATTTTTCTGAAAGCACATACCTGAACAGATTCCAATTGTGCATCAGATGCACATTTTTATAAAATTTGTGGTCATCTCTTGATTTTTTAAATCAAGAAATTCCCACGCAGAAAAAGGCGGCGCGCAGGAGCGGCTCTTAGCGAAGCGCCAGAAAATAAAGAGTTAATAAAATTATAAACGTATGTTACGCATAATGATGAAAATGACGAAACACACATTAATAAACAAACATAAAGATTCCACCCACATGGACAGAAAGAATTCAAGATTCAAGAATTCGAAAATCAACAGAAGGACTTCAATGAATCAGGTATAAACCACAGGTGTGCTCGTCTCGTATGCAGCATGCACATTGCTCGTCTCGTGTCTCCGTGAACGTGCCTTGTAGCAGCGCTAACAAACGATAGAGGGATAGATGAGAAAGATTGCACGTGATTAGAGGTGAGATTAGGGAAAAAACAGATGGCCTTCGGCCAGGGAGTGGTTGTCACGGGGGGCTAACGGTCCTGCCCTGCGGTGCAATGCGGGGCAACCGTGACAAGTGCTCTTACAGCACAACCACCCTTTTTGTTGCACTGTTTAGAACATACACGCTTATGCATAGCGTCGTGTCTCGCTTGTGTTTCGTTTTTTTCCTCACCTTGCTTCACTCTCCAGCGGTAGGTAAGGTAGGTAAGCCCAGGTGGGGCCACCCCCTGGTGGGGTTCGCGATTGTGGGTATGATTAGGAGGAAAAACAGAGATTGACACAGGTTGATAGTAAACTCGTGCATGCTCGTGCATTCACACACGCATTAAAGGGTAGGCCACGCGTGGTGCGCTCGGTACAACCCTTGTTTAGGTTACCCAGGGGCTCCACCCCACATTCTATAAGAGAACGGGTGGAGTTCCCTAAGTGCTTGCTTGTACTGAGGTTTGAGGACAGCGTATTATAGGGCTACCTGAGAAGCGTAGAATACGTGGAGGTAGTCTTGGTTCCTCAGCCGCAAACCTCAGTCATTTGCCTTTGCTTTACAGGTGGGAAGGTCAGGGTGAATTGGTTCAGTCTCAAGCCGTGGTAAACTATGCGGCGCTGATCATACAAACAACAAACTGCGACTCAGCCACGAGTGGCAAGCGCAGTCCGACATCCTCAACATTCACGCTGTGCACGCCAAAAGAGCACCCCTTCCCTCCAAGCCCTAGCAGGGAAATGCGTTGTGGCGTCCCTGTTAGGCCACAGATGCTTAGTAGCTCTGTGTTTTCTTGCAATCTCACAGGTGAGCCGCTAGGGCTCGTGACTTCTCATTCAACGCCACCCAGTAGAGCGTGCGTGTAGGAGTGGTAGTCCTGAGTGGGGGCTTGAGCCAGTTGCAGAAGTGCTCGCCCACCAGGGTGGTGCTACTGTAGGGTGTGTAGGCCCTGTAGTGCGTGTGTCACTGTCCCACCCTTTTCCTGCAATTTTAGCGGGGTTGGTGGGCAGTGGCAGTGGTTAGGCTAGATTTTGGCCATTGTAGCAAATAGGCGTTTTCAAGCCTTCATAGCTTTTGGCCACCCCTCCCCTGTAGTAGGCAGATAGGTAGGGAAAACAATACCTGGATTAGTATGCTGGGTATTCCGCCAAGGTTTTGCGCCAGCACAGAAATTGGGCGCTTAGGGGAGGAGAGACCCGGGGCGTACCCCGTGGCACCGGTAAGACATCCTCCAGGTTTGGCAAGCGTGCAGACTTGGGTATCATTAGGACACCATTTCTGCAGCTGGCTCTTAGGGCCTTAGGAGTACCACACTCACACATACGCTTAGGCAGGTAAGGGTAAGGTTCAGTCCCTAGCTTTAGTCTTGGAGGCAAGCGTCTCAGCGAGCCTCAGCAACTCACCAAGGTTGTTCTGGGACAAGTAGTCTACCAGAACTGAGTTTAGGCGTCCCTCAGGTAGAACGAACGCTGAGAAGGGCTCCCAGGTGGCCTCTTCGACTCCAAACCCTTCCCAGAGGGTGAGGAGGCGCCAACCCTGGCGATAGCGGTGGCGTAGGACAGACTTCACCAGGTAGAAGCCCCCCTTAGCCATCTCCTCGGCGTTCATGTCGGGGAGGTCCCCTTCAACTTCCATAGGGCTGGCAGCCCCTTGTAGGTCTAGGGCGGCGATTTCCTCGTCGTTCCGCTCCCAGTCCTCCCCACAGAGGTCTTCAGGATCATAGTAGCGCTTCAGGTGTTGAGCAGCGCACACCAGGGTCCCCCATAGACGGGGAGAACACCGCACTGTTATACGTTGTCCATCCACAGATAGAATCTTGTAGGGCCCGAAGTATGGGTCATCGCTGGTAGAGCGTGGCCAGGCGTTTAGTCGGCTCTGGTGCACCAGCACCCAGTCCCCTTCTTGGTAGGTGGCTGGTACTCGGTGCTTGTTCTTCTTGTTCCACTGACGCTCCCTCACTCTCTGGAGCATAGCCTTGGCCTTGTCCACCTTCGCTTGTTGCTCTTGGACCCACTCACCCACAGAAGAATGAGTGTCTTCTGGATAGGGAGCATGTAGGAACCACGCCGGGCCCCCTAGGAATAGCTCATGGGGCGAGTAGCCAGTCGCCAAACTCTCTTGGGAGTTCATCATCAAGGATATGATGGGGAGTAGTCTCACTGAGTCTCTGGTGCGTTCAGTGTTGCACCATATCCTTACATTCTCCTTGAGGACTCGAATCTGTCGCTCACATAGGGGGTTGCTCGTGTGAGAGTAAGGGATCCCCGTAGACACCTGGACATTGAGGGACCTCAGGACTCTCTTGTACCAGCCGGTATCTGAGCGTACTCGTACGTCCTCATCGAAGTTGATCTCTTTGGGCGCCCCATAGACACAAAACCACTCCACCAGGAGTATCTTGACAGTCTCCTCTCCGGTAATGTGCTTGGTACAGGGGAACACCCTGGTAAACCTGGTAAACCCACAGGTTACCACGAGGGCGAAGTCATAGCCCCCGAACTTCGGCATCGCCGTGTAGTCCACGTAGAGAACACTGTTAGCACAGTGAGGGATGGGCAGGGTCGAGTAGAGACCCCTGTCCCTGATATCCCCCGGTTTGCAGGACCTACACGGGCACTTATCCACGATAGGCTGGAGGGTCTTCCGCAGTTGGTCGTCAGTCCACGTAGTGTGGAACCACCGCTTGAATAGCCTCAGGGTACGGTCAGCACCCACATGACCGCTGGACTCATGGGTCCACTTCAGCAGCGCTGGGACTCTGTCACTGGGTACCACGATGCGGTCCTCGTGCCAGAGATAGCTCTTGTCCCTCTTCCACTGTTCTTGGTTGACCAGGAGGGGTTCAAGGCGTTTCTCCAGGCGCTTGTAGATATCCCCAAACTCTTTCAGGTACTCCCCTTGTTGGAGTCCATCTAGGGGGCGTATCATAGTCATGTTGAGGTCCAAGTGCACGTCCATACGGCTGAACGCCTCCTTAGCCAGTGCTTCAGACCGGGCACCAATCAGGGCGTCAAAGTTGTTGCGGCTGATGTAGTCTGCACACTCGTTCTTCACTCCCTGGATATGGTGTACCTCAGCCGTAGTTGGCTGAGGTAGGTCCACCAGCGCCGTAGCTTGGACTTCTCAGGTGGGGGACCCTTCTGGAAAGTGCGGACCGGCTCTTGGTCGCACAGCCAGACCACAGGGTTACTCCCCAACAGTCGTGCCTGAGAGGATAGCACCAGCATACCCGCGAGCAATTCCTGCTCATAGGTGGAGTAGTTCCCCCTGGCTCGGTTCCATTTCCAGTTCCAGTGCTCCAGGGGTACTAGGACTCACTTGTCGTCAGGGTAGCTGTGCTTGAGAGTTCCATCTCGGTTGAGACCTTGAGTCCCCCATTGGGAAATAGCCGAGTCGAACTCCTCCTTCTCTAGTGCTTGCCATTGGAACAAAGCTCCACCACCGCCCACATCGCTGGCGTCGGTCACCAGGATAATGTCCCCTTGTGCCCTAGGCATGCCCAAGCAGTTAGCGTTGGCCACCTTGTCTTTGAGCTGGTCAAACGCTTGTTGCTCTTGTGGGCCTCAGCGCCAAGTAGTACTCTTCTTGATCAGGTCCATCAGAATGGCGCTGGTGTAGGTGAAGTTTTTGATATGGCGGCGATGGAAGTTGCACGCCCCAATGAAACTGCGTACATCATGAAGTCCTTTCTTGGGGTCTTCGTATCGTACCTTAGCGTCCATTAGGGGTTTGGCCTTAGAGGCCGCTGGGGTCCACCACCCATAGCCAACGTCGAACCCCAGGTACTGCATGGTCTCCTGCATGAACTCAGACTTCTCCAGCTTGAGTCGTGTGTGTTTCTCCTGGCAGACCGCAAAGAACTCACCCAAGAGGATTAGGTGATCCTCCTGGGTATTGGTCCCGAGGCATACATCTTTGATGTGCGCCTCCATCTGGGCCCCAAGGGATATGAGTTCTTGCAACTTGGGTCGTCGTAGTAGGAGGGACAAGATCTTGTTCATCAGCTCTTGGAATAGAGCGGGTGCGTTGGCCACGCCAAACGGCATGACCTTTCACTTGAACATCCTCCCCTGAGGGGTGATGAAGGCTAGTAGCTCCTCAGCGTTGGGCGTCAGGTCCACCTGCCAGAATCCGCTCCTCTTGTCCATCTTGGTCTTGTAGCGACAGGAGGCTATCTGCTCCAGGGTAGACTCCATATTAGGAATGGACCCTGAGTGGTTCAGCGTTTTCTTGTTCAACTCTCCATAGTCCACTACTAGCCGTTTGGCTGTAGACCCAGGTTTAGCCACCAGGAAACAGGGGCTGCAGTGTTGGGGGTAGTCCTCGTCCTTGTACTCCAGGACTAGGCCAGCGTCGATACATTCTTGTATCTGTCGCTCAATCTCGTCCGCCTGCTCTTTAGGAGCTGGATAGGGTCTCCTCCGGATCTTGTGACCCACAAACTCAGGTTTCAGCTTGAGGTCCATCTGTACCAGCTTGTCACATGAGGCTGGGGGTGGTAGTTCCCCGAACACCTCCAGATAGGTCCTTATAAGCTTCTGCACCCACGGGTCCAATAGCTGGATCTTGTCCTCCATGTCCTCGTCAGAGTGTAAGTTGCTTGCCCCCTGAGTAATAGACGTCGTGAGGTGGACCTCCACCGACTCTTTGCCCTTGGTAGTGTCCTTCAACCCTTGGTAGGCATAAAGTAGGCCTCCTTCAACCATCTCCGGTGGACGATGGCAACATAGGCACGCTCTAGGGGGTTTACATACACATTCCTCCGAGAGGTCGTCCTCCTCTGGGGTCCTCACATGGGCACCCCACACGCTCTTCATGAGCTTAAGATCTACCCCCCTTTGCCAGGTGGTGATCTTCTGTTCGAGGTCCTCCTTCAATTGGGATGGATCTCCCATACGTCCTTGCTTCAGTGGCCATGAGCTGCGGGTAGGCTTAGCGTAGCATAGCTTTTTCGCCACCCACCTCCTCTTGGAGTCCACGTACTCTCTTAGCCTGGATCAGGGATCCAGCTCCTCGTCCACGGGGTCTTCCACCCTCATGGAGAGTAGGGGTTTCAGTGGGGCGACGTACTCGGCGTTCTCCACTTCCTCCGCACATGTCTGCACGAAGAAGGCGTCATGCTCAGTTTCGTCATCTGAGTGGATAGAGCTGGCAAGCTTGGATAGTCCACACTCAGAGATTCCATCGGGAACAGGTACACGGCATGGACAGTTGGGAGCATTGGTGTTAGTCACGATGTATTAATATCCCCCGGGTATAGTCTCAATAGCATCTTGAGGTCGTAGCCGATCTTTCAAGTCGCCAAGGGTAAGTCCATCGTTTTCTCGTTGTATAGCCTGGACCAGAGTCCAGTCCAGGTCCTCCCAGGGGATGGAGGTAAGACCTCCGTCCACCACGCTGAGCATACTTCCCCATCCGGGTTTCCCGATGGGCGTCTTACGCCCCAGAGGCACGTATATGGCCTCATCAGGTAACTGAACAGAGCTGATAGTCAGCCTGTCCAGGGTTCGCCAGTATTCGTTGCCCCCGTGGGCTCCCCAATCGGGGGAGCACAGGACCATACGGGAACGTTCCAGGGCCACCTTGGTCAAGACCTTCCCCAGTTCACTGAACCTGGGGTTCCCGTAGGCCATCCCGAAAGAGGGCCAGTGAAATTTGTAGCTGCAGTTTTTCCCCTTGCTGCAGTAAATGTCCAAGACATGTTGTTTGTCGCTGGCGAACAACTCCACACTCAGGTCTTCTCTGGAGTAACCCAACTCCTTCAGACCTTGGTCTAGGACTTCCCCCAATAGTTGATAGTCCTCAGTTTTGGAGGCCGCCATCATGTTCGAGGGCTCCTCCTTCGATACCCTCAGGTAGCTCGAGGTGTGCTCCGACTGCTCCAGCGGCACGGACTCTCTGCCATTGCCGTGGTCCACGTAGAGCAGGTAGGGCGCTTGCAGCGTCAGGGATTGTATTTGGCAGTGCTGCACGAAGAAGTCAGTCCCCAATACAAAGTCGAAGGCCTTAGTGTCCATCACATAGAACCGATGGGCGATAGTTCGGGAGCCCATTGGTACCTCCACTTCACAGTCCCCGCAGCTGTGCACCACATGCCCATCCCCCATTCGTATAGCCGCGGTGGTCATGGTGTTCTTCAGGCTCCCACAAGGTAAAATTTTCTTGGCCACTATAGATATGGTGGCTCCTGTATCCAATACCCCCAGGTATTCACTTCCCCCTAGTCGGATACGTACCCAGAACACCAGGTCCAGGGCCCTACCGGAGCGTCCCCGTCAGAACTCCGCAGGACAGGTCACCTCGAACCCCTTGTTCCGCAATTTGCGGGCCGTCCTCATGAAACGGCTTCTCTTCTTAGCGTTGCCGTCATCACCACCTTCATGCTCACGCTTGGCCTCTTGCTGGGCCTGAGTTTGCGAGCGTGTGGTAGGACCAGACTGCCCTCCGGAGGGCTCGGAGTTCCCCCCTGGATTAGGGTTGGGGTTGCCTCCGTTCTTGTCCGGGTTCTTGTTGTCCTTGTCTGGCTGGCGGTTAGAGCCTCCTCCTCGTCCACCTTGGTTCTTGTCTTGTCCTTTTCGACGTCCTTTCGACTTGCCCTTGCCGGAGTTGTTGCCGTTGCCTTTGCCACCGCCCTTGCCAGAGCCTTTGCCAGGATCCTCGCCCTTCAGCTTCGCCCACAGGCGCTGCTTGTGGTAGCACTCATCCTCGTAGTGCTTCCTCTTCCCACAGAAGGCACAGGTGATAGTACACCTGTAGTGATCCGGCATCTTCGCCTTGGCGCCGGTGTTGGTCTCCTGCTTCTTCCCTTGGACTACGAAGCAGTCTCGCTGCTCGCAGTCAGGGGCGTGCTGCAGGTAGCCATGCTCATCTCTGGCATCACACCAGAAGAGCTCCTTGACGTTGTCCATGATACGGGCGTGTTTGGGGGTAGTCCCCTGTCCAGGTCTGGGTCCTTGGTACCCTTTGCCATGGCTTCCAGAGCCTCCCCCTCCAGGACGGTAGGCTTTCAGGTGCTTGTCGCTTTCATTCTCCAGCGCCAGCTCCAAGAGTAGCACACACAAATCCTCGTAGTTGAGGGCTCTAGCCTTGCGTTCTGCCGTTGACCGCCACTCGTCCCACAGCTCCCGACAGAGCTTAGCCACCAACCAGAAAAGCAGGTTGTCGCTGCTGTAGAAACCGGGCGTCAACCGTCCAGCCCAGTGATCCAGGTCAGCCAATAGCTCAGAGACCCTGCCAGGTTTGGGGTTCTTGGGCAGCACGGCCAGGTTCTGGATCTCGGCCCTGATGGAAAGGTTTGTTTCATAGGTTTGGTACTGCCTCTCCAAGGCAACCAACACGTCGGCAAAGGTGGCGGACTTAGTCACGATCTGCTTGACCTGCTTCTCCAGGTACTTGGTCTTGCAGCATTGAAGGAGCAGATCGCACTTGACCTGCCCACTAGCATGGGTTTGACCGTCATTCAGAGGAACCGGCAAGAATTCTCAGCAAACTCGCTGAGATCCTTGCCTGTGAACTCGGGCAGGTTCACCACGATCTTGGAGGTGGCAATGGCCTTAGCCTCCTGAGACCTGCGTCCCTCAGGGCGCCGGGTCTTCCTCTTCTTCTTCTTCTTCCGCCCACTTGGGTTCTCGGGGTCCTCAGGGTCGTCGTCCTCCGAGGGCGAAGCAGAAGTCATGGACGGCGGCTCATTGTCAGAGAGGTCTCCGCCTAGGTCACTAAAGCCATAGGGCTCCACGTCAACCATTGCCCTCAGGGCTGTCAGCCCCAGCCGGTCCAGCTCGGCTCTCGTGGAATACCCCACGTGGCTGTAGGGTGGCTGGTCCGTTCTCGGTATGAAAGGGCTTCTCGGTATCACTGCAGGGGTCGGCATCGGTCGGCTCCTCAGGCTCCCCAGGGTGTTTGTCAACCCTGCCACCAGGTGATTAGCCTGTACTCGGTGGGGCGGAACTCCCACGATGGTAGGTGACGCTTGGGGTGGAATCAGGGGCTCCAGTTTAGCCCGAATCTCTTGAGTGAGATCGCCAACAATTTTAGAGGTGGCTCCTCGGAGCGCCTCGTTGATCTCCGACCGCGTCAGGGACCTGTTTGAGGATCTTCCCGATCCTCTACTCCTGCTCCCGCATGACTCAGGGCCTCTCCTCAGCCCACTCAGGGTTGCATACCCCGGATCATCCACGTAGGCGCCCGTAGCGGGTAGAGGATGGTGATAGTCTGCCGCATACCATCGCGGCGCAGAATTGGAGGCCACTGCCTCACTGGCAGTAGTTGCCTCTGGAAACGCAGTGGTAGATGGGTCCACACCATACGCAGGGTAGGTAGGCATACCAGTAAAGCCTATGCCCTCAGCCATAGGCGGGGTGGTTATGGGTGTGGATGTTGCAGCGGCTGGGTCTGGAGTTGGGAGTGTGGTGGTTGTAGGAGAGGGTGATGCGTGGAGGCCAGAGGCGCTTGGTGCGCCCTCCAAGGTAGACTCACTCTTCGGGTCGTGCTCATGGTCTACTCCTTCGTCTGCCATGCTTTCTCCTGCATCCTTCTCTCTCTCCCTCTTCCTCTTCACAGGGTTGGTGTCCACCTCCTCGACTGAGAGGGCCCGGAGGGCAGACTGAAGTCCCTCCGGCGAGTCATCAACCACGTCCACTGGCCCATGTAAGGGCGCCGAAGGTACAGCGCTAGGTCCAGGTCCAGGTTCACCAGGTGCTGGCATTACTGGTGCCTCAGGCGCCGTCCTCACGTCGTTGTCCTACTTCTTTGTGTCCATATTCGCCCTTCTTGCTTTTGACAGTTCTCGGCGCACTGGATGTACGGCACAAGGTTGCTGCCGGTACGCAGAGAATGTCTGCCTCTTGCTACCAGAAGGTTTTATAGTGTTTTCAGCACTGTGTTTTTGCTGTGCCTCTCCTGCTGCTTGCTGCTGGTGTAGGGTTCCTGCTGCTTGTTTTTGATGAGGAAAATGTTTTATTGTTGAAATACAACCAATCCAGGATAACCCAAGCCAGAGATAAGCAAGTATAAGATAAACAGGATCAAAGCATGAAGGGCTGCAGTCACAAAGAGTTAGATAAAGACAACTATCAATAATTGACCACAGCAATTAACATACAATGCAACTCAGGATGAAATATTTTACATGTTTGAGAAAAACTGATTGAAAAACTGCCCCATGGGCTCACACTCTTCCCTAGTGCCATCTTGAGATGTGCACTCTTTGTTTTTGGGTCCCACAGGTGCTGAGGTGGCATGGCTTGTGGCGCTGAGGTGACTGCCATGTCACATGGGATATCCCTACTTAGCTAGTCTGACTGGGTATTGAACCCAGGACCTCTCAAAAAGAGGTGCCCCGGCCCCCTAGGGTGCATACCACTAGGATAGCTAAGAATTCATGAGAAAACATAGATAAATACATAGGCTCTGCCTTCAGTATATCAGTGCTTCAGTCACCCAGGAAAAGATGTTTTAGTGCATATAGCTTGGGGATTAGGGGGTCCACACAACATCCCCATTTAGTGTTTAGTTCCATAGGTCAAAATGTGTTAGCACCCATTTTGGTTAGGCCAATACTAAGATAAAAATGCAAGAGTGCTTAGAGCACCTCTAATACAACTAAAGTATACCCTAAAGCATTGGAAAAGCACTTTTTCTTACTGTTTGTTTTATTTGTACATAACTCAGTTCAGTGATTGCTGTGCGTGTTCCTGTGCTTGCGCGGTAGACACAGGAGTGGCAAGGGTAGCAGAATTTCAGAATCCGACTCATTGTTCATCGCGGGTTCACAAATTTCTGTGTTGTCCAGGTCAGGGACAAGGGACAGGCAATCAGGGTCATTTGTGAGATCATCCTACAACTGTACCACTATAAAGGTTGACTCCAGGAGGTTGTCTCGGGTACCATGCTGCCATAGCTCCCGGAAGATTCTGGCATTATTAAGTCCACTACCGAGCAATTTTGGGCAGTAGACGCATTTTTCCACCCAGAGCAACACCGTTTTGCCATTTCAGCCCACGGTGGACACCACTTTTGACATTTTGTGAAATTTCAGCACCACGGATAATTGTTTTCGGGCTGTAACCAGGAAGCTACACTGCTTTCAACCTGCAGCCACCCCCGCCTCCTGCCAACGCTTTTCAGGGCTATCCAGTCATTTTTGTACGTGGGTACCTCCTATTTCGGGGTCCCAGAACGCAATGGCGACCCCGACCCAAATCCGTATGACAGGTATGTACATGGATATCTTCGGGAGCTCGGGATGTCTCCTTTGACAATGCACAAAGAAGGACCTACCATGGGGTTGTCTCATTTCTCTTGCTGCGCGATGTCAGCTGCCTCTCAGGCCGCTCCCGCGAGTGCTTGGGAAGGCAGTGTCGCAGCCACCCGGTCCACGTGTCCCGGGTGAGAGGGTATCTCCACCTGTGTCTATGGGTAGGGCCACATGTCCCCTCCTTTGGGCGGCAGCCGTGTCGAGTATATCTCACCACATGGGGTATTGCCCGTGCTGTCTACGGTACGACCGCCTCACCCCTTGAGTTGCGGGGTCCGGCTGCTTGGCAGGCAACCGCCTCCTGGACTGTGTACCGGCTCCCGCGTCTTCGGTTGCTTCCATGGGTCCGGGCGACGTTTGCCACCCCGGGCTTGGACCAGCGGCCTTCGAGTACCGCCCCTGCTGCTCGCCCGACAGTTGGTTGGGTCACCCTTAAGGTTCAAAACCGGTTTTACCAATGAATTGGAAAAACCGGTTAGCGGCAATAATTAGAGGTTATTTTCAAAACAATTGGCACGCTCCGCTATCTTGAAAACCGATTTCAACCAATGAAACGGATTGGTTGCAAATTTTTGACGTTCTTTTCCGCAACACATTTTGTACAATTTTTGCAGTAAAAAAAGGCTTTGGTAGCTATAAAGGATGGTCGATGGTGAATGAAAAGTTCCGACGTATTTTTGATCCTTGTGCCCCGAGTTGTATGGGCTCTCTTCTAATGCAATAGGTTTGAGTGCTTGTAACTCATAGCACGCGCGCAGAAATCGGGCATAATATTGACAGCTCAGAGCGCGCTTGAACAGTGCAGAAAATCAGCTTTTATTTTCGAGATTTTGATATGTGTGTAATGTAGTTAATTATAAAATGACATTACGCATTGTACTACACAGGAACTACAGTTTTTAATTCATGCCATACCGAATTCACTGAGTTCCTGTGCTGTTGTTTGCTTCGTTGAAGGAGATTGGGTAGCCGTGATCAAGTTCAACATCAAAAGATGGACACAAGGTATAGTAGGATTACAAAACTGAAGTTCTGAAGTTGAGCATCATGGCTTGAGAACTCCTTCGCCGTCAAAGACGCCCTCTCCGGCAACGTTTGCCGGTTTGAATGCCCTCTTCTTTCCTTGCTTCTCACAGTTCTAGCTCGCGTGGAGAGACTCTGCAGGAGCGCTGCGACAGATACCGGGATGAAAGAGAAGACGCCCTTCGAAAACTGGAAGACCTTCGCCGCCAGTTCAAAGACGCCGACAACACTGAGGATCAGCTTCCGATGGCAAAATGTTGGTTAGTGGGGGCAATTAATTGGAAAAACCGGTCACTTTGAAAAACATTTTTCAACAAAACCGTTTATTTTTATGAAAATAATTGTTAATAACCGCTTATTTTCGAAATTGCCAGGTTTTAAATCTTCGTCGCCCTAGCATGTATAACCTTCGGAGTGTGGTGTGATATAACCTGCACCTTGGCAACCTTGAACGCGCATCTGCGTGCAGTGTCTTTGGCTCCTTGGCGCTCGTTCACCAGTGTGCGCGCACTGTACGTCGTGGCGTTCTAGCTATTTTTGCATACGAGGAACACGGCAAAACACATGAAAGGCCGTGCACCGAATGCCCTCTAAGTTGCACCACTTGGTGCTACGAACAGTGCCCAATATCTGCAACGGCATTGGTCACAAAAAACAAACACAACTTTTACCCCTGCAGAGGTGATTCTGTCTCGGCATTTGTATGAGGAACTCAACATGCATACGTGCACAAGCTCAGGGTGGGACACTTTTGAGAGAAGGTGGCAGCAGGGGCATAATGATGATGATACAGGTGCCATCCATCATCGGACAATGAAACGTTTAATAGACCATACTTCAAAGTACCGCACACAGCTAAAGGCCAAGAAACTAGATGCAAAACACAAAGCAGAACAACAACAACAACAACAACAACAACAACAACAACAATAACAACAATAACAACAACAACAACAATAACAACAACAACAACAACAACAACAACAACAACAACAACAACAACAACAATCTTCCTGCGATGTGGCATCCTCCTCTTCCGGGGTACCACTCCAGCAATAGTAACAAGAACAACAACAACAACTGAAGCCGGTCTGCTTCGCTTTCCCGTCTTCGACGCGTGTTGCGTCAGTAATGTGCTGACAACACAGCATGTTTGATGTATGAAATCTTATACTGAGATTTTGCAGTGTCCTGCTCCTGGGAGGGCGCCGCAGCAGGGCGCCGCACGGGCAGACGACCAGGTCAACAGAGATTTCTGAAGTTCATTTTTGTCGAGATTTTATAGTTAACTTTTGCAAGATTTTAGAGTCAATTTTCACGGGTTCACAATTTGTATGCCAACCTACATTTTCAGCATGCATGGCATACATGAATCCTCACTGTGCACACAGGGATGTAGTTGATGGCTGTGGGACCGGCAAGGGTCCATGGTCAACCCACGCGTATTATGTGAACGGTGCACAATGCCATCCCACGGGCGATGAGGCTTTTATCCGGAGGATACAAGCCGTGCCCATGAGGGTCATGTTCGAGGAGAGCAACGACCCCAAAGTGGAAGTCAAGACCTTGTCGTGTGACAAGATTGATTGTGTTGTCCACTACATGAAGGATGGGATGCATGACCGTGTGGCAGCCAAGCAGGCAAGAAGCCGGATCAAATCTCCTCATTGGTGGGACGATCAAAATTTGATTACGGGGAAATTCACCAAGAACGAGCTTGTGGTGAGGGTAATGGACCACATGGCCGGTCAAGATGAGCCTCTGGGTTCGAACCCACCCACCTGGAATTTCCCACGCTCGGGTATCGGATCGAAGACCGACACCCCATTCAATATCCAAGAATTCAGAAAATTATCGGCAGGGCTGCAGAGCCACGATGTTGAAGAGGGTATGATGGATGAGGAAATGTCGGAGAGCGATCCGGAGGAAAGCTATACGGCCATTCGTTCAGTGGTGACCGTGCCGACAGCTGCGGCCCAAGAAGCAAGGGAAAATCCAAGAGTGGATGAGCTGCAGGAAAGATTGGTGAAGGATTATCCACGGTCGTTCAGCGGTCTAGCCAACAAAAATCCAGCGGATCGAGGTCAATTTGGCACCGCACGGATTCAATTGAAACCCAACCCCAAAGTACATCGGCATCGAGAATATCAGCTTCAAGGTGAGCGGGCAGAGGCCATGAAAAAGCTGTTGAAGGAATTCATCGAGCCTGGATGGATAGCACCTTCGGGCAGTGAGTGGGCAAGCCCAGCATTTACCGTGCCGAAGAAGGAGAAGGGCGCATGGCGGTTAGTTGTTGATTATCAAGGGTTGAATGAGCAAGCGGAGCATGATTCGTACTCTCTTCCCTTAATCGACACTATCCTGCAAAAATAGGCCCGAAAGCGCATCATCACGGTGTTAGACCTCAAACATGGTTATCACCAGATGCCGCTGCATGAGGACTCCAGGGCGTGTACGGCGATGAGTACGCCACTCGGCCCCATGCAATGGAAAATGTTGCCGATGGGAGCCAAGAATGGCAACGCGGTATTCCAACGCATGATGGAGGATCTGCTGGGACCTGTGCGGGATTGTGCCGACCCGTTGGTGGATGACATCATTATCCGGCCTAGCACGGAGGAAATGTCGGAGGATGAATTGATCAAGGCCCACGAGAAAGACTTGAGACGAGTGCTGGACGTCCTTGATCGCCACCAAATGGTATGCAAGCCGACGAAGGCATCCTTATTTGTGAAGGAGGTAGAGTTTGCGGGACACCTGGTTGGTCATGGGCAACGCAGGCCGATGCCAGGCAAGTTGGCCGCCTTGAACCATTGGGAGCGACCCACCACCATCAGCGAGTTGCGTTCGTTCATGGGATTCTGCAGTTATTATTCGGGTTACGCACGAATGTATGCCGAACTCTCGGGACCATTGCACAGGATGCTGCAGGTTGGGAAGTTTGATGGGCGCAAGGGGAGCAAGAGAAAGCTGGCTTGGACAACGGAGGCGGAAGAAGCGTTCGAGACGCTCAAGAGAACTCTCTTGGGAAAGTTGGGATTATTCCTTATCAATCGGGACAAAGGATTTGTCCTCCGCACCGATGCATCGGATTATGCCGTGGGAGCAGTCCTGAAGCAAGTCCGAGAGGATGGTTCCCATGTCCCAGTTGCCTTTTGGAGTAGAGTTTTGGCGGAGGGGCAACGCCGTACTTGGACTGTAAGGGAAAAGGCGACGTATGCCATTATCTGCAGCGTGCGCAAGTGGTCCGGGCATATTGGTTTGCAACCCATTCTGGTGTGCACCGACCATCAAAGTTTGCAGAGTTGGCACAAGGAGCACGTCGACAATCCCTCGGGTCCGGCGGCCCGACGCGCCCCGTGGCACGAGACGCTAGCCAAGTTTGACTTGAGCATAGTGTATGTGCCTGGGAAGGACAACACTGTGGCCGATTGCCTCAGTCGTTGGGCCTACCCAGCCGGGAAAGCATGGATGGACATCTCCATGCATGGTAACGCCGAGGAGACTGCAGAGGCCAAGCGTATTCTCGAGGCGCAGCGTCGCCCGGAGGAAGGCGAGGCCAAATGCTTTGTGGGGATGGGATCCCGCGCGGAGCTAGCCCAAGTCCGAGATGCAAAATGTGTAAGCGGTGGAGGCGCAAATGAGGGAGGAGGACATGGTACGAGCCGTTGAAGGAGTACAATCGGTTCTGATGGAGGATTGGTCCGATGATGATGCAAACTCGGACCATTGGCTCAAGTACTGAAATGCGGTGAGTGCGCCATCCGACGATGATTGGCCGGAGGGATTAACGGTAGACGGGGACGAGCTCTTCCTCAAGGACAAGCTTTTTGTTGCCGAGAACCGGGAGGAGGACTTGATTGACCATTGGCACAACGCTCAGCTGATGCACCCGGGAAGGAATAAATTGCAGAAGGACTTGGACTCGAGGTTTTTGTTCCCTCCGGGTTATTACGCACTTTTGAATCGGTATTGCAAGGCGTGTGCGGTCTGCAGGGCCACCAAACATCCCAACCGGTCAACTGCTGGAAACCCCGTGTACACGGCCATTCCGGAGAGTCCCATGAGGTTGATTTCAATGGATGTCTTTGCGATGCCGGAAGTCACCCTGGAAGGCAAGGTCTTTGATTGTGTTATTTTGGCAGTCAATCGCCACAGCGGATACATCGTGGCGGTTCCGGGCGAAAAATCCAAGAAGAAAGACAAGAGGGACAAGGACGGAGTGGGGCTCCAAGCCTAAACCGTGGCGCAAGCAATGATCCAACATTGGTTGACGGTATTTGATGTACCAGCCGTGATATGCAGCGACAGGGGTACGCAGTTCGTTGGCGCAAGGTTTCGCACGATGTGCAAGTACATGGGCGTGAGGCATGCCATGACGGTGGCATATCACAGCCGCTCGAACGAAAGAGCGGAGGTGGCGGGCAGGCAATTGTTCGAAAAATTCCGGCAATTGCATATTGAGGAGCCTGGCAGAAATTGGTATCATTCCCTTTGGAGGGTTCTGCAGGCATACCACGATTTACCCGGACCGTCGGGTTTGTCCCCCCATCGCATCTTATTCCTGTGGGATCGAGTTTCACGTACTCTCCCGTGGATGAACCATGGTAATGTGGCAAAGGAGGCCAATGCCATGATGTCCAAAGCTGACGACATGGCCAAGAAAGTGTGTGATGCTATGTAGGCGGAACATGCGAAGAGGGCTAGGTATTTCCAATCCGGGGAAGTTCACAAATATCGGCCCAAGGACACCGTGTGGGTGGAGCGGCACCACAAGGACGCCTTGTCCCGGCACCGGCAGCAGTCATGGTACATACCGGGTGTCATATTGCGGGAAAACCGGGCAAGATGTGTATGTGATCCAAGTGGGGAACAACAAAACGGTGGAGCGGGATCACACTGAGTTGCTCCCACGGGAACCGGATCCCCATTGCCGTGCCGTCACCTTTGAGTTCACCGCGGAAGCCTTCGACTCCGACAACGACGGGTAGGAGGACAAGTACACCGCTGAGCGCACCCTCTCGGACAAGCCCGATTCCAGCACACCGCGGGGACGGCTATACAAGGTCCGATGGAAGGGTTTTGCTGCATTGAGGGACTCCTGGGAACCTCCAAGCAGCTTTGTGCCGCGGTGCAGGTCCGTGTGGTTGGACTACCTCAAAGCCAAGAAAATCAAGTTGCAGGTCAAAGATGTGCTGGTTCACTTGGTCATGGGCGACCGAGATTGAGGCCATCACTCCTTACGCATATTTTTGTGCATCCACATGTTTGCATTTCATTTCTTTCCCGTAGTGATGCATGTGCCAAGGCTCTGAACCTCCCGAGTACCCCCCACCCCAATTTCATTGACATCAGACGGGCATTTGGAACCAAGATCAGTCTTGGGTTGTGTTCATATTTTTTTGTGTGCACAATTGGTCACCGCTTGCTCAGGGGACTCCCACGGTACCATGGTTGTCAAGAACCCCTCATAACTTCCTATTTTTTTAGGTGGAGCCTTTGGTAAGTGCATCGGCGGGAGCGACACCCCCACTATATGGGATTGTTCTTGGACTTCTAGGTTTGAATTCCAGAGTCTACGGGGGATATGAAGTTGATATTTATTTGTTTTGATCTCCTCACCCACCTTGCTTTGTTGCTTTGTTTTCGCTATTTTTTGGAGCGATGGCACCTATTTGGAGGTTGCCGGACGCCATGGGGACCACCGGTTGTGCTGAATCCCTCCCCAACTACCACTTCCATTTTTAGCACACCACATTCTATTTTTAGAACACTTGCGCTATTTTTAGCAGCGAAATTTCTATTTTTAGAACTCCACCATACCGGCCCCGTTTCGCGTTTCGTCTGAATCCGCAGCGTCCGAATAGCTGTCGCTGTCGCATTGGTGAGGTCCATTTTACCCCAGGGTCCCTCAGTTTGGAGATCTCAGTTTTTCGCATGCGCTATTTTTAGTAACAAATGTTACCATTTTTGGTACAACAGTTTTTGCTCATTTCTCCACATTTTGGGCACCTAGGGACCATTCAACCGGATCCAAGACCATTTTTTTGCAAGCGGGACGCGATGGCGACGTCCGTTCAAGCTCATCTTGCGACTGGAGCCCAGTTCGGAACGGGGGACCCCCAAAAAAAAATCTTTTTTCGGAAAAAATGTTTTCCGAAATCACAAAAAAAAGTCTTCGCCGTTGTTTGTGTGTACGCTTCTCATGGTGCAGTGTCATCTCCCTCCCACAAATGCCAAGGTCTCCTGGAGGTGATCCAATACTCTCATGTCTCTTGGTGGGAGTGCGGGTCATGCAAGGGGTTACTTCTGTGCATGCCGAGCATCATGTACCTGTTTGTGGTCTTTTATGTAGACTAGTCGGCGACATTTCTTTGTGTCTATCTTTGATCCGCCGAGCCTATGCCTTTCGGTTTAGTGGTGATCGGAGGGACTTCATTCTTTTGAGTTCCTATCCTACCTCCCCCTAATTACTTCGGCGGGTGGCCACGGTGTATGTGGTACCCTCCCACAATGAGGGGAGTGCCAAGGGAGCAATTGGGATCCTCCCGTCCTCTTTATGCTTTTCTGAGCAGGTGACAATGCTCTGGGAAGGAGGGTGAAGCCGGTTGGGATCCCATTTGGCTGCACTCTATCCTACACTTCACAGATTTCAGCGATTTCCGCAGGTTTCGGGTAAAAATTTTGGGGAATTCCGAATTTATATGATTTGTAGGTCACAGGATGTCGAATTTCACATTTCTAGTTCTGACCAGGCCTGCTGTGTGTGCGTGCGCCCTTCTCGTGTTCCTGTTGGCGTGCGCGTGCTCTGTGTTCTTTAATGCGGGCTGATCGTTTGAAAATTCTTCCCAACGGGTGCTAATAGTGTTAGTTCTATCCTGTTACGGAAATGGAAACGAACCGGAAGCTAGGGCAACTCCAGTGAACGATAGAAGGCCCGGAGTTAAGGATCTGGCTAAACCTTGGTGTGGTGCCTCCGCCCACACCGGCTGTCGACCTTGGGTGCATCACTGCACTTGGGAGGAGACCAGTGTACGTTAATGGGCGCATCTGCTTCGGCAATGCCACAACTACGTGCATGGGGGACCACGAGTCCCTTGAAGCTGGAGGAGCCCTAGTGGAAGTGAAGTGGAAGTGGATGTGGCTGAGGTAGGCGCACCGGAAGGGAAGAAAGTAACTCGGTCGTTGCTCCGCAAGGCAAAGCAATTCCTCCTTCCTTGGTTTTTCATTTGTTTGCTTTGCATGTGTCATGACAACTTGATCTGCCATGGAATCAAAGAGGGTCAATCTTTGGTGATTGTGTGTGTTGAAAATGATGTGTGCACTTGCAATGGGTGAACATGCTAAAGGTGGAGAATTGCACTTATGCCCTGGTTGTTAATCTCTCATTTTCCGTCTTACTCCGGTGACCTTCGGTGAATTCACGTCATTGGTCAAAGAAGGTTGGTGATCCACTATCCTTCTCTTGGCAGCAAGCAAAAGGGCATGAGTTCTCTTAATTTGGCAATTGGACTTAGGGACAATCGTCAGTCAAGGTTGGGGATGCTCACTCCAAGTGCATGAATGCTTTCCTGAGTCATGGCTAGGCGAGACTCTCCCTCCATATGCATGCTCTTGGTATTGGGTTTTGGTGAGGTGCCCTCCTGGGCCATGGATTGGTTAGGTTCTCCCTCCTGGGCCATGAATTGGTTAGGCTCTCACTCCGGGCATGGATTGGGGTGGGACCATCTCTCTCAAGGCTTGGATTGGGGCGGGACCAGCTCTCTTCGAGGCAGGATTACTTCTCTTTGGGATGGGACAATCTCACATGGATGTGCTCTCATTGGACCCGGGATACCTCTCTTTGTGCACTCACTCTGCGGGCCGGGTCCAGGTCTCTACATGTGAACCGGGGCATGTGCTTATCCAATTTTCTTACCAAATCTCTCTCCAAGTACCATGCATTGAATGGGTTCGGTGTCACACGAACATGCAAATAGGCAATATTGATTTCACTTGTTCATGTGTGGATGGTTTCTAATGCACATGACGATTGTGGTTGCCTATGCCATCGGGTTCCAAGCAATTAGGCACCAGGTGATGGGACCGAGTGGCACGTCCAAGGATGTGAGGGCATTAGACATATGTTGTGTGTTGGCTTCTCTAATCATGTCTTTGGTTCGCGACACTCTAACCGTGGGGATCGCAGCAATTGGTATGTAGCATACACTAAACATGTGAGGTTTGGTGGGCTGGCCCTTCTTGATGTCTTCTTTGCAAGCAGCAAGTAAACCCGTCAAGCCCATTCACGTGCTCGCCATGGTGTGTGACATTGCTGAGTGACGGGCACCGGTCGTCCGGTGTGGAGTACCGAAGCATTGCAATCATGACAATATATATGTCACACATGCCGGGTGACAAGTAGTGTTTGCTGTGAGGTCACTCTCCCGACTCACATTTAGTGATCCTCGTTGCAAGTTCCTCATATGTACACATTGGTGACTCACGAGGGTGGGCAAGTCATGTATGTGGCCATACCGTACTTTGTGTTCATGGAGGCCATGGTGTCATGGTTGATCAACGGTGAGAACATTCCTTATGTTTGGAATCCATGTTGTTTACTGCATTTTACCGTTTCGTGGGCAAGGGTAAGGATGGGCCATGTGTGCCCAAGCTTCGCGAGGAATGCAATGATGCCATTGTGTCTTATATGCTTTTCTTTTTGTCTTGCCATACACTTAATGGACCGTATCCATGTCATTGTGTCATGCATTATCATTCGTGAACCAAGGAGTCTTCTCAAGCCGTTGTATCGGGATTGTGTGGGCATGGCGTCATACATCCATAACGGAACGCATAGTTCGAGTTTGCATGGTCTATAAATCGATTCTTGGAGTAGGGATGCAACATCGTCTTCGATAATCGCATATCTTATTCCAGGGCTTCATCTCCATTTCTACCTCTCAATTCCTTTGCCCGACATTGTCATTGTTTGTTCCCTTCTCCATGACTTTGATGTATTGATGGATCCAAGTGCCTCCGTCCTCAACACTTCCCTCAGTTTGAATTGGTGGATCGCGTATTTGGATTTCCATTGCCAAGGGTTGCCAAGGGGTGTGTATGTGGGACATTTTCGGAATTTGGAAATCGTTGATTGGTAAGCATGGAAGCATTGGTGAGATCTAGGACAATGGGTGTCACGGGGAAGAAGGTGGGAAAATCGGGAATAGGCGGTAGAGGCCGCACAATGGCAGGGGCCGGTCCTACGGACCTTCATTATGGTAGCAGAGGTTTACCTGCCGCCTACCGCCACCCGGGGAGCTTGGGCCCTCATGAGCCCTGCCCAAGTGGACCCCGGGTAACCATCAATGACGCCATCCGGGAGTCGTTGGTTGAAGCCCGAGAAGAAGGAAGGCATTCGGGAAGAAGATTGGGTACCGTCGACGACATGGAGGACATCGTCTCCTTTTGTGAAGGAGTATGCCGAAAACAATGTCATCTCCGAGTACCCGCAGAAGAATCAGACGAGGAGGTCACGAGCTGCAGCAGTGGCTCAAAGGCCCGGCGCTACCGCAAAGGCGGTTCGCCAAAACCGTCCAAGAAGGATGGGGAATCGGCAATGGAAATGACGCCGAGCCCTGTCCGCCGGATGTTCAGTGCTCCGTCGGACTCCAAGGGATATCATACTTGTTACCCTTCGGATGGTGCCGGCGCAGAGCCAGATTTCCCGGCAGGGCGATCGCATACCGCCCCAAATCCTGAACTTGATCATGATGCAGAAACGGGAAGCGTTGCCGCGAAGGTCGGCAACAACAAGAGTCCCAAGGCATACCGAGTTCGGTATGATGGTACCGGAGGCAGGAAGGATGGACGGTGACTGAACGGGCGACACCGTGATGGGCGGAGGAGTGGAGCGGGGAGCTCCGGGAGGTCAGCCGCGGGGTGGCCGGGACCGGGAAGAAGAGAGTCGACATCCACACGAGAACGCCAAGGAAGTGGCGTGCGGGGACGGGGCGCGTGAAGATCACTGCCATTGCCGACATGTGGACTTCCTCATCGGGAGTTATCCCCGGGTGGGCAAGGATGCCATTATTCAAAGGATCGACAAGTTGGACGACACCACGGGTGGAATTCTTGAGGACCAGGCCATCTTCGACAACACTCTGAAGAGTATCCGATCACATCAAGAGGACTACGAGGCCAAGCTGGAGACAATGCTTGTACAGCAACAAGGAATGGTGGACAAAATGATCAAGTACCTGGAGAATGTCGAGGATAGGATGAAGGAGTTGGGGAGGCGTGCAGGAGTCCCGGATCAGGTCCCGATCTACGACGGGATCCTGCAGGCTGGTGCGCTAAGGGGCACCAGCAGAGACACCAACACTGCACACTTGAGCATGGGAGGCGCCGGCATGCACAAAGAAACACAGCCCACGCAATGCACGCACTGTCACGGGCAGGGAGGGATAGGGGTGTGTGTCAGAAGTGTGCGAGCAGGGGACAGAGCCGCCCGTGTAAGAGTAAAGTTGCGGAGGGCCATCCTCCCTTTGCAAGTGCAGCCAAAACCAACGCACTATGTGCACCAGCACCCACCAGGCACAGCACCGCACGCCATGTCCGCACTGTCACGGATAGGGAGTGCCAGGGGTGTGTCACGTGTGTGTGGGGGTGTGGGACAGGGCACAGTGTGACTTGGAGTGCACATAGTGCATTCCTGGAAGGGGGATGAAGCCGGTCTGCTTCGCTTTCCCGTCTTCGACGCGTGTTGCGTCAGTAATGTGCTGATAACACAGCATGTTTGATGTATGAAATCTTATACTGAGATTTTGAAGCATCCTGCTCCTAGGATGGCGCCGCAGCAGGGCGCCGCACCGGCGGACGACAGGGTCAACAGAGATTTCTGAAGTTAATTTTTGTCCAGATTTTATAGTTAACTTTCGCGAAATTTTATAGTTAATTTTCACGGGTTCACAAATTGTATGCTAACCTACATTTTCAGCATGCATGGCATACATGAATCCTCACTGTGCACACAGAGATGTAGTTTATGGCTTTGGACCCGGCAAGGGCCCTGAATTTATTCGTGGCCTGGAACAGCAGTCAAGAATGAATGTCTTGCTCGTCCATTATAGGTTCCCCGACTTGGGAATGGGTATGGGCAGTTATGTTTTGGATAGAAATCATTCAATTTGGGCAAGATTGTGAAGTGGGTTACTTCTGCAAGTGCCCGGAGACTGAAAATGGAATCAAAACAAGTCCAAAATGGTGAAGTAAGGCAAGCAAAAGGAACGCGGTCAAAAACACCACCCGGAGTCACAAAATTCAAGGTTAGGCATCAACCCCGTTACACAACCATAACATTGACAACAACTACTACAAATACAAATTCTTACGCAGCCGAATCAACATCTACGACAATGTCTTCAACAACAACGACAACAACAACAACATCCACAACAACAAGAACAACAACAACAGCAACAACAACAACAACCACAACAACAACAACAGACTTTCCAAGTGTCTATTTTTTTTCGATCAAAAATGATTTTGAGGTCCTGAGCATGACCCATCACTAAAAACTGCACCCATTTGTTGAGGACGCAGTACAGCACGCCTGATCACAGAGTCGGGTGTGCAAAAGCGTGATTACCGCAGCAGTGCCAGCAGGTAAAGCCACAAACGATTTAGCGCAGCGCCACAGAGCCTTTCTGCGTATTCCAAGTGGGTTTTTGGTGTCAAATGGCAATACGGTGGTCAACTTGAAGCCCAACGCCTTTTTACCTGGGTTCTGAGTTGTACTGTGAAAGTTCAAAAGCTACAAATATGCGTTTGTCGCTACTGTGCAGTAGAGCTCCTTTGGCACCGTCAACGACAATATGTTTCAGGGGTCCTCTGCGTCCGTATTTGGCCGCTGATCGTTGCATGTTCTCTCACATCTTTTTCCAGAACTCTTACTACACCGTCAATCCAACTGCGTTCGCTGCAAATGAAGTGGAACCCTTGTTCCCCACTGCCTGTCCTGCTGTTTCGCCGCATCAATACCAGTCATCGACGCCGGAGACCTTCACTCCCCAGCACGTAAGAAATAATGAACCACCAATACTTGATCGCTGCATGTTCTCTCCCGTTCTCTTGCAGAATTCTTGCCACGCCGACAGTCCGAATTCGTTCGCCGCAACTGAAGTAGAGCCCTTCTTCCCCTCTGACTGTCTTGTTGCCTCCCCAGAGCCAGAGACCTCCGCTTTCCAGAATGAGATCACAAATGAATTGCCACTATATCCAGAGCGGCCACGGACACCAGCAATTTCAAGACCGATGTACAATGAGGACACACTACTCTACAGCCACATTGCCGCCAACGAGTTAAATAACGTTCCAAACAGTCTATCGGATGATACTCACATGGTCACCAAAACGTCAAAGGCTACCGACTTCTTCCACACACGAGCAGTTTGTTACACGAGCGAACTGATAAGCCTGTCTGTGAAAGTCAAAAGTCAAAAGACTCCACCGCAAAGCTGGAAATACATGTCATCACCATCCAAAGTCCAGGAGCCGCAAACACATTACGGACGTCGTCCAGAAGTTCATTATCAGAATACAATCTGGTCCCATCTTGTGGATGAGTGCTCCGCGGAAGGAGATGAAGCGTGTAAACAGGACTACGCCGTAAAGTTGCCGAAAGCAAGGTGCAACCACGCTCAGTCTGGTAAAAGTTTCAATGCTGACAAGAAAGATCCCTTCGTGGAACTCTCCATCCTCTCTGAGTCCTGGGCCTCGCAATTCGAGAATGAACCCCGAAAATCCACCGGTCACTACCTTGCAGCTATACGTACACTGTCACACCGCATTGTCAACAATCTCGAACAGGTACTGACCACTCCGCTTGCTTCGGACTATTTACAACGCTTAGCGATCACTGTGCATGCTCACCAGAGAATCAACTCCAAGATCAACAAAGAGTGGCAACGTTACTGTGAAAAATCAAACGCTACCTTTGTGCCCCAGCGTCATACATCGTTCAGTCTTGAACAATTTCTGATTCCCCGACGCCTGATTCGCCACAATTGTGCCATTCACTCCAAAACAGGATCTGCTCCGTTACAGCCTGCATGGGAAACAAACCCATCAGCACCAAAGAACAATCTGGCCTTGAGTACAAGTCAATCGGTGCATGGCCCATTGGTGCCTCCAGGAGCCTTACAGGTAAATGGAAGAACCGTGGAAAAGGAGGTGCAACTACATCTGGCCGCCGTCCCGGATTCCCGGCACGAAAATCATACTTCATCCCCAACCGACCTACAAGACCCAGAGCGCAGCACTCCAAATCGTTCATTGGGCAGTATTCAATTTTCGGGGATTTCTACAATTTCACCTACCTACCATCTCCGAAATGAAGACAGTAATGGTCCTGAATTAAGTGTGCTGACACAGCCTTCCATGTTCACTGCTACGGCTTCAATGCACAACACAGACACGTACTCATTTGAGGTCATCATCAGCGAAATATTTCAAAGTGGAAGATCATTGCCCTCTACTTACCAACTCACATGGAGCAACCATGTGATCATATGATTGTTCAGATTTTATATACAGTAACAGCCCAGTGCTGACTATCAGTAATCTCTGTTCACTTTCAATGACTAAATACAAGCGCAGCTTGCTCTTGAGTACACTTTGTGTTGCTCAGCACTTTGAGATGCATTGGTTATATCATGAATTTTATCTCATTTTATGCCAGCTTGCCTTGCACTCTGTGGTTTTATTTGGAACCAAATGTGGATTTTCCCCTAGGGGTGAAACTGCAGGAGGTTTTGAAAAACAGAGTTAAAGTGGCAGCACATAAAGCAAACTCCAAATTTTCTACTCATATGTCTACAATGCACTTTTTTCATCAACCGAATATCCATCGATTCAGCTTTATTTACTTTGACCACTTTTCTAGATCTAGATTTTTCTCAAGGATATTCAAATCAACTTCCTGTTCTTACAGGACCTTTCCTGGTTCTACCCGGGTAGCTCAGTGGCCTCATGAAAGCCGCCACATAGTTATTTTTCCACTCCAACACATATTTTTCTGTACCTAGATACACTCCCGCACACACCACAAGGCCACCAAAGCCCATCAACTACATTCAGGTTCCTTTAAGAAACTCTGTGGCACCTTTGGTGCCCCGGGTAGCCCCTTCGGGATGGAAGGCTTGTAGATACCTCGGTGTTTTTAGTACTCCAAACTCCCGAACTCGCGCTGATAAATTTGTGACGTCAAAAGAAACAACAACAACAACAACAAAAACAACAAATGCAAAACCACCTACAACAGCTACAACAACAACAACTCCGACAACAACTACAACAACACCAACAACATCAAATGTGTTATCATACTCTAATCACACAACCACCTCCAACACAACAACCCATAGTTCCACATCCACCCGCTCAAACCACAGAACTCCAACAGTACACTCAACAACAATCTCTATTTTCAACCTTGCTTGGATCGCAACATTTCAAACCTTGAATCTTGTCATCAAGCAAAAATGTATGTATAACTATTCCAACACAAGTCGCATGAAACAGAGACTTTCTTTTAACCGTTCAGAGTTTCATCAATTAGTCACGCTGTTCATGTTCCTTGCATGTCTTATGTTGTCTTTGTTTGTCCTTCATTGCTCTTAATAGGTGCCTCGGATCCAACTTCCATGGACCTGCATGTAGTGGAGTCAATGCCTATTAATGAGTAACGTCGCTACATGGGGATGAATAACACAATTTTTGCATCCATTGAGACATCGCAAATCTACCCATCCATCAATTTCTATTTGTCCATAAGCATCTCACATCTATGTAACTTGTACGATTTCGCCATCTAAATCCCTTCCCCAAGTCGAATTTCACAGCCCTCATGCACCCACAAGCATCCCGCATCCATTTAATTTATAGGATTTTGCTATCCGAATCCCTTCTCCACATTGGATTTCACATTCTCCTGAAACCAGACCGGGTGGTCAGGAGCAGAGGTCGCAGTGGCATGGGCAGCAACATTGCTTGGCACCGAAGACATAACGATAGTGTTGACTGAATAGTATCCTGCAAACAGATATGGTACACATAGCCAATGAAATACCTGATATGCACATATGAGAAATCCACCCTATCATCCACTAATTGATATAACTACTAAACATCCAAGATTGCCTTATCTATCCCACATCCTATGTTCCTAACAAGGAAATGGAATATGATATACCCTATCCCACATATATCCCATATATAGGGCCAAATAAAGCTCCCTTAGGGGTAAAATGCCAGGGTAGGGTTGTGACCTGCTTCACCCCCCCACTTAAAACGACTGCCACGGGCAGGAAGTACATGCCCAAGAGGAACGTAGCAGACACAAACAGCAGCAAATCACAGGTTAGCAGATTCCCTCCATAGGGAATCGAACCTACGCAGGCGATCTCGGAGCCGGCCCCACGGCCGCTGAAATAGAACCGATCGGTGGGAATTGAACCACCGCCGGAATACACAAATTGACAAACGGGATCCCGCAGGTCCCGCAATAAGTAGTAGGCGAAATCGCGAGCTGTTGCGCGTAGAGTCTGGTCCCTGCGTGTCGCATGAGGCATGTGGTGTCCAGCAGGTAAGGGCAGGTAGTTTTTCAAAGAATCAAAACTAAAGGCAAAGTGAAATCACACTTTTAAACAAAACTGAACGTAATGGTACATGCGAAGCGGTGCGACGCGAAAGTGCAAAAATTTCACTTTTTGAAAAAACTGCCAGGAGAATTGACGGGAGTGTCAAACAGCAACGTAGGACTGTGCCTGCACAAGGGAGCACGAGGGAGGAAAGAGATAGAGGCCAGGGAAACATTCACAAGGGACACAACAAAACTTGATGGCCTTCGGCCAGGGGACTGCTACCACGGGGGGCTAACGGTCCTGTCTCACAGTGCAACGCGGGGCAAACGTGGTAACAGTCCTTACAGCCACCACAGCCCTTTTTTCACACTTTGGAACAGTGAACACCGTGATCTTGCCATATTGTTGCCTTGCGATGCATCACCGTCTTGTGCCTGCCTCTGTCTTGTGCATGCTTAGGCCCACTAATAAACACGGCCAGGATGGCCCCACAGTGCGCGCGGTAGCTCACTAAGTAGAGGAAAGAGGTCACGATGGCCCCAGGGTAAATGATCGACGATCATTTAGGCACAAACCAAAACACGAGTACGATGCCCACACCTTGCACCCACGTGCTTTAGATCGTTTATGAGGGCTTGATGTGCTTGATGTTCTTGATGTGCTTGCCCGTAACGCTTGTAGTAATGAGTGAGCCCTTGCTTGTAAGATGTAAACTTGCTTGATTACTTGCTTGTAAAAGACCGAGACAAGGCCTAGCCAAAGGCCCACTTGTCAAACAGACCAGACACCAAAGAAAGATGATAGTGTGGAACGGACCAGGATGAATGAACCAGTCACGGTTGTGACTGTACGATACGGGCACGGCTCAGCCAAGGGTCGTGTCCGTGTGGATGTCTAACTCAGCATGTGTGTCACACGTGATGCACCACATAGAGGGTAAAGGAGGAGGTACGGAGATGGGATGAGGGTGTGAGTAGACACACTTAAACAGACAAACCTCATAACCATGTAATAATAACCTGACCTCACTGCTAACCCCTCACCTAGGAGCCATACTACGTATATATATCATATATACACATAATAGAGCGATGCACACCAACAAACACAAGACACACTTGTGCGCGCACACCCATTGGCAGGGCCCGGGGGCACACACTCGCCCGGAGGGCATCACAGAGAGTCTCAGAGTGTGGGTCTCGCGGTGGCGGCCTTGGGGCACGTGATGGGGGCACTCCACACATACGGCACGTGCAAGAGCTGGCACAAACTACTCACGTACACACAACAAACAGTAAGCATATCCACAACAGAACACGTGTATAGATACGCCACCTTGTTGCTGGGTGTTCGTGTGTGTCTTGGGGGCGTGCGTATAAACACTTAGGTTAGCTTGCGTGTTACCTTTGTCGGTGGGTGTGCCCCCGGCGGGCCGTAGCGCAGGTCACCTCCAGGTTGCAAATTGGGGAGGTCGCCCGTACGGTCCCGCTGGTGTATCAGCCCACCCTGCTCCCCGGGGGCACGATGACACGCCCCGAAGGAGTTTTACTCCCCCAACCCCTCTACACCGTGTATGACGATTCATGTTTACACTTCCGTGTGTAAACTTGGGCCGCTGTACGGGGCTACAAAACCCCAAAGGTAGGTGTCAACCTAGGTCTTGCTTGTTCGGGGGGCGGGTGATAACCAACGTAATAGGCAACCATATAATCCCGTAACTAAATTAATGGCATGCGCACACACACGCTACCATTGGCCAATGGCACACCCGGTTTTGGTGTGTCTCGGACAGAGAGACTCGTGTGTGTTGTGGAAATCCCAGTCCACGCACGGGTCTCTATGAAGAAAAATGCCACGCCCATATCCCAACCCGTTTGGTTGGGTGTTGGGATAGAGGACCCCTCGGGTGTTGTGGAAATCCAAGTCCACTCGTGGGGAACTCTAGAGAAAACATTAATATACATATTCTCTCATAAACATATGCATGTGCACACTCGCCCTTTTCATCATATTGTCTGTTCCCTCTCGTTGCAGGCAGGAATTCCCCCGCGAAATTCATCAAGGACATGAAGAGCACACCCAGCCAGCATGCGGCCCCATGCAATGGCAATGGAGGGTACCCACTCCCAACCCGGGCACGCATAGCAACCGGGGACAAATACCCAGGCGGCGGAGACGGCCCAAATCCGCAACGCCACTCTTTGCCTTTGAAGACCCCATCCACTCATAGAGTGACGGGGCAAAGGCACCCATTGCAATTCATATTAGAATACTTGTATTGTAGAGGACGACCCCTCCCTCTAGGCTTAAGTCCTCGCCGTATGTAGTGGCAATTTTGCACGCCACGAAATTTTTTCCACGTAATGTGAGCCACACGAGTACTTCGTACCTTGTATACCTACCCTCGTGTGGACAAGGGCAAATCGGTGGAAAACCATCACGCCCAACACAAAAGGGAAAATGGGTTGTACCCGCCAACCCAACGAAGTTTTCAAGCCTTCGCCATTTTGAGCAAATGATTTAGCTCGTTGGCTTGGGTCACGGGTCAGGGACGGTCGTGGGGTCATCGTTTTGGTACGGGGCGGCACTCCGAAACCTTGCAAACACCACCATGCGCACAACCCGGTAGAGTTCTCGGGAAGTGCTCGCCACGTTGTTAGCACCCTTGACGGGGGGCGTCATCGTGGGCAGGACTTGTGGCAGTAGTCCTCGTGGTGGTAGGAGTGCTCCAGTAAGACCCAAGGATAGGGGTTTGAATGGCATTAAGATCCCCGAAAGAACACGTCCCACTTCCGCCCCAGGCTATATGCCACGCCACCCCACCCCAAAGACTCTCAAGCCTTTAGCGGTGAGAGAGGTAGACGGTGGGGTAAACCTGCGGTACCCACCGCCCTGCTCCGGTGGGGATTTTTGTAACCGAGGAGCGCGCCGTGCATGCACATCTTCTTTCCTGTCTCCCACCGCTTCTCGCTCTCTCCTCCCTTCCCCAAACAATAATATATCCATATTGGTTAGGGTTTTCTTTTCGTGGCACGCTCATGAGAGCGGTCCACCAAGGTGGGCAAGGATGTCAACGGTTTGGGTGAGATTCTGTTTCTGCAAGTAATCTCTCCAAACTTTGTTGTAGGATGGTAAGAAGGTTTCAACGGGTTCCTCGGTATCCCAATCTTTGGTATAACCCTCCCACCGCACCTTGAAGAGAAGTCTCTTGCGGTAAGTACGGTGACTTAATATTTTCTTGACATTATAGGTGTCCTCCTCAAACTGAGAGGGCACTCTAGCAACCTCCTCCGTGTAATTTAGAGGCACGGGGGAGCGAGGGGAGTTGACCGTTTTCATTAAACAATCAACGTGGACTTCAACTAACCTCCGTTGGTCCACTTGAATAACATAGAGGTCGTGCGCCTTCTTGGCCACAACCTCATAGGGCCCATCCCAATAGGGACAAGTCTTATCGCCAAGATTTTCGCGTTGGCGACGGACCCATACGCGGTCCCCTTTTGAGAAATTGGGGGACATCCTCCTACTCTTATTATACTTACGAGCCATTGTCTCTTGCACTTGAATCATAGCCCTCCGTGCAAGAGCAATAAGCTCCTCACGCCGTTGGAAGTAGTGAGCGGTGTCTTGGGCCACCCCCTTAGGCTCAGCAAGAGGAGGCCCCTTAGTACGGTTGTGTTTACCAAACACAATCTCGTTAGGTGTATAACCTGAAGGACCTGTAGTCTCATGCCTCGCTCGTACAACGGCGGGCAAAACCTCTACCCAATTAGTTTTCTTTTTCTTCAAGGTAATGGCTTTAGCAACGGCACGCCTTAGCTGCTTGCCAGTATTTTCGGCCTTGTCATTACCTTGGTGCCTACCCGCGAGACACATAGTCGAGCGGGCACCAATCTTAGAACAAAGGGTTTGGAAATATTGGCTCACAAATTGTGGCCCACGGTCGGAGCATATTTCACGAGGGGCTCCGAACCTATCCACCCAGCGCTCCATTACCAAATGGGCCGCTCTTCTCCCCGTTAGCCCTTCATCCTTGTCTTCAGGACGGGGTTTAGGAATAGGGATCGCGATGAGGTAGCCGGAAAGCCGGCATACACATAGGAGCATTCGGTCATACACCTCTCCATCGTGGAAGGTGGAAGGGTAGTGAAACACATCAAGCGCTATGGAGTCCATGGGCTCCATAGGTATAGGCATAGGGGTCATGTACCCTTGCTTGCGCTTGGTGTCATGCGTGTGAATGGCACATGAGGGACACGTTTGACATTGCAGTTCCACTGCTTTGTACAACCCCTCACCTTCCACGCCATGGTTAATTTCCTTCCAGTGTTTTTCCACACTGGAGGTAGTTAAGTGAAGTGCATCATCGTATTCGGCCACTAAACGATGCACTAGCGGCGTAGGAACACACCACCGTCCATTACGGACGAGCTTGTTATCCACCAACCTCACTCCATCTTGGAAGCTCCCATTCAAGGCATCTTGCCACATTTTTTTTGTAGCGTTGACAATTTGGGTAGTGTTTAGCCCAATTTATCTCAAAAACATTGGGAGCATCCTCCCCATGTATAGGAGTTGCCTTCTTGTGGGACTTCCAAGATTTTTTTATCTTGACAATTCACTCCAGTCTCCGAAGCTTTCTCTTTTGCTTCGTCCCCCCCCCCACTGGAGGCGAAGCCAGAGGGGGTGGATCACACGCGGGTGCCCCTTGAGCCCGAGGCGCCGCTTTAGACCTAGTAACAACGGGCGCCACAACCGCCCTAAATACAAGGGGGCGGGCGAGAAGTTCCTCCTTCTCGGCCGCCATCATGTCCCGCACATCCCCGGCCGCTTGGGCCGTCCCAGGTATGGATACATCACCCAACGCCGGGTTAGCAGGGTAAGCCCAACGGGACAAGAAATCACCCACGGGGTTCACTGGCCCGGGAGTGTAAACCACATGGAGGTCGAATTTAGAGAACAATTCATGCCAACGTGCTTGGCGTGGAGAGGGACCCCCCACGGTTTTGAGGTCCTCCGTAGCCCAATTTTCAAGGCTACGGTGGTCCGTACGGACCTCCACACGATTGTTCCCCACCCAACCATGCCATTTTAAAAGCGCCGCCACTATGGCGTAGCATTCTTTCTCCCGAGAGCTCCAATTCAATTGGCTGCCTGACAATTTGCGGGAGAAAAAGGCAAGGGGGCGTAGGGCACCATCGGGACCTTCCTGCTGTAGGGCCGCCCCCACCGCCCAATTACTAGCGTCCGGGGTGAGGACAAAGTCCTTATCCCAATCAGCTAGTTGGAGGGGAACAATATCCGTAATAGCACGCTTGAGCTTCAAAAAGGCCTCGTTAGCCGAAGCATTCCATGTTAGGCCTATCTTTCTGCCATTCTTATGCTTAGGCAAATCGTTCAACATATTAATCAAAGGGGTAGCTATGGAGGCGTAGTTTTGAACATAGCCCGAATAATAGTTGGCGAGCCCCAAGAACCCCCGGAGCTCCCGAACATTATCCGGTTTGTCCCAACGCTCAAGCGCCAACATTTTCCCTGGCGCCGGCCGACGTGTGCCATTTTCCAACACATGGCCACAAAACTCAACCGAACGAACAAAGAAATCGGTTTTGCTAACCGAAGCAACCAACTCCTCTTTTCGTAGCCTATCCAACACGGCACGCACGTCACGGTCGTGGTTAGCCAATAGCTCCTCCTCCGTCGCACCGGAGGAACCAATAATAATATCATCAATATATACGTCCGCACAATCCAAACCCTGCAAAACATGGTCCATGACCCGTTGAAAAATAGCGGGCCCATTCTTGATACCCATAGGCATAACACGCCATTGGTATCGCTTACCCGCCAAATTCATGGCGGTCTTAGCCCGGGATTCAGGGTGAAGGGGAATTTGATGAAACCCTTTACTCAAGTCCACAATAGTGAAAATCTTGTGTTTGGATTGATTTTCCAACATGTTTTCTATGAGGGGGAGGGGGTGTGCGTCGGGCAAGGTAGCCTCATTAAGTTGGCGGTAGTCCACCACGAGGCGCCATTTTCCCTTCTCTTTCTTGGGCACAATGAAACCGTTGGACGCCCATTCGGAGGCAGGGCACGGCTCAATCCAGCCACGAGCCAAAAAGTCCTCCACTATTTCTTGCTCCGCCGCGGCACGCTCCCCCACCAACCGTATAGGTTTCACGGACTTGGGTTTGGCGTTCGGGTATAGGTCAAGTTTAGCAAACCCCAACCGCTCCGTACCACGGACCTTAGGGTGTACCTGGCCCGGACGGAGACGAACCTCCCCACTAAAAACATCCCGCTCATAGTCCGCGAGGATGCGCCTCCTCATGAGCTCCACCTCCGGAGACACAATGGGCTCTTGGGTGGTGACAACGCCACCCACACGAGAAGCCGCCAACAATCGTGTGGCGCCTTTACGTTTTCGGTAACGCTTAACGGTAGTGACCCTCCCACCCAATAATTCTCGTTCAATTTTCGCAATGCGTGAACGCACGCATTCTTCTGCCTCCAAATCTTCGGGGGTAGGGTCAAGAGTAACGGGCGCCAGGAGTTTTTTATGGGTCGCCTGATATGTGAGGGTGCGCACCGAAACCAAATGGTTAGGCACCCTTTCATCCTCCGACTCTTCCTCCGAGGTCATGCCCGGCTCGCCATCCGTGTTGGGGTTAGAGACGGCCGGTGCCAAAACGGAGGCCACATGACATTTAGTGGCCGCCAAATTTTCCTCCACAATACCACCATCCACGTATAGCGCCACCGTGGACCAACCCCGCTGAGGAAGGGGCGTGAGGTGGTCATTCTGATAGAGGCAGGCTTTAGTCTCTGGCCCAGGAAGGTGGTACCCTTGCAAAGTAATTTCCATAAGGGGTTTCCACCACTCCCTATGTGTCCACTTCGGCCCTACGACGATGGCTCGTAGTTTTTCTTGCCGAATTTTCCGAACACAATCGGAAAACCGATGATAGGGAGGGCACATCCAATACAATTTGGAGGGGTCCGCGGGAGTGGAAAAGAAATCTTCAAGCGGCGAAACCCAACGTGTAGCCTGGGCCATACCCGGGACCCTATTGAAGGCGTCCACGTCGGGGTTTTTGCCAAATTGTTTTTTGACACGTGCGGCCCAATATGGCGTGAGGCCATAGTCAGACTGGGTCCACATGGACCCATCACGCCGCGTAGGCAGAACATCACGGGCAAGGGCTTCGGGAGCAAATTCAACGAGCTCCAAAGCACAAGCCCGGTCCTGTACGGGGGCCACGGAGGAAGCGGTCAAGGCATAGGATATGTGTTTCTCGGCCTCAACACCGTTAGGCGGTTCGCCACCAGGGGGCGTAACCACGATGGCCGGGGCAGGGTGCGTAGGACTGACCGCCCCAATGACTGGAACGGTTAGGCCCCACACAGACTGACGTGACACCTTACCATGAATGGGTTTCACCAAAAATGGTTTGCCGGTTCGTGGAGCCTTACGGAAGTCCTCAATCCAAAAACGGGGGTGCACTGGATGGTGAGAGTACAAACAATTGAAACAGGCAAAATGGCTCACACAATGTTCGTAACCCCATGGGTGCCCCAAAACCATATCCCAAGGTAAATTCGGGACAAGGTACGGGGACACGCCATACTGGGCAACACGAAGAAGTGAAACACTACCATCCACAACCCCCGTAAATTGAATTTTGACGTCTATTTGCTCGTCCCCCCCCGGCAAAGGCGTCTCATTATTGGCTTGGAGTAGGCGCCTCCGTTGGGGGGATTCATATTTTTCGGAGAGTTGGTCTCCAAAAACATTGGGGTTGGCCAAAGCGACCGCTTGGCACCCAAAATCCACCAAAATACAGAGGGCCTTGCGTTCTCCATTGGGCAAAACAACCTGAACGGAAAGTTCGGTTTAATTCTCACTAGTCACTATATGCCCCTTCATGACTCTCGGTGGAACGAGAGCCACGGTAGTGTCACAGGGGTGCCCGAGGTTTTCTTCTTTCGAAGGGGGCGCCTCTGGGCACTCCTACCAACGTCCGCGCCCGTTCGGCGCTCCCTTGCCTCCTTTATCGCCCTTGCCGCCGCCACCCTTATAACCACCACCACCCTTATCACCACCGCCACCCTTATCGCCACCCTTAGGCTTACCACCTTTAGACTTACCCGCAATGTTCCAATGAGTGTCATTGCACGGAGAATTAGGCTTACACGTCCAAAGGGTGGTATTGGTGGCACCCCAATCAATCCAAGACATGTCCATCTCCGTTTGTTTACGTGTTTTCCAATGTTTGGAACACGGAACCCAAAAGGTAGGTGGCGGTTTAGCCCCGGGGTCGACGGGTTTCTTCGCCGGAGGTTTAGAGTGACCCACGGCGTTGACGGAGGTGTCAGCGGGTTCGGAGGTGTCAGGGTCCGCCGTAGCCTCCGCATTAACCGCATTCACCGCGGTTTTATTGTGAGAAGGGCGACGAGTGTACGTCCCCGTCGTCTTGTCTCCTTTATTGAGGCGTTCGAGAGCTTCCCTCTCCGACACGCTTTTATGGGCAAGGGCGTAGATTTCCGCAGGCTTCAAACGAGGCCTACGTTGCTCCACTTTCATAGTGTAGCCGCGTGTGTGAGGTGTGTTGTTGAGTTTCAAGATCCACTCCTGGAGAGCCGGGTCTTTGCAATCAACTATCACCCCCGGCCCCGAATAGGAAACAATCTCAGGAACCGTAGTGCAAGCTTGAGCGCTATATTTCCTGAGTTCTTTTTCGAATGGGGCGCGACCCGGCGAAGGGTCAAGTCCACTAAAATCCACCACATAGCTGTCTGGGCTATTCTTAGCCTCTTGCTTGACGACCTTCTCCTTGATCCACGGGAGCTTGCTTAGGAGCTGCTCCCGGATCACGTGGGGACGAGTCTCATTGCTCAGAGGCAACAAACGTTGCCAACGAGCATAGAAATCTTCAAGGTCGATGAGGGTCACTTGCCCTTTAACCACCCTGGGGGTGAGGGCTCGCCACCTTTCATCAGCCCTTGAGGGGTCATACTCGTGGAAACGTTGTTCCAAAAAGTCCCACAACTCTTTGAGGGTGGGGGCCGTGCGTGTGTGGTGGGTGGCCTCGGCAACCCGGGCGTTGATGATCGCCTTTAGCCGTGGGGGCAAGGTACTCAAAATCATTTTTGCCTCGTTGGCCTTTCGGTACATGGGATCACACCCCCCCAACCATTGTTGAAGCTTCTCCACCCACTCGTCGTAGCACTCTAGCTGCCCATTAAATTGCGGTTTAGGCATATCACTATCCTCCACCGCTTTGGTGTAACTATTTTGCACCATAGGCATTTGGTACGGGTGGTAAGCAGGGGGAGCCATGGTTGGGGGTGCACCTCCACTTGCACTTGGTGCAACTTTCACTGGAGAGACTGTACACGTATCCGTAGGATGAGAGGGCGTGCACGAAGGTTTCCCAGGGGAAGTGAAAACATTTTTCGTGAGGGGATTAATGTTCCCCAACGAAGAGGTGTTCTCCTCTTCATTGGCCCACGGAGCCGTAGGCTCCGTGGGGTGTTCTTCGCCCTTAGGTGTCGCCCTCCACTGGGGAACAGCACGTTCCTTCTGCTTTTCGGCGATTCCCCTCCACGATGTAGGTTCTTGGGGGTGGGGGTGTTCGTGGTGTTCTTCCCCCCCCCTCGGCCACCCCGAATCCGGACAAGCGTTCGGATGGTAGATGCAATCGTGGGATGGGTGGACGGAGAAAGGAAGGACACACCCACCACCGGATGAACCGGATGGCGCGCCCATGTGCGCCGTAGGCGCCGCCGGTGTAGGATCAGGAACGGGTGGAGGCACCGATGGCGGGGGTATGACCACCGTAACGGGTTCCGCAGGCGTGGAGTACCAGTGGTCCCACGCATCAATCCTAGATGCAACGGCGGCGTAACGTGTAGCGAGCGACTCCACTGCGCTAAAGAACTTAGCCGTGTTGCCGTTGGACATCTTAAGATGATCTGCCACGCTAGCCTCCACCACTTTAGAATCTCGGCGGTAGCCCTGAACCGCCGCGTCAAATTTAGCCAATGTAAACAAGATTTGGGTCATCCGGTCCCCGTAGGACTGACTGATGCCCACGGTAGAGGCTACTGCCTGAGAAAGTTCTTGATGGGATCGCTGCAACTCTAGATTCTGAGTTGGCAGGTCCTTCACCTGTGCCATCACAGATTGGATGCACGTTTCATAGTGCACCACACACCGGGGATAGCCACAGGTGTGTTGTAGGTCGTCCTCCCCCCGTGTAGGAGTGGGGCCCCCAGAATGTCGAAAGGATGGACCCCCCCCTCCACGAGGAGGAGATGACCCACCACCGCCCCCCCCAGCAGCCCCCCCTGCCACGGAGGGACCACAGGGCCCCCCCGCAGGGCGAGACGGGGGTGCGGGGCGCGCAGCAACAGGTGCTGGCGCCCCCCCACTAGAGGGATGTCCCCCCCCCGAACCCCCACCGCTGGATGGCCGAACCAGGTGCGGGATTCCTTGCACGTGCTCGATGTAAGCCACCTGGCGGTGGCGGGGTGACGGCAGAGGGGGAACATGACCAACAGTATTCGGTCGCGGCGGTGGGGGTGGGGAATCGTCCACCACAATATACTGTGGTGACTCATGAACCACCATAGGTGATCGAGTTCTCGGATGGGAAGCAAAAACAAGCTCCGATCCCGTTGCAACCTCTGGATCCCCCCCCAAATTGGGCAGTTGGGGGTCCTCCGTAGGAGATGTATTTGTGGGGGGAGAGACCAAATTTAATGGGAGGGTTGTTGAACCTCCCTCCACCTGATTCCCTCCCCCCCGGAACAGATTGTTGACCTTCGGCATTGCCGGAGAATCATCCACTAGGGATGGACGATCTTTCGTGCCACTCATAGGCACTGGAGATGTAGTACCGGCCCGGTCCTCCGTAGGCTCCGGAGATTCCACGACAAGACACGGGCGGTTTTTGACGCCGCTCATAGGCACCGGGGACTCTTCCACAGCAATGAACTGAGGGGCCGGAGAGTCTTCCACCGTGATGTAGTGGGGGGCCGGGGATTCTTCCACAAGCATGGGGCGATCCCTGGTCCCTGACATAGGTTCAGGAGGTGCAGGCGACGAGGCAACGGAAATAGGGGAATGATGGAGTTCATGACGTTCCAACACTCCAATCTCCTCCTCCTCATCGTCGTTCCACTGCTCCACCGCCAGGGGGAACCACTGGTCACACTCATCCTCCTCGATTTGCGCGGGGGATTCCTCGATGATCGTAGGATTTAGCCTGGATCCGCTCGGGGGATTGGGATACGCTCCCAAGGCAGGAGATTCCTCCACCAGGGAGAGAAACCGCCGCGATCCACTCATTGGAGTGGGCGACGATTCCACCACAGTGGGGTTCTGCCTAGTCCCCGACAGGGCTTGCTGGATCAGGGCCACGGCCTCTCGAGCCGGACCCAGGTGGCCATGGGGATCAGACGTGAGCGCGAGGACTCGACGGTTTTCAGCGTCGAGTTGGTCAACAATGGGGCTGATGGGCCCTGCCGCAAACAGGTTTTTTTTGACCTGAGGCTCTGGCAACCCCCCTAGGGACGGAGGAGTGCCAGAGTCGACCAGGATAGGCCCCATTGGCGAAGCCATCGTACCCTAGTCGGCAGCGCGTGAGGGCGCAGCGTTCGTACGCTCGATCACCTCAGTAGATAGGTCGATTACTGCCCGATTCTCGGCGCTAGTAACGGTTCCCGAGCCCATAATAGGCGATTGTGGTCCTCTTATCGCTCCCTGAGGGTGGCCGTCTATTTCCCCCCCAACCATCCCACGTACACCAGCTGGATTTCGAGGATGGGGGGCCCCGATGGGAACATTCGGGGATTTCGGAAACTTAGGATTTGTAGCCACCTGGGGCTTGGCCCGTTTTTGCGAGTCGAATTTCACAGCCCTCATGCACCCACAAGCATCCCGCATCCATTTAATTTATAGGATTTTGCTATCCGAATCCCTTCTCCACATTGGATTTCACATTCTCCTGAAACCAGACCGGGTGGTCAGGAGCAGAGGTCGCAGTGGCATGGGCAGCAACATTGCTTGGCACCGAAGACATAACGATAGTGTTGACTGAATAGTATCCTGCAAACAGATATGGTACACATAGCCAATGAAATACCTGATATGCACATATGAGAAATCCACCCTATCATCCACTAATTGATATAACTACTAAACATCCAAGATTGCCTTATCTATCCCACATCCTATGTTCCTAACAAGGAAATGGAATATGATATACCCTATCCCACATATATCCGATATATAGGGCCAAATAATGCTCCCTTAGGGGTAAAATGCCAGGGTAGGGTTGTGACCTGCTCCACTCCATGCATCTCAAATCCTTCCAATTTATAGATCCATATCTTCGTTTTTATCCTCCGAAATCTTCCTTTTTTTAGGCATTTTTTTTCCCCGGTCACTATTACCACCATCTAGTGAAGACTGCCCATTTCCCCATTTTGGAAAGGAGCATTTTTCGGGAATTTAGGGGGCTACCAGGAATGTTGGGAGCATACAAAAGGAACAAATGGGGCGTTTGAAGGGAATTTTCTGCTTGACCTTAATTGACTCTGCCAAATCCGCCCTATAGCCTCCACCTAGTGGGGCTTGAAATTCTTAATCCACACCCGGACTGCACATTAGGATTTGCCCCATTGTCGGAGCTCTAGGGTTAGGGTTACACCATAACAGGCCAACTCTGTCATAATGAATGTCGTCTGCAGATCCTAAAAACAGCCTGGTTACAAGAGGGTTAACTCGCCGCCACCCAGCGCTTTTTGGCCAGTTCGTTCAAATTTGGGGAATATCTTCATCAAGAAACCACGAAATGTGAATTTTTTTTTACATATCTGTAGCTTGAGAGCTGTTTTATAGCTAGGATTATCAGGATTTCTGTCAAAATGCATTGTACCAGAATTTCTGCCCTGGGGGGCTGGGGCATTTTGGCCCATATTTGCAAAAATCCCAAAATGGCCGTTCAAATTTTGGACATTTCTTCATGCCAACGCCATGTTTTCTGATTCCGAGTTTTTCTGCTTCATTGGCATTACAATCCGCATCAAATGGATGCTCGCCTAGGTCAATTGGAGCCAAAGTGCCCCTTTAAAGTCCAATATTTGAACAACCAATTTTTTCCTTGTTCTGTCAAATTTCTCATCATTATGAAGAGATCTCCTCGAAAATGTCCTATGGTCATCGACCATGAGAAGTTGATTGCGACTCTCTCTCAAAAAGATCGTGCCTTGCGAGGTACATGGGACATCATCAATGGAGTTCTCAAAGGTCCCACACAAGCCGAGCAGAAATGGGCCACTGTGGCGGTCAAAACTGAAGAGCCCTACCCAACGACCAAAATGGCTCAAAGTGAGCAGGAGGCGGCCTAGCACGGCCAAGCATATCATTTTAGCACATGTTTCAAGGGACATTGTCAAAAAAAAGCGCCTCAAAACTCACCGGTGGCGCCAAGTTACCCCCCGGGCACTTTGAGTGCACCCCCGAAAATACTGTGTGCCACTATCACGGTGAGACTTGGAAAGCCCCACCCCCGACCAAAAAAGCTCAAAGTGAGCAAGAGGCGGCCTAGCACGGCCAAGGATATCCTTTTAAGACATGTTTCAAAGGACATTGTTAAAAAAAAAGCACCACAAAACTCACTGGTGGCGCCAAGTTACGTCCCGGGAGAAAACCCCCCCCCCCCTAAAAATCAGGGAAATTTTTGGTAAAATTTTACCAAGTCAAAATGAAACATTGCAAATTGTTTCAAAACCGGTAAGATATGAGTCAAAATCAAATACATCGATGTATTCTACACAAAAAGGGCTTTCAAACAAAAAAAACGGTTTGTAAAACGGCCACAGTGGCACCAAGTTATGACTTTTGGGGGCTGGTCGCATGTGTCTCTGTATGCAAGTGTGCACTTGGTGAGTTTTAGGTAAGTTGGTGGTACTATGCCGCCTATGTGGGCTTTCCGGCCCAATCTTTAATGCGTACATGTGCCCATTGATGCCTCAGGGCACACTCATTGGTAATTAGTAAGGTTCTCGAGCCGGGGCGCCCAAAATTTTCGAACATACCAAGACAAATCTATAAGCAAAAAAACCAGCACGGGAGACAGCGGCGGCGTTGCTCCAGCGGTCTAGGCGCTGGGCTCGCAGCCGACAGGCATAGGTTCCATCCCCGCTGCGGGCGCCGTCGATGCAGAGATTTGCTCCATTTTTGAACAAATTGTAAAGGTTTTTACAATGAAAAATTGACGCAACCCCAGAATGCGTCTGCTTCACGGAGGTAAATCTGGGATCCCGTGGCGATTCCTCTCTCCCCCAACCTGGGATCCCATGCCCCATCACTTCAGACGCCAGGGCCTCCAAATCCGGCGTCAAAACTCGGCGGCAGCCAAGAGAAACCCTCAAAATTTGAACGCGGGTTTAAATCTATTAACAGCCGCTGGTAGCTGGGTGGCGGCGACTTAACCCTCCTGGAATCAGGCTGCTTTTTAGGATCTGCGCACACTGTTCTACGCGCGTTCCGCCCTAAGGCGCCTTCGGGCTTGGGCGTGTCTTGGGCATCACAGAGCACAGGCCTGTGGCAAAAAAATGAAAGATCCAATGAAAAGATAATGATATTAGATGTTGATTCCACTATTTAAATTCCTGCCACGCGATAGTGCAATATGACTTTGGGAAAAAATCCGAAAATCGCCGCTGCAGGAATCAGCGCTCAGTTGGGCCGTGGAGGGCATGTACTAACGACCTCCCCGATGCCAAAATCAGCCTTTCATCCGTAAAATTTTCAGAGAAAATCCAGCCGGAAGGTTTTTCTCCCTCCCGCGCAGCGCCCAGAACAGGTGCCGCAAACGCGGGAGGCGCCTGGGCCCCCCCTATTCGGGGGCCCCCTCCAGGTGGAGGAGGCAATGCCAAATCCGCAGACTCAATGCCGCGGCATTGACCGACAGACAAAGCTGGTCCGGCAGCTAAACTTAGTTGGTGGTCATCTCGCCGAGTAATTTAATTTTTGCAAGGCAGACTTCTGTTTTTTTTAGCAAAGCACTCGGAGCAGCAAGGCCTCTTCAAGCGCATACAGGAAGCCCATGCTCACCCTTCTGTAGACGTATTTCGAAGGCACTGAAGGCTCGCCCTGCGCCTTGAACCCCGCTTAAGATCTTTGCACGTGGCTTTCGTTTTGACATGGATGCTTTTACATGAATTCGAAGTCTCTGGATCAATTGCTTTCGAGGAGCTGTTTGGATGCCCTTGCTACCTCAAGGACTCGCTCTGGTAGCGAAAAAGAAAAATGACACTATTATCCTTACGACGTGGCGCGAGTGCAGAAAAGAAAATCTTCGACCGGCGTGCGGCAATGTTCCAACACGCGCGTTCTATTTGCTTGTGTGTCACGGAGATCATGAAGTGCTGATAATGACAACCATTTGCCATTTAACCATTGTCCCATGGAGAGACACTCATGCTATGCACGTTGATTGCGCTATGTACTCGCTTTGTCTTGGTTTAATGGACTAGTAATGCCTCAGTCCTCGCCATGTGAGGCAATGGCTTAGCAGATCATCCCTCACAAGCACCTTCGAATCATTTACACACTTGCTCCGGTCGAGGGATTGTGCCGAGGCTTAGGTCCTAGGCTAGTGATGGGTTCACAGCCTTAGGGATACACGCACGAAAAAGAACAGCGCAATGGAGACCGTACGAGGCAGACGCCGAAGATCCACAAAAAAGACGCAAAAGGACCGAGCACAAATTTTCAAATTGCGCGGGTGGATGATAAGCTTGGTCGACACACGCAAGCGGTCCACGCGGTCACCATGCATGCCGAGGGAATCTTCGTCGGCGATGCATGCAGACTTGTGCTCATCATGGTGCAAGAAAGTGTCAACACCTTTGCAACCTTCAAGCATGGGTCAAATCTCCATTCAAGAAGTCTAATTTATGGACCACACAACGACGTGATTGTGTATGTTGCCTGCTCACAACGCCGTGATTGTTCCTCACCGTGCTTCTCGTGGGCCGTCTTTGCGGTTGATGAACTTAGCTTCTTCGGTCCTCAGTGCTCATATGTATCAACATGCGCACATTGTGTCCACACTTCTCCTTGTAGCCATGAGGAGATATCGTCTACCTCGGAGTCCGATATGGATGAAAAGAGGATCTATCGGCAACCCATCACGCCTGTCAACATGCCGGGGAGAAGCCTAAGGCCTTGCTTTCGTGAACGTATGCTCCATCTCGCTTGCATGTGACTCCATTAGCCAACTCCATTGCCTATCGCGTATACGACATAGGGGCGATTCTACGCACCGTGGCTAGCCGCGGCACCCCCCGAAGCAAACGAGCAAGGGTAAAAAGTTCAAGCAAAACCAACACGACATGGGTTTGGACCCGCTCGTCCCCAACCCAAAACTTCGCTGTGCTTACAGCCTGCCGCACAAGCGGCTTGGAAGAGATATTTTGACGAAAGAGGGAGCATGTGCCTAGGGCGTACCTGGTGTGCAATTGTTGTGCCAAAAATCCCGACTTCGGCCTCAGTACAACATGTACGTGCTACTCTTTCCCGGACAAATTAACACAGTGGTGGACAAGCCATAGCTGGCCCGCCCATAGTAGTAAGCAATATGAAGCAAGGGATGATGAGCCGAAGCGTTGCTTGATACATGAAAACGGTGCAAGCACCGGAGGTTAGGTACGGAAAAGTTGGGGGCGGTTTGGCACAAGGCCCTAGCGGTGCCAAAGTTGGGGCGGGGGGGGGGGGGGGATTGTTCCAAACTGTTCCGGAACAACCTTTCCACTAGGGGGGGGGGGGGTCAAATCCAATGCACCATTCCGGAACAGTCCGGAACAATACTGGTGCTATTTCGGAACAGTTGTTAGTGAACTGCTTTGAACAACTCAGACAGATTCACCGCACCGGGATTTAGCGCATACGAGCCAACCTAAGTAAGACGAGTGAGAGCTTGTGGTGACCACACAATTTTTTTTGCAAGAAGTTTCATTGCTCCTTGCTATCCATTTGCATCCAGTCATATAACATCACAATCGCACCTTAAACAATTTTTTTTCAACACGCTGCATTGGTCCTTGCTTTGTTTTTCCTTGCACATTACCGGGGTTCGCTGTTGAACAATTTTTTTGTAACATAACTTTGGAAGTGTTTGTTTCCTTGAAAGAAGGTTTATGAACAGTTGGTTTGCGGTTGCGTGCCAACAACTTTTTCTCCAACATTGTTTGTTGCTCTTTGCACGTCAGAGTACATCACCCAGTGCGCCTTTTCATGGATCAATAAGGGTTCGGTTCTGGTAACATGACACACCACATTACATGTTTCCCCGTGCAGTTTCGGTTGTAATGTCTAACGTTGCATCCGATTGGGATTTTTGAATTGTGTTGCCGGTGGATCGTACCTCCGCGTTAAAACGGGCTTCTCCGGTCTTCTAACACATCCCTCAAGTTGGGTCCTGGGGGACCACTATGGAACAGTTGGGGGGTATTTTTTTTGCCCAAAACCGTTCCGTGCCAACCGTTCCATGGGGGGGGTGCGGGGGGTATTTAGGATCCGGGATTTCATCCGGAACGGAACGGGACTAAAGTCCACCACAAAAGAAATGGCAATGCTTGTCGACAATTTGGCATAGGGGAAACAAAAAGGCTGAAACATGGTGTAGCTGAGACAAAGCGTGCACAAAACTACAACCGAACCACGAAACCGTATCAGTGTGTTTCAATGTGCAAAGTTATCCCGGGAACTCAGGGATTCGACTCCGGTTTATATAACCCAGAACCCCGCAGCCCCGAGTCCCGGGTTATATAAACCGGACCTGGTCCGAGTTCTAGTTTAGACACCCGGTTTATGTCTAGTATCAGTGCTCTTCAACACAAATCCGTACAAAAAAAACTGTGTCACTCTGTCCGGGGAAATCGTAGACATGTGTACGAGTAGCTCGTGTGTCGCTTACGAGTAGCTCATGCTACTTTTCAACTAACCCGGGACAAAACGGGCTCAATACGGGTGGGTATATACAAGTGTGTAAATGCAAATGTAAATGTGAATGTATACACCGGTATGTAAAGAAAAAAACGATTGGATGCACATGCCACCCGCCTTCTTTAATTGCACAAATTGTACATGGGACGTTGCACACATTGGCCATTTGGGCATGGTTGAGAACGTGCCTAAGGCGCACGGAAGGACGCGCGGTAGGCCATCCTTCCTAACAATTAGAGTCCCCATGTTTGGTGTTCATGTTTGCTTGACCGCACGTAGCGGCTTAAAGAAAGCCTTGACACATCGCCGTGTCCTTTTTGTTGCGGCTCTCGTACGAACAATTTGGTTCCAACTCGGAAAGTGATACTCGATGTCATTGTGCAGGCGTATCGGAAGGTGAAGCCGAAGGTCACGTTGTGGAGAGACCTGCGTCTGGGAAAAAGGCAGGAGTGCGCAGGAGGAGGAGATTTGAAAATGGTATGTGCAACGCATTGTGGTGCTTCCACAACGACAAATTGTATGAAATATGGAGTGTGGGAAGTGGCGGGGGGTCCCACACACAAGGGGTGTGGCCTTCCTTGGCGACCGTCGGGTGTCGCAAACACATTTTGACGGATTTGAACCAACGGTATTGTACTGTGTCGTGCAGATTATTTCTTGGCCGCTGAAGATATGCACAACATGCCACAAAACCTTGAGGAGGCCAAGATGCGGTGGCATTCGCTGTTCTGTCCTCACAAGGAATCCGTCATTCAAGAACTTTTTGAGGACGAAGCCGCAATGGCAGCGTTTGAGCCATTTTTGGAGGTTACTATGGAAAGGCAAGAGGAATTGCTTCGAAAGTTCTCACGTTCCAATGGTTTGTGGAGCGCTGTGTGGATTGTTTGCACGACGCTAGATTGCGAGCCCGTTTTGATAGGTAATAGGAGGCGTTGTGCTAAGTGGCACATTTGGGGCTTCTCAAGTTGGCGACACGGTGGTGCGGGGGGGGGGGGGAGGGGGATGCAGTTAAAGCACTCCACGGTTGTTGGAAGGGGTGTAAGGCTTCAACAATGCACATACTCGGGTCGCTAATTTGTGGTTTTCAAAGGGCAAGCCGAGAGCAAGTTATTTTTGGTGCCGCTTGTGCAAAACCTAATCTCACCATGGGATCCAGGTTAGGGTGGTGCCTAGTTGTACATTGGTCGTAGACCGGCCGCGGCCACCACTATTTTCAGCAAAAAATCGTACGAGGATCGCCTCTCGGGAGAAAACATGTCCACCCCAACTCGGCGACTTGCTATGGCGTCCCTTGACAAACATAACGTAAGGGGCCACCGGAGTCCATTAGTCGCCAAGCTTGCAGACCAATACGTGATCTCCATCCCACTCCACTCCACCCCACTTCACACCACTCTTCTCCACCGGAACAGATTCCAGGGTGCTCAGTCATTCCGGGGTGCCTACTCTATCTAGTCAAGGGCTGCCCAAATGCGTCGTGGCAGTCACTGGCAAGGGTGACAGAAATTAGCCGGCGTTTTGCACAAGTGACTTAGTCAAGTAGACTGGCGCTGCGGAATGGTGCATAGCCAGAGTCGCGGAGCGTTTGCTGTGAGGAGGGGTGTGAGGGCGATCCGGATCCACCGAATCACAACCGGCATGCGGCTCAAGGAAGCGGGAGTCGATCACCGTGCAAACTCTCTGCCTCGCATACGTTGTCCACATTAGTTTAGAGGTGTTGTAGGTTGGAATGTTCATTTTCAATACGGCTAGAACGGGTGCTCGCCGATTCGCAAACAAAAATAGGGTTTGGAAAGCCATTGGAATCCGGGTTGGACGTAGTCCTCCTGATTCCTCAGGAGTTGGTGCCAAGATACCCAAGGTTGGAGTCAACCATACAGACCCATCCAAAAAAGTGGACACTGTTGCCGCACTATCCAGGGTGCTCAAAGCTGCCCCCAATACGGCTCCCGAGGCACACGGCAAACCCATTCCCACACAGAGCAAGCAGGCGATTTGAAAGCTTACACTTTAGGATCATTCCACTTTTTTTCCTCACAGGCACAATGTCCAAATTCCTTTGGAATATGTGTTCTCGCACCCTGGGCTGTTGCTAGCAATGGCGGCAACCCATCAAGCCTCATCCGTAACCAGAAGCCATCGCCAACCATCACTTTCGCGTGACCACAGGTCAAAACACTAACAAAAAGTGAGAAACAAGAGCCAAACAACCAAAGGGGACTTCGTTCACATGCGTTGTTTGTAAAAACCTCTTGGAACGATTTGGTTTAAAACCAAAAAAAGTTGTGATTAAGAATCAGGCAATCAAACATTTGTTGGTCCAAGCGAAGCCCATTCCGATGAGGTTTTATTGCATGCAATCACACATTGCACAAAGCACTCCTGAATAAAAGATCACGAGGGCCCAACCGATGCAAAACACACATGAACGAAAATTCATGAGAGCCAAACTACGACAAGAGTTCAGAGTTCTCGATAAATTGGTTCACTAACAGAATTATGCATGTGTTCCAATAAAAATGCTTTGCTTCGACCTCGATGAATTTTGGCTTCCTTGATTGCTCGTCTGTTCTCAAAGATCGTCAGGTAGAAGAAGACGAACAGGATAAGACTTGTCCGACATTGCGCTTCAAAGAAATCCCGAAGGATATGCGAACAGTGTTGCGGAGCTGTGTGGATTCGGAATCTCTTCCGGTTCTTGAGAGCGCAATTGTTGAATATTTGCGAACGGCGGCAGAAGCTGAGAAGACTGGAATCAAGGTGTGCACTGATGAGTCGAGCACAAAATGCCCCTAATGCATCATGAAGCCCAAGGTCCTGACTTTTTCCCCCTCTAAATCGAATGGCGATGACGTGATGGATGCATTGATGATGTGATGGATTGTGAGTGCATCGCAAATCCATCACAACTGACCGCGTTGCCACCATTGAACCGTCAACAATGCGCCGATGGTTGGTGAGGTTGATTGCACACAAACGGTGCAATGGTGCCCCAAACGCTATTCTCTAGGGCGGTACTTAAGGAACCAGATTTCTTCTTTTTTGTTAAGGACCTCCCTTTAGGATCGCCCCAAGGGACCACCAACCGCCAACCACCAACCGCCACCAACCGCCGCCAACCGCCACCGGCGACCAACCGCTTACCGCCAACCACTAGCAACCGCCACCAACCACCAATCGCCAACCACCAACCGCCGCCAACCACCACCAACCGCCACCAACCGCCAGTTGCCAACCGCCAATCGCCACCAACCGCCAAACGCCAACCGCCAACCGCCAACCGCCAACCGCCACCAACCATGGTTGAACACATGGAGTGCCCGCGGGCTTTTTAGGGAACACTGTGTAACGGAACACCTTTTTTTTTCCCGTTAAGGACCACCCTGCTGTTCTCTTTCCTCTCCTTTGTACTCGGACCTCGGATTTACCTGGACAGGCTTTTTGCTTATTTCTGTGGCTCTGTGGATGGACAGTTTTCTTGAGATTCCAGGTGAAATGGATGATGTTCGGCGAGACCTGCAAACGAGGGTCAGCCCCAGCTATGATCAATGCTTCGTGCAGTGCTAGGCACAGACAACTACAGCAGTATTGCATTATTCGGCTCCTACGTTCTGCCGCGGTCCAATTGGGATGCTTTGGAGACATTTGCTTCGATTTCACGTTTGGAGTGATAGGGCAGCCTTCATTCGGTTCGGAAGCAGTGCATCATAACTCTGGCATAACACAATCAGTGATATTGTTGGATCTGGGCCCATTGCCTGCTCTGCTTCATGGTGATATCTGCACTCCTTCGCCAAAGCAGATGATTCACGGATTAAGACAGAATCTGGTGGCGACGATGCCAGCATTGTGGACGTACTCATTTACAATACATCTCGTTTTACACGTTTCAATTCAGAGTGTCGCTCCAACCTCTGACAGCGATTCCAAGTTTCATTCTAATTGAGATAATAGCCGGCTTTTGGGCGCCACTGCCTTCGGCGATGTGGGACCACCTGTGAACCCTGTGGGTACACTGTTGGGAAGTGCAAGGCGTTCCCTAGTTTATTATGCAACGTTGAGCCAGTGCGACTGTGAAAAGTCCACTGTTTTCGCCTCAGACCGCAGGACTTTGGTTCTGCCCAGATCCCACACATTCCTTTGCTAAAACCCGTCCCTCCCTCCGCTCTTCAAGCCAAGCCCTGTTTATGCCCCTCGGAAGGTTGCCCAGGATTATCAGACCTGCAGCAACGGGAGTGGCGTCATAAGGGGTTCAAGCACATTGCTACGTTGTCCACAAACGGATTGAACATGTTTCGGCATTGACGGATTGAGCAGATGGAAGTTGTAGTGCACACTCCAACTGCAGTGCAGCGCACTCTGCGATGCAGCGCATGGCACCATGAATTAATTAAAGCGCACCAAATTAGCACTGCCCGCCGCATGCAATTCTGAGCAGGCCAGGAGTAGCCCCAAATGGATATGAATATTGCACATTTGAATGCCGTTCCCTGCAAACGGATGGGTGCATACTATACAGAGCATTGCACAGAAGCAACGCCGAACAGGGGTTTGGGTTGCTTCATTCAAATGCTGTTTTGGGCGTAAACTGCAAAAAGGCGGTTGGCCATCTCCAAACACGTCCTGGTGTATTTGCTCAGCCTCCAGCATTGGAGTTCAGACTTGAAGGAGTTGATCGTTTACTCATTCACGCCTTGGCCATCTTTTACAACGTGCATTCATACAGTATGTCACCAGCAAGAGGGATTGGCAAGGTTCTGGTGCCTATCCGTGCTCTCACTTCTGTGCAACCAGGCAAGCATATCTCCGCAAGCATCGACGCCCCCGGAGATATTTTGCACTACAGAGACATGTTGGCAAGAAGAAGCAAGAAGCGTTTTAGTCTTGGCCAAATCATGAGGGTGAAAAAAGACGCACCTGCTGATACCCAGGGCTGTTGCTCTCCATGCACAAACAGCATGCCTGAATTTGCCCCCACATACCTACTCCCCACATCAACCCATCCTGACTCCGATTGCAACCTCCGGAGCCCCCCCCCCCCCGGTACCGTCTGGTTTGCATTTGTCTGTTTTTTAATTAGGTCACACCCCCCCGGTACCGTCCCTAACTCATGTTGTGTGATGTCTCCGATATTTACGGCAGATCCAGTTCATGGTTGTGCAATTAAAACAAAGAGGCGGGATTCTGCTGGCATTCTGATCTAGTGTGCTCTGATTCTGCGGCTCTGGCGCAAGCAAATATGCCTCAAATTCAAACACGGAAAACAACTCTGGTACTGCCAATGCTATTCGCAATCCTCAATGGGAAGGTGATGTTTGCACGGCTACCGGGAAATCCAGGCATTTCTGGGATTTCATGCTTTGGTGTACCATCATATTGAGTTGTTGAGATTTTAGTTCTCCATTGGTTGCTTCAGTGCAAGGGCTGTTGTTGAGTTGTGTGTTGCACTGGAGCTGTTCCGGCACACAGGCATCCCCCCCCCCCCCCCGCCGCCAGCGGGTACAGCATACCTGCGACCCCTGCAGAGGGCCAGATCCTGTCGTGCGATCTCTCAGGCATGGATGTGGAGAAGGAAGCGGAGAATGCAGAGGAAGGTGCGGATGAGGACGTGGCAAGGATGAAGCCGACAGAACGCGTGACGTACATCAAGTGCAAGAGAAAGGGCGTACCCCCGCTTCCCACAAAACACCTCACTGAGTACTTGGATTTCGTGATCTCTGCCACAGGGTCTGCACAGCTGCATGTTGCGTGCTTGTGCGTCCCCTCGTTGGCTGGGCGTTGGAGGGGTTGCCGACCACAACGTGCCCCTGGAGACGAAACAAGAACTTTCATGATGCCAAAAATGCTTCATCCTACGGGCGAGACTTTTTCGTATGACTGGGACCCACGCAGGTGCATCGGAAATGTATTCCAATGGCAAATAGTCGCTGGTAGCTCAATGCTTGGTCTGGTGGTGGTGCAGCTAATATTTTACACGTATCTCGCTTGTCTGCGTGTGCAACTGAACCCGTGAATTCATTATCCAATGAGGGGGACCTTCGGCGCAACGCAACAGGATTCAGGAGCACACGCAATGGTCTAGATTGCATCACTCAGCGTTTCCCCATTTCACATGATTTCGGGGCCACAGGGGGAAGTTCCTTCATCTCGACCCCGCCCCCAAAAAATGCGCCCCCAAAAAATGCGTTGGTCAACAAAGCGGCACACAAAAGACATAGCACCGAACACCGCTGAGACTGCAAGGTGAACAATCCATATGCAACACAACAGGTAACACAGGGGCCCAGTGTGTTGTGCTATTCTTTCTCGTCAACAAAGGGGCTAGGGTCAGGGAGCAAGCTATTGACTCTTTCAACGAAGTGGGGAGAAACATGATGTGCAGCGTGTCCGCACCAAACAATGTACAGCAGCTCCAACTATGCGAGATTGAATTTCATGCAATAAGAAATGATCTGCCAAAATTTCAGGATCGGCTCATGCATGGGCCACGTTATGACTTGCTGCTTGCTTCCAAAAGGAAGAGGGAGTCATTGACCCTAAAAGAATTGCAAAATTTTGCCACTTACACCAGATCGGTAAACCAAACTTAGAACGGCCCTGGCGTGATTCTGGTGAGGGGGGTTCTAAAACGCGTCAACAATGGTCTCCCCAAAAGCAATTATTTCAACACTTTCCAATGTGTAGGACACGCATGGTTGCTGCCAGACACAGATCGATCTAAAATGATAGAATGACAGAACCATTTCTCGGGAAAAAACCATTTTTGGCATCCAAGCCACTCTGCATAGTTCTACCCTTGCATGTGCAAAGGGGTATTGCTAGTTGCTGGCTGGCAAAGGGATGTTGAAGAGTGCTGGTGGTATTCTAGACACTCGATCTTGAGAAGTCGCTGAAGCGAGGGACTTGCGTGGTGTGCAACAAGAAGGGCTGCCACAAGGGGGGCGGGGGGCAACACGGCGACCCTTAAGACTTTCTTCTCGGCAAGGACGAGAAAGCGCTATTATCGCATACATACCTCCGTACCCTCCAACCCCCAGACACACAACCCCCCAGGAGGTATGCATGTGGTAGTAGTGGGTCGCGCGCAAGCCCCCCCACCTTGGGAACCCCCCCCCCCCCCGGCCGAAATCCCCCCCTACACCCCCCAGCCGACCCCCCCCACAACTACCCCCTGCCCCCCCCCCCAGTTTTGACAGATAGCTGGGGGATATGTCGCATCAGGACCGGTTGTAGTCGCTCCCCCCGTGTTTGTGTGCACGGGCGCCACGCATGTGTGTGTCTGTGTGCGTACGCACCCGCATGCACGCACACCAGTCAGTCAGATGTTTTTGGTCCATCGGGACAATCAGCAATGGTCCACAACAGTTACGCAGCAGGTACAGTCAACAAGGGTCTGCCAAGCATACGGCGCTTCTCCAGTGCTGACAGGACACACCTTTCATGCCAACAAACAACTTCGTCCCGCGTTGCTTAAGTCCCTTTGGTTAAGTCCTTAAGTCCCTGCTCTTTCAGCACGCGCAGGCCCGCACAACGCCCCCCACCCCCCCATCCCGCCGTCATCAGGTACATCTCCTATGGGAAAACATTCCACCGAAAGCAAAAGAATGGGAAGAAGAAGTACCGAAAGCGGTTCAACACGAAATGAGCCCGATACAAACCCTGCGCTGACCACTCTGCCCGGGTTATTCTGCTGGTGCTGAATGCAATGGATCCCAGGTGCCGGTACAAAGGGAGACGCAGGTGCTTCTTTCCCACGCGCTCAGGAATTCAACGGCCTTGAGGGGTCTGTTGCGGTTTCGAGGTGTTCAAAAGTTAAGAAACTGCTTTTGCACTGACCACGCCCAGAGTCTACAAGGCTCGTCGTGCACACAGCTTTTGCCCTTCAATCCGCATGCTCGCGTTACCCAACGCCCAATGCGGCACGGCATGGCCTACGGCAGTCGGAGCGTCTCGAGAGACTTGCGAATGCCCAGGACCAGCCCAACAGCCCCGGACCCTCGGGGTCTCATGGGATATGGACAGCCTGGGGCAGTGTGCAGCACAGAGATTTCTCGTCCTCTTGGCACAGGCACAGGATGATGTATCGCCGGATCAGTGGCCCTGTCACCTGAGCTGCATCGAAAACGTTTCATGCGTGCGGCTGCATGCTTTTCGTGTCGCCGTCAACACCTTTTCGCACAGCCGCGTGGACGGTGCACATTCGACCCAGACTGTCACTGGTTCCGCTTCTCATGAAGGGAACCAGAATGGCCATCAATTTTATCAGGCATTTTGGTCTCTTGTGGCCGTTTTGGCGCCTCTTGCATGTTCGTGGACCACAGCATGCGGCTTCGTGTACGATATAAACTTCGGAGTCCCGGGCAATCTTCAAGATTTGTATGAAGTGGCAGACGGCCTGATCAACATCAGTGTATAATATATCCTCCGAACCTGTGCACCGCATCCATGGGGTCACCCCAGAAGCCAATGGGGTGGGTGCTTTGCCTGCCCTAAAGCCGCCCCACATGCGTTATATGCCTTGGGCCCCAGAAACCCCCTGCAATTTGGTTGTGCGAAGGATTTGGTGCTAGTAAGCTCCCTCCCATCCCGCTATTCTTACCTCTTGTCCTGAAGAACCCAGTGCATTTTTCAGCAACGTCGTTATTTGACAACACGGTGGCTTCAAACCAGAGATGAGCAAAAGGCGTGCAACAGAGTGCAGCCCAAGTTTGTAGGCATAGTAGCAGGAGACAACAACATCAGCCATGCCCAACGTGCAGTTGCCCTGCATTTGCGGGGATCTCATTAAGGCAAGGAGATTTGTTGTAGTAGGGCGTTTCAGGCAGCTCCAGGACAGCGTGGCATCAGCGTGATAACACGTTATGTTTTAATCCCCACCCCCTTTTGCCCTGTCAATGTGATGCTTTTATGTCTGTCTTTGCCCAGTTCCAAAGCCACGCCAATGGGTGCAAGTCTGATTTACCCTGACTGGGGGGGAAGTGGAGTTGTGGCACATTTGAGCAGATTTCCACACTGGCAGGGAAAGAGCGTTGTGATCATTGACGTGGGCTTTATGGGGTATGTGGGACCATACATAACCAGATTGGCACGTGGTGCAATTCCTGTCATTTCTTCCGTGTTCGTGGCAGCATTGGCTAATCCTTCTCGCTCTCCAGCCTCTGACGCATCGGCAATCCTCTGCAAAACAATTGCAGGCTTTGTAAAATATATGTATTCAGCTACTGCTACCAGAGGTGAGAGATCAGCAATGCAAGTGAGTGACAGGTGAGTGACAAGCGCCAAAATACCTCAGCTGGTGTTGTGGTGCATGCAGTAGGTTGCAAGATCACAGGTTTCTACAAATGGCACACCAAGATGAGGGTTTGTCAAACTGGGAGGAAAGGAACAGTTGCCCACTCTGGATGGCTGAAATAAACCCCTAGCAGGTGATGCAGATATCTTGGGATGCCATGGTGTTCCACTGTTGTTTGAACTGTTGTGTGGCCATAATTGTAACCAGTCTCAACATGTAGTTTTCAGCAACAATTCAATGAGTAGGCAAATAAGAAGTTGGTTTCAGATTGAAGCAAAAGCCAGTGGCGAAGGTGTACACCACGTCCCACAGTGGGATAGTGGCGGCAGCTCTTTATGAGATGCCACTGCCAAAAACTGCTACTGGCTAGGCCATGTAGGGCCGCATGTGGCGGCGGGCGTGGTCTAGATGGGCCCGCGTGCAAGTGCACGGCAACTGATATAACTATCGCACACTGCATTGCATGCCAACCATGCACTCAACAAGGGATGCAGCCTCCTCCAAAGGGGTGTTGGAGTCGTGTCCGTCCTTGCTTGGGGTGCCTAGGGTGATCCCTCTACCCGCGATGGTTACGCTGGTGATGTTTTGCTTTGCTTGCCCTATCCATAGCTCTATCCCTGGTCATGATCCCTATCCCGAGACACGACATGCAGCAACTCACGTACACACGTAATGCGAACTCGTTGTTGTAGGGCTGGCATTTGGGTTTGCGGTGGTGCGTAGATCTATGTGACTGGTGTCGGCGGGCCTTGGGGTTGCGCCCCCACCGCCACATACGTTGCAATCCACGTCACGTCCCACAGTGCCACCCCACTGCAGCCGCTGCCTCCGGCGTGGATACATCCGCGGCCGCGTATTGGGCCAGCGCTGCGAGCACACTTGTGGCCAAGCCTTGCTAGGTCCCATGTCCGCCATCAATTGTATATGCTCTGGTGTGCATTGGGGCACTTGCGGTGCCCTCAACTGTGAGAGGCCTCAATCTCGCGGCTGATTGGGTCAGGGGCACCCTGCGCACTTGCCTGTGCCGCCGGCTGTGGTAGGTTATCCACCCGTGTTGGTATATGGTTTTTGGGCGGAGGGGCTCACCAGTCGGCATTTTCGATGTCCAGAAACGCGTCGGTGGTGTGTTCGTACAATTCCATTAGAAGGAGGCACTCGTGCTCCGGTTTCTCTGGCGCTACCCAATCTGTGGCCCTGTCCACGCCCGCTTGCGAGAGACCCCGACCCATGAGCTCTATATGCATGCCTGCTGCTGCGGCCCCACAATCGGCGGCCTCCAAGAAAGCCACCGCCTGTCATGACGGCCCATCTCTCCATTTGGTCCAGGCCCAAAATTGCTGGGATGGGGCCTGGGCATATCCTCGTCGGGGTCAAACACCGGCTTGCGCCGTTTCGCGCTGCTGCCTTTGTCTTGTGCTAGCCTGCCTCTGTGTAGCTGTCGCAACAGCTCCAAGGTATCAGCTTCCTCCTGCACGCAGTATTCCCACGGCTCGTAGTCCTCCTTCACTAGCTCTCTTCCAGCATACATTATCCTCTGGCCCTCCGGCACTTCACCCGTCTTGGTGAACACCTGCTACTTGATGCTACCGACCTTGTCCCGCATGCCAGTCACGTAGGCCACGATCGTATGTCCAAACGCTCGGACGAATACATGGCACGTCCTGGAGATGGACCCCATGCGCCGCGACATCTGGGGCTCGCTATGGTGGGGGCAATCGCCCTCACCACCCATGTGTTCCTTCGTCTCGCTCGCCGCCACCAGTCTTCCATCTGGCACTGCGCTCCGCGTTGCCATCATTGCCCCCTCTCCTGCATTTGTAGTCTGGATAGTTGCCGCCCCGCTCGCCCATGCTCTTACCCGATTTAGTTTCCAGCACCAAGGCTTCCTCGTACATTGCGGCCACAGCTGCCTTCACGGTCAGTTGGTCACAACAGGGATGGTTGTACCTCTGCACCCCCCGGGGCAATGCCGGGCACTCACTAGGGGTTCGGGAGCCAGCTCCCTCGTGCCGCGCCCCGCTACACTTTGGGGGTCACCTTCCCCCTATCGCGTACTCCGGTCCGTCTCCTCGCCATAGTTCAGGCCACCGTCAGAGAAGATTTGAGCACCAGCCCGAGCCAAACGGACTCGTTGAGGGTCACACTGGCATATGTGGGCAACAGCTCATGGGGTCAAGCATCCCAAAGTACCCGACATGGCCCAGTGGGCATGGATTAGCTCAACCTTGTGGTAGGCCACAAGGTCGGTAAGGTGGGCGGCAAGGCCATTAGTGTCCTAGCCGTCGTCATCAAGGTACTCACTAGTGAGGTACCACTCCACAACGGGCCACTATCTAGTGGACTCATGAGATTGTCTTCCAACCCAATTTGAGCCATGCCTCACCAATTTTGCCTCAGTGAACCTTGGCCTCTTGCACCTGACCATTGGTCAATGGTGTCTTTTGCCTCCGCAAGGCGTAGAGGCTACGCATACTGTGCGGCAATACTTCAATGAGTTTCCATAAAAAGATACCATCGAACATGGTGTTCGGAAAATGGTTCCTGAGGCTACGAACAATTTGTACTTGGTACTTGGGGTCAGTCAGCAACAACATGGAGGTGCTAATATCGAACCGCCCTGCTTTGGTGGTCCTTTGGAAAAGCCTGTCGGCAGGTGCTAGTTGTCAATGCTTTACATCCGCTAGCAGCGTAGACCAAATATCGGCAAAAGCACTAGTGATTCGCCACACTCCAACAACAAGCATTGTCAAGGTGGCAAGGGTGTCTATTGGGCGCTTTTGAAGGCATTGGGTAGCTTACAAGCTGCCTGTGCAAAGTCACCAATGCGAATGCACACACTCTGAAGAAATGCTCCACACTAAATTTTGTGCACGGTCTCCTCTATCGGAACCAACCCAAAGGCATCACGCAGCCCCACAACAATTCCCCCCTCCGTTCGTCAACATCATTGGTTTCCCATCCCCAGTCAGTTTACATTGAAATTACTAGTTGTTCACGCGGACTGTACCACTTTCTTGAAGATGGTTGATTGGGCTTTTAGGCCCGCATCCTCATCTAAATCCTGTAGCCATGCAACATCATTGGGGCCGCCCCTTTATGGATGTCTCCAGCCGCAGAAAGCCTTGAGGCCCACCAGTTTACAAAAACCGATCTTAATGGCCGATGTGTGCCACAATGCCGTTGCATCAGGGCATATTAAAACCTACATCTTCTTTCTGTCCACTTGAAGTTCCCCTAGGGTCTAGGCTATCCTGAGTTGTGTGAAAACAAGGACTTCCAATGTCGTTGTCGCTGTGTTACCGCCGCTCAACCATGTTGGGTCCATTGCTAGTGTAGGTTGTGGTAAAGTATGGTGTTGGCGACGCGTGCATTCCCGAGGAAGGGCCAATATCTGGCATATTGACAACTCCCACTAGTGGCCCAAAGTCCAATTGTGCGCACGACATGTGGGTCCTCATTGTCGTGGTGCCCCGCAAAACGGATGTGCAATCACCCACCACCTTCAATGACAACCGCTTCCGGATCCACTAAAAGTTCCCGTATGAGGATCTCTATGTGGCGCCGCTGCTCTGCTCGTGCCTTCCCCTTGCTGGCCGTGTATGGCTTTAGCTGCGGGATGCTCCCCCCAAATGCCGTGATGGCCTTTTCCATGGTTTTCTTAGAAGACCCGCTGAAACCCGTTTTTGCGCTCGAACCCTTTGCTAGAACCCCTTCCCATGCTGGAACCCTCTGCTAGGACCCCCTTCCAGTGGACCCTTCTAACGCCAGAACCCCTTCCAACACCCCTTCCAGCATTGAGACACCCCCCCTCCCAGTTCAAGTTGACCCCGTTGCAGCGGCATAGGCACAGGCACAAGCACACACACAATTGTGTCAATGGCCTTGGTCTCTTGTACTTCCAGTCAATGGGTCACCAATGTTCACTGCTTGCACCTTGCACCCTTGGTCCCCTCTCTTCCACTTTAATTTATTCACAAAGGTAATAATCATGAATAATAGTAACACCATTTTGGCCCCTGCAATGACCCCCTTCAACAACGCATGCAAGCATGTAGGACGCAAATATCGGTGCTGCCCGCAAGGGGTAGGCTATGTGAAGCCCCCAACTCGTGACCCCACCTTAAGCACCCCGCGCACAATGATACTAACGTCCTACGCAATGTCACACGCACCAAGAACAAAAGGCAAAAACAAAGCAAAACATCTCTTTTGTTCACCACGGTGCATCGCAATACATACGTGCGCATTTGTGCCATTCACGGTCTAGGGACTGGCTTGGTCACAACACACTTGCACCGCAACCATTAGGACACAACTCCCTTTGGAAGTGTCTCCAGGTCTTTACATGCCTCATCTCCAATACCTAGGCCTTCTTGTAATTGCCCGGCATCACCGCCAACAACTGCTTTGCCTGTTGCTTTGCCTCTGCGGTCTTGGTGTTGCTCTCCACTAGCTACTTCTTGATGCTCTCATTCTCAACCTGCAACTCCCTGACCCACTTCCGTGCATTGTTCAACTCGGCCTCGGCCGTTGCCCGTCCGGTGCGCTCCGTCTCAAGCTGCTTTGTGAGCCAGCCTACCATCGTCTCTGCCTTGCTCTTGGACACGTCCGTCATCGCCTTTGCCACCACCAAGGGCACACAATCTCTCGCGGTCACGCTCATCTGCTGTGTCGGGGTGTTCTTACACTGCTATACCACGTGGGTTGCAACAGCTCTAATGTCAAGTGTCTGCTAGGGCTGCTGAGCTTGCACTGAGTTCTAGGATTGTGGGGACTGGGACAACTATTGTGACAGCTGAGCCCGGGTGGCTTGCACCTTCTCCCTGCTCTTCTCTTTGTCCTTCGGCTTCTCTTTTGGCTGGTCCTTGGGCTTCTCCCTCGGCTTGCCCTTTGGCTTGTCCTTCTCTTGCTCCTCTTTGTCGCCTCTCTCAACCTCAATCGCAACGCCCCTTGTGCGCCCCCAGGCACCAACGTACCTACCCTTGCGTTCAGTCACCCATGCGGTGTACGCCTTCATGACGGACTATGGAACCTCATCCCCTCCAACGCCTTGCAGCACCCGCAAACCATACCACACACTCCGCCCATCCTCCTCATGGTACATCTAGTGAGACCAAGATCGGTGCAATCCTTTCCCAGCACCAAACATGATTTCAGCTCGCTTCTTGCCTTGCATGGCCGCATACCAGACTAGAAACGTGCACACCACCTTCTTGCCGCTCGTTGTTGCCATGTTGATCTCCAAAACCTTGGACCAGACTAGAACATGAGCTCCACCACAGCCCTAGGCCTTGCTGCTGCACTTGCTGGCCAAGTGACCACCTTGCAAGCCTGCCACCCAACGAACACCGAGTCCACCACGGCTGCTGCGGCACTTGCTGTTGCCTCTCTTGCCTCCGGCTCCAGCACTACCTCGTCCAAATCAGCTAAGGCCAAATATCAATGGTTGCCTACAAGAGGGAAGGCACAGGTAAAACACAAGAATTGGTGGTGGTACAACCCCTACTAAAAGCCCTACTAGAACCCCCGCTGCCACCCCTTTCCGCGCTTGAACCCCTTGCTGGAACTCTGCTGGAACCTCCCTTTATACGCTAGAACCCCCTTCCAGCGGACCCTTCCAGCGCTAGAACCCCTTTCTACGCCCCTTCCGGCTGACCCTTCCGGCACTGTGACCCCTTCTGTCACCCCTTCCATCCACCTTTTGGAGCCCCTGCCAGCATAAGCCTACGAGCACATGGCACTACATGCATGGCAATCCATGGTACTGACGGCAGATGCGTGTTGGCAAGGGTACCAATATCTCTTCCAGCGGTTGGGATTGGCGACAACTAGCCCGGACTCGACCTAACTTCGAGGATGGAGATGTCGACAACACGCGGGTGGCTGCCTGCCATATCCCACCACAGGACTTGAGCAGGGGGGGCGTCCACGTTGTCCTCCACCACTGCAATCCCCCCCCACCTGGCCTTCGCGCACCACCAACAAGTTGCCCGGCTGGGTGGCAACGACAGGAAACTTGCTTGGGGGTCAGAGCTGGCAACTCCTCCTTGTCATGGACAAATGGGCCTAGCGGGGCGCAGGATTGGACGGACATGTCGATCACCGGACCTGCCAAAATCTCTGCTGCTAGACGCTCCCAGCGATGGGTCGTGTAGAGCACCATCTGTTCCAAGGACCTCATCACAAGAGCCGCAAACCCACACTGATTTTCTTCCACAATCTTCTATGTACCCTCACCGGCTTCCTCGCGGCTCCTTGTGGACCACCACTCTCCTTAGCAAGCACATCCTCCCCAGAATCATTCTGGCAGTCTGCGCCAAGTTGATTTGCAAGAACAACACAAAGGAGGCGGTCGTCACAAGCGAAACACTTGGGCGGTGGTTCGGCCCGCACCAAGCAGTTGCAGTAGGCTGTTGTACAGTGGATGGCTGTTGGCAACGGGGACGGGGATTGGGGCGGCTCTTGCACGGGGGCTTTCATCCAGGGCGGCGAGGCAATCGGCACCGTCGTCTCGTAGTTGACCCGGCACACCGCAATGACTGCAAAAGCAATAATGCGAGTTGATGCAGCCGGCGCTTCTTTCGGGAGAGTCCCACCACGGTGAATGACGTAATTGGTGAGGATCCAGAGGTTGCCAGCCAACATGCCCATCAAGACCTCCTGCCACGGGAAGGGAACACGAGCACCAGAACCAAACACAAACATGTCCTCACGGCTGTCGACGGGGCAGTCCAAATTCACAGGCATGAAGCAGGAGAACGCGTGCACTAGCGGGACATCCCGATGCCACAGTTGTTGTTCATCCGACGTTGCCCGCATGTACCCAACCTTCACCAAGAACACACCCGGGTACTTCGTAGAGAGGCCTTGCAGAACCCGTTGTGCCCAAAGTACGACGCGAGGAAGCCGAAGGCCTTTGTCCTAACCAGCACTGCCACCATTGCCCGTCGGAATCACCGCGTACGCCGCAGCCCCATCACCTGAATCGGGGGGGGCGGTTTGGGCTTGGCCATACAACGTTGAAGATGCCGCCCCACCTCAGCCCACATTGTCCGCCTCAACATTCATGTTTGCCAACATCTCGCCATCCTTTTCCAAACAAACTCTCCTTGAACACGTGACCCTTCCGAACCAATTCCGCCAAGTCCTCATTCACTTCACGGAAGACGTCAACCTCCTTCCTTCACCGGTTCACTTGTCCCTTGTCCAATGAGTGGCAAGGCGTGACACAAGGGGATGGGCAAGAGTGAATCGTCGCTCTCCATCAGCATCGGGGTGGTCAAGCCCACGAACTCTAGCTTCCAACAGTAGGGGGAGTGACTGGCGAGGGAGTGGTTGGGGAGGGACATGGCGGGCTCCCTGTCCACCACGGTGCGGAGGGTGTTGAGGTAGGGGTGCTTGAAGGGTACTTGTCCTTCCCGGCCTTCTTGGTTGAGGGCTTGTGGGCGGCCAAGAGGAGGGTGGTGCCGTCCATGCCCGCATGGCACCGCTGCGTCTTGTTGACGGTGGAGCTAGCGTGGGTGGTGCACGATTGGACAACTTCGTCCCCGTGTGGGCGCACTTGGAAGATGGAGACGTTGGGGTTGTCCTCCATCAGGGGGTGGGAGCCAATCAGTGAGGGTGGAGGGCTGCTTGTCGGTGTCAAAGAGGGTGCGGGTTTGGGCGGATGCGGGCAATGGTGGTGCCCAAGGGTACCTCCACCTTGGTGTCCGGATGGGCAATGAGGTCAGTGCAACCCAATCCACCATGGCCGGCATAGCCCCAAGTGCCCACGGCAGCCCGGGCGGCCTTGGTCCAGTCGACCAACGGGGCTAACAAGGGCATGTTGGCTACATTGCAAGGGAACAATTGTGAACAAAAGGTCCTAGAACCCCTGCCGAAACCCCTTTTTGTGCTGGAACCCTCTGTTGGAACCTTGCTGGAGCCCCCTTTGAGCATTGGAATCCCTGCCAGAACCCCCGTTTGTGCACTTTTGGTCATTTTTGGGGATTCAACATAGCATGTGGCCCTGAACGACCTAGGCTTGCTTTGAAGTTAGGACACGTATGGAAACTCATACAGCCACTCTTAGGTATCCTGGACGCGTGCACATCGTGGTTCTAGTGCTACCCAAAAGGGGGGGGGGGTTCTGCGCAGACCTTCTTGTGGCGCACCCCATGGCCCGTGTGGGGTGTGGGGAGTCGGAGCCAGAGCGGTGGAGGTGGCCGACGTTGGCGAATTGAAATTCCCGGGTGCCGAGGATTTTCACACCCAGATGGTCCATGGGTATGGGAAGGTTGCAATGGTGGAGGAGGGCATGGAATACATTGAGGACAACCACGCCATCAGTCATTGGAAGGTTCATCGTGGCATCGTGGTGAGGTCCCTCGGGGTGAAGGGTGTAGGTGGGGTTCAACGTGAACCGGCCGGTGAGGATGGTTTGCCTGTTTTGGGTGTGGCAAAAGAAGGGAGCAAGGAAGAGCTAAAAAAAAAAAAAGCATGAATGTGCCTCAAAGAGCATTGTTCGCTTTTCGCCACGACTATTAATAGTTCAAAACTTGCAAAACAGCATCAAGTAAAGCATTACATGGGTGCCCTCCTGTGCCCTCCCTTGGAAAAACCTCGCTGGTACCATAGCTTGGCCTTGTGCAAGGGGAGTTCACCTAGGACTCCCAAATCCTGAATGCGGACCCAAAGGGGCATCCACCACCACGCCCAGGGGTATGATTTAAAGCCGCACCCTTGGACAATGGCCTGAAAATTAAGTAGGCAGTCCGTCAGGGACGAGCACAACATAAACGCCCTGCGAACCAAGGACGGTAACGTGGACTGCAAGACTAACGTACAATTTGGTGACCCGTGGTCAGGCCATCGGTGCCACATGTCACAAATGGCGTAGTGGGGGGCACAAGGGACTCCTTTCACAGTCAGTGTGCCTTGCTCAGAAGGCGACACATCGCACCATGAAACACAATCTCCCTCTAGCTTCCATTTCATGGGAATCTCATACCACGTGGTGTAAAACCAACGAGGAAAGTGCACATCGCGCCCAATTACGCGAGTGGAACATTGAGCAGACCAATGTAGTTGTTGTCCATGTATTGTGACAGTACAACACAAGGGTCTGGGTTGGCCATAGGTGACTCCAGCACTTCTGCAATCATGCATTTTGGAGGGTGGAATGTACTGAAGTAGCTACGTAGGAAGTGGCTCTATTTTACCACGGACTTGTCCATGCTTTTTCCCACATGTCCCTCAGGGTGGCTATCCCGGGGCTCAACACAGCAAACGGGGATTGTGGATCATTGAACTGGATTTTGAATAGGCAGGTGGTATCTTGGCTAAATTATCCACATGTGTACCTGCAATTCCGTGGTGGTGAAGTGGACTTTTGAAGTTGAGGTTCATTTGCGGTTCAGTCACTTCGTCCTATGCCTTTGTGCCCGTTTGTTGTGCTTCTTGCGTGCTAGGTAATGTTCTTTTAATGTGCTTAGGCGATCTGCATTGATGTTTGGTCAAGGTTGTGGGTGCGGGGTACTTTTTGTTTCTAAGGCTAATTCCATTGAGCCGACCTAGTGAACCCCGACTGAACCATCTTGTAGTCAAGGGTTCATTAGCTTTCACTCGGCTTTCACTTAGCTTTCACTTGCTTTCACTTAGCTTTCATGGAAAGCTGGATTGGGTCGCTGTAGGGCAAAGTGAAGGTTCACTCCGGATTAGTGGAATTGTAGACGGCCATCACCCCCCCCCCTTTTTCCCTTCCACCCATACCCACCATACCCACTCCACCCGCCCACACCCCATTTCGCCTTCTCATCACAAGTTGTTTGATTTGTTTTGCCATGCATTCTCACCCACTTGCCCCCCCGCCCCGTCTTTCCGGCGTCTATATAATTACAGAGGCTTGGGAGGGTCATGGGGTCAAACTGGGGAGCACAATCAACCACGTCAAGGGGGGTAGGGGATACCCCGCAACCCTTGCACACACACCCTGCGTGTGCAGCTCTTACACTCCCAAGGAGGGGGGGTTGACATTGAGGGTACTCTTGGTTGTTGTTCTGTGGTTAAGGTTAGGGAGGGTATGCCTTTTCTCCTTGCAGGCTTTATTTTGGCTCAGTTTTGACAATCATTTTTCATGCCCATTGGATGCAAGATCGCAGTTTGTTACGCCTTCCCTCATTCCTTCCTCTCTCCCCTCTTTCCTTCCTTCCTCCCCCCCCCCCCCTGCCCACAGCTTTATTTAGTTAGGGTTTCCATTTTGCCCCACGCCCATAATGCTGCGAGGCCTTCCCTGTCACCCTATGGGGTCAGCCGAGCCCCCAAGGGTTGCTTGTGGCATTGTTTACGTTTGATGGAGTACCACACCCATAAAGGGGCAAGGCACGCCATTTCACCCTGTGGGGCTAGCCAAGCCTGCAGGGTTTTCCCTGTCCATAAATTGCAGATGACCCCCCCCCCCCCTCAAAGCAACATGTCTATGTGTGTACGTGTGCCGCCTAGGTCTGGGATTGGGTTTGAGTCTGGGTGTGGATGTGTGTCTACATGACCCCAGACCACCACAGCCCCTACACACCCTAGCCCCACACACCACACCCCCACACCACAGGGGCGGGGGGGGGGGGTTCATAGACACAGACACACATACACAAAGCGGCCCAGGCCCGAACCCAGACCCATACCCACACACAGACCCAAACATTGATCCAGACACAGACGCAAACGTAAAATGAGACACAGACCCACACAATGATCCAAACAAAGACCCAAATGCGGACCTGGACGGTGACCCAGACACACCTACACACAAACCTGGGGTGTGGGACTAGGGGGTGTGGGGCTGTAGTGGTCTGGGGTCGTGGGGTGTGGGGCTATGGTGTGGGGCCATGGCATATGGGGCTGTCACGGGGGGCTCAGGTGTTTGGGGCTGTGTCCTGTGGTGCTGTGATGTGGGGGGCTGTGTTGTGCGGGGCAGTGGTGTTTCGGTTTGTTGTGGTTGGGGCTGTGGTGTCCAAGGCTGTGGTGTGTGGGGCTGTGGTGTGTGTTGCCTTGGGGTGTAGAAGTGTAGGGGGAACGTTAGCGCGCCGGGCGCGCGCGGGGCATCTTTTTTGACCCGTGCCCTACCAGTGGACTGTTGCCGTTGATATGTTGGGCAACATTATATGGATTTGCCCCTTGGCCCCCGGGACATCAGCAGATGTTTTGATTTGGGATGGGTATGGACCTTCTCGTACCCGAGGTGATTTCTTTGATTTCGAAGTTGGGGGCCATGATGGTGCTTATAAGGGCCGGAGCCCTGTCATTGTGCCATTCATTGGAAGAAAGAATGGCACTTTGACATCCCGCCAACAATGTTACAATGACGTGCACGGGTGGTATAGGGCACGCATTGATCAGCTGTTTGCTCGGTTGTGGCACGCAAGATGAGGCAGAGGATGAGGCAGAAGTGTGTGTGTTGTGTTGCCAGATCGCTCCACCGTTGCAGTTGGTGATGAGTGTAAGGAGCACCATTGTACTGAATGTATTGACACCCACACTTGTGGGACCAATGTTATGATGCAGCTCTACTGTTCGCGATACCTCAATAACGCCTATCGCTTCTACTGGAGATCGATGCGGTTGTGCTACGCTAACCACCCATTCTCCCAACTTGCTAAGGTGTTGACCAAGATCGCCCTTAAAGGAGCAAGAGTGGTACTGTGTACCCCAATTTGCAACTTTCTTGAGCCGGGGCAGTTTGGGTCACCTAATTCTAAGGGCGTTTCCAAGGGGTGTGCTTGGGGGCTCTTCGGGGGGAACATAGTCTAAAAGTAGCGCGCCGGGCGCGCGCCGGGCAAACATTCCCCCGTAGTGTATTGGGATGGGTGTGTGTGTGGTGGTGGGGCGGGGGGTCGTTGTTGCTATTTTGGGGACCGTTTTAGTCACTGAACCCTGACTGCAAGCTCACCGAAAGGCTTGGTGCGCTCACTGAACGCCCGAACGCTCAGTGAACCGTTTGGCGTGCTCAGTGAACGCTCAGTGAACGCCCAGCACCAAATGGTTCACTGTGCGTTCAGTAAGCTTGCAGTCACCAATTTGTCACCATGGGCAGCATCTCTCCCCCATCCCCACAGGTCCCCATCCACTGAGCATGCAACAAGCACAACCCGCGTGCTCAGAATCCTTCAAAACAGGCCCACTGGCAAAGTCCACAGTCAGTCAGGGGTCTGCAGCCTGACTGACAAGGTCCACAGGGGGGCGTCCCCTTTTTTTGGTTCCAAAACGTGTTTACAGGGCTTCAACACCCATGACTGCTGACATGACCACTGGGGGGCCACCCCTTTTTTCAATATCGAACGGTGGGTGGGGTGGGGAAGGGCCCGAAGGGTTCGATGTGGGTACTCTTGGCAGCCGTGGTGGCACTAAACCCCTGTGGAGGTGTTGTCACTTTCGCAAGCATGTTTGGACTGAATTTGTGGTTCCTTGACTGGTTTGCCCCGCTTTTCTTGGTCATCCTACTGTGACCCACAGCTGATGGAATCGGTAATATGCAATCCAAAGGCAACATAAACACTCAAAAATTCAAAATTATTTAGTAGAAGTGCAAATCACCCAAAAGCAAAATATAACTCACAAACACTCAATTTGGGCCTGGGCTGCAACACCATGAGTGGGGTCGCGTGGGTTGTGGGTAGCCGTGGAAAGTCAAAGGCGGTGGCGGGGCTGCGGCAGCCTGCATGCCCGACTCGCAACTACAAAGAAACAACACGAGTGTTGGCACCTAGTGGTGGTGGGGGGTGAACAGAGCAAGGAAGTCAAAGTGGCAGTAACCGTCACACATATTTGACTTAGGGGCCTGCCTCATGATTCTGCGCCCGCTGCTCCGTCATGTTGTGGATGCTCGTCACGCATAGTGCAATGATTTGATACAGTCTTCTTTACCATGGTTGTAGCTTCGCAGCCATGGGAGGGGTGGTCAAAGGGCAAGTTGAGATATGTGCCCACGGGGTGGAGCAAAATGGCCCCGCATCACCCCCAAAGTCATGAAGTATTGCGTTCGGGTCTTTGTCATGGTGACTTCATAAACGGGCCCCCAAATTGTCTTTGCTCTTTTTTTAGCTTGTGGTTGTGTGGTAGCTGGTAGGGTGAGTGAGCTTTCAATTGAACAAAAAAGAGGATATGTGCGTGGCTTTCCGCATTTTGCATGATGTCTTATATAAAGGGAAGGTAGCTTGCATTTGTCTTGAGCTAGGGTAGTTTGAGTGACTTAAATTTAGGGGCATTTGGGCAGCTAGGATCGCCTAATTTTGAGGGTGTTTGGAAGGGGTCGGTATGGGGGTTCCTCATAGGGGAATCTAGTAGCGCGCAGTGCAAGGGTTCCCCCTTGATTGCCAATGCCCAGACATGTCAACGTATATTGACAATGATGCCCAGCTAGCCTAGCTAGCAAGGGCATTGTTGCGCCTGGATTTGTCAAATTGTGAATTCCTTTTTCCATGACTATCCGGGGGGGGGGGGGGCATCAATCATGAAGCAAAGAAGCACATTGATAGACAACAAAGGTGTGGGGCCGAGGCCCTATGTGACACGATAAGCAGGGGACAAGGTCGGGGAGTGACTGGGAGTAAGCCGCCACAACATGGAAAGAGTGGAGCAAGGAACGTGCACTCTAGGGCGGGCGAGTGTGGGGCCCGCAGACACATGGCCGCAATCAGGGAGGGAGCATGTGGAGACACCAGTGGATGTGTGCCCTAATGTGTGGGGTACAAAACATGGAAGTGTGGTGAGCATGGTAGCCAGCCATCAAGAACGCAAAAGCTAGAGGAGTGGGGTTCGGCCTGACCACACCTACCCACCCGATAGAGAAAAACCCAAGCCCATCTGAGACAAAACACAGTGTGTGTTGTGGTTCAAGAGCCGCACATCAGGTGTGCAAGGTGTGTGTGCATTCAGCACATTGCTCCGGAGGGGGGGGGGGGGGGTGGCAAACTAGGCAATAGTTCATTGACCAAGGGGGGGACTACCCCGGCCGACCAACCCACCCGCCAACATCATGAAAATATTCCTCTCGAAAGAAATAAAATTTGAGGAGAATTTTAGGTGCAAAAACTTGTTTTCGTCCCTTACCCCCTCCGCACGGGTCGCCTTTTGCTTCCTCAACTCCGGCCTGGGGCGGGGGTGGGTTGCATGGGGGGAGGGGGGGGGGGGTACCATTTGAGCCCCATTTCCGGCTTGCCACTAGTGCTGTTACGACCCAACACAGTGCCTCCCGTGCCGGAAAATAGTCACGCACGCCCTGGCTTGTTGTAAAAAGGAAGATATGCCCTCTGTGTGTGTGGCAGACAGCATTCAAATTTTTGTTGTTGTTGTTGTTGTTGTTGTTGTTGTTGTTGTTGTTGTTGTTGTTGTTGTTGTTGTTTCACGTGTTTGGCACGTGCCTTCACAGTTGGGCCACTGCCCCTATCTTGTGCTAATCGACTATTTGCTATGCAAAGTTGGTTTTCATGTCATGCATATTTTATTTCATGGTTCAGGCTTGTTTTTAATGTTTCCCCAAGGGCTGCCACAAATGTCTGACTGTATGGAATTTGGAGATTACATAGAGGTGTTCATGTACATAGGTGTTCATGATGCTCTGAGAGAGAACACATCTGCCACGGACTGGGCCAAAGCAAAGGTACGAATCAACAAATCTCTCAGACGGTTGGGCGAGAACAAATCTAAGTGGCTAGAGGGCTTTGCAAGGACTGTGGGTTTCCATGGATGCATAATTGGATACACCCTAATGGAAAAGGTCGCATTGAATGTGGGATCAGGAACCTTTGAGAGGATATCACGGGACCCAAAGCCGAATCCTCCTGCGACCGACCCTGCTCTGATGTCCCAGCTTCAAGGACAGGCAGATCTGATTCAATAGCTGACAGAGAAGATAAACCGACTGTCGGAGGCCCCGGGAAAAACAGGATGATAAAATTCCCCCCTTGTAACTTAAGAAGCTTCACAAACTATCAGGGGTATGGAACCATCCACTTACTTCCTCAAGTATGCCATCGTGAAGGAGCCACTGCCAGTCGAGAGTGTTTACCCTGACCGATGAACAGCGGAAGGATGAGACCGTGTGGACCGAAATTGTGGCAGCCACGGGGGATACGCCCATGGGAGGAGACCTGTCTACACCGCCGAGGCCCCTGGAGATGAATACGGCATCAATTCAAATTGTGGAGCCTTATGGATTCTGACATACTCCTCGGTTTACTGCTACAAGAACCGATACGAGTCCGAGTCTTCGTCGACAAAACAGGCCTCCTCCAACCCTGACTTCACATCCGGCCTTACTCCTGCAGGGGCACGCCTGAAAAAGGTCATGAAAAAACGATTTGATGGGGTCGAATTTTTTGAGGTGCATCATGGAGAGTGCGTGAGATCTGATTCTTCGCCCGTGGGGCCCTGTAAAACCTATCGACAGCACGGTCTTATTGAGAGGCACTGGGTGTGGATGTGCCCCAAGTTGGAGTGACGGGATACCCTAGTCCGGCCGTCGATACCAGGGTCTGCAGAACGGCGACTGGACTCGGTCATCAAAAACCCTGCGCAAGGCCCGGTAGCAATGGATCCCGAAAGGTTCATCAAGTGGCCAGAAATCGTGGAGGCTTGGGTTCACCTGGGGAGCTCCACCTGTCGGAGTGCGTATCAGCATGCTTGGTTTCAACGTGGAAGCCCGGCATATGTCACTCATACACATCCCACCTTCGGAGATTCGCCAGGATTGGAGGTACATGCCCGTGGGACCAGACCCAGTCCCTAGCGGAAAAAGTACTGCTATCCATGTGTGCATTAGGATACCAGGCAGGATCCCTGCGAGGATGTGTTTCAGCCCTTAAAGCAGTGGTCCAATTGGGATGGGCACCAGAAGTACAGTGGCCTCAGTTGTGGAGGCTGGCTAAGGCACCGCAGGAAACACCTTGTCATAGGCTGTACGGAGGACCAAAAGTACTACAACTACTGGGGGAAGGGTGTTGAACGGCGGGGGACCGGAAAGTTTACGCGGGAGCAGTGCTGTCCTTCTCCACCCTTGCCAGGGTCGCCGAGATCGCGTCGACTCGAAAGTGGAACATCACCAAGTTGGGTCTCACTTCCCAAGGACTCAAACGTGGGGACCGAGAAGTCACGAGACGTTTGGGACCGTACTCTTTGGCATGGTCGGCATGGCTCAGGAAGGTGGCCCCCGGTGAAGCACCGGCTGTGGGTTCCTCGTCAACCTTGCAGGAAGGTATGGCACGACTCCTCCAAGGCACACCACGACATGATGCACGATGGCACGCATGGCGACGGGCTGGGGCCACGTACCTACAGGCAATGGGACTGCCGTGGCGATACCTCTGCCGGTGGGGACGTTGGCGAAGCATCAAAATGGCTTACCATTATGCAACTCTCCCGGACGAATGGGAATTCAAGGGTGTGGCAAGACTCCCTTGGCAGTGGCATCAAGTGGAATCAGACCTAAATTAGGGACCTATGGCCGCACAGCCTCACGGAGCTCTTCGAAACATCATCACCTGCAGAGACGTCGACGGTTCGGGGAGGACGCGTTGATGCCCGCGGATCCCAGGACAAGGCTGACGATGATTCGGAGGGTGATGCAGTCGAACCGCCATTGACAGCAAGTGTCACGAGGGCTCACCAAAAAATGACGTGGTGAAGTAGAGGACCGATCCAGGAAGGAGAAGTGCCGATCCTCCACAGGGAACGTCAGTACACGTGATGGGGACCAGCAGGGACCTGAACAGCCGGCCGAGACCGCCCCAGTCAGAGGTGGAGGAAGCATTCCGGAAGGTGGTCCATCAATCGGAACCGAACCGGCCCCACAGCCCATTGATGTTGATGCGGAGGACAAAGAGCCGGTTGGGGGTACAGGCGGGACAGTCGAGGCAGGTCCGGCTACACCAGAACTCGGCGTTTCCAGGATGGGAGGAAGATTTGAAGGACGACCTCAAGCCGCCATCACCCCGTGGCGCACAAGGCCCCGGAATGGTTTAGGCCTTAATGTGTCCCGATTGGCTACCCTAGCCCGACGCTCAGCCCAATAAAGACTGCCCTAGGGCACGAGCGGTGGAGGACCTTTTGAATTTTGATAGGGGTTGGGGGTGGATCGAGGAGATTTCTAAAGGCCTGTGTTTGCACCCTAATCTTCGACCCCTTCTGCGTAGTAGGATTCGTTTCCTCCTGATGAGAGGGGACAAGGTGGCCATGGATTTGGGTATGGTCCACGTGGATGAGTCCCTCCTCACTGCTCTTGATGCCTTGCGAGGAGATGTTTGGTCATGCGTCCTAAGGAATTCCACCTCCCCCGTCACGCTTTTGCTAGGGTTGGACCCTGAAGTCCTGAATAGGGGTATAGGCCCGGTGGGCAATATCCCGATCCATGAGTTTATTTGGGACTTGCTCGCCCCCCCGGACTTCTCACACGTGGCTGCGCGCCACTTGGGGCCCATGCCGGACATTTCTCTGGAAGGCCTGATCATGGCAAGAGCTTTGGTGAGAGACGGGGTTTTCAAGCCCTATGAGGGCGGGGAGGCAAATGGGTACCTTTTTCCAGTCCCCAAAAATGCCTCCAAAGCATCCATGATAGTACATTTGGTGCGCTTTAACAAGCAACATACGTGTCGGCCGCACAGTTTTTGCTTGCGTTCCGAGGAGGACTTGGCGTTTTTGGTAAAGATCCAATCCATTCTCCCCCCCCAAGTATAAGGCTTTGGAGGCTTTTCCAGACGTACCTTCCCCTGTCTGGGTTCTTGGTTTTCCCAAAGGGCGTCGAGGGGCAGCCACCAACTTAGAGAGCTCTGCCCTAGGCTCTGTGGAACCATTGCGCAACGAATTTTTTTATGCGAATGCTCAGTGAGTTGTTGTTTTCACTGGAGTGTGGGTTTTGGGTTCCGGGGTGGTCAGGATCCTGACAGCCCTGTTGACAAGGCCTATTTGGGGAAAGTGGCAAGAAAAACAGTGTCGGTGACCGTAATATGCCTGAATACTCTTGTTTTGCTTTGTGATTGAAATGACCGTTTGCTTTGCAAACTTGGGTTTTATGTCATGCATATTTTATTTCATGGTTCAGGCTTGTTTATAATATTTGCCCAAGGGCCCACCCGCCCACCCATATTGGGTAGGCGGTCCCGCCCACCCGCCTAGTGTAGCGACCTGTGTTTCTACCGCATTTCTTGTGCCTTTGCGGACATGGACAGTGTCAGTGACCTTAATATGCCTGAATACTCTTGTTTTGCTTTGTGATTGAAACTTGCGTACTCCCGTGCTCTTCTGGGGCCACACACTCTGCCAACACAAGGCATCACGTGCAGCACCGCACCTCACCACAACACCCCGAATGGTAACCCCCTTGCAGAGGGCGTTGGCCATCAGGCATGCACAAGGACAATGTTGCTGCCTCTTGGTGTTGTCCTCTATTCATAGCAACACATTGCCCTGCGCCAACTTCATGTATACATTGAAGTCGGCTAGGGGCACATTCTTTGGTAGGTGCACCTTCGCCACATCCCTGAACTGTTGCCCATGTCGGCGTTCGTGCCCGTCCTTGTCTGCAAGTGCATCCTGAACCGCAATGAGGAAGCCAACAAGGATGATGAATTTGTGGTGAGCGACGTCACCAGGGCCAGAGTCTACTCAGGCCTGGATCCCCGGATCCCCAGTGGCCCACATTCGAACAGCTCTGCACCGGTGCGGAAATTGCCAAGTCAGGTATGGTGGCTGCGAAGTTGATGAACAGCAACAACTCTCTATGACTAATCTGCATGGGGCTGTACCAGAAACCAGATGCCCTGACAACCCTGACTTTGCACTGTGTGCGAAGGGTGCACCGGCTCTGTCTGACAACTTCTGCTGGTCATTCGTTTCTGAGGGAAAGTTTCTCCATCTGTGGTCCACCGAGCCATCAAATGCAGGGCCTGGTCCCCCGTCCCCATTTGAGGAACCATTGCCAAGTAATGCCTCACCAGTACCGTCATTGTACCCGAAATTTCTATGCATGGAAAGCCAGACAGAAGTATCATGAGGCATAACACAAGTGCATCAAAAGTGCATGCCCCTAGTTCCATGGCCAGTGACAGCCAACTGGTCCATTGCTTCAAGGGCTTTATATGGAACCTCCAGCAGGGGATGTGGTTGTGCTATCAGATTCAATGGCAGTGAAATGGCAATGAAAGCAACAACAAAGTGCCAGCCAAATACAAATAGCAGTCAGGCAACAACCAAACCATCCCTGCTCTATCTTAAATCATTTGAACGTCGTGGATGGGTGACTCGTGTTTCTTGATTGATTATCACATGACCACAATGAGGATGGTGCAAGGCTTGCAGTCGCCTTGTCCGTGTTGTCATTGCTTGATTTGTGCAGGATGTGCAACATGCAACAAGGGTGCGTTGTGGGACAGCCTGGCTGGGATGCTGACTTAGATTCTGAGGAGTGTCCAGAGGAAGGCGTTGAGGTAGTGTTGCTGGTTTACGACCTCAGTCAAGGAATGGCTGCCTCAATGAGCCAGGCGCTCATTGGCAAACACATTGATGGGATTTGGCACACAAGTATCGTGGTGTATGGCAAGGAGTGGTGGTTTGGCGGTGGGATCTGTAGGGCCCCTCCGGGAACGACCCCATATGGTCGGCCGGTGCAACGCCACCCGCTCGGACGAAGCCACATTCCGCCTAGCGTCTTTCGAGAGTTTGTCACCGACGCTGCTTCACGATTCTCCATGGAGACGTACGATCTTCTGAAGCATAATTGCAACCACTTCTCGAACGAGCTCAGCAACCTTTTGGTTGGAGAGGACATCCCCCAACATATCACTAGTCTCCCGGAAGACATCATGGGGACCCCTCTGGGGCAAATGCTGTGGCCAATGATTGAGCAAATGCAGGCGCACATGCACGGCACCGCAGCCCCAATGCAGCCGCTGCCTAGCACTGCGCCTCCGTCCCAGCCGCTGGGGAAGCCAGAGGCACCGCCTGCCGCCCATGCCACCAACACCGAAGAAGGCACTGATGAATCAACGCGCGCAGACGCTGTGGGTGCTGCATCGGATGCAGCAGAGACGTTCGAATTGACCGTCAAGACGGTCTTCAAGACGTCTTTCGTGGTTCACGCCTGCCCCACCGGCTCCGTCCTGGACCTCAAGAGGCAGATCCACACTCAAGAGGGCTACCTGTTGGACACCCTCAAGTTGGTGTGGACGGACCAGCGGGTTTTGGAAGACAGTGAGACACTGACAGCAATTGGGCTCCCAGAGAGGCCAGTGGTGATTGTGGTGGGCAAGAAGCCGAAGCAGGAAAAGGCGCCGGCTGTGCACCCAAGCACCCCAAAGCCCGCGTCCGACACACCAACGGGTTTGTCTGAGGCACCGCCCACTCCTGCCAGTGAGCCCGCCCCACCAGAAGCCGCTGTGCAGCAGCTCATGGCCATGGGTTTCACGCACGACCAAGTCGTGCAGGCATTGCGATCTGCCTCCAACAACATCGACCGTGCCATTGAGTATCTGTTAAGTGGGGCAGCCTCTGCCCCTGGCACAGCCGAGACGGCTCCTCTGGGACAGGAACAGAACCCAGTAGCGGCACCGCCATCAACACCGGCACCAGCGCCGGCATCAACACCCGCACCACCCGCTGCCCCTGGGCCGGATCCTGCTTCAGCTCTGGCCAACGTTCTGCAGGACCTCCTGAGGTCTGGAGCGCAGCCTCCGGCGGCACCTGCAAGCCCGGCGCAGCTGCCCACGGCGGAGAAGGCAACCGTCGATAGCCTGACGGAGCTCGGGTTCCCATTCCCTGTGGCGCTGGAGGCGTTCCTGCTCTGCGACAAGAATCACGAGCTCGCAGCCAACTACCTCTTCGAGCACGGGGAGGCGGCGGTGCAGGAGTACATGGCGGCTCAGGCCAGCGCGGCCGTGCAGGCCACCTCGGAGGGGCAGAGGCGGCTGCTGGGTTCGATTCAGGGCGGCAGGCGCACTGTCACCGCGTATGAGGACCCAGCGGCTCAGCAGAAAGCGCGGCAGGCCATCCCTGTCAAGCAGCTGGAGGAACAGGCAGCCGCTGCCATGGAGTCGGGGCCAGCCCCGGTGACCGCCCGCCGCGAGCCGCTCGCATACCGTGACGTGTTGATGAAGCAGCTGCTGCATTGGTTTAAGACGCAGTTCTTCACGTGGTTCAGCCATGCAAAGTGCGACGCCTGTCAGGCCGACTGCCACAGCAAGGGCGGTGTGGCACCAAATGGGCATGAATCCCAGCAGCTGTGGGCCGGTGTCACCGAGCTCTGGCAGTGCAACGAGTGCGCACGCATCTGCCGGTTCCCGCGCATCAACAACCCCGAGGCCCTGCTGGACACTCGCACCGGGCGCTGCGGGGAGTGGGCGAACTGCTTCGTTCTGTGCTGCCGAGCGCTCGGGTACACTGCGCGATGGGTCCAGGATTTCACGGATCACGTCTGGGCCGAGTATTACTCCGAGAGCGCCCGGCGTTGGATCCACCTGGACCCGTGCGAGTGTGCGTACGACAATCCAAAGATGTATGAGGCGGGATGGGGGAAGAAGCTGACGTACGTAGTTGCGCACAGCAACGAGGAGGTGTTGGACGTCACACGGAGGTACACAGATAAATGGGAAGAAGTGTTGCAGCGCCGGACGCTCGCGACCGAGGACTGGCTGCGGTCGACCCTTGCGACTGTGCAGGCAGGAATCACTGGCCTCCTGCCTGCGGAGCGCCTGCCGGTGCTGAGGCAGCAGCAGGAGGCAGAGCGGCACGAGCTGGAGGGGTCAGCCGTTCCAGTGGCGCTGCAACCGGGTGAGCAGGTGCCGAGGCAGACCGGAGACCTGGAATGGCGGCGACAGCGGGGGGAGATGGGCCCAGATGCAAAGTGATCATCGGTTAGATCCATTCGTGTCTGCCAGACTCCGCAACCCGCCCATTGACCGTTTTTTGGTGGAGCAAACTTCATGCAGTTGCCAGTTCTTTTTGTAGACAGTAATGTAGTGGGACAAGTCCTGACAAACGCCAGGCTTATGGAGTGCAGGCCTTTGGAGTGCGCTTCTAACTTGAACCATTTGGTATACCAATGCCACAACTGGAGGCACCAATCCGACCATTACAATCTTTCTTCCAGTGTCCATGAATTTCGAGAATTTCGAGAACAACTGAATTGAAGTCATTCTGTGTGCATCCATCTTGTGAAGCCAATCACTATGTCCGACGAACAGGTGTCATATTCTAGTTGGACATGTGGAGATGTGAAATTGGTTGGGCCCTTGTCCTTCCCGCTTATTCATCCCTGGGCAGGGCGGCTGGGATGTCGATTGGAAGTTTGTTTTCAAGGCAAGACAAAGTATGGTGGCTGTACATACCGGCAATGATTATTTTGCTGATTGCTGCTGTCCCTGTGTGTGGGACAGTGGCAGGGCACCATCAAGCCCTGCAGAGAATCCCCCCCCCCCCTTGTATAAGCTGTGCCCTTGTCCAAGCTACAGTAGGCGTAGGGACCGTAATAATTGTGTACGTACTTTTAATTACGTACGAAATGTAGTGCAGCCACATAAGACATGGGTTTGTCGTGTGGCTTACTTCCCCAAGGGGATGAAGTTGTCTGAGCTTGAGGATTTAAAGTATTTTGCCAATTCTGATTCCGATTCAAGTTCTGATTCTGATTCTGATTCCGGGACGGATACCAATGATGGTGGTCCCATTTCTGGGTCTTCCTCTAGTGATGATTTGGGTGACTCCGATGATGAGCCCACTGAAGTTGTTTGGGCTAAGGCTGCCCGAGGCGTGTGGGGAATGGCCCATGTCTTTGATGGGAAATTGTATCTTACAAGGGACCACATGCAAGGCAATTTCATTCCCAAGAATTTGAAGTTGCCCGAGCCCAAACCAGCCCCTAAGCCTCAGCCAAAGGCATCTTCAAGTGGTGAGCATGTGCAATTGTTCCGCATGGTGTATGATCGCAAGAAGGGTTTCCAAGCCGAACATTAGGCTTAGACGTAGGCTTCGCATCCTTCATTGCTTGTGCCAACATGGGTGTGAACCTGAAATTTTCATGTTCCCAAGGCCTTCTTGTGTTTGCATGCATTTGGAAATGTGGGCGGAGGTCAAGGTGCACTCATACCATGCACATGTGCATGTGTGTGTCGGTAGTTGTATGTGTTGCACGCAAGCTACGCCGTTGTCCAAGCTACAGTGGGCGTAGGGACCGTAATATTTTCGTACATTGGCGTAGCTTATACAAGGGGGGGGGGGGCACATGCCACAGTGGTCGTGGGTATAAAACCACACCCAAATGGGGGATAAAACCACTCCCAACCCCCGTTTTGGCCATTTTTTACCCCTGGGGTGGTTTTATGCCACCTGGGGGTGGTGTTATCCCCCTTTTGGGGGTGTGGGTTTATCCCCTCGTAGGGGTGGCTTTATCCCCCCAAAGGGGTGGTTTTATCCCCCCATTGGGTCATTGGGGGGGGGGGGTATTGCCCCTTTGGGGTGGTTTTGTCCCCGCTTTTCGGTGATTTTATCCCCATTGGGCGGGGGGGGGGGGGGTTGTCACCTCTTTAAGGGCGGAGGGGTATGGCCCCTCTATGTCAACCTAGAACCACAGTACTGGAAGACAAGTTCAGGTATGGAGGTAGGAGGGTGAGCGAACAATATATGCTTTACACTCAGTGTTATATTTCACACTGCTCTTTGTATATGTGTTACAGGATGTCTGACCTGGCTGGGGCCAATTTTACAAATGGGGTCTGAGATCAGATTTCTGACATGGTTTGGGCTCGCTATTCATTCAGTTCGACATGCATTGCTTTTGTGGCAGCATTGGTCAGACTGCTTTTGTTTGCTGTGTTGTTTCATTTGTTGCTTTGGTGGCATAAAAACCACCCCGGGGTGGTTTTATCAACCCGAAGGGGGTGGTTGTATCCCCCCAAAGGGGTGGTTGTATCGCCCGAAAGGGGTGGTTTTATCCCCCATTTGGGGGTGGTTTTATGCCCGGGACCACATGCCAAAGGGGTCTTGCTTGGTGCTCTGTGGGTCTCCATTGGTTTGCATTCGTTCATGTTGCTACTCAGTGACAACCCAAACCTGTCCAGACCATCCAACCTAGCCGGCCTCTAAGCAGTCTCTCCCGTCACCAATATGGTGATCTGGGATACCTTTGGTTGGGGGCACCCCATCTACCTTCAACCTGGATCTCGTCGCGTACAAACCCCCGGCAATTGTTTGGGCATCCCAAATGGTCTAGGATCACGTTTGGACATAATTTATTTTTGACCCTTTTTTCACTCATTTTTGGTCCCAAAGCGACCACTTTTCAAGGCATTGTGGGATTCTCCATGGGCCAAAACGCGTCACCACGGGCTCAAAGCGGGCTAAAAGCACTTGTTTGACCATCCCACGTGGTCTAGGATCGATTTTGCAACAAACGATTTTTTTCGCTCGGGGACTTTGGTGGACCCACTGTTGGCTCCCACCGTGCGCGGGCCGCGCTGCTTTCCGGGTCCACCAAGTGACCAGTGGTACGGGGGTCTAGGCGTCTCATTGGGCGAATCTGAGGCTTGGAAACTAGAAAATGTTTTGGGGCACCAAATGTGCAAGTTTGGGAGGGCACCTCCCGACATGGCCCCCCTGCCCCGGGGCGCCACAATTGAATTTTTGGCGCAAAACTTGGATTTGGTAACGGCACCACCTAGGGCATGAGATGGCTAGAGTAGAGTTGAGCCCGAAGGGGTGAAACGGAGTAATAGCCAAAACGGAAAAGAGAAGTGTTGCTTGTTGCTTGCTGGCTTGCTTGCTTGTTGCTAGCTAGATTTAACGGGAGAGAGGTGTAGTAATATATATGCCATGATAAAATGGGCGGTCTTCTCTATTTTACGTCACCTTGGACAGCAGCTTCCCACTGTCCATGGAGAGATTGTGTGTTACCGCGAGTTGCTGTATGTGAAGACACGGCTTTGCGCAGCACTATTGGCTGTTGGCAACACCCAATATTGAACCCCGTATTGAACACGGGAAGGAATCTATTAAGGCGTTGCTAGCGGTGCACTAGGTGCCCCTAGCTTCGTGCCCTAGAATGAGCCGTCTCTTGCACTTCTTCATTGTTCCTCTTGGGGGCTTTGAAAATACCCAGACGACGTAGGTGGTAATATAGCGAGCAACGTGCCCGTAATGTACCCAGAACCGGGAAAATTGGGGAGAAATGGGTTGGAAAAAGATACAATGGGGAGAAATCAGGGTGAAATGGGAAGAAATATGGAGGAATTGGAGTGTTGTAGAGTGAGGTGGGAGCAAATAACAAACAATGTACCCTCCCCCCCCCCCGCCGCCCTCCCAGTAGCAACACCCGCACTTGCCGGCCCTTATCGATGCACATGGTGAATTGGTAACCCCGGACCGGGGTCCGTCTGCGGGACAACACACCGAGATCCTGCTGCCTCCGCATCACCATCATGTGGATCGTTCTTTAGAGTCGGCAGAAAAGACAAGCACTCAAGAGACCCGCAGAGCTAACCGCAAAAAACGCCTCACGGTACTTTACATAGTGGAGCACCCCAACCAAGAAGGGGGCATGTGCATTGATTGGACTTCGCAGTACTGCTGGACTAATGGCTGGGATTGTCTATGGCGGGGACATTCAGTCTATGGGAACCGACCATTGATCCCCACCCCCATCATGTGGATTCCTTTGAACACATGGCCCTCTGTCAGGATGAGCCTGAACGGTCTTGGGACAACCTTGTTTGGGCCGGAACCGGAACATGGGCGGAATGGGCGACCAAGGGCCCCCTTCTCCAAGACACCACACCACCCACCCCCACCCCCGCACGAAGTAGGAACAGGTGCCCCCGCCACCACCGCTCTACACCCGTCCGCGCACATCCTCACAATGTTCCCCCGCCACCAGCGCCGCCCAGTCTGGTTTCCCTAAAAGTTTCTCCGTTTTTCCACAGGAGCTTTCACCAATGCACTCCCAAGAGGAGGGGCGACTATTAGTAGTCTTAATGCGACCCCCCCCCCCCCAGTACTGGTCAAAACTCCGGGAAAGAGGGCAGTTGGGGGGGTCGACTGGATGGTGTACGGGGGGGAGGGGTCGTCCACGGGGCGGGTTCCCAAAGTCGGAGGGACTGCGCGCAACCCACCTCAAAAGCACTAATGGTTTGATGAACAGGAAAAAGAAGCATACACTAAAACAATGGGGCGCCGTCGGCGCCATGCAAAAAAAGGAGGGGGGGCGTTGGTGCCATGCCCCCAAACCAGTATCTCTCGAAACCGGGGGGGGGGGGATCATAAATACCACCCCCCCCCCCCCCATAGCCTTGTTGCCAATCAAAGCTATGTTTGTAGACCCTAACCAGCCCCAAAAATCACCTCGCAGAGGTTGTTGGATCAAAGCCAGGCAGGCATATATAGAGGAAGATGCCACATACCCCCCCAATTTGGCTTTTTTGGGCCCATTTGCGTACCCTACCCCAAGGGGTTGAATTGTTAGTTTAACCCCTTTTAGAATCATTATTTCGTCCAATAAACGCATCCCGCAATGAGTTTTTGGTCCGGACCCCCCCTAGACCCCCCCCACTTAAAACCCACTTGTTTGAGGTTTTCAGGGAGGTGTGGGGGCGGGGCTTGGGGCCGGGGGGGGGGGGGGCTCAAAAATGTCGAAAACAAAGACCCCCCCTTTTTTTGGGTCGAAAATCATGAATCTTTTGGCTTTTTTCGATTTTGAGCCAAAAAAGTGCTTCTGGGTCCTGATTCCATAGGGTTTGTATGGGGCGCACTGGGACGAGCACTTATGCTGTTTTTGCAGTTTTCAGCCAGTTTTTGGCCATTTTTGGTATGTTGGCGGTTTTGGCGACCTCGGTGACCCCGATGTACCGGGTCTGAGGGGTGTGAGTGGGGATGTTGTGACAACATATGCCTACCAAGATACGAAAGGACGTTTTTTGCAATCTCTAGCTGTGCCAAGGGCCGGTCAAACGCCCCTACCAAAGAGGCGAAATGGCTATTTCCACCAATAATGGCCTAGTGAATGGGTTGGTACACAACTTGCTGGACAACTCAAAAATCGAAGTTTTCTCAACTTATTCCTATGATATTGTGACCACATCATATGACCATCCAAGGTATATAAAGCATGTTTTAGGCCGCATTTACGTGGTTTCCACCCTATTTGGGTATCAGGTCCAGGGGCGGGGGGTCTCCCAAGGGATTGGTACACATACTGCTTGTGCAGTTTTTCACCTTGGAGTGCTCAAAATGGAAGTTTTCCAAAACTTGTTTTTTTGATGTTGGTGACCACCTCAAACGACCATCCAACCTACTTAAAGCATGTTTTAGGCCGTATTTACGTGTTTTTCACCCTATTTGGGTACTACCTCTGGGGGGGGGGTTCCCAAGGGATGGGTACACAACATGCTTATGCAGTTTTTCACCTTGGGCAGCTCAAAAATCGAAGTTTTTGAAACTTGTTTTTTTGATGCTGTGACCACCTAAAATGACCATCCATGATATGTAAAGCATGTTTTAGGCCGTATTTACGTGTTTTTCACCCTGTTTGGGTATTAGGTCCGGGAGGGGGGGGGGGCCAAGGTATGGGTACACAACCTGCTTGTGCAGTTTTTCACCTTGGGCAACTCAAAAATTGAGCTTTTCCGAACTTATTTTTTTGATATTGTGATCACCTAAAATGACCATCCAAGGTACGGAAAGCATGTTTTAGGCCGTATTTACATGTTTTCCACCCTATTTGGGTACTACCTCCGGGGGGGGGGGGGTCCTCCCAAGGGGTTGGTACACAAACTGCCGAAGCAATTTTTCGATCGAAGTTTCTGAAACTTGTTTTTATGATCTTGTGATCACGAAAAATGACACTTGGATCTTCATTGCCACTACTCTTCTCTTCATTGCCATCCTCTTGCATTCCTTCTGGACCTCTAGGCAATGGCCGGGCACCTCTCTTCATATAGGGGTGGGTGGGGTCTTAGGTCACCCACCAGGGGCACTTACGCATTGTGCGAAGCAAACCGCCTTGGATCTCCGTTGTGTGAACTGGCTTGGGTCTCCATTGTGTAATGTGTTTTGGGGACCGGTTTGGATCTCTGTTGTAGGAACCGGCTTGGATCTCGATCGTGTAAACACACTTGGATCCCCATTACCCCTACTCCCCTGTTTCATGTTTGCTATCCTCTTGTATATTTTGTGGACCCTCCAGGCAATCGCCGGGCACCTCTCTTCATATAGTGGTGGGTGGGGTCTTAGGTCACCCACCAGGGCACTTACGCATTGTGGGAACCGGCTTGGATCTCCGTTGTGTGAACCGCCTTGGATCTCCATTGCGTAATGTGTTTTGGGAACCAGTTTGGATCTCCATTGTGGGAACCCGCTTGGATCTCGATTATGTAAACACGCTTGGATCTCCATTACCACTACTCTCCTCTTGCCTTGTGAATTCAATGCTGGAGGTGCCGACCAAAGATGTGTGCATTGTCAAGCCGCGGGACTACAATGCGCTTCATGCAATGAAGTAAAGCCAAAAACATCCTTTACCGCTACCCAAATAGCATTAAGGAGCAACAGAAGATGCATACATTGCTCACAAAAACAAAAAAAACCACGAAACTCTCAGGGCAAGATGCACTACAATGCTTCTGTTGTGGCATTTAGCGGTGGCGTGCAGACGTTACAAAGAGCCAATGGAAACTTGGTACCAAAAAGCGTTGTTATTCCTGTGTTGCTTCAAAAAGTTTCAGTCAACATGACAAACATAAGAAAGGCAAGGGACAAAGTATACATCCCTTGCAGCACTCCCCACACAAGGGTCTCAACGAAAAGCAAACAATCAACAATCCACCACAAGCCATCGTTAGTGATGATGAAGAATATGCATTACCCCAAGAAAAAAGAGACATGCTGCTCACCAAGATGAGTCAACTGGTCATCAACCCAAAGTTTTCACCAATGACGATGAAGAGGATGTATTACATACAAAGCGAGTTAAGCAAAACCATACCAAAAAACGGCCCCATGATGATCTACAACCTAAATCTCCCCACAAGCGCAAACCACAAAAAAACCAAGACACTGCATCATCATCCAACATGACGAAAGCACAATGCCTACTAGATCTCCCCATTGCTTCATATCCAGCCATGTATGAATATTTGGACAAGAACAATTTTGAGGTTGGCATGCAATTGCTTGGGGCTACAAACAAAGCTGATATCCGCAAGCAATATCTTCACCTATCAGTAAAGCTTCACCCGGACAAAGATCAGACCAACGTTCATGCCACTGAACGATTTGCACTACTTCTTAGGGCATACCAGATGTTGCAAAGAATGCCATAATGTGGCACACTATTAGGCACATCAAAAATAGCAATGGTGTGCATGCCAATAGTCGACCGCAATGTCATGCATTACGCATGTAAGATTTGCGTCACCTCAGGTGACCGGACTCAAGTGGGATCAATGACTTGAGCTTCGCAACCGGTGGCGCAGGTAGCAATATGGTCATTGGTTTTGCTTGCCAAAGGCCGAAGGGTGATTCACATTTTGCTTTTGCAAGTCTACCTTTAAAACTTTTTTTGCATATCCATCAACAACAATATCATGTAAACCTAGCAACATTGGCTAGCAAGCGGCGGGCAAATTGAAAGAGCTTGGTGGGTGGGTATGTGTGTGTGTGTGTGTGTGTGTGGCACTGTGGCACTGTGGTACACCACCTCCATCAACAACCAGATGCTGTGGGGATTTTGGACAATGTCTAGTCCTGTTAATCGGATTTTGGCGACCATTTCCACCATCAACCTAGATCCAACGCTGTAGGGATATTGGATCATGTCTAATCGGCACTGTGGCACTGTGGTACACCACCTCTATCAACAACCACATCCCGATGCTGTGGGGATTTTGGACAATGTCTAGTCCTGTTAATCGGATTTTGGCGACCACCTCCACCTTCAACCAAGATCCGGCGCTGTGGGGATTTTGGATCATGTCTAATCGGCACTGTGTCACTGTGGTACACCCCCTCCATCAACAACCAGAACCCGATGCTGTGGGGATTTTGGACAATGTCTAGTCCTGTTAATCGGATTTTGGCGACCACCTCCACCATCAACCAAGATCCGGCGCTGTGGATGATTTGGATCATGTCTAATCCTGGTAGTCGCTTTTTTGACCTCTTGAACACGGCCTACATACAAGCAATACCGACACTTTGGGGATTTTGGATCATGTCATGTCCTGTTGGTCATGTGCTTGTAATCCTCTATACAACAACGCCACAACCAAATACACCCACCAGCTACTTACCTGCCTGCCGCTTCCGGAGATGGGTAGGGCTACTGGCGAGGCTCCGGGGCTTTCCACATCAAAGCCAAATCAAAAGTCCGGCAATTCGGCCCCCGCAAGTCGGGAACGACGGCAAGGCGGGGCCTCCAGGGTACGTCGGAAAGACCGCCACAAAACCCCTTTATCCTTGGTTCTGAAAATGCATTTGGCTTTGGTAATTTACCACCATCTTACAACCCTAATTGGAACGGGACCAATTTTTTTTTGGATGCTTATCATAAAACAAGGCAAGTTTCTATGAATTTCGGCTGTTTAAAATTTTTCGTAGCAGGATCCCCATCAACACCTCATCACTTAAGTGGGCATTGCTCATGGCGATTCTCTGCGAAGTGGACTTGCCGAAGGCAATAGAATTTCCCATTCTTCCACCAAGCATCCAAAATTTCCCGCCATGAACCACCCCCATCGCCTATCTGCCTATTAAGGCCTGTTCTGTGGCCTTTTCAGCCCTCAAAGTCCCCATTTTTCCATAGAGCATTCAGAATTTCCCACAGATTTCCTCAATTGGCCCACCTTCGATGATAAGTGCACAGTGATTGATGATAGGTGCATAATGATGTGCTGGAAACCGGCATTTCTGAGGTCTGCTCTTGAGCCATTTGGTAGGTGCTGTACTATGGAAACACGTCCAACTTTTATACGCGGAATGTCGCGTAAAAAATTGAATCCCAAATTTATTGTGATGTTACCCATTGACACAGATTGTGTTGTGTACCGTATAATTACCGTAGAATCGCCCCACACTTGGTTGCCGTTCTACTAAAAAGCACTGAAGGCTATGTTCAGTTGACTTTGATCAAAGTGCCGTGCAGACCTACAAATGAAAACGCATGACGATGACCTTGGTCATATGCTGCGCATACCCCAACCGGTGAAATCTTAAGCCTGTTGACGACCATGGGACGGGAAATTGACTTTCTACTTCAGTTCATATGGACTCAAACCTTTGAACACTCGCACTCAAATGTCTTCTTCCAATCTCATTCCCCATCAAATCACCACATGAGATGAATCACCTTCACTTTGAAAACTCACTTGAAGAAATTACCTCAAAGTCTGTAAATTTCCCACCTACACACTGAATGAAGTACATTGGCTGTGCATTCCTAAAGTGTTCGAACATTGAACTCAACTTCAAAGGAGGCGTAAATCCCAGACAAACCCCTAATCTAACCTATCCTTATGCTCTGTGGAACATTATGGCAGGGATCACTCTGGCGACAGGGGCACATCATCACCCCCCATGCCTGATTGTTTCCGATTACTTTCCCTCCCCTAATCCGGTCCCGGTTGGTGCACTGCGCTTCTGATTCATGTCATTCCAGTTCCAATATTGGGTCCAAAACACCTCCACACCAAAACACAATGAATACTGTTCCTTGAATAATACTTCTGCACCAGATGAACCAGCACCAGTCCTGTTCGACATTTGTATTGGTGTACACAACTGACTCCAACAGAGAGACTTGTGTGCGACAAGAAGAGAGCATGCGTGCATGCTTCATAGTAGCCTGAGACCAAAAAGCAACCTGACTTAGAAATATTGTACACAGTGCAGAGTTCTCTGTTAGACATAAGAACCAATTTTATCTGCCATTATCTTGTCCCCTATGCACAGCTGCGGAAAGATACCACGGTGTGGACAGAACGTTGGAAAGGTGCTCCAGGAGATTCGGGGTGCTGGTCCTGTTAACCTTAAGGCAGACCAGGCATCTGCCAAGCCTTCGCCCATCACACAAAGGAGCTTGAAAATCGTGTGACACTAAGATCACAACGATGCCACAGTGAAGGAGTTGTCCAGCAAGGTGAGCCAACGCAACCTCTCTCTAGCAACCCATCTACGTATGTGGGGGGCACTGGATGCGTCACCAGCAAGGCAATGCCACATCGCAGCACAAGATATATAAGGACAGCTGTCAGCTTAGGCTAACTGCTGAGAGGTTGCTCGATGCGCAACAATCTTCCGAACGTAAAACCCTGACCTGACCTACTTAATTACCTGCGCTCACCTTAACCTTCCAACTGCCATCTTTGTCGCCCATCGGAGTCTCTGCACGCAGTCCCCAGCTGTTGGTCTTGCTGCCTCCAGAAATTCCACCAACCCAGCGCAACTTCCCTCCGACGCTCTTGACTCCAGCGTCATATTTCAAGTCCCCTTCACTAACACCCACCGTGGCTTGCGCGATCAAAGGGCCACTTTTATTCCAAATCCTTTTGGGCTTTGGCGCTGTCTCGACCGGCGCGTTCTCGTCTTCTTGCTCGACCGGCGTCGCGGCGATCACACCCACGGTCTCTGTTCCTGCCTTCCACTTCCAAGCAGCCTCACCAGCCTTTTTCAACCCCAGCTTGAAAGCGGTATTTCCCTCCTTGTGGGTGAAATCAACAGTCTGGGTCGTCTTTTCCCCCTCCTTTGACACGCCTGCAAGAGATACACGACGCAGGGACTTTCTGACTGCAAGGTAAACGCAAACGGAACGCAACCTGGGGTGCCAGGTGCCCCACCTTTTCGTCGTGCAACGATACCTGCCTTGACGTTACCGAAATCTGTCTGTGTTGTCAACGCTGCAGTGTATTTGGCCGACCCATCTTCGGCCACCTCAACTCCTGTTTCAACTCCGTGCCAACCTTGCTGGACTTGAACATCCACCGTCCGGGACGACAAATAGGTCGTAGCCGGAACACCTGGGCAAAAGTGCAGCGCAGGTGTCTTGGTGTTTCAGCACTCGCACTGTTGTGCACAACAATCGCCAAACTCACCTGACAGAAGTAGTGCAGTACCAAAGCACACAAGGCCAAAGCCCAGAGTTGCTGCGACAGCCCAAATCCCTTGGGAGTTCGATGCGGACGGCTGTTCCGGTGTCCGTTCCACTGTACAATAGTACCTGTAAGGTGAAACGCGAAAATGCAGACACATCCAGTTTGACTGGTCGAGAGGTTGGACGCAAGACAGTTGTATTGTACACATACTTCTCCTTGGACAAGAGGATCATCTGCTGCTTGGAGTTTGGATTCATTTTTGACTGAAAGGCTCTGAACAAAACGCGAGAAGATTGCAAGGTCCGTCTAACATGTCCAGACTTCCATCCCGATAACTCCCTCTTAGGGGTGTAAGGTAACTCCCTCTTAGGTTAGGGGGTGAAGAACGCGAAATTATTCGCGGCATATAACCTTAAGTTCCCGGGATTTGGATGGGCTGTTCGACTGTACACAACGGTTGGAAACCTTTTTTTAACTAGCCGAAAGTGGACACAAATTGCCAAAAATCACCACCGGCACCGTGGGCCGAAATTTTTTGCTGGCGGGTCACCTTGCACCTTCGGGAGATGGGGTCCACACCTACGGGCGACCCACCTGGCCTGTACTACCCGGGCCAGCACCCTGTCGGGTCACCCAGGTCCAGTCCCCCCTGTGCCCCCTTTCACCGCGGTTCTATCGGTCTTCTACTACCCCCCGGATGACTTTCCTGGTCCGCAAGTGCGCTATTTGTTTGCAAAATCCATTGCAATTAAAGGAATAGACGGTGTGCGGGTTCAATTTTGGGTTCGGGTGGCCACCAGGCCGGTCTATGCACCTCCTGGGACGTTTCGGACATGCCCCGGGGGCGGGGGGGGATACATGGGGGGTTTCAGAGGGGGGGGGGGGGCTCGTTTACGGCTGCTCCATCAAATCCTTTTGCATTGCCAAAATTTTGGACGCTGTGTATTTTGCTGCAGGTGGTGTGGGCTTGGGACGTGTGCTGTTGTGTCCTGGTGGTCTTAGGATGGGTGGTCTGCAGTCCTGTTGGTTTCTGGGTGGTTGCTGTTCCGTTCTGGTGGCCCCTGGGTACATACTGTCGAATGGTGGTCTTCTCTGGGTCCCTACTATTTTTGATCCTCAAATTGACCGTGAATACGCGACCCTTTTTATTTTTTTACTCTCACGCTGATGGATGCCACGAAAAGGATGCTGGTTGGATCTTTCCTTGGACGTGAGGAGGTTGGGACAGAGGCCCTGGGGGGGGGGGGGTTGTGGCATTAATACTTTAACATTAACACTACCCACAGACCGCAATATTGGAGCAACGTGTACACAACACACATGCTGTGGCTGTTCCCAGTTGCTGAGAATTGCTGGCAATGCTCAGCAGATGGCTAGCCAGCTTTTGGGAGCTGGGCACATAAATACCATGCTGGGATGACGTGGGCAGGCACAACTGTCGAGCTGGGAGGGTCAGACTTCAGACTCTATTGGTCACAACTCTATTGGTCAGAACTCTATTGCAGAAGCGAAGGAGGTACAAACAGGCACGTCTCTCTATCATCTTGCACAGACAGGGTCACATTTCTACTGGGTCAGAAATCTATTGCAGTGCCACAGCCACTGCACACAGGTCACAAACTCTATTTGGTGCTACGAATGGGCTCGTTTCCTGGTTCCCTTTTTGGATTGCGACTCCTCAGTTTCCTCACCAACATCTTCTTCACACGCATCGGAGCTACTGAGGAGCTCCAGAACGCCATGATGCTCTGCAAACCTGAATTCGTGCTGTTCAGCCAGTTTCAACATGAACTTCTCAGGGTCGTATCCAGAGTGATGCGCTAAGACTTTCAGGATGTGTCCCAGTGATTCAACGCCCTGGCATCCGACTGCCCCTGGGCCTACACCACCGCAGAATGTGAACAGATACCTGGCAGATCTTTCTAACTCAGCGTCGTACGGTTCACTGGACCAGGGCTGCTGTGGCTCACGAAGAATTTGTAATTTGGACCTCTGTGGGTCACCTGGAAGCCTGATCGTGGGCGCCACAAGTTCGAGGACGACGCGCGTAGATTAAGAAACGACCGGCGTACGCGAAAGAAGGCAGCAAGCGGCATTCTCCCATCAGATGTGGTACGGTCTCGCAGAATGAACACTCATCAAGAAAAATGCAGCACAGCATTGTTTTTTCAGTGGTGTGTGGCGCTGGAAGCCTGATCGTGGGCATAACAGGTTCGAGGACGACGCGCGTATATTAAGAAACGACCGGCGTACGCGAAAGAAGGCAGCAAGCGGCATTCTCCCATCAGATGTGGTACGGTCTCGCAGAATGAACACTCATCAAGAAAAATGCAGCACAGCATTGTTTTTTCAGTGGTGTGTGGCGCTGGAAGCATGATCGTGGGCGTAACAGGTTCGAGGACGACGCGCGTAGATTAAGAAACGACCGGCGTACGCGAAAGAAGACAGCAAGCGGCATTCTCCCATCAGATGTGGTACGGTCTCGCAGAATGAACACTCATCAAGAAAAATGCAGCACAGCATTGTTTTTTCAGTGGTGTGTGGCGCTGGAAGCATGATCGTGGGCGTAACAGGTTCGAGGACGACGCGCGTAGATTAAGAAACGACCGGTGTGCGCGAAAGAAGGCAGCGAGCGGCATTCTCCCATCAGCGGTGTTAAGGTCTCGCAGAATGAACACTCATCAAGAAAAATGCAGGACAGCTTTGGTTTTTCAGTGGTGTGTGGCGCTATGAACACAGAGACCTGTCTGCAACACGTCGAGCTCCTCTCTGGTACAGAAGGTCCTCGTAGCGGCGTACCTGGCAGGAGGACGACCGCTGATCTTGCGAAGGTAGGTGGGCAGCTTGGCCGTGAGGATCCGCTCCAAACGTCCTGTCACTGCATCCTCCAACCGGGCCTGCTGGTCTGTGATGTGCCTCACCAACGCCTGATTCCGCTGGACCAGCTCTCCATTAACGGCACACACTGCCGACAGGAAGGTGGCCTGTGTGAACGCGACAGCAGCCAAAAAAGACATACCTGAAATGTGGTGCATTCGGCTTGCATTGTGGAATGTGCACACTACATGCAATTGATTTTTGACCGGTGACTATTCGGCTGAATTAGGGAATCCATATCAAGCAACTACGACCAAAGGCACCGGCAAAGGAGTATGTTTCATCAATGTCCACTTTCCAGCCATGTCGTCAAATCCGTTAGATCCTACTATTTACTATACTCAAATGTATCAATTCGGTGCTTCTCTTTTCAAAACCGCTTGATTCTGGAGCCATGTCCCTCAAATTTGTGCTTTGGAGGGGTCGAAAGAGGCATCTGGGCCGAAATCGCGAAGGCGGGGCGATAGACTTAAATCGCCATTTCCGACCGCTGTGTAAGACAGTAAGTGAGGTTTTTGATGTGTCACAGAGACATGACAATCAAAGTTTCTAGATGGCTGCGGAATCGTGTCCATACATGTTCACAAGTTCAAGTTTATGCTGTGGATCCGCATTACATCAAAGCGGTTCGGTCGTGCTTGTCGGAAGTTTTGAATTATATCAGGGTCTCAATGCAAGGGCCCTTTTCTTAGGCGACTTGAAACTTCAATGGAGCAGTTGCCCTTGAAAAGGCGAATATGCCTTTGGGGCCGTATCAAAGGTGCACGAGATTTGGGCAAGGGTAGATGCCCATGGGGGGGAGAATATGCGACAATGTGAGAATTTTCGGTTGAGAATGAGAATGGCCGGACCCCCCCCCCCCTCCCTCCCTCCCTCCAACACAGGTCGGTGGCCCCACACTCCCTCCTGCACCCGTGTACCCCCCTAGCAAAAGACGCAAGCACCCGATAAAGACCACAATTGCTTACTCATTCAAGAGGGACCCGGACCTCGGGTGCCTCAGGCGGTTATGGACCGCTTTGTCATTTTCACTCTTGAAGACATACCGGCACAAAGTGCAACGGCCGGGGCACTTGGCAAAAGAAGGCTGGTGAGTGTCGGGGTCCGCGTTGAGACGCTGCTCCCTGTGCTCAGCATAAGACAGAAAGTGGTCTGCGTGTGCGGGATGGGGAATGGGTGTGGGAAGACCCTTCAAGTGATCTAACTCCGCACGAAATCTCTTGGCGCGCCACGGTTTTTTTGCGCAAGAACAATTTTTTTTGGAGCAACGGATGAAAGCCAAGAGATTTGTGCGACGATCACAATGGTCAAGAAAAAATAGAAACCTCTCATACACCTCGCGAAGACTCTCATCGCTTCGAATTTGTTTGTTAGAGCTTCGAGTGAAAGCAGGCAAAGTATCATAGGAAGGCCAATCCGCCGGTGGACCATCAGGAGGGATGTCACACAAAACAGAATAACCATCACGCATGCCATCAACCAAATTTCTAATATCCAGCATAGCAGCATCAGGGTCCTCACTTATCACATTTCCTGCCAACCGTTGGGAGACCCAACCAAACAGAAGCTCCACCATATTCTGAAACGAGCGATTTGGGGCATATGAAGTGACAATGAAGACATCCAACTCAGCATGGAGCCACATCATACCCAAACAAAGGAAGGCAACATGACCACTCGGACCCAACCCATATTATATTGCCTTTGCAGTGCAGTGGCAAGAAAAGGGGCCGTGACACCAACATGGGAAACATCATCGCGACGCCGGCTGTGGGCTCTGATTCCCTCATCCATGGTTTCAATGATATTCCGTATAGCTTCAACTAGATTTGGAAAGATCTCCTCAACCTTTTGCACTCGCGGTTTCTTTGCAGGAGGTTGAGGGTCATCAAAATCTGCCTCTTTGCATGCCTCGGTCACAATACGTGCAATGCTACGCCATCTATCCAATAAAACTAGGACACTCGTTTTGGAAGGGACATGAATTAGAACAACCGGGCAAAGGGCACGGAATTGCAAACTCGAAGCTGACCAAATGAGGTTAGATTGCAATGGCCTTGAGAACACACGGTTTGAAGCACCTTGAGAATGGTGGTCGGGGACCAAGGCATGTTTGACCAAGAAGCATCACCATCAAACAACTCTTCCACTTGGTGCCAAGTTTGTTTATAACCTTCACCAACATATACCGTAGGTTGTGGAGTGCCACGGTCCTCATTAAACATGGCCTTCACAACTTGCTTGGCAAGTTTGGGCAAAAAGGAGCGCGCAAGACCAAACCAATGTAACAATGTTGAAATGCATTGCTGCTCTTTGTGTTGGGTTTCACACAAGGCAGAAAGTGAGGCAGATTGCAAATTGGAATGCAAGGATTCATAAGCGATCAGAAATGCTTGCTTAGCATCCTCAACACACTCCATCTCCTTTCGGAAATCTGTAACCTTCTTGTCATTCTTACTCAAACACCAATACATTTCCATCTTACTCAAACACCAATACATTTCCAAGTTGTCCTCAATCTTACGAGCTGTGTCATACATTTCCTGTAACACAATGAGGTCACACTTTGGAACCTTACAACGAGTCAGCCAACTAGATTTACGGATTGTGGCAGTGGCCACAATGTCCAACTTGGTCTTCATGGTGTGAAAAATATCGTAAAACCCCTTTTCAGCCTCATGAAACTCAGGCGGAAAGAGGGGTTGTTGGGGTTGAGCAGCAACAGGAAGTGGGTCAGAAACAGGGTGAACAACGTCGTAGTACTGAGCATCTGCGAGCTTAACCAAATCTGACACCTCTGCTTGCAACTCTACAAACCAAGCCCCTAAATCCTTACTTGCCTTACGCAAGGCATAATCCTTGTGGAAAGCCCTTTGCCTTGAGGATCCCTCCACCCAGTAATGACAAGCATCGTAAAGTTTCCAAAGCTGCTGGCTGAACAAATTGGGGTCCGAACTTGGTTCTTCACTCTTGGGCATGAGCAAACGCTTCTTAGGCTTGGGTGGAAGCTCACAACCAAGTGGGATAGGCTTGGGAGCGCTGTTGACCTTGAGGAACTTTAACATATTGGAGCTACAAAAAAAAGTACAAAAATTCGACTTTTTCCAAAACCAGCCAAAACAGGTGGGAAAAGCAAGGCAATACAACAACAATGAACGTAGTGACAAACAGAAGTGCGAATTTCATAAATGTTGCAGGGATGACCGACAGACACTGTCGACGAGTCGATTCAATCAAAATTGTGCTGATCTATTGATTCGGCGTCTTACAAATAGGCAAATACGCAGCAGAAAAGAGCAGGGTTCCAGCCACAGAGGGTCGTTTTTGGGTTGCGGCAGTCCCGATGACGGACTTGAGAATGGGAATCGCCGGGACCCCCCCCCCCCCCCAAAGTTCTCAGATTGTCGCTCATTCTCCCCCCATGGGGCAATTGAGCATTTTAAAACCGCCGGGAATGGGCAACATGGCTCATGGAATTCTCCTAGGGATAGATTGGAAGTATTGGAGAACATGGCTCATGGGAATGGAGCTGCCTCATGAGGCTTAATTTGTGCAGCCACCAATCACCAACAGTGACGTTTAGGCGACTTCAAACTTGCCATGAGATGTTGTGTGCACGTCCTTCGGTCCAAAGCATCGCACCCGGATTAGATTTACTTTGCACGATGCACTTTGTGTCAAGGTACCTCCCCCTTGAGTTTGGAATCTAGCCCCCCCCCTAATGTGGCACACCAATAGTTGGGAGCATGTTGTGTTTCGCATTTGTTTGCTTCGTCGAGTTTAACTTGAGGCAACCATGAAGTCCCCCTTGGATGCATGTGTATGTGAAATAAGCAGCATTGCCCCTACCGGACGACTACCAAGTAACCCTATTTTAATCCCCTAAGGCCCCCCGTTGTTGCACGAGTGTGTTGTGCGGCCGCGCCAACCAAGAAGCATAGCGGTCCTCCAACCTAGGATGAAACCCCGCGAAAAGTACGAAAACCGACAACCCGCAGCGTTGGCACGCGATGCAAATTAACTTGTGCTTGCTTTCATCAGCATCTTTGATCACAATTTGAATGGAACAACCCTCGAATTCTTCGCCGACAGCGACACTAGCAACGCATACTTCGACCGAATATAGGACCACATATCTCCAAAGCACATTGTCGACAGATGGTCGGAGTGAGATTGACAAACGCTTTAAAGATATCATCACCCGTGTTAAGCGGGGTCACTCAGATGAGGTGATTGAGCCTCGCAAGGTACCTTCGCCCAGCCTGTATAGTTTGCATCATTCATACGCGTGGCCATTTTTTTGGTGCACATTTATTCTCGGTTCCCCCGGCTTCTTGTTTTGGGCTCGAGTTACAAGCTAAACCTTGCCGAGCCCGAGCTGCTCTGCGTGCAACATAGCCGGCTACCACTTGCGGGACATGAGGCACCAACTCTTTCAACTAACATTTTAGTTGTTAGCATGCACATGTTGCCGTCACAATTTGTAGGTTGCTTGGTTCCCGACTACTGTTTAGCTAACTAATGTTGCACTAGTAGCGGGCATACGACACAACACTACAGTGTAGGCAACCTCGGAGGGGGCCCACGTGATACGGTATGTGGATTGTCGTTCGTGTGCGCAACCCAGTAATTGCATCCGCGGAGGTCTCAATTCCGTATCCCAAAACATGCTCAAACTTTCCACTAAGTCCACGGACCAACTTCCACGTTTGGGAAACACACGGAACTCCCATCCACATCACAACAAGATTCTTCGTTTTCGCATGTTTAGCTTATGAAACCTTGCTGCGAAAAGCTATTCGCCACTTCGTGCCTTATGCAGCCCGTTTTTCTACCGGTACAACGGGTTGATAGCCCGTTTTACATTTAGAAACCTTGGTTCGAAAAGCTTAGGATAAGCAAAGCCACATATCGGGATGCAGATGGACAGATAAAACAGGAGATAGTTGACAGATATGGCGTTGTCGTTTCACTCTTGCTCACGCAAAGTTCTGTAAAGTGTTTGGGTTGCACCGCAACACGCATTGCACGTAGGAAGGAACGTCCTTGAACACATCATCATCGAGCGCGATACCGCCTCATTCTACGGCATATGATGAAACCAAGGCGAGTATGAAAACCGCTTGCTCGATTCCTTCGGACGCTGATCGTTTCGGTTAAAGAAACTTGAAGCTCTCATTTGACTCCATCTGCACTGTGCATTTCGTAGTGATGGAGAAGCTCCGCGCAAGCATATCCAACTTGAGCGAGCAAGTGTGCCTTGGTGCGCGTCATGTCAGTGATTATTTGGGAAAAGTGGTTGATGACACCCGTTTGCCGCGGAGACATGTTTAGTGATATTGTGCGAAGTAAGAAAGCAGATGTTGCTTGCTTTCCGGTTTTGTTTCGCTTTCTTCTTTGGTTGTGCTCATTTGGGGGCCCGCCATGCACACATCGTCCACAACGCACCGCCCGAGCCCCTCACTCACACCGGCCGCTCATGTTTTGTTTAGATCGACGAGTCTCTTAGCCCTCACACCAACAATTCGCTAGATTATCGAACGCTCCCGACTTCTTTGGGCCGGAAGTCTCCTGTTCCCCAAACGTCTCCAAACCGTCGGCCTGGAACAATCCCCGGGGGACCAGAGGAGTTGGCCCGTCGCCCTAGCGCAGGGCCCATGGCATCCGAGGACTTCCGGCACGCGGCGTTCACCGGATTGCGGCCACGGCACCCCGAGTACGGGCCAATTCCGGCATATAATGCCACCACTTCCACGCCGCGGCAACTTGTTGATCCGATGCCGGAAACCGGGGGCGGTCTATCTAGTCTCTTGAACAAGCAAAAGCTAAGTTGGGCGTATGTTTGGGTACAAGCAAGGGTGCATATTGTGCAAAAGTCCATGCGTTGCGCGCAACGATATGTTCTCGACCAAGACCAAATTTCGTTGTTGCAAGCCTCGGGTGCACACATGCACAAATGTAGTTGGAGGGGCACTCTTCGTTGCAAATTTTGAGAGTTGTGATTGTAGAGGTTTTGTAGATGCATAGGGCACCAAATTGTCACTAATGTCCAGGCATCGGTCCATGTCAACGCCTACTACTACTGCGACTACGGACAGGATATCACACTCTCCTACGAAGGAGCCCGAACATACGTATCCGCCGACCTCAGGTATGAGTAGGAGGCAAGCACTCACGCCGAAGTTCACCGTGCGGTTGGACATAGTAAAGTTTAGGGTTTAGTTTGAACTACCACTTTGAGCAACAGTAGCAAGCAACAGTAGTAGCAAGCAAGCGCGTGCGAAATGGGGAACAAGCAAATGTCCGTCATGGTGGTTCAGTTTTTGCCAAATTTTGGTGCATGATACCTTGCGATATAAAGTCGAACCTCAGAAAGTGATGGTGCGGCCCGGTATGGATGCCGCGGGTTGAGGTAGTGTGGGTTCCAAAAAGTTGCACAAGTGGAATGACAATGTTGTTCTTCGCCCATTTAGGGTATTCTTTGCACAGCCCGGGTGCATGGTCACCAAGCTAGTGCTACTGGTAAGTTTTTCTCACCCTTGCTGGGGTGCGTCAAGCAAGCAGCAACACCAATAGCAAAAATAGCAACGATAATGAGCCAGCGGTTTTGTACGTTGCACCCATGTGGTGGGTCACATGCACAAAGAAACCAACCCAAATGATGACAAACAATGTCCCTCGCTATTTTCCACCTATTTGACCTCTTTCGCACCGCATTTCGGGCCCACACTATCCCAAAACTAACCCCAAAATGATCTTTTGACTGCTTGTACTGCCTAGGACCCTCGAGGACCCTCATGATGATGAATGATGTTGAATTTTGCTACTTGAAGACCTCTTCTGCACCATTCTACACCATGGTCACCCCTTACCGTCCCGTGCAGGGTTATGCCTGTATTGCCGTACAAGGGAATCATATGAGGGGGTCAAAAATGGCTGAAACCTGAGTTTTACCTAAAAATGATTGGGGGTACCCTTGGAATTGGTACTTGTGTTTGGACCATGACCGCCCACATGCACGCAAGTGCACCGCATAATGCACATTGCACAGTACACACGGCAGATTGTACCCAAGTGGTTGGTTGCTTAGCGGTGCTTCGAGCATGGTGTGCACTGCTAGGTTTCCCAACCTTGCCCTCGGGATCAATCACAATCCATTCCAGGTGGCCCGGTTGCTCATCTTGGTGTCTATGCACGAGGTCATTTGCGTTAAACTAGCGTTTATGGTGGGGAAGCGGTGATTGGCCGATCTTTCGGGACCAATTTGCAATCTCAAAGAATAAGGTCGCGGCCAAAAATAGGGGGGTGTGGGGTTGTTAATTGTTGTTTGCACGCTGGGGAGTGGTGCACTTCGTACGGGTGTCGGAGGGTGGTACATGCCACTTGGACGTAGGAGGGTGCTCCTGTTTGGATGCGGGGAGGTGGTGCATATTGTTTATATGCAGGAGGGTAGTAATCATGTAAGCGGCATCAAGTCCAACACAGCAACGGTCCCCCTTCACCTCAATAGCAACAGATTCATTGTCAAACCGTCCTAATCAAGTTTAGGGGTGCCGGTTGAGGAGAGGAAGCAGCAGGAGCACCAAGACTCTGCCACGTTTTCAAGAGAAGATTGCAGTGTGGGGATGCATTGTGCATAGAAGACTAGGGCAAAGGTGCTGGTTGAGTATACTCAAGCAAGGGTGCATATTGAGGAGAGAAGATTGCAGTAGGGGTGTGGGTTGTGAAGAGAAGACTAAGGCATACTTGTGGGTGGAGCGAAGGGTGTGAGTGGTTGGTTGGGGCAAAAGAGTGGGGTGAAGGAAGGAGTCGGGGGGCACAATGGAACAATTCATCATAATGGTTATGCACCTAGTTACCACCCCCATCCATGAGTGCGTCGCTAGAGGCATTACTACTGAAAGAAGCGATGGAATTTTCTTGTGGTTTTCTTTTAAAAGGCAGTGTAAATTTGTAATATGCAGGGTCAAAACCCCCGCCTTGGCGACGGGTGTCCAACGCCATAGTGGTGCGTACATTGGTAGCCAACATCATGTGACATGCCATGCAACAGTCACGTGGCTGTGCGCCTTGTGTTTGTTCGCCCTTTGCCTTTCTTTTTGATACAACAACACGTGATCTGCCCGTGGCAATGAACAATAGACACAAAGAGTGGCCACTACAAGTGTGAGTGTTTCACCCAAGTTGCGTGCCTTGTTCCACGAGGCGCAAAGCACCCTGGGTGCATGCCTCGCGTGCCAACCCCCCGCCCGTGCGCCTCGCTGCACCCCCCCCCCCCCCCGGGAGCCTTGTCTGCGCCAAAAACCCCCATGCACCAAACCCACCAAAATGCGCCAAACTAACCCCCCCCCCCCGGCCCCTGTGCATGCTTCTTGCTCACTTTGCTCGCTTGAGACGCATGCCCATGTGCACGGATAAATGACGTTAGCAGAAGCCTTAAATAGACACTAGTCAAAGGCCATTTCACCAGCGACTAGTACCTTGTATATTTTGGCGTATTTTGATGTCTGAAATGGACGAACACCCAGAATGACAAGAATCCGGGTATTGCACACCAAGACACCCAAAACTTTCCCCAAGCAATGCCTGAATATGAAAAAACACAAATAAACATCAATAAACATTGATAAATAACGCTGGTTGCCAAAAATCCGGCGTTTTTGAAAAATAAAGGTGTTTATTGTTGATTTGACCAATGGTATGACCAGCAGTTAATCAAAAGGTGCATTAGCAGACCGTTTTTTGCGGAAGGGGGCCAAAGGCCCCCTTCCCAAATATTGTCACTTCGCATCTACAACATGCCAACACTGTCTACAATAAGCAGACCATGCCTACTTGGGGCAGACAGTGTCTACAGACACAGACCACCATGCCTCTATGCCCTGCACGCCTGGTGTGCGCCAAACCCCCCTTGCACCAACCCCGCCCCCCCCCCCCCCCCCGCACGGCGTGCGCGCCAACCCCGTGTCTGCCTCATCTACACCACCTGTGCGCCTCATGCGCGCCAACCCCCCCTTGTGCCTCGGGTAACGAGGCACGCAAATCCGGCAGAATTATGACAAGTGGCCAAAAATTATCCAAAACACCTGGTTTCACCATTTGGCTCCTCTGGATGGCTTTGGTCGCCATTTATTGCCTCAAAGGGTCCTGGCCCGTGTGGGATGCTGAAAATGGCATTATCAGCCATCACCACTCCAAGCCACTATGTTAGCCCATCTTTCTGTTTCTGCATGGTGGCGGGTCGTGGCACCAACACATTAACAGTCCACACAGCAAGAATCTTCAGTGAGTAGCTGCCAGAGCCCGGGGTGTGGAGTCCAGTGAGAAGATGGGGCAGTGAGGTACAAATTGATTGTGGTCAAAAAGCTTGATTCCTGTAGTATTATTCTTCCACCCTGAATGAAAAAAAAAAGAGTAAAAATGCCCTTGGTTCCTGCGCATGTTCATTGTTGATTACTCTTCTTTTCCAGCTAAGGTTAGAAATCCTCGAGACTCATTTGCGTTGTGCGAATCTGGACTGCTGCCTTGGCACTGACTGGATAGCCGTTGGCTTTGCCATTCCCAAGCAATCAACCATCCTCATGGTTAATCAGAATTCCGCTTGGATGGGTGAACTCTATGACCAAAACATGTTTTTTGACAAAGAGTGTTACCTGATCAATGCTCTGGTGCAAACCAACTTGAACGACGAGTGGATTCCGCTTCAAGCTATCTGAACATCTTGTTTATGATGACCAACTATTAGAAACACTACTGCACATTGCAACCATTAATGCCGTTTGTATTGCGCAGATCATGCCAGAGGCCTCAGCAGTTGAGCGAACAGGGATGTCAACAATAGAATTCCCCAGAAAACACCATCTGCGACATGACGTTGGCATTTGACCGTGGCATTTGAACGTCCAACCACTCTGCAGTGAAGAAATGCGCGCTAGCGTGCGCGCGCGCACCCACACAACAGGTTGGTTTTCGCTTCCCCATTTTTTCCAGGGCAGAGGCACAGCACCATCGTGGTCAGCAGCATTCTACAGGAATTGGAGGAGGACCGCGCAAGGCTGTCCTCAGATCTGGCAGCCCAAGAAAGGGAGAATGCTCATTTGAAGGATGCTCATTTAAAGACCCAAAGTGTTGTAGAGCAGTTGGAGCAGGCTTACCGGAGTTCGGAGGCCAAGAATCGAGGGTTGGAACAGGAATTGGTGGACACACGGTGTGTTTCCCTGCGTGTGCAAGATAGCGGTCGCGTTGCGTGGACCACACGTGTGTGAATGAAATGGCTCGGTTCTTTGACCTCTGCACCCGCCCCCATTCCCTCTTGCCTGGGGTGCAGGTACGAGTTATCATGCCTCAAGAGGGAGCATGAACAACTGAAGAAGCGGAATGAAATTCTTGGGGCGGAGCTGCAGTTCACTCAAATTGAAAAGAAGGTATTCGGGGTGCCACGGCCAATCACAGGCTTTTGCCACGCGAATTGAATACATGCCTCTCCACGTCTCCTCGTCTTTGGTCGTGTGATGTGGTCATGGGATGCACACGTTGCACGGGCGCCGTCCTTCTTTCCGTGGTAGTGCTGGTGCGACAAGGGGACTAACAATTTGGCACAGTGGTACAGGAATTCCAAGCCGGATTCTCCGTTACCGGTCCGAGCAACAGTGGTATTGTTGATCTCGTCCCCCCAGCGCCCCCCCCCCCCCTATTGAAAAATCCGTGGCAATTCTACTCGACACTGTGCCCCCCCCCCCCCCTTTCCCAATGGCCACCCTGACTGAAACCATGTTATTCAAACACTTGTACACGTACACACAGATACAAGGGTACAACCGCACAAACACCCAGGAGCGGGGCAGGAAGGAGAGGCCCGTCCCCACTCCGCAGGCGGAGACAACGCGGGAGGGATGGGCCCAGACTGCAACTGTAGAGCCGTTCTGAGTAGCTCACCCAAGATGGAATGGTGTGGTATTTTGCCATCTGGGGTTCGGATCCAGCAGGTGAGAAACCTCCGCCTTGGCTGCCGAATGGTTGAACGAGTACCTGGCACATGTGCGGAATGTTTGACGCAACTCCAACGTTTTTGGTCGAATCCCATCAATGGAAATGCTTTCCGCTGACACTCTGTGTTCGACCTGTCCTCCTCTTGCCTGTGTCAAAGTGTGCACTGGGATATTTCTGCACAGGATGAAGTTGAGAGAGACCGAAATATGCTGGTATTCCTTCAACATGAGAAGGACCGAATGCAAAGACAAATCGAGCTCCTAAAACACAACATCAACGCGTTGTTGGAGATCTCCAAATTGAGCATTGAAGATTTGGAAAAGCTGGTGTGCATCTTCCAGCCACAGCCGGAGCAGGCCCCCTTCGAGTGTGGCCCACAGGTGGTTTAAAGACCTGTTTGCATCTGTCAGTAGAGCTATGCTCATCCCAGTCGTTTTCGGGTGCTGCAAGGGCGAAGACCACGTCAATTTTCTCCCATCAATCCAAGATCTCCTATGAGCCTGACTGAGATGGCCTACCCCCACGCAGTGCCCCCAACCCTTTCATGGTGACCAGGGTTCGTTTCCCTCTTGAACCCCCTCGCAACGCGGGTTCAGACGCAACAATATTTTTGGCTGGGATCCCCTGGCCATGGGCAGGTCAGGGCACCTGTCCAGGACATGGCTCATTTCTCTTGAAGCCTTAGAGACCACGTAGGCTCTAGAGGCAGGCCTCCCTCTATTGTGGGCACAGCCACCCCACCACCTCCCAGCCTCAGACTCAGTGGACCTCAGAGAGATGTCGTTTGTTTGACGGAGTCATGGAGGTGCACGCGTGGATGGCGAGTGGATGGCACAGTATATGCACATTTTGCTGAGAGAGGAACCAAGTAGAATACAAAGGTAAAGCAAACAAAGCCGATAGGCACACTCGGCACTGAGCAGAATAAGCTTCTTGTGTGCACAGAAAATAGACATGGCGGATGAATGTTTAGTAGTCTGGACGGAGCCTCTGGAAGGCTGAACCTGTTTAACAGAGCCGTCCGCCAGGAGCTTCTGGAGCCAGTTCACTCGGAGGAACATGAGTGACATCAGTGTTTTTCTTCCTCTTCCCGCATTTTTCTCCTGTCCTCAGCAAGGCAAGGGAAAGAAGGTGAAAATGCTGGGAATCCCTTGCTTGCCGTGCAGGTCCAGGAATCAAGGGAGAGTTTTGTTTGTGTGTCTACCGCATGCACAAGGAGGGCACATAGTGGCGCATGTTGTGCTGCTCCTACCAAGACCCTCATTTTTTGCACAGCTGCCTCCAGAAAACCCCCCTTTTCTGGATGAGGCTGGGTGGTCTCCTAGTATGATGGATTTTGGGGTTGGGTAATGGGGAAGGTCATGACCTCCTGTGACATAGGGTACGGGCCCTTGATTGTGATGCGGGTACGGCATACGCATGCGGCACACAGCAAATTTTGTGTGTGCAGAAAGTACACATCACAGAGATCGATTTCGCCCAGATTACCCTTTGCCCCCCCCTTGATCTCTTGTATGCTATTATCTGGGCACAGGAGAGGGGGTCCATGGGAGCCCCTGAGGTGTTCACACCATAGTTCTGTCTACAGCTGTAAAATTGGTGCTCTCTCATTGTGAGTTAATCACGCACTTGGGAACGAACTGAAGGCATATTTGTATAGGACAGATTGAGGGCAACAAGAATTTCAGGGCACGGAATTTCTTCTGTTTCTGTTTCTGTTTCTGCTTCTGTTGGCTAAATCTTGAGATCAGGTCTTGGGTCAGGAAAATAAAACAATTTTGGATTTCAAAACCGACTGCATAAATGTAAACAGCATTGAAAAACGATCCGTTTGTATTTCGTGTCTTTAAAAACCGATACAGCAACGCCATTTTGTGAAACGTTCCATTTTCACAATTTTGGGCACGATCGGAACGTGGGTCTTCTGGCAACAAGAATTATGCCAGTGGCTCAGCTGGCCCACATTCAAGCACCATTGTGTTCGTCTTGCCGCAAGGGTCGCGAAACCCCTTGGGTTTGCATGCCAACGCCGTGGTGGCACCCTGTTGGAGGAAGTCTGATTTAGGTCAAAAGTGGCACCTTTTCAAACGTGGGCCTTGTAGAATCTGTCACTGTGTGAATATTTTGTTGAAGTGACGGGCCACCCCTGGGCAGATTGAAACCCCTACTAATGCCCATCAATCGATCCTAGGTGGTTTGGATGGAGCCACCCAAAAACCATCCGAAAAAGGCTTTTCATTGGGCCATGTCACAATCAAAAGCAAAAGGGTTCAAAAATGCATTTCCCCAAAACTGAGCTTGAACCTTTTGGGATACTTTTGCAAGTATAGCTTTTTGGCTCATGCATGGCCACATTAGGAGCATCAACATTTTGTCGTTGTCTCCATGTCCTGTCTCCACGTGTGGGGACGGGCACAAACAAGGACACGGGCACTGTTTAGTGGGGTGCATGATTGTTGTTGTGCAATGCTCTTGTCTTTGAGAACGCTTTCTAAGGGCGTGGCGCCTACGACGCACCCTGCGGCGCAGTCGAGGAAGCTTGCCGAAAGGGGCAAGGGCATATAACAGCAGGGGGGGTTTAGTGGCAGGGGGCATTTAAAAGTAGGGGCTTCGGAAACTGATTTGTGCATTGAAATGGTGGCAGGGCAATTGGACCAAATGTAATGCCCTTCTACTTCTTCGGTTTGTTTACCAGCTTGGTATGTTTTGCAGGACGCTCCTTCGCATCTGCCACAATCCTCTGGGCCTTCTGTTCTGGTTCTTCATCTTCAGTTGTAGCCCTGTCTCACGGTAGTTCAAGGTCACTAGCCAGCAGTGCGGCCAACAATTCCTCGTCTGTCATTAGATGGACCTCCACATGGCCCTCCCATTTGCCACAGGGACCACATCGTCAATTAGTTCAACCTGTGGTTCCGAGTCCGAGATGGATCACTATTAGATATCACAGGGCTGCAGCAAATAGTGGTGGTGGGGGGGGATAGTGGCAGGGGGGTTGGAAATATTTTTGGTGCACTCGAATCTCGAGTAGTGGCAAGCCCTGGCCTTGTACGCCCCGCCCCCCTTTAATTGTGGAATATTATAGCTTCTACATTGTTGACCTAACTGAAGCCCATGGGACTTGTATTGAAGTTGTTGTCGCTTGTTGAGCTTGCGTCTTAGTCTTCACATGGATGGAGTGATGGTGTCAAAATATCAACATGCACTGTTTCTATATTTTGTTTCCTCAATCATCTGCAATAAACCATGCGTCTGTCACCATGTGGTGCAGCATACCTTCTCCAGACCACCGCACAGAGATGGTTCATGGGGGAGGGATTATGCAAATGCATGATTTTGCTTGTTTTTGCATATTGGGGTTTTGGGCATAAGTCCCAAAATTTGCCTAATTTTTGCATTATTATGCAACCATATATCTGAAGTTGGCCCCATGGTCGGCAGTTGTTTGACGTTGTGTGCTTTCATTTTTGTCACGGCTGTTTGCCCTTTTCATCAATGGACAAATTTGCCCAGCATTAGATGAGATTGATGATGACAATGTTGCTGAGTTTGATGATGGTGATGATAGTGATGAGGAACCGGATTCAACAAATAAAAAGAGGCCAATTGTGGAGGAGGGTGACCGTTGTACTGATGGACTGGAGGAGGGTGTTGTGCATTGTTGTCCCTCTTCTTTGCTTTCTTTTCACTTGCATCGTTTTGCATAATTTTGCACAATTTTGCATTTTTTTCATTGCATATGGGAAGCACCAATTTGCATAATTTCCCCCTCCCCGCCGGTCCCCCAAAGGCCATGCATTTACGCCCAAAGGCAAAGGGCAGTGCACAACTGCACCCCCAAGCTGAAGAACACGGCAAATGGAAACCATGCCCAATAACGTGACACTGGTCAACACGAGAATACGATCACACAAGACCAGAATTTAAGAAACGGCGGGAATTTGGACAATTTTAGCTGCCTCAGCCGCCTAGGTTCAGAATGAGACCCCCTACCGCTCCCCTACAGGCGCAGAAGCAGCGCTTGTGAGCAGAGGGACAACTGTCCCACTCTCACCTTGTAAAAATTTTTTTTTCTGGCTGTTGGGGTTGGCCATGCGGAGGATTCCCTACTCAAAAGGTGAACAAGTAGGTACACCTGGAAGTACCAACCGGCATACTCCTGGACACCTGCACACCTCCCCCACGTGGCTTCAGCCTGTGGCTGCCCCTGCATGACCCCCTTCGTTACTTTCTTGTAAACCCCTGAACCCAACCCCGCACCACGTGTGAGGCACGTGGGGTCATTGCCTGCCATACATGCACTCCCCACTGCTGTAGGGAGCAAAGATGAACGCTGAGGCTGTTGTGCAAGGTGATCAGTCAGATTCGCTCATCGAACCCATGGAAGCCGTTGCCTTGTATGCCTCCCTCAACAACGCACAGCACCCAAAGAGTTCCCACAACACAGATACCAGCTACCCAGGTTAGGTAGCCGGTACGCAGTCCCTTTAGGCAGTCGAGCTTTCTGAGGCTGAGTTGCATGGGATATTCTTGACGTCAATGTCCTGTCCGCTTCGTTATGGGGATGCTGCCAGGGTCGTTGATGCACAGGAACCACATATCTGTTGGGGTTGTTCCGAATAAGATGATGCATCTACTTTTTTTTCGGGGGGTTGCTTCAATCCAGCATCGGTGGATGCAACGTGTTCCCATGGAATGCCATCCTGCTTCCTCTTATGTTTGCAATTAAAAGCTTCAGCTCCTTCCCATCTCCTGCCAACCCCCCATCCTCAATGCCGATGCAACCCATAGTAAGACTTTTCGGATGGGCGGCCCCCTCAGCTCAAGTAAAAACGGCGGATGCCGCAATGAGACAGAGATGGCTGCCCGTGCCTTTTGCAGGGTAGTCTGCTTATGTCATCCATTGTGGTGACTCGTGTTGCATGGCACATCCTTTCGGGAGTCATACTTCCGGTGACACCAAACATCTCAAAATCCTTCACGAGAGGGAGGGGTTCAACCATCAGGTAGGAACCCCCGCCCCCGCCAAAGCGATGTGGCGGACGGCCTTGGCACATTTTGAATCAGCCAGAGACGTGCATTATGCTCCATTTTTCATTCTGTTTCGTGTTGCAGACCCACTTCAGCAAGCAGCAAGTCTGCCCTCGTGGTGCAAAGCTCGCCTCCCCGCAGCCCAGTCCCAATTCTTGCAATTACTCCAATTGGGGATTCTAAGGTACTGAACACACCCATGTTTGCTTCGTACATTCCTCTCCCTCACCCTGACAGTCTGGCCAGCACGGCATTTTGTGGAAGGAGTTGCTGGGTCAAGAGAGTTGAGAGATCATCAAAGGTGCATAAGAAGACCTGCCTGCAGCACGTTTGCTGGCCAGCTGGCCAGCTTCCACTGTCTGTGTGGGGTCTATGGTATGGTTGAAAGGCTTTTTTTGAGGGGTGCAAAGGCCAAATCTCCTCGTACTCCTGTCAGGATTCTGTCAACAGTGGTGGCAGCAGTGGCGTTGGGTGTAGTGTGTGTGTTCTGTGTCCAAAGACCATTGCGTTGAAGTACTGATACCAATCTCTCCCCGGATGGTTTCAGTGAGCACCTGGTGGACCACTCAGCCAAACAGGGTCAGCCCATCAGCTTGCAGGAGGTCCACAGTGATGTGTTTCTACTTCTGCTTGACCTCTGACCCATATTGCAGGGCACACCCAGCAAACTTTGTCGCACGGAGCTGGTAATCCTCTTCATATGCCAGCACAGCAAGCTACATCATTTTGAGTCCGCGCACGTGTTTGGCCTCGCAACATGCAGTTGTATTTTTGTGGGTCTGTGTGTGGGTGTGTGGGTGTGTGGGTGTTTGTATGTGTGTGTGTGTGTGTGTTTGTCAGTGCTGAGCTTTACCCTATTCTGTTTGTGTAATGATCCACCAGGTGTCCAGTGCATGTTCTTCGGCCTATGTTGCTCAAGGGAATACCAAACGACCAAAGCCCAACTTTCAGAACAGATGCTCTAGAGTACAGGGTATATACCGTTCGCGTCAGAGAGGGGTGATTGAAAATTGCAGGTGTTGTGAGTGTGCCCGGCATCCAATTGCAATCATTGCATTTGCACTGCCCACGCCATTTAGGTGCCCAAAGCTGACCAGTCCATTGAGTTAGTTGCACATACAAGTACCCCTCCTCAGCAAGATCTCACATATGGTGTGCATTGCCCATATTGGCATCAAGAGGGTGCAGGTGATAAAACAGGGTTCGGTCATCGGAATTCGTGGTGAAGCAGGGTATTGGAAAGGATCCCGGGGATAATCACTTCGGAAAAAGGTGATGCTGGGAGTGATATCCAGCACGACAGCCCATCACCGAAACTGATGTTGTTCCTGGTCTGAACGAGATCACTGACTGTAGTCCTGGTTTTGCCCTGATTGGTACACTGCGACTTCCCGTGACCATCTCTGCCCTGCCACGTGACGTCCGTGAAATTGGCCTCCGCTTGCTTGCAACATGCCTGTACGGGCATTTTCGGCGGCATCATCCCAACTGGCTCCATATTATTTCGTGAATGGGATTGACAACTGCCGTCCCCCCTGCCGAGCCCCCCAGCCTGCTCCTCAACCTCTGGGCCATGCGATTGTTATGCTGTTTGCTGAGGGAACCAACCAGGCTATTGCTCAATGTGGCGGATATCCTACCCGCATAGGGGGAGTGGGTGGGTGGGTCAGAGGTCAAGCAAAGTTTGTGTACCTAAAATTGGCCTCAAATTTCTGGTCCTTTTAATACATTTCCTTTCACCCCCTGAGGAAAAATTTTCTGATGTGGATGGGTGGTGGGTCGGCCGGGGCTGGCCAGGGCCCCAAATGACCCCCCCCCTTCCCCAGGGTACACTGAGCAATAGCCTGGAACCAACAGTTGTAACTTTCCCCCAAATTCGAATGCCTCTGCCCATTTGTTTCGTAAAAAGGATGCGCTTCCGGCAAATGCCATCCTCCCAACTTAGTACCAGGTACGCTCATGCACCTGTTCAGATTCGATGCCCTCTGGAACCAGTGCACTTAAGACTTCCCCAGCCGGCAGTCAGTCCCCAGGCACATACGTTAACACCGTGGCTGCGGCGGTACACACAAGCACGGTCTCCGAAGCCACTGCCACCACGTCCGCGTACAACACCATGGCACCCACAGCTACACACGACCACCGATCATACGTGACCTCTGCTACTGCAGCCACCCATTCCCCGCCCTCTGCAGCCAGCGAAACCACCACCATGCCTCCAGCCGTCCATGATGCCCTGTCTGCAGCCATTCAGCCCTACTTATGCACCACAGCATCTCCAGCCACCCACGATGCCATTTCTGCACCCAGCCAGCCAACCATTCAGCCCTATTTGTCCACCACCGTACCTCCAGCCACCCACGATGCCATTTCTGCAGCCAGCCAGCCCAGTGTCGCTGCACCCAGCCAGCCCACTGAAGCTGAGGCAAGCCACCCTGCTGTAGCAGAAGAAAGAATGCCAGGTGACCGCATCTACCCCTGGTACCGGACACTCTAAAGGAGAGTGTGAGCCCGCACATCTTCCCTGTGCCGCACGACACGGGAGCCGCTTCTATGACTGTGTTGTGATCTGCGTGGACCAACACAGTGGATACATACCCGCGCTGCAAGATGGGCTCACCTCTGAATAGTCTGTCCAAATGATCAATTTGCCTCCCATTTGCGCACACAATTGCTCCACAGGAGGGTCAGGACATCACATTGTTGGTTGATTGTATGCGCTTGTGTTCGTTATTGCATGGAATTTTTCGCAATATTTTTTGGATGGCCTTGCATGGTTTATTTGCGCCATATCTCGGTACCGCCGCCTGCTCATAAGGGTCGGTTTGGGAGCTCTTGGAGGAAAAATGGAACCCGCTGAAAAGCGGGGTTGTTTTGTATTGAGCGAGTAGGTCCTGAGCCATGGGGTATCTTTATCCTGAAACTTAAAGTTGTTGAATTTGATGTTACTGGGGCTCATGTGGGCTGCTCTGCTTCACACTGTTGCTACCGCACAAGTCACTCTTGTGTGTACACATGATGTCCATGCATCTGCATATTTTCAAAGCAAAGCGTGCGATGGCATCGCCTGTTGACATACATACACAAGTTGGACCTGGGGCGCTCTTCTGCTGTTCGTAGCTCTGTCTACGCCAGGTAAGGTTACCCAATTTCGCCTTTTCATGGTCAGCCTCTGGCCTATTATGTTTGGATTACAGGTCAGGGTGACCCGGAACACAGCTGTGGAACATGTTGCACAGTAGCATGTGGAGACTGTGTCATGGATGTACACCAGTTTCTATTTCCATATAAGTCACGTTCTTCCATCTTCCCCCGAACCCCCGCCCCGTGCACAGTGCGTTTGCGGTGTGCAGCCCACAGAATGCCCCCTCATGGCCCAGGAGCAGAGTGTTGGTGCAGCCATGCAGTTCGTGCTGTTGAAGCTGCAAAAACTACAGCGTTTGGGAACAAGCACCAGTACTCTTGGCCCATTGACGGGATAGCCCTCATGTTAATGAACCACCTACCTTTGCACTCCAGTAACGTTGGTCTGTTTTTGGAGGGGGTGATGTGGAGGTCATGGTGACAAATATGCAATGCTGTGAATATTTGCATGCAATTTGCAAGCAACAAAATTCGTCAGAAAACAAATTCCTGCATCAATGTAGCTGCAGTAGTAGTCCACCTTAAGGTTCCACTTATGCTTCGCCATTGTTCCTGCAAGGAGGATGATCCTCTGTGCTTCAGGATCTCCGCCCTTCCGTCCCCTTGCCTGTTACAAGCAGCTGGGTTTTAAGAATATTGTGGCTTAAATCGTAAAATTTTTGCCCCTTTGGGGTCTTGAAGCACAATCAGTGCAGTCAGCAAGTGTTTCTCCACCCATGAAGTTGCAACAAACCCAAGCACCCAGAAAAAAGGACTAGGGACCCATTTGTGTCCAATGAAAATACTATGGTCGTATGGTAGTACTGGTTTGGATTGGCATTTGGAAGGGGTGCGTTGGAGGTTGGGTCCGGAGGAAATGTAGCGCGCAGTGCACAGGCGCCCCATCTGTTTCTTGTCATTTCTGGGTTTCCATTGCCCTGGCAAATCAAACTTGCCACTTGCATCCGCTAGTCCGCCGCGATAAGTCTGAAGTCTGATAAGTCTTGTTTTCGAACCAGAGTGTTGAGGTTGGGATTGGGTTGCCCTGCCAACCCAGATGAGAAGTGCTTGCATTGCAAAGCGTAAGACTGGGCTTGTACGTGGAGGCAGACGTGCCCTCTCATGCTTTAAATTGATGGGTTTGTCTGGCATTAAAGCACTTCTGGGCCTGACAGGCAGTGGTCACCTTTCGGGCAGCAATGCTGTGCAAAGTGAGAGATAAAAAAAGTGCACTATCAGCACACCCCATTGCCCACCCTGCAGAGCACAATCCTCCGAGCACACGTTGCCGTATCACAGTAATGCCATTGCCGCCCTGTTGTTTCCGGGACAATCCGCCCACCGCCCACCGCCCTCCAATCCCTTCCCCTCCCAAATTGAGTGGATCCCTGCTCTCCTCTGCTTCTGTGTAACTCAATTCTTGCCGTCTCTGGGTTGCTGGCCCCATCTGCAGGGTTGCATCGTGGGCTGACAGCCTACACAACATCACTGGGGATTGTAGACCCAATGCAGCGGACCAATTCCAGGCGCTTGGTGCAGCTGCTGACCACTTTGGGTTTCCAACTGACAGAAGTAGATTTAGCCCAACCTGGAAGCCCTGCGCCTGCCCTGATCAACCAGGCGTCTGGGACGTCGACGCTGCCACAGTTGTTCATGGGTCCCAATTTCGTGGGAACATTCCAAGAAATTGAGCAGCTGAATGAATTGGGAGGCCTCACACAACGGCTAATGGAATGTGGGTACGGTGGAGAAGGTCTCTCCCTCTCTCCCTCCCTCCCTCCCTCCCTCCCTCCCTCCCTCCCTCCCTCCCTCCCTCCCTCCCTCCCTCCCTTCCTACCTCCCTGCCTCCCTCTGTCTTTGTCTGTCTCTGTCTGTCCCCCCTCCCTTTGTAAGTGCGTGTGCGGACGCATGCGCGTTTTTTGTCAGTGCCATATTGGGCCCGGAACATGATTCCCAAGGGTGTCCATTTGGTCACACGTGCTTTTCCATCATTTACGTACGGTTGAATATCATATCGTGCACACCACAGACGTCCCCTACACTTTCCACGATAAAGGAAGGCAGAATCGGCCATTTTTGACAGTTTTTGGAATATGGACCCTCAACGTGCCGCACTGTCGAGTTTCTTGCTCCAGTTTCTGGGATCCAGCTTCACGTTGGAATGAGCTCCAAATACGTTTAAGATATTGACCACCGAAAGTTGGGCAGAAACCGAAGAGGCTAGGTGTTCAGCTTCTTTTTCTATCTTGCAAGTGCTGCCGCCGCTTGTTGCTGTTGCTGCTGCTTGCTGCTGCCCCAAGTGGATTCAACAATCCACATGCCAAACGGGTGCTTGGCCTTACTGACTGCACAGGCTTAACCCCAACCGAGCCTGATGATTGTGCTATCTCTCTCTCTCTCTCTCTCTCTCTCTCTCTCTCCCCCCCCCCCTCTCTCTGTCTCTCACCCCCCCCTCTTGCTCGCTCGCTCGCTCTCGCTGTGTGTGTGTGTGTGTGTGTGTGTGACAGCCCGTTCAGGTGCACTATTATCTGACTATTGCTCCAAGGTCAATAGGGTATTTTGGACATGCCCTCGCTCATGGCCCCCTGCTATTACCCAAAGGCACGGCCTGATGCTTCTGCTTCAGGCGGTTCTCCGGCGTGGGCCATTTTGTAAGTTTAAGAGAGTGCATCCAATTTCTGGTCAATGCCAACACGGGACACAAACCATTTTCACGTGTCCGTCAGATTCGGTCAGCCCATGTGGACAGCCCGGATTCGCCGGAAATTGCAACAGCCAAATGGCCTTGCAAATTGCCATTGGTGGTCGCAACAGGAGCATGCAGGAGGGCAATAGCAGGGTATTGTGAAAATTGGCACTGTGTGGGCCGAACGTTCCCATGCAGAGCCAATCTGTCCGTCGACCGGAGCCTAGAGCCTTTCGCAGCGCATTTCACCCCCTGTATACTGTCTGCGTGGCGCTCATCTGCAGATTGTCGACCTGTCTGCCACCTTGCGCCCTAATGAATCCTGTCCGTACTCCTGGCCACGCTTGTTTTGGGCATCGGACCATAGGACCAGGGCAGAGAAAAGCACCATCTGACTGCGGTGGTGGTCATTGGACGCGGGTCAGCAACTGTGGCTCAAGGCATAGCCAGCCAGGCATATTTGTATCTTTGCATTTTGACCAGTGGTGGGAGCCAATTTTTTTCTGCCCCCTGTGGCCCCATTGCACAGTGTTAGTTAGTATGTAACAGTCTTTCTGACGTCATTTTATCTGGAATTGCGCACTGCATTGGACATTTTGACGAAGAAAACAAATCAGGGTGCATTGGTGGCATGAAAACACAGGAATTGTTCATCTGACCGATATTTCGGCGATGTTACCTTCGTAAGGGGATGAAAATACGATTTTGATGGAGCTGGCCGAAAAATCTGCGGATCCGTTCCACATGACATGGGAGGACCAATGCACTTAGGGAGGAGCCGCACTGTAGTGCGGACCTGTGTTGTGACCACAGTAAACCACATCGCGATCTGAAGCAATACCAAAACTTTGTGCATGTGTTGTACAGAGCAAATATAATCAAATTCGCCTCAGAAACATGAAAACAGTCAACAGTCAATTCCCCAGCGAGGAAATGTCACAAAAGCAAGAAGCAGAATCTACTTTCGCTGAAGGTTGCGAAAGGGCAATGCACGGCCTCTGCCCATACCTGTCCCAGAGGGTTTGTAGTGCTTTACAGTGGGTCGGTACACATGGAGAAAAACGTGTCACCACCCGGCACAGTTGCTGCAGACTTCCTTGACTGTTTTGAGTAACCACCAGGTTCAGGAGTTTGTGCTTTGGGGGCCGGTGTGGCCACCTTATCTACTAAACCGGGTGTGTTCTGCTTTTGTGGGCGTCTGCAGGTTGTCCTTCCTTGTCTTTTGGCTCCTCTTGTCCAGGATGATTTTTTCGTGAGCAGTCGGATGATGAACATTAGTTTGTGAAGTACCCTGGTCCCCAGTGCTTGGCTTTGTCGCTCCCAACGATGTTCTGGGTCAGATAGTTTGGGTGGGGAGGGGGTTACAAATCCTTAGGAAATAAATTTGTTGTCATGCTTTCAGGCGACTCCTCGGCACATAGCACATAAATGTTATGATACATATAGAAATATTTGTATATGCTGTCGCAGTATCCAGAGCACACCTGTCCCAAAGTCACGGACCTTCCGCTGCTGCAAGTCATGGACACTCGCCATCGTTTTCCGCAGTATCCCCCGCTTTTAATGCTTATAGGTATGTCTTGTGGCCCCGGCTTTCTGAGGTGTGTGGCCGTGTAGCTGTGCATTTTGGTGCACCGAACGTCAGGCATAGGTGCAATATGAACGTCAACTTTGAAGGGGATGTGGGTGCGGTCTGGCGTGGCGTAGATGGATGCTAATCTGCTTGAATATTGATGCGGGTATGTCTGAGTCTGCAGTTGTCGGTACCGTCTCTCGCTGTGTGCGCACGTACATTTTGTGCCCAGACATCGGTCCGTGCCATTGGGGTGCCAGTGTGAAGCAGAGCACACGGACACTCGCTCATCTGGTGCCACGCAGCACGCAGCTTCCTGATGCGTGCAAGCGGTCACAAAATTGTCACCTGTTTCGCTTGTGCAGGTCCAGGGCTGCGCATGCACATGCTCAATTTCTCAACAGGACAGCAATGAATGAGAGATGTGAATCAAGAGGGGTGAGGGGCCGAACACATGGTCTAGGGTCTGAAGCATCCTCCAAGGCTGGGGTGATAGCACAAGCACTAACTCCATCTTACCAATGCATAGCAACATCCAGAACCGCCAACCAGGCATAGGACGTCGAAAACACAGCCAGTGCATGCGTGGACACATCGAGTGGGCGGGTGGAAAATGACTAGTTATCCAGGTTCACAAGATCAGGACCCATCCAATGCAATTGCAGCCCTGCTAGCCTGCTGCTAGGTCCAAACCTGCTCCACTTTTGCCCTGCTCACGTATTGGTGTTGGTCACAGTTACAGCGCAAGTGATAAAATTGAAACCTCAGATTTGTTATTGTTCCGAATATTTTCTGTTTTGGTCTTCTTTTCACATAGTCGAAAGTGTCTTAGCCAGTCTTTCCTTGCGCAACACAGCGTACACAGCCACTCCTTCGCTTCGGACGAGACGGTCCTAAGGACAGCGGTGGTGGTTGGCTGGTGCTGCAATCTAGGTGGTTTGACCGGCTGCAGATGGAGAGCAGGTAGTAGTCACGAGTAGTTGTGATTTGTGTTTCCTGTGGAGAGGCACTTCAAAAGCCAACGGTACAACTCTTCGGGACAGCGTGAACATCAGCTGGTAGTTGTTTCGCAGTAAGCTGCTAATGTTTGCTCTAGTACTCGACCACGTGGGAAGCAGGCGCCCTCCCTTTTGTGTGCACAGTACGTCCCCGCAGAGCAGTAAGATTCCGACAATAACTACAAGGGCACCGACCGAGACCACCTCACCTCAAAATAAGTACAATCTCAGTCCAGTACGCAGGCTGCAGGATGATGACGAGAATGTCTACACTCAGCACTCAGGTTGTTGGTGCGTTTGGTTATTGGATGGGAATGTGGTTTTGGTGAAATGGTTATGCGATGCTGGTGGTACAGTAGTACAGGGGTCTTAAATATCATGTGCTACCCATGTTGAAGTGGAATACCCTTCCCATGGGAAGTCAGACTTTCGCTTTGTGTGTGTTTTTTTGGGGGGGGTGTGATCACAAGAGTCCCCCCAAACTGGCCAGGGGGGGGCTTGGAAAAGGGCTCCCATGACTTGCCTTGTACCGCAGTGGCACTTTGCAGGGGGGGGGTCCTTAAGGACTCTTATTTTGTTGTTAAGGACCACTCCTTGAGGGCATTTTCCCGCAGGCTAGCCATTTTTGTCCCCGCTTTGGGGACCCCCAAGAAGGCAGGGCATATGTAGCCATTTTGCCCACATGTGGGCCCCCAAGATGGCACCGGTCATGCAGCCACGCTCCACAAATCGAGTGGCCGAAGGCAGAGTCAATCCAGAGTGTTTTCTGTCATGTTGAAGTCCTTCGTTCATATGTGGGTCTACCTGTTGATACTGCAGCGGTTGTAGAGGAATGCCCGGCAGAGGACGAAGATGGCGAAAATGAAAATATTGTCGATGTCCATTGCCTTAGTTGTTATGTGTCCGAGGAGAATGATATTCTCATTTGTGGGGGTGCTCATTCTGCCACAGTTGGTTGGCACTAGCTGTTGGTTGGCAATAGCTGTGCTTGACACCTCCGCTAAAAGAGGTTCCTGAAGGCTGTTGGTTGTGTTTGGAGTGTGTCTCCGCAGAAGTGGGGCCTGGTAGCCGTCTTGTTGATCCTGACTATGCCCCATCAAGGGCGGGGATAGACACATTCAACCCCCCCCCCCCCCCCCATGGGAATCCCAGATCCCCACAGTGGCCTGTCAATTGGGTTCTTGGAACCATGAAAGAGAAATAGGCAATATTAGGCACCCATTTATCTCTCTTTCCTGCCTTCCCGTGTGTTCTTGACCAGACCATGCCTTGCAATGTATGCCACTCCAAGAATATTCGAAGTGTTGACTTTTTGTCTTTGGGCAAGGCGGATCATTGTACCCTTCAACAGAAGCCTCCCGAATGTGCAGAAGATTGCGCTTTGTGAATTGTGTGTCCGCCAAGCCCATCCAAACCCCTTTTTTGGTTCAAAGTCTATTCCGTTTTCAACTGCACCTAATACTACTATTGCTACTCCTACTGCTGCTAGTACAACGAGTTCTGCCACTACCACTACTCCTCAGGTAGGGTACTAGGGCAGGCCCAGATTACGTCATCATAATTTTCGCAAGTTTCATAATTCCTCATCATTTTCGGCTTTTTTTTGTTTTGCCGCTTTTGGTGCGGGTTAGAAAAAGTGCTCTTGTTTTTGTATTGTTTTTGTGCTTTTTTTCGCGCTAGCTCTGCTACAAGGTTTGGCTCCCTGGTGCAAGTTACAAAAGTGCTCTTTGTGGCTTTTGCATGCGTTCATATGGTGTCTATGAACAAAACATGGGTCAATTTACAATTTGGGGCAGCTTTGGGGCAGGAGCCGAACACTGCCACCACTTCCTAAAGTGCACCTGAGACGTGGCCCGAGATTATCAAGAATATCAATGCGGATATTACTGCTGCTTTTTTGGGTGTTGGGATGAGTCTTGGAGAAGTCAGATCATCCGTTGATGCATGGTTTCTTTTAAGAAATACACACATCCCTCTTCTTCCTCTACAAGGCCTCCATGACACACAGAAATCCTCTTCCACGGATCATGTTCTTTGATCTATAGCATGTGTAGGGGGAGGAAGCGGCTGTGGGTGGCCATTTTATGACGCCGTGGACCACATGCTCACTTCCGTAAGCCACTGCGTCCCTGGATGCACAACAATGAATATTATATCCACATCCCCTGCCCCTATTGCCAATTTTTAGGGCTGATTACAAGTGACAACACACAACGGTAGGCTGGTGAATGCTCCCGGAGGATCGTAAAAAAACCATGCAAAAAACGCGGTACAATCTAAAAAAAAAAGCTGTACAATTGTAAGGGAAAAAATCGTAATCTGGGCCTGCTCTATTACTGCTCTTGCTGCGGGTAGTACTGTGAGGGGCCCTTGTGTAGCGCTGCACTTTGTGCCTCTTAGGACATCACTAAGCGGTTAAGTGCCTGGATGCAGAGATTTGTGGTGCCTAGTTCTTGTTTTGTGGTTGTAATTGTGTCCAATGCATGTCATCTTTGATTTTGGGGGCCAAGGGCTGAGGGGCGGAGGTTTTTTTTTTTTTTACCAAAAATGGTCCACCCTGTACAGTGGTCCGTATGGTGGAAAACTTTACTCCGTGCGGGGCGAGGGTTGCGCATCTGCAAGCTCTACCTCAACCTCTACCCCAACCTCTTCCTGTCACTCTTCCTCTGACTCCAACTCTGACTCCGACTCCTACTCCAACTTTGACTCCGACTCTGACTATAACTCTGACTCTGACTGTGACTGTACTTCTGACTCTACCTCTGATTGATCGTAGCTCAGCTTCTGTGGTTAGTGCGGAAGGCCATGGTGGGGCGCTCTTGTGTGGCTGGAAATGACCAGGGGACGAGTGGCCTTAAACATAAATACCACCACTATTGTAACCATGGTATTCCGTACGTCGGTCTTGGGTGGTTCCGTCATGAGCCCTTTTTTGGGGGGCGGGGTCCAACTGCGTGCTCCAATGATCCCCCCCCCCCCAAAAGCGACAGTCCGTGCACCCCATGTGATCACTGCTGGCTACCAAGGTGGTTGCCGAGGTGGTTACCAGGGTGGTTACCCAGGTGAATAGTTACCTGGACAGTCAACTGGTGACTTGGGCAGTGATTGGGGTCCTGGCGTGGTAGTCATTTTGGTAGCCAGTTTGGTAGCCCGTTGCCATTTGGGCAGTCGCTTTGGCAGTCATTTTGGCAGACACTGTGAGGGTCATCCTTGTTGTCAAGCTGGCAGTAATTTTAGTAATCATTGTTCTGATCACTAGTTTGGTGTTCTCGGACATCATTTTCTTAGTGACTTTTGTACTCTCATAATTGCTTTGGGACCGAAGTCACCAGGGTGGCAATGGCGCAAGTGACCTGCAATAAGCATTCATTCAATCACCGTTTGGCAGATGATAATGCGTACATGACTGATGATGCAATGGATGAATCCGATGTTGAGATCACGATCGACCCTTCGCTGGACAATATTCATGCACCACCCAGTTCTGCACCTCAAATTGACCCAAGCCCACCCCAAGTATGTTTGATTGTCTGCCTCAATACACTTGACCAGTCCGAGGCCTAGGCGTTTGATGAGACCCATACCACCAAGACATTGCATTGGAAACTCATGTCCACGAGGGGTATTGCATTCTGCAACATGGGCATCAGCGTTGGCGGTTTGAATCTTGGGGATATTTAAATGCCCCCCTCTTCTTAGGCCTTTCCTTGAAGCCTCAACAAGAGGTGCAATATTGTTGATGTCAGGCGGATGACACTTCTGCCAGTCTGCTGCCCCACCCTGCGCTTCTTTTGCCCCCTCCCTGCAGATCTTATTCCACACCTGTCAAACTGAAGCAAAAGCTGAAAAAGAATGACCAATTGTTTCATTTTGATCGATGATGATGCATCTTAGAAAGGTTAGGGGAAAATGCATTGCCATGGGTGGCGTCTACGGCACACTTGCACCGGACAGAAATCACCCCAGTCACCAATGTCCGATGACCCGTTGATGGCTGTTGATAGTTGTCTTTGTTGGAAGTTGTGTTGGGGGATTCCTTGCTCAATTGGCAGTTTTGTACGCTTGCTGTACTGTATTTTTTTGTCCCGTGCCCTTTGTCCCCCCTTTAAAGGGGCTCAAATTAAGGCGCGATCTGTTCTTCCACGAGGGAAGTTTTAGCAAATTTTAGCAAACATGGTAGTGATTCTAATACTGCAGTTTGCTTCACTGAGGGTTTATCTCCTTGCCCCACCAACCCTTTACACCTCTGGCTTTACTGACTTTTTTGTTTGTTTGCTTGTTTATATAACCATGAAGTTTTCCTCCACATCCCTCCCAAAGGGTATGTAGTCTGAGGACGGGGATGTGCAGAGAATGGGCGTGTCCTCTACCCTCTCCCGCCGTGGTTAAGAAAAACCCTGTCCATGGTACCAGCCTACTGTCTCAGCTGTCCATGCAGCTGAGGATGTTGGACTACTTGCAGCAACGGTCCAACCATGGCATTGGCATGTGGCCCGGCGAGTGCTGGGCATGCATTTGCAATAATACATGCCACTGGGGCTTGACCACCGTGTACCCAGATGATACGGCCCTAGACCCCATCGTTTCCGGAGACTCTGCTTGGTACAAGGCTAGGCCTGCAGAGGCCGACTGTACGCGTTTTACATCCTTGGATCGCTGCCGCAACAATGTCACCTGGGTCACTGTGGAATTACGTGCTTCCTGCTAACTGTTGTGAGGGCACACCCGCCCCTGGTGAGCGCAGCCTGCACTTGCTCTGCCTGCCAGCACCCCTGTGCGGCTCACCAACATGGGTTGGGGGATCCTCACGGACACTAGAAAATGCTAGTGCACCCGCTAGCCCAGAGGGACACCAACCGCTGCACACCTCCGGCACTGGCCTGCAAGCTGGGCCATAACTTGAATCTGGTTACTACCTTGACGCGACATAACAACCCATGGTGCATCACGAAACGAACCTCTTTATATGTACTGGATTCGCCCCTTTTGGCCCGCGCTTGATCCCACATCAGCCCGGACAGGACCGCTGGTCCATTGCAACTCCGGGGGGTAGGGCCCCCTAAGCCTGGGAGGGTGTGTGTAGGAAAGAGGCTCGAAGGGCCAAGCTGTAGAATTTCCCATAGTGATGCGTTCCTGCAAGGGTTGGCTGAGGGCAAAGGCAATGTACTCTCAAGGACTTCGTAGCAGGCTAGTTGGAGCCACAGCAATACGTCTGTAGGAGCCAACAGGCATCCAAAAGCCTCCAGGAAATGACTGCCCACCAAAGGCCCATAGGAAGTAACAACCACTATTCACAGTCTATACTTGTTGTGCCACAGTCTTGTTGTGCCTGACTTGTGTTTGGATCTACCAGCTGGTTACAGGCTGTATGTCCTGTTGTGCTGACCCTACCCCATTCAGGTACAATAGCACAATCAGAGGAGTGTCCTGTGCTGTTCTGTGCATGGAGGGGTTTGGACGCTCAGGCAGCCCTATACAACGTGGGTCAGTCGATGGCATGGCTGCACATTGCCCTACTTAGCAATGCTGATTTTGAATACCGCTTGTGCCTATGTCGGCAAACAAAGTAGTTTTTGAATCAATCTGCGTGTTTTTGCTCATGTTCTGCTGGCATTTGAAAAAGCCATGGCAGGGGATGCACTGAGAGTGTGCAGTGCTGTGCGTAGACTACCCCTATGCTCACGTACACAGCCTCCCGCCCGAAACCAACGATCACAAAAGACGAAAGGCTTCTGCTGCAGCTGTGGGCAGACGAAACTCTCCTCCTTCACCCACTGCCCATCAAACCGCATCGCTCACCCTCTGCCAGAGGGCTCCGAAGGCCCCCCTTTACTGTGCACCACTTGCACAGTCCCTGCGTTTGAAAAGGTATGCAGTTGCCTGATCCCCTGTCACTGCTCCCCTGCCAGTCCACGTTCAGGGCGTTCAAGGCCGTACTGTCACGAATACCGCATTGTTGGCGTGGGTTGCACTTGGTGGCAATGGGTTGAGGCCCTGCGGATCGCCAGACAGAAAGGGAGCACCTTGCAGGTGCTTTGTGCCTGCTTCTGTCGCCCTGCGGACGTTCATGCGGAAGCTCTTGTATTTTCCGTACTGGGATTGGACATTGGATTCCCATGCTCAAGGCCTCTGCCCAATACGTCTCCTTGTGGACCCTACCATTAGACAACCCGACAAAATGTTGCTTGACATTGCGATGGGAGGCAGGTGAATGTAATGCAGCACTACCCATGACTGAAATGTCCAGAAGAAGTGGGAAACGTAGCTGTTTTGGAGCAAGGCATGGCAAGGCATGGCTGTTTTAGAGTAAGCCATGGCAAGGCATGGCTGTTTTGGAGCAAGGCATGGCAAGGCATGGCTGTTTTAGAGTAAGGCATTGCAAGGCATGGCTGTTTTGGAGCAAGGCATGGGAAGGCATGGCTGTTTTAGGGCAAGGCATGGCAAGGCATGGCTGTTTTAGGGCAAAGCATGGCAAGGCATGGCTGTTTTAGAGTAAGGCATGGCAAGGCATGGCTGTTTTGGAATAAGGCATAGCCAGGCATTGCTGTTTTAGGGCAAAGCATAGCAAGGTATGGCTGTTTTAGGGCAAGGCATGGAAAGGCATGGCTGTTTTAGAGGGAGGCATTGCAAGGCATGGCTGTTTTAGGGCAAGGCATTGCAAGGAATTGCTGTTTTGGAGCAAGGCATTGCAAGGCATGGCTGTTTTAGAGGAAGGCATTGCAAGGCATTGCTGTTTTAGAGTAAGGCATTGCAAGGCATGGCTGTCTTAGGGCAAGGCATAGCAAGGCATTGCTGTTTTTGAGTAAGGCATTGCAAGGCATGGCTGTTTTAGAGTAAGGCATTGCAAGGCATGGCTGTTTTTGGGCAAGGCATAGCAAGGCATTGCTGTTTTAGAGTAAGGCATTGCAAGGCATGGCTGTTTTTGGGCAAGGCATAGCAAGGCATTGCTGTTTTAGAGTAAGGCATTGCAACGCATGGCTGTTTTGGAGCAAGGCATGGGGAGGCATGGCTGTTTTAGAGGAAGACATTGCAAGGCATGGCTGTTTTAGGGCAAAGCATTGCAAGGCATTGCTGTTTTAGAGTAAGGCATGGCAAGGCATGGCTGTTTTGGAATAAGGTATAGCAAGGTATGGCTGTTTTAGGGCAAAGCATAGCAAGGCATGGCTGTTTTAGGGCAAGGCATGGAAAGGCAAGGCATTGCTGTTTTAGAGTAAGGCATTGCAAGGCATGGCTGTTTTAGGGCAAGGCATTGCAAGGCATTGCTGCTTTAGAGTAAGGCATTGCAAGGAATTGCTGTTTTGGAATAAGGCATAGCAAGGCATTGCTGTTTTAGGGCAAGGCATGGCAAGACATGGCTGTTTTAGGGCAAAGCATTGCAAGGCATGGCTGTTTTAGGGCAAGGCATGGCAAGGAATTGCTGTTTTGGAGCAAGGCATAGCAAGGCATGGCTGTTTTAGGGCAAGGCATGGCAAGGCATGGCTGTTTTAGGGCAAAGCATTGCAAGGCATTGCAAGGCATGGCTGTTTTAGGGCAAGGCATGGCAAGGCATGGCTGTTTTGGAGCAAGGCATTGCAAGGCATAGCTGTTTTAGGGCAAGGCATGGCAAGGAATTGCTGTTTTGGAGCAAAGCATTGCAAGGCATGGCTGTTTTAGGGCAAGGCACGGCAAGGAATTGCTGTTTTGGAGCAAAGCATTGCAAGGCATGGCTGTTTTAGGGCAAGGCATAGCAAGGCATGGCTGTTTTAGGGCAAGGCATTGCAAGGCATGGCAGTTTTGGAGCAAGGCATTGCAAGGCATAGCTGTGTTAGGGCAAGGCATGGCAAGGAATTGCTGTTTTGGAGCAAAGCATTGCAAGGCATGGCTGTTTTAGGGCAAGGCATGGCAAGGCATGCCTGTTTTAGGGCAAGGCATTGCAAGGCATGGCTGTTTTGCAATAAGGCATGGCAAGGTATGGCTGTTTTGCAATGAGGCATTGCAAGGCATTGCTGTTTTAGGGCAAGGCATAGCAAGGCATGGCTGTTTTAGGGCAAGGCATTGCAAGGCATGGCTGTTTTAGCGTAAGGCATGGCAAGGCATGGCTGTTTTGGAGCAAGGCATTGCAAGGCATGGCTGTTTTGGAGCAAGGTATGGGAAGGCATGGCTGTTTTTGGGCAAGGCATAGCAAGGCATGGCTGTTTTAGGGCAAGGCATTGCAAAGCATGGCTGTTTTGGGGCAAGGCATGGCAAGGCATGCCTGTTTTGAAGTAAGGCATTGCAAGGAATTGCTGTTTTGGAGCAAGGCATTGCAAGGCATTGCTGTTTTAGGGCAAGGCATAGCAAGGCATGGCTGTTTTAGGGCAAGGCATCACAAGGCATGGCTGTTTTAGCGTAAGGCATGGCAAGGCATGGCTGTTTTGGAGGCTGCATTGCAAGGCATGGCTGTTTTGGAGCAAGGTATGGGAAGGCATGGCTGTTTTAGGGCAAGGCATTGCAAAGCATGGCTGTTTTGGGGCAAGGCATGGCAAGGCATGCCTGTTTTGAAGTAAGGCATTGCAAGGAATTGCTGTTTTGGAGCAAGGCATTGCAAGGCATTGCTGTTTTAGGGCAAGGCATAGCAAGGCATGGCTGTTTTAGAGCAAAGCATTGCAAGGCATTGCTGTTTTAGGGCAAGGCATGGCAAGGCATGGCTGTTTCAGTGTAAGGCATGGCAAGGCATGGCTGTTTTGGATTAAGGCATGGCAAGGCATTGCTGTTTTAGAGTAAGGCATTGCAACGCATGACTGTTTTGGAGCAAGGCATGGGAAGGCATGGCTGTTTTAGGGCAAGGCATGGCAAGGCATGGCTGTTTCAGAGCAAAGCATTGCAAGGCATGGCTGTTTTAGGGCAAGGCATTGCAAGGCATGGCTGTTTTAGGGCAAGGCATGGCAAGGCATGGCTGTTTTAGGGCAAGGCATGGCAAGGCATGGCTGTTTTAGGGCAAGGCATTGCAAGGCATGGCTGTTTTAGGGCAAGGCATAGCAAGGCATGGCTGTTTTAGGGCAAAGCATGGCAAGGCATGGCTGTTTTAGGGCAAGGCATGGCAAGGCATGGCTGTTTTAGGGCAAAGCATTGCAAGGCATGGCTGTTTTAGGGCAAGGCATGGCAAGGCATGGCTGTTTTGGAGCAAGGCATTGCAAGGCATAGCTGTTTTAGGGCAAGGCATGGCAAGGAATTGCTGTTTTGGAGCAAAGCATTGCAAGGCATGGCTGTTTTAGGGCAAGGCATGGCAAGGAATTGCTGTTTTGGAGCAAAGCATTGCAAGGCATGGCTGTTTTAGGGCAAGGCATAGCAAGGCATGGCTGTTTTAGGGCAAGGCATTGCAAGGCATGGCAGTTTTGGAGCAAGGCATTGCAAGGCATAGCTGTGTTAGGGCAAGGCATGGCAAGGAATTGCTGTTTTGGAGCAAAGCATTGCAAGGCATGGCTGTTTTAGGGCAAGGCATGGCAAGGCATGGCTGTTTTAGGGCAAGGCATTGCAAGGCATGGCTGTTCTGGAGCAAGGCATGGGAAGGAATGGCTGTTTTAGGGCAAGGCATGGCAAGGCATGGCTGTTTCAGGGCAAAGCATTGCAAGGCATGGCTGTTTTAGGGCAAGGCATTGCAAGGCATGGCTGTTTTAGGGCAAGGCATAGCAAGGCATGGCTGTTTTAGGGCAAAGCATGGCAAGGCATGGCTGTTTTAGGGCAAGGCATGGCAAGGCATGGCTGTTTTAGGGCAAAGCATTGCAAGGCATGGCTGTTTTAGGGCAAGGCATGGCAAGGCATGGCTGTTTTGGAGCAAGGCATTGCAAGGCATAGCTGTTTTAGGGCAAGGCCTGGCAAGGAATTGCTGTTTTGGAGCAAAGCATTGCAAGGCATGGCTGTTTTAGGGCAAGGCATGGCAAGGAATTGCTGTTTTGGAGCAAAGCATTGCAAGGCATGGCTGTTTTAGGGCAAGGCATAGCAAGGCATGGCTGTTTTAGGGCAAGGCATTGCAAGGCATGGCAGTTTTGGAGCAAGGCATTGCAAGGCATAGCTGTGTTAGGGCAAGGCATGGCAAGGAATTGCTGTTTTGGAGCAAAGCATTGCAAGGCATGGCTGTTTTAGGGCAAGGCATTGCAAGGCATGCCTGTTTTAGAGTAAGGCATGGCAAGGCATGGCTGTTTTGGATTAAGGCATGGCAAGGCCTGGCTGTTTTAGAGTAAGGCATTGCAAGGTCAGAGTAAGACATTGCAAGGCATTGCTGTTTTCGAGTAAGGCATTGCAACGCATGGCTGTTTTGGAGCAAGGTATGGGAAGGCATGGCTGTTTTAGGGCAAGGCATAGCAAGGCATGGCTGTTTTAGGGCAAGGCATTGCAAGGCATTGCTGTTTTAGGGCAAGGCATTGCAAGGCATGGCTGTTTTAGGGCAAGGCATTGCAAGGCATTGCTGTTTTAGGGCAAAGCATCGCAAGGCATGGCTGTTTTAGGGCAAAGCATGGCAAGGCATGGCTGTTTTAGAGCATGGCATTGCAAGGCATGGCTGTTTTAGGGCATGGCAAGGCATGGCTGTTTTAGAGGAAGGCATGGCAAGGCATTGCTGTTTTGGAGCAAGGAATGGCAAAGCATGGCTGTTTTAAGGCATAACAAGGCATGACTCTTTTAGAGCAAGGCATACCAACACATGGCTGTTTTGGAGTAAGGCATTGCAAGGCATGGCTCTTTTAGAGCAAGGCATGGGAACACATGGATGTTTTAGAGCAAGGCATGGCAAGGCATGGCTGTTTTGGAGTAAGGCACTGTCAAGGCATGGCTGCTTTGGTACAAGGCATAGCAAGGCATGCCTTGTGGAGCAAGGCATGGCAAGGCATGGCTGTCTTTGTAGCAAGGCATAGCAAGGCATGGCTGGTTTTGGAGCACGGCATGGCAAGGCACGGCTGTTTTAGAGCAAGGAAGGACAAGGCATGGCTGTTACGAAACAAGGTATAGCAACACATGGCTGAATTTTGAGCAACACATGGCAACGGCTCGTCGTGATGGTTCGAAAAAATGCCAGTTTCCCTTGGTCTGAAATTTGAGCTGGGTCCCTGCGGGCAATCTTCCAGCGGATGCGGCCAGGGGGGCTCTACCCCTCCCCCCCCAACCCCACCCCACCCCGCCTTCCCCCTGCAAAAAGGTTGGACACATGCAGTAACAGAATGTGCACTCTGCGTTCTCCTGCTGCAATCCGCGATGTAGGTGCGCATTGCTTCACCAAGCCAGACTATGCTTGTCCGGTCACAGACAAGCCATCAAAAACGCAACTCAATCCCCTGGCTACCAAGAGATGTGAGGACCACATGGTCTTACGATTGGGGCCAAACACATGGTCCTAAAAACGATGGCTCAGGACTTCCAATTATGTGAAACACCGCATTGTCCAAGCCCCGACGATCTCGTGACCAATTTTTTTTTGTGAGATTAGCTCCCAGTGGTGATGGGGTAGGGGGCAGGGCATGGGGGGGCGGGGGGGGGGGGGGCTGCTGGACCCAACCCCCAAATACCCGTGTTCAAAAGGAACTTCCCGCGTCACACCGCCTCTTTCTGGCCTGTTGCCCGCGCTTGCACAAGGCAAAGGTGGGGCACAAGGCCACTGTGCCTGAAATGGGTGCAGCAAGGGCACGGCTGCGCCCTGTTTGCACCGCAGGCCGCCGTGCAGTCCAACGCCTCCAGTCAGTCCTGTGTCGAAGCCTTTAAAAAGGGGTACCCTCTGATGAAGTATAACCTTTCCAATGCCAAGTCCACGCGCAAGTGGATCAAACTGACCCCCGATTGCGCCCGGCTGCAGTGGGCCTCCAAGCCCAACTCCCCATCTCTGTCCGTTGGTATGCCTCTGTTTGGGCCTGTGACGAGCAGCAGGGCTGAGGCGATAGCAGGGGGACATGCCTGTCCGTGTTGGTGCCATGCAGCCCCCCCCCCCCCCCCCTGCCTTTGCCCCTGCCTCGCGTGTCAAGCTTGTTTGATGTTCATTGAGGACGGCCTGTAAGGACCGCCCAATACCGGCGGCGCTTGGAGGGTGCTTCGAGGCATGGCATCCATTGCTGGGGTCCCTGTGCAACTCTCTGGCACCCAACGAGGTGAAGCACATGGGGAGGGGAAAATTAGGAACAGGCGAAATTTGGCATGGTAAAAGGCACAATAAAAGTGTGCCAAATTATGCCATAGTTTTAAGGTTCTAAGCCATTTTTGTCGGTGTCCCTTTTTGCACTCTTAGTGCGCACATTTCCACTGTGCCCATCAGCCTCCAGGAAATAAGAGCAACCGTCCAAGCAATCATCTAGAAACTGTAAGAAAGAAACCACAGCAACCAACCAAACGCCCATAGGAAATAACAACCACCATGTACGGTCTCCCCCAACACTCCTGAAGACCCCATGGCCCCGAGTTTGCACCCGGGGTTGACACCGATGGTTGGGAAACAAGCTGAATCGTGCGCGAGCGTGTTGGCAAGTACTCCTCGGAAATAGGTACTTGTGCCACCATTTGCAGGCCCCGTGGGTGCAGTCCATGGAGTGGTTTGCGAAGCAAGCCATTGCTCGGTGGGAGGGAATGGGGGTCCAGATGTGGGTGGGGTGTGGTGGTGGTGCAGCTCAGGCTGCACGCATGTCGTATATATCTGCATGTGAAGAGGAAGAGCTGTGAATGCATGACCCAATCAGGGGACAGATTAGGACGGGGTACGGAGTACATGGACAACAAACACAGTCCGCAGCGCCTTGGATGGTCACATGGACCAGCATGAGCTTGAGCCACAGCTGGAGCCGGAGGCTGCCGGAGGGCGGAAGAACGCTGCAAAGACGGCCTTCATCATGTCCTTGGCAAGTGGCACGTTCCATGGCACCTCAACGGGCTTACTTGTTCCCCTCCCGTGGGGTGGGTGGGGCCCATCTTCTCAAGCCTTGGGGGGTGAGGGGTGCAATTTTTTTTGGGGGCTGACAGGGACGGTGGCACTTTGCAGTATTGTTGTGTTGGCTAGTGTTGGCTTCACTTCATGGGAGGATGCTGCCATCCCTTCGGCAATCCTGGTTTGTCTTCTTGGCTCTTGGTGCTTGTTGTGCTGTTTTACCCTTGTTCTCTTGCACCAAGACAACATTTGTTTGATCACATGCGGCTCAAATTAGCATTGAGCCGGATGCCAAGGCAGAGCGTTTGAAGGGCCACACCTTTGGGCTCAAAAGCATAGCACCCGATCCAACCTGAGAGTGGGTGCATCTGGGGTGTGGGCGTTGATATCTGGGTGGGTGGGTGGATGGGTGTCTCAACCGGGGCTGACCAACACCCCAAACAATCCCCCTCTCCTGGATGCTGACCCTAGCCGGGCTATGAGGGGAAGGGTATGGCATCCTACAAGGAGGCCACAAAGGTGCATTTGGGACGGGTTTTGACCACTGGCCCAAGGATGTGAATATCGGTGGGTCGCTAAGGCTGCACAGTCACTAAGGAGCACACCTTTGGACCAAATGCCGGAAAAATGGCAGACGACCGCACACCCACATGCACACAACACAATGACCCCCCCCCCCCCCGGCAAGAACTATGCACCTTGCTTGAACAACACGAGGTTTTGCTTCCGCAATTTTTGGACCGGGAATGCACCGGCTGTTGCAGCCGGAGCGAGTCACGGCAGCCTACAACATGCAGGGCTACTTTTAACGCCCGCGGACGGAGACGGAGGACAATGCAGAGGCTGTAGAACTGCCTTGCAAGGCGGCATTGACCAGTCTCTTGGCGGACACAGGGCGGGGAGTGAGGAGAGGCCGCCACCACCAGCGCCAGTAGAGCCCTCACCCCCCTACTTGAGGAATTTCGAGATGTGAAGCAGGGTCGATGGGGTTCCAAGTCTCAGGTTACATTATGCACCACCTTCCAGCGTGACAGTTTTTTCTGTTTGTCTGAGTACGGGACGGGGCGAAAATGTTCGTGACCAGTGACACACCAGACGCCCAATACTTCGCGCGCCTGCCCAACATCAATATGTGCCGACCGTGTGACCGTGAAGTCTCCGACAGTAGACGGAACTGGCTCGAGCACATTCAAGGCAAGGTTCACCAGAAGAGAAAGGCAAAGGCAAACAAGCAATTGCCTCCATCCAAGAGAAGAAGGAGCAAGGAAGGAGATGACGACAAGCCGGACAAGAAGGCAAAACACCGGAGCGAGCCGTCTACCCACCCTACTTCGTCTGTGCATTGACGTGGTGCGGCACCACACATCACTTTTTCTTGGCAGATGTTCTCCCCGGTGTAAGGTATACGACAAATCCACGAACATGTCAGGTGTCCGACACACCAATGAGCATGTCAGGTGTCGGACACATCACGTCATGCCACATGTCAAGCATTGGGATTGATGTTTGCCCCTAACCTTCAAACTTCATAGAGTTGATGCCAACACCGGCCTCGCCTATCAACACATCTTCGCCAGCGGTAAATTCGATTAGAGGTGAAACTTGCCGACCCCAGTCCTATCACATGTTGTCAAGTTGCCCTCATTATTCATTCACCAACGTCAGACATTGCCAAAACATGTTAATAGTTCAGCATCAAGGACATCATCTCTGTTTGTGAAAGTGGTGGCAAGGGCATGGTTGAGACGCCGTACATGTGTTTGTTCTGGCAGAACAAATGGGTCAGTGGGCCAGTGGAATTTGTTTGGCCATACCATCTGTCCTGTGGCCTTTTTGTCTTGGCTACCAAATCCAATGTAGGGAAGGGGGCGGCCTTGCTCCAGTTGTGTTCGAAGTACACAAAGTCGCACCAGGCCACGATGGGGCAACACACGGGACAAGTTTGGGTCGGCAAAGTTAGTTTTGCGGTTAGCGGTAGACATGACACAACAGTAAAGATCGTGAAATTGCCGCACAGTCTCAACACGCATGTCGGTTTTGGTGAGGGAAGCTAACTCACACAAGGTGATGACATGCAAGGACATGAAACCCCGTATGGGGAAAGTGAAGACACCAATGGCATTGCCTAACATTGTGTCCCATTAAAAAGAGGAGAGGGACGTATTTAGTGATGAGTGCCTGCAAAGCCTGCAAGCGGCAGAGGGTGCGCTCGTAGGCAACCGGTGACATGCCAACCTGCTACGCCCCCTTTTCAATGGAGCGCCGCAGGCTGTTGCCTAGACCCGGGGCTGCAAGGAGGATGGCAAGGACCATGTGTTCCATGAGGATGAGGTGAGGTGCACAGAGGACACCAGCTGTATTGGGGTACCTATGGAAGACAGTAAACTCAAGGGCGGTCCAAAGTGGTCGGTATGCATTGTACACCCTCATTACAGACATTTTGTACCCATGCCACACTCCAAATAACAAAGGGTGTTTGGCCTTTTGAGGTCATGGAAAAGGGCCATTAATGAGTTGCAGTGGCACACCCAAGCATGTTAGACATCTGACATGGCCCTGCCAATACTTTGAGATGTGGATATTTATGGGAGGAGTATGAAAACAATGCATGTTGCAGGTCCGCAACATATAAAAATTGGGAGGATATGGGAGGATATCATGTGAGGATACATTGTCGCTAGTGATGTCAAAGGTGTGCCATGGGGCCATGGAGATACCGTACCTCCGGATATCAAGGGGGGCACGCACATGCTCGAGCTGCAAACTGGATTGTACTTACGTTAGGACATTGTTTCGGACCTGCCTCGCTGCATCGTGCATCTGTGGGTCAAGAACATCAATATTGGCAATGTGGGTTAGATGCGTGGACTGCCCACGGAACCGTGCATGCAGGCGGTGTGATTGGAGAGTCTGCAAATGCAGTTCTATTGATGCACTTGTCTCGTACCTCATTAGCGTTCCTGCTATATTTGTGCTTGTTGAAGTTGTCGATCCACATGATAAAGACACGGGCTGCCACCAAGAAAGACCTAGTCTGCTACCGTTGCCTGTGTGCAGTATCAGACACTTGCTCCTTCTGGGCATCAACTATGCATAGGCCTCGAAGGGCTTCGCGTTGCTCCTTGGTTGGGTGGGTCAGTGCCTTCGGGGCTTCAGGCCTCACACCCTGCGGCAGTGCCTGTTTGCGGTATGCGGTGTACAAGGTCCACAGACAACTCTGGAAGGGCCCAATCTAGTGGTTGGACCTGTCATTTGTACCCCATGATTGCTACAAGTGAACCCACTTTTTACGGCTGCCCTCGTTGCAGCGGACCTCAAGGAGGTGCTGCACAAATGGACGAGGGAGTCCGTTGTCCAGAGCATCTTCAATGAGGTGTTGCGCAGAACCGTGGAGTTTTTCAGCTCCACACATTTGTTGGGTATATGCTGTCCACTCGGAACCGGCCTTTATAGACACAAATTGAGTCATGGAAAAGTCACTGCATCACAATGATGTTAGGTGTCTGACATATGTGTGACACAGCATGTGTTAGACGTCTTACATAAAGTGACATCGACGAGGCCATGTCGAGTCATTTCCATAACCCTACATTTCCACCTTTCACTTGTGTGTGTTTAAAAAAATTGTGGTGTGGTAGCAAAGCTTGGACAGTGCAATTTTCTGACTAGCATCATTCTCACCTTTTCAACATGCTGTGTCTCAATGCGTTGGAAAAACCCATGTTCCTCAGGTGATCACTTCTTTGCACCAAGCTGTTGATAGCCAACCGCCAGAAACCGCCATGCCACTGCAGATCAAATCAAGAAATCTGCATTTGGCAGGTCTGCAACATAATTCCTACCGGGGAGTTTTTTTGGTTTTGGGATCCACAGACTTTACCTTTTTTACAGCTGTTTTTCTGTTGCATTTTTGAAAGTGGGTGCATGTGAGCCGATGCTGTTGCTACCACTTTCATCATTCTGCAGCCCTGTGGAATGGGATTGCTTGTTTTTTGTGGCATTTGCACATGATTGTTGTTGGTGTTTGGGTCCCTTTTTTTGCACTTCTAGCCCTGATTTTCTGACATTTAACAGCTTTTCTCAATGGCAAGCCCAATTGCTCCCGTAGTAGAGCCTATTGATGTGATTGCTGGTGAAACAGTGAATTTTGTATCTTGCCCTCTAGACCCGGATCAACGAGAGGAAGCAAAGAATGACCCTACAAAAACCGAGCCCCGAGAAGGTAATGCAAACGAGAGTGACGATGAAGCCGTCATGCTTTAGCAAAAGAACGAAAGCACACACGCAAGAACACGAGAAAGCAGACAAACAACTCGTCAGTGTGCCGCATCCCCGTGGATGTGGCCCCCGCAACATCAAGCCAGCGGAGCCACGCCCAGCCGTACGCTCCCATCCGTCGCCTACAAGGCATGGGTCACACTTAACGGTGTGAAATCCCAAAACACGGCTCCGGGAGCCCCCGTACCTGAGTGGTGCCGCCTCACCCACCCTGAGAAGGCAAGTGAAGGAACACTCCCACCCCCCACCCCCCCCCCCCCCGGTCCCGGCCTGGAACTGGCAGAGGACGGGACAACCACAACGGCATCGCCGCAGCCCCCCAAAGCAGAGCCCCCACCGCCCTGCCCTGCCCTGGGGGGGGGGGGGGGCAAATAGCCAGCTGGCAGCCCCGCAAGAGGGGGTTTGGTTTGGTTTGGATCAAGGCCTGTGCTGGACGCCCAAGCCCACGGTCAGCACTCGCCTTTGTGCCGACCCGATTGGGCTAGGCGAATCGCGGTTGTCCGGTCCCAAGCACTGCCGGACTGTTGACCGCCCCCGTACCCCGTGGTGGCACACACGGGAGGGAGATGCCGCCGTGCCTGTGTGTGTGGCGCGTGCGGGGCGGGAGGGCGGGGCGTGCATGCTGGTGGTGCTTGCAGGGCATGACGGGTCACACGGCTGTGCCGCGCCTGGCCCTGTGAGGTCGTTGGGTGTGTACCAGGGTCTGCCACCACCGGTCCCTGGCTGCTAGTGGTGGAGGCGTGTGGGGGGGGGGGGGGGGGGGGGCAGGACGCGTGTGGGGTAGTGTGTTGCCTGGTGCTCCAGGCCCCGGCAGGGAGGCCATGGGAGCCTGACACTGAGCCCGCCGGGGGAGTATTCGGTCTGGACACGCCGCCTCTTGGTCACTGACATGCTGCCAGCGGCTCCACGACTGCATGAGGCACAGGGGCACGCTCCCTAGGCGCACGACTGGGGGGGTCCACACCCCATGACTGCCCGAGGCACAGGTGGTGCTGTCTTGGACTGGACCATCCGCCCACGGCGCTATGGGACGGCAGGAGGAGGGGCTCCAGGGCGCGCTGAGCGCTGCCCTGCCCTGGAGCCTGCCCGGGCTCGGGGCCCGGGTGGCGGTGCTACTGCCCGCGTAAACGGGGGGGCCCAGAGGGCACACCACCCGAGTGACCGCTCCTGTCAGGAAGGGGGGGGGGGGCAGGGGTCGGCAGGTGGCTATCTGGCCTCCAGGGGTCGCCCACAACTGAACTGGAGTGCACGGGGCTGTGCTGGCCTGGGCGTCTGTGATGAAGTTGGAGGGGCACGTGCACACCTGGAGGTTCCCTGGGCAGGCCGCTCAAGGGATACCCACAGCGGTCAAGCTGTGAGCCCTTCACTGCCTCCACTTTTTAGGCCCTGAGGGCGCCGACTCCGTGCACCCCTCCCGTCGGGGGCGCAGGCTGGGGGGGGGGGGGGGGTAGTGGTGGATGGGTCTACGTGCTCACTTGTTTGGGAGAGGAGGACCACCTGCTGGGTTACCATGCGGGTCCCAGATCCCAACATACTCGTCATTCGGCGTCCGCTCCCTCTCCGTGTGGGGAGGGACCTTGATCACCATGTGACGGCCTGCAGTGAGGGTGCGAGGGTGCGAGGGCGGGGGTGGGTGTGCCGGGCCTGCTTTCGGTCCGGCCCCATTTCGGTTGGGGGGGGGTAGGGGCAGCAAAAAGTCTGCTCCCCTGTTTCCTGGTCCCCAAGGGGAAGCAGCCCACGGCCTGCACCCTCGCTTTGTGGTGGCTGAAATTTGGGCCGACAGAGCCGCAGGAGGGGGGGGGGGGGGGGACCCCAGCCAGCCCTCGGCGAACCGCCGTCCCACGGCCACGGGCAAGTGACCGGTGCAAGCCGGGTCGCCAGGGCTCTCCACCCCCAGCAAGCCCAAGCGGGGGCGGGGGGTCGCGGGGCAACATAGCAAGCAAAGCCCTAGCCCAAGGACGTCATCGCCTAGCCGCAACACGCGGCCTTTTCGCCCTGGGCTTCACCAGGGCAGCTCCCGTGGCGTTGCCAAGGGATGAGGCGCAGGGGAAAGCGTCTGCGCCCCCGAGAGGATCGGAAAACCCGGGTAAGGGGCACGGAAGGGCCCACAGCACAACCACTTGAGCGCTTGGCGCGGGTCCTTCTCTCGTGCCGTGTACACTAAGGGTGAGGCTTGGGGGGCGGCACAGTGGCTCTGCCACGTCGTGCTTCTGCGTTGACCCCTGTACGCACGGCTACTTTGCTTCCGCAACTATTGGAGGAGGCCATGGATGACTTTGTCCACCGGCTCTTTGGCCTGGGGCTGGCCGTGCTCACCCTCTGCATGCGCTGCGAGCGGGCGGAAGATGACGCGGGCAGAGCGGGACTGCTCTTTTCCGACGCTCCCAAGCCAGGGAGGGGGCGCTCCCACCCATGGGGGGACCTCCTGGGACCGCTCGCGAGGCCCACAGAGGACAGGCTACGCCTCCAGCTCATGCAAGGACTGCCTAGGGGCTGGAAGTGGGACCAGCAGCTAGCAGCGGACATCCTTCGATGGGCCCGGTGCCTATGGTGGACGGCGGGCGAGGTAACGTATGCCGAGCTGGCACTCGATTTTGAGCCAACCGTGCGGCGGTGCCGCACAGGCGGGGGGTGGGGGGCAAGGGGGACCCCAGCCGACCCCTGACGAACCACCGTCACACGACCGCGGGCAAGCGGCCGGTTCAGGCCGGGTCGCCGGACTCTCCACCCCCAGCAAGCCCAAGAGGGGACGAGGGGTCGCAGGGGCAAGTATGGCAAGCAGAGCGCCCACACAAGAACATTGCAGCCCAGCAGCAGCACGCGGCCTCTTCGCTTTGGGCTTCACCAGGACGACCATAGTGACGTCGCCCAAGGATGGGGAACCGAGGGGAGCGCTAGCGCCCTTGAGAGGTGCGGGCACCCTGGGCAGGGGGCACAGAAGAGCCAACAGTGAAGAAGCGTGAGCCCTTGGCGCGGGTCCTTCTCTCGCGCCGTGTACACTAAGGGTGAGGCTTAGGGGGCAGCAAAGTGGCTCTGCCTTGTCTTACTTGTGCGCTGACTCCTGTATGCACAGCGGGCAGGACCGTAATCGGTTACTCTGTTTCTTTGCTTCCGCAACTTTTGGACCCATGGAATTTGGCAGTTCCTTTGCTTGGTAGTCCGTGATGATGAACTTCTTTCTGTGAGTTGGGGCATGGTGTTTTGGGTGTGTTGAATTCTGCCCTGCCATCTGTTGCCACTTTCTTCACCCGCTCCTGGAAAGCGCGACAGCGGACCCCGCCCTCAAACCTCCCGCCTCCGCCACCGGCTGGGCACCGGCAGAGGGAGGGGCGGCCACAACGGCATCACAGCCGCCTCTAGGACCGGAGCGTCCACCCCACGGAGGGGGCAGAGGCACAGGACGGCAGCCAGCAGGCATCCCCGCAAGGGAGGGGGGGGGGGGGGGGGCTTCAGCCAACCCTCGGCACACCGCCGTCCCACGGCCGCGGGCAAGTGACCGGTGCAAGCCGGGTCGCCAGGGCTCTCCACCCCAAGCAAGCCCAAGAGGGGACGGGGGGCTGCGGGGGCCGGCAAAGCAAGTAAAGCCCTAGCCCAAGGACGCCATCGCCCAGCCGCAACACGCGGCCTTTTCGCTCTGGGCTTCACCAGATCGACAGCTGTGATGCCGTCAGGGGATGAGGGGAAGGGGAGAGCGTCTGCGCCCCCGAGAGGATCGGAAAACCCGGGCAAGGGGCACGGAAGGGCCCACAGCAAAGACACTTGAGCCCTTGGTGCGGGTCCTTCTCTTGCGCCGTGTACACTAAGGGTGAGGTTTGGGGGGCGGCACGGGGGCTCTGCCACGTCGTGCTTCTGCGCTGACCCCTGTACGCAAAGCTGCAGGACCTAAATAGGCTGACCTGCTTCTACAACTTTTGGACCCATGGAATTGGGCAGTTCCTTTGCCTGGTAGTCCGTGACGATGAACTTCTTTCTATGAGTTGGGGCATGGTGTTTTGGGTGTGTTGATTACTGCCCTGCCATCGGTAGCCACATGTCTGGTTGTCCGTCTGGTTGCCTGTAAAGTTAGTGCAACAGGAGGTGTTATTTCGTCATTCTCAGTGCTTTACTGTTGTTCTCGCAAGGGGGGTGGGCGCGGTTTGTGGTGTGGGGTCCAGTACCCCATGCCTGCCCCTGTCTATGGGTTCATGGATGGTCCTATGCCACAATCTTTGCCCACACAGCTTACAAGCCCAAATTCAGACATACGACCCTAGAAACCAAATGCATCTCAAATTAAAATCCCCCAAAAAATTGGTTTCTCAAATTTACAAATTTGAACATGGAGGTTTCAGAATGCTTCAAGGACGCATTGTATATGCGGGGTTTTGAATGACGTGCAATGTGATGTGATGTGATGTGATGTGGTGCGGTGCAATGGGGTGGGGTTGGGTGGGGTGGGGTGTGGTGGGGTGTGGTGGTGGCTGAGGTGTGGTCTGGAGCTGGGGGCTTGGGGGTTGTGTTCTAAAAATGGTGTTCTAAAAGCGGCGATTGTAGGGCCGCTTTTTTGGAACGCTTTTAGATTCACAAAAATTAGAACAATTTTAGAACACGCTTGCCTCTGAGAGAGACGGTTAGGTAATCCAGCTCTGTGGTTGTGTTTGGTCTGGGTAACCTTCCCCCACACCCCTCCTCCACTCCCCACTTTGCGGGTACCATCAGGCCTCAACTATCAGGGCCACAGTGTCAGTGGTGGACAACCACGTCCCCACCCTGTGCCCGAGCATGAACCCATGGAGCAGTTCTGTTAAAGGGAAATAGTAGTTGTAGTGTGTGGAAAGTTGAGCTGCGTGGCTGTGGGCCAGACACCACGTGGCCACAGCCCTGAGATTCTGTGGCAACAGTGAATGTGACTGGAGGTTTGGTGACCGATCTTTGTGCAGCGTGCGGCCCTCCGCCAAAGGATCGGGGGAGGAAGGGGCACCGTGCTACAAGCTCTTGCTTCCAAGCGCCCCCCCGCCTGCGGATGCGGGGGGGGGAGGGCACCGCTTGACGGTCCGAACATTATGCCTCCAGCAATAGATGCCCTACATTGTCATTCCCAGACAATCCCGTTTTGTCCTGCTTCTGTGCAGTATATCTGAATACAGTGACTGAAATCACCTACAACTTCCTGCCCCACAAAGACAAGGCCGTCCAACCCGCAAATACCACATCCCCTAAGATGCACCTCCGGTATGTCTCTCTGCCTCCAAGGCCAGGGAGAGGGCTGCTGGCACTGCACCTCCCCCCCCCCCCCCGGTTGAAAACCATCTTGGGCTGGCATCTGCCCACTTGAGCGCGCAAAGAAGATGATTGCAGCAAAGCGCACAACCCCCCGCCTTTGTCCAAGCAACACTAAGCGTTGGTTCCGTTAATTTTCGCACCGTGGATTTTGGCGGTGCATTTTTCAATTTTTCCTCCTGATACCGTGGTTTGAGATGCATGATGTTCATATTTTGTGTCAAGGAAGCTGATTTGGGCATGATGGCCTTGGTAACATGTTCTGCCCCTTAGTTTTCTGAATAGTACACCATGTCTTTCCGCATGTACCATGCACAGTGTAACCCGTAAGCAACGCCCTTGTGCGAGCAGCACTGGGCGTTGGTTCCGTCAATTTCTGGTCATTTACCGTTGCTTGGACAAGGGGGGGGGGGTACCTGGAAGAACGGGGGAAATGGAGGAAATGGTGAGCTTTTGGGCTTTCTCGGAAAATATGGGAAACCGGATGAGAAAGGTCCAAACATGTCACTTTGGCTGGTCAGTTGGCGGGGTACGTGGGGGTAATGATGAACACCGGGGAGGAGACATGGCGAAAATGGGGGCAGCCCCCTGTAAAATGTGTACATTTCTGTTGGGAGGGGAAGGATAGGGGAGCTGTTGTGCTGACATGCACTCCTGGGGCATCAAGACCGATCCCGCCCCCCCCCTCTGCCCCCCCCAACCCCCTCCTCTGGGGGTTGATACGTGATGGATGGAGTGGGGAGAATATAAGCGGTGTATTCCTGGAACTCGGGCGCTTTGGCTACAATCTCTCGCTGTGCTCGGTTGAAGTGAGTGTGCCCGAGCGGAGTTTGTTGCCACAACTACTTCTTGGTCTGCTTGTGGCTAACCCCCCGCGGAAATCTGACAACCGGGCAACTTTATGCTGGCAAGCCCCACCCTCCAGCGAGCAAGAGGGAGAAGGGGCAGGGGGGGACAAAGAGGAGGAGGAATCTGGCAATGTACAGCGAGACTCTTACAGCAGGAAGTTGATGGTACTGCGCACTGCGACGTAGCGTTTGTGGACAGTGGGCAGAAATATGAGCCTTAGCGTCCCCTGACCCTGTGCTGTCCCGTTTGGGGCCGGGCCCTGCGGGTGGTGCGTACGGGGAGGGAGGGCGCCTGACACTGTTCATTGGATGAAGCCGGAGCAGGAGGCAGGTGTGTGCAGCTGCGGTTTTGATGCAGGGAAGAAGGGATGCGGGGCACATGGCGGAACAAGAGATGCAAGGTACCTCCCCTTGTAGCGGCCAATTGATGAGGGTTCCCAAACAAGTGTCCTCCAGGGGGAACCCCCCCCTCGCCGTTTCCGTAATGGGGATTTCATGTCCTCCAATTGGGGAACCGGCCTCCCAAAAAAGCGGCTGGTATCAACCGTCAATGCATTCCGTGTGGCATTGAGGGAGCACCTTCTTTTTCGCCCTCAACATGTACCCAAAACGCACAGGCTTGAAAACGGAACGAAGAAAGTACCCCTAGAAGCGGACGGGGGCTTTGGTGTTGGTGTGAGACTCGCCCACACGTCGCGGATTCGGCCGTGTGCGTCTTCGCAGGTTCTCTCTAGTGACCGAAGGCCGCACTGTGGATTTTGAGGCACAAACACGTGAAGTTTTCATCATCATTTTTATTGCACTATACTCTCTGGTATGTGAGGGCGGGCAGCGGCCCATTAAGGGTGTGTGCAAGGGCGTCGGGTGCGGGAATTGAACCGTGTGGCCTTGGTTCTTCCGTCGCGCCGCAATCCGCCGGGTGGGCGGGGGAGGAATGGCGTAGGCGCCCAGCCCCAACCCGCCAACCCCCTTCCCAACCCTTCGCAGAAGCGTCCAGGACCTGAATAGGCCACTGGTATGTGAGGGAGGGAGGCTGACAGGCACAGTGGGAGGGAGGGTGTGTGCAGGACCCAGACCCATTTGCGGCGGACTCATGCGGGGGCCCATCCGCATGGGTTGCCCCCACGACGCCACAGTGTTCCGGCCTCGCTGGACAACCGCAGGTCGGAACATTTTGCGCAGAGTTGTGTTGCTGGCTTGACCACACATCAGCGCCGGCGACTCTGCTTGGGTTTTCGGGCATCAACCCACGATGCACGACACTTTCCTCTTTTCTGGACTCCTTTGCTGATATCGCCACGGGCCATGGACTGTACGTGAGTGGGATCCACCCAGGCCTGAATTAGAGTATGGGTTTTGGCAATGGTGTTGTACCCCACCTCCCCTTGGACCCCCCCCCTCCTTGGATCCCCTCCCCCCCACAACACCCCCTTCAAGCTCCGAAAAAATCAGGAAACGTGTTGACGAATTTTTTTCAATTTTTCGAGGTACTGCAGGTTCATCTCATCCATTGAGGGTCAAAGACCAACTTCTGTGGGGGGCCCTGGGTTGTTGGTTCATTTTCCCATTCCTTTCAGGCGCCCATGGAAAATTTTTTGAAGGTTAATGTCAAATTTCCAGCGCCTGTTGAAACTGGTGTGCTGATATCAGCCATCCAGTTTTTCAGGTATGAGGACCGCCTCTCTGGCAAGAAGAAGTTGCAACCCCACAATCTTGCACAGAAGGCTGCAGAAGGCTGCAGCAAGTCTCCTTGCATCCCAGCATCAATCCCAAAGCCGTGCTGTGATTCACGAAGCAACGCGGCAGGCAGGCTCTGGGGATTGCATGTGCTGACATTGTGAGGCCCCGGTTTGTTGCACAACACCTCCACAATTTCAACCTTTTGGCAGAGGCCTATCGGCTGGCTTTTGTCAACGGTGGCTTGCAAACGAAGGTTTCTTCAGGTCACAGGGATTGTATGTCATTCATCATGTCAAGCAGTTTTACCAACCCAGGGGTTTTGGGTGTTTGTTGTCGCAATGTCAATGGTGTACCCCCCCCAGCCTGGACCCCCCCGAACACCCCTTTCTAATTCAGCCCTGGATCCACCTGTTGCCGCCGCCAAATGGCAGAAACTGCCAAGAGCGCCTGTAGGCCTGGAAACACGTGAGCAATGCAGCCAGCGATGATGCTCAAAAACCAGGCCTGCCCACATGCCCTGAAAATGAGAACCCACAGAATCCCCGAGGGGTTGCACAGAATATGAGAAATGCTTCAGTTTCCCAAGATGGAGATCTGAAAGGGGCTGAGACACATGGGATGGTGGTGGTGTTGTATCCTTTTGTGTGTAGAAACGACTCACATGTCTGAGCGATCTGACCGTGTACTTCAATACAATCCTCTTCACTGTCCATCTTCGGTCACGGCAACCAGAGGCGGAAATAGGACATCCATGAAAAAAATCAAGCCCTGACTCCCAAAATGAACCCTGCCAAAATGCTAGTTGGTCGAAACTGGTTCTGAATATACAGGGCGTAGTTTACTGGCCCGTGGGTTACCACTCTGCCAACCCACATGCCGTTGAGCAAGGCATACGACAAATGGTGGTTTGCCGCCGAGGCACAACATAAGAAGCAGCCTGACCACGCGCAATGGTGTGTCCATGGCGAGCCGAAATTCAACAACCGAAGTAAACACAATGGTCAAAAAGTTTGGTTCTCCTGATCACCGGGATATTTAGGATGGCCCGAAAGGACTGGGGCTTGGTTCCATGCAATTAGTGGTTGATGGGGGGGCAACTGAGGAAAACACGTCAAATGGCTTTCAGTTGATACCCATATGAACCAGAATTTCGAAACTGATGCGAAACTACCGAACCGTTTCGAACCATTTTTGTTGAATTATTCATGATCCCATCCGAAACAGCTATTTCAATAAGACCTCCGCCAGCCTTGCCTCCTGTGTGGTCTCAGTGCCCCCCCCCCCCCCCTGCCGTCCCAGGATCTCTACACCAATTTACACAAAGTTCTGGGTCTTGGGTCTGCTTGAAAGGCGGTGGTGGCAAGCCAGTCAGCAGGGGTGGGGGTGGAAAAAATTCGCGCGAATTTTTTTTCGTAGCCCCCCCCCCCCCCCTCCGGGGGTACCCCCGGAAAAAAAAGCTGGCACCCCATGTAGGAATTTTTTTTCGCCAAGAGGAATTTTTTTACTGTGTGCTACTTGAACTTGCATGTCACCTTCACTTTGCCACATGTATGACATTGGCACAGGAACTACTACTGAGACAAAAGTAATTGGTTGTTTTTTTTGCATGGCGCCAACGGCACCCCCTTTTTTTTGTTAATTCTTTTTCATCAAGCCGTCAGTGCCTTTGAGCGCCAGATATCGCAAGACGAGGCGCTATACAAATGTCGTTTGTTGCGAAGTCCTTTCCAGTGGAGATTAGCAAGACAGGCCGCTATACAAATGTTGTGCGTGCGGTGCAGCGATAAACACGCGTTTAACTATGTGTTTTTTGTAGTCAGATAAAACCGGGGTCCACTGTAGGCTTGGGCAACCTGCAGAACGGCCACAATGGACATCAATCACCCTTGTCCTTCAATGCTGCCAGTTCGGTTTCTCGCCTCAGATAGGGTGTATTGCCTTATCTGGGGACTCTTTCCTGCCGACAAGAGGCTAGGGTGGGGCGCTACACTGCAGCCGGAACAGACCGGGGGTCCTTGTGCCCTTAAACACAAATACCACCCATATCGGCTGAAATATCCATGGTTACCTTGAAAAATACCCTCCTTGCACCTTCCAAACCCAAACATGTGGGGTAGAATTAAGCGAAATTTCAGGTGTTGGGGTCCGGAAAAATTTTCGCGCGATTTTTTTCGCACCCCCCCCCCCCCCTCCGGGGGTACCCCCCCAAAAAAAAGCTGTGCGCCGGTACGAGGCCCCCCCCCCTGGCCAGTCATCCAAGCTAGCCCCCAACTGTGGTGTACAAGGATGCAATGCGGGCCTGCATGTCTCCTTCATGCCCTTTACTGTCCTATCTTTTTGTGTGGTATGTACAGTGGGAGCAATGCAGACAGATCCAGCAAGGGAGGCAAGTCTGGCAATGTGGACGGAACAGAGATGACCAGAACGTGCCATGCCCATGGGAGGGTGATCATAGGGCACCAATGTTGGGCCAACAGGTTCCCTGTGCCCTGGGATAAGTCAGTAAAATGGACGGATTCAGATGGGATGCTTGAATGATGTGGCACTGCTCTCTGCATTCAGGTCTACCCTGAAGCACCTCCGATGACTGTGGGACGCCTGTTGTGGTGGATAGCAGGCCGAATGTTGGCCACAAAAGGTTGCGCATTTGGCTGCAAACCTAAAGGCCGCCGTACACCCACAAGAAATGTTTCATCATAAGCTACACCGAGCAAGCAGCCCTTATGTAGAGTGCTTAGATTGTTTATATTATGTGTTCATACTCATGTATTTGGATTATTTTGACTTTTTCTGCTTTTGAGGTCCCATTTGTCGGCACTTTTTGAGCAAAGAGCAATGGCACAAACAGTTCACACTGTGATGGCAGTCCACAGAGACAGAGGAAGGATGAGATTGCAAGGAGTGTCAGAAGATGTCATTTGGGTGTGGGAAGAAGGTGTCACGTTGCCTGACAACAGGCAATGCATACCAGCATTTCCAGCAGTCATTTTAAGTTGGTATGCGTGCCCAGCAGTTATAGCTGCTGTATTGTCGCGTGCTGGGTTCCACTTACAGTGCAGTGTTGTCCTTTGCTATCACAATGAAGCGCAACAGTGCTAAGCATCGCTTCAAGTGCCTGTCTCCAGCAACAGTGTTTAGGAACACTTTGTTTCGAGAGTAACCAGAAGTCAGGCTTTCCTCCATGAGGTGCTCAAACAGTTCATTATGTTTTTCTGCCACATTCAAGGGTATTGGGAGTATGAAAAGGTTTCAGTGACATCTTTGACCAATCTTTCAGGTGTTCATGAAAATGATTTTGGGCACAGTGTAATTGGACAGTAGCTTCATGCCACAGTTTGTCTCAAAGATTGACGTCTGGCAATTATGTTGTTACATTTGAGGAGACCATTTATTTGTGTTTTTTGGTAAAGGTTTGGTGATCAGGTTCCAGCTGTTTTTTATTTTTTGGTTCAGTTTGGTTCTGTAGATTCAAGAAGGGGCAGTGTTCATCTTTGTGGTATGTGTCATGCCCAGTTACATCAGGTTTGTGTTGGAGCTCTCAGCATCTTGTGCCTGCTGGAATGCTTTGCAATTTAGGATAGATGTATGATGTTTGCAAGTTTTGCAGTTCAACCAGCTGGGTGGGTAAGACCGAAAGCAAAGAGATTGGACTCTGCAATACGTGGGGTACCACAAACAAAGGAACGAGGGGAATTACATTTCGGTGACAAACCCTTCCAATGTTGAGCAAGAGCCCCTTTTGGAACACTTTTTGTAGAACACAGCATAAACAAAGATGAAACTATTTCACTGTTGGGACAATTGAACTTCATCACACTGGCAAAATTTAGACGCTTGCTCCTAAGGGCTGTGAGCTTTGGGCAGCAGCCTTGGGCAAAAGTTTCATAGAGAGGCCTGGCATCCCGCATTTGGTTGACAAGCAGCATGTCATACACATATCAGGACGTTCCTTGTGGAGTGCACACTCCGAGGGGGTGGGAAGAGTGCCTACTTTTTGCAGGAGGCGAGGTGCCTATTCCGCTTGCCCCTCCCCCCCCTCCCCAAGTGAGTTGGCCAAAAGTAGTTAGGTGGTCTAAGTCTAAGGGCTTCTTGCTGCCTATTTTCAAGGTGCTGAGGGTGCCAGAAGAAAATTTTCTTTAGTTTTCATTTGTGTTGGGAAGTCATTGGCCTCTTTGGCTGAGACCCCGCCCGCCCACCATCCATGGGGGTAGGCCAAGCGCTGTGCAAGGTCACCCCCTGATTTGAGACTTGTTTGCTCGCCATGGTTTTATGTCATGAATTGCAAATCCATGCATGCGAGTAATGAGATATCAAGACGAGAAATGCCACTATCGCACAGGACTGTTGCACCAAGCAGCTTGGATGGACAGCAAAGTGTGTTTTAGTAAAGAGATTTCGGCATCTGTGTTGTCTAGATGCAACAGAAACGGAATATTTTTTTGGACAGAATTGGGTTTTTTGTCCACCTATTCTAATTCCCGTTGGAACAGTTAAGGGGGATTAGGGATGTGGCTCAGTGGATCTCCATTAGAGACCAAATGAGTTTGATTGTCCCGCAATTTCATTTGAAGATGAAGGTGCTATCCAAGTGGCCAAAGCGTTGAACTGAATATGGGTAAAGGGAATATCAGATTTTTCATTTTGCATTGTTTCATTTTGTACATGATGTTTTCAATTTTTTTTGGTAAATTTAGGCTCATTTCTATGAAGTTAAAGCCCACGTAAGTGTGTTGTGTTTCCCTAGATGCAACAAAGCAGCCTCACAAGATTATGATGAATGAAGTGTGCACAACCGACCACGCGTTATTGAGCAGATTAGCAAAGGTTGGTGTACGGTGTCATGCGACCGGTGGGGGTTGTCCCATGTGTGTTCTGCGTCTTGTCCGGGCCTCAAGACATGGTATGGGGTGTTGGTGGCGGCCGAAGGGAGGTGGGTGGGGTGTGCGCTGATTGCGGGGTTGCGGGGTCCAAGAGTTTCGCGACGGGGAGGTGTTGCCTGGGATTGTGTTGGGTCGCTCATGACGCACAATGTGCGGGATACACTTCGTGGTGTTGTGCAGGGGAACGGATGCCTCTGGGGTTTGGCTGTGTTTTCCGCGGCCTAGGGGGTGGCGGGCTCGTGGTGAGGGGGGACGGGTTGCGTCGATGGGCGGGCGGACATTGGGGCGGCGGCGTGGTATTTGCTTCCCCTTGGGTGGCTATTTTGTTGGGTGGGCGGGCAGGTTGCCTGCATGTGCGCAAGGGCCGCTGCTCGGTGCATGGTGTCGTCAGTGTAGCGCATTGGGTGGCTTTGGAGGTGATGCCGCGGTGCTAGCATACATGGGTGCTAACAATTTCAGACCTTTTTAATTGCAGATTTTATAATTTCGGACCCTTTTTTGGCATGAAATTAAAATGAAATGAAATTAAAAAACATGCCAAATGGGGCAAAAACGGGCAAAAAAAGGGGCAAAATCGGCAAAAATAGCCAAAAACGGGAGCCTGCTGGGTTGAAATAGTGGGCTGGAAACATGCATTTTGGAGGTGTAGCCCGTATGAAATTGCTGATTCCCCTGTAGTACCCTTCCCATATGGTTAGGGGTGTTGGCGTGTGTGTGTGTGGGAGAAGTCTTTTGGCGACGAGTGTGGCCGAGCTGAAGCTGTTGCGGTCCGCTCGTGGCCACTGCGGTGCCGTTTTATCAAGTTGTGCCCTTCGTCGGGTGTCCAATCTATTAGGGCTAAGTCTAGTGGCGGTGACAATGTCGTAGAGGCCGGTTTGGATGGCGAAGTGCTAGAACCACGGCCCTGTGGCGATGAGCCTTTTGTCTTGCTCCTGGCAGCAGGCCGCCGGATCTAGCCACTAAGTTGCCCCCGTGGCTATGTCTGCCGGCGACAAGGCCCATGGCCCATTCGGTGTTCCCTCGGAACCAACCGAAGCGCCGGGAGTGCCCAGCAACGCCTTCAAGCGAGATTGGGTCCTTGGCAGTTGTACGGAAGGATTCCGGTAGAAAATGAAAGCCCGCCAAGTTACCGCCTCTCCTTTGTCACAAAGAGCATGAGCCATTTTCTTGGATATGTCAAGCGGCATGACAGGAATGCAACAGGTAAACTGCCTCGATCGACGGAGTCCATCGCACATTCAAGCAGACAGACCTCATCTGATTCAACATTGTCTTGTAGCTTTATCCGGACGGAATTGACCTATCTTCGCTTCCGCTTCCAAGCCTTCGGGCCGAAGTTCCGGTAGCATCTCGAATCGTAATTGTCCTGTGTCTCAAGTCGTAATCATCCTCCGATCCAAAGCCATTATTTGCTTTAGCGGGACCGGAATTTGCTTCACGGCACTGGCTTGAATGTCGTCGACGTTGATGTCTTGTGGTTCGTCCACACTGTGTTGCCCATCTTCCTACATTTCTCAAATTTTGCGACTCCTCTGCCCAAGTCTTGCATACATGGAACTTTCCAACGAGGTGGGTAGTCAGCCCTTTGTATCCTTCTCGCGGCATGTGGCTCACATGGTAGTCATCTAGAATGTCGCCCATGTCCGGGAGTTTCTCCATGCTGGCAAGTACGTAGTCTAACCTTTGCGGAAGATATAGGAATGGGTTTGTTCCCGGAGGAGTGTCCTATTGTATTGGCCGCCACCGGGGGCATCAGTGGCTGTCATGCGGGCATGGTGCATGTTGGGGTTATGTTGGGTCTGGTTGTGGAGGGTTGTGATGAACTATTGACTAATTCTTTCTATTGTTCCTCTTTGTATGCCCAAACTTACAGCGGCGAAGGCTGAATGTCGGAAAATAAAGCATCGGTGCTCAGAAGTCCAGAAAACAAGCTTAAAGCAAAGAACTGGTTCTGTATTATTTGCTATCAAAAACCATCAATGAATTCGGTGTCCGATCAAAATTTTATGGCTCGTAGCTGTTTTTTCAGATTTGGACAGGTCTTTTGGAGAGCACGCCGATGTTGGGCCGGATTCTTGTTGCATGCGCATTGAGGCGGTCATTTTAAGAAGCTATCTTGTTGATTTTTGCAGTATTTTTCCTTTGGCGCGCTCCGGGAATAACGGTATAAAGACAAGTTTTTAGACGGGGGCGAGGTCCCTGTTCCCCGACTCCCATATAAAAAGCTTCCAACAAGAATGGGGGGGGGATAGAGCAACTGTTGGGTGTGCATGCACAATGAACAGCTCCTCACCGTAGGGTCGCAAAGTTGCATGCACGCCTTCACAAAGCCAGTTGCACCACCGCAACCGCTGTCATTGGTACTGGTTGCCATTGATATATACCCATTTGGATGACGCATCCTCTGTTTTTGAATCTCTTATTGCAACCCTTCATTTGATTTCTGTGTTTCATATGCTTCCGAATTGTGAAGTTAGACTTCTGTTTCTTTCCATGGTACACCCATCTTGCTTTGTGCCACTGTGGTGTGACCAAAGAGATATATTGGACTTCATTAGACTGCGGTGGTTCAATCTTGAAATTGATTCTCAACAATGCATACCTTGTGGCACAGAAAAACGTGGTTGGTTTTAACTCCTTTTACAATGGTTTGCAAATGTAAAATGAAAACTTTTAAAACCAAAATTGTGTGGATTTTTTGTGGAAAATACATTTACATCTTTTTTGAAAAATGGCCGAATAGAAACCTTAACATCATGGTTGCTGCGTAGAAAATCAGGTCGCATAGTGGTGTATGAATATTGAGAACTACAATTGAAAAAAGAATTAAACCCGTTTTGCGGGTTTGAAAAAAAGCAACAAAACCAAATAGTGGACAAAAATTACACAAAATAGACATCACACAAACATTAATACATTGCAAAGTCCCATAGAAGCTTCCACAATGGTAACCTTGGACACTTTTGAATACTTTAGTACCCATAGAAATGTGAGTCTCTGTCTCATATCCTATCCCCTCCCCCCTTGTATAAGCTACGCAAAAATACCAAATTGATTTGGTCCGTCCGCCCACTGTAGCTTGGACAAAGCCGTAGATGCCCAGGTTCTAAAAGAGAAAATGGTACGGTGAGCTGGTACAAGAATAGGGAGTATAATGCACAAATATCCGAAAAATCAGAGCTATGTAGGTTCAAGTGGGCAGACATTCACAACAAATGTGTCCATGACATCATGTAGCTGGCAAATTTGTCATCAAACCCATGTTTTATGTGACTGCACTATATTTGGTACCGAATGAATTAGATCCCCCAATATGGTCCCCGCGTTGCTTGGGCAAAGTCGTGGCTTACACAGGGGGGGAGCCGGGGTCACCGGTCACATTTGAGGTCAAGACAATGTACCCTATGGCCCCATCTCCTTCATTTCCATGAGCGGATCCACACAGCACCTCCAGGAGCAAATCTCTGCAGCCTGCCCCGCCTTTCGACAAGGTCGCTTTAGAGTGGTGGATCTCCCACACTCGCGCCAAGCGCCGCCTTGCTGTGCCTGGCCGTGCGCTCCCTTCTTCCCCGTCCCTATATCATGCGCTGACCACCCCCGCTCAGAAAAGCCCATCTCTCCACAAAGTGGACTTCGCCAAAGCGGCTAGCCAGCATAACACAAACCTTACCTCCATTCTTAAGACATGTCACAACTATCTCAGAGTTACCATCCCCCGCTTACCATGAACCCCTAATTTTTTTGGGGAGGGGAATTCAGCACCTCTGACCACAATTACACACTGGACACCACTTACCATGGTCCTTTTACCTTACAAACGTCCGCACTGCTTCCGCAATGTGTGCCAAACTAATCTGTGCTTTGGCACGTTCCCGTGGATGTGTTTGCATTATTAAACCTGAAAATCAGTGTACTTCTGAGATTATTTGTTTCGTCCCTGAAATGTGTTCCCAAAACATGAGAAACTTCCCCACTTTTTGAACAGTTGCACAGAAAGCCCATACTGCAAACTTATGAATACTTGCACAGTATTGAGGGCTCTGTGCACCATGCAGGGGTATACTGAGGCTGCCAGCTGGGACAACTATCAACTGCTGCAACATCTCTCATCAGCAGCCTAAACTGGGGGCACAGCAGTAAGCAGAAATGCACAAAAAATAAAACAGAGTTCGTCTTCGGTACCCGTTTCTGCATCTGCAGGATATGGGCTCACCAGGCTCTCTCCACATAATGGGAAAAGGCAGGGCCTCTGGAGGGATGCAAAGACAAAGAGGGAACAAAACAGCACACACACACACACGCGCGCGCGCACACACACACACACACACACACACACACACACACACACACACACACACACACACACACACACACAAGAAGTCACTCCTCAGGTAAAATATATTCTGAACGCGTGGCTCCCTTGCTGGACCACCCTGAAAGCAAGGTACGTGGTGGCGGAAAAAATACCCCGAACACCACAAAAGAGCCTGATTAACACCAATGGGTTGGTGCAGACAATGGAAAATGCAAGGTGAAAGGTACTAAATCGTTCTCTACAGCATCCGTGAAACAAAACTTTCTTGCTCTGTGCCTGCCTCCCAGCTCGCCGGGTGCGGGCTCCCGGGTCGAAACGAAACTCTGTCACTGCTGGCCCACTGCTGATGTGATAATCCACAAATGGTGAGGTTCTAACCTTCTACAAAAAAAATCTCCTCATCTGTTGAACTGAAACCATGTCATGTTGTGCCCAATGTCAGTTGGTCACACTGTTCCCTTCCCCCATCACCCAACTCAACTTCCAATCCCTGTTTGCCGTTTCCTCAACTTCCTCTATTACATGCTCATCGAGGTGCAACAAGGGCTGGCAGGTCCAAAAAAAAATCGGAGGCACAGTGTACAGTGTCTTATGCTCCAAACTCACACTCTGAAAGGAATGGCACACATGGGACAGACACATCACAATGTGGTTTTTTATTCTCCAGTGATTGTGACAGAAGAAGCACACAAGCCAAGAGCTGTTAAAACATGTTCCACACTTTTGGCGACAGATCATCAGTGTTGAAAAAGATCACAAAGCCCAGTCGCGGTTGCATCATCAGGGAGGCTCTCCGGAGCAACGTAAAAAACTCGTTGAAGCCCAGAACTTCTGCTAATGACAAACACTCAGGTACATGAGTCAAACATGCATGAGGTGGTATATCAATTTTCCTGGAGTTCCACAGGGCAACAACACAACGTTGTTGGCTCAACACTGAGCTCCCTCCGAGAGAGGCGGCGAGGCACCGTTGAGAACGGCACCCACTCCCACTCTGTAAGCCACCCAACAACAATGTGGCAACAGTGTAGCACACTTGCAATATGGGCATTGTTGTCAATGTGCTTGGGCTTCAATGGAAACCATGTGGAAAGTTATTCCTGCCTTGGAACAGACAACAAACCACACAAGGAAAAAAAAGGAGAAGAGAAGGGCAGGAAGCTGACAAACAGAAACAGCACACAAAAAGATGAACAAGCAACATTAAATGAGAAGCAATAAAATAAAAAGACAAACAAATAATGAAAAAAAAAGGGAGAGCATTTGCCACGAGGCTCACTTTCTGGAAATCCTGCCTTGTCAATCTGGTCCATCGGCAGTGCAAATACAAATGGCAGGTCCCTAAACCATTTACAGGTCTCTAAAGATTCACTTTCCTTGCCTGAGCGCACCATGCCCAAGATTGAGCAGCCATGGCACGTCATGCAGGTAGTTTTTTTTTTTACCCCCACCCACCAGTGTGGTGTTGGTTGCGGCAAAATAGTAGCAATGTCACAGTTTTGTTGTCTGAAAGGCACACAACACTCCCTGTACTTCTCAGCACCCATGATGCAACACCAATTTGCTGCCACACAAGACGCCTCCTTTTGCTATTATTATTCACTGCCAAAGGACCCTAACCCAGAAAAGCCAAACCAGCCAATACATATTGATAGGGGGGAATACCCCATAGCCTTGAAACATCGTAGCACTCCAAAAAGTACCACAACTTGGGGTTCCTTGGTTGGTATTTGCATGATGAATGAAGCAAAACAACACCCTTGGATCCATTCTGTCTGACAAAACACATCACAGCCTTTGGAACATTTGGCTGACCAAAAATATCACAAACTGTTTTGTCGGATGGGGAGGCAGTTAGCCCCCAGGCCCAAAAGATGGGCTTAGCACACCAATCGACATTTTATCCACTCCATTCTGACCGTGCCAGAGAAAGGGGGAGGGGGGGGGGGTCAAAAAGCAAACAAACATCAACCAGACAGTGGTTCATTTTTTTCTCTTCATCCCTACTTTTTTCTTGGAATGCCATATAACATGGACAATTGCACGTCCGGTCCAAAAAGCTCAGCACAACTCCTGAGAAGGCTTCGAGCAGGGGTTGGTTTCAACAAGAGCTCCTCTGCCATAGAGTTAATGAATACCAACAATCCGCATACCAACTCACCACCACCAATCGAATCCCCAATGAAAGAAATTCAAGACGGCTGCGCAGCACTGTCCAATCCCCATTCATGTCCCCGTCTACAATGTGACACACCAAAGTCATGAGCAGTAGCGTTGGTGTGGTACATCAAATGCCTGTCATTGCTTGACAGAGAAGTGCATGTTTGGGCCACAGGCACACCTCCCAGGCAGCTTTGGGTAAAAGGGGAGGATGAGGGCATTGTTCTCACAATAGGAGCAGGAAGGGCCAACTCTGGCTGTATCAACTCCAGCTTAGGCATGGAGCATAAATTGTACTTGAGAGTGAAACATGTGAAAGGGGAGATGGTGAGGACTGCTCAGCAGGGCATGCTGCCTGTGGCGGATGGAGGGGAAATTTGTGGTGTTGCGGACAACGATCTGCGTTGAAACGTTTTGCCCCTTACAAGTCTCTTCAAAACATGTTCCATTCCATGGGATCCCTTTTAAATTTTCTGAGCATCAACTTACATCTGACATATGGGTTGCTTCAATTTGGCAAAGATGAGTCCTTGAATGCCCAAGGGATAAAAATTAAAAGTAGCATCCATCGTTCATTGAAATGTGCCATAGCCAATGACTGCAGCAAGAGATCCTGTGGTGAGCAGAGCAAGGGGGTTGGTTAGAAAGCAGTCCGATAAGACTGGGCCAGACTGTATAGCATCGGGCCCAGGCAAGAAACTTGCATCTGTCGAACAAACAACATGGGGGGTGATATGCAATGGGTGCACCATGCATTATCCGGGGATAAACAAGGTCTACAGTGCTGCAGTTGCAGGTGCAGGAACATCCCAGGAAAGAGGTGCACGCACTGCCCTTCTTGCCATCATGAGATAATAAATTGATCCCTAGGAGAGAGGTACAGGCACCGCCCCTCCTCCCACCATAATGCCATAGCTGCTCATGTGAGTATTGACAAGAAGTTGTTCAAAGATTTTCAAATTGGTGTCACGTGTTTCAAAATCCTCGACTGAGCTCCTGGAGCAGTGTGCCTTCGACATGGGAGAAGGCAGGCCTGCTGCCAATATCTTGCACGTCTCAGGGGGACGTGCGTCAGACGGACAGACGGACGGGTTGTGGGATGCCGAGGAGGGGTGGAGGCTGTGTATTGAGCCCAGGCTGATGGCATGGTGACGAGGCTGTATCAACCATGACACACAACAAGGCCTAACCCTGAGTCAACTTCCTCTGACATCAGGAATGGACTCTGAAGTAGAGGTGCAACCACACTGAAACCACATCCCACACGTGACCTGAATCGACCCCTGACGCAATCTGGCAATTCCTTTTAACCTTTCCCATGTTGCTCACCCTGGCACCCTGATCCTGGCACTCACGTTGTGTTGTGTGGTGTGGTGTGGTGTGGTGTGGTGTGGTGTGGTGTGGTGTGGTGAGCTAGCTGTACTGTATTGTATGTGTCACGTCGTGTTGAGATTTGTTGTGTCTCGCAGCTCCCTTCGGTTGCACGAACAACGACAAAAGCACCAAAAATTGTGGAAACAACTTCCAGTGTTGCTTGGATACAGCCTTCACACACGATCCTGCAAAGCATCTGCACCAGCAGGATGGCAGTCACAACAACAGTTTGGAGGCAGACGGTGCATTTCAGGTCGCTCCAGGAAGCAAATACAGCAAACCCATCTCTGATGCAAAATTTCACAAAATCAATGGTACCAAGTTAACGACAACAACACCTAGTGCTGTTTCGCAAGGCTTTGTCAGCTGAAAAAAGCGGTGATTGTGTTCAGTTTCGCGCCTGCATTATGCATATGTGGGTGTGATGTGCCTGGATCCATCACAGCTCTGAGCCTGGATTCGAAATTGAAAGCCAAATTGATTTCACTTTCTATCTTCCTTGCCACATTTTCAATGATATGATGATGCACAAGAAGGCGCGTGGCCAGCAGTGGCGGGGGCCAGCTTCCATTCTAATTACTCCATGGGTGTAACACTTTGTACACACCCATTCTCAAAAAAAAAAAAAGAAATATACTTTTTGTTGGCAATCATATATTCGAAAATTTTGAAACAGCAAAACCGTCACTGAACTGCGCCCCATTAAGAATCCCCCAAATGGAACCGGAACTATGGCTTCACCCCTCATCTCAAGGGTATTTTTTGGGCAGGTAGTGCTGCGAACATAAAACAAAACTCGCGTCCTTAGAGGAATGTCTGGGGCCACCCTCTGCAAAACGCATGCAGCAATCCTTTCCAGAATGACGTCCATCAAACGTCATGGTTTCAGTTAGGGTGACCCCTGAGGGGCCCTTCTGACCATCTGCCTGCCCCCTAGTGGCCGAGCAGGGCCACCGTTGAATTGTCCGGATCAGATTCTGAGAGGGTGCGTGTGCTTCATGCTGCCCCTGTGTGTCCCTGCTGCGGTGCACCGCAGGGCAGGGATGGGGCCAGGGAGGCCGACACGCGCAACAGAGCGAGCGACTGTCCCACACATGATTTGGGGCATTGGGTGTATGTGTGCCGGCGAATGGACAACATGGCGCAACGAAAGCCCCCGGGGCCTCCTAAGCCCACAACCGACCCCCAAGGGGCCACTGGGGAGCCATGGCATCACATATACAAGAGGTATAAATTGTGCCAGGGTCTGTGGCCTTGGGTATGCCATCTGTGCCCCACAGGTGGGCTGGCGGGCACAGACGCACAAGACCCTGGCAGGATGCTGCCCTAAGAGCTGAGCAGGGGTGGCCTGAGACTGCAAGGGACCACACCCCCACTGGGCACTAGTGCTGACGCAATGATGCTCTTGGGGACAGGGCTCTACTTCAAGAAGGGAAAAGACAGAGGGAGATGGCAGAGATTTTCATCGGAGAGGCCGTTGATGTCTGGTCTGCTACTGATGGTAATCCTTAGGGGAAATTGCACCGCGCGCACGTCAGGGGCAAGCAGCCCCAGAAAGGCGGGAGAATTTGCCCCCACGACAAGGGTTCTGCAGTTCGTACGTGCTCTGTATCTTGCACAGGCCGTGGGGACCCAATGAAGGTGAGCTAAGCGAAAGTGTAGGTGGAAGCTTTGGTACACGAACCTTGTTGAACACAGCCACGTACCAAGAGTACTGGATTGCAACCACGCAAAGGCACATAAATTCAAAAAGTAGTGGGAATGAACCACGATGCAAATTGGCATGAGAAACGAACCGCACTGTCAGAGCGAGAACCCACTGCATTTATGCTTTTCAGAGAGGTGTCGGCATACACCACGGCATCAAGAAAGTTCAACAAGAGCGGTATATGTGGCTATTTTGCTCTCTTCTGTCCTTTCAAAAATACAGAAATCCACTTACCGGAGCCCCTGGAGGGGGTGTGGCGAATGTGGCTCCTGGCTCCCGCGAGCACTGCTGTCACTACTTGTGCCTAGCTGGCACGCGCACGCACCACGTCAGTGCTCCCCACAGCAGCAGGAGGATTGAAGTGCGTTGTGCAGATGATCTTGTAGGGTGTCTAGCAAGCATCTGCACCTGGGACAGTGTGCATTCTATACCAGTCACTGCAGAGCTGGCTTCTGGGCATTTTAAGGGAACGGTGTCGACGATCTGACCGACATCGGGTGAAGCCGAGACTTGCGCAGTGAGGCGTAACGAGGCGCAAACGGAAGGACTGCAGCAGACTCAGTCTGCTGCAGTGTGCTGTAGTGTCCTGCTGTTGCCTGACAGCTCTGACAGGGTAATCAGTTATGAGGCTATTCGGAATCGAAGATGGAAATCTTCCAAGTGGGTCCAAGCAGGTCCGCAGTGAGACAATGGGCTGCGCTCAAGCGCCTACCTCTCACCGGTGCTGAGAGTAGATTGGACTGCAAGCTGCCAGCCCCAGGGTCCAAATGGTGACTGACTTCGCCGAGCCAAAAACCGGGCGAGGCGCTGGGCATTGCCCCTTGAACAGTCGCTGATGGCCATTACAGGGCATTACTTTATATGTACCGCCAGAAAGAGGCCGCACGAAGGCCCCATGGAAGCAAAACAAAACAGGATGAAAATGGCCCTGGGGCCGCCTCGGCCCCCAAAATTGGGACAAAAACTTTGGCCGGGCCGCGCTGAGCAGAGAACAGGGACTGGGGTTCGTCATTGCGGATATTGCCCGGAGCACCATGTGTTCGGTACGTGCACATGATCTTGTCATGCCATTGAGGAGCGGGGACGGGTGGGTGGGGGGGTCGAGCAAAGGGGGAGGCAAAAAAGAGGGGGGCGGGTCAGACTAAAGAAACGCAGAGGAAAATTGGATTCCGAGTTTGCAGTCAATATGATGACTGATGGGGAAAGGGACAAGCTCCGGTGAGAACGTGTGTCAAGAGTGTGTGGAGGGGAGGTGGAAATGGTGGTGTCAATGCAAAGGCAACAACAAAGATAACAACAAATAATAAGGAGAGCCCCCAATGCCACGGCGCGCTTGCGCAACCTCCACAACAGCACATCCAACAATGCCGCCGATGACCACGGCGACAACGAACAACAGCGTTGGGGTGCAGGTGACAATTAGGGGCTCAGGAGCAGCGGTCCGCCGGTCTCACTCAGGGTTCCGGCTCTGAAAGTGCAAATATTGAGGGTGCATGGCACACGAGGGCGGTCAAGTCAAACAAAGGACTGCGAGGCACGCTCAAACCTCCAGTGGCGGCCGTCACTTACCTGCGAGACTGTCATCACATGTCCCTCAATCGATCAACCACCAACAGTTGAAGATCAACCGCCGAGGGGAGAGGAGGGCTCTATGGGTAGTGCGCCTGGAACTGCACGGCGTTGTACTTGCAGTAGGGCAGGTGGCCCAGTTCCCAGCCCATGAACTCGAGGTTCGTAGTGTCCCAGGTCTCGTCCACCTGCTCACGGGTGGGGCAGCAGTCCTCGCTCCAGGGCTTGGGCATCATCCGCAGCGGCGGATATCGAGACCACAGTTTGTTTTTCTCAACGTAAACCGTCTCCGGATGGTGATGCAGAACCCAAGAGGCGTAGGAAGTGTACTCGCTGAAGCCTGAGGCAGGGAAGGGCGGGTGCGTGATGCATTTGTGCCGGCAGGAGACATGGCCGACCAGCGATTATTCAAATTGCAATGAATGGTGTTGTATTGGTCATCTCCTCAGCCCTGTGCCCAGGGTGGTTTGCAAGTTGGAGTTTGAGTCTGGGGAGTACTGGGGAGCTACTGCGATTTGACTGTTCTCTGCCTCTTGAGGTCTTTCAGATGTTGCATTACGGCAAGAAGCCACAAGAAGGTGAAGCGGCTGGGCAGCGCGTGGACAGTATGCGCGCCCACCGCCGTGCATGGAATCCGAAATGCCTGCGTAAAGCAGAGGCGGCACAAGCCCGGGAGGGGGGTTTCCTCAGATTTGGATGCCTACTACCCCCCCCCCCCCACTAACCGTTGCCCGGAGGCCTCCTTGGGGGGGGGGGGTTCTGGGAGGGGCAATGGGGAGGGGTCTGGGGTCTTGGGGGGGGGGGGGTCCGGGAGGGTTGGTTTTGGGGCGGGCTCCAGGTGGGGCGCTTTGGGGGATACATGCCCGGAAAGCCAAGCGTTGGTCAATCACAGGCACCCCTTACCTCCCCTTGCCCGCCCTCTAACCATACCATCACCCTAAACCTAACCCTAACCTTTGCAGCGAGCTGGTTCGGCCACGCCAGCCATGTTGGACAAAAATTTGCTTCGGGCACCTTTGGTGCCCGTGGAGCGTCGGGTGCCTTTGACGCCCATGGACTCCTGAGGCTGGCACCTTTGACAACTAAGTGTTGGCCAGAGGCCCCCTGGGGGGGGGGGGGTAGTTGGCGTCCTAGGACCCACGGAGTCGCCCCTTCCCGGGGGCACAAGGGGATACCTATGCTGATATCAGACGAGGCAATATTCTCCAAAATGCGCCACACGAACGCATTGGGCCCAGCGGTTGTTGTGTTGACCAGGGAGCCTGATGCGGGGCCTGCCCAAGTGGCACTGGGGTTTGGCTTCGAAAGGGCCTTGATGAGCTCCAGCATGTAAGGCTTATAGACCACCGCATGATGTACCACAAAGGAAGACCAGTCATGGGAGTGCAGCACAGTTTGACCTGCAGTTGGGAGGGGGCAGAGGTTGTGGGCTGTGCCTTCCTGATCTCATGCCACATCGCATCATCGCATCATCACATCCCACATAGTGCCTTGTGCGTGTGTGCTTGTTTGTGTGGACATGTGATGCATTTCGTGTCTACTGAAGCATTTTTGCTTGGGATGAGCTGATGGTGGTGCTTGATGACAACAATGAGGCTGAAAATGAGGCTGAAATGGTGCTGGTTCCAGAAGATGCTGGACCTGCTCCTGTGCATGCCAATGATGCTGCTGAGGGCGAGAATGTTGGTCACTGTCGGGTTGGTCACTGTCCAACACTTCTGCCAGCAGCGGAAGGGGAAGGGGAAGGAGATTAGTTCGATCATAGCACTGAGGCAGAAGTGCAGGATTCCACCATTCGAAAACCCTGTCCAGGAACCCTGAGGAGGTTGGGTGCCGAAGGGCCAGTGTGGGGCCACAATCGGGGGGGGGAATGGGTCTGAGAGGGGGTTGAAATCTTGTACACACCACACCGCACCACACCACACCGCACCACACCACACCACACCACACCCACACCACACCACCAATCAGGATGGCACAATTCATACCACTCGATAACATGGTGCTCACAGCTGGGACTGTACACGTAGTGAGACCCGTTCATACCGACAGGCACTGGCCGGGATGGTCTTGCACGTGGGAAAATGCAAGCCGGGAGGGCTGTGTGTCTAAACGTGCGCTGTGTGTAGTGTGTTGCGCACCCGCGGCAGAGGGCTGTCTCCCTCTCTGACGACAAGTGGCTGCTGTCTAGAGCTGCCCTAGGGACACCCTGCTACTCTGCCTCATGGTGCTACCGTAGGCCTTGCTAGGCCCGGGCCTTTGTGCCTCCGGACCCTGGTCGGGCATTGATGAGGCCGGCATTTGGGCAGCTGAGGTCCTTCAATACACTGCCACATTGTGTGGGGCAGTGGGCAGTGGAGAACCCTCTGTAAACTTGTATTCTGCCACACTGGGTGGGTAAGTGGGTAGTGGGCAGTGGGGATCCTTCTGTTCACTACCTCACTGCCTGAGGGCACTCCTTTTGTTGTGGAACTCCTTTTGTACACTACCTCACTTCTGTACACGCCTCACTAGTGTGGGGTTGTTGACAGTGGAACTCCTTCTGCTCTATGCCTCAGTCAGTGGGCACTGGAAGTCCTTCTGTGCACTGCCTCACTGCCCCGGGGCAGTGGGACTCCTTTACTGCACCTGCCACACTGCTGGGAGCACTGGGAAGTGGAATTCCTCCTATCCACTGCCACACTTTGGGCAGCGGGCAGTGGAAATCCTTCTGTACATTGCCTCACTTCATGCGGGCTGTGGTCAATGGAACTCCTTCTATTCACTGCCTCCCGGTCAAGGAAATGAAGAGTCAAAGGCCGAGCCACTAAGGGAGTCCCATTGCCCACTGCTCCCCACTAGCATGGCGATGCACTGAAGGAGTCCCACTACCCAGTGCTCCCCAATGCTCCCCAACACTCTGGCAGTGCACGGAAGGAATCCCGCAGCCCACTGCTCTCCACCAGTGTGGCAGTGTGGCACTGCACTGAAGGAGTCCCACTGCCCACTACCCTAGCAATGTTGCAGTGCACTAAAGGAGTCGCGCTGTCCACCGCCCCGAGGTGGTGAAGCAGTGTGTAGCGACAGCTGTACCGCCCACTGCGACAAGGCGGTGAGGCAATGAATAGCAGGGATGCCACACTTTGCCCCAAGGCAGTGAGGCAATGTACAGAAATAACTCCGCTACTTTCTGCCCCAAGGCATTGGGGCAGTGTACGGCGGGAATCCCTCTACCCAATGCTCCCTAGCAGTGTGGCAGTGCACTGAAGGAGCCCCAGAGCCCCTGCTCTCCGGTAGTGTGGTGGTGTAGTGAAGGAGTCCCACCCGGGCGGGGGTGACCCATCGGTTCTGGACAACAACTACCCCCCAACTAACTGTTGGCCGGAGGCCCCTTGGGGGGGGGGGGGGGGGGGGGGGGGGGGGGGGGCATTGGAGGGGGGGTTCAGGGAGGGGCGATGGGGGGGATCTAGGAGGGGCAGGGGGGGGGGGGGGGGTGCTCCGGGAGGGTCGGTTGGGGGGGGGGGGGTCCAGGTGCAGCGATTTGGGGTGGTGGTGGGGGGTCCAGGTGGGGCGATTTGGGGGGGGGGGGGCTGGGCACAGGCTCCCCTTACCTCCGCTTGCCCTCCCTCTAACCATATCAAGACTGAATATTGGGACCGAGCTGGTGGGGGAGGGAACATTAGATATGAATGGTGAGGGACACCAATGAGTTACACATTGAAGGCCGTTGACAGGGTGGAATCAGCTTGCAAGTGATCCCCTTCACCACAAGGCCCACTTTCAAGGCTTTTGTTGGACTTGTGAGGGGCCAAAATGCCCCAAAATGGGCTCAAAATGGGCTCATTTCACCCGTTTGTGCACCCCAAATGGTCTAGGATGAGGTTTGGAAAAATGCGTTTTTGACCCATTTTTGACCCATTTTTGGTCCCAAAACAGCGCATCTTCAAGGCATTTTGGGATTTTCGGAGGACCAAAATGGGCCACCACAAGCTCAAAACAGTCCAAAAACACTTGTTTTAGCATCACACATGGTCTAGGATCATTTTTGAGAAAAGTCATCTTTTTGCCCCTACTGGACCTTGTTGACCCATTTGGGCACCCACCTGTTTGGGCTTGAGCTTGCAGCTTGCCGCAGCCTACTGGGCTTGGGTACGGGGGTCTAGGCGTCCATTTGGGCAATTTTGAGGGGTGGAAACCACAAAACGAGGGGGGTTGCGGGTGGATTAGGTGCCCTCGGAATCGCGTTTTGAGCCATGTAGCCAAATATATGGCCTATTCTTGGTTTGTGGCTGTCGCCAGCCAATCTGCACAAAATTTGGGGCTTGTGGGGGCCTTTTTGGGCCGTTTCCGGGACATATGGTGGAGTCAGAGGGCCGCAAATGGCTCGTTGACACAAGAAAGTCAAGCCGCACATGGAGTGCACCCACCCTTTCCCTTTCCTTGGCCGTTTTGAATGGGTTCTAGGGCTCTTTTGGCCCAAAAATGGCTGTTTTTGGCCCTAAATTGCAGTTGTTGAAACTGAGGTCCGCCACTTGCGACACCCATTCCCGGCCGCCACCGTTGAGTTTCTGGCTCAAACTTTGTGTGGTTGTCCCTCACACCCATAGGTATCATCCACCAAAATTTCAGCCGAATGTGAAGCACCACGACGGATGTCTGATTTTTCCCCATTTCGCGCGTGCTGCTAGCTGCTTGTTGCTGCTTGCTGCTTGCTGCTTGTTGCTGCTGCTGCTAAACCTGGTAGGTCCACCCTAGACCCTAAAAAGGGTTATAAAACCAAGACTGGTTCCACCAGCTCGGTGACCATCACCATAAACCTAACCCTAACCTTTGCAGCCAGCTGATTTGGCCGTGCCAGCCATGTTGATTGGGCTGAACATGGCTGCTTTTGCCACATCATTGCTCTCCATTCTGGACCCCAAAACTCACTGTGACCCTAGCCTAGGGTGAGAGCTAGGGCTAGGGTTAGGGCTAGGGTGAGGGGTAGGGGTAGGGTTAGGTGTAGGGTCACCGACCTGGTGGAACCGGTCTTGGTTTTATAACCCTTTTTAGTGTCTAGGGTGGACCTACCAGGTTTAGCAGCAGCAAGCAAGCAGCAGCACGCGCGAAATGGGGAAAAAATCAGAACTCTGTCGTGGTGCTTCAGATTCGGGTGAAATTTTGGTGGATGATACCTATGGGTGTGAAGTACAATCACACAAAGTTTGAGCAAGAAACTCAACGGTGGCGGCCGGGAACGGGCTTCGCGGGTGGCGGACCAGTTTCAAAAACTGCAGTTTAGGGCCAAAAACAGCCATTTTTGGGCCAAAAAAGCCCTAGAACACATTCAAAGCGGCCAAACGAAGGGAAACAGTGGGTACACTCCACGTGCAGCTTGACTTCCCCGTGTCAACGAGCTCTTTGCGGCCCTCTAACTCCATGATATGTCCCGAAAACGGCCCAAAAAGGCCCCCAGAAGCTCCAAATGCCGACAGCCACAAACCAAGAATAGGCCATATATTTGGCTACATGGCTCAAAATGCGATTCCGAGGGCACCTACTCCACCCACAACCCCCCACTTTTTGTGGTTTCCACCCCTCAGAATTGCCCAAACGGACGCCTAGACCCCAATACCTAGGCCCACTAGGCCGCAGCAAGCTGCAAGCTCAAGCCCAAACAGGTGGGTGCCCAAATGGGTCAACAAGGTCCAGTAGGGGCAAAAAGATGACTTTTCTCAAAAATGATCCTAGACCATGTGCGACGCTAAAACAAGTGTTTTTGGACCGTTTTGAGCTTGTGGTGGCCCATTTTGGTCCTCCAAAAATCCCAAAATGCCTTGAAAATGGGTTGTTTTGGGACCAAAAATGGGTCAAAAATGGGTCAAAAAAGCATTTATTCAAACCTCATCCTAGACCATTTGGGGTGCACAAACGGGTAGAATGAGCCCATTTTGAGCCCATTTTGGGGCATTTTGGCCCCTCAGAAGTCCAAAAAGCCTTGAAAGTGGGCCTCGTGGTGATGGGGTTCACTTGCAAGCTGATTTCACTTTGTCAAGAGCCATCAATGTGTGAATGATTCTTGATGTCCCTCACCAGTCATAGCTGATGTTCCCTCCCCCACCAGCTCGGTCCCAATATTCAGTCTTGATTAGGAGTAGGCTGAGGGTTGGGAATGGGCGTTAGAGTCAAGGTTGGGTTTAAGGATAGTGTTGGGGTGCAAAGTGGACAAAATTTTCCTTAGGGCACCTTTGGTGTTCATGGAGCATCGGGCGCTTCTGGGGCCCATGTACGCCTGAGGGCGACACCTTTGGCAACTAACTGTTGGCTGGAGGCCCACACGGGGGGGGGGGGTGCAGGGGTAGTTGGCGTCCTAGGATCCGCGGAGTTGCCCCCCCCCCCCCCCGGGGAGTCCCACTACCCACTGCTCCCTAGCAGTGTGGCATGCTCTCCTGTAGTGTGGCAGCGTGCTGAAGGAGTCCCACTACCCATTGCTCTTGAGCGCTCTGGCAATGTGGTGGTGCACAGGAGGAGCCCCACTCCCCAGTGCTCCCTGGCGGTGTTGTAGTACGCAGAAGGAGTCCCACTGCCCGCCCCGGCAGTGCATCGCTTCTTTCCACCGTCCACATGCCTGGTGCTGCTGTGGAGGGCGCGGCCGCCGATTGGAGGAGTCGGCTTCCGCTCCCCAGCGGCATGTTCGGCAGTGGCGGGGTACCGGCTCACCGAGGTTCGACAATGGGAGCTTTGATTGGTTCTCTCAAATGTGCCGTTGCTGTCCCCACCCTCTTCTTCGTCTCCGCTCCCGTGTGTGTGCTGCTTCCGTCTGCACTGTTGACTCTTTGCTTCTCTCCGCCGCCTTTCTTGCCTCCAGAGCGAGCGTACACCCGCCACTGTTAGTACACCGCCCATAGGCAGCGCCCGGGCCCTGTCGTGGGGGGGCTTCGCACCCCGCACCCAGCCCATGGGTAGGGCTGGGGAGTACTCAGCGTGTGGTGTGGTGTGGTGTGGTGTGGTGTGGGGTCTTGCAGTGTTGTAGAGTGTGCTGAAGGGCAATGTCTCACCTGTCAGGCGGTAGAACGAGGCATATTGCCGAATAAAGAAACCACCACTGTGCTGGCGCACACGACCATCCTCTGTGAACATTTTGTACTCCTTGGTCATGAGCATATCCGAATCCCAAATCAGGTAGTGCTTGCTCAGATCTGGCACTTTCAAGGCTACGCCAATCTTTACAAACTGCTGCAGGTACCAGCCCGGAACAGACCGGCCACGGAACTGGGTACTGCCTATGCGCCCATGGACACGTTGGAGGAACTCTGAGATCGTGCTAATGCTGACGCCGGGCAGCACTTCATCATCCGGAATGCAGGTGACCCTCTGGTCATACGTCTGGAAGGTCGGGCACGCTGTAAGAAGCACACAAAGAAACACGTCTGGGGAACTGGGCAGGCCCTATGCACGACATGACCCTTGGCCGATCGATGCCTGCGGCCCCGGGCAGCGGTGGGCTCGGTGGCCTCAGTGGATTGTCCTGGGCTCTGCCATTGGTTCCCCCGTGCGATCTACTTTGCATGCACCGCGCACTACACACACTCTGCAATCTGGTGAGGCGCCCCAGAATTGGAGTGGCTGAAGTACAAGTCATTTTGCCATGCCCATGCTTTGATCACCACTGTCAAATTTGTCACCCACCCGCTGCGGCACTCAACCCCATTTATCGAATTGTACGTGTGGGGTTAATCCAATCCTGGGGTCAATTCTGTATCCCCTGCATCTCACGCATGCTTGCCTTTGCTTGGCTGCTACTGCTATTGCTGTCGCTACTACGAGGGACCTCTTTTCCATCCAACCCCTTGAGAGGGGACATGCATGCAAGATTGCAGGACACCATGTCCTGCTGTGCAGCCCCTGCGACTTCCTATGCAGGGGCTTCTGGCTAACAGCAACGCTACCGGACCCCAATACGACTCCACACGTCACCGAGGTTCCCCGGCGGTCAGCCCACAGCAAATCACCGACGCCTTTTTAGGAGGTGCAGCGACGGCAGGCCGTAGGTCGAATCCCCATCTGTGGCATCCCTGTGACAGCGCAACATGACCTGAGGGACGCTGGTCACACACCTCCTCCCCCCATCTGTCTAGGACATGCCTTTGTCTAAGGCACGCCCCTGTGTAACGTACACCCCTGTGTCGGCACTCTGGTACCCGATTGATTGGTTGCGAAACATAAATGGCACTGAGATACGAGGCTTTCGAGTTGACAATGCATTGCGCTATGATGATTCACAACGCAACAACGCAGCCGCCGGTGCTGGTGTCAGGGCCCATTGGAAGCTCACCGTGGGCACTTTGCACGATGCAGCCTCATTTTGCGGCACACAGCAGAAACACTGGGAGTTCAAATCAGGGAAAACCAACGTCGAATCTTCGCGGCTGTGGACTGTGGCGAGGCGGGGAGCTTGGTATTGCCTATCACCAGCTCCTGTGCACAGAACATCGACTGTGCCCAGGAATACTGGATCACAAAATCAGTCCTTAGCGAAAACCTGGTGCCATTCCAATAATGCCCCTACCCCTTCCCCATCTTCTCACAGATGTGCACCAGACACCTAGCATGGGCACAGAGGGGCGGGCTGGAGATAATGGGTGCAAATGAGCCAGGGGACGGGACACACAGGGGGCACACAGCGGGCGCAGCAGAAGGGCTGCTATGTGATGGGAGTGAAGTATATCACATACCGCTTGCCGGAGCCAAAATGAAGATGCGCCGGGGGTTCAGGTTCAGGATCACAAGCTCCACCACCACGCGGTTCACACAAGTGGGCTTCACGGCGCACATCACGACGTCCGTTTCACTGTTCTTTGGCACAGCGCGCGAAACGGTTTTCGTGGACAATACCAAATCCTGCAAGCAAGAAAAGGGCCACGGCTGTGCGCAGGGAGTGGGGGTGTGCGTAGGGACTGGGGCTGGACGCAGGGCGGGGGCCAAAGGCACTGAGGCGCCCACATGGCCTCAGGCTGTGAAGAGAGAGTGGGGCTGGAGAAAGCGATGTACAAAAGAACAGGGCTGTGCACATGGAGTGTGGCTGTGCGGAGGGGTTGCTGACGTTGTATCACGGGTTGATAGCTTTGCCACATGCGGAAGGGAGCGGTGGCGTCATCATTCAACTTCATAACGAGTTGGCAGCCCGCCACCTCGCAGTCTTCCCAAGTTGCGAGCTTGTGCTGCAGGTCCTCTTGTGCGTGTGCCACCAGGTGCAACATGGCGAGGGCCACCTCCGCGGGGCGGGGGGCTAATTCGTCCCTTTCATCACATCAGAGCATGGGTGACATGAGACGTCACCGTCGACCCGCAGGTGTGTGCCAAGGTGTGCAAGGGCATACCTGATGGCGGTCTTTGGGAGTTGTCAGGCGCTCAAAAGGACCATTTGTGATGGGGACCAAGGCATTGGCCAAAAGGCAGATCAAACGGCCCAACAGGACACTGCACACGAGGCAGCACATCATCCTGAAAAAAAAAGTTCAACAAATTGTGTGTGTGCGTGCGTGCGTGCGTGCGTGCGTGCGTGTGTGACGTGACGTGATGTGATGACGATGATGTGCATGCAACAAAGAGCCGCTGCATTGCAGTACGCAACAGGTTCCGAGCTCTGAAAATGGATCTGAAGGCCATGGCTGTCCTGAATGCAAAAGGGAAAAAACCGGAGGGAAGGTGGGTATCCAATGATGGTTGATGATGAAAGCCTCCTAGAACAACAAGGACAACACTGTCTTCTTAAGGAACGTTCTGAGAAACACCTGTGAAACTCTGAGTGTTGTCGAATCCCGATCACATGACACTGTGCCGGGAGGGATCTGACTGACATGAGGCTGGGGTCAATGAATGATGATCAACAGGAGGAGGAACTTTCGTATCCAGGGCTTGGTGAAATTCAAATATTGGGAGAGGGGATGAAGGGTTTTGGTCGCCCCAAGTCCCCCAACTGCTTGTTTGGGTTTCTAACCATTACACCCTGCGGTGAGGGTTTTCCCCTTGAAGCACGTGCTGAGAAGCCCAGCAATGGCAAGAGGCAAGCCAATATCGGTACACAACCCCTGCCGATTGCTACATAACCCCTTCCGCTCTTGGTAAAGAGGGAATGCATCAAAATAGCTACATAACCTGTGCCGCCCTGGGGTCCCCTAAGCGGGGAGGCATGAAAATGGCTTTTCACCCCCGCCATCTTGCAGTCCCCAAAGATGGTCCCCAGAGGCTTTGAAATGGCGACAGTCAGCAGGGGGCTCTTTTTTTTCCCAACATACCCCCCCCCCCCATCCCGGGCAGTGGTTGGGAAAAGCACTTACAATGGGAAATTTTTTTTGCTGCCCAGTCCCTGACCAGAAAAGCATCGTTGTGCGCTGGTTTAGTCATTCACTGCCAACACAAAAGACAAGGCAAAACCAACGTGTCCGCAATAAATGACAGGAGCGAGAAAAGGCAATGCCAACTCTTCTTGCGGCAAACCCATGGACGTCCATCCTTCCGAAGAGGTGTTGTTTGTAATTGGTGTGCCGCACACCGTAGCCAGTTTGTAGACACTGCGCTTTGTTTGTAGTCACTATGCACAGTTTGAAGACAGTATGTAAGCCTGCAGCCAGCATGTACATGTTGTGGACAGTTTGCGCAGTTTGCTAATGTAGAAAGCATGCCCATTTTGTAAACACTATGCACAGTTGGTGGCCAATATGCACAGTTTGTTGGCACAGTATGCAAAATTGGTTGACATGATGCACATGTCGTAGATACAATGCACAACTTGTACACGCTCTGGACATTTTGTGGACACTGCACACAGGCAAATGGTTGACGGGCACGTTCAGGTAACGCGCATGACCATGCCTAGACTGTCAATCCCTTACCCGGCGGCCTGTTCGGACTCTCAAAGCCTCCGGCCCTCCAACCGATGACATACTTGTTTGTTTTGTTCGCGCGGCGGCGGCATGGTCCAAAATGCACCAGATCCACTTGCACTCTGCACACAGCGAATTGTGCAGCACTCTTGGAGCACGCACTAATACCCCTACCGCCAGCATCACCATCCACTCTTTTGACCTGACCTCCAGCATGTGCCTGCTATGTAAAGCATCATACACGTTTACCCATGGCCGATTGTTCGGCTCGTACCTCTCGCACCCGTCCTCACGCCTGAACTCACATCTCAGTCCTTCGCCCCAACTTTCAGCATCACATACTTGGCATAGCCATTCTTCATGGATGCAAACTGGCGGGCCAGCAGTAGCATAAATACCAAGATCACGATCCCGGACAGCACAAAGAACACATGGTCCACCGTGTGGAACCAGTAGCTGAAGCCAGGGGCCCAGCCCGTGGCTCGCATATGTCCGGACCAGTGGTTTGCTAGTACTTGGAGGTTCCTGAAGCAAAGGGCAGAAAGGCACACACCCGCAGAAAGCACACAAGGCTTTAGATCTACTGTAAAGACTGTCGAGAGGGGGTTGCAGCAAAGCTGTGCACACGTGGCACAGAGCAAACAACAGCTCTACGTCCACGGAATGGGACAAAGACACGTCCCGCTGGACAGTGTGACAGAGCCTCGGGTACTTTTTTCCGATCCAACAGAGTCGTCCACTAATTGCTGACTGGAATGAATTCACACCGTCACTTGACCCTCATACAGCTGTGGTGTGCGTGCTTGCTCTCTGTGTGTGCGCTGAATTGGACTTTGGGGGGCACCCAGAAATCTTGAGGCTGTGGCTGGAGCACGCCACGGAGTTGCCCTATGGCCGGGTAGATAATTGGTGTGTATTTAGCCCATGAGGCATTGGCTGGCTCCAGCAACTGGCTTGAACAACAGCTTTAGCGGACAGATGTGTGCATGCACTGGCGTGACAGCTGTTTTGGGCGGGGGTTTGGGTGAGCGTCAAATAGCAATGCCCCCTGCTGTCACTGTTCATGTACCCAATGTGTGCCCCTGCCCTCTGCCGCTCTGCCTGAGGAGGGGAGGAGCAGGGGGTGGGTTTGAGGTGCATGCCGGTCTTCAGCACACTGGTTCCCGGCAGGACATGTGCTACGGTGACGGCCGGGGATGGAGGGGCACATGAGAGGAGGTGAAATGAGGTGTCAAGACTTACCTCAGTCAAGAACGTTTTTGCAGAGTTTTGCAGTCATTGAAAAGCGAAGAGAATGCACACTGAGGGCTGTTGACATGTCGACAGCTGTTCAAGGCTGGTGGGCACAAGGGCCCCCACACAGTAGGATATTTGATCCTATTTGCTTGTGTGTTTTGTGCTGTGTGGATACAAATACTCCAATCAGCAGCAATGCACTCTTTTAGTCAGTGAAAGGGCCGACTTTGTACAAAGAACCAACTGGCACACACCTTATCATCCGCTCATAATAGCCTACAACACTGCAACGTGACCCTCCAAAAGCCAGCCACATACGCTGTGGGGATTGAGCACATGAGACTGCCGTGTCGAATGACCTTTTTGGAGCTCATTTTGGTACGTGCATTGTGATCAAAATACCTCAGGTTGAAAACTGCTTGTCTCAAGCTACCGCGTAATACAGGATTACATGGCTGAAGGTTCAGCTTGAAACATCAGCGAGAGTTGCCCTCTTGCAAACGGAAGGACAGAAATGCCCAAAAAATTGGTGGGAGGGCACGAGATCCCCAGCTCAGCAGGTCTATACTCAACTGGTCTGCACTATCTTAGGGCCTTGAGGGCCTTCCTGAGGGGGTAGATTTGCTGGGGTGGGAGCTGCTGGCCAGTGGCCAGGGGCGGGGGGGGGGGGGGGCACTCCACAGCTCCAATGCTCCGCAGCCCCCCACAACCCCCAACAACCCTCCGCAACCTTCCGCAACGCTCCTGTGGGGAGTTTTGGATGGTTGTGGAGGGTTTAGGATGGTTGTGGGGGGCTGTGGAGGGGTGTGGGGTGTTGTGGAGCGTTGTCTAGCGTTGTGGAGCATTGTGTAGGGTTACGGACGGTTGTGGAGGGTTGTGGGGGGTTGTGGAGGGTTGTAGGGGGTTGTTGAACTTTGTGAATGGTTGTCGAGCGTTGTGGATGGTTGCAGAGGGTTGCAGCGCGTTGTGGAGGGTTGTAACCATCCACAACCTTCTGGACCCCCTGTCTTGTGACCTGGTTAGGGTTAGGGTCACCGAGCTGGTGGAACCAGTCTTGGTTTTATAACCCTCTTTAGGGTCTAGGGTGGACCTAACAGGTTTAGCAGCAGCAAGCAAGCAAGCAAGCAAGCAAGCAGCAAGCAGCACGCGCGAAATGGCTAAAAATCAGAATTCCGTCGTGGTGCTTCGGATTCGGGTGAAATTTTGGTGGATGATACCTATGGGTGTGAAGTACAATCACACAAAGTTTGAGCAAGAAACTCAACGGTGGCGGCCGGGAACGGGCTTCGCAAGTGGCGGACCTCAGTTTCAAAAACTGCATTTTACGGCCAAAAACAGCCATTTTTGGGCCAAAAATGCCCTGGAACACATTCAAAGCGGCCAAACGAAGGGAAACGGTGGGTACAATCCACATGCAGCTTGACTTCCCCGTGTCAACGAGCTCTTTGCGGCCCTCTAACTCCATGATATGTCCCAGAAACGGCCCAAAAAGGCCCCCAGAAGCTCCAAATGCCGACAGCCACAAACCAAGAATAGGCCATATATTTGGCTACATGGCTCAAAATGCGATTCCGAGGGCACCTACTCCACCCGCAACCCCCCACTTTTTGTGGTTTCCACCCCTCAGAATTGCCCAAACGGACGCCTAGACCCCAATACCTAGGCCCACTAGGCTGCGGCAAGCTGCAAGCTCAAGCCCAAACAGGTGGGTGCCCAAATGGGTCAACAAGGTCCAGTAGGGGCAAAAAGATGACTTTTCTCAAAAATGATCCTAGACCATGTCCGACGCTAAAACAAGTGTTTTTGGACCGTTTTGAGCTTGTGGTGGCCCATTTTGGTCCTCCAAAAATCCCAAAATGCCCTGAAAATGGGCTGTTTTGGGACCAAAAATGGGTCAAAAATGGGTCAAAAACGCATTTTTCCAAACCTCATCCCAAACCATTTGGGTTGCACAAACGGGTGAAATGAGCCCATTTTGAGCCCATTTTGGAGCATGTTGGCCCCTCAGAAGTCCAAAAAGCCTTGAAAGTGGGCCTCGTGGTGATGGGGTTCACTTGCAAGCTGATTTCACTTTGTCAAGAGCCATCAATGTGTGAATCATTCTTGATGTCCCTCACCAGTCATAGCTGATGTTCCCTCCCCCACCAGCTCGGTCCCAATATTCCGTCTTGATTAGGGTGTTTTATGATACCCCTTTGGTATGTCGAGTTTGGTCTTATGGCAGGGCCAAGCACTGTTGCTATTACTTCAGGTGTTTCCCCATTGTCTTGATATGGTTCGTGATTTGTGGTGGAATACACCCACTAATGTCTTTGTGGGGGGGGGGGGGGGGGGCAACAGGGGCGCGTATCCGAAAAGGGAGAATCCAAGTGGCTACATAACCTGTGCTGTCTTGGGGACCCCAAAGAGGGGAATGAATCCAAGTGGCTACATAACCCCTCCTTTCTCAGGGTCCCCAGAGTGGGCGAGAGCTTCCCCAGAGTGGGCGAGAGGTGGCCCAGAATACCTTGGCCAAGTGGCGCTATCCCTGGCCTAGAGGGCCCTCAGAGGTTAGGGGTGGGGGGGGAGTCGAGCCCTTGGGTTGCCTGAGCTGGGAATCCCATGATGGGAGGGATGCCACACTAAGCCCATTTAGATTGATGCGCTCCAAACTTTATTGGCCCCCCGAAAAAACCCCCCGGTAGTGATGTTTGCACTTTACTTACTTTGTGGGGCTAGATTGAACTTGATGCACATGGAATATCCTGTTTTATGCATTGATCATGCTTATCAGTTGTCGCATCACTCTCATACAATAAGAGGTGTGTGCACCCCAAATGGTGACACGAGATGAGGGTGGTGCACTGCATTGAAGTGGCGATGGGTGCATTTTTTTGTGAGGTCAGCTTGCTTTACACTCGATGAATGGAGAGCTTCGTCTGGCACGACGTGCACTGGGCAGTTAGTTACCAATGCAGAAAGGGCATCCCCTGCAAGATACCAAGATGGGGAAACTATGGCGAAACGCATGGCCAACAGAGAATGGGAACCATTCACACCATGTGGTGTGAGGCCGCTTCAAGTCATTGCCATCTGTATGGATTCCAGGATTCCAGGAAATCCCAAAGCATCCCTATAGGATGTCTTGTCTGGCCACAATCCCTAACCAGTGATAGCCGTAGTATCCAAACCACACACACACACAAATCGCTCCTACCCTCGACCCAAACTTTCCCGGATTATGTGCCCAAACGAGGATCACCAACAGTACTAGCGAGGCTATTGAGTGGAGCCCAATGCTGACTGATGGCGTTTTTGCCGGCAGCGGCGTAGTTGATCAGTGTCCAACTGCCGTCGGTTACCTATCAATTGCCCACACCGATTCAGCCTTCGGCTGTCTATCCCCATAGGCTGTCGTTAGACCTGCTAATCTTCCTGTCATCCACCCATCTTTATGACTTGCCCAACATGGCCTGGCGTCAGAAAGCCTGTGTGATGGAACCAGGTTGCTGTTGGGGTGCGTTAGCTTCAAAAACAAGAGACAGAGTACGTGAAAATGCGTGACACAAAAACTAATGTGTTGCCAACATCGCACCCATGGACCTCCCCTTGGACTCGGCTAGCCTCAGCCTCCCCACGGCGTGCCCTTCCATCCACGCCTGAGCATCCCTCGGCTCACGTATGTTCCAGGTCCAGGAGGTCGAGTTTGATGTCAAAAGAGGCGTGGGGCAGGAGGATGGCAGGTGAGATGTAAAGAGGGTAACCGTTGCCTGGTGGCATCTGTGGCCATCTCATAATATCTCTCCATCTCCTCCATGACCACTGTCCACGAGCGATTTTCAGCAAAAAGTCGGGCATTGCGGCTGAAAGCCTTCAACCGGTCCTTATTGTCCAAGAACCACTTCACCTGCAGTAGAGAGCAAAGGATACCAGTGAGTGGGCAGGAACTGGTCACTGCTTTCTGGGCTCCAGGCGGGGAAAATTGTTGTCACCCTGCAATACCAAAGCTCAAACTGCCACATGCGTAGCCTGACATGCAAACCCATTCTGCCTCTCAAATCAGGAAGATGTGCTAATGAAGTTGCCACCGAAAACACCGGTTCACACCATTGAACGAACACCACTGAACGAATCAGGCTGGGAAATGGTGTCAAAAAAACACTACGTCACTGTCCGCAGCATTTGAGCCAACAACAATTTGCAGTACCACATCATGTGCATCATTGCACGAAACGGATGGCACAAAATGCACTGCCAACGTGATTTAAGTCCGGGCACAGAAATTTCGCCGAGGAACTATTCCTGTTCTGTTGCCTTTGGCAAGGCACTTCAAAGGGACTGATTACTGCCCCTGTGATATTGCAAGAGGTGGTTGCACAGCACCAGCAAACAGTTACATTGCACAGTTCACAATCCAGTGGCCGCAGCTAGTGATAACATGCCATCCCATGCTTTACACATGATATTTGATCATTGTGGGTGGTCACAATGACGAAAAAATCGGGTTTGAAAATCTTGATTCTTGGGCTGTTGAGGCTGAAAAGTGCATTGGACAAGGCATGGACCAATCCTGTGGAAAAGACCCCAACCGGCACCCAATGGCCAAATGGGGTAAAAAAACACAAAGAAGCTCTAAACCATGCTTTACATGGGATAGACTGGTTACAATATCAAAAAAATCAGTTTGGGATTCGTTTTTGTGAGCTGTGAAGGCTGAATGAAAACTGCCCAAGCAGGTGCACCAGTCCCTTGGGAAGGACCCCCCCCCTTGGCACCCCATGGCTGAATAGGATGAAAAACACACAAAGAGTCTAAAACCGGCTGTATGTGGGATGTTTCATCCCACGTACGTGGGATGTTTCATCAACTATGGGTCACAATATGAAAAAACCAGTGTCGGAAATTTCAATATTTGAGCTGTTGAGGATGAAAACATAAGCACTTGTGCCACGAAACAGGCTGCAAACGACAATATTGGGGGCTTCAGGAGGGGCGTGGCCGTGGCCTACCAGCTACTAGGTTGATGAAAAAGTAACATTGTCCGACCTTTTCAAACGCCACTGAACAAGCCAAAAACTGCATGAGCACTCAAGCCTCCACCACCCATGCCAAAACCTCACAGTGGGGGGTCCGAAAATTTGTGGCCTAAAAATCGAAAAATGCCAAAATTTCATGATTTCGAGGTCAAAAAATGGGCGGGGGTAAATTTCTTCGATATTTGACCCCACCCCCCAAACCCCCAAGAAGCGGTACCCAGCTTTGGGGGGGGGGCAGCGTTGAGGGGTCAAAATCAGAAACTTGATTGGGGGATCATTTGGTCTGCCAAAATGATGATTTTACAAGGGGTAAGGCATCCAATTTCATGCGTTGCAGGATGCTATGCGAATACCCCCAAAGGTGGGTGGGTGGGTATACGGCACTCGCGCCTGCCCTGAGCACCTGATCTAACAACCCTCTTCGAGGCGATTTCCACCCTTCTGTACCAGGAGCAGACAAGCCATCAGCGTAACAACAGCAGTGATCATGATTGGGTCACATCGACGCAATGCATAATCACCATGAAATGCGCAGACCGTCTGATACATGCATTACAGCATGCTGTCCATAGCACACACCCCGCCGGCTAAGCAGTTCTTGAAACAAGCAACTTCCGGAGGTTGGCTTCTTTTTGGTGGAGGGATTGGGGGTAGTCAGGGGCCCCTGCCACCTTCTCATGACATGCGTTTCCCTTGGGGTACCGACACACGTGAGTTCTGCCACACTAGCACAAATTGCCGAACACACACGTACATACGGACGTAGGACAGATGAAATAAAATACCAAACTAAACAGCATGCTGCATGAGTCTGTATGCACACGGGTCCGCAAGTGGACAGATGTGAGAGGCACCAGCGGGTAGATATGTTGCGTGTCGCAACACACATGGGCATGCAAACACACACGTGCACGCAAATGCACACCACACGCACATGCACACGAGCAAATGCGCACATACGCACACACACCACACACGAACGCACGCACTCATGAAAGACCTTGTTCTGGAAATCTTCGACAGTGGGCTGGTAGACGAATCCGGTTTCGCCGTCCTTAATCAACTCACCAATGCCACCACTGTCAGGCGCTAGAGTTGGAAGTCCAGAAGCCTGCGCCTCCTTCAACACATTTGCTGCCACTTCATTGGTCCCTGGTTGTGGGGATGGTATGGAGAGCAGGGCAAAAGACGTGTCCCTCGGTGGGAAATCTCCAAATTACTCCTGTGCGGCAATCATACCGGAGAACCTGTGAACGTCTGGTGGGCAATACGATTCAGTTGCTTCCGTGAGTGTTTGTCTTTGTGCCCAGTACCCCTTCCTGCAGTCTCGCGGCTGCTGTTGTGATGAAAGTTGAGGTGACAGCACGATGCCACTGACAGCCATGACATGTGTGCGAGTGTGCTGTAAATGCATACGGGGGTGAATGCTTCACGAAACTGCGGCGGGGGCGGCACCACCTCGGATGCAACCCATTACGACACTACCTGTGAGAATGCGGCCGCGCAGGAGGCGGGTTCTCCATACATCCGTAGGGGCGTGTCAGATGGTGCACCCCGCCAACACAACACAATTGTTGGCGACAATGAGCGGCGAAGCATGTGGTCCAAGATGCAAATACCACCCCCCCTCCGAAGGTGAAATCGCCGAGAGTGCCTCCCCCTCCACCGTGTTCTGCCTCCCTCCCCGCTCCCCGGCTGTCCACCACTTCCCCCTTGGCTGCCCTTTTTGTCCCCCACCCCTGCAAGGTTCTCATCCAGCCCCCCCCCCCCCCCCGCCAGGGGAGTCCAGCCCCCCCCCCCCCCCCTCTGGCAGGGGAGTGAACGCCACGGGGGCAGTATGCTGCAAACCGGAGCAGTGGGACAAACACTCCACTCACACTGACAGCACTGCAGCCCCCCCAAAAAAATTTACCTCGATGGGCAAAAGCAGGTTTCACACAAGACATCGCACTGGATACCAGTCGTACATCGGTCACGGAACACTCCCCCCTTTTGTACTGTTTGGTGACCAGTTTGGCCACCCTAAAACTCCACCTTAACACAACCTGCCCCGCCCCTGAGCGTTGATAGTTCACTCCCCCCTGTCTCAGTCCTGTCCTAAAGCTCGGCCACAAACAAACCCAGACAATCTGCGTCCAATGCGAAGGCCAAGCAGTTGTCAACAATAAATAAAGAAAACCTGCCAACCGACAATCGGAGGATCACCGACTGTATTGGTGAACTCGGTGCCTGATGCTGACTTTCTGTGAATTTGTCGGCAGCGAGGCAATAGAATGGCGGCCAACTGCCGTCGGTTCCCCATTGATTGCCCCCAACCGCCAACGGTTATCCTCCAAGTCGGCCTCCGGCTGTCTGTCATCCAGAGCTTTCGTTCAAAAGGGGGAAAAACAAAAGAAAAAGAAAAAGAAACGGAACTTGGTTCCCTCAAAACGGCCTTGGGCCCTGGGCTCTCGGCCCCACAATGCAGACTTTGCAAGAGCAAGAGGCAAACACCTGTGAACCCAAAGATGTCTGCGCTCGCATACGCCTCCGCCAATTCCTCTCCCACAAGCATGCCCATGAACGTGGCCTGGCCTCCAAACAGCTGATCCAGAGACTGCCGCTGCGGCCCGTCACCAACGATCACGAGCCTGTGATCCCGTAAATAAGCACGCAATTGTCCTTGTGCCCACACCTCCTTGCGAAGTCCTCCAGCCTCCGCACCCTCTCCAGCGGCCGCTGGCGATTGCACATGTTGTTGGCCAGCCCCCCTTCCCCCGTCCAGGCCCAATTTGGACGCCGAAACTGGACCGCGCGCGGCGTCACTTCTGAAAGCCATTTGTTCCATTTTGTTTTCTGTTCGGAATGGGACGCGGTACATTTGCTGAGTGGATTGTTGTTTGTGAAATGCTACGCCGTACGACGGTCTGCCGTGTGTTGCACGTGCTGCCGTTCCGCAACTGCTGTACCCGTGACACCCTCGCTTTTGGGCGTGCTGCCTTTCAACTGAACTCATTGCCCAAATGCCCCAACACCAGACATGGTCCTCGTGATCCTCTCCATTCCGAGAGGCGGGCTTGAAAAGGGGAGACCCCCAGCAACCCGCAGGTGCAGCGGTCGCTTGTGACCGGATTCGCCAAAATCAGAACGCGGGGGTGAACTGGAGTTGGTAATGGGGTGTGGTTTGGGGTTTGTGATATGCGGGGCACTCACGGCCTCTGCTCTGCGGTTGGTCCACAGCCACATATCCCACTTGCACGGTGTGCAACAGCGTGAAAGCCACCAACTGCTGTCCCTATCCCTTCGTCAGCTGCAGCCAACGATCCGTTGCACGGGAAGCCTCAGAGCAGATGTGGACACCCCCCGTACAACACACTGCATGCCGTCGCCCCCCATCAGCGCCACGGTGTCCCTGACAGACATCCGCCGCATCGTAAAGCTGTCCCAATGTTCCCACTCTCGGACTTCCCCGTGGTCTCGCGTTTCTGTTCTCTCCGCTTTCCCATGGGCCGTGCACGTGAAGTCAGGGCGGGTTCACTATGTGTTTTTGTTGCCCATGGGGGAGAATCCGAAGGAGGAAGGGGTCTTGTCTACGAAAGTTGCATTCCCGCCAGGGGATTGTTTAGTGATACCGGGGGGGGGGGGGGGGGGCTATCCTGGCCTTTGTGGGGTTTTGGCCGACCCACCCACCCACCCACAAGATCAGAAAAGTGATCCTCAGGGAAAAAATGAAATCTTTTGAAGGAGCCGGAAAATGGAGGCAGATTGTAGGTACACAACGTTTTTTGTGGCCTCAGACCCACCCACCCCAGGAAAATATCCACCAGCCACTGCAATCCCCTGATTCCCGCTGATTTTGAGGGCAGGGGCACAGAAACAAATAGGCAGGTCCACCCGGCCCTCGTTACAAACTCCCCCACATTCTACAAAAGCCATCTACAAAAGCATTGACTCGCCATCTCGGGTTCGGTCAGGGATGCCGCGACAGGACAGCGTGGTTCTACCACATCCATTGAGTGCTTCTAGGAGGGACCGAGGAAGGGGGTGGCAACGGCCGCGTTCAGGAAAGAGACAATCCCCTGAGACCCCAGATAAGCGTCTGTGATGGACACCTCCCTTACACTAAGCGAGGGCTGGTCGTAGGGCCGGAGCGCTGTGCAGACCTCGTTTGTAAGAGGGGGGGCTGGGGTGGTTGGGTTGTTGGATAAAACCAGATAAAACCCCCCCACTCAACATTGGACCTACCCGGACCCCCGCCCCCCCCTCTGATAGTTCTCTTGGGAACATTTCTTTAAATTCTAATGCAAATTCAATTTAATCCCTGATACGGCAGGTATAAAAGCGGGGCTGAGTGCCCTTGTCCCTTCCCTTGTCCATGCCTGACTTTGCAGCTTTTGGTTTTCTTTGGGGGGGGGGGGGGTATTGTTTGCTGCTTTTTTTTTGGCTGTCATTTCGATTTCCTTTTTCTATTTTGGCATTTTCTGTGCTGCAGTCTAATCCTCATTTGCTGCTTTACGGCCTCTTTGCTGTCCTGGGGTGAGCTGGCTCTGCCCCTCCTGTGGCGTCAGTCGTATCCCCATCGCCTGCGCGCAGGGTGTGTGCATGCCCTCATAGGCCCTGCCTTCCACAAATACCAAAAGTGGGTGTGAAAAGTGGGTGTGGGACTGAAGGCACACCGGACGCCTTTCAACTTGGTGACACCCGCCGCAAGATGGATGGTCTTCTCGGGGGCAAGGCGACCAACGTAGAGCACCACCAAAGTGTCATCTGGAAGATCACCAAGCATCCGTTGCCGCATGGCCCGTGTCCGAAGACTTGGGCTGAACCTGAGTGCAGAGGTTGAGTCGGGCCAGCAGGGATTGTGCCAGGCCACTGATCCTACCACAAACAAATACCCTGCGTATCCCCAGACTGATGCCTGACAAACCCAAGTTGTGAAGAGCGGTAGCCAAACCCTAGTTTCGCCAGCTCATGAAACGGCTGGGGGGAGTGGCTGCAGCTCAAAGCTGCAGATGATCTCCCTCGATAATAAGGCAGAGCACGCGCGTAAAGCGGATAAACAGAGCAGCAAAGCGGTTGTCTGCGCACGCGAATAATGAGAACCCACAGAGATGTTTGGGTTTTGGTTATACAATTTTTGGGGTGGGCAATCACATTTGAGGCTGGCGGTTGGCCCGCCTGCGAGGGGGAGGGAGTCCCAAAAGGGGGTCAAGGCCGCCTCCCCTTTGCAATTTCAATTGGCCAAACTGTACAGCGCAGAGGTCTGTACTGAATCGCCGCGTCGCGCCGGTCTGAACACACACACACACACACACACACACTACGTAATGAGCTCCCAACACCACAAACTCCTGGAGGCAAACAGGGCACTGGGCAGTTGGACTTCTCGTCAGGCCATCAAAACAATGTAGACATTGTGGTGAAGGCTAGGCGCCTTTCTGCAGTACAGGCGCACAAGGGGAGGCAAGGCTTGACCCCCCGTGACCACCCCGGAGTCGAGTACAGCCCCTGCCAGCTCAGCTGGATCAGGAGCCTGCATAGCAAATGGGCATACCAACAAACTGTCACCCCGCAAGTTTGGAGGAAGAGCCACTGTCCTACCAACCCCACTGTATGCCCGTACTGCGCAAAGGGGAGAGGAGTCAACATCATGGATCAGTCTCGGCGTACACACTGTCTTTCTCTGGCGACCACCCGCAACCGGGGGGTTACACACACACAGACATGCTAATCAGCAGATTGCAGGGAGATGGTGGGGAGGATGGGAGACATGAAGGGCGGAAGTGCAGAACAGAATCGGGGGCTCACCTTCCAGAGCTCTACAAGGGCAGGCACATCTTCAAACTAGGAACTTGTGACCCCATCGGGTGAGTACTTTTCCAAAAGATGCTAAGAGGAATATTGGTTCCCTTTCCAATACGCGTGCTTTTCAAGCCAGGCCACAACTGCTGCCACGTGGCAGCATTGGGGGCGGCGGGGGAGGGGTATTTAATATTCGGATGGACGAAACCCGCCGTTTTTTCCGCTACATGAGGGCTCGCTCCATAGGATTTCTATATAGTAGCGTGTGCCCATCATGCCACCCGCTTGTGGCTGTAGCCCGACAGCACAGCCACCTGGCACCACGCACTGATGCTTAACAGTTGTCCTCCCCAGCTATTGCACCACGGGTTGCTTGCTGCCAGTGCACCGGTGAATATGGCGGATATATAGCCTGCATGCTGTGACTCTGGTGACTTTAGTGGAGCTCCTTGCTGTAATTCCCACATCTATGTGAGTGCATTCGAATGCAAGTATGCCGGGCCCTCTCCCCCCGGCCCTCGTACCAAATAGAAACCCATCGCTGTGGTATGAGATTTGTGACACGTGAACCGGCATGTGGGGGACCCTGGCTAGCAATCACACACCACCTTGAGGTTCCACACATCACCTAGGAGACTGCACACTGTGTGTATTAACTGCACCCGCCCTGAGTCCGGGTATGAGGAACCGACCAAGATATTGTCCCTGAACTGGCACATAGTCATGACCCCCTCGTCTCTGCGCCAAAACATGAATCCAAACTCAGTGAAGCACAACTCCCCTAGTGACCGCAACAGCCGTCGCCCCTGGTATGCACCCCAGCAACTATGCAAATCTGCACTCTGGGCAGAGAAGCTTCCCCCATTGGGATACAATGCATACGACTCCATACTTTGCCACAAGCTCGCATATGTATATTTTTTGTCATTTCGAACTCCAAAATATCTTCCAGCTGGTTGTGGGTCATGTAGCACAACTTTCTTGATGTGCCCTGACCTGCCCTGTCGAGTTACCTGTACTCTCTGTGAATGGACCAAACCAGTTCCTTTGCCCTCCATTTCCATCTCCTCCTTTTTCCCAACCACTGTGACGCTTCCGCCATGTGTGAAAGCACAACATGTGGCGGAATCTAATTAAACTGGTCTTTGCATTCGACTTATGTCATGTGGGTAATACAGGGATTTTCATGGGTTGGTGCTGGAGGACGACCAACCTCACAGGTGATTTTTCGTGATTTTTTTCGTGAGTTTTCGTGATTTTGTTTTACCAAAACTTGGCATAGCGCAGCCTTTGGCACAAACCTGAGTGAGGGGAGGGTGCAAAACCCTTGGGAATGAGTGATGAGGGTCAAGTTTGCTCAGGTACAAACCCCCAATTGTTTGGAATGTCACAATTTTGCAAGCGTGCTCTTTGGCCTTTTTGTGCTTTGCACTCTTCAAATGACCTTTTTCATACAATGTTTCCTCCCACTTCACCACTGCCCAACACCACTTGCACAGCATGTCATTGCCCTGGGTAATCATGTCGCCAGGAAACTGTGCTGCCCGTTTTGCAGTTGTCATGGTACCGCCACGTCGCCATGTTCTTTTATGTGCCAGTGTCTTCGGTGTGTCAACAACAATTGCATAAGTACCATCAGTTGCATCAGCTGCATTAGTAGCTGTGTGCTCAGGGCCATTTTGTGTATCAAATTCAGAATCAGACATCGTACATCCTAAGAAAACCAAGAACCGGCAAAAATAGAGTCGTGATTATTCGTGATTACCCAGCATCCCGAAAAATGTCGTTCGTGATTTTTCGTGATTTTTTGTGATTTTGAAAATGGCCGATTTTCGTGGTGTTTCGTGATTTTTCGTGATTTTTTGTGATTTTGAAAATGGCCGATTTTCGTGGTGTTTCGTGATTTTTCGTGCCACGAACCCACGAAAATCCCTGGGTAATATTGAGTTGCCGAAGGGCATGCCACCAGCGGCTCACATCCTTTACGCCGTGCACTAAAAAAGTGCAGGGGATTTCGTCTCCCAAGTACCTCAAGAAGCGTGTCATTGCCCTTGCCCCCACCCTAAGCCGACGTTTCAATAAAAATGGTTTTGGTATCGCATAGATGCCGCGCCACAGCCACTCCTCACGCTGTAAACTTTTAACTTTCCCTAACAGGCACAGGCTCCCCAGCTGCCCCTTAGGGTTCACATCCCAGTGCACGTGCTTGTTTTTTTCGTGCAATGTGGACTCTACTGACGCAGCCCTGGCAGTACACGGGATGCACCCCTCCCCTGTTACGAACCCCCGTAACTGGTCCCATGCCCGTAGCTTGCAAAATCCCCACATGAGGCCCACCCCCTTGTCGACAATGCGTATGTAAAGAGCAGAGGAGAGCAGATGGGCCTGCTGCCTAACAGCATTTAGCTGTGCACCTAACTCTGACCACATGTGTGTCGGCAACACAGCCTGGAAATCTAGGTACCCGACGTTGAGTTAGTCGCATACCTTCTTCACTTGCTTAATAATCTGCGCTCTGGCCACTCGGCCTGGAATGGGGAGAGAGCCATTGGGTTGTAAAAGGGTCCTATGGAGTCCCATAACCGACACCGGAAGAATTGCAACGTGGCCATCCACCAACTTGTATCCTTCGTGAGTGGCCGGAACATTGTGGCAAGTGCACTCCGGACGATGGGAAACCTTATCGTCCCTGGAAGCTGCCTTCTCGAAAATGCGCCTGACTGAATGGGGTTGGTGCGTACAATATGCACAGACTATAGCACAGCGCCTGTCGCTCCCATGCAAGCACGGCACATTGCTTGATGATACGCCGAAGCACCGTGTGGACTACCGTTGTCTATCTGGTGTAATATTAGGAACACTGACGGAGCCCACCGTTTGTAGGGGGGGGGGGGATAAACGGGAAGCCAAGTCCCTGAGGTCATCCTGGAGGTACTTTACTCTGGGGTAATGATCCAGTGCCCGAGCTTCGCTAATCCCTTGGATCACACTGAGCACCCCCTTGTTGAGGAGACCTCTGTCTTTCTTTGAATCTCCTCAGCGATTAATTCCTAGTGGCATATCATTGACTACGTATTTCTGAAAACGTACCACCAGCGCTCTTGTACACTGGCAAAGAAATCCTCAGTGATATATTGCAGGGGTATGATGCCCCAGTGCGCTAGCTCTGTGGTACTCAGTTTGATGTGCAATGTGGCGCAGTCGCTTGTTGACATGGCATCAGTGATATGTTTACGCAATCGTCTAATAGGCGCGGCTGTGGTAATACCTACATAAGCTATGTGCAGGAACAAATTCACGTCCCATTCTAGCTTTGTGCAAAATTCTTGGTCATTTTTGAATTGACCATCACTGGATACCACTTGCGACACATCCACGCAAAGGGGTGGGTGTTATCAGTGGCATCATTAGCTCCTGCAGGGTTGGTGTTGCCTTGAAAGGGTGCGGGGTCATGTTCGGAAGGGGGTTGTGTCCGAAATTGGGCCCCTCACGCTTGGCGCAATCCTACACATACCTCTTATTGACACAAAATAGAAGCATGGAAGGTCTAATGCAAAACGCGACATCCGTGGCATGGTATGGTAGAGTGTGCCATCACAAAAGAAGCATGATTGAGGGGGGTCTACAAATTTGGGTGTGGGGTACAACCAAGCCACAACCCAATGAATTGTTGGGGTCCGGGGTGTGGAGGCCAACTTAGAACCATTGTAGTGCAAAATGGCTTGTGCCATTTCATACAACAACCATATGATGTGGCAGCTGATGCTTGCCATTGACAACACGTCCAGACAAGGCACAGAGGAACATCAAAAGACATGCCACATGGCAACTCACACCGTCCTCCTATTGGACGACTTGGATTTCAAAGGTGCAATTACCTTAGCAAGACTACCAAAAGCACCCAAAATCCTCTCCTAATTCTTCTGTTGTTGTCTGTGGTTGTGGTTGAATGCCTTCTCGCTTAGCAGTCAAGTACACAATGGCGAATTCCTCCTTGTTTGTCCCCACATTGGGTGGCTGGTCACATAGGTCAAACTTAATGCAGAGGTATTCACGTGTTGGGGCAAACAACAACAAGCAAAGCACCCAATGTGAATTGCCCACATTATATACTTGCGCCACAATCCAAGGTGGTACAAAGGAGATATCAATGGATGCCGCTTGCAAAGTGCCAACCACCCTGTCTACGTCGTTGACTAGCACACAATGCATTCCACAATGAGCCACGGACAACCCATGCCACGCCCATTGTGTCCCAATCCGCGCTTAAAGCGGTTTGGGCTGTCCACCAGTAATATACCACAATCTCACCATAGTTTGTGACATAGCTATCTAATGTGAGGTCCCTGAAATGGCGTGCCAACAACTCATGTTGTTGAGGCGACGAGCCCGGAACCGTGACATGTAGTGGCTGCTCCAAATCGTCACAGGTTGCGCCTGCCTCTGGCAAGGTTTGCTGAAATGAGCAATGGCCATCGGCGAGTGCTTTGCACACATCAGCCAAGATTTGTGCTACACCAGGACACCCAATATGATATATTGGGTGGCTATTACAACACGGTGGTGCGACACCCTGACGGGCCCAATAGAGGACAGAGTGGCCGCATAACCCTTGTTGTCTCACGGTGCCCGGTGCTCAGCACGGGGATCAAAATCAGAAAAAGCTACCTATCCCCTGCCATCTCAGGGGCCCAAATATGGGCAATGGCTACCTAACCCCTACCTTCTCACGGGTCTCCAATGCTTTTCAACATATTTGCTACCACTTGATCATCAATGGCGTCAACTCGTGCTGTTTGTGCATCGGGGGCAGCATAGGGCAATAACACCTTGGGGGCGCGCTCCGGGACCTCGGACCCATCCCTCACTGTATTTTGTGTGTCTCTGTACTCCCCCCTCACCCCAGGTGTGAAAGATTGCTGAAGACACGGGGCGGGGTGCGCGTTGCTTTGGGCACTGCAGTGATGCCTTCTTTCTTGGTGGTGCCCATTTGGGTCGTGGTGAGCCCTCTGGCCGTCTTGGCCATTTCCTCTGATCCGTGGTCACCCACCCATGCCTGAAACCTAATGCCCATATCACTATTCCATCCAAGAAAAAGAGTTGCAAAGAATCTAGTGGACCATGGGTCTTTCTTTGCAAGGGGGATATGTAACCAAGCAAGACCTGAACTTGTTGAGGCCGTGTTCGGGATGAGGAGACACTAGGAACGGGTAGTGCAGCAAATGCGTCAGTCCCCAACTACTGTTCCGTCCGCTGCCTACTCAGTGTGCGACGCTTTGCCGTGTCAGCCGGCGACAACGCCTCTGGAGAATCATTCGATTCCGCTTCTGATTGCTTCGCTCCCGATATGCCCATATAGGTGTCTGTGTCAGGACTCAATTTTTCTGCACTTGCTGTTTCCATCTTCGCAACGAACTTTGTGAATGTCACTCTGGGCAACGCCTCCCTAGTTAGTGTTTCTACTTCAGCAAACCGAGAGCTGACAAACGTCTCAAATTTGGAAGTGGACACTGCTTGTGTCACTACCTGCCTGCGAGCGCCATTCCTCCAAAGCTGTTAGCCTCATCTTTTGCGTTAGCAGCTCTGAGTCAGTGGTTATTCGCCGCGACTAGATTCCTGCCATGTCAGGCTGTAGTGCTTCGATGTTTTTTTGCATATTCGACATGGGGCAGTAGACTTCTGAACAGCCGAAACACGCTCATCCATACTGGCAATGGCCTGCTTGTTCTCTTTAGCTATGACCAGAGCCCTCTTCATGCATTCCTTGAGATCATGCCCAAGAGCACCGCACCATAGCAAAGTATTGAGGAACTCGTCTTTGTCGGCCTCGTCAAGAATTTAGATCGCAGGATTTTTGGTGTCACACACACGCGCACACACACACACACAAACACGCCAGGCCATTTTTTTAGCAGGGGGGGGGGGGGCAGGCGTGTGAAACCGCGCCCCCCCCCCCCACTTCCCAGAACCCCCCACCCACCCTCAGCAAGGCACCCCACCCACCCACCCACCCACACACACACACACACAGCTGACTGAAGCATTTCATATGTGCCAAAATCATGTACTCGCGGGAATGGTCCTTTCATGGTGAGCTGATAGACTAGAGCAAGGGCAAAAGACAAGGACAAATGCTGCTTCCTACCCAGGAATGAAACCATAGCATCACATTATTTGGCCTTAATGGCCCAATGCACAACCACTGAGCGGTGTTCCGATTCTGCTGTAGTCATGGGATGAAGTGATTTATGGTCTAGACATGCGACAAACTGACCTGACCTGCCGGGGTCAATTCTCAAGGACCCACCCACACACTCCAACCCGCCCCCCGCCCCCAGTAGGATATCCGCAGCACTAAAAGTAAGCCTGACACACACACGCGCAGGCGCACGCACACGTACACACTCACAGTGTGCCACCAACACCAAAGGGCCTGAAGTCCAGAAAGGCCAGGGCATGCTGGTTGATGAGGAGCCGGATTACACAGCACACGGTCTCGCCTTCAAGGGACATGGGACGGCTGATCACTTGATCCTCTGAACAACCTGACTGCATGGTCTATTTCGAGGCCAGCCCCTGCAGCCACCTCAGAGTGTGCTTGCACAGGAGCTTTCAATTGGGCGGTGTGTGCCTGGCTGCATGACTGCTGCGTGGCAGCGACCATTTTCAGTGCTTCCCGAGAGAATGACTGTACCGTGGCCAGGGCCCCGCTTTTGATGCTGAGTCAGCCTTTACACAGATAACCACATCGCGGCATGCTGAAAGCGTAAATTTGCGCCATTTCGAGTGCATTTTGATTGGGAGGCTACTGAAAGTGGCTAGCACTCGTGGAAACAACCTGTGGAGGGAGGGAGGGAGGGAGGGATCCGGGCCTTCTTGGGAGCCGTAAGTTAGTGCGGAGAGGGGTGTGGAATGGAGTACAAGAATGGAGGCATTGTAACTATATCCATGCACACGTACTTGCACAAACATACCGTGTGGTGTTGATCCCACGGTCCCAGATCGCCACATTAGTGAAACCACGTGCCTCCAGAGTCTTGGCCTGTTCAAGAAAAAGAATGTATAAGCAAGTCATCCAACTCTGTACCTGTGTACCTCTGTACCTCTGTACCTCTGAATGGGCCCAGAGTTCCCCAAGATGGTTCAAAAAGATGGTAGTATGGAGAGGAGAAAGGGGAAATTTTCGGGTAGATTTGGGGTATCTATCCAATCAACTGACATGACTGTGTGTTACTTTTGCTTAAGAAATGCACGCAAAGTCCCCCCAAAAGAACTTCCACAAACCAGGGAAACTATGATACACGTTGCAATGCAGTTATGGAAGGTTACAATCAGCTACTATCACGTGTCATTGCACCTGTGAAATGCTGGCAAGAGGTAGAATGCCGTAGAACACGGGACACCGTAAGTGTGTCTCAAGTCCCTGCAATGTCTCACAGTGCCTCATACTGTGCTCTGGAGTGGAGTGTCTGAATGGCCTCACAAATGATTCTGCACAAGTCATACAAGGACAATGGCTGACATGCTTTACACACAATGCCGCAGGCAGAAAATAGAGTCACTCTGAGTCTAATGAGATACAGACCACCTCGTGTCTGAATGGGGGGGCTTGGGGACGTTGCTTGCTGCCTCCGGTGTCAGATACGCCACTTGGATAGCAAAGCGTCAATGGGTACTGCTAGAGGCCAAAAAAGTACCCCAGTATTTTCGTCTCTGCCACCGCCTCAACACTCCCGGTTCAGTGGGCTACATGCCTCGCCTTCGATACAGCCCCTTCTACCCGAAACTCTTTGCTTCATATGCCACAGGTTTACCACAAAAGAAAGCTCTAAAAGCTGCATGTGTCTGCAGGCCAGTGTGTGGGAGTGGTCAACGGCACAACAGATGATGGGAGCAGGAGACCTTCCCACTAGTAGCAACCAGGTTCAGGCCGGCACTGTTGTGTACCCAACGGGTGTACTTCCACATCATCTCTGAGGGTATGTTGAAGAGGTCAAAGCCCAGTGAGTGGATCAGACCTGGACACGAAGATGAGTGCTATGCAGACCCCAACCCTTGCACAGGTCCTGCACGAGGATAGACAGAGGGAACAAACTAGCCAGGGAGCAGCATTTATGCTAAAGTCGGTCAGAGGGGTGCATAGCCGGCTCAAAGCCAGCACATGGCAGGCGCAGACACTTTCACACTTGAGTGCCTACGACGATGCTGCTGTTGCCCAATGGTGCCCCCCCCCCCAGTCGCAACCCAGCAATGCCCAATAACTGTCCCTGACTTCCTTCCTCCGGAAGAAATTGCATATTGCCACATTGGGTCAAATACTACGTGCAAGCGTGTCCTCATTCCACATGCTCACTCACTGACATGATGCATGCGTCGCCTCATTTCGTTGCAATTTCGTGTTCGGGAGAGCAGGAATTTGATGCCGTGCAGCCCCTGAAACCTAAACACACACATACACTCACAACCCCCGCCGCACTGAAACTGTGATGATGCCCCAACTCACAAGAAAAGAGGGAGGAATGTCTGGGCCTCGCATTGAAATTTCAGAGGGCTCAGAGGGGCTGACACGTCCTCCGACGATCAGCAGGAATTCCGATACGCTGGCGTTTACAAACCATAGCCGGCGTCCATGGGGTGAATCGGCCTGTGCAACGTGTGGGCATGTGCATGCGCAAACACTTCTGAGATTTGCAGGACTGGGGGGGGGGGGGGGGCAGATGGGCTTTGTCCAACCCTTGACATTAACCACCGAGGCCACGATTTGGGTGACCGGTGCATGACCAGCGTGTCGTGCAGCGGTACTACAAATGATGACCCTCAGTGTGACCTCCTCGGGGGCAGACATCCCTTTTGGGACCTTAACTGACTTAACTTTCTTTGGTCCCGTGACTCGGGTACGTCGCATTGGAACTCCCTTTCAAGCGGCCCGAAAGAGCAAATTGCACTGCAACATGGGGATGCGAGAAGTGCCTTTCAGCGTCAACAGCTGGCGAGGCAGCTGGGAACAGCCGTTGACTGCCTTGGGGCAACCGACGGAGAAAGGTACCAAAGATCTGTAGCTTTCTGAGCCCATGCAAACAAGCGATTCGTTCGTTTTCGTTCGTTGCCAGCAAGCGGTTCGGGGGGTTTGGGTGAGAGGGTGGATGCGGGAGGTCCCATTGTGCAAATGTGTTGGAACTTTACCTGTACAAACTACCCAAGTCCCGCTCATCGCCATAGTCGATTGGCCGCATGCTTTTGCGATGCTCACAATGATGACTATTACAATCGTGCACTTTGGCACAATTGCCCTCACGGGCAAGCGGCTCGGCCTCAGGAATCAGACAGGCGTCTGTCTAACTGGGGCCAAAACATCACTCCCGTAAAAATTGGCGTCTCCTCGCGACGTACAACGCTTTTTCGCATCACGCCTGTTTGCTGCTGGCTGTCCCCATTCGCTTGTTTTCTGTCGTAATCTTCAAATTTCTTTGTTCCAGTAATACGACGTTCTATCTCAGTGGGATGTGAAGCCCCCCGCAAGATCCTTCCTCGCAAATTTTCTTTCCCTTGTCTCTCCTTCCCTCGCCTCACTTTCCTGTACATTCCCTATGTTTTCCTGTGGATCATTTGTCCGATGTCAGATTATGTCAGCATATGTTTTTCCTCTTTTTGTTGCAGCTGTCTGCTTGTATGATTGCAGATGCTTGGGTGCAGATGCTCGGGTGGGTGTGCCAAACAACATGACTCTCCTTGTGTGTCTGCATCTACATTTAGATTTTGCCCGCTTGTCTGAAATACTGTGAGTCATTATCAGCGTGGCCCAGCCTGCCATCATTTTTTCACAGGGCCAGCCCGCTCTGTACATCTCTGGATTTGATTGCACTGATCTGGGTTATTGACCCCACCTACACCTCTAGCCGTCCGCAAAGCCCCGCCCCCCGCCCCCCCAGCCCCAAGCCACCACGACCACCCGCTCGTAGTTGGGGTGCTGGACTTTCGTTTCCCACAGGCCCAGTCCTGCAAAGAAACCTTCAAAACGACAAAACGATGAAAATGAAAACGATGAATAAGAAGATATGCATGTTCTCGTCGACGCCCGGGTTTGCCCTCACATCATGCGCGACAAACAAATGCGGCAACTGCATTTCCCACTTGATGCGACCAGCTTTTGACAAAAACCGTTTCGGCAACTTGCTAACTGCTGTTGGTGGCCTTGTACAAACGTACCTTGGGCAACACATTCCTCACGGACACTGGAGGCAGGGCACACCAGTTAGCTGGACCCTCCTTTCGAACTCTCCTGCTCCTCTTCCTCACTGACCTTTCCTTGACATCGACCAACCCTTGTAACCCATGGGTGACTGTCCGCTGCACAGACACACCTGGAACATCCGTCTGATAATTTGCGATCACAGGGATGTCAGGGTGCATCCGAGCATACAACGCGGCTGTAAAACCCATTTGACAGGGGTTGAACATGTGCAAAAGATCCGGTTTGAACTCCACCAGCTGAGAGTAACCCAAACCTGGCAGACATTTGCATGGGATGGTAGTGGGGATTTGCTTGGGAAAACCTGTTCCCTTGTCGATACAGCAGGTGCACCGAGTGATTGGAGGTGTGAATGGGGCAGAGAAGAAGGAGAAGGAATTGAAGAGTAGCGAGGCAGGAGGACGAAAAAGGTTGGAGGGTGAGCAGGCAGAGGGGAAGGAAAGAAAAAAAGAGGCCGGGGGGGGGGGAGGAACGGAGAGTGAGAGGGTTTCATGATTTTCGTGCGCCAACACAGGTTTGGGGGTGCGCGCCAAACCTGTTGATGCAAAGTGGTGGGCAGGGGATTGTTCGCCAACAGTATGCAAATCCCCCCCTCTTGCTCCGACAGCGCATCAAACCTCCGCCGTGCTTGCGCCAACAGCATACCAAACCCACGCCCCTCACCTTGCGCCAACAGTGTGCCAAACCCCCTCCTTCCCTCGCACCAACTGCTGTGGTTCTGTGTGTAACCCCATTTGGGGGATCCCCGGAGGGGGGGGGGAGGGGGCGCAGTTGGTGGGCTTTGGCGCCAACAGTGCCATGTGGGTTACAGGCTATCGCACCATACTTAGGGTGCATTTGGGTTTGGGTTGCCTTAATTGTTGGGGATCCAGTGCAACTGTTCGTGAGGGGAGGCCGAATATTCGGCGGGCGTTACCTAACTATTCGCAGATGCGACCTGGTTTCCAGTGGAAATTACGGAAATGTTTGCAGGTGCAGCGGAAATTCTGTGGACGACAGTCAACTGGCCTAATTTTCGGTGGACGTGACTGCACTGTCTGTGGGTACACCAACTATGGGGTGTGCCAACAGAGATTTGGAGTGCGCCAGACCTCCCTCTACACAAACAGAGCCAAACTCCACATGCCCGCTTGGTCAAATGGCACCAACCCCGGGCACCAACAAGCTGTTGGTACACAAGGACGTGAAACTATGGGGAGTGAAAGAGGAAAGCAGGCCTGACAACTGTCTGATGGGTTGTTCACATTGAATGGACAAGCGCGCCGGTCTGTGGGACCGGCTCGTGCTGTGCTTGAGGGATGTTACGCAGCCTGTGCAATCAGCAGGACGGAAGAACATGCAGGTAGAAGGGGAGCGGAAATCAAGTGGGAGTGCAAGGACGGCTCTTACTGCTTGCGTTACTGCCTCAGCACTCTGGGGCATTGTTTGGAAAGCTACACAAACGCACCCCAGGCAAGGTGTCTGCAACCCGTGGTCCATGGGGCCTTGTGGTGTACTGCTCGGGTGACGCCCCCACCACTGCACAACCGATTGAGTTTCCTTCACCTTCACTACTGGGTGCGAGGTCTGAAGACCCTATGCAATGTGATCACTTCTGGACTCTTGGATCTCATGTGCCGTATTCGTTCACACGCTGCCCTGGAGACCCGGTAGACAAGGCGGTGAAACCCCCTCTACGTCCTTCTGTACCTGCACAACCCTCCAAAGCTCTGCACAGCTCTCTACAACCTCCACAACACTTCGCTGCTGTGCTTTGCTGCAGATGTTTTGGTCCGGTTGTGGAGGATTGTGGATGCTTTTGAGGGGGTTTTGGAGGACCTATCAAAAGACACTGCGGCTAGGGGCTGACAAGAATACGCGTGCTACCAACCGACCAACCGAACTCTGTACCACCCTTTACAATCCTTTACACTCCACGACCGTACAGCGCCACAATGTGCCCCACCAACGTTGTGTGTATTTGCTGTGTCATACAGCCCATGTCCTGACACCCCCCGCCTCACTTTGCCTCATCCGAGTCTTTTTATCGCTCGCTTTGAAGCTGGTCAGGGTTGCACGCCAGAAGTACGGAACAGGTCTACAGTAGGACACAAAATGTATGAGGCCCCGGTATTCTGGGCTGTTGTGGTCTAGTCATATTGGTTTGGAATCCCATCTGCAACTTCGAATGTTGCAGAGAAAGAAAAAGAATCGGGGGAGGCAAAGTGGGGCGGGGGGGTATCAGCACATGGGCTGCATGACACAGCGGATACACACAACGTTTGTGGGGCAACTTGAGGCGCTTTCCTTGGACATTCAGTGTCATGGTGCGTTACGTGCACGAACATAAAATGGGAAAGATGGCGAGACATCTTTGGTGGCAGACAATTTGGGAGCGTGCCGCGAGGGGGTTTCCGGATTGGTACTGGGTGGGTGCGTGATGATGAGGATGGTGATGAGTGGGTGGGAGCGCTTGCGACGAGCTGGTTGGAGAAAGCCCTTTTATCTTCAGCCAGGCAAAGAGTGTCAAATACCCATCCCTTTCCTTGCAGGTTACCAAGGATGCCCTGGCACGCTCAATTGTATGACCCCTGTCCCACGCTGAGCTAAAATGTCTTAAAGAGCACACACACACACAAACACACAAACACACACACACACACACACAAGGTCTAGCAATCGTCAAAAAAGACGTCCTCACCCACAGACCTGGGATGGGCAATCTTGTCTCCTCTTGCACCAAGGGCAACGAAGGAACGGGCACCAACGTGATCTTGCCTCGGCGGCTGCGGGGGGTGTCCTTTGTGGGCCTTGGAATGAAATCAGATTCACTGTACCCATACAATTGCAATTGAGGCACCAGCAACAAGACCTCGCGGCCTTCATTCATGTGATGCTGTACTGCATATGTAGTGAGCTTGGTGACCCCGTCCATCTAAAAGGCGCGTGAACGTCGTTGGGAAAATGCGTTAGGGGTTGACGTAGCCTTAAAGCAGAGAGAGACAGCATCTATGGCACAAGGTTTTCTCAAATTTTTTTGTCCCATGACACACATTCCAGGCAGTTGTGAAAGAGCAGTGTTGAAGCAATGTGGCAGGGACAAGGATTGCCAGTGTCCACAACCTCAGACTTGGGGTGGGGGGGAAAAGGTTTGCAAAATGGGCCTGAACGACCCCCCTTAGGATTGCTGCGCAGCGACTGAGAGACTCGGAAAGCAGAAGCGATTTATTGGGGGACTCAGCATGCAAAAGCAGAAAAAAGAGATTCATCCGGGTTGTGTTGTATCACTTGTATGGGAACATGCATATGAGATGTGATGCATCCTTGCCCTGATGTACCCTGCATAGACCGGCGGTGGTATGCGCGAGTGCTGCCACCAAGCAAATACTATGTGCTTACCGCAACCATGAAACTGATGTGCAGAAAGCGGGAACGAGAGTGGGTAAAAGTGTTAATGGAACCTCCGGCAAGCTTACCCTGTTTAACACTGCCATTCACCAAGAGCTGACTGGAATCGATTCACCCGGAGGCACATAACTCGCAGCTATGCTCATTGTACTGCTTGCCATGGGCTTCACGGAAATGGCAACTCAGTAGAACTTGGGTAAGGATGCAAGTCAGAGCATTTGTGTCTTACCATGACCCCCACCCCCCTGGGGGCCGTGGCCCCGTGATGGAAGGCGTGGGGGGTGGGGGGGGGGGGTTGTCCAGGGAACCGCAACAAATATCCCCCAAATTGGCCACCACGACACGCTGATCATTTTGAGGCATATGTCATGGGGAAATGTTTTTTCAAGCATTTTTCCTTCGGGCCGCTTTTCTGAGCCTGGACTGGTCTTCAGACTGTCACTTTGCAAATACTCTGTCATTCCATACCCCCCCACCCCCCGCAGCCGGGGGGCTCGAACGACCCCCTCTGCCGCCGCAAACCTTTCTCCCGCCTCCCCTGAGCCGGTGCGGGTGGGTCACACTGACGTGCACCGCACTGCTCCCAAATTCTGTAGTGATGCGGGCGGGTGTTGCTCAGTGGCACATGGTGATGGGCTGATATCCCCCACGAGCAGGCGGAGGGGCGTGGAACTTGGGTTTTGCGTCCGGCCCTTTGAGCTCCCACAGAAAGGGCGGGGTCCCCCCCCAAAAAAAACACGCCCCCCTGCCATTGGATTGGGTAGTCCCCAGGTTTGGCGTGGGAGGACGCCTACACCCCGTCACGTGCTGGTGGCGCATTTGGGGCAGCAGCGGACGCGGTGACAGGGGCATGCGCCACTTTCACGGGGCGGAGAACCTTTGGCAAATAGACATCAGTAACCACGGCCACGCGGCGAACGGAGGACCGAAAAGCGCTCTCTGGCAAGGGGTCTATGACCCATTCGCTGCCAGGCACCTGGTTGTGCATGACGGAACTGTTGCCTCGCGTGCCTCGTTGGACTGCGATACAAAAGAGGTAGGACATGGTGGACATGGCACAGGCGAAAAGAAAGGAGTTTCAGGGAGGCTGTTCCAACAAAAAGCACCACCAGCATTGGGGCATACCTCTCGTAGCCGCAGCTCTGTACAGCACGACCAGCCCAGGCCCCTTGGTTCAAATGTCTATTGGTGTCCTTATACTGTCTTAACGGTTGAGAGGACAATGAGGCGGACCAATTGCGGGTTTTGGCCACTTGAAGAGTCACTTACTCCTCCTATGTAATCAATCACACACTGCCCCTGTGTACCTACTGCCCCTGTGCAGGCACATACTGCCCCCCCCGTGTAGTCATATACTGCCTGTACAGTTGCACACAGCCTGTGCGGTCGCATCCTGTCCCTGCGCAGTCACATACTGCAACCACGCCCCTGTGTGTTCTGTCCCTGTGCAGTCACTCACTGCTCCTGTGCAGACACCTACTGCCCCTGTGCAGACACGCACTGCCCTGCCCCTGTGCAGCGACATGCGGTGCCCCGGTGCAGCCACACGCTTTTGCGTCACATGCTGCCCGGCTGATGGCCAACACGGGTGACGCATATGCCCTTCACCCCCCCCGTACATCCTTCATCTTCAACCTACCCCTCTCTGGTCCGCCCGGCGGCACCCCACGCCATGCGCTCATGCTGGTAGCCTGTCAGGATGGTATCACTGTGCAACACTGCATGCAAAGGTATTCTGCGAGAGGGAAAGGGAGAGGGATTAATGGTATTCATGACATCCCAACCACTCGGACAGCTGTGGTGAATGATACCCGCTCATCCCCGGTTTGTGCTGCGTTGTCAGTCTGGTTTTCCAACTCATCATCTGTTGCAAATACAATAGTGCAATGAGGTGAGACCTGCGGGACACATTGGCTCCCCAGCAGTCCGCTACAGGGAGGCCCTCTGGCTGTTGTACTCCTACCTCGTTTAGACAAGGGTCCGGCCACTACATCGCAGGGAGCATGATTACAGAGGTATGGGGTGGGCCGTATTGGTCCCCAAATAGCCGCATATCTATTGCCGGAGCATCCGAGCGAACCGCAAGCCTTCACGGCAGCCTTGACCTCGCAACGACGTCAATACCTTGAAAAGCTTCCCACTCCCACTCCCACATCACCTCTGACTCTGACTTTTGACTCTGACATATGACTCTTGACTCCGATTGCTCGCGATGCGGCTCCCTCTACCAGCCATGGTGCGCTACCAGTTTGTAAAGCCGGAAACGATTGGGGTCATGTGCCCTCAAACACAAATACCACCACCGTTTGGACCGCATGCACCACGTGGTCACCGGTCAATAGAGCTCTTTGTTTTTGGATGGGCGTCGATGATGGTGCGGGTGGCAGAGCGGTGCACAGCTGAGGATTGGGGTGTATGTGAAGCTGCAGAAGCGGGTGCTCTGTGCCCTTTGTCCACCCTGCTTTTTCAGTCGCACACATAACCCCCGCTGCTATGCCGTCTGGTCCTGCAGCTTTACGCGCTCACCCCTCTTTGTGCATCCTGCCGTGCCATTATGCACCCTGCGTTGTCATGGTGCATCCGCCTCGGCGTCGCTGCATGGGACAAGTGCATGGCTGATCGTCGACCAGCACGCTATGCAGCCGCCTCCCCGAGGCAGACCATGAGCCTCGGCCACCAAACCTGAAACCCCATCCGTCCCCTTCACCCCCACACTCATGACCCCACAATAGCGAGCTCATTGTGCGCCCTACTCTGAGGCGATGAACCCTGCGCTGGCGCTTGTGTGTGCCCGTCTGCCCGAACTGGACAATGGGGCTCTTGTGCTGCTGTGACTGCTTGCCCCCTGACACGGCGCACTGGCGGAGCTGCTGGTCCCAGTAGCTCAGCGGAAGCAGTGGGGCAGGGGTGCCTCGATGGGACCAACGGGGGGAGGGGAAAAGGCGTTTTTTACTGCGGGGTCGGGTCAGTATCCCACCCCTCCGCACTCCCGTGCAGTTGTCTACCGCACGATGCTCTCTCTCTCTCTCTCTCTCTCTCTCTCTCTCTCTCTGCGTGCAGCTGTGCAACCCTCTTCCCTGCCGCTGTGGATCGCTGCATGCATATCCGCAGCCCTGGCTGCTCTGCAGGCTGCACAGCTGCATGCAGTGCAGCAATGTAAGCAGAAAAAGCCGCCCTGTTTTGCACCCTACACACCCGACCCACACTCTTGCCCTGTGCATGCCCTTTGTGGAACGCAATTCTCCAACATGCTAGGACCCTGCATCGGGTCAGGAGTGTCTGTGGTGAGGGGGGATGGACACGCTGGCAGTGCACTGGTGCGCACCTGCAACTGGCTCCCGCGAGCCAAGGAAGAGGATGCAGGTCATGACCACAGCCTGACACGCCACGAAGACACTTGCAACTGCAGAAAAAATGGGCATTCATTTGGCGTGACAGATTGCTCTGCCACAGGGTTGGCCAGTGCAAGAGGGGTGACTCAGAGACCCTCAGGTATGCGGAATTCAGACGTCTCTGCCTGAACATCATCATTTGGGAAACGATCTCTCACTTTCAGGCGGTTGCAGCCTAGCAAAGAAAAAGACCGTGATGCACCCCTATCACGAGATGCTGCATATCTTCTATCCACATGCATGTGCACATCCAAATCATGACAACACTTGTGCAATGGTTTGCACGAAATCGTGCATTGCCTCATGTAGCCCGGGTCTCATAGTCTTCAATCTTGGACGTTGTCTCGTTTTGTGTTGAGAAAGAAAATGCCAAAAATTGTCGTGAAATTTTGCGGTATTGGAGCCATTGCCCAACTACGATGGGAGTAAATATAAGCAAAATAGAAGGAAGAACCCCCAAATCTTGTGGTGAGGGATGAATTGATTTTTATATTTGTTTGGGCCGCAACGTGCGCAATTCGCATGAGAGCAGCACGTCACATGGATCTTGCGAACGATGCGGCGAGATGTAGTTGTCCCGAAAAGTAGCACCACACGTTTCAACGTCTCCAAACCCCAATATTCATCTAAACAGCGGTAGTTCTTACACAACACAACACAACATACGGTGGCAAGCACTTCGATCCATGGGGTTGACTAGATGCTTTGTGTGTCACGCAAAAGGTGTGCAACAGGTTCCATAAGGGGGCGCCACTCGTTGCGTACGCTCGTTTCCGCGTCGCCATACCCTTTTGGTGTGTTCAAAACACAAATCGCTCGATGAGCCCACGAATTGTATAGAATTGCATGACAGGAAGTTTGCCTCCGTGTCATGCCCATGCGATTGTTGTCGTCGTTCGGCAAAAAGGAACCGAGCTAGCCATCCAAACCTAAGCCCCCCGTTCCACAAAATCCACAAAGCCTTCCACAACGCTATTGTCATGGGGGTTCATTTCGAAATGGAGCGGGTGACCTATCCACCAACACCGTGCGTTATCCCGTGGAGCAAGGTAGAACGATAGAACGAGGCGAGTTGAGAATACACACAGGTTTTTGCATTCCAAGTGTGGGTAAACTTCGTATTGCATAACTTGCGGTCATGATCATGTTCACTGTCCAATGCATACCCTTCCCCTCCGCTGCTTGGTAGATGTAACTAGTAGAGCGAACATCGGGATTGTAGCCTTCCACCCATGCCCTTCCCATTTGGAGCATACTTAAAAAGGCAATTCGCAAGGCCCTAAAGAAAGTCTCCTTGAATTGGCTGCGAATCGTACACACGGCAATACGCATGGAATCACACGGACTGCGTGTGAATGTCGTGAATTGTCTCTCCAAATCCTCGCCTAAAGAATGAAATGGCCGCATCGGCAGGGTAAGGGAGGATCGGCGTGTGCTCGGGAGGGAGCAAGTGCATGGCCACTTATTAATCTTGCGCATCACGATGCATTTTGCCGGCATAAGAGCAACCGCGTCCGCCCATTGCGATTGCGCTGCATCTTCGAGGGCAATGACGAAAAAGAAGGATTGGTCGGAAGCCCGAATGGTGTACTTTTTTCAGCAGAAGGGATCATGGTGTCAAAGAACAATGTGTTGTACTCACCCCCTCTTGTGCCCGAACGACTTGAAAAACGCGCGTCGTTTCACATTTTTGCATGAAAAACCGCGCGTTTTCTTCACGCTTTTCTTCACACTCTATTTTACGCAATTCAAAAGTATGGTTTTCCGACAAATGAAGCCTTGGGACAATTTGCTGTGGTTCCGCACACTCTTTGGTTGTGGGTTTGGCGCAAACCAAGCGTTGCGATTTGGGTGAACCCCATGGCATGGGACGGCCGAATGAATTTAAATGTACTCTAGTGCACGCGGCTCGTACGTGTCATGGGGAAACGCAAAAGGGGCCAAAAACACGGAGATGTAATGGCGGAGCGGACCTTCGATATCCACCTTCTTCGGGGAAGTGGGCGGCTTCCGAAAACTCCCTCTTAGAAGAAGGAAGACGGTTGTAACGACGGATCCAAGCAACGTGAAAGCCGCTAATGCCATCGCGTACCAAAATAATATCACTCCCAAACATAATAACGATCCTACAGTGTCCTCGAGCTGCAAAGGTGTGCAAGGGTTGGGAAGATGCCACGAGATCTGGGAGCGAGTGAGTACGTTGCTTGGGATGGTGGATGCAACGCACAACAACGGGACCCACCACTTCGACGACTCATCGCGTGGTTTCGCCGTCAAAGTACACGAAAGCGGTCACCGTCTCGCGACGGACGGGATGCACACGCAAACCTTCCGCTCAAAGGGAATCACTCGGCCACCCGACCAAGTGCCATTCAAAGTGTCGTTGAACATCGGCCAAATGTCCCGCATGTGTTGCTGAAAGAAACAAGGCACCAATCATCTTTTGGTCATGTTGTACGAGTCTTTTGTTATCGTCACCGTGGCATGTCATCGACCGCATACGCACGCTCGTCCATAATGCTATCCAGTTTTTTTATTGTTTATGTTGGAACGAAAATGTGGATGTCGGTGGAGACGTTGTCCGAAAGAGGCCTCCACTGTAACAATCTACTTCCGTTCTCGGGTCACAACAGTTGTGTTTAACCTATCGCCATTTCGGAAACAAGAATGCCGCCACGTCCCGTTACATAGTCGGTTGGTGGACTCCCAGGTAGCACAAATATTGTTGACTTTAAAACGAACCGTGAATAATCTACCGGGCGTACGTGTTTGCGCGGTGATTTGGAATTTGGAAGAGTTTTGAAAAATGTTGTGCTCTGTTGGCCAACGAAGAATGAGGCAATGTCACCAACACTTTGCGGCTAATCGTTGATTTGCGTGTGGTTGCTCTTTGAGATCCGGTGGACATGCATCAAAGGACGCATTGTGAACCGCCAACGCCCACGTAGTCCACTGCGGTTGCGAAGTCATGAGTCACTATGGTTTTCACGGCAAGGTGATGGAGACTTGGTGTGACCTCTTCTTAAGGTGCTTCTTCTCGAGGGGTGCCCATCTCACGCACTTGTGTGAACACGAAAGCTCAGGTGAGAGTCGAAGGGTGTCGTCGGGATGTTTCACTAGGTAGCTGCTCGCTCTGAAAAATTAGGCGCACGAGGTTCTTGCAAGTTGCGTCATCAGGGCATACAATAGACGGTCAAACGCAAGCCAACAATGTCGTCCACCATGTTGTTGCCATTACCATTCGGAACATGCGCTGGAGTTTGTCATGCTGATAGTATTTTCAGAAAGCAGAACACCCCAACACCACAACACGGTTCTGGACAGGCCCATTCCAGTTTTTTTGTTGCCGCCGCCGGCGCGACTGTGCAAGTAGACCCCGAGATCATCAATCTTCATCAACTGAAGGACTAAGCTTCACAACTCCCCCACTCTCCATGGAAAAGTTCCGCTAAGTAGAAACGAAGCACTGTGCCCAGATTTTTGGGATTATCTCGAAAAATTTGGAAGATGAAAGGTCGAGATGTTGTGAATGTCTTTTTCAGGTGTCTGCTCACCAGGTAAGCTGTTTGTAATGTCGTTCATTCGTCGATTTTGCGATCCAATTTGTTCAAACTTTCAGATACTTTGACGACCACTTTTTACCACAATTATGTTAATTTGGACTAACAGTAGTCACATTACAATACGTTGTTGCCACTATTTGCGTTGGATTCTGTGATTTTTGCATTGGATTTCTTGCAGCCATCTAGTTGTGTCAAAAATGTTGTTTAAGTTGTCTTTGCGTTGGTTTTGTATTCTTTTTGGTCGAGGTTTGTTCTTTTAAGATGAAAGTTTGGTCATTGGCCATGTGCCCTGAACATGCCATGGCCGTGCGGAGAATGAATGGTTGAATGGTTAAACACTTGGCCACTAATACAAGAGGAAAATATTGCGGCGGTTCGAATCCCAACACATACATTTTATTGCATTTAAAGAGACCGACACGCAGCGTTGGCGGCTAGATTTCAGCGCCGCATCAGCTCGCGCCCGTCCAACATGAGGTGTAGTCTAACATGCGGAGTGTTCTTTTTCGGACAAAGGGGCGAAAGAGAAGTGATTGTTCGTCGTTTGGTGCTACATGACCGAGTAGAATAACATATTTTGACCTGACAAAGAAAACTAGTTGTGTATAATACCTGCTACAAACTTACAGTGTCGTTGACAGTAGCATATGGATGGAGCCATAAAGGATTCCAATGACGGAGGGATGGCGAAGCATGCCTCTATGGATAAGTTCGGAACCGTTTTTCCGATTTAACCAGTAAAACCGGTTATTGTCAATTGTCAGTAGTTAATTTAAAATCTATTTGTACAAAGGAACATTTTGAAAACCATTTTAAACTAGTAAATCCGAGTGAATATACATGGTCAACATGCATTTTAGATATGTACTATTTCCAGGTTTTGCACAGAAAATATAATCTTGCGTCATAAGGTTTGTAATGTTGTTGTTTTCAAAACAAATGTTTCCTCGATTTTTTGATTTGAAACTTAGACTTAGACTACTTAACCACTTTTGGCCAACCCACTTGGGGGGGGGGGGGCAAGCGCAATAGGCACTTGGCCTCCTGCAAAAAGTAGGCACTTTTCCCACCCTCACGTAGTGTGCACCCCACAAGGAACGTCATGATATGTATATGACATGCTGTTCGTCAACCAAATTTTTTTTTCAAAATACGCCATTATTTGCTTTCAAAACAAATGGGTTTGGCGACAACCGATGTTGCTTTTCCCCCCCCCACAAAGCCAACCTTAAGAGCGAGTGTACAAAAATATACAAAAAAACGTACCTTTGCAATGTGCAGGCATGTGTTGAAGCCATACCACAATGTATCAATGAAGGAAATGTTGACCATGGAAAAATTGGTTTTCAAAATAACGGAATATGCCAATTGTTGTGAAAATATCTTCCAATAATTGTCGTTGGTTGGTAACACCATTTGCAAACTTTTAGGCTTCAACACGCATCTTCATTGCAAAGGTAAGCTTTTTCGGTGCTATTCGCTCTTCTGTTGCGGCTCACAAGTTAAAGTTCATGGCAAACTAGAAAATTAGGGTTAATAGAAGAGTTATTTTTAAAACCATTCATTAGCAAAACTGGTTGTTCTCAAAAGAATCACCATGCAGAATCCATTATTCTCACAACTGCCAAGTTCCAAATTTGGGGTGTGCAAAACGACTCAATGCTAGTTATGTGTCTTGACACATGGTGATAATGATGCTCTAAAAAGCCGAATAGCAAAATCTGTTGCATAGACCACAGGATATCGAACATGAGTTGTGAGACAAAGCATCAAAAACTCACACACATCAAGGAAGGTGACTTCTTCTAGTAGCGTCTTTTTTTCCATTTTAAGTTCGCCATAGAGTTGATTCATGGTAAAAATTGAAGTGAAACTTTGAAACAACACGATGCATGTGTTACATTTCAAAATGATTGTTTAGAATAGATAGAATGGGTCTAGTTACAGCTGGACCTTCACCATTTGCTTTGATTTTTTTTAGTTGGCAACTTGGTTTTGGTGAAGCTTGCGCCAGTTTTACAGTTTTTTTTTTCATAAACAGCACCCAACCAAGTACCCTTTAACAATCACCATAAGAATTCATATCCATATGAAAAAAAAATTAAGAAAACAAAACACCCCCACAACAGCAGAACCCCCCCCTCTCTACCCAAATTGATAAAAACACCCACCCAAAAATGTGATAAAATCATTGTCAATTGGGATAAACACATCACTCAAAGGGTCCAAAATGGCCAAAGCACTGCCAAAACATGGTTTGATCACCCATGTGGGGGTAGTTTGTAAAGCTATGACCACACCAAAAATCAACAAAGCTGCCAAAAAATGAGAAAATGGGATGTATTGTTGTTCATGAATTACAATATAGCCAGACATGTGCGCCAATTTTCTATTAACTATCCCGACTTCAACCCCAGATTTACCCTCCTATGGATAAGCCCCCCAAGTAGACCACATTGCACTGCACCTTCCCTACAAAGCACGTTGCAAAATAAAGCAGGATGTGTGAATTTAACCACTCCAACTGTCATTTGTAGTGTAATTCACAAACAACATTGGTCCCACAAGTGTGGGTGTCAATACATTCATTACAATAGTGCTCCTTACACTCATCACAATTTTCGGTTTGGGTTTGGGTTGCGGTTTGGGTTGGGGTTTGGGTTAGGGTTTGGGTTGAGGTTTGGGTTCAGGTTTGGGCTGGGCTTCAAGATTGGAACTTGAGCTAGAACTAGAACTTGAGCTAGAACCGGAAGCTGAATTGGAGGCAAGCATTCCAAACAATGTACGGTGCCCTATCTTAGGCATGGGGCAATGATGGTTGATGACGCGCACCCCATCTTGATGGTACTCCAACTCCACGTACCCTTCGTCCGAATGGCCAACTACCTTCGCAGGTACGCGGAGCCTAGTCGACCGAGTGTAAAACACACTGTCCCCAATGTTCAAGTCCATATCGAAAAGCAAAAGAGGTCTGAGGATGCGAACAGCAAAAATTGATCTGGCGCAGCAGACACGCTGAATGTATCACCATATGCCCGTTTCAAAGTGCACATGCACGCATTTCAGGAACTATGCAACGAAACACAAACCAACGCAACGCAACGCAAAAGCGTAACGAAGATTGTCCCGGTTTCCTCAATAGCACCGGAAGGTTGGGGCCCAAAAGAGGGCGGAAATGCTGTGTCACCTGTGCATTCTCGGGGGTCCCCAACAAGGGAGACAAAAGCAGAAGTCAAAACCTACGCCGGGGGTCACCATGATGCACCACGCAACAAAGCGTGGATTCAAAGATTGTTCCGGTTTCCTCAATAGCACCGGAAGGTTGGGGCCCAAAAGAGGGCAGAAATGCTATGTCACCCCTGCATTCTCGGGGGTCCCCAACAAAGGAGACAAAATCAGAAGTCAAAACCTACGCTAGGGGTCACCATGATACTCCTGGTATCTCAAAGTGTGGGTCTCTAGTACAGCCAGGCGCCCAAAGAGATGCACTGTGCTAAGTGCGCCCCCTTAGTGCACCCCCTAAAAGGCCACTAGAGGGGCACGGGTCCAAAAAGATGCCCGGCACGCGCCCCGCGTGCTAACGTTCCTCCAAGGTATGATTGCCAGCTACTCAACTCTCCACCGATATACAATTATGGATCACTTGTGTCACCCAAAATTGGTACCTAGTCCATGAGTTCGTGCAGGCAATGGAGTCAGCCAATTGGGCCAATTGGGAAAGGTGCATGGTGTTGTGTCGTGAATGTACTAGCCGTGACAGAATTCCCTATTGAGGTGGGGGGGTAATATACCTTTGCTTGGTTGGCCCACCCTGGCTGTAGTTCGGAGGAAGGTCGCCACTCTTACCCCACAATGAATGAAAAAACAGTGGATGACATCCCCTGAAAATCCACCCCCCCGGAATTGAAACAACGACCTTTCATCCTGTGACCATGCTGTTAACAATTCAACTTCTTCCTTAGCTGACAAATCTTGTGCTATAGTTGCCTCATTGGGTGAACAACATGTTCAAATTTTCAATGCCTAAGTCCCAGGGCTTGCAAACCCAGCACCCAAGAAAAACCCACCCCCACCCCAGGGGGAGGGGGTCCATGCCTCTCAAAAACCACTGAAAAAGCCCTTTGACTCACCTACCCACCCTTTGACCCGCCCCCCCCAGGATAGGGTGTCCGACACACTAAGCAACAGCCTGGTTGGGAATGAAGCTACTGCACATTCACCATAACTGAGAACCTCTTAAATAGTTGGTACTATGTATCGCATCAGTCACTCCCCAACACAGCAAGTCGAGATGCCCCATGCAATGCAAAAACAAGGATAAATGTCCAGATTGCTGTCTAGATGTTACACTGACACAGGCACCTGATGAGGCTTAAGTTGATGAAGTTATGTTCAAGAATCCCCGCGCGCAATTATATTGATAATTGATATTGATCGTGAGAAAATTCGTTGAGCTGCTGCATGGGACCGGCACAAGCAGATGTACTGAAAACAGGTTTCCAACCTGTTTCCTGTTTGCGACCTTCACAACAACTGTACCTACAACCATGCATGCCAAAATTGGGATATGTGGCTCTGCAGCTTTAGTGATTGCATTCCAAACATACACAAACGCCTGTCACTGTTTCCAATTTTCAGGTTTTTTTTAATGCAACTGTGCAATTGGCACATTTGCAAACCTTGGGTGTTGTTTTGCTTTTTTGGAAGTGGTAAACTCAACCTTCCCGTTGCAACAACAAGGGCCACGAGGAATACTTCAAGAGCGGGGGATGGCAAGATTGGTGACAATGAGGGTTGGTCTTGCCCACCCAAGCTGTTACTGCTGTTGTTGCTCACTTTGTGCTCACTTTGTGGTCAGCCTTTTGCCTGCGCCTTATTGTTAGCCCCTGTTGCTTATTGCTAATGTGAGTAGTGGCAGCTTACACCCTGCATTGAATGACGAAGAGCACAGGCTAACACAGCAATTTGAGTTCAGCTGGACTCCCTGCACACAGCAGTGCGATCTGGGTAGCATGAAGGAGCAATGCATATGGAAGAGTTTGGTTGACATTGGGCCCCATATTTACATGTCTGCATGCATGGCGGCACTGAAATAGAACCGAATGCAACGTTCTGAGAACGGTGTGCGGCTGGACAACACGGCTTATAGCAAAGATAGTGGCCACCTGTGTGATAGAAAACTGCAAAGCACAGCGTGCAAACCACTGGACAGCTGTTAAAACAGAAATTGGCAAGATCGCTGCACGCTTTACTGGTAACTGTCCTAAACTGTTGCTTGACTGACAGTGACGGGCCAGTAACTCCAAGTGGCTGGCCGGCAACTGTCGGCTGTTGACTGGTGCCTGCCAGCTGCAAGGCAACTGTGTGAAAACCAAACCCAATCCGTTGTAAAGCAATATATTATAAATTTCATGGCACGAAAGGCAGCTCCGGCACCAGAGATCGCATAATGCAGGTACGAGGGCCACAGGACAAGACCGCACCACTGGGAGCTGCACAATGCGTCAATTGTTGCGCGCCACAGGGCTTGACGCCGCACAGCCGCTCCGTACTGCCTTTGCGACTTCCTTGGTGCCCATGACTTAAATCCTTCACTGAACCCCCCACAACTGGGCACACGTCCCAGGGTTGGGTCAGCCTGCAACGCTGCCTCGAGGAAAGCCGATGGTAGCACTTGGCATGCCTCCACATCCCAAGGCGGCAGGCACTTTGGCTGACTGTAACGGGCTGGGCGGGGACTCGGTTAGGGTTCTCAATCCTGCTCGACAACAAGCAGAATGCCCTTGCAAATCTGTTTGTGATGTGAAGGTTTCCCCGGCCCAGTACAGTTGGAGAAACACGGGAGGGGGAAGGGGTTGACGAAGTACGAATTATGAGACTCAGCCTGGACTGGAGGGGTCGGGGCTTAGGATCCCGGTTCTAGCTCAAAACTGACCCACAACGCACTGCTTGTTTTGCGGCGAATGTCATGGGCCGGGGGTTTCCGGCCGCCGGGCCCCCAAATCATATGATCCTCATACTGCCCTTCAGGCCTCCTTTGGGAATAGGTGGTCAGTAAATTCTTCATCTGAGCCATCAGCAGACCAGACCAGAAGTCCCTCGCATCCCCCCACCTCCCACACTGCCACCCACACCAAAATAAATGACGAGAACCTTGTATCCGCCTCTGCCAGCAAGTGCTGCCAAGTGCCAGCCACACCAGCACCCTGCATGCATGCCCCCCCCCCCCGCCCCAAGCTGATGCAGACCCCCCCCCCCAGGGACTTGCTTGAGCGGGGGGGGGAGAGGGGGGAGGGGGTCCAGGGGGGAGCCCCCCCTGCCGGAACATACCCAATCCACAGTGAACAGAAAAATTATTGGAGAATGAACAGCTCAGCACATGGAAATGCCATGTTGTCGGCCGTAAACAAAGAAAATTCATCATTGAATGTCAATTCAGGGTTCCCACATCTCACCAATACAAAACAACTACAACAAAGCGGGACATTCACCCACGGGGGGGCGACTACAACCGGTCTTGATGCGACCCACCCCCCAACTATCTTTCAAAACTCTCGGGGGGGGGGGGGGGGGGGGGGGGGGCGCAGCTGGGGGGGGTCCAGCCGGGGGTCGGGGGGGGGGGGGGGGGGGTTCCTCCCGGGGGTCGGGGGGGGGGGGGTGTTCCTGCCGGGGGTCGGGAGGGGGGTGTTCCTGCCGGGGGTCGGGGGGGGGGGGTCTGGCCGGGGGTCATGGGGGTGTCCAGCCAGGGGTGAGGGGGGGGGGGTGGTTAGGGTTAGGGTTAAGGTCACCGAGCTGGTGGAACCAGTCTTGGTTTTATAACCCTTTTTAGGGTCTAGGGTGGACCTACCAGGTTTAGCAGCAGCAGCAGCAAGCAGCAGCAAGCAGCAGCAGCAAGCAGCAAGCAGCAGCACGCGCGAAATGGGTAAAAATCAGATTTCCGTCGTGGTGCTTCAGATTCGGGTGAAATTTTGGTGGATGATACCTATGGGTGTGAAGTACAATCACACAAAGTTTGAGCAAGAAACTCAACGGTGGCGGCCGGGAACGGGATTCGCAAGTGGCAGACCTCAGTTTCAGAAACTGCAGTTTAGGGCCAAAAACAGCCATTTTTGGGCCAAAAATGCCCTAGAACACATTCAAAACGGCCAAACGAAGGGAAACGGTGGGTACACTCCACGTGCCGCTTGACTTCCCCGTGTCAACGAGCTCTTTGCCGCCCTCTAACTCCATGACATGTCCCGGAAGCGGCCCAAAAAGGCCCCCAGAAGCTCCAACTTGCCGACAGCCACAAACCAAGAATAGGCCATATCTTTGGCTACATGGCTCAAAATGCGATTCCGAGGGCACCTACTCCACCTGCAACCCCCCACTTTTTGTGGTTTCCACCCCTCAGAATTGCCCAAACGGACGCCTAGACCCCAATAACTAGGCCCACTAGGCTGTGGCAAGCTGCAAGCTCAAGCCCAAACAGGTGGGTACCCAAATGGGTCAACAGGGTCCGAAAGGGGTAAAAATATGACTTTCCGCAAAAATGATCCTAGACCATGTGCGACGCTAAAACAAGTGTTTTTGGACCATTTTGAGCTTGTGGTGGCCCATTTGGGTCCTCCAAAAATCCCAAAATGCCTTGAAAATGGGCTGTTTTGGGACCAAAAATGGGTCAAAAATGGGTCAAAAACACATTTTTCCAAAACTCATCGTAGACCATTTGGGGTGCACACAAGGGTGAAATGAGCCCATTTTGAGCCCATTTTGGGGCATTTTGGCCCCTAAGAAGTCCAAAAAGCCTTGAAAGTGGGCCTCGTGGTGATGGGGTTCAGGTGCATTTCACTTTGTCAAGAGCCATCAATGTGTGAATCATTCTTGATGTCCCTCACTATTCATATCTAATGTTCCCTCCCCCACCAGCTCGGTCCCAATATTCAGTCTTGATTAGGGTTAGGGTCACCGAGCTGGTGGAACCAGTCTTGGTTTTATAACCCTTTTTAGTGTCTAGGGTGGACCTACCAGGTTTAGCAGCAGCAGCAGCAAGCAAGCAGCAGCAAGCAAGCAAGCAGCACGCGCGAAATGGGTAAAAATCAGAACTCCGTCGTGGTGCATTGGATTTGGTTGAAATTTTGGTGCATGATACCTATGGGTGTGAAGTACAATCACACAAAGTTTGAGCAAGAAACTCAACGGTGGCGGCCGGGAACGGGATTCGCAAGTGGCAGACCTCAGTTTCAAAAACTGCAGTTTAGGGCCAAAAACAGCCATTTTTGGGCTTAAAAATGCCCTGGAACCTACTCAAAACGGCCAAACGAAGGGAAACGGTGGGTACACTCCATGTGCGTCTTGACTTCCCCGTATCCACGAGCTCTTTGCGGCCCTCTAACTCCATGATATGTCCCGGAAACGGCCCAAAAAGGCCCCCAGAAGCTCCAAATGCCGACAGCCACAAACCAAGAATAGGCCATATCTTTGGCTACATGGCTCAAAATGCGATTCCGAGGGCACCTACTCCACCCGCAACCCCCCACTTTTTGTGGTTTCCACCCCTCAGAATTGCCCAAACGGACGCCTAGACCCCAATACCTAGGCCCACTAGGCTGCAGCAAGCTGCAAGCTCAAGCCCAAACAGGTGGGTGCCCAAATGGGTCATTAGGGTCCAGTAGGGGCAAAAAGATGACTTTTCTCAAAAATGATCCTAGACCATGTGCGACGCCGAAACAAGTGTTTTTGGACCGTTTTGAGCTTGTGGTGGCCCATTTTGGTCCTCCGAAAATCCCAAAATGCCTTGAAAATGGGCTGTTTTGGGACCAAAAATGGGTCAAGAATGGGTCAAAAACGCGTTTTTCCAAACCTCATCCTAGACCATTTGGGGTGCACAAACGGGTGAAATGAGCCCATTTTGAGCCCATTTTGGGGCATTTTGGCCCCTCAGAGATCCAACAAAACCCTTGAAAGTGGGCCTCGTGGTGATGGGGTTCACTTGCAAGACTTTGTCAAGAGCCATCAATGTGTGAATCATTCTTGATGTCCCTCACCAGTCATAGCTGATGTTCCCTCCCCCACCAGCTCGGTCCCAATATTCAGTCTTGATTAGCCCTAGGGTTAGGGTCACCGAGCTGGTGGAACCAGTCTTGGTTTTATAACCCTTTTTAGTGTCTAGGGTGGACCTACCAGGTTTAGCAGCAGCAGCAGCAAGCAGCAGCAAGCAGCAGCAGCAAGCAACAAGCAGCAGCACGCGCGAAATGGGTAAAAATCAGAACTCCGTCGTGGGGGTTCAGATTCAAGTCAAATTTTGGTGGATGATACCTATGGGTGTGAAGTACAATCACACAAAGTTTGAGCAAAAAACTCAACGGTGGCGGCCGGGAACGGGATTTGCAAGTGGCGGACCTCACTTTCAAAAACTGCACTTTAGGGCCAAAAACAGCCATTTTTGGGCTTAAAAAGCCCTAGAACACATTCAAAGCGGCCAAACGAAGGGAAACGGTGGCTACTCTGCACGTGCGCCTTGACTTCCCTGTGTCAACGAGCTCTTTGCCGCCCTCTAACTCCATGACATGTCCCGGAAACGGCCCAAAAAGCCCGCAGAAGCTTCAAATGCCGACAGCCACAAACCAAGAATAGGCCATATCTTTGGCTACATGGCTCAAAATGCGATTCCGAGGGCACCTACTCCACCCGCAACCCCCCACTTTTTGTGGTTTCCACCCCTTAGAATTGCCCAAACGGACGCCTACACCCTCGTACTTAGGCCCACTAGGCTGCAGCAAGCTGCAAGCTCAAGCCCAAACAGGTGGGTGCCCAAATGGGTCATTAGGGTCCAGTAGGGGCAAAAAGATGACTTTTCTCAAAAATGATCCTAGACCATGTGCGACGCTAAAACAAGTGTTTTTGGACCATTTTGAGCTTGTGGTGGCCCATTTTGGTCCTCCGAAAATCCCAAAATGCCTTGAAAAAAGGCTGTTTTGGGACCAGAAATGGGTCAAGAATGGGTCAAAAACGCGTTTTTCCAAAAATCATCCTAGACCATTTGGGGTGCACAAACGGGTGAAATGAGCCCATTTTGAGCCCATTTTGGGGCATTTTGGCCCCTCAGAAGTCCAACAAAACCCTTGAAAGTGGGCCTCGTGGTGATGGGGTTGACTTGCAAGCTGATTTCACTTTGTCAAGAGCCATCAATGTGTGAATCATTCTTGATGTCCTTCACCAGTCATAGCTAATGTTCCCTCCCCCACCAGCTCGGTCCCAATATTCAGTCTTGATTAGGGTTAGGGTTAGGGCTAGGGTTGTGGTTGCTGTTAGGGCCTGCAGCCCTCCCGTAGCCCTCCTTCCTTATTGTTTTAACACAAATATGATTTCTCTACAAAAATTTGAGTATTTTGAGTATAAACACATAGTATGAAGAAAAAAATTGGCGCCTTCGGCGCCAGACAGTTTTCTCTAGAGACACTTGTTGGTGGCCGACCCGGCACCACTATCTTTCAAAACCGGGGGGGGGGGGGGGGGGGGGGCTGGGGGGGGTCGCATACAAGGACCGGGCCCGGCCGCCCCCCCGTGCATTCACCATCTCATGCCAAATGACAGTGATCTTTCTTGTCAGTCAGAATTAGACTCACCTGAACTGGAGCCCCCATCGTTAGTGGAACTGGAACTGGAACCTGATGATGACGAACCTGAGTCACTGCCTGAATGGGAGACATCAGACAAATTATCAGGCAGCGCCTCATCATCCACTGGCTCCGATCAGAGGGTACCTCGGCGTTTTGTCTTTTATGACCGGTGATCCTATCTTTAAACCTAAAATAGAGCAGCGTGTCAATTACGTCTTCACGTTTTGCGCGTGGCAACGGTGGGACCGGGGAGCTGAAATACACTAACAACGAGCGTTGGGGCATGGTAGTCTGGATAACAAGGGAGATGGAGCACACATGGAGCAATATGTACACAGTGTATGGCATGCACTGAAGGCGCCGAAAATTTTTTTCCCATGGCTAAAACATGTTCCCAAAACCCAGGTTTTCGGGTGCACTTGAGCTGAGGGGGGAGGGGGGGAGGGGGTCCAGGGGAAGGGGGGGAGGGGGTCAGGGGGGGAGGGGTCCCCCCCCCTGCCGGAATGAAAATTAAAGCAAGTCCCCCCCCCCCCCCCCTAAAAGCTGATGAAGGGCCACGAGCAGCTGCGCATTTCTGCTGTCGGCAGGTGCTAGGACAGAGAGGACCACCACTTTGCAGACAGAAGTACTGATATTCCTTTTTTGAATGAATTGTGACTTTGATACGCACACAATGCCTTGTTTGTTGCTGCCGGTGCTCCACAGGCTTTCCTTTTTTTATGTCGGTGCAGGCCTCGGCCTGCTCGGCTCGGCCCCCAATAAACGAAAACTGTGTTGCCAAAAAAACATTGTGGCTGGAATAACGACGAAGACCAATTGCATTACGGGATTGTGCAGCAGGCGGGAAGTAAAATACAGGACCCTGATGGCCTGGGAAGGCAGGCCGACGACGGGCAGGCGTGGGGGATGAGTCATGAGGCAACAAAGGTTTGCCGGCAGAGACATCCAGCCCACGATACGCACGTTTACGTTCTCTTGTTGTGGAGGAAACCCTCCAAATTAGTGGGATCATGGCGCTTGTGGCAGGGCGCCTCTGGCGGGTGCCCAGTAGCAAAGGGTTCGCTGCTTCGAGGGCGCGACGGAACTATGCCACGTACAAGGGGTCGCGAGTAGAAGGACAGTGATGCAAGCCTCCCGCCATTTGCGGAAAGAGGGCGCTGATTGAGAGTTTTGTGGAACTACTCACTCGGCTCAAGAAGATGCCACAGAGACCACATGTGCAAACCGTTTTTTTTTTGCTGGCCCCAATCGCTCAAGCCATGTACGCTACAAAGCGGGGCGTGGGGGGCGACACTGTCAGTTCTCTATTATCGCATTCCTGACAGATCTGATGGCCGGGCTCTGCTTGTTCTGCCATTTTCCCGGTTTCTGATTCTTGGTGCTTGCGCATCGTATGGGGAGTTGCTTAACGCCACAGACCCCTTCGCTATCGAGCAATGGTCCAGAGGAATGGCATGCCCGAATGATACAAAGGATTAACATAACAGGAATGGCGTTTCTGAATGATTTGTGTATGAGGAATGACACAATGCATACGTAGGCATTCTTCTTGGCAGTTGACCAGAATGTGCCCAATTTGTCCGTGCCTCCACTTGCCCTCTCTCTTTCCCAAGCTCCGAGCCGTAAACGAAATTGTGGTGGGTGTTGGGCACACCCGTAAACCAAAGAATCCCCCCCACCCTCCTTCAGCCCCCCAAAACCCACTGCCCCCTCTCCCAAAGGGCCTGCGGCCCACTTTTAGTTCGGGGATCAGTCGTCACAAACTGCGAGACCCCCCTCCTGCCCCCCGGCCCCCCGACCCCCCCAACACACTAGAACAGCATTTGTTTGAGTCTAAGTTTGGCATTTCTTTTGGTCTTTCGGTAAAATGGCAAGGGCCCCATCAAATTGATCAGCGGAACGCACATTAACCCAACGGTCAAAATGAATCAAATCGGTCGGAGAGGAGAGAAGGTTTGGCGACGGGAGGGGCTGCCATACAAGCCCTTGGCCCTGAACTTGAAATTCATAGGTCACTTCGGACCAAAGGGGATGGTGGAGGGTCTTATCTTAAGTAATGACATCGAGCTAAGGCATCGAATTGGGGCACAGAGTAGCGGTATATCGAAATTGTATAAATAAGTGGTAAAGACCAGAATTGCACTCATCTAAGGCACTGGCACCGATTTCCAACCAAGCAAGAGGACCATGACCTGCAATGGAATCGGGCTGGATCATACGCACGTAGGGCCAGGCCGTTACCCCACCTCCTCGTATCAAGCCTCGGCCTTGCGTCCAAAATAGCTGGCAGTCGGGTAGGACCGCTCCCGACCAAGGCAACCCAAATGGCCAAGCAGGGGACAAAGTGGGTGGGGTGGAGTCGCGTACCGGGACCTAGACGGCACCCCTGCCCCTCCCCTTTATGCTTCAGTGCCTTTGACCGTACTTTTCATGGGTAACTTCATGGGTACTTTCAATGACTGTACTTTTCATGTTGAGTGTTTCCGTCATCGCCAAGGCGCAGGAGCGTTGAATGAGAGCACATGCATGCATCCTATTGCTGTTGCTGCTGATCGAGGCCGAACTTGACGGGACCCGAACTAAATTGCCACGGATCGGCGGCCACAGGTAGAGGGGCATGTGGGGCCCTTCAGGAGAAAGTGGTGCAACGCAGATGCAGACGAAAATTATTGAGATGTGAGTCATCCATGGCACACAGAGGCACAGCAGGGAGCACACAGCAAGACACTAGGAGCGCACTGGGTGCAATCCGCGCCATGCATTGCTCCATCGGGCAGAAGACATGTGCCAACTTCGCAAACGGTCGACAGAGCTGCGCCGACCGAGAAAACCTTCTGCACGCCCTCCAAAAGTGCCTGGTTTGATTGATCGGCACTGGATCTATCCCAACGCACAGTACTCTTTCTCGGAAATGGTGCCATCGTGGTCTTCGTCCAAGGCCGCCATCATGGAATCGATCAGATTGGGGCTGGGCGGAGTCCCCGTCCGCAGAAGGTAGGCCTCCTCCAACTGCAAAGGGAAACGAAGTGCAAGCGGTGTGTCGGCCCTGACCAAACTACACACTTTAACGCTGGGGGGCGCACCATCAGACGGATTAGACGTGCAGCAGTTGTGCCTCGCAACGTGCGAAACCGGATGGACACCGCACCAACTTGCCTTGGCTGGCCAGTCCGATACCCACAACTGAGTACACGTTCGGGCGTGCACGCCCACATATAACTGCCCGCGTGCATTGCAGGGCAGTGTTTCCGAGTCTCCGAGCCGTCTGACGGTGGTGTGTGGTTGCGGTTTTGCTTGAGCTGAGGGTTGACTGTCAGCAAAACGATGCAGCACTTCGCCATCCGTGCGGAGGCAGTATGACGGCGGTCGGGCCTGCGTCTGTGTGTCTGTATTTTCGGTGACCAGCATTGCTGCCGCTGCGCCGGACGCCCATCACAACCACAACTGCAATCACACGCGGTGCGTCCACTCTTCACTGCCCAACACTCAACTACGAAAACATGTTCGCATCATAAGGCATAAGGCATAAGGCAACCACCCATGCACACGCCCGTTCACACCTCCTTCCTGGTAATCTGGCCATCATGATCCGTATCGATGCTGTCAAACGCCCCCATTCGCTTCCAGATCATTTTGGAGTAATAAGACATCACCAAATGAAAGGCCGGCAGGAAATTGTCAGCCTCGGGTTGCTGTGACAGTGTGTGAGAGCCTGCTGGCGCGCGGCTGGGCGTTCAACTGACAGAGCGTCATGGAAAAAGGGGGGATGAAGGGGGTGTTGCATCAAGGCTGGTTGGTTACCGTGTGAGGTCTGGGGTGTTGTGTTGTGGTGTTCCCCCGGTGTTGGACCGAGGTGTCTCCGTGTGGCCTGATGACAGATCGCCCCCCCCCGCCCCCGACCCGATTTCATGAAATTGTAGTTATGGTGATTTTTGTGGTCCTGTCAGGCAGGCAACACTGCCCCACCCTTGCCAACCGCTGCCCCATTCCACGCCAAACCATGAATGCTTCTCTCACACCAACCCAACACTGACCGCCCAAGCCCATCTCATTCCCTATCCCATACCCTGACCCAAACCCACAGGAGGGGCCACTGGGGTGGTGTGCCCTGTGCCCCCCCCCCCCCCCCTTGTCACAGGTGGCCCTCGCGTGACAGGTCTCCCTCTCGCGCATGAACCATGGGGCAGGGCAGTCTGTAGCGTGTCTTGGGGTCCAAGCACATGCTCCACGTAGGACCTCCCACAGAGCACCGCCGCATGGCACCACTTTGACAACTGAGTACGACTGTATCTGAGAGTGCAGGTCGGGCCCTGTACGCAACACAATCATTGAGGCAGTGTTTGGCTTCATGACCACAACACGCCCCTGGGATGGCAGAGCACGGGCCTCCGACACAACAACTGGCCAAAAACCATCCGGAACTGAAGGCAATTCAGTGAAAAAAACTTTGGCCCTGTTTAGGCCATGAGGCCAGGGAAACACACAAAGTGTCACGACAAAAGGTTTATCACATTTTGGGGCATTAGAACGAAAAACGGGGGGGAGGGGGAGGGGGAGGGGATATTGTCCCGCGGCATGTGCATGGGGCGCGGATGATGGTACAGTGCAGGGAACTATGGGGAGTTGCAACGCGAGGCCCCAAGATAGTGCGGACCAGCCGGGTCTAAACCCACTGAGCCGGGCTTCCTGTGACCACGGCCACTGCAAAGCACCACCCATGCAAGCCTGGCCACACGCGCAAAGGCTTGGATACCCAGAGCACCGCTGATGTGTAGCACTGCGTGATCCGGAACCCGCTGGCCCTGTGTTGCAACTCCCCACATCGGTGGTGGAGAGCCGCCCCAGGGGCCACTCAGACAGAGGGCTTGGTGGGCGTTCTTTTTTCTTGAGTGTGGTGTTGCCCTGCGATGGCGGAGAGGGGGGTGGGGATGGGACTGTATTGATTGCCATCTCGGTGGTGTTTGGTGGTTGGGGTTCCACTAGGACCGCCCTATCAACCATCCGCTCTGAATCGGGCGCATTAGACCCGATTCAGAGCGGCAGTCTGCAGGTGAGCTCCGCACTCCAGCCGTCCGTCAGGTGGTTTTGGATTGGGGCATCGTCACTGGGTCCCGCCTCCGTTCACGTTGCCTGTGCTCTGCAGCGTCGGTGGACTCCCCAGCGGGACGCGCCTGCGGGTGTGGCTGCCGGGGCAAATGGCCATCGGATGCATTTGTGCACGGGGGCAAACGAGTTTTGATGGGACGGACGCCTTTTGATTGTGTTGTTGCACCTTGCTACCACTGCAGGGGCACAATCTGAGCACGATGGCGGCTGGCGAGCTTACCTTTGCACGACGCTTGTCCAGGGGTGTGCATCACGCATTTGGTTTTTCCAGGGTCGTAAAGGCACCGATACAATCGAATGAGGGTCTACAGACTAAATTAGTGTGCCTGTGTGCGTGCCTCTGCGTAGGCGTGTCGATGGTGCACAACCACAACCACAACTGCAAGCACCATCCCGATGCCCCCAGATTTGCACCACGGTCCTGATACAGCTGCAGGGCCGACAAAAGTTAAGTCACGGATTCAGGGGACCGGCATCGACCTCCATAGACTCCCCGAATTGCGTCAGCGGCGTAATGGCGCAGAACCCATTCAAGAGATTACGAGGCAGAGCCACGGAGTACACTTTGGAGCTGTCAAAGGGCTGCCCTTGAATGTGCGTGATCTGCGGCAAAGTGATTTTGGCAAGAGGCCACCAGCAGCGGCAAATAATATATCCCATGTGAAGTGCACCACATTGTATCCGCCGATATTTGGGACAACACAGAGCAGCAGAGCAGAAGGGTGGACAAAACTAGTTTTGTAACTTCGCATGGAGCTTGGGCGGTCTCCAGACACTGCGTAGCGGCTCCCATTGCGAGCGTGTCTGCACGAGGTGCAATGCCCCCCCCCCGCCCACCACCACCTAGGAGGGGTGTAGCCCTCAGGGTCCTGTCTCGTCTGAGGTGACCAAGGCACAGCGGGCTCACCAGGGCGGCTCTGCTCCCTCGAGTGCTCCTGGGGCAGGGAAGTGCTCAGCACGCCCCAGGACCTTCCATCCACCAGGACGCCCCCAGCTGGTCTAGCACTCTGTGCAACGCCACCTGTGACCCGCGGGGTCAGTCAAGGAGCGGCTCAGACCACATGCCCCCTGCACCCCCTCAGGAGTTCAGTCGTGGGCTGAAAGAAGCCGCAGGTCACCCAATCCACGACTCCCACAGCGGCCTTGGACTAGGGCTCCCCTGCCCCGCAGCTGGGGCCCGGAGCACCAGGCACACACAACCCCCCACACGGTGGCACACAATCACCACCTCCCGTCCGGCGCACGGACAGACAGCACCGCCGTGCGCACGCCAGAGCGCACCCAGAGAAACGGCACGAGGACCACGCACCTCCCAGAGGTGTGACCCGGCGTGCCCCCCCCCCCCCCCCAAACAGGACAAGTCATCCAGGGGCTCCGTTGACACAACCAAAACACGTTCGGACCCACAGAGGGTCAGAATGAGCAGTGGCGAGAGGCTAATAGGCGCCGCCAAAGGCAAACAATCAGATGCCGAGGCCTTGTGCCAACCCCCCCCCCCTCCCCCAAGCGCCCCTACCCCCCTGCACGCACGCACAACACACACAGGCACGGCGATGTCTCCCTCCTACCAGCCCTGGTGAGATTCAGGGTTCGTCAGCAGTCTGAGTGGCTGTGAGACCAGGCAACCGAAGGTCAGGACCCAGTTGAGCTGGTGAGGTAAGGGCACACAGGCCATGGGACCCTGCCTTTGGCGCAAGCCAAGACCCAACCCCCCCCCCCCAGCCCACCAACTACCCCCCTATTCCACCACTGTGCCCTAATGCAACTGAAATCTCACTGCAGCCTACATCCGAAAGGGCGGGTGCAAAAGGTCCCGCAGTATTCCTACCATGTTTTTGAGCCTGTGGTTCCCTATTTTGGCCACAAGTATCACAATAAACGCTTGAAAATGCGCCAATTCAGGACTGACACAGGGTCGAAAACGAATTAAAAAGAATACTACTTGGGATGGCTATGCAAGTACTTTTGGCCTATTTGGAGCCCACATTCACCCTTTACAGCCTTTCGGCGCATGCATTATCCCAGGTGCTCCAATAGATTGCAACCATCTCCAGCTACCATGTGGGATATCACCACAGGCACAAGACAGAATGCGCCCTTTGCTGCCTGTGAGGTCCATGGTTTATAATGCAATGTTCCTGTCCTCCCCAGCCCAGTCCCAACATTCAGTCCTGATTAGGTTTCCGGTTCAGGTTATGGCTAGGGCTACCGTCATTCCAATATTGGCAACTGAGCCCCCCCCCCGCCGTTGCGGGCCATAGTGAACCCCCCCCCCTCCCCCCCGGAGGTTGAAACCCGACTTCCCAGAAAACCCGACTTCCCACTTCCCGAAAACATGGCAGAAAGCAGCTGCGCACCATATTTGCTCCCCGAAAGACGGAACAAACCCCATGGGGGGGGTGTTCAGTTCAGTTCCGGACCCCAACCCCCCGTGGCATGGGCAGGGGGATCCAGGGGGGCGGGGGTGGAGGGAAGGTCAATTTTTTTTCCAGTTTGGGGGCATTTTTGAATTTCCCGTTATATTCTGAGCATTTTGAATGCACACAAGTGGGGGAAAATCTTCTTTCACCATTCCCGACAATGAAAAATAGTTTCGTGAATCAGCAAAGGCACCCCAGCAAGCAGTGCAATCCACATGACAACATCAACAACTGCAATCTCATGCACCGTTCCCATCCCATTTTGTTGCACGCAATCGTTCCACCGCCACTTCAAAAAACCCCAAGCCAAAGAGAGTCCTCACAGTTGTGATAAATGAGATATCTGAACTCACCATTGAAATGTGGGCATTTTGGGTATAGACATATTAGGTAAACCATTTCCTGGACCCTTTAGCAAAGACCATTTCCGGGTGCCATTGGCGCCCATATTGGCTATTCCCCATTGTCGCCAATTGGTATGGGTGGCGGGGCCCAGGGGTTGGTGGTGGGTGGGGGTGGGGGTTCCGGCCAGACATGTAGGCCCCCCCCCCCTCCGCCCCGTGGGGACACCCCTCGTAGCCCCTTATGCCCTGCAGCACAACACACACCTGGTTGGCACTGTCTACCACTACCCCCTCGTCGCACTGCAAGTAGCCCCTCTTTTCCTCCTCCGGCGACCCGTTGTGTCGCGAGTAGCGTACTGCCTCCGCCAGAACAGGGCCCGGCATGTTGACCACAACCATTTTGGTGGGGAAAGGCAATTCCTGCAAGTCACCACATGGGCATAAGGGCTATGCAAGGGGACGCCGCAGAGGCCTTCTACATGGCACCCCTTGGTACACCCAAAAGGCATTATACCGCACCATACATCCAAGTGGACTTGCACTGAACATCAACAGGCCCAGCTGGAGGAGGGTGAGAGACGGGCTGGAAGCTTGGTAGGAGCGCAAAGAGTACCCAGGCTTCAACAATGTCTCACAACTGTTGAAATTAAGAGTACAGTGTACTATCCATTAGTACCCCCAATGCATGGATCCTCCACTGCACCCCTTGCAACTCAAACAATGGGATGGTGAGTCAATTTGGAAGGGGGGGGGAGCACATACAGGCGTCAGTGCGCAAAGGGAGGGTGTGTACATGTGCTGTGCAGAAGGACTGTTCGCTTACTGGATCTGGCTACTCTTGAAACAGAACTGGAAGAAAATAGCATTTCTGTGCTGAACTTGACATCACTGGCGGACTGGTAGCAGCTGGGGATTCCATCAGCTACGCATTGAAGAATTTGGCGGAGGTAGATCAGTAGCATATCCATATATCGCACGAAGTCGCCCCCCCCCCTACCATGGAGGTAGAGGGGGGGTATGGGGGGGTTAAAGGGGGGGGGGTCGAGAAGGTAGGGGGGGGGTAGGGGGTGGATGGGGTGGGTTTGGGGGGAGGGGGGGGTAGGATCATACACACAGAAGGCGGTGCACACACAAGGCGGGGCATACACAAAGCGGTGCACACACAAAGCGGTCTGTGGCCACCGCAGGAGTCATGTTACTTAAGGGGCCACGGGCAAGGCGGTCCACACAGAAGGCGGTGCACACACAAGGCGGAACAAACAAAAGGCGGCCTGTGGCCACCGCAGGAGTCATGTTATTGAAGGGGCCACAGGCAAGGTGTTGCACACACAAGGCGGTGCACACACAAGGTGGTCTGTGGCCACCGCAGGAGTCATGTTATTGAAGGGGCCATGGGCAAGGCGGTACACACAGAAGGCGGTGCACACACAAGGCGGAACACACAAAAGGCGGCCTGTGGCCACCGCAGGAGTCATGTTATTGAAGGGGTCATGGGCAAGGCGGTGCACACAGAAGGCGGTGCACACACAAGGCAGAACACACAAAAGGCGGTCTGTGGCCACCGCAGGAGTCTTGTTGTTTAAGGGGCCACAGGCAAGGTGGTGCACACAGAAGGCAGTGCACACACAAGGCGGAACACACAAACGGCGGTCTGTGGCCACCGCATGAGTCATGTCATTTAAGGGGGGTGTGGGGGCTGGCCCCCCGCGTTGAGCGAAGCGAGCCGAAGGTAGGGGGGGGAGGTAGGGGGGGGGGGGGTAGGTAGGGGGGGGGAGGTAGGGGGGGGGCGACTTCGTGCATACTATCGCATATCACAGCTGAGCCTTTCTGGATGTTTTTGGACAATGGTACTAACATTCCATCTGACCTACAAAATGCACTTTTCCTCCCCCTTTGTCGATAGGCACAATGAGATCCCCAATCCCCTTGAGTTGGCTGGCTACTACGTCATGACCCACTCTACTACGTCATGACCCACTCCGCCCCGCCCCGCTCCCTCCCGCCCGCGCTGGTGACTTGGCACTAGCATAAAAACCCTCGGGATGGTAGCTCGCGGGCCACGGGCCCACTGGCACAGCCAAGTGTGAGTGGACAGGGGAGAGTGCGTGGCACCCCAGACCCACACATTGAACCGTGTCACAGGCCTGGGGCAAGGACTGTGATATGAGGGCGAGAGCGGTAGATGGCGAGACGATTCCGTGACCCTGGTGCCCCAGCTTTGGGCCAACACCGCGATATGAGGGTAGACTCGGGAGAGACGAGACACGCCTTGGTGCGTGGGCTAGTGGCCAGCACTGCGATATGAGGGCCGTCAAGATGAGTGGGGCTGATACAAGAGTGACCATGCAATAGTGAGTAGAGGGACATAGGCAGAGCGGGTAAATCATGATGCAGATAAGAGAGCCTAGCACCGTACGTCCGTGAAACGGGGGGTAATGACGTAACGACGGGTGCAACCGGCGAGTGGCGTGGAAGTGACATGGTGTGACGCGAGAGCCCCTGGAGGTCGAGTTGCACAAAGCACCCACTGGTGCCCGGCACCTTCTCAGCGAGAGAAGGCCTAACCCCGATCAAAAACAAGCTGCTGGGGCAGTGCGCGACGGGCGGCGGGTTGAGGTTGCGACGCTCCCATCGGGTGAGCGCTAGAGAAATGTGAGCATCGTGGACAAGGTGAGGATTGATGATGTGTATTTGGTCCTGGATGCCAACCCTTAGAACATCATGGATGGAGTAGGGACACGCTGGAAGGAGGACGGAGTGTACGCCGAGGCAACCCTCTCCTGAGGAGCCCCGGCCACTAACGTACCCATGTCGTTCCTCATGCAATACAAGATACTGTGGGTCTCCCTAACCATGAAAACCTTCTTGGACGCCCACACGACGGAGGTCAGAATGATACCGGGGATGGAGAGAGCCCACAAAAGGTCGGTGAAGTAAGCCCGGCGAGATCCTGGGTACGTGAACACGGACGAGCAGCGGTGGGTAGAGGTGAAGGGCCACATGGCCAAAGCGCTGCCATAGCAAGCAGACATGCTCAAGAAGAAGCTATGCGCATCCACATGCGAGGACACGAAGCCCCTCGTGGTGGGAACGGGGCACTACCCCCCCACCAAAGGTATGACGGTGGAGGGGCAAAAGACCATGATGATGGTCACCATCTGCGCAGCCACGGCCAGACTCCAACGCAAGCACCTCGTGTCCATCGGCGAGCCCACGACCGTCTAGACCAGGAACAACTTGGTGGAGAACGAGGCTACGCTAGAAGAGGAATTCATGGACCCTGCGGCCACGTGCAAGCTATTCCAAGCGACAGAAGTGTCCTAGCCGGGGCGCATGAGTAGCCAACGATGGACGACAGCTGGTGGTGGTACCGCAAAAGTGTGGCGGAGGAGAGGTAGCCGCCGACGCTCGTGAACGCGCACGCCGGAAGATCAAGCCCCTGTTGAAATCCAAGTGGCGGCGAAGCTCGAGGATGACTGGATCGACGCCATCCTTGACGAAGACGAGGTGCTGCCAGCAATGTCCTTTTGGCCATACGAGTTGCGCTGCAAGGTCGAGCGGCTAGAAAAGAGGGTGGCGAATGCGAGATGGAGTTCCAAGATACCGTGGAAGTCACCATCCCTAGGGGGTGACGGCGGGGCGACAACATCAACAAGTCCCAATAGCCGGGGATACCTAGTTCGGGGACACCTATGAACCACTACCGGAGACAGCCTCGGGGAAGCACACCACAGCATGCAGTGCGGAAGACGGCAGATGCCATCCGGTGCGGGGGCACAATGCGCAGAGAGGAGATGAAAGCGCAACCAAAAAAGATGCAAAACCAAGATAGCAGCGATGACGACAAGGAAGCGGTGGCAAAAGAGGGTGGGGAGAAGAAGAACAACGCGAGGCGGTGGTTCGTCGGCTGCTATGGGTGCGGCAAACATTATCGCTGGTTGGCGTCATCTCGTGGGCTGGCCGGACGAGTTCCAAAAATGCACTCGATGTGGAAAAGTGGGCTATGCCGCCAAGGTGTGCGCCGGCGCCACGGCAACATGGGCCGCCTTCACCAGCAAGTGGGGACCGCCGTGGGAATTCAAGCAGAACTGGCTAAGGCCGGAGCACAAGCCAGAGCGCAAGCGCAGCCGCAGCCGCAACCGCAGCCCCAAGCCCCAAGAGGAAGTGTTCTCGGGAGGGAGAGCATCGTGCAAGAAGCCGAGACAAGGCAAGAGTCATGTGCCAGCGGTCTACAGATCAAGACCCGAAGGACCGGAAAGCCTGGAAAGAGAGCTGCGACCAGAACTGAGAGCATAGCCGAGAGAAGAGCCGGGATCGGCGCCGAGACCGTGACCAGGGCCACAAGAAGAGCAGGAGCGGGAGCCGCAACTAGACAATCGAGCGCCACCAACGATCCAAGTCCGACGGCCAAAATGATGGACACGGACACACCAAGGAGCCTGATGCCGCCGTGGCGGGACACGGCGCCCAATACGCCAAAGCCACCCATCGGGGACATGTCGTGGGCGGGGCAAGCATACACCCTCCCCCACTAGCAGTCGTCAGGCGCCCACCTCAGTAGTGGAGCCCCATGGACCGTCTTAGGCCGGAGCCGCCGCGGTGCGAGGATGCGGTGTAGAGGGCAAGCGGTTAAAGGAGGGTAACGGAGAGGCCACAACGCGGGTGGCTCCCTTGCTTAGCCCACCAAGAGCGAGGCATGGAGCAGCACGCGAGTCAAAGCGGAGCGGGATTGCCAGTGCCTGCTCCCATATATAGTACAAGCAGAGCCAACAAACTAGGTGAAACAGTCTCGGAGGCGTGGCTAAGAGCCCGCAGTTAATACGGCGCTGTTGTTGGCGGGGCGGGCAGAGAGTTAGGCTGGGCACAACCCGCAAACTTGCACGCCCCCTAACCACGGGATGCAAAACATGCAGTAATACAGTAATTTCATTGACCAGCGCATTAGTGCATACGGACCCGAATGCTTACGGGAATGTGGACGTAGGGCAACACAGTGGAGCTGGCAACATTGCGCGAGAGGAGTGCAAATTGGGGACACCACACAAAAGCGACATATGGAGCTATACCCCAAGACATGAGACACGAGACAAGGCCCACCCTAGGACGGGGCTAGGGTGGGGAAGCTCTAGAGCGACGCGAGAGAGCACGAGAAGAACTCATGGGGCAGCATCGGCGCAACGACACAGGAGCCGCGCTCGCGCGGGACTGGAGAGCAGAAGGCGCGCGGAGAAAGTGGACCGGCAAGAGAGAAAGATCAGTGCCACAACCCTAATGCTAGGGAGACACGGTAGGAGCCCAACGATGGGGTGCAAGGGCCAGGGGGGCCCGCGGAGATGGCACCATGAGCGACCCACGCATCGGGCAGGGGAAAAGCATTAGGGTGCAACAGCATTGGCGAGGTCAGGGTGCCCTAGGACAGAGCAATGGTGACAGAGAAGAGAGGAAGAGTCCGGGGATAGCGGATGTGAAGATGGGTGTCAGCAAACAAGAGTCTCAGGGATGCGTGGGCGCCAGACGGGCAAGGATGCAAGCGCGCGTACGGCGAGAACAAGGGACGGCAGGCTGATGCGCTGAGCCCACACGGCAAGCTTGAGCCTCCGGGAGAGGAGGCCGGGGCCAACAACATGGCAGCGAAGTAGTGGCAGCAACGCGCACAGATCACCAACCGAGTAGACAGATACACATCTCTAACTAGGCAAGGGCAGCAACGAGCAGGCTGAACGCATGGAGATTGAGAGGGCCATAGCGAAGTGACTCCGTAGGGAAGAGGGCAACAACGCCCACATAGTAGGGAGGCGGGAGGCGGCATCACAACCGAGGCGGTGATCCCAAATGACGAGCCACACCACAAAGTCAACCCCCTCCGAGGGCAGAGCCTCCCCACGGAGCACGGTGATCAAGGAGGGCCCGAGTAGCAACACGGGTGTAAAGAACACCAGGGTGTACCCTTTGCAAACGGCCGGTAAGGGAACTTTTGAATGGGGAGCGAAAATTGCGCAAATATGGGTGCACAAATGTACGGTTTCGGCCGGAAAGGACTATTTTCATAGAGTTGGGATGGTACCAATATCTTAGAAAATTCCTAAAAATTAAAATCTGGCTGTCTACGAAAAGAAATGGCCCCTTTTTGAGATGCTATGGTGCCACGGTGCCCCACAAAATGCCCTATTCCTACCGCGGACGTTCCTTGTGTCTGCGGCGCCATTGCAAACACAAATATGCAGCAAATTGGCGTGAAAATCGCGTGATTTGCGCATTCATTTTTGGCCACGTGCGGACCTCCACCGTGTGGTGTGCACCAACTCAAGTACCCACAGCCACCACAAGCCATGGTCGCATGTCCGCATGTCCTACGCCAGCCGCTTGCGGAGTCTGAAACGCTGTGAGAGGACATGTGCATAGTTGAGGTCACTAAGTGCCCTCTTGTGGGCACGCCGCGCCAATTGCCGCACTGCCACGGGCCCTTGTCCATGCATGGATCTCTTGGTGACATCCCACCCCTCTCGACGGGGGCTGTCATCTATGGTGTGGTTGTCAACCACAACCTGCACACCTAGGCGGCCACGCAGGAGGCTTAGGCCCCCTCTATTGCGCAGCATGCACTTTAGCCTATGGTGGCTGCCTTCCATGGCAAAGCATGAAATTTTGGAGAGGATTCTCCACTTGCGGGCAAAGAAATACATATGGTCAATCCACAAACGTAACCACAGCGGCTTAGGCCACTGTAACACTAAGTGGGCCTTGCCCATTCTTATACTACATTCGCGTAGCCTTTGTACTTGCCCGCCGAACAGCCAATCTGTTTGCCATGCATACACGCACATTTGAGCAAAGTTGTCCCACCAATCCCTACAAACATCACCCCATAGTCTACCTCCCACCCGCTTGTTGTTCATTCCCCCCTCCTCAAGGCACATCGTAATGAGTGCCTCCCACCGCCGGGTGCGCATGAATTGTACAGGCGCGGCACACTCCAACCTAACCTTTCCCTTCCCGTTTGCCTTGTCATTTTTCAACCTCCCCTTTGTTACCGTCTTCGCTTGAATGCGGGCAACATCTAAATTGGGCTGAAACAAATTACGCACAACGACAGCCGTGGACTTGCCCGTTGTTGCCGCCACTACGTCGCACATGCCCAAGATACCACATATAGTGACACGCAGCACCCTGTGCAACCCCTAGTCCGGAATGCGGCGGTCGACTGCAATGTGTCAATATATTGCTCCCATTGGGAGCACCACATCCCACCAGCCGTCGATGGTGTCTTCTAGGCCAAATTTGGCAAGACACACACCGAGGCTTGAGGAGCCTCGGCGTTTCAATTCTTGCAATTGGCCATTAAAATTTGTGCCTTGCCATCGGCACACAGAAAAAAAGGTTTTCATGGTCGGAACCGCCGGTATCCTGGAAAATAGCCTTACTTGCGTCCCACAATTGTTGGTCGAAGTCCACCTCCTGGGCAGCCGCGTACAACGTGGCCCACTCCTCACTACCCCCTAGTAACCACCAACTGGCAAGTTGGTCGGGGCTGCTTGTTCCCCCAAGCGTGCGATGGACGTACGGCACCTCATGGCGTGATGTATCATCCACCGCAATCGGCATCCAATGTAGTCTTGGATCGCCGGGTTGTTGGACCTGGACAGGTTCGGCCCAAGCTGCAACCCTTCTAAGAAGACACATCACGACCGACCGCAAATGCAACCCATTGCGACCAACTTGGGTGTAGTGGCAATCGGTCCCTCATTGGACGTCGAGCATTGCCCATCAAATTGGCACACCGCATTCCCTCCTCATGGACCCTAACCAAATAAAGCTGCACAGTAGAATGTACTCAATTCGTTGCCCAACATTGCTTTGTGAGGTTGCTTCTTTTTCGGGCGATTTTCTTTTTCGGTTCCGTGCTTTTGTGCTTCCATGCAAGTGGAACAGAACTCTTGGATATGTGTGACCAAGTAATGAAAGACGCCATGGGGTGTTTGGAAAGCATACTCAAATTTTTCAAAAGGCTACAAGACACTCAAAAGACTTTGGGTGTTAGGGTAATCGGCGACATCACATCCATACTTTGTGTGCAGGCAATGCATCTAGCGAAACAGGTGATGTGCACGGTTTAAGTGGTGCTAGATAAGGCTCGGAGGCCGTGTTTAGGTTCATGCGCATGCTCTTTTGACCAACAACAGAGGAGGAGGTCTCTTGTCATTGTCGCTCTTTTCACTTGCGAGTGTAGGTTTTAAAAGTGGATGGCATGGCGTACAAATAATAAGAGCAAGATCCAGAGTGTTGTAGTAATGTATGAAAAAAATATGAAAAACTCATTTGATTTGATTCCAGCGACCCCATTTGACCACTTGCCTGCCCAATTGTGTAACAGTTTGCTAATTTGTGTGGACGTTGCAGTTTGATTCGGAGGGCATCTCTCTGGTTTCAATCAGTTTGTTTCTGGTGTCAGCAGGTGTATACAGGAGCTGGATGCCATTTCCATTGTTAACTGGGAGATCTGGCTGGACAACTGGCTCAAGGTTCCCCTGCTGAGGTATGTAGGGTGCAGAAAGGAGACAATGACGGAATGCGGAGGCTGACAGTGGGGAACAGGGGGCAGCAGGCGCCAATCGCTGAGGGAAGCATAGTGGTGACAAGGTTACACCTGGTAAAAGAAAGCGTGCACATGAGGACTCTGATGAAGAGCCTGACGACGACTTAACCAAAGCCCCTTGTAAATTGCTGTTCTATCACAAAAAAGTGCAGGGCGAACTTCCCATGACCAAAAGTGAGATTCACAAATTGAAGCAGAATCAGGAGAGGACCCATCAGCGCCCTGATGTACACCACCTGAACTGAAGGGAACCCAACAACCTCAAGCCCACGAGAAATGCACTGGAATGGGACTCGGGCGTCGTACGACTCAAGGCTAGAGCATGGGAATGAGTCTGCACCAACCTCCACCCGGCACACACTCCTTTTGGGGAACCACGAGATACACACTTCACCCACTAACTCATGCTCTCAACACTTTGGACGTGGGGTCACACGGGGACTCAGTCAACTGCGATCGCCATCCAGAACTATAATGAGAAGAGCTGACAGTGTTTGAGAGCTGCTCAAAACTGAAGTCTGAGGCTGATCCAATGCGGCAAATGTCTTGGCAAAAAAAAACGGACCCACTAGCCTTCCTCAGTAACCGCTTGGGACAGCACCCGCAAAGCGGCCATCTCGAGGCAAAGGCCCATCAGATGCTGCAGTGCCAACACAAATGTGCAGCAGCGGCACTGGCAAGGCATTGGCACACACCTCCTTCAGCTGTGAGTACGTGATCTGGGCGTTGGTGTAGACACGGTTGCCTTTGATGGGGGCTCCGTTGATGACAGCCACATCCGCCCCCAATTCCTTACGGCACGCAGTGCAGATCAGGGCACCCACTGATGTCTACAGGAGAATGGAGAATAAGAGAGCGTGGCCAGAGCAGCGACCCCGCTCCATCTCCGCTGCATGGCACCCACAGGCACCCCCATTGAATTCCAAGGCAATATCTTGAGGAAGACCGTAGTCAAAAGTTTCAACTCCAGCTCAACTGCTATTACATTTTGTTCAGAATAATCGACTCGTTCTTCCCTGTTTACTGCTAACAAGGTGTGTGCCGATATGTGTCGGTGTGTGTATGTGTCTATGTGTCTATGCGGCTCTCTCTCTCTCTCTCTCTCTGTCTCTCTCTCTCTCTCTCCCCTTGTCTGTCTGACTGTCTATCTGTCTGAGAGAGAGAGAGAGAGTGTGTGTGTGTGTGTATGTGTGTGTGCCGCCCCATAAATTGAATCATGCAGGATTCGGTTCAGGGTAAAATTCAATCATGCATGAGTTATCAGCCAGGAAGTGGGCAATGCAATGTTTTTCAATGCACGGCTGATTTGCTTTGCGCAGTTCTTGGTGAAACAGAAACTGTGAACCAGGCAACTTGGCAACTAACACAGTAGGCAAAGCCCCCACGCGCGCGGGTGTGTGACACCCAATCTTTTGAAACAACAGCATAGCATTTCCTGCAACGATTGTTTTCGCCGGAACCGGTGAAACCAGGCTTTGGGACATTGTACAAAACAGCTGTCATGCCAATTACAAGAAGTGATGTATAAGGACCGTTCAGAAAGAAGATGGTGGAAAGCGTCTTTCAGCAGCTAGTTACGGTGAGACAAGCCTATCACTAACAAATTTGTTCACCAATACACAAAGGCATGTAGAAACATGTATAACAAGAGGCCAAATACATTACGCACCTTAACCTTAAGGGTTAGCAAAGTCAAAATTCTGGGGTTTTTAGATAAAGGCATGTGTTGTTTGCAAAGACAGCCTGGGCAACCAAGCCATATAGTGCAGCATCTTTGGAACACACCAACAACACCTGAAACCAGTGTCCAAAACAGAACTCAAGTGTGTGTGAGGGACAATGCATGCAAGTAGAAGGACTGAAATATAGGTTATCCTCATGCATCTCAGATAGTATTGTAGTATTTTTCACTGGAAATATACTAGACTTGCACTTGTGACTCCAAATTGCTATCACAGGATCCAGCAAAACACAATGTAAGAAAATTCAAAATCGGAAGGAATCAAGATTTCGAAAAAACTAGAACTGTAGGTTTTATCTGGATTTGACGCAAGTAGGCTAAATTTTTGGTGAAAGATGAGGTATGGTGGCATCCAAAGTTGCCCTAGGTTGTTGTACACCTTGGCATCCCCAAGCCAGAGCTATGAGCGGTCCAAGTCCACCCGCAGTCCACATGGGCATCCAGCCATTGTGTTGTGCCAAGTGCCGGCATGCAAGTCACCACTCACGGGGCTACGCATGGCTGCACTAGCTTGCCGTCTCTAGGGTGTTGCCACGCAGCATGGTATCCAACATTGCTTGTCAGTACGCATCTCGTTGCGTAGGACCACCATGGCGGGTAGGTTCCTCATTACGTGGGCGGCAATATGCCGCTATTGGTCCACGTGGAACCAGTCCGTGGGGAGGCCCCGCCCTAGCCGGTAATTGACCCCCTAGCGGTCCTCATTGATCACATATGAAGGGGATGCCACATGCTCAGCTTGCCACTCCCAGAGGTTAGAGGGCGCTAGCCGGCAATGGTCCGGGTACAACTACGCCATGTACATGCGTCGGAGCAGCCAAGTAAGGTTCACTTCTGGGCAGGGTTTTGCTTAGCCACCCTAGGGGGGGGGGGGGTTAATTCAGGGACCCACCCACCCAGAATTTTGGCATACCCACAGACCGACAAATGTCCCCCCCCCCGGGGGGGGGGGTCTGACACCCACCCACCCACCCACCCACCCACGTACCCAACTGAGACATGCAATACAGAAGACCAAGTCTTTCACAGAGGTGGCTCGATAGACCCAAGGGCCCCCACAAAGTCCCACCCCACCCTGGGGGGGGGGGGGTGGTTGGACACCCACCCACCCTGAAATTCTGCCAGACCCACCCACCCACCCCCCCCCTAGGGTAGGGTAGGACGGACACTAAGCAAAACCCTGCTTCTGGGTCATCCTTGGCCGTTGCATCCACGTGCACATCAAAATTGGTAATGTAGTGTGAGGGGGCCATTACGATGGTGATGCTACCATGGGGCTGGACGCATTCCCCTCGCAGCACCAGCATAGAGAAGGAGGTGCACACCGGTATGGCCGTGGGCCCCCCGACTAAGGCCTGCAAGTCAAAGACGATCCAATTTGTCAGGTGTAGGAGGGCAATATCATTGCCTCTCCCCCATGGAAGGTGCCCAATCCCTCCGCCACTTGGGCCCTACTCTAAGCCCCCGCCATGCTCCTTCCCCTTTGTGACGTTCCCGCATCTACAGCCACTATGGCGCCTTGTATGGTGGCCACGGGTAGGTCATGGAAACACATTCACAAGGAGGTTGTTTGGCAGAGGACATGGGGCGGCACTTTGGGCCTGCCATGGGGGACGATGCTCGTGGAGTCTACGAAGGGTTTGAGGAGGGTGGGTCGCCAAGGCTCTTCAAGCTCTACCAAGATGGCACCGATGGTGTCGAGAGCCACATGTATTGCTCCCATGTTCGGATATTTGGGGCAAGGATGCATCAGGCACCACACCAGATACTTGAAGCGTTGTATTGTGGCCGGTGTCAACACTATCTAGGGGTGTGGGGGGGGGGGGGTTCTCTGTCCGTTGCCACCGAAGCCTAGTAATCAAGCCAAAAAATAGGCATCCAAGGCCCTCCGCACCACAACATCAGGGGTCATGTGGCGGCACTGTCTGTGCCTCGGCTAGGGTGCGCACTTGTTGTTCCGCTTCAAAGCATGCATACAACGGGGGTCCACCACCTATGTGTCCACCCAGTAGGGGTACAAGCAGGCGCTACAACCTAGTGTCTAGACGGGCATCCGTCACTAGCTACTCTATTCGGCTTGCTTAGAAATGGAGGGAAAAGAATGTTTGAACTGATGGGTCAAGCTGGGATGTTTCCCATGAAAAAACCCAAGCCAAAATGACACTTGGCTGGCCAACTAACCAGAATTGATTTTTTCGACGCGCGCGCGCAACGTGATGGGCAAAAAAGATTCTGTTTTCGCAAGGCGCGAATTCGGGTGGATTCGGCTTGCTTAGAAATGGATGGGGAAATATGTTTGAAAGGATGGGTTAATCTGGGGTGTTCCCCGCAAAAAAGACCCAAACAGTGCCAAAATGCACTTGGCTGGCCAACTGGCTGGAACTGATTTTTTTTTCAACATGCGCACGTGGCACAATGGGCAAAAAAAGATTCTGTTTTCGCTAGGCGCGAATTTGGGTGGATTCGGCTTGCTTAGAAGTGGAGGGGGGAAATACATTTGAAATTATGGGTCAAGCTGGGGTGTTCCCTGTAATATACCCAAAATAGTGCCAAAATGGCACTTGGCTGGCCAACTGGCTGGAACTAATTGTTTCAACACGCGCAGCGCGGCACGACATGCAAAAAAATTGCTGTCTTCACCCGTAAGAGAATTTGTGTGGATTCGGCCTGCTTAGAAATGGGGATGGATTCGGCTTGCTGAGAAATGGAGGGGAAAACACACTAGTAGGCCGGCTGCCACTATGCGGCCAGTGTAGCCTTCAATATTGTTGTCAAGCAAAGGGCTTTCCCCTCTTGGTAGAGTACTTCCTCCTTTGTGGTCTTCACTCCCCGGCCACCAATGACCGCTTGAGGGTGGGCATCATCACCAAACAGCCTATCCTTCAGCACCCATTCCCATCTTAGGGGGAGGTTGACTAATGGGGGCAAGGCGTGGCGTGGGCCTGCAGCTCGGCATGCAAGGCCGGGACTTGCCCCCACAGCATCATGGACGTGCAAGGATGCTGCCCTTGGTCATCCATGATACCACAGTCACGTTAGGATACTCCCACTGGGGGGTTGCTAGTGTCCCATACCCTGAAATTTGCATTGATGCCCGTCACTAGGGCTTGTATCTTGGCTCCGTGCACCAGCACCGGCATCGTACCCAGGCAGGCACCAGGAGCCATGTGGGCCTACTGAGCTTATCCATGACCAGCTGGAGGGTGCAGAGGAGGTGCGTACGGCGCCGGCACAGGCTTCAAATTTAGCTGTTCCCATCACAGTAAAGTTCGGAGAGTGCTGCAGCACAAATGCCGTAGGAAATGTAACACAGGGTTTCCGGATCCCCCAGTGTTCCTCGTCGTTGATGTGCTACTGCGTTCGTCCCACTGCGATGATTAACAATGGGACAAACATTTAACTACGACACACAAAACTGCAGTCACCCCAAGATACAAACCGCCTCGATCAACAAAAGCAGCTTACACCAACGAGATGGCACTGGACACCAGTTGACATTACATGGTACCAAACCAGCCCATCCCCCCACCAAAAAAGACCTCATGCTTGCCCCAAAGTCTTGCCATGCACCATGCCAGAACGGCTGCAGGCCTTGCCGCACACAAGGGGATGTCATGACACCCAGCTGCAGCGGCCATGTGACCAGCGCGCAACCTGTGGACCCAACGTCGCCCTGCAAAGAGCAAGGGCGGCCACCTGCTGAAGGCGCGTGCGCACCGAACTTAGAGGAAGGAGCGGATGCCCAGGCGGGAGGTCGATAATGACCTCCTTCTCGAACATTTTCACGAGCTCCATTTGGGCCCCCACAAACTCTTCCATCTGCAATGGAGCACGGGGCATCGGGTGTAAAGGCAGGGGCATATGCACAAATCCATGTGCTCCACGCACTATCACAAATACCCAATGTACCGGCCATTTGGAAGTGTGGCGTGTCATGGTCCCTGTCCTGCGTCATATGGCTCCCGTGCGGGCGTTGGGCACACCAAATCACTGGTGTTGAGTTGCACAGCGGCTCTGCATCATCACTGAACTGTGATTTCTGGCAAAGCAACTGAAAAACCGTTTCACGGGTCCCTGGAAACCCCTGAAATGCCTTGATACGGGGCAATCTTGAGGGGATTGCGGCCAAGGCATATGCCACCGAGGAGACAAAGGGTACATGGGAAATCGCACTGTTTTCTTCCGGACGCTTCTTACGGCGTCTAATGGCTCTTTTGTAGATTTGTGGCTGTGGTTTCGCCGAAGGCAGGGTGGGGGTGATAAATTTGTGTGTGGCATGGGGGCAATAGGGGTGTGAGGCGGGGTGATAGGTGGGTCTGTGTGTGTGTGTGTGTGTGTGTTTGGGGGTGATAGGTGTGGGCTGACTGAACCCCCGCCCAAACCCCCACCCCCCACACGCCTCCCTCCCCCAATTTCTCCCCTGGCTGGTTTGGGCCGGAATTTGGGGGCAGTCGTGTGTCATACCGAAGGGTTTGCCGGTCAACTGACAAGCTCTGGTGTCCAAAACCCAATGCTCATAGAATGATGACGCCGCCTTCAAATGGTTTGAGCATCAATGTTTTCAAAAAGCAACCAAAGCCTTCCAAACCGCCATCAAATCGGCAACATGACGCTTGCACTGCTCGGCGCTCCGGACGTCACGTCTCATCGACGTAACCCAATGTTCCCCTTTCCGAACGGGTGCTGGTGCATGACATACTTGACCCTTCACATCATTCACCGTGATTCAAGGGTCTGACAAATGAAGAATCAGCCCAAGCTCAGTGCTGTGTAGCAACCCATGGTCCATCGAGTGTTTGCGGAGGCAGATTTGACGACCATCTTCCACATGTGCTAGTGACCACCACATGGGCCAAAATGGGTAGAACCGACTGTCTTTCGAATATCTCTAGGGTGCCAAGAGACTCCGGTAGGTCGAGACGTTAGGGCACCGTTGCACCGATGGTCCCAGTGTCAAACCCCTGGGCTCGGAGTAATTACTTTACCAGGGCCGGGTGTAACGTCACGGCCTAGAGACCCCAAGGTCGTGGGGTAGACACCGGTGTTGGAAAACGGGAGTAGTGCACTACCGTGCCGGCAAGTGGTACTCGGTAGTAGGAGGGACGCCAGTTGAGACCGACATCACACGTTTGGTTTGCTTTGATCCCCGTGTATGCACACAGCCTCTTTGCACCACTGAAGCAACAATCCTCCAAAACAAACCTGAGGGTCGAGGTCGTAGTCGCCCACTTTGTGCACTTCAGTCGTTATGCTCCAGTCTCCTGAGGGCTCAAACGCCACGTCCGCTACGATGGCATCCGTACAATTCATGCCAGCCTTCAGAATCAGGCAGTCGCCAACCTTTTCCTGACGACATGCAAAAGTGGGGCCTCTCCACAAATGATGTCAATAAACATATGTACACCTACATATATTACAGAGAGACATTCAAACATGCATGTTAGAAAAATGGCCGTTTGGGACCAAAAAATGCGCAGGACGGCGTCTCCCGGCTTGGATCCCACACCCCAGCCGCAAACAGTGAGCTAGGGCCTTAACTTGTGGATTTTGTGGGAAGGCCATGTAGTGCAAATGAAGCCCATGTAGTGCAAATGATGACATGGAAATATGAGCAAAACTGCAAGGAGAAGTGTTGTTGTAGCTTGCTGCGTGTTGTTGCTTGTTGTTGTTGGTTGTGGTGTTGTCGTTGTTGTTGCTGCTGCTGCTGCTGCTGCTGTCGTCATCGTCGTCATTGTTGTTTGTGCGGTTCTTAATGTTATATTTGTCGCCAGCTAGATAGCTACAAGGCGAGAGGGATGGAGTAATAATAAATGGGTGTTACTTGGGGCAGGGGAGATTCTGATGCAAGGTGGGAGTTTTTCTAGAAACAGGTTTGGGGTGACCCCATATTGTTGAGGTGTTGGGCGTTCCCACACCCCTATGATAAAGGCACCTCTAATGCCATTGTCTTTGGAGGAAAAAGGTCCCATTGGCCATGAAAACATGTGCAAAATGGCTCGAAATATGCCGTGGTCCGCAAGGTGGCCCCATAACTACACTCCACTTGGGATTGCCTGGGGAGCCTCCACTTGGGATTGCTGCGATCAACTGCATGACTCAAGAATGCCCTTGCCCCCATCCAGCCCAAAAATACCGTTTGGCATATTTCTAGGGACCTTAGGGAGGGTGATCCCAATAACTTCGTGTCTTGGGACCCCATTAGCATAGAGAATTCCCATGGACGAGGACTTAGGGTCTCCACAGTGGAGAAAAACAAGGGAAAATATCTTCGGCTAAGTGTCTCAGGGCCAGGAGGGTGTAGCACCCATCCGATGTGCTTCGCAAGAGGCCGATGAGGACCAAGGACCGTGGAGCCCAGAGTGAGACATGGAGGCAGCGTCGCAGCTGGGGGGAGGACATCGCAGCAAGGAGAAGGAGCAGCGGAAATGAGTAAATGGCCCTGGTGGACAAGCTTTAGGCCGGCACCACAACATGAGGGTAGACTCAGGAGAGACATACCGCGCCCTGGTGCCTGGGCCTGTGGCCGGCACTGCGATATGAGGGCGAGAGCGGTAGATGGCGAGACGAGTCCATGACCTTGGTGCTCCGGCTTTGGGCCAACATCGCGATATGAGGGTAGACTGAGGAGCGACTGACCATGCCTGTGCTGCTGAGCCCGGCCATTGTCCCATCCAAGGTTGTAACCTCATTCTTTAAGTTGAACCCCACAGGGCGCCATGGTGATGGCTGCAATATGTGGCTTTAGCGTAGGGTGTGCCACTGCATGAGCCAAAACGGATTAAATTAGGCTTTAATTAGGCTAAAAATACCTGCCCAAGCATCCCAATTGGCCTAGCGGCATTTTTTATGTGTGTTTTCACCCATTTTTGACCCTGCTTTGGTTCAGTTGGCCAACTTCAAAAGTTTTTGGGACCTGCTTCTTTTGAGAAGAAAATAGTCCTGGTCAGGAACCGGCCCTATTATATACCAATTCCCAATCTAGGGAAAATGATGGCTGCTGGTGGGGCCCCTTATCAAGACTGATTATTGGGACCAAGCTGGTGGGGGAGGGAACATCAGCTACGCATGTTAAGGGACACCAAAAGCGATTCCCGCTCCTCCCCCCCCCCCTATACCGCTCAAAACACGTCCTTGCTCACCTGAGAGACATGCCCCCAGCCCCCCCCCCCCCCCAGCAGCCTGCTTGTATAACCCCCCCCCCCCCCTATAACCATCCCTCAAACCCTTCCTCACTCGCCTTGCTCGCTCGAGAGGCATGCCCCCCGGCACTCCTCGCGCGGTTTGCAAATGGGGGATTTCTGTCTTGGACAATACCAGGAATTGAACCTCGGGAGTCAAAACGACTAGGACCACTGTCGGGAGAAACTCCCTCCCCAGTTCCAGAACCGGGGATTTCATATCCTTGAGGAGAAATTTAAAATCACCCGTTCCGGACCGGGGAGGGGTCTCTCCTAGAGGACAATTTTTCCTCACTCGGGAACCAGCCTCCGTTTTTGGCCTCAAACTGTACAGATTTGGGAGGGCACCCCCCCGGCTTGCCCACACCCTAGGCTGCCACTGGTGAGTCGAGGGCTCAAATTCTGCGTTTGGAACCAGCTTCTGTCAATGCAAGGGGTGTAGAGTAGAGCCTGAAGCGATGGCATGGAGATATTAGTAAAATGGAAAGGAGAAGTGCTTGCTTGTTGCCCACTACTATGCGTGGCCCTCACACTGTGTTCTTAGGCTTCAAAACCTATTCTTTTTCTAGCACCCCGCTCCCAAAATAGGGGGCAGGTACCCTAACTGCCCCCAAAGCCCATCGGGTAGTACGGGGTGGGGGGTGGGGGCAAGACCCACCAACACACACACACACACACACACACACACACACGTTGAGAACCTCGAGACAAGAACAAAGCAAGAAAAGCGGTGGCAAGAAAAATCCTCAGGAACAGCAGAGCTGTCCTAGACGTCTTTCGGTCTGATGGAGAAGCAGTGCATATGGAGACACGTTCAGTGCCGTATGAGGCAAAGAACCCTGCGCTCCGCAGACCTCAAATAAGCCCACGGAGGAGCTCGTGTTCTACTTGTGCCACAGCCTAAATTTATCGCATGCTGGGTGCATCCACCCCGCCACAAACACACACACACACACACACACAACACACACACACACACACACAACACACACCCAAAATAGAAACCAGAAAACAGGAGGTGAACACACACACACACACACACACACACACACTCCTCTTGCAGCGCCCGCCCGCTTGGGCTCCCAGATTTTCAACCAGGGGGGGGGGGGGTGTGGCGGGCTGCCCCTTGAAGATGTCACTTCCACATCTGATAATGATCTGGCATCTGTCACTAGCATGACGTGCTGTGGGCACAGCAACCTAAATTTTCACAGTCCCGCACGGCACAAAGGGACGCAGACCTGTATTAATTCATGCTCGTGACCCCCAAATATTGCTTTCAGACCCAGTCCGCTGGAGGCCAGGAGCTTGTCAGATTCAAGCGACTGAGCAGTGGTGGGTGTGATCAAGAGGGCCAGTACAGCGGCAAATACGATGGGGGCATAGAAAGTGGCTACTCTGATGTCAGAGTATCTTGTTGCTTCATAACAAATTTGTTTTGCCCCACCTTTGGTAGTGCATGAAATGCACGTGCAGTCACGGAACATGGAAAATACCATATCACAATCCATGAGGCTCAAGGTGTTTGTGTATCCCATAGATGAATTTAGACTTCCACCAATTCTCCGGGTATCTTTTGTGTACGTTCTCTTGTGTAAGTTGGATGTTACATTGCGCATCATCCATGTTGGTTTTCAACCAGAAACACTTGTGGATCATAGAGGGTATCAAGCTCTGTAGTGTATTATGGACACTGGGTGACCACTGGTCGGGCTTGTGAACGAATGTTTTACCTGACATTTTGGCGCCTCTGGTCAGTAATGATCTCAGTTGTGATGACTTTGCAACTGCGCATTGCGGCGTGCAATTGTGTATTATGTACCGCAGCTGTGTATTGTGGTTTTTAATCATGGCGTGCCACGCAGGTGCGTCTCACGGCTTGCGCTGTGTATGGTGTCGTGCGGCTGTGTACTGTCATGTGGAAGTGTCACTGATTGGTGGTTTTTCGAACTGAATACGGCCGGCAGTTGGTGACATGGGTTAGCACCACCAAAAGGGGACGACAGCTGAATGCAGCATCGGAGACCATCGCGAACTCCTTGATGTCTTTGACGTTCTGGTTTGTGCCACAAAACACAGCTGCGATGCCACAACACACAACTGCATGCCAAATCGGTGCGAAATGGCACACACAATACAGAATTGCATTGCGCCATACACGACTGCATGGCACAATTTACGACTACACGACTCTAATGACACACAAGTGCATTAGAGGAAAGGCCAATTCCGCGAAAATGCAGCTGTGTTAATTCAAAGCACACCTGATGTGTCAGAGGGATGATGGCATCCACGTTCTCGTGATGGCGAAGGTGCTCCGCCCACTGCCGCGCGGACGTGATCACGGGGTCTACAGTGTTACCCTTTGAGAGATAGCGAGGGCGTCGAAACAGCAGTCTGTCCTCATTCTAGGCAGGAATCGGGGGGCAATCCGACCAGCATCCATAGCGCACTGCTGCTCCGAAACAAAATGGATGAATTGCACAGACGACCACCCCCGCACTATGCCGCGTTCCGCATGCACCATCGACCGGGGGATGCACGAATCATGATTCAATCGTTTCTCACAGAAGCCCAAGCAGACCATTCTTCGTGCCCAGAGGGTGGCACATGTGTAACATCCTTATTGATGGTTTGTACATCGCTATCATGTCGTATACTAGAGTGATCGCTTCTCATGTTGCTCCCTACTAGGCCTGTCGACCCCCACACACCACCAGAGTACGTTAAACCATTTGCTGCGCTCATGAATGCCGCGGTACCACCGTTGGTTTGGGTCCCGCTCACGACCCAAGGAGGTGGCAGTGCCGTTGCCCCTGAGCCCCAGAACGGGGGTGATGCTGATGATCAAGAGCCTCGCAAAGGGGCAATGCCTTTGATGATGAGCCCCAAGCAGGGGCAGTGTCCCCAAGTTGGGTCCCTGGGACTAGGGGCCATGTAGGGGCTCATGGACAACAGCACTACCCTTCCTCGCTCATCATCAATACTGCGCAGACCCTCCCTGGGGCTCCTGATCGACTGCAGTACCCCATCATGATCGATGGCACTGCCTTCTGGGGGTATCGACACTGCCCCCTTTTGGGGCTCTGGATCGTCAGCTGTGCCCCGTCCTGAGGCTCGTGATCAATAGAACTGCCCTCTCGGAGGCTGATGACCCACGACACTGCCCACTCCAGAGGCTCGCAATCGCATGGTACTACCCGGGGACCGACTTGGAGCACTGCTCCTCGGAATCGTACTGGAACAGTAGGTACCAACTCAGCAGCACCCAACCATCCTCAGGTGTGTGCTGCCAGCCTTCATCTCCCACATGTTCCAATCAAACCGTTTGTCTGAGAACATGAACCTGGCGGAAATGACGTCACTGCTTCGCCCTGCACTGGCTCACCTCGCCCATTTAGTCACAGAAGAAGGTCTGACATTGGCGACGCTTGACCGCGGTCCACTTCGTCGCGGAAGCGTCGTCGTCGCCGTCGCGGGTCTGGCTGAGGTCAGGAGCGCGCAAGTCCTCATGCACCTTGAACTTGCCCTTTGGGTATGCGAGCGGGTCGTCCAGGAGAAGGCCCAGCAGACCCACTCGGCGGCCGCAATTGGTTGTGACCACATCGTAGGGCTTGAGATGCCATTGCGGAGTGAGCGAACTCAGATTGCTGTTGAGCCAGACGCCTGAGAAGAAGTGGAACGAGTACCAGGGTTCTTAACGCCTCGGGGCATTCAGTTTTGCATTGGAAGGAGGACATCCCCTTGCGCTCGGGATCCTCTGTGCCGTGCTACTTAGAGAGGGAAAAAATGCAGTTTTCATTTATGGGGGCCAACGCCATCGTCAGTGCCATCCCAGTGCCATCCTACACCTCGTCCACTGTCACGAAAAAACTGGATCCATACCTGTGACCCGATCCCCGTCGGTTCGCCTGCGGCCACTCCGACGCTGCACTTTCCGCCACAGCGGAACCCCCCCCCCCTTCACGGCAGAAAATTGTAAGATACATCAGGCAAAACGGGAAACGGCAAGGAAAGAGCTAAAAATTGATCGTGTTTTTTCTGCGCCAAAGCCGAACGCCCACGCCTGAAGCCAGCCTCCGCCGCTTATCTAAAGCACACACAAACCGAGGACCCCTGCCCCAATTTGGAAGAATGCAGTAAGTGACAAACCTTGAAACTCTTGAACGCGACGCTTCATTTCCGCAAGCCCCACATCGCCTTCGTGATTACCAAAACATACGTGTGTGACAGGGACACGGTTGAGGCACTGGACCATACTCCGGCCTTTGTCCATACTGGACAACAGCGAAGGGCTGAGAAAGTCTCCATTTACGAACGTGAGAGTGCGGACGTCAGGGGACGTGACGGAGCGCACCAGCGTGCGCAGACGTGGGAGATTTGTCAATTCATACACATCGTTGATGCTGACAATTCGCAGGGCGGCTTTGGTGCTCATAATAGACCTCTGAAAGGAGAGGCAGGCATTGTGGATGTATCAGTAGGCCCCTGTCCTTCTTTGTGTGCGATTCAGGGAGCCCATTTGCATTGCGGTCTGTTTGTTCGGAGCGGTCTGCAGGGCTTTGGTTCAATGAATGTGCAATTACTCTGTTGTCCTTGCGTCTTTGTATCAGTGTTGCGCACGTGGCCCATTGATTCAAGGAATCACAGTGGTACCTTCAGATGCAACATTTTGAAGATGATTAAAGTCCTAGAGATTGGGGTTCCGAAGCAATCATTAGTTTGCAGTTTGCAGCCGGCAGCAAATATCCAATTGCAAAATAAAAGGCTTCACAACTTCTGGCAGCACCATGGCACTATGGCTTTGTTTGTACAGCAGGAATGAGAACATAGCAATACGGGGGGCAAGCGCGTATAGCGTCCAAGTCGCTAGTACACAAGGGCTAGCTGAAGGGTTCAGGAACGGAACCTTGCAGTTCCCACGCATGGTGCACAAAATGCAATGAAATCCTCCAGGGCAACAGCGCACAAAATGCAATGAAATCCTCCAGGGCAACAGCAAGAGGGAGCACAGGCCTGAGGCATCTAGATGGCAGGCGGTGCCACGACAAATAACGAATGCGGAGAAGCAGAAGGTGGTCTGCTGCCTGCTACTTTGAAGCTCATTACTTCGTCACTACCTTTGCAAAATTCTGTACCTACGCGCTCATATCCTGCGCAATTTCCCACTTTCGTCAACAGCTCAACCTTAGCCACATCCGTTTGCCATGTGTACAAAATTTGCGTCTCTTATGGCCATTGCAACTTCAGTACATGCGCATGTACTTCTGCTCTTCTGCCAATTACTCCCATACGGCTCTTGGGACAGCACCGGCAAGGAGCGTTCAAGGAACCACAATTATCCCTGCCGCTTTGATGGTTATCACTGGTCACGGGAGGGTCACACTTCACAACGTGCTCGTTCAACTCCTCCTAAGATGGGGAGGACAAACCCGGATTGCCATCAAACAAGCACACACAAGCTCAACGCCAGCAACATATGAAAATGCCAGCGCCCCGACATCCTTGGGGTAGGCCACGCCGAATGACAATTTACTTCTAATGCCTTCAGCACAAACGGTAACGTCACACAACCGGGAGTATTGGCAACAAAAGGTTGGCCCAAGGCTCGGGAGAGGCATGCACAATTCACTGAATCGCTGGAGTTTGACAAACCAAAATGTTGCATCGGATTCCTCCCTGCGGAATTTGAGCCACTCTGCTCCAGCACTGAATAGTGCCTTGAGTTCGTGACCCGTCTGATCCCGTTTGATTACCTGTGGGTCCATAAGGATGCTCTGTGTACGGGGCATTAAATGGCCATCAGCAACCAATTCTTTGGGTTTTCATCAGAAAGTCATGCATGCGACACTGCAGGAATCCCAGAATTTCCTTGGAATGTGAACTGCTGCCTGCTACAAAAGAATCACCACCCATCAATGTGACGTGTACAATGCGCACACCCGTAAATCGTGGTACAAATGCACTGTGTGCCGCAAAGGAAGTCGAAGGCCGCTTGATGATCGTCTGTCAAACACCACCTGTCAAATACCACCTGTCAAACACCACCTGTCAAACAACTCGGGGGAAGGTGACAGCTCCTTATGTGCCATCGACAATGGGGATTGGCCGGGCACCAAATCTGTCTGGCGAGGCCAAATCGTGCACAACACCGCACAGGCAGAGTTTGGGCAGCAGCAGCAGTTTCTAGTCGGCTAGACGAGTGCGGGATATGAAACAGAAAACACTGCACGTGGGGCGGTGCAATGCACTTAGCACCAACATGTCAGTGCAGCTCAGACAACCATTTCTCACGCATTTGAATCATTTTGCAGGCCCCTAAGGGAAAGAAAATCAGCAGAAATGCAATTTAATGCCAAACATCGCGAGTGACCTTGTGCTCTGCCTGGCGCTCTCCGCGCAGAGATTCAAGGGCTGTGAGGGCGGGTAAAGGCAAAACAGATTATGTCAAAGGAGCAAATACTGCAGACGACTGCTGGCACAGTTGACGCATCACACCTGGAAAATTGAACGTGTGAAACACTTTTGGGCGACTGAAATGGGGGCTTCACTGTCCTGCTGGTCAAAATAATGCGGTCCCTATGCCTCGTGTCCCGTCCCCCAGTAAAAACTACATCTTGCTTGTCGCTTGGGCAGGCACGAGCAGCGGGGGGGGGGGGTCATAAAGGATGAGCACTTGTGCGGTTGGCACTTCCGGGTGTACGCACTGGTTGAAGTTTTGGAAGTGAGCCACTGGAGAAAAGTATTTGCACGAGGTGAGAGTGGGACAGTTGTCCCTCTGCTCACGGGTGCTGCTTCGGCCCCTTGGTGTCCCTCCCATGCCAGCGCTCCGAAGACCATAAAGTTCGGGAAAATATTGGTGTCCATGTGGTGGGCCGTTCTGCTGGAAGTGGCGGTTTCTTGATGAATCTGTACTGTGGTTATGCTTCAGGCTCCGAGGGCAATGAGTTAATGGTGAGGCTGAACAACGACATGATTTGTGCGCACCGTGCAGGTCAGTGTTGGCCACAGCGGGGTGGCGGTCAGATGGTCAGATCATCAGGCAGCTGGTCATGATGGAGATACCATTTTCCAAACACAATTGCAGGATAACATTCAATCGAACACACTGACAGCAACCCGTTGACAAAGAAATGACACAGTCCGCCGAATTTAAAAATGTGGGACGGAGAATTGACGAACCTTTTCTCAGGTCTTTTGCGGCTGCTGATTGTGTTGTGCCTTTGTTGTGAAGAGCAGCTCTTTGCTGTGGGATGGTGCGCAAATGGAAAGTGACGCCGTGCACCGGAAACGTGCAGCTGTTCTTCAGCACCGTTGGGCTTCCAAAACCTGGTCAAGATTGGGTGAAGGAATGTGTTGCGAGGGTTTCATGCGCTGGATGCATGCCACATGGCGGCTGCTTATGTGGTGCATGCTCGACAGGATCGGTGGGGATCTGTGTGGATTAAGGCGCGTCTGCGGCGCTGCCTTGATACCCATCGTCTTTGCGTTCAACACGACGCCCTCATACCCACAGTCGTGGCTGCTTCATAAGTCGCTCTCATACCCATAATTTTTGTTGCTCAACGAATCAGCTGGGGTGCATTGCAAATGACGAGGAGAGGACGAGGTCCGGGTGGATCGGTCCCCATGTTCGCCCCCTGTGTGACCACTTCCCCGTGCTGTCTCTCCTGGTGCACAGTTCTTCGTGTACGAAGGTCAGGCATACATGATCCGCTTCGTGTACGAAGGTCAGGCATATATGATCCGCGAGGTCAGCAGTGCATGTCGTTGCTTTTTTTGGGGGGGAATATGGTCACGGCCAGAGCAACGGAAATAGGCCTCCTTGGCATGTCACCGTGCACACAAACAATTTCCCTTCCAAAAATACTGCGAACACCCTTGCAATGGTATGCCAATCAAGTGGCCCGCGCTAGGCATTGGGAAACCTTTGAACAGTGGGGGGGGGGTTATGTCACGAAGGCGCAAAAGCAAAACCGATGTGCACAGCTACGGGATGATTGCATGCAACACCAAGAGGATTATGGAGCCCCCCGTCAGGGCCATAAGCACAAAGAAGCGGAAAGACACTCCGCGTTTGGTGGCCTCCGTGATGTGCCGAGCCGCCTGCTTGACGAAGTCCGTGCTCTCCTGGGCGTTGCGGTGGATGCCTTCGATTTGCATGTTTTGCTCCTCAACCTGCAGCCCGAGGGGGTGAGCTTTGAAGGGGGTCACACCACAACGTTTGAGTGGAACACGTGTGGGTGAGAGTGCAAGGGGTTTTGATGCATGGCAGACTTGCTGCCCAATATGCCACGGGTTTGGCGCATACTTCTCCGTTGGTACAACTCTGCGAAGAGACGGCAACAAAAATCCGAACATTCATTTTCATGGCATGTGCACATCAGCAAACGTCCTCTGCAAGCCCAAGTTCACACAAACGGCGCATTTTACCATAGCTTAGAACTTTATGTCATTCGATGTCTCCTCTTTTCTTTTGCTGCCCCCCACCCCCCTTATCCCCCCCCCCCCACTTCCCGCTACATAACAATGCGTGTGACCAACTCAGTCACTGGCAGACACCCAAGACCACTTCATTGCCAACACAATGTCCGATAGGCCACTCTAACCCCAAATGCTGCGCGGCCACGAAGTCCGCCAATGGGCTAGGTTGGCATTCAACAAATAATACCACCCTCCCCAATCTCCTCCTCTAAGCCTCACACAACCTCTTGTACGCAACACAACGCGCCATCTGTACTCCTTCAATGCTTGCACCAATTACGCCGTTGGGTTCTCTCTTAAATTTTGCTCACGAATTGCACCCGTTTCATGTTTCCGAGTGGGAGCGAATACTTGTCCACATGGCAGCCACACTGTCACCTAACTACGCAGTTGACATAATGCACTGCCACATTGCGCGGGATGCTTCGGATAGGGGACTTTTTTTGTGCGGGTTTTTTTTTAAAGTATCGTAGGGCTACACCGCGACCTCTACCTTTGCCTGAAACCGGCCCGTCTCAAGGTTCTAGTTCATTGGCTCTTCCTTGTTGCCTACACCAACGAATGCAGCGCCACCTTCGATGCAAAGAGCGACGACAAAGCACTGAGGGATTGCGCGGTGGCTTCGACTTCCCGTAGGTCCGCGGCCATGTGGTTGAGGTGGGAGGCCAACTCGCCATTTTCAAATTGTAGCATCTGCATTTGCTCCGCGGACGGCTGCGACGAATCTTGGTCTGCATTGCCATGATCCGCACTTTGACCCTTCGTAGCACTGTGTACCTAAAGCGGCACACGGACCAAAGAGCACTTGCTTGATTAGAGCTTGGCATTGATTACAGCTTGGCAGTGAGACGCAAACCGGAGGGTGTTGTGCGGGCGGGGGATGTCCAACTACAATCCTTTTTGAAGAAAATGAACAAAAAAGGCGACACACCAACTCCCTAATGCTCTTGCAAATCGAGGAACCGATTCAGCACAACCTAACCAATCAATCCGCACCCGAACAAAACCGACCCTCTTGACGAGCACTGCCCCCCCCCCCCTGTAGACCCACCAGCCGAAGACCATTTATAAGACCCACCCCTTTTATCGGCCCCTCCCCAGCAAAGACATAGCTATAAGACCCACTTTCAAAAGACACTTTACAAGACCTGCCCGGGAAAAAATTTGCGGAGCACAAGGAAATGAAGGAAAAGTGTCCTCAACCTCAACCCTAGCCCAAAAAAAGACAAAAAACATTCATTGGGTGCTTTGAGTGATGGGATTGTGCCATATGACTTGCCAAGTTGGCCTCAAATGCTTGCGAGACGAAACTATCCCACATAAATAAACCAAAAATGCCCACACGTGCAAACGTGCGACGGACACAAGGCAGATGACGATGGATGTGGCTCGTAGCTTGTCGAGGACCTACGGGTGCTCAATGGTTGCAGGGCTGCTCATTGTGATGACATTCATGATGATGTCATTGCCACCCCAAAGGGGTTATTTTCGGTCGAAAATAAAAATTGACAAAAGTGGCGAATCCGGCAATCTTTGGTGGTTAAGAAAACAAGTCACAGTAAGCTCCGGATCAACAAAGTATCAGACCCACTCCCAAAAGACCACTATACAAGACCCACTCGCCCGGGCTCAGGGACAAAAAATTATAAGACCCGGGTCTACAGGTAGGGGGGGGGGGAGTACATTTCCGTCTATTCGCACACACCCCAACACTAGGTCCAAGCCGATGTCATGTTTTTTGACAACGAGAGCGAATGTGCAGCCGCGCAGCACTTATTGAAAAGAACACGCAACCATGCATGAGGTGCACGCACACCGTGTCCCTTATTTGTGTCGTGTTGCTCTGCGTTGGGGTGTCGAATGGCGAGTTGAGCGATTTTGGGACTACACAATCCCCCTTACCGAAAGTGGCTGCCTCCTTGAGCAATGTCTTGTGCGTGTTCTGTAGCACCACAAACGGTGCACTGCAATCTTGTAGTAGCTCGTACATACACGCCACAATGGTATGCAAGTGCGCCAATTGCTGGTGGTTCAAGTCGTTATTCGTGTTCGCGGTATCGATGAGCGTCTGTAGCTGGTCCACGTGCTGCGCAGCTCCAGCAAGCAGCTGTTCTGCACATACAGTGTGCACAAGGTTGTGTGCGTGCCGAAAAAGCCTTCTTAGCGCCTTCCCCATCTTCACAAGAAACCCCATGTTCCAAACCCGCATACCCTCAAGCACCAATGACGGGGCAAGGGAGGCAAGTGCACGACAAGCTTGCAAGTACAAGAGAGGATCTTAGAAGCTGCTCAGGCGCGTCCCCGACCACCACTCGCCGGGTGGATGCGCATATTGGTGTCACAAAGCTTCAGCCGGGTCATTTAGCGAAATCCCAAAGCGTCCAAGAGTTACGATTGGGCGGTCCCCCTAGTGCGCCAAGTTCATAGTGGTGGTTCGTGGGTAAATACACGAGATGCACAAAGTGGGTACACCTGTGTCCAACAACATGTGTTCATCGGGTTGCACGCCGCAACACATGTGCCTTAGAAATTGTTGACCGTCCCGGCAAACCCGTTGATTGACATGAAGGATTTCATCCGCGATGTGGTTGGTGGTTGCCACGAATGACGCATGTGCACTGGCTTCATGAGACTTGAGAGGTGGTTTGGCGTTGTGTTGTACCTTCGTTTGATGTTGGGCGTGAAGAAACCGCAACTGCTCGCTGATGTCTGTCATTGCATGCGCAAAAGCATAAAAACTGTCTGCAATGGGTTTAAGGGCATGAAAATACGCGTGTGAAATGCAACGCCAATGCAACGCCATATACATTCTCTTGCATGCATATGGCATGATTGGGGGTAGATATGTTAATATTGGGGGCATGGGATCGGCTGGGATCGGCGGAGGCAAACTTTTTTTTGCACGTGGATGTTTTTTCAGGCATGGTGGGCGGCCCCCAGCAGAGACAACATGTTGCACGTCAATGTCTCATGTTGAATTGATTTGCAATGGTTCTAGAGACTCCCACGTGTCCCTTTGTTAAGTAGACTTGAACCAGTGATAGAGCAAAGAATACAGGAGGAATGCATGGAAGCAGTGTCACGAGATCATGGTACAACTGGCAAATTATCCCCCTTATCGGAGAGAGAGAGACAGCCTTTGGCCCACTTTGGGAAGCCCATTGTGTAGATCCCAAGTTCGAATCTGTTCCTCATCAGTGCTCGCAACTCTTGCATTGGTGGAGGGGAATCTCTGTGCATGATGTACGGCGCCTCAGGTTGGTGCGGTCCCCTGACTGCCGTGCATGTTGACTTGTGAAGGCTGAAAGGCTGAAAGGCTGATGGCGGGTGCATTGGGTCGTAGGCTCACTCGAGCACAAGACGGGATAGCTCTCGTAGCTTTTGAATTGATGTTCCAATAAATTCCTAAACCTCCCAAGTGAAAGTGGCTCGGGCAAACTGGGGCGGGGAATTCCTATTTGCATTCTCGGGGTGTTGTGAACTGACACTGACGTATCATGTATCGCGCATCATTTATATTCATGCCTCTTCAATTCAGAATAATATGCCACACATGGACTTCGAACGTGTTTGGCCATGCAGTGAAGTCCAGCAGAGGATCATCTCTGAGGATGTTCACATAACTTATCTATCGCACGCGCGCCACCGGTCCGAAATTTCAGTTTGGCTCAACTGCTTGACATAATGAGTGCCATTTGTGAAGGCCATTGATTTTCTATGAAGTTCACTGTAATTTTTATTGCCGCATTAAATTGCATGACTCTAACCCTTTTTTTGGCTTATTGAGGTCACAAAGTGATTTACAGTAAGAGCGCCCGATTCCAGCTGCATTATTATTTTCTACATTTACATTTACAGTATGCGGTCCTGAGCATTATTATTAACTTTACATTTACATTTCACAACGGTTGGAAACCTTTTTTTAACTAGCCGAAAGTGGACACAAATTGCCAAAAATCACCACCGGCACCGTGGGCCGAAATTTTTTGCTGGCGGGTCACCTTGCACCTTTGGGAGATGGGGTCCACACCTACGGGCGACCCACCTGGCCTGTACTACCCGGGCCGGCACCCTTTCGGGTCACCCAGGTCCAGTCCCACCTGTGCCCCCGCGGTTCTACGGGTCTTCTACTACCCCCCGGATGATTTACCTGGTCCACAAGTGCGCTATTTGTTTGCAAAATCCATTGCAATTAAAGGAATAGACGGTGTGCGGGTTGAATTTTGGGTTCGGGTGGCCACCGGGCCGATGTATGCACCTCCCGGGACGTTTCGGACATGTCCCGGTGGGGGGGGGATACACGGGGAGTTTCGGAGGGGGGGGGTTTCCTCGTTTACGGCTGCTCCATCAAATCCTTTTGCATTGCCAAAACTTTGGACGCTGTGTATTTTGCTGCACATGGTGTGGGCTTGGGACGTGTGCCGTTGTGTTCTGGTGGTCTTTGGATGGGTGGTCTGCAGTCCTGTTTGGTTTCTGGGTGGTTGCTGTTCCGTTCTGGTGGCCCCTAGGTACATACTGTCAAATGGTGGTCTTCTTTGGGTCCCTACTATTTTTGATACTCAAATTGACCGTGAATACGTGACCCTTTTTTTTTTTATACTCTCACGCTGATGGATGCTACGAAAAGGACGCTGGTTGGATTTTTCCTTGGACGTGAGGAGGTTGCGACAGAGGCCGTGGGGGGGGGGGGGTTTGTGGCATTAATACTTCCCTGCCTCGCTGATCACTACCCACGGACCGCAACTTTGGAGCAACGTGTACGCAACAGACATGCTGTGGCTGTTCCCAGTTGCTGAGAATTGCTTGCAATGCTCAGCAGATGGCTAGCCAGCTTTTGGAAGCTGGTCACATAAATACCATGCTGGGATGACGTGGGCAGGCACAACTGTCCAGCTGGGAGGGTCGGACTTCAGACTCTATTGGTCACAACTCTATTGGTCAGAACTCTATTGCAGAAGCGAAGGAAGTACAAACAGGCACATCTCTCTATCATCTTGCACGGACAGGGTCACATTTCTACTAGGTCAGAAATCTATTGCAGTGCCTCAGCCACTGCACACAGGTCACAAACTCTATTTGGTGCTACGAATGGGCTCGTTTCCTGGTTCCCTTTTTGGATTGCGACTCCTCAGTTTCCTCACCAACATCTTCTTCACAAACATCGGAGCTACTGAGGAGCTCCAGAACGCCATGATGTTCTGCAAACCTGAATTCGTGCTGTTCAGCCAGTTTGAACAGGAACTTCTCAGGGTCGTATCCAGAGTGATGCGCTAAGACTTTCAGGATGTGTCCCAGTGATTCAACGCCCTGGCATCCGACTGCCCCTGGGCCTACACCACCGCAGAATGTGAACAGATACCTGGCAGATCGTTCTAACTCAGCGTCGATTTGATGCCAGTATGGAAACATTTTCTCTGGCGTGGGGTGCAGTTTGCGAAAATTATGTGCAAATTCTCTCCCTGCTGCTATGAGCTCCTCCAGTTCCCATTCCTTCAGAAAGAATTTACTCATCAGGGGTGTCAGTATACAAAATGCCTGTACTGCCTTCCCGAGTGCAGTACTGTACGCAGGATCACTGAGCAGCGCCGGCAGGACATCTCGCACAGCCTCCACGTGCCTCTCCAATACGTGCAACGTGGTTACTTCATCGTGGCGCACTCCGATACTGTACAGCACAGGCTTCCTGAAAGCCTCATAGAAATCGTCCTCCGTCTGTCCACCGGCAGTGCAGGCCTCTCCCTCAGCAACGCGAATCAAACGGATGGTGAGATTTGTGCCAAAGTGTAAAGGGAAATCGGTGTGGATGTTCAGGGGGTGGAATGGGAAAACGAAGCACTCAGGAATAAGCAGGGGGTGCATGCAGCAGCAGGAGTCCGGCTTCGCCATGCATTTGTAACATATCCGCACATTGGTGAAGGACTGCAGGCCTCCCAAGCTGAACAAACAGGCCAGGTCAGCACTCATGTGGGGGACACACACAACAACAGGCCTCCACTGTCCCAAATCCAGTTCCCTTCCGTTCCCTTTAAAAGGGAACACGTCGGCCATCACAGTGGCAAGGTACTGGCGCATCTCGCTGGTGCTGTCCTTACCGGCATCCAGCGCTAACAGATGCCTCATCCAGGGGGATCTCGACACTTCACCGTACTGCAGCAGCGTAAAGCTCAGATGAGTGGCATTCTTAGGAATCACTGTGGGCTGGTGGAAGATGGGGGGTGCATCTATACCACAAAGAACATCTAGTTTGACAACTGTGTCCTCCAGAGTCACACCCATCGCCTTCCTCAATTCCGAACATCGCAACAGCCGGGGGAAGACCTCTGACAGCAACCTGTACCTATGGGATTTGTCACCTTTAAACGTACAGAAGGCACTGAAGGTTTGACAGACCTGGTCCACTCGCTCATAACTGTGGACTACCTGTGGAAATCGGGACCCATCAGAGAATTTGAGAAGATTGCCAACAGAATCCTTGTTGAAGGATTGGTATATCGTCCTGTAGGGCCTGCGCCCAACGTTGGCACGCTACTTAAAGCAAACAGATTTCAAAACAGGAAATTGTTCCTCTATCTCAGCTCTAGCCTGTGCAAAGCTGCCTGTTCCCACTGTCTCACACAGAGACTCCAAGTGGGGCTTCCAATGCCTGCGGGCAAAAAAATCACCGAGAAAGCCAATGAGGTCTGTGCGCTGCTGCTCTGTGAATTTGTTGCCCCTTATGGCAGGCCACAGGAGCAGATCACCTGTGGTACCACATGCCTTGAACAACAGGTCCTTCTCCCACTCTGCCATGGCTTCCTTAGGGTGAGAGGGACCAGGTTTGATACCAGGACCACACTTTTGGTTTGCTGTGTATTGGTGATGTCTTGCACAGGTTGCAGCTGTTGCCTCTGTGCACCTTGACTCTGTGAACCTTGACTCTGCGAACCTCCTTCAGTTTCGGAGCATGGTGGTTTCGACTCATAGCGTGACATTGATGGGACATGTGATTTCGCATGGCCTGTACATGTGATGACTGGCTGTTCTGTGTCAAGACCTTTGAAATGAAGTGACAGGGAATTCAATTGCACATTACCCGGATCCGGCGCAGTCCATCCGCGCGCTCGCAGCAGGTGCTGGAAGCTGGTGCGGAACATCTCCAGGTTCTCCCCACAGGCTCGGCAGAGCAGATACGGCGGAGGCAGGGCCATCTTGAAGCACTTCATGGCGTCCTGGAGCTTGTGGTGCGCATCGGCATGGCGCACGAGTTGGAGAGGACCACGTCCACAGAAGCAACAGTCACCAGATTCGCGTTTTACCATTCTTGGGTGCGAGGTGCAAGAGGGCGGCGGTTGGCGCACGGCTTTCGGCCCACAGCGAAGAGGTTCAGGTCGCGGCCGTACTGATTACGCCACAATCCCCAAATGCGGATGGTGAGGGTCTTGCGCCGGCTGTTTCACAAGAATTGGAGGCGCTGGACCGTGCGGACGTTACCACCCTTGTTACGTTTGGAGCACTGCAAGAGTCGCGATGCTGTCCGGTTCACCGGACCAGGGCTGCTGTGGCTCACGAAGAATTTGTAATTCAGACCTCTGTTGGTCACCTAAAAGCCTGATCGTGGGCGTAACAAGTTCGAGGACGACGCACGTAGATTAAAAAACAGCCGGCGTACGCGAAAGAAGGCAGCGAGCGGCATTCTGCCATCAGCGGTGGTACGGTCTCGCAGAATGAACACTTATCAAGAAAAATGCAAGACAGCATTGGTTTTTCAGTGGTGTGTGGCGCTGGGCCTCTGTGGACCTGGAAGCCTTATCGTGGGCGTAACAGATTCGAGGACGACGCGCGTAGTTTAAGAAACGACCGGCGTACGCGACAGAAGGCAGCGAGCGGCATTCTTCCATCCGCGGTGGTACGGTCTCGCAGAATGAACACTCATGAAGAAAAATGCAAGACACCATTGGTTTTTCAGTGGTGTGTGGCGCTGGGCCTCTGTGGACGTGGAAGCCTGATCGTGGGCGTAACAGGTTCGAGGACGACACACGTAGATTAAAAAACGACCGGCGTGCGCGAAAGAAGGCAGCGAGCGGCATTGTCCCATCAGCGGTGTTAAGGTCTCGCAGAATGAACACTCATCAAGAAAAATGCAGGACAGCATTGGTTTTTCAGTGGTGTGTGGCGCTATGAACACAGAGACCTGTCCGCAACACGTCGAACTCCTCTCTCGTACAGAAGGTCCTCGTAGCGGCGTACCTGGCAGGAGGACGACCGCTGATCTTGCGAAGGTAGGTGGGCAGCTTGGCTGTGAGGATCCGCTCGAAATGTCCTGTCACTGCCTCCTCCAACCGGGCCTGCTGCTCTGTGATGTGCCTCTGTAACACAACCGATCACGGACCCAAATACCGTGTTGATCCAAGTCATGTTTTCATTGAAATCTCGAACTATTCTTGATCTCAAAATTTGCCCCCAAATCGTCAAAACCTTTGATCCCGTGGTAACACTTTTCCAAAACTCCAAAATGTCGATGGCTGTCGTCATACACGTAAAGCACGTACAAGAACACAAACACCAAACCCCAAAACATACACCGTCTTCTGGGAGTCCATCACCGGAGTCCACGATGTTCATGTTTCGCCCGCACCACTGCAGGGCTCGTCAGGGGGACACAGTGGTGCTTGTCCCCTACATACTATATACACTGTGCACAACAGAGCGAATACTTGATGCCACAAACCCACAGCAAACACCAGGACGTTCGACCATAACCGTAACCCAAACCAACAATCACGATAGATCAATAATAATCTAAAACTCATGAATCTACAATCATTTCACTCCAAAACATCGTAAATCCTGATCTTCATAATTATTCGGCCACGCTGGCAAATCGCCCTTGCGACGCGACAAAGGCACGCACGCTGCAAGGCCTGTCCTAGTTGCCCCTGCTGCCCATTACACTCCCCTCCTAAGACCTGACAGGAGAATGAGGGTCTGATACAAAGGCAAATACCAATATATGGGCAGCAGGGGCAACACAACGTATTGCCATACTAAATCTCCGGGGGGGGGGGCATGCAGCGGTGGGGGACCCAGTACAACAGGACTACCCCACATACATATTCCTTGACAGAAAATGGCCCCCTTCCCTGACAAGAGCATAACTGGGGGGCGAGGGATCCGTCAACGCTGCACGGCTGCCCAACAGTCGCAGCCCATGCCAAGCATGGTGGCCCCTCCTGTGCAAAGGGGGAGGCGCGGCACTTCTGCGGGCTGTCCTTAGCCCTCGCCTTACCCCCAAGGATAAATATAAAGGCGTCCTGCCTGAACTTGCAGAGGCATGCCACACCCCAACTACACCTGACGCTGACCAACACTGCCTGCCATGGACACATGCAACGTCAGTGGATAGCTGCTCTCAGCTGCCGAACAGCGACACACAACCTCAACAGAAACCCACCCAGCTCGTACAATACCCGCCCCCGCCAGACCTTGTGCCACACACGATGAACCACCCACAATGTGACCCACCACGCACTTTCACAGAAACAAATTGAAGCCGGTTCGGACCCCCGTGGCCATCTTGGGGTCACTTGGGGTGTGTATCTATGTGCCGGCAAGCCGCCATTGGCTGATAACATACTCTCCCGTCCACCTGGCCTAACCCGATGTGATAGTGTGATAGGTTTGGCCATTCCGGCTATGAGCGGCCATATTCAGTTCCGAGGCGCCGCCAGCTGAGATTTATATATCAGAATATCAGGAATCAACAGGGTTTTTTTATCATAATGTTTCCGTAATTTTTCCGCCTTCCGTTCTGATGGTCAAGGTATCGGCGACTGTCAGTTGGCTCGCGATTTTGCGGTAACCGATTGGTTAACTGTTATTTCCAGATATTTTGGCGGAAACCCTGATGAAGGGTCAGATTTCATCAGTAAAGGGTTCCTTGCTTCCGCATTTTTCTAAATATGCACTCGAAATTTTAATCTGAATTTTTCGCGATGTCGAAATCGGATTTTCGACTTCGACATCGCCGCACTGGATTTGGTCTTCTTCGAGTGGTCATACTCCTTTCCCTATGCCCAAATTAGGGGTCCCTTATACTTGCCACCCACTTGACTTGGAGATATAAGGGAAACAAAAGTGAATCGTGGGACCACTTTCAAGGGCCATATCTACGCGCGAGTGTGAGGAAAGAGAATACGGAAGGTTGAGTTGCAAGCGCCTTAGTCTCAACTTATTTTTAGTAGGGTCCAACACCTTAAGTCGTCACACACGCTCCTTGTATCATAGGATCATGGTGAACATGGTAGAAACTTGTTTATAACTTGTTGACCATGTGTCCGGACTAGATACTATGACTTTCGAGTGTAGTGCATGAGTCTTGCGGTTGCATTGCATCTTTCCTTAGGTTCCCACGTCCATTTTACCCAAAGTTATGACCATGGAGGGGCATGGCATACCATGGTGGAAGCCGATTTTAAGGGATATGTGTGATATTGGTAGTATATGTCTTGATAGGCTCACGCCCATGTTATATATCTTCGTGTGTCCGAAGAGATGGGGAGCCACACGTGACAAGGGCTTTGCCCATGTCCCAATTGTGGAATTCAAAGCGCTAGACTAAGTCTACCGCGTATGTACTACTCATGGTATGCTTGGCAAAGAGATCCATGAGTGCGCTCCCATTTTCATGGGGCATGTAGATATGAGTGGCGAAGGTATCTCCATGCGCCCGATTGGGGATCCAAGTGGGGGAATTGTTCGCAAATGGTTCCAATCATTTGTGTATTGAACCGTGAGCGGATATCATGGGTGAGCATAGAGATATACTATCATGACAACTTTGTATTTGGACATATTTTCATGTTTTTGACCTCAATTTTTGCTCATTTTTGCGTTTTGTGTACTTACCTGGTCGGCAAACAGCAAGAAGCCTATGGAGAGTCGAACCATGGTATGTTGTTCATATGTTGGCATATGCTTTGGAGTTGAACACCACCATATGCCGGATCGCGTACTCCATTTGGCTTGGCGCACGAAGGATTACAAGAATTGGTCTCAAGATCATGGGCTGACTTGGGCAGTGCGTGGCGCCGATATCCGCAGGGGTTTCGAGGGTAAAGTGGGGATGTACATGGGCATTGACCTTTGGTCTCTATCCTCCATGAATACTAGACTTCGATTCCATGCATGCTATGAGCCTTCGGATAAGTGGTAACTTCAATTTTGAGCATACATTTGATATATGGCCAATATAGTGTGAATTGGCAGTTTTTGGCATGTTATGAGTTCAAACTCATGGGGCATATCTCCAAGCCCATTAGACTCCAAGTCCAACCAAGGTTATGTCAGGGCAGGGCATGGTCCTGAGTGCCACTCTAGGCCATGACACGCCACCTCCCCTATTGGGCTAGGAAATATAGGCTTGGGAGTGAATACATTTTTGGGGTTTATGTAGTGACTTGTGACACATGGCATTCAGCCATCTCATTTGACCTGGTTCAGGGCAATATGTTGATGAGTCAAGGGAAGGTCTTCAGTCCAGGGAATGAGGGGTTTATGGCTGTGAATGTGCATGTTTACCTCCTTCCCCAACTTTGCTTTATTTGTGTTCATATGCCAATTTCAGGGCTTTCCTCTTTGGTGCAATTCTTGTACATGCCCGCCACCGTGAGACGCCCGCTGTGCTGAACGGAAGCCCGCAGCGTGTATTGGATTGTGGATTGGGTTATTGCTATACTTGTGGGATCTGGTTGCTGTTCAGGGTTGAAGGAGGATTGTATTTTCTTTTTTTTTTGGATTTGGGACCCTGGATTTTGAAGGATGCAATCGCTGATCCGGAGCAAGTCAGCAGGGGTAACAGGCGGAAGGGGCACAGCGGGGGCCGGCCCTTGTAGGGACCTTCTTTATGGCAGCAGAGGCGTACCTGCTGCCCCTACCTACCGCCGCCCCGGGGACTTGGGCCCTTATGAGCCCTGCCCAAGTTGCCCCGGGTGCGCATTGTGGACTCGGTGGAGACCACGCCGGAGATTGGAGCCAGAGAAGAGCCGAGACGCCCAGGAGCATGGCATATCCGGAAATTGAAGCCCGAAGAGAAGTACGACGCTCGGGAAGAGGAGGTATTGACATGGAGGACCTGGTCTCCATGTGTGAGCGGCGCTGCCGAAAGGCATGCAACCTCCGCTCAGCCGCAGAGGACTCTGAGGAGACCTGCCATTCAGGCAGCAGTGGAGGACGGGCCCGGCGCTACCGGAAGCGCGGGTCACCCAAGCCCGCGGCAGTGGACGCCGGGGCTATGGATACGGACCCCAGCCCGGTCAGGCTGTGGGACTCCGAGGGGCACTCCGAGGGCTATCGGACAGCCTATGAGCAACCTTCGGAGTCGGAGGAGACGGCCAGACCGCCCACGAGGGCGAACACGGCCCCGGAACCCAGCCTGGAGCATGACGCCGAGGCGTTGGAGATTCCCGCCAGAGCAAGGACGGCGCCGGTGGCCCGGTACACGGAGCCAACGCGAGATAGTATGGGCGACACACCCATGGCAGAGGAGTCCGAGGCGCCAGGAACCGCGGGATGCGCCGGATCAGGCGGAAAGCACGCCCAGTGCCACTGCGAGCACGTGTCCTTCCTCATGGGCAAGTACCCAAAGATGGGGATGGACGCCATCGTGCATCGCCTCGACAGCCTGGACAACGCGAAGGACGGCCTAGAGGAGGACGTCGCCGGGATCCTGGATGATCAGTCGGCCGTGGAGAGAGACATGGCGGAGCTGCGAGCGGAACGGGACCGGTACCGGGAGAATCTGGAGCTGGCCCTGGAGAAGCAGCAGCGAGTGTTGGACAGCCTCCTCCACCTAGTGGAGGACATGTCGGGACGCCTGAAAAGGCTAGAGGAGCGACAGCCCCTCACCTCGGGTTTGGAGCTCCCGGCAAAGCCAGCAGCGGCAGAGCTGGTGGAGCGGGTTAAGACCCTCCGGAGCGCCATGGATAAACCCATGAGCGGCCCGGCAGAGGCACCCTACGCGCCTCCGCGTGTTGACCCGGGTGCGCTGCCGTTTGTTCCCATGTTCAGCGAATCCACAATGCTCGGGGAGCAAACGGCACCAGCTGGGTCCATGCGGGAAGGGCGCGCAACCACGGACCCGAGGAGCCTGACGGTACAGATGTCCTATGCCGCCCAGGATCTGGCGATCATTACGACTGCCCATGCAGTTTATGCGGAAGAGGAGATCCAGAGCCAGACCATGCAGGGGCGAACCATGGGAAGCGCCGACAGACATGGTCGAGGTCATCCAGGCGGAAACCTGTGGGCGAAGGACCCCAATACGGGGATATGGACAGCCGATGGAGCAAGTCCTTCCCGCATTCCGAGCCCCATGGGTTCAGGCCCAACTGGAACGCACTCCATGGAGGAGAGGGATGTACGGGGACTGTACTCACACCCCCCGGCCACAGGTGGTATCTGTCTCGGTGGAGTGGTGGCTGGGGACGTCGGAGACGCCATCAGGATTGACGACCTCAGGGGAATCAAAATCCCCTACTACGATGGCAACCCCTCCAACCTGGATGACTTCATCCTGGATTGGGGGGACTTTGCCGAGGAGGTCGTCGGTGAGATGCGGGGAGCGCCGCGGGACAAGTGGGTATGCCGGACATTCCCACACCGGCTGGCGCAGGACCTGAAGGAGGAGCTGCGGGATCAGATCCGGGAAGGACTGATCCGTACGGAGCAGGCCTGCCTCCAGTGGTTGGAGGATGAGGAGCGGGTGGACGCTCCGAACCAGAAGCTGGAGGACTTGTGGTCCATCCCGCTGCCGCTGGACCGCGGTGAGTTGCGGGCCCGGGAGTGGAACCAGTACCTGCGAAAGTACCGAGGATGCCTCAAGCTGGTGGAGGACTGGAATGAGGCCAGCGAGATCCGCCACTTGCTGAAGGACGTCCTCCCCGGCAACTGGAAGAGGAGAGTGGAGGACGACGAAAAGAAGAGAGCGAAGAAGCGCGTGGCGGTGAGTATCATGGCGGCAGAGGATACCCATGCGGGTATCATGGAGTTCTTCAGGAGGAACCTGGGCGAGCCCAACCGGATGTTGGGACTGAAGAACGCCGTGTACGTGGAGGTTTTTTGGAGACTCCATGGGGCAAAGGTTGCTGCGCCTCAACAACGTGGAGTGGAGGCGCGGGGAGCCGCTGGGGATGCAGGTCATCTTCGCCCGCATGAGCCTGGACGAGATCGTGAAGTACATCACGGTGGAGTTGAAGCTCAATGCGAAGAACGAGGCCCACGTGCAGGATCAACATGGTCATGGACAACGAGGCCACCGAGAAGACCGCCATCATCGGGAGATCCAGGAGGACACGGCCAACTCCGCGGAGGATTGAAGTGGAAATGGCCAAGACCACTGGTCCCGGGAGGATCACGAGGAGGCCCATTTCTTCGCGTTTGTGGCGCACAACGTGAGGGACCATGGGCAGGATCGGTCCAAATGGAGCCGGGTGGGACCCAAAAAGGGCAACGCGCCAAGGAGGATCGGGAACCCACCGCTCTCGTTCCGGGGGTACAGGTCTCAGCACGACGGGTGCTGGGTCTGTTATGGCAAGGGACACAACCATGCACACGACCACCGTCAGTGCAAGGTGTATGAGGCGGACAAGAAGGCCTACTTCGCCGCCCACCCCGAGAAGAAGCCCAAGGAGCAGCGGATTGCCGATTGGAAGGCGAAGGGCGGAGACGGGGGAAAAGGCCAAGGCAAAGGCCAAGGGAAAGGCGGAGGAAGAGGCTATGGTGGTGGACCTGGCCAAGACCGACGAGTGAGGTCGATCGAGGAGGTTGCTGAGGACATGTTGAGGACATTGGAGGAACTCAAAGCCCAGCAACGTGGTGGACAAAGTCCTGGCGGATCGCAGCTGGAAGGGGCTGCGGGAAGTCAAGTCTAGAGGAGCCCCCACGGGAGTGGGACCTCGGAAGTCTCTCCTCCGGAAATCAGTGGAATCCCAGAGAAAGCGAAGGCACATCGGGTGCCGAAGAAGGCTCCAGAAGAGCCAAAACCACTGAGTTTCGCCACTCCCAACCCCTGGAGCGCCCTGCCAAGGGAAGTACATGTGGGTACGGGACATGGCAAGAAGGAAGGAGCGACCACGGAGAGCCCCGTGGATGGGCAGGACCAGCCCAAGATCCACACCATCCGTGACCATACCCTTGAAGTCCTGATGCACCCGGACGTGCTAGAGTTGCATGCCGTGAGAGTCGTCCATACGCCTCATGGTGACGAGCGGCAGTTGCACTTGAAAGTGCGAGTACGGTGCGGACGAGAGGAGAAGGTGGTGGATGTGTTGGTGGATACGGGTGCCCAGGTGAGCCTGGTCCGGAGAGGGTTGTTCAAGGAGGAACTCCTGCAGCCCAGCCGGAGACCGGTCCGCCTGAAGGTCGCCAACGGAGAGATCATGGGTGGGGGCACCCATGAGGCCACTATCAGTATGGAATTCTGGGAACATGAGCGCTTGAACCGCCCTGATCAGGCGAAGAGAAGCACTCTATCCGGGAACTTCTATGTGGCCGACATTACAGATTGGGATATGATCATGGGGTATGATTTCATGGTGGCAAACGCCATTGGAGCCCTTCCCCATCGTGCAACGCTGGTCCGGGAGGATGATGAATGCCTCACATGGCTGTCCACGGACTATGCGAGCGGATCGTCCCAATGGAATGCTGAGGAAGAGGATCGGATCGTCCAAGCGGTGCAAGCTGTGGGTGCCAAGTCCAGAGGAGACCGTGGAGTTCAGATCACGGAGTATGGAATGGCGCCGCAGGTGTATGCCAGGATTATCCAGACGCTGGGAGCCGAAGCGCCCGAGACGGACGTCTTTGCTTCCCGGGATGCGCCACTTTTGCGGAAGTGTAGGAGGCATTGGCATTGAGGAGACTCAGCCTGGCATAGGCATTGGGGTTTGAAGGAGTGGGGGCCCATGTATTGGCATGGCTCCCTGGACAATACCAGACGTACGGTGGAGAAGATCGTCGCGGATAGGGCGAAGGGGATCCTGGTCATAACCGGCATAGGATCCACCCCATGTCCGCTGGAGGGTCTCAAGTCGACGCTGGACTCCATCACCCTGAACGAGATGTCATTCGGGCCAGATGAGGAGTTGTTCATCGACGCCAAGGGTGTATCACTGCCCTCCCCGGGTCAGGCGTGGGGTACCAAGGCTTTTCTGGTGGATGGGGCGCAAGCCCAGCCCACGGGTGATGAAGCATTCATCCGTAGGGTGGAGGCGGTGCCCATGAAGGTCATGTTTGACCCCAAGGAGGGGACGGATCAGCCTATTGATGGCATTGACGTCCTGTCCCACGCCGAGATCGACGACGTCGTCAACTACATGCGGATGGGGATGCACGACCGTGTGGCAGCCAAGAAGAGGCGGGCCATGGTCACATCTCTGCATTGGTGGGATGACAAGATGTTGGTCACCGGCAAGTACGAGAAGGATGAGTTCGTGGCGAGGGTCATGGATCACATCGCGGACCAATACGATGGTCCGGTTGGGTCGGACCCGCCGACATGGGATTTTCCAAGAATGGGGGCCGATAGCGACAGTAACCAGCCCGACGCCGCAAATTTCGGAAGAATTTCGGTGGGAAGTGCACCCCACGACGATGAAGACGGCATATCGGACGAGGAGAAGTCGGATTGGGACCCGGAAGAGGCCTATACCGCAGTGCGGTCGGTTGTATCGATACCAAAGCAAGCGGCTGAAGAGGCCCAAGAAAACCCGAAGGTCGCCGAGCTGAAGGAGAGGCTGATCAATGCCTATCCGCGGCTATTCAGTGGCGTCGCCAACAAGAACCCTCCAGATCGTGGGAGGTTTGGCACAGCGAGAATCAAGCTAAAGCCGAACCCCAAGATCTATCGTCATCGGGAGTACCAACTTCAGGGCGATCGAGCTGAGGCCATGGAGAAGCTGTTGGCCGAGTTCATTGAGCGGGGATGGATCGAACCCTCTGACAGTGAGTGGGCCAGCCCAGCCTTCATCGTGCCCAAGAAGGAGAAGGGCGAGTGGAGGTTGGTGGTTGATTACAGAGGTTTGAACGAGCAGACCGAGCACGACTCGTACTCGCTTCCCCTGATCGACTCCATCCTCCAAAAACAACAGAAAAAGCGGATTTTCACGGTGTTAGACCTGAAACACGGCTATCACCAGATGCCGCTACACCCGGACTCCAGGCCCTGCACAGCGATGTCGACGCCGCTGGGGCCCATGCAGTGGAAAGTGGTGCCTATGGGCGCCAAGAATGGCAACGCCGCTTTCCAGCGCATGATGGAGGACCTACTCGGTCCTGTCCGGGACTGTGCCGACCCCTTCGTGGATGACATCATCATCGGATCCGGCACGGAGAACATGACTGAGGACGAGCTCATCGAAGCGCATGAAAAGGATCTGCGCCGAGTGCTCAGCGAGCTGGACAAGCACAACATGGTGTGCAAGCCCACCAAAGCCTCACTCTTCGTGAAGGAAGTGGAGTTCGCGGGTCACCCGGTTGGTCAGGGGCAACGCCGTCCCATGCCTGGGAGACTGGCGTCCCTGCATCACTGGGAGAAGCCCCAGACCATCAGCGAACTCCGATCCTTCATGGGGTTCTGCAATTACTATTCGGGCTATGTCCGGATGTATGCAGAACTGTCGGGGCCGCTGCACAAGATGTTGCAGGTGGGCAAGTTCGATGGCCGGAAGAGGAGCAAGATGAAGCTTGCCTGGACCCCTGAGGCTGAGGATGCGTTCAACCGCCTGAAGGAGCGACTCCTGGGGCAGTTGGGGCTGTTCCTGGTGGACCCGGACAAGGGATTCGTGCTACGGACAGACGCCTCGGACTATGCCGTGGGGGCAGTCCTCGAGCAAGTCCGGGAGGACGGGACTCATGTTCCTGTGGCGTTTTGGAGCAGGATCCTGGCCGAGGGCCAACGCCGAACATGGACCGCGAGGGAGAAGGAGACATACGCCATTGTATGTGCGCTCAGGAAGTGGTCTGGCCACATCGGACTGCAGCCGGTGGTGTTTTGCACGGACCACCAGTCCCTACAGAGCTGGCACAAGGAGCATGTCGACACCCCCTCAGGACCAGCGGCTAGGAGGGCCCGATGGCACGAGACGTTCGCCAAGTTCGATCTCAGCGTCGTGTACGTCCCGGGGAAGGACAACACTGTGGCAGATTGCCTCAGTCGCTGGGCCTACCCCGCGGGCAAGGCGTGGATGGACATATCCAGCCATGGCGACGCCGAGGAGACCGAGGAGGCCAAGCGCATAATCGAGATGGAGAAGGCCATGGAGCAAGAGGGGGTCAAGTGTTTTGTGGTAATGGCAAACCGTACAGACCTGGCCAAGTTCCGGGGCGCCCGAGTCCAGGCTATTCGAGAGGAAACCCTCGAGCAATGGATGGTGGCCCCTGTAGAGCTAGTCAGGTCGGTGCTCACAGAGGACTGGTCGGATGACTATGCGGCATCCGAGCACTGGAGCAAGTACTGGAATGCCGTGAGCGCCCCGTCAGACGACGAATGGCCCGAGGGCTTAACCGAGGATTGGGACAAGTTGTTCCTCAAGGACAAGCTGCTGGTGCCCGACAACCGAGTGGAGGAGCTCATTGACCACTGGCACAACGCCCAGCTCATGCACCCTGGCCGAGACAAGATGCAGCAGGACCTTGAGTGGCGTTTCAAGTTCCCTCCGGGGTACTACGCCATCCTGGATAGTTACTGCAGCGACTGTGCCGTGTGTCGGGCCACGAAGAGTCCCAACCACTCCACAGCGGGCAACCCGGTGTATACGGCTATACCGGAGGCCCCTATGCGGTCCGTGGCCATGGATGTATTCGCCATGCCTGAGGTCACCGTGGAAGGAGAGACCTACGACTGTGTCATCCTGGCGGTGGATAGGCACAGTGGGTATATCGTGGCGTTCCCTGGCAAGAAGTCAAAGAAGAAGGACAAGAAGGACAAGCATGGAGTGGGGCTGCAGGCCAAGACCGTCGCCAACGCCATGGTCAGGCATTGGCTGACAATTTTTGATGTCCCAGCTGTCATCTGCAGCGATCGGGGCAGTCAATTTGTGGGGACGTGGTTCAAGACGATGTGCAAGCACATGGGGATTCGGCACGCCAAGACCGTGGCTTACCACAGCCGGTCGAACGGCCGGGCTGAGGTGGCCGGGCGGCAGATGTTCGAAAAGTTCCGCCAGCTGCACATTGATGAACCGGGCCGGAACTGGTACAATTCGCCGTGGAGAGTACTCCAGGCGTATCACGACCTTCCGGGACCCACTGGACTGTCGCCCCATCGCATCCTGTTCCTGCGGGATCGAGTGTCACGCACTCTCCCGTGGTTGAACCATGGCAAAGTGGCCCGGGATGCGAACGCCATGATTGCTGAGGCGGAGGACACGGCGGCCAAGGTGTGCAAGGCACTTCAGGACAAGCATGACAAGAGGGCCAAGTACTTCAAGCAGGGAAAAGTCCAGAAGTATGCTCTCCAAGATACCGTGTGGGTGGAGCGGCACCACAAGGATGTCCTGTCCAGGCATCGGCAGGCGTCCTGGTATGTGCCGGGGGTGATCGTGCGGAAGGTCGGGCAGGATGTGTATGCGGTTCGTGTGGGGGATAACAAGATCCTGGACCGCGACCATACTCAGCTTCGTCCCCGAGCACCAGACCCCAGCGGACGTCCCGTCACCTTCGAGTTCACGGCCGGCGATGTGGACTCGGACGACGAGGGTGAGGACGACGACTTCACCGCCGAGAGGATCCTGGCGGACAAGCCGGACCCGGGGACGCCCGGGGGGAGGCTGTATAAAGTCCGTTGGAAGGGATTCGCCGCATCCAGGGACTCGTGGGAGCCTCCGAGCAGTTTTGTGCCGAGGTACACCACAGTCTGGATGGACTATCTGAAGAAAAAGAATATTTCTTAGGATGTCAAGGACGTGTTGGTCCATTTGGTGGCTGCTGTAGCACCATAACGGATCCCCCTTGGCATTTTTGTTTGTTTTTGTGCTTGTGAGATGGGTGAGGGCGTTCATCTGGGGATTTTTCGGCCTTGATTGGCCATATACCCCCTTCACTCGATCTCCACATATATATTTCATTGTGGTATACTTATTTAGGTCGACCGACGACGTTTCTCTATCTTTGTTCCCCTTGGTCCATGTTGTAGGTCAAGAGGAGACCGGATATGGCGTAGGGCACCGATTATCAGTGTCCTCACCCCTCCCTTGGGGCGTGGGGGACACCTGCGACGTGTGTGGGGCCTGCATGTGTCCTTGGGACATGGGGGGGGGGGGTTGGAGCCCATTGGGGTCCTCCCGTCCTCTCTTCAATGACTTCCGAGCGGTAACAACGCTCTGAGAAGGGGGGTGAAGCCGGTTCGGACCCCCGTGGCCATCTTGGGGTCACTTGGGGTGTGTATCTATGTGCCGGCAAGCCGCCATTGGCTGATATCATACTCTCCCGTCCACCTGGCCTAACCCGATGTGATAGTGTGATAGGTTTGGCCATTCCGGCTATGAGCGGCCATATTCAGTACTGAGGCGCCGCCAGCTGAGATTTATATATCAGAATATCAGGAATCAACAGGGTTTTTTTATCATAACGTTTCCGTAATTTTTCCGCCTTCCGTTCTGATGGTCAAGGTATCGGCGACTGTCAGTTGGCTCGCGATTTTGCGGTAACCGATTGGTTAACTGTTATTTCCAGATATTTTGGCGGAAACCCCGATGAAGGGTCAGATTTCATCAGTAAAGGGTTCGTTGCTTCCGCATTTTTCTAAATATGCACTCGAAATTTTAATCCCAATTTTTCGCGACGTCGAAATCGGATTTTCGACCTCGACATCGCCGCACTGGATTTGGTCTTCTTCGAGTGGTCATACTCCTTTCCCTATGCCCAAATCAGGTTTCCCTTATACTTGCCACCCACTTGACTTGGAGATATAAGGGAAACAAAAGTGAATCGTGGGACCACTTTGAAGGGCCATATCTACGCGCGAGTGTGAGGAAAGAGAATACGGAAGGTTGAGTTGCAAGCGCCTTAGTGTCAACTTATTTTTAGTAGGGTCCAACACCTTAAGTCGTCACACACGCTCGTTGTATCATAGGATCATGGTCAACATGGTAGAAACTTGTTTATAACTTGTTGACCATGTGTCCGGACTTGATACTATGACTTTCGAGTGTAGTGCATGAGTCTTGCGGTTGCATTGCATCTTTCCTTAGGTTCCCACGTCCATTTTACCCAAAGTTATGACCATGGAGGGGCATGGCATACCATGGTGGAAGCCGATTTTAAGGGATATGTGTGATATTGGTAGTATATGTCTTGATAGGCTCACGCCCATGTTATATATCTTCGTGTGGCCGAAGAGATGGGGAGCCACACGTGACAAGGGCTTTGCCCATGTCCCAATTGTGGAATTCAAAGCGCTACACTAAGTCTACCGCGTATGTACTACTCATGGTATGCTTGGCAAAGAGATCCATGAGTGCACTCCCATTTTCATGGGGCATGTAGATACGAGTGGCGAAGGTATCTCCATGCGCCTGATTGGGGATCCAAGTGGGGGAATTGTTCGCAACTGGTTCCAATCATTTGTGTATTGAACCATGAGCGGATATCATGGGTGAGCATAGAGATATACTATCATGACAACTTTGTATTTGGACATATTTTCATGTTTTTGACCTCAATTTTTGCTCATTTTTGCGTTTTGTGTACTTACCTGGTCGGCAAACAGCAAGAAGCCTATGGAGAGTCGAACCATGGTATGTTGTTCATATGTTGGCATATGCTTTGGAGTTGAACACCACCATATGCCGGATCGCGTACTCCATTTGGCTTGGCGCACGAAGGATTACAAGAATTGGTCTCAAGATCATGGGCTGACTTGGACAGTGCGTGGCGCCCATATCCGCAGGGGTTTCGAGGGTAAAGTGGGGATGTACATGGGCATTGACCTTTGGTCTCTATCCTCCATGAATACTAGACTTCGACTCCATGCATGCTATGAGCCTTCGGATAAGTGGTAGCTTCCATTTGGAGCATACATTTGATATATGGCCAATATAGTGTGAATTGGCAGTTTTTGGCATGTTATGAGTTCAAACTCATGGGGCATATCTCCAAGCCCATTAGACTCCAAGTCCAACCAAGGTTATGTCAGGGCAGGGCATGGTCCTGAGTGCCACTCTAGGCCATGACACGCCACCTCCCCCTATTGGGCTCACAAATATAGGCTTGGGAGTGAATACATTTTTGGGGTTTATGTAGTGACTTGTGACACATGGCATTCAGCCATCTCATTTGACCTGGTTCAGGGCAATATGTTGATGAGTCAAGGGAAGGTCTTGAGTCCAGGGAATGAGGGGTTTATGGCTGTGAATGTGTATGTTTACCTCCTTCCCCAACTTTGCTTTATTTGTGTTCATATGCCAATTTCAGGGCTTTCCTCTTTGGTGCAATTCTTGTACATGCCCGCCACCGTGAGACGCCCGGTGTGCTGAACGGAAGCCCGCAGCGTGTATTGGATTGTGGATTGGGTTGTTGCTATACTTGTGGGATCTGGTTGCTGTTCAGGGTTGAAGGAGGATTGTATTTTCTATTTTTTTCCGATTTGGGACCCTGGATTTTGAAGGATGCAATCGCTGATCCGGAGCAAGTCAGCAGGGGTAACAGGCGGAAGGGGCACAGCGGGGGCCGCTCCTGGTAGGGACCTTCTTTAACTTTCACAGAAACAAGTATAAAATAATAAGATCCGAACCATAAAATTCACTGGGCGACTGAGATCGCCTTGGTCGGCGTTCGTCACTGCCGACTTCCAGATCGCCAACGGGCAGCAGCTCTTAGGACCCCAGAGTTCACTTCTCCTCCTCCCATGCTGCATGAGGCTCCTTCGTTCCTTGGAACTTCACTTCTCCACTCAACCTTGGTCGTGGCTCCATCCTCGGCTGCCCGCGTGTAAGAACTGCACACCTTCTTGGCGGCCCACAGCTCTTCGCCAAATGCTCCTTCGCTGAGTGTTGGTAATGCGCTCCTTCCCTGAGCGCTCCTTCGCTAAAGGACGCCTCGCTGAGCGCTCCTTCGCTAGAGGCCGCTTCGCTGAGCGCTCCTTCGCTAGGCTCTGCTTCGCTGAGCGCTCCTGCGTTGAGCGCTCCTTCGTTCAGCGTGCCTGCACTGCACTCCTTCAGAGGACGCTGCATCGCTGAGCGCTCCTGCATGGCGCTCCTTGGCTGAGCGCTCCTTCGTTGAACGCTCCTTGGCTCCTGCGCTGAGCGCTCCTTCGTTGCGCTCCTTCGCTGAACGCTCCTTCGCTCCTGCGCTGAGCGCTCCTTCGTTGCGCTCCTTCGCTGAACGCTCCTTCGCTCCTGCGCTGAGCGCTCCCTCGTTGCGCTCCTTCGCTGAACGCTCTTTCGCTCCTGCGCTGAGCACTCCTTCGTTGCGCCCCTGACTGGCGCTCCTTGGCTGAGCGCTCCTTCGTTGCGCTCCTTCGCTGAACGCTACTTCGCTCCTGCGCTGAGCGCTCCTTCGTTGCGCTCCTTCGCTGAACGCTCCTTCGCTCCTGCGCTGAGCGCTCCTTCGTAGCGCTCCTGCCTGGCGCTCCTTGGCTGAGCGCTCCTTCGTTGCGCTCCTTCGCTGAACGCTACTTCGCTCCTGCGCTGAGCGCTCCTTCATTGCGCTCCTTCGCTGAACGCACCTGCACTGCCGCTGCGCTCCTTCACTGAGCGCTGCTGCTGCTGTTGGCCTCACCGCCAGTTCAGTAGGTCTACAGGATGTCTTAGATGACGATTTTGTAACACAACCGATCACGGACCCAAATACCGTGTTGATCCAAGTCATGTTTTCATTGAAATCTCGAACTATTCTTGATCTCAAAATTTGCCCCCAAATCGTCAAAACCTTTGATCCCGTCGTAACCCTTTTCCAAAACTCCAAAATGTCGATGGCTGTCGTCATACACGTAAAGCACGTACAAGAACACAAACACCAAACCCCAAAACATACACCGTCTTCTGGGAGTCCATCACCGGAGTCCACGATGTTGATGTTTCGCCCGCACCACTGCAGGGCTCGTCAGGGGGACACAGTGGTGCTTGTCCCCTACATACTATATACACTGTGCACAACAGAGCGAATACTTGATGCCACAAACCCACAGCAAACACCAGGACGTTCGACCATAACCGTAACCCAAACCAACAATCACGATAGATCAATAATAATCTAAAACTCATGAATCTACAATCATTTCACTCCAAAACATCGTAAATCCTGATCTTCATAATTATTCGGCCACACTGGCAAATCGCCCTTGCGACGCGACAAAGGCGCGCACGCTGCAAGGCCTGTCCTAGTTGCCCCTGCTACCCATTACAGCCTCACCAAAGCATGAATCCGCTGGACCAGCTCTCCATTAACGGCACACGCTGCCGACAGGAAGGTCGCCTGTCTGAACGCGACAGCAGCCAAAAAAGACATCCCTGAGATGTGGTGCATTCGGCTTGCATTGTGGAATGTGCACACTACATGCAATTGATTTTTGACCGGTGACTATTCGGCTGAATTAGGGAATCCATATCAAACAACTATGACCAAAGGCTCCGGCACAGGAGTATGTTTCATCAATGTCCACTTTCCAGCCATGTCGTCAAATCCGTTAGATCCTACTATTTACTATACTCAAATGTATCATTTTGGTGCTTCTGTTTTCAAAACCGCTTGATTCTGGAGCCATGTCCCTCAAATTTCAACTTTGGAGGGGTCGAAAGTGGCGTCTGGGCCGAAATCGCGAAGCCGGGGCGATAAACTTAAATCGCCATTTCCGACCGCTGTGTTAGATTATACAGACGATGTGCGCGCGCTCTGCCGAGAGAGAGTACCCTAGCGGCCAGCATGCTGGGGTAGGCAAGTGTTATCCGCAGAACTGCGTTTTTCTGCGGATAAGGGCTTATCCGCAGAAATGTCTGCGGCGATTGGATTTCTGGCAGAAAAAAGCGAAATTGAGCAGATTTTTTTGGGAAATGCCAGATCAGAGCTGTCTGCACTGGTGACTGCCTGTTGGATGACATGCCTGAACACAAATTTTATTCTGTTTCTGAATTGCAGAATTTCTGGGTGAATTGTCACTATGCCACCCATTAGAAGAAACATCATTGATGTTGATTGCTTGAGTGAAAGTTCACCTTATAAGCCAAAAGTTAAAGAAGAGTCCGATGATGATGTGGAGGAAGTGAGGGTGGAGGTTGGTGTGGACGAAGTTGAGAGCGATGTTCAGCCTCAAGATGATTACAATGGGCTATCCGACTCCGATGAGTCGGATTTTGCTCAAGATGTTGCCGATGCTAGGGAAGACATTGGAGATATAGGTGATGATGATGAAGAAGATATTGAAGAAACCCCCCCGAATAGTGGTGGTTACCAGGACAAGGTTGAGCCATTGATCAAAGTTGGTGACATCTTGGGCAATACCAAGGACAGTGTGAGAGCACAGGTATTGCTACCTACTGCAATATCTCGTTGATGTGTCACACTTTTCCTTGGGTTGCCCCCGTTGTTCATATTATTCCCCCTCCAGGTTCGCCGTAGGCTGGGCTACTCGTTGAGTACGAGTAGATCGTCCAAGGATTACCTATATCTACAATGCCCTTACGCGGTAAAGTGGCGTCCGGATACCCGGGGAGCTAGTGGTGGGGGTGATGTGGACAAGTCGAGGAACAGGACGACCAAACGTCGGAAGCCTGGAGACAAGCCAGCCGACACGGAGCCTGAGATTGTGGAGGAACTGCCGGATGAAAGCACCGAGTTCAAGAATTCCAAACTCCAGTGCCCCTGTCGCATTGGTCTAAAATTCCGAGAGGAATCTTGGCATGTGCAAAAGCTGGACTTGACCCACAAAGGCCACAAGCTACTCTCCGCTCGTGCAGTAGCTCGGGAGGAGCGGTGTATCAAGCCCGACTGGGCTGCAATGATAAAGGACCACGGTGCGTTGGGTTTGTCTCCCTCCACCTGCCTGGAACTTTTGGAAAAACATTTTGGGGATGCTTTCCGCAATGCTACAAACAATTTGTTCGTACATGTGGTCGTCAACGGTTGGGTGAGCCATGCCGCCACTATTTTGCGGTCCTGCAGCGAGGAACGATACCCGTGTATTTCCACATCGCTTTGTTCCATGAGCAATGGTTTGTCAAACAACCTACTTTTGTTGCCCAAGTGCCCATGGTCCAACCATCCCTCCCCCCAACGACAACTCCGGTCATTTCTCTCACTGTAGCTCCTGTCCAGAATGCTTCGGTGGTGCCACCGCTAGCACCCTTGACTCCTCAATTCTTCGACACCATGGGCATGGCATCAGCCTCTCAACCTTTTGTTGCACCAGCAGGCCTGTCTCAATCGTGCACGCAGCCGTTGTGGCAACCTGCGGCCTTCCCGCTTCCTTTCAACGGGCCGATGCCGCCATACATGCCTCCTCACCATCTCTTGAGGTAAGGCTGTGCATCTGTACAGCAACAGTCGGAGAAAAGCTTATAGTGATTTCAACACTGTGTTTGTGCCTCTCCTGCTGCTTGCTGCTGGTGTAGGGTTTCCTGCTGCTTGTTTTTGAAGATGAAAAGCTTTTGTTTGCTGAAATACAGTCAATCCAGGATAGCCCAAGCCAGAGGTATGCAAGGAGAAGAGAATCAGGATCAAAGCATGAAGGGCTGCAGTGTAAACAGTGAAAGATGAAAGGATATTCACAGAAACTGCAACTCAGGTCAAATCGGATTGCATATTCACAAAGATAGCTGAAATGTTTTGGAAAAGAGTTGGAAAACCGCCCCATGGTCACTCTATCTCCATAGTGCCATCTCAGGAGATGTGCACTCTTTGTTTTGGGTCCCATATGTGCTGAGGTGGCAGGGCATGTGGCGATGAGGTCACTGCCATGTCACATGGGATCTTCCTACTTAGCTAGGCTGACCGAGAATTGAACCCGGGACCTCTCAAAAAGAGGTGCCCAGCCCCCTAGGGTGCATACCACTAGGACAGCTAAGGCTTCAACCATGACCACCGAACATGCCCCAGCCACAAGGCCGACACGGAGGCTTACAAGAAGGCGCACGGGTCGAAGAAGCGTGCGCCCGCGGGTATCCGGGAAGCCAAGGTGGAGGTGGACAGGGACGAGCTCTCCAAGCTGGTGTCGCAGGGGACCGAGTTGGCCAAGGAGATCCAGGAGATCAAGAGGAACTGGGTCCCCAGGTAGGACAACAAGAACAACCAGAACGACCAGAACAAGGACAAGGACAAGAAGCCTACTCGTAAGGGAAGGAAGAAGGGCATCAACGAGGTTGATGCGGAGGAGAACACCCCTTCTTCCACAACCGACGCCCCCTAGCGGAGCCCCTGCAGCCAAGGGCCCCAGCTAGGGCGGTCGCAGGATGGTGACGTGGGAAGCGCCGAACCATCCCAGTCGGGAGTCGATAAGCACAAAGGGACTGCCGCGGGCGGAAGGCCCGGTCCGGCACCCAGTCGCGGAGGCGGGGTGAGGGCAAGTGAAGGCACGAACCCTTGCACCCGTCCGTCCTTCGCGACCAAGAATGTGTTTGATGTACTACAAGATCTATCCGAGAGTATCGGAGGATCACCCGGACCGCAGCTGGATGCTGCAGATGGGCAGCCTGAGCCCATTGTCCACGACCTGCACCAGTCGCTTGTTGAGCTTCTGGAACGGCCGGAGATCCTGAGCTTGCACGCCGTGCGCCGTGTTGGGCGCGAGCGGCAGTTGCACCTTAAGGTCCGTGCCTTGTGCGGGGAAGTGGAAAAGGTCTTCGACGTATTGGTCGACACGGGAGCACAGGTCAGCTTGGTCAAGGCTGGCCTACTTCCGCCAGAGTGTCTGACCGACAGTCGGAAACCTGTCAGGCTGAAGGTGGCGAACGGCCAGTACATGGTGGGAGGCACGAAGGAAGCGGCCATTGGGCTGCAGTTCGTGAACCATCGTGAGCTGAGCCGCCCAGACCTCGGCAAGGAAATCCTCCTGCACGGTCGCTTCTACGAGGCCGAGATGGACTGGGACATGATTGTCGTGCGCGCTGGCGCCTGGCGCCAGAATGAAATTAAAAGAAAAGTAAAACACGACGAAAAAATTTTCTAAATAGCTGAAATTAAAGGTAATTAACATAAAAAACGCTTAGGACAAAAGGCGCGCTGCGAAACGCGTAAAAACGCGACGAAAAATTTTTCGACGTGAAATAGGTGAATAGTTAGCGCCGTAACAACCGTAACGCTCGTAGGACCCTAACGCCGTCCCTCTCGTCGTCTAACTAGCCATAGGCGCAAAGAAAAACGCGTCGCGAGCAGCGCGTAAAACTCGAAAAGTTTTTCTAAGCCGCCGCGTCCCTTCGCCCTGCTTCCCTTCCTTTTCTTTCCTTCTCCATGCACCTACCTCCCCTCCCTCCTGCCCCCCCTCACTCCTTTTCGTCAGCTTAGGCGACCAGCCCTGGGGGAAAAGCGGTCAACCCCTAGCAAGCAAGACCACCATCTTCGCGGTCGCGTGGCAACACGTAAGTCAGAAATTTCACCTTGGTATTGCTGCTTGCCTGCGTGCGTGAGTTGCGTAGAGTTTGATTTTCTAAAGAGAAACATTTTAAATTTTGGTTTTCAGAAAGTTTTCAAAGGCACGGAAAAGCGGCAGGGGTTTAAAGCAAAGGAAAAGAGGACAAAAGGAAAAACAAACACCAGCAGCGCAGAAAACCGCACAGCACAGCCAACCATCACAGCACCGCAGGGCAGCACGGCACCGCAGGACACGGCACAGGGCGCAGGACACCACAGGACAACGCACAGCACAGCAAGACACCACGACACACCAGAGCAGCACCACCACACCGCAGAACGCCCAGGGAGACACCACAACGCAAGGGGACACGCCACAGCACGAGGCACCAACAACAGCGCAGACCACACAGGCGCCGCACGACAGGCCGCAGGAGGGCAAAGCAAACACAAACAGCACCGCAAAACGACAGCAGAGCACGACAGCACAGCACCACACAACAGCACAGCGCCACAGCAAACGACACAGGGAAGCAGGGCACCACAGCCAGCACAAAAAGGCATCGCAGCGCACAGAGCGGAGAACACAGGGAACGCACAGCACGAGGAAAAGAGCACCACAGCACGCAGACACCACCACCGGGCAAAAAACAGCACAGCCAACCAACAGCACAACACAGCACAGCACGACAGCCCACAGGAGGGCAAAGCAAGCCCCAACAGCACCGCAACACAACAGTAGAGCACAACAGCACAGCACCACGCGACACCACAGCACCACAGAACACGACACAGGAAAGCAGGGCACCACAGCAAACCACACCAACTACAGGGAAGCAGGACACCGACACCGAAACACGCCACCAGCAGACAACCACGGGCCACCAGACCCAGCACCGCACCACGGCACACCATAGGAAACAGCACAACACACAGCAGCGCACCACAGCACCAGGCGCCAGCAACAGCACGCACCACACGAACAGCACAACGCGAGCCCACCAGCACAGCGACGCACAGAGCGGAGAACACAGGGAACGCACAGCACAGCAGCCCGGGACACACACAGCACAAAGCAGAGCGGCGAACAACAGCACGCACCACCGCGCCACGACAAAACACACACAGCACAGAGCACACAGCGCGGGGGAACACCGCAAAACACAGCGCCGCAGAGCACAGGGCGACGGTCAGCGCCAGAGGGCACGGCACAACGAGCAGCGGCACCAAACGAGCGCAATACCGCACGCGACAGCACAACACCGGGCGACCCAACGCGCAGCAGCGCGGCGCAGCACCGCATCCAGGGACGCACAGCACAACACGGCACACAGCACCGAGCGGCAGCGACGAAAACCGCGAGACACAAGGGGGGGGGGGGGGGGGGCAGCAACCACGCGGGAGCAGCCAACAGCCAGGCGGAGGGCACGAAAGAGGGACAAGCGCACGGAGAGCCGAGAAGCGGAAGGCCAACAAAGCAAACAACGCAAGCGCCGAGGCCCAGGGCACCCGGGGCCGGAAACCAGAGAAAGCCAGAGACAACGGGGGCGCACAGAGGAAGAAGAAGAAGGAGAAAAAAAAAAACACCAAAGCACCAAGCAGGAGCGACGAAAACCGCGAGACACAAAAGGGGAGGGGGGCGGGGGAGCAACCACCAAAGAGCAGCCAACAGCCAAGCGGAAGACACAAATGAAGCGCGAGCGCACGGAGAGCCAGGCAGCGGGAGGCCGAGAAAAACAACCAAAACACAGCGCCAGGGCAACGAGGAAGGGAAAAGCAGCGCAAGAGAGGGGGGCAACCCCAGCCCGGAGGGGGCCAAGCAAAGCAGAAAGACAAAGCGGCCAAAGGAAAAGGTGAGGCGCACCAGAACGCGCCCGGGAGGCCGGCCCGCCCGACCCGGCCAAGCAAAGCACGCACACGAACACACACGCACCCCAGCCGCCGTCCGGAGGGACGAGTGCGCGCCCAGCCACAACCCCACCAACACACCACTGCCACACACCACACACCACACACCACCGCCGCCAGCGGACCCCAGCCAGGAGTGGCGGGGACCGCCCGGCACCACCGGCAGCGAAACCCAGCCAGGAGTGGCGGGGAGTAGCACACAGGAACCTCCGCCAGGACTGGCGAGGGACCCCACCAACACACCGCACTCCACACACCACACACCAAACAACACCGCCGCCAGCGGACCCCAGCCAGGAGTGGCGGGGACCGCCCACCACCACCGGCAGCGAAACCCAGCCAGGAGTGGCGGGGAGTAGCACACAGGAACCTCCGCCAGGAGTGGGGAGGGACCCCACCAACACACCACACACCACACACCACACACCACACAACACCGCCGCCAGCGGACCCCAGCCAGGAGTGGCGGGGACCGCCCACCACCACCGGCAGCGAAACCCAGCCAGGAGTGGCGGGGAGTAGCACACAGGGACCACCGCCACGAGTGGCGAGGGACCAACCACACCACACAACAACCACAACCCCAACAACAAACCACCGCCACACACCACACAGCACACACCACACACCACCGCCGCCAGCGGACCCCAGCCAGGAGTGGCGGGGACCGCCCACCACCACCGGCAACGAAACCCAGCCAGGAGTGGCGGGGAGAGGCACACAGGAACCACCGCCAGGAGAGGCGAGGGACCAACCACACCACACACCAGCCACAACCCCACCAACACACCAACGCCACACACCACACACCACACACCACCACCGCCAGCGGACCCCAGCCAGGAGTGGCGGGGACCGCCCACCACCACCGGCAGCGAAACCCAGCCAGGAGGGGCGGGGAGTAGCACACAGGAACCTCCGCCAGGAGTGGCGAGGGACCAACCACACCACACACCAGCCACAACCCCACCAACACACCACCGCCACACACCACACACCGACGCCGCCAGCGGACCCCAGCCAGGAGTGGCGGGGACCGCCCACCACCACCGGCAGCGAAACCCAGCCAGGAGTGGCGGGGAGTACCACACAGGAACCTCCGCCAGGAGTGGCGAGGGACCCCACCAACACACCACACACCACACACCACACACCACATACCACCGCCGCCAACGGACCCCAGCCAGGAGTGGCGGGGACCGCCCACCACCACCGGTAGCGAAACCCAGCCAGGAGTGGCGGGGAGTAGCACACAGGGACCTCCGCCAGGAGAGGCGAGGGACCAACCACACCACACACCAACCACAACCCCAACAACACACCACCGCAACACACCACACACCACACACCACACACCACCGCCGCCAGCAGACCCCAGCCAGGAGTGACGTGGACCGCCCACCAACACCGGCAGCGAAACCCAGCCAGGAGTGGCGGGGAGTAGCACACAGGAACCTCCGCCAGGAGTGGCGAGGGACCAACCACACCACACACCAGCCACAACCCCACCAACACACCAACGCCACACACCACACACCACACACCACCGCCGCCAGCGGACCCCAGCCAGGAGTGGCGGGGACCGCCCACCACCACCGGCAGCGAAACCCAGCCAGGAGTGGCGGGGAGTAGCACACAGGAACCTCCGCCAGGAGTGGCGGGGGACCAACCACACCACACACCAGCCACAACCCCACCAACACACCAACGCCACACACCACCGCCGCCAGCGGACCCCAGCCAGGAGTGGCGGGGACCGCCCACCAACACCGGCAGCGAAACCCAGCGGGGAGTGGCGGGGAGTAGCACACAGGAACCTCCGCCAGGAGTGGCAAGGGACCAACCACACCACACACCAGCCACAGAGCGAGAGCCAGCCGAGGGGCGGCAAAGGGAGGAACAGCCAGGCCGCCCCCCCCCCAAAAAAAAAAGGGGGGGGAGGGGGATAGGGGGGCCGCGCGAAAACACCCCACAGCCACCAAACCGCCCGCCAACAACACAGAAGGCGGCCAAACCCCCCACCCAAAGGGCACCGAAGACAGGACCCCCAAAGAGGCACAGGGGGACCACCCAGCCAAAACCGGCAACACCAAGCCAGGAACAGCGGCCCACCGGGAAAAGGGGCACCGAAACAAGCAGAAACACACCACGAAAAAAGAAAAAAAAAGCCAGCAGCCCAGCCCAAAAGAAAGGGGATGGGGGGAGAGACCACAAGGCCCGGGACAGGACACCCAGCAACCGGAAAAAAAAAACAAAAAACAAAAAGCGCAAAAAACACACCCCGACAACCCAGCCAAGAAGGGCAGGGCACAGCCGAGACCCGGGCCCAGCACGCACGCCCACACCGCACACCGGAACCGGAAACGGCGGGGGGCAAGCGAAACGCGCACGAAACCACACACGTCCCAAAAGCAGGCCGACACCAAAGCCCAACCACGAACACCACAAACAGCCGGCAAAAGAGGGACAACACCACAAACCGAACCCAAACACACCCACCCAAGACCCCAGCCACGACTGGCGGGGGTAAACAAAACCGCAACCCGGACCAAACCACAAACGCAAGCCAACAGTAGGAAACCCAGTGCCCACAGCCCGGGCACTGAGGCAGCCCGAGCCATGCAGGTGACCCGGCCAAACGAGATCCGGAGACCGGGGGTAAGTCTGCATCCTAAGGCCAGCGCTGCTTTGGGACTCGAGGCGGAGCGTGCGACACCCAAGCGCCTCGGAACCCAAGTACCAAGAACATGCATGCATGCCTTGGGAACGGGATACGCCAGGAAGTCCGGTGAACCCCTAGGGTTCCGCCCAAAGGAGCTGACGTGCGCAAGCACGGGGGCACACCCTCCCGGCGAGACAAGCACGTCACGCTGGCGGCGATCAGCCTTCCCGGTGTTGCCCGGGGCCGCTTTGTTGGGGGCAAACAGTCAGGTCTAGCGGGATATAAGCCGCCTCCCCTCTTCACGCGCGGAGCCTCTTCCTGTTCGTCACAGGGGCGACGCCAGGGGGAACCATGGGGCGCCTCTCCACGACCGAGTGCACCTACCTACCTACCTACCTACCTAGGCTGACCGAGAATCGAACCCAGGACCTCTCAAAAAGAGGTGCCCAGCCCCCTAGGGTGCATACCACTAGGACAGCTAAGAATTCATGGAAAAACATAGATAAATTCATAGGCTCTGCCCTGGATATGTCAGTACTCAGTCAACTCAGGGAAAGATGATTTGCCTCACATTGAGAGGGGATTAAGGGGTCCACTCCATATCCTGATTGGGTGTTTGGTTTCATAGGTCAAAATGTGTTATCACCACTTTTGGTGGGGCCAATACTAAGATAGAAATGCCTGGATGCTCAGTGCATCCCCAATACAACTAGAGTATGCCTCAAAGCATTGGAAAAGCACTTTTTCTTACTCCCCCCTTGTGCTGTGGTGGCCACCACTGTCGCACTTTTAGGAAAAAGGGATTTTTTCTGGCCTTTCCTTGGTTTCCACATGTACTTTAAAATACCTATAGTTTCCCTCACACAGAAAAATGGGCGCTCACCATGGCTGGCGCTCTTTTGCTGCTCTGTTTGTAACATTTCCTACAGAAGGCTCAGCGCTCATGGCGCTGCCGGGGCTCCGGTGGCTTGGTTGGGTTAGTTTGGGAGCATGCCAAAACATGTGCATGTGCATCCCTCCCTCCAAGACGCAGCGCGACACAAACCCAACGCAAGACACAATATACACACTCGCATGGGTTCTCGTAAACCTGCTGGCGACCTGTGACCTGTCTTAGGGCGAAGGGAGTCGTAACAAAAATTAAATTGCCCCTTGGTGGGGTCTTGGGTTCTGCTCAGTCTCTCCAGGCTGCTGCGTTTCGGCCCGAACACGGCCTACTCAGCGAGGCTGCGCGTGGGTATCTGCAGAGGCAGGAATGGGAGAATTATGGACGAATCCACGCAAAAGCGAAGCGACGACACCAAAATCCGTCAAATGACGGCCTAGAATGTTTCTCAGACAACACACCTGAGCAGAATCGAATTGTGCATCAGAAGCACATTTTTATAAAAATTATAGTCATCTGGAGATTTTTTAAATCAAGAAATTCCTACGCATAAAAAGGCGGCGCGCAGGAGCGGCTCCTAGCCAAGCGCCGGAAAATGCAGAAATAATGGCATTATAAACGTATGTCTCACGTAGTCTTGAAAATGACGAGACACACATTAATAAATAAACATACAGATTCCACCCACACTAATAGATTCGGGCCACCTCGCTCTCCTGTCGCCATCCTGTTGCCTCCCTGTCGCCTCCCTGTCGCTTTTTTGGCACTTTTAGCCCCCTGTCGCTCCCCTGTCGCTTGCTTGTCGCTCCCCTGTCGCTCCCCTGTCGCTCCCCTGTCGCTCCCCTGTCGCTTCCCTGTCGCTTTCCTGTCGAGGACTGAAGAGGACAAAAATGCAACCAGAAACAATTTTTGGATTAACTCAATGAAATGCTTGCATAAATAAAAGTTCTTGCTGTCGGGACGAGTTCTTGCTGTCGGACCTGTCGGGGTCATTGCTGATCGGGAAAGTTTGCAGTTGACACTTATCTTTATCATTTAGTTCTCAGTTTCAGGCGAAATCTACCTGCGGAATGAATCGATAAAAGATGAAAATTCACCAAACGCTAAAAGTTTATCCATCTAACAATGAAATGACATCTTCATAAGAATCCAAATAAATGTAAAACATTGGTTCTCATTTTCTTTACATATATCCACCTGTATAAAAATCCATGTACTATTTTGTCCCACTTGTTGTCTTCCACAGGCCTGTCGCTCTCCTGTCGCACCCCTGTCGCCTTCGTGTCGCCTTCCTGTCGCAAAAAAACACCCTGCCGCTCTCCTGTCGCTCTCCTGTCGCTCTCCTGTCGCTCTCCTGTCGCTTTCTCCTGTCGCTTCCCTGTCGCTTCCCTGTCGCCGCTAGCCCTGTTGCCCTCCTGTCGTCTTCCTGTCGCTTTCCTGTCGCTTATCCTGTCGCTATGTCTTGTTTCCTGTCGCTTCCCTGTCGTCTCCCTGTCGCCACCCTGTCGCCGCCCTGTCGCCCTCCTGTCGCCCTCCTGTCGCACCTCCCCTGTCGCCTTCCTGTCGCCTGCCTGTCGCTTCCTGCCGCTTCCCTGCCGCTTTCCTGCCGCTGGCCTGTCGTCTTTCTGTCGCCACCCTGTCGTCTTCCTGTCGCCACCCTGTCGCCTTCCTGTCGCTCCCTGCCGCATTTCACCGTCACCTGCCTCGCGTGGCCCGAATCTAATAGAAGTATCAAAAATCCAAGAATTTGAAAATCAACGAAAAGACTTCAATGAATCAGGTATAAACTACAGGTGTGCTCGTCTCGTATGCAGCATACACATTGCTCGTCTCGTGTCTCCGTGAACGAGTGTTGTAGCAGCGCTAACAACGATAGAACGCGATAGAGGGATTGATTAGAAAGATCGCAGATGATTAGAGGTCAGATCAGGGTGATTAGACATACACACAAGTGCATAGCGACGTTCTTCGCTTGCGCCCCGTTTTTCTCCTCACCTTGCTTCACTCTCCAGCGGTAGGTAAGGTAGGTACGCCCAGGTGGGGCCACCCCCTGGTGGAGTCCGTGATTGCGGCTAAGATGGGCAGGTTTGCCCAAGACAGTCGTGCATGCTCGTGCATTCACACACGCATTAAAGGGTAGGCCACGCGAAGTGCGCACGGTAAACCTTGTTTAGGTTACCCAGGGGCTCCTCGGTACGTTCTTCAAGAGAACCTGAGGAGTCTCTTAACGCTTGCTTGCTTTACAGGGCGTGTTTGCGGACAGTGTATTATAGGTCACACTGAGAAGCGTATAATACGTGGAGTGTGGCTTGGTTCCTCCGCCGCAAACACCCCTTCATTTGCCTTTGCTTTACAGGTGGGCAGGTAGGGTGATTGGTGCAGCAGCATACCATTTTTTTCCTGCCCTGCTAAACAAGGGCGCAGATCACACAAACAAATAACTCCGCCTCTGCCTGTGGCAGAGCAGGGAGTCCGACTCCATCGACATCTGCGCCGTGCACGCAAAAGGAGCACCTCTTCCCTCCAAGCCCTAGCAGGGGAAACGCGTTGTGGCGTCCCCTGTTAGGCCACAGTTGCTTAGCAGCGCTGTGTTCTCTTGTCTTCTTCACAGGAGGGTCGTTAGGACCCACGACATGTTCTTCAACAACACCCAGTAGAGTGTGCGTGTAGGAGTGGTAGTCCTGAGGGGGGGCTTGAGCCAGTTGCAGCAGTGCTCGCCCACCAGGATGGTGCCACTGTAGGGTGTGTAGGACCTGTAGTGCGTGTGTCACTGTCCCACCCGTTTCCTGCAATTTTAGCAGGGTTGGTGGGCTGTGGCAGTGGTTAGGTCAGTGTTTTGGCCACTTAGCAAAACGGCGTTTTCATGCCTGCATAGCTTTTGGCCACCCCTCCCTGTAGTAGACAGATAGGTAGGGAAAACAATACCTGGATTAGTACGCTGGGTATTCCCCAAAGGTTTTGCGCCAGCACAGAAATTGGGCGCTTAGGGGAGGGAAGACCCGGGGCGTACCCCGTGGCATCAATAAGCCAACCCTCCAGGTTTAGCAAGCGTGCAGACTTGGGTATACTTACGACACCACTTCTGCGGCTTGCTCTCAGGACCTTAGGAATAGCACACTCACACATACGCTTAGGCAGGTAAGGGTAAGGTTCAGTCCCTAGCTTTAGTCTTGGAGGCAAGTGTCTCAGCGAGCCTCAGCAACTCACCAAGATTGTTCTGGGACAAGTAGTCCACCAGAACTGAGTTTAGGCGTCCCTCAGGTAGGACAAACGCAGAGAAGGGCTCCCACGTGGCCTCTTCGACTCCATACCCTTCCCAGAGGGTGAGGAAGCGCCAACCCTGGCGATAGCGGTGGCGTAGGACAAACTTCACCAGGTAGAAGCCCTCCTTAGCCATCTCCTCAGCCTTCATGTCGGGGAGTTCACCTTCAACTTCCATAGGGCTGGCAGCCCCTTGTAGGTCCAGAGCGGCGACTTCCTCGTCGTTCAGCTCCCACTCCTCCCCACAGAGGTCTTCAGGATCAAAGTAGCGCTTCAGGTGTTGAGCAGCGCACACCAGGGTCCCCCCTAGACGGGGAGAACACCGCACGGTGATACGGTGTCCATCCACTGATAGAATCTTGTACGGCCCGAAGTATGGGTCATCGCTGGTAGAGCGTGGCCAGGCGGGTAGTCGACTGTGGTGCACCAGCACCCAATCCCCCTCTTGGTAGGTGGCCGGTACTCCGTGCTTGTTCTTCCTGTTCCACTGACGCTCCCTCACTCTCTGGAGCATAGCCTTGGCCTTGTCCACCTTCGCTTGTTGCTCTTGGACCCATTCACCCACAGAAGAATGGGTGTCCCCTGGATAGGGGGCATGTAGGAACCATGCCGGGCGCCCTAGGAATAGCTCATGAGGCGAGTACCCAGTAGCTGAACTCTCTCGGGAGTTCATCATCAAGGATATGACGGGGAGTAGTCTCACCCAGTCTCTGGTGCGTTCAGTTTTGCACCATATCCGTACATTCTCCTTCAGGACACGGATCTGTCGCTCACATAGGGGGTTGCTCGTGTGCGAGTAGGGAATCCCCGTAGACACCTGGACATTGAGGGATCTCAGGACCCTCTTGTACCAACCGGTATCTGAGCGTACTCGTACGTCCTCATCGGAGTTGATCTCCTTGGGCGCCCCATAGACACAAAACCACTCCTCCAGGAGTATCGTGATAGTCTCCTCCCCGGTAATGTGCTTGGTACATGGGAACACCCTGGTAAACCTGGTCAACCCACAGGTTACCACGAGGGCGAAGTCATAGCCCCCGAACTTCGGCATCTCCGTGTAGTCCACGTATAGAACACTGTTAGCACAGTGAGGGATGGGCAGGGTCGAGTAGAGACCTCTGTCCCTGATATCCCCTGGTTTACAGGACCTGCACGGGCACTTGTCCACGATAGGCTGGAGGGTTTTCCGCAGTTGGTCGTCAGTCCACGTAGTGTGGAACCACTGCTTGAACAGCCTCAGGGTGCGGTCAGCACCCACATGACCGCTGGACTCATGGGTCCACTTCAGCAGCGCTGGGACTCTGTCACTAGGCACCACAATGCGGTCCTCGTGCCAGAGGTAGCTCTTGTCCCTCTTCCACTGGGCTTGGTTGACCAGGAGGGGTTCAAGGCGTTTCTCCAGGCGTTTGTAGATATCCCCAAACTCCTGCAGGTACTCCGATTGTTGGAGTCCATCCAGGGGGCGTATCATCGTCATGTTGAGGTCCAAGTGGACGTCCATACGGCTGAACGCCTCCTTAGCCAGCGCTTCAGACCGGGCACTAATCAGGGCGTCGAAGTTGTTGCGGCTGATGTAGTCGGCACACTCGTTCTTCACTCCCTGGATATGGTGTACCGTCAGCCGTAGTTGACTGAGGTAGGTCCACCAGCGCCGTAGCTTGGCCTTCTCAGGTGGGGGGCCCTTCTGGAAACTGCAGACCGGTTCTTGGTCGCACAGCCAGACCACAGGGTTACTCCCCAACAGTCGTGCTTGTGAGGATAGCACCAGCATACCCGCTAAAGAAGGTCCCTACCAGGACCGGCCCCCGCTGTGCCCCTTCTGCCTGTTACCCCTGCTGACTTGCTCCTGATCAACGATTGCATTTATCAAAATCCAGGGTTCCAAATCCAAAAATATAGAAAATCCTATCCCCCTTCAACCCTGAACAGCAACCAGATTCCACAAATACAGCAATAACCCAATCCACACTGCGGGCTTCCGTTCAGCACACCGGTCGTCTCACGGTGGCGGGCATGTACAAGAATTGCACAAAAGAGGAAAGCCCTGAATTTGGCATATGAACACAAAAAAAGCAAAGTTGGGGAAAGATGGAAACGTACACATTCACAGCCATAGACCCCTCATTCCCTAGACTCAAGACCTTCGCTTGACTCACCAACATGATGCCCTGAACCTATTCAAATAAGATGGCTAAATGCCATGTGTCAAAAGTCACTACACAAACCCCAAAAATGTGTTCATTCCCAAGCCTCTAAATTCTAGCCCAATAGGGGAGGTGGCGTGTCATGGCCTAGAGTGGCACTCAGGACCATGCCCTGCCCTGACATATACTTGGTTGGACTTGGAGTCGAATGGGCTTAGAGATATAGAAAGATGTCCTTGCTTTATGCCCTAGATATTTTGATGTATTCCTGCAGGTTTTGCAGTTGAAAACCCAAACCAAAGCAGCAAGTAGAGCAAGAACAGGATGTGGATCGAATCAATGATTGGTTTTGGAATCCAGTGTAACACAGAAGGGCTGCAGATAGACAAAGCAGGTTTATACACAAAGATTCAATCATATATGGACAATACAAAAGATTTTATATGAAAATTGGTCTGACTCTTGCCTCAGAGATAGCATTAGGCACTTCATGTGCACTCTTTCCGGTGAAATGGTGCTGGTTAGGAATGTGGGGCATAGATGTCAGGACCACACAGAAAATGACTTGGCCATGCAACTGAATTCAGAAACAGTTACAAAGTAGGACCACAATAAGTGGTAGAAACAATTGAGTATAGGGGTCTTGGGGTGGGAGACCACTAGGCTTAACCTCCAAGGCCTAAAGCATGAAATGCCTGTTTTATTTCGGTATATCCTCCATGAAGGAAGGTACCTCCGCTCAGTTGAGTGGTAGAGGTGAACTTCATGGAGGGCTAGGGTCACAACCCTAGTTACTTTGAAAAAGTGTACTTTAGGCAACAAAAGAGAGATAAAAACACTTAAGTTTGTCTTAGCATAAACAAAAGGGTTTTAAGGGGGGCTTGGCCTGGATCAAGCCCCTCAAGAAAGACATGGCAGTGACTTTTTCTTACTCCCCCCTGGAGTAGTAGTTAGCTAAGCTAGTAGGACCAAGGAAAAAGGCTCAAATATTCCCAAAATTACCTCAGAAAATGCATTAAACTTACCAAAAACATCCTCATCACTTCATAGAAGCCTATCACACTGTAGGTACCCTTGAAAAACAGTGTAATGTACTGTGTATGATGTCCCTTCGATGGGGCATTCCTTGAAAGTCGCCGGCGTGCGACGAAAACTTTTGGAAAAAGTTTGGGGGTAGTGGGGTTTGAACCCAGGACTCCCTCCCTAGAGCACATATGGTTGCCCACTAGGGTACAGTCGAACGCTCTAATGCGGACGGCTATCGCTGTATAAACAGCGTTTTAGTATACGTCCTGACCAAGGGCCAGGGCGGAGCAATACTCCCAATGGAGGACACAAACCTCCAGGAGCTGGAAAAAATAGAAAATGTAACCAGCAGGGAGTGATTCCTGCGGTTTAGCGGAAGGGGTTGCGATTTAGCAAGTGAAATCGTTAAAAATCGACGAAACCACGCGGGAAATCGTCATTTTTACACATAACTCAAAGTCGCAGACAAGCGCAAAGGAAGCGGACTCCAAGAAAAGGGTTGCGCAAGCGTAAACGGCTTTTGGAAAAGAAGGTATGAGCCATAGTTTTGGAAGTTCTAAAGGAAATTTTTGCACAGTTGCATCAAAATTTTTATAAACTTCAGAGTCAAGTAATCAAATTCAGCCCACACCACAGAGCAGGTCAACAACCCATCTCTCAGGTATGTCAGTGTCATCTCACACTCACGCATTGCGTTCGTGTTGGTTGTTTCGTTAAAATGTTAGGGTTGTCAACGCTGTGCTCGTTGGGGGGTCGGGTGTTCTTCTCTCGTGCTCTACACAGGTAAAAACAGGAATGAAAGGTATGCGATGCGAGTCGAGCGCGCAGCGCGCACGTAGGGTTAGAATATGCGCTGTGCTCGCGATGAATGTGCCTAATCGAGGCATTCACACGCTGTGACGCTTTCCCTGACCCCTAATTCACCCTTGTTTTCTTCTTCACAGGTAAGTAAAGAAAGCGTTTGTTCGTGTGTGGCCGTGGCGTTAAAGTAGGGTTGCTTAAAACGCTTAGGCTTGTTTTGTGTTCGTTTGAATTCGGCATTCACACCATGCATGGTGAGTAAGGTAGGTTAGCCCAGGAGGAGCTCACCTCCTGGTTGAGTCAGTGGTTCAGCCTCCCTTCCCTGCGTGCACATGATGCATTAAAGGGTAGGCCACGCGAATTGCGCACGGTAAACCTTGTTAGGTTGCCCAGAGGCTCCTCGGTACGTTCTTTAAGAGAACCTGAGGAGTCTCTTAACTCTTGCTTGCTTGACAGGGGAGCTGATCCGTCAGCGTGTTTGTGGACAGTGTATTATAGGTCACACTGAGAAGGGTATAATACCTGGAGTGTGGCTTGGTTCCTCCGCCGCAAACACCCCTTCATTTGCCTCTGTTGTACAGGTGGGAGAGGTTAAGGGTGATTGGTGCACGCAGCAGCTGCCTTCGGCGGCTATCCATTCTTCTGCCCCAGCAAAACAGGGGCGCTGATCACAAATCAAATGACTGTGCCTCAGCCAGGACTGGCGAGGGCAGTTCGACTTCAACGACATCTGCGCTGTGCACGCAACGAGAGCACCTCTTCCCTCCAAGCCCTAGCTGGGGAAACGCGTTGTGGCGTCCCCTGTTAGGCCAAAGCTGCTTAGGAGCGCTGTTTTCTCTTGTCCTCTTCACAGGAGGGCCATTAGGGCCTGAGTGATCTTTGACTGCAGCACCCAGTAGCGTGTGTAGGGGTTAGGGTCAGCAGGCCTGGCAGGAGTTGAGTGCAAGTGATGAGTGCTCACCCTGCCTTCGAAGGCCGGTGCTGGCGTTAGTGAGTGTAGTGTAGTGGTGTCTCCTGTCCCGCGTGCTTTTACTCGTGGGCAGGGGAGTGCGTTAGCTTTTGGCCTGTAGCAAAAATGGGCGTTTTGTATGCCCTTAGCACACTTGGCCACCCCTCCCCTCTAGTAGGTAGGGCTTTTGCCGTCTTACCCCAAGGATAGGCGCCAGCACAGAAATTGGGCGCCATAGGAGTGGTAATAGTACCTGATTAGGACCTTCGGTCCGACGTCAGCGAAGCCCGGTCTCCGGGAGCCACGCTGGGGAGAGAAGTGAGACACACACAGACATACGTAGCACACATAGGGGTATGGTAAACCCTGTAAGGAAGGGTAGAACTCCATGGATCTGGACCAGTCAGGGGTCCTAACTGTGGGCTCGCTTGTCCCCAAGGAGGGAAGACACACCTTGCCTCATAAGGTTTGAGGTTTGAGGTTTGATTTTGCGGGTACTAGACGCTTTTCGGCCCCGGGGGGCCACCTGGTCGGGCCAGGTGATATCCTCCCCACCAGGTCCTAGTGGGGGGCCCTCCAAGACGCACCTCCTGCCTGGTGGCGGAGTCCCCCGGGTTCACAGAGCTCGGAGCCCCGTCCTTCCCCGGCGTCCCCGTTTCGCCACTCCCCGGTCAGTGCATCAATTCGCAGCCGTGGCCGCGGGCGCTTACCCGCTGCGTCGCCCCCCTAATGCGTGGTCGCCCGGGGCACCGGCGCCGCCGGGCCCGTGCTACTGGCTTGTCGCCAGTGGGACCCCCTTGGGCTGGCGCGGAGGCTGCCTAGCCTAGGGGTTGGGGCGTGGCGCTGTGCGCCACTACTGCCTTGGCGGGTGCAGTGTCCCGTCTGTGTGTGCGCGGCGCTCGCGGCCAGTTCGGGGGGGTTCGGGCCGGTACCTGGTGTTGTGTCTCCCCTTCTTTCCCCTTCCCGCCCCGCGTATCCCGCGTTGCGTGTGGCGGGCCGTCCCGTCCGGGTGTCCCTTATCCTCGCTCGCTGGTACGCCATTCCATGTGGTCTGTGCGTTCCGCGCGCTCGGTCCGGTTGCCCTTCTGGTGGTCCCCGCGTGTAATTTTCGTGTGTGTGCGCTCGCGCTCTCGCGGTGTCCGCTCCCCGCTGGGTGGTGTGGCGCGCGCATCTCGCGTGGTCCCGGCACTGGGCGCTGGTAGGGCCGTTCCATGTGGTCCGTGCCCCTCCGCGTGTCCTGCCCCGGTCCCGTGCCCCGTCTGGCGTGCTTGGGGGGGGCGGTCCGGTCCCGGTTCCCCCCTACTTGGCTTGGGGTTGCGGGGGCGGCGGCTGGGCGTCCCCGGGGGGGTGCCTTCGTCCGTTGCGTGGGGCGTTCTGGGTCTTGCGTTCCTCTTCCCTCCTCTGCCCGTCCACTAGGTGGGCTGTCGGGGTCTGCGTTGCGGGCGTGCGGTTGTGGGGGCCCCACTCTGTTCTTGCGGGGGGGGAGAGAGGTGTCCTCTTGGTGTCCAGGCGCCGGCCCGCCGGATTCTCATGACGAGCCTGATGCGCACGGAGCTTCGCCCTGCGGATGCGTGGGGGGGTTGGGGTGACCGTGGCTGGAGTGGTGCTCCAATGTCCCGGTTCATGGCCCAGCAGAGCAGCCCTACCGCGGGCTTACTCTTAGCACAGGGGGAGGGGGTTGCGGGCGCGTTTGTTCCGTGACCCGGGTGCCGGTGTATCTCTGAAGGCAGCCGCCCCGGAGGTAGCGCACCAGGCGCGCGCCGCGAAGGAGCTGGTTCGAACCCCGGGATCGGTGGTCTCCCACCGATCCCTTCGAATACCGGGCGAGGCCTCCCATCGACCTGTTTGAGTACAGGTGACGGTGCGCACTGCTGCAGGGGTGGGTGGCTCCCATGTCTTTTGTTTTTCTTGGGTGGGGGGTAAAACGAACGAGACCTCCACCTGATCCACCGGTATCGGTGGTGGCGCGAGTTGCTGGAGGGGGGGGTGGTTCCCACGTCGCCAACTAGAGAGCTCTACGAGCAGGGATCCCAGGAGCACCAACGCCCGGGATCGAACCCCCGCACCGGACGATTGAAGACCGACGCTCTCACTACTGGGCCGCGGGAGTCTCTTACGCCACTGAGGGGTGTCGTCGGCTATGAATCCAGTCCTGAGGGTGGGGCTGTGCGCTGTGAAGCGTGTTGCGCGTGCCGGGAGGCCCCAGTCCACGCGCACGGGGTCGGGACAGGGGGGGAGGGGGCTGGGTGGGGTGCGTTGGATCGCCGACTGACGTGCACAGGGGTAAGAGGCGGGCAGTAGCACCACCGGGTCGCCGACTGACTGTATGGCGGGGGGTCGCTCTGCCTCTTTCCGTCCCTCTGCCTTCCCTGGGCAGGCAACAAAGCGGGCGTCACTGGCGTTGCGCTGTCCATGGGGGGCGTGGCCCCCCATACCACTCCGGTTCGTGTTCACCCAGCCTCTCCGGGTACGATCTGTGCGGCGTCCCGGTGCGCAGGCGTGGGCCCGCTTGTTCTTCGCGGCCCCCCTTGTGGGCCGGCGGCCGGAGCGGGGGGGCGGGTCACACTCCGGCTCCCCTCTCGGGTGGGGGGGGCCCATCCCCCTTGCCTCGGGGGGGGTGTCGCGCTGCGGCCTCCCCGCTCTCGTTCCGGGCGGCGGCCTGCGGTACCCCTTTCTGGCTCTCCCCTCCGGCGCGCGCGTGCGGTCGGGGCTGAAGTGCCGCCCCGGGGCGGGGGGGGGTGAGGGGCGGCCCGTGGACCGCTCCCCTGGGGGCCCCGGCTGACCTGCAAACCCCCCCTCTGTCCCCTCGGAGTGGGCTGTGGTCACGGGAGGGTCATGCGGGGCGCGGCCTCCTTCGTGTTCCGTTGTGCGCGTTGCTCCGGCACGCCGGTGTGGGTTCGTGGGGGCAGGTCCAGCCGCCGTTGCCCTTACCGCGTCGCCGTTCCTCCTGTGGGTGGGGGCGCCCCCCCGGCCCTGGGGGGGCGGAGGGCCGCGCCTGTGGCTCCCCAGCTGGGTTGGGTGCGGGGGGGGGGGGGGGGGCACCCCGCTCGCTCTCGGGCCTGTGTGGGAGGGGGGGGGGGGGGAGTGGGGGGGGTCCTTCGGTCCCCCGGCGATGCCCCCTGTCGGCCAAAAAGGGGGGGGGGGGGGGGAGGGCGGCTTGGCGGTCCCGGCCTCGGGGGCCAGCCATCGGCCAGGGGGGTCGCGCCCTTCCCCCGCCCCCCTCTACCGAGAGCCGGATCCTCACGCAGTCCCTCCCTGGGGCGCCTCATCTCCCGGCCGTTGCCGCGCGGCGCTGGCCGGCCGGGGGTGGCCGTGAGGGTCAGCGGTCAGTGGCTAGCGGGTTGCGGGGCCGCTTTCCCTGGGTAGGCAACAAAGCGGGCGTCCCTTGGTGTCGTGCTGTCCATGGGGGGCGTGGCCACCCATACCATTCCGGTTCGCGCCCACCCGGCTTCTCCGGGCACGATCTGCGCGGCGTCCCGGTGCGCAGGCGTGGGCCCACTTGCTCTTCGCGGCCCCCATTGGAGCCGGCGGCTGGGGCGTGGGGGCGGGTCACACTCCGGCTCCCCTCTCGGGCGGGGGGTCCGTCCCTTCTGCCTCGGGGGGTGGGGGCCGGGGCCCCTGCGGCTGGCGGGCCGGTGGGGGGGCGGGGGGGGGGGGGGTGTCGCGCCGCGGCCTCCCTGCTCTCGTTCCAGGCGGCGGCCTGTGGTACTCCTTCCTGGCTCTCTCCGTGTCGCCGGTGCGCTCCCTTCCGGCGCGCGCTTGCGGTCGGGGCTGAAGTGCCGCCCCGGGGTGGGGGGGGTGAGGGGCGGCCCGTGGACTGCCCCCCTGGGGGCCCCATCTGACTTGATACCCTCCCTCTGTCACCTCGGAGCGGGCTGTGGTTACGGAAGGGTCATGTGGGGCGCGGCCTCCTTCCTGCTCCGTCGTGCGCGTTGCTCCGGCACGCCGGTGTGGGTTCGCCGGAGCAGGCCCAGCCGCCGTTGCCCGCATTGCGCCGCCGTTCCCCCTGAGGGGGGGGCGCCCCCCCGGCCCTGGGGGGGCGGGGGGCCGCGCCTGTGGCTCCCCTGCTGTGGTGGGTGCGGCGGGGGGGGGGGGGCCGCCTCCTCGCCCGCCCCCGGGTCTGTGCGGGGGGGGGGGGTGGGTTGGGGGGGGCCCTTTGGCCCCCTGGCGATGCCTCTCGCCGGCCGTGGGGGGGGGGGCGGGGGCGGCATGGCGGCCCTGGTCCCGGGGGCCAGCCATCGGCCAGGGGGTCGCGCCCTTCACCCGCCCCCCCTATCGAGAGCTGGATGCCCGCGCAGGCACTCGCCGGGGCCCTCACCTCCCCGGCCGTTGCCGCGCGGCGCCGGCCGGCCGGGGGTGGCCGTGGGGGTTAGCGGTCAGTGGTTAGCAGGTTGCGGGGCAGCCGGTTCCTCCCCGCGCTTGTCGCCCCCGCACTCCCTCCCGCGGGAGGCGGCGCGCCCCCGCACGTCGTGCCATACCGTGGGGGGGGCGTGGGTCAGGGGGCCCATCCCCCCCCCCAACCCTCCCGTACCCGCCGTCTGGGCCTTCACTTGCGCCGCCGCTTGTGTGGGGGCTGGGGCTGCGGCGGCGGCGGGTTGTGCCGGCGGTAGCGCCAGTGGGCGAGGGCGCTACGCAAAGCCCGGGGGAGCCAGTTGTTGGCGTCCGCATCCGTGATGCGGAGCACCGCTCCCCCCTCCAGGAAGGCCGGCCACGTCGGCTCCCTGTCGGGCCACGCCGCCCGGATCACTGACCTGAGGACCCTCTCGTGGTCCTCCGGGGCCGCCCACCCCCCCGGGGGTGCCTCTCGGTTTCCTCCGTCCTTCCGGAGGAGCACGGCATCGAAGGGCCGGTTCCGCGACCTCCTGGAGGTCCCCTGGTTGGACCAGCACAACCACCCGTACACTTCCCCCACCAGGGGGAGGGTCTCCCCCCCCAGCGGGTCTGGGACTGCGCCCCAGTCCACGTCCCACGGCCGGCTCTCCTCCGCCCCCCGTGCCGGCCCCCCTCGCTGCTCCTGCACCTGCGGCGCCGATGCCACGCCCCGTCCCCCCTCCGCCGAGGCCATCCGCGCCGGCTCCGCCCTCGGCGCGGGGGGGGCTTGCTGGTGCTGGTGTCGTGGGGGTTGGGGGGGGACGAGCTCGCCGGCGTCAGGGTCGATGTTGTAGAGGTGGTGGTGGTGGTGGTGGTGGTGGTGGTAGGTGTGGTGTGCCGGCATCTGTTGGATGCCGGGGGGGATGCACCTCACCGGCTGCACGTCCGGCTGCGGGGGCGCTCCGCCCTCTGCCCCCCTCCCCTCGCCCCGCCCCCCCCCCTGGGCTCCCATGCCCCGTCCCTCCTGTCCCTTGGGGCCCTTGCCCTTGCCCTTGCCCTTGCCCTTGGGCCCCTTTCCGGTCCCGTGCCCGTGTCGCGGGTCCCGCCTCTCGTCCCCCACGCCCTGGCCCGCTCGCTCTCCCATCCCCCCTTGTCCTGCCCCCTGCGCCTGGTTACCCTTCCCGCGCCCCTGAGCACCCTTCCCGTGCCCTGGCCCCTCCCCGACCCCCTGCCCGTGTCGCGGGTCCCGCCTCTCGTCCACCACGCCCCGGCCCGCTCGCTCTCCCACCTCCCCTCGCTCCGCCCCCTGCACCTGGGCTCCCTGCCCGCGCCCCTGCGCGCCCTTCCCGTGCCCTGACCCCTCCCCTGCCCCCTGCCTGTCACGCCGTCCGCCGCTCCCCTCCCCCTCGCCGCTGCGCCCTTCCTGGACCACTCGCCGGGCGTCCCGCTGCCTTTTCAGTTGCGGCAGCGTGACGCCCGGCGGCGAGCGCTCGCGCGTCGGGGGGCGGATGTGCCGCTCCCGCCCCGGGGGGAAGGGCTTGGGGGGGTACGGCTTTGGGGGGCTGGTGTGGGTGTGGGCGGGGTTGGCGTGGGCGCGGTACTTCGCGCTCTCCCTGCCCACTGCTGCTGCTGCGGCGGCCGCCGGCGAGGCGTCCGCGGCCCGTGCGGGGTTCTTCCCCCGCTTGCGCGGCGTGCCAGGGGCCGCAGCCCCTCTCGCGCCCTCCGCACTCTCCTTCGCTGCCGCGGCGGCCGCCGACGAGGCGCCCGTGGCCGCGGTCGCAGACCCTCGCACACCCTCCTCGGTCTTCTCTGCTGCCGCGGCGGCCGCCGGCGAGGCGCCCACGGCCCGTGCGGGGTCCGTCGCAACCCCTCTTGCGCCCTGCTTGCTCTCCTGCGCGGCTGCGGCAGCCCTCGGCGACGCGTCCGGCTCCTGCGCCGGGGCTGCCCCCCTTGCCGGCGGCGTGCCGGGGGCCGCGGCCGGGGCCGCGGCGTGGCTCGCCGCGGTCTCCGCCTCCTGCGCGTCAGGGCGGGGCGGGGCGGCGGGGCTGGCCGCTTGGGCGGCGGGGGCGGCCGTCTCGGCTGGCCCAGGTTCCCGGGCCGGCGGCGGCGGCCCGACCACCGCCGCCTCCGCCAGCCTCCGCTCCTCGCGCTCCGCGAGGGTCTCCCCCGTCCACTCTGGGGAGGAGACGGGGGAGCGGGAGCGGGACCGGCGGTGGTGGCGGTCGTCCCGCCCGAGGGACCCATCGGAGTCTGCCATCACTGTTACTCTGGTGGGCATGCGTGGTGGCAGGCGCGCCCTTCCCACTACCTCCTGGTGCATCAGTGCCGTGCCGTGGGCAGTGCCGTGTGGTGCTCTGCGGGGGGGGGGGGGGGGGGGGTGGGGGGCCGGCTGTGGCGTCAGCCCCGCACGGCCGGGGGTCCGCGGCCATCCACCGGCATTGGGAGGGGAGGCGGGGGAGCCACGCGGCCCACGCGTCGCGCCACCGCTCCCAGTCTGGGGCGGGGCTCAGGGCCCTGGGCCCCCGGGGGTCGTCGAGCGGTGTCGGGGGCAGCCGCACCAGGTGGACCCCCGTAACGGCGGTGACCTCCTGTGTGCGCAGGAAGGTGTGTACTCCGTCCCGCGCCGCGGGCGCCGGGAGGGGGGGGCGGGGTACGGGTGTGGCCCCATAGAGGTGGGTGGGGGTGATCCCCAGGATCCGCCCCGGGCCCCCGCGGGTCGCGAGGACGAGGAGGAGGAGGGGGGTGCCAGGGCACTCTTGCCAGAGGACCTGCCCCCTGTGGTGGGCACCCCTGGTCCTGGAGAGCGGGGGGGACAGGTCTGGATTAGCCCAGCCGCGGGGCGTGTGCGTCGCCGGTGGGAGGGCGGGGCACCAAGTGGGCTCCCTGGGGAACGCCTCGTAGACGACGGCGTACGGGGGGGTAGGCCCGGTGCCGTCATACACCGGGTTGGTCGGCCGGGGGCGGGCGGACGCCTCGTCCGCGCCTTCCACGAACACCGTGACCTCGCCCACCTCCAGGTCCTCGTCCGGCGGGTGTAGAAGGTGGAGCGCCGCATCCAGCTCGGACACTCCCCCCGGGTACGTGGCCCGCGCCTGGTTCAGGTACGGGGCCGCGTCCCCGGGGTAGCGCGTCCTGAGGGCGTGCAGCAGGGCTGGGGCGCTACTGCGGAGGGACATGGCAGACCCCGCTCCCGTCAGCCGGAGGGTGTCCCCCATGGACAGGGGCCGGCCCGACCGATTGGACTCGCGCCACTCCATCCAGTGCCCGTAGAGGGCTGCTTCCGGGCTGATGAGCCCGGGCCGGACGGCGTTCACGATCCGGTGCATTGCCGGGAGCAGCGTAGGGGCCCCCGCTTGTAAGTGCGGCTAGCCCCATCTGCTCAGATTTTCAGACATTCTGCCCAGATTGGCTACATTTTGGTCATTTTCTTTGCTTCGGCGGAACTGCCGCCTCGCAGCTCAGTCACAGGATATTTCCTATATATTTTTGATATGCCGGATTTGATTCCGCGGTCCATTCCCCGTAAATCCACCGCGTTCCGCTATTTTAGCTGGAATCGCCATTTGCCGCTGACGCGCGCTCGCGGGCCAGATCGGCCAAACATTTTTACATAAATGGATTATTTAAATTCTTTCAGACAGTTTTGGACACTCAGATGTATTTAGAATAATTCCCCGCAATTTTCTTCATAGACTGGGATTTTCTGCCGGACCACAATCAGCATGGACCTTGCTTCTGTTGTCGCTGCTCTCGCCTCCGTTGGTGTTCGAGTATCCGGTTCTACCCCCAATAACAACATCCAGGGAGACTCCTCGCGTGCCTGCCCCACTGGTCTTGCCGGCCCCGAGCCCTCCGGCACCCTCAACGACCCAGGGCAGCACTTTCACCGCTCCGTTCAGGGCGCGGACGGCCGGGAGGGCGGTCTCGTTGAGGAAGGCCCTCGCACTGCCCTCCAGGTCGCACCGTGCGGCAGCGTGCGCTGCTTTTGCCTCCGCCACCGCGTCCGCCACCAGGCCCCGGACGGCCGCCTCCTGCGCTCTGCGGCGGGCCCTGGTGTGCCCCGGCCCATCACCCCGTCGGCGTGCCATGGTGCTGCGGGCTCTGCAAAGGGCGGCGGCGGGTGGGGGTTAGGGCACGAACACGTGCGACAGGTGCGCAATGGATGTGGGGTCCCGCAGGTGCACGTGGATCCACAGAAGGGCAGCGCCCGCGGGGACCGCCTGTTCGTGCGAGGGGGTGTGTGCCCCCTCGATGCGCCGGCGCAGGGCCTCCTCCTCTGTGCGCCTGCGCGGACCCGCGGGAGGTTCGGGCCAGGGGCACGCGGCTACCTGGGTGCACCGCTCGCACCTGTTGGCGCCTGTCGCTGCTGCGGAGGACACCGTGTCACACTCTCCGCAGAGTCGGCAGGTGTGTGGGAGGTGGGAGGGCGGCGACCAAGGGTCGAGATGGCGGAGCCAGAGGTCGTCCCACCTCTGTCGGAGGGGGTCCCGGATCTCCAGCAAGCGGGCGCGGACGCGGCGCCGGTAGTCCTTGCCAAGCGTCTTCCGCTGGACCTCCTGCCACGTGTCGCCGGGGAGGATCCCGTGGTCGTGGAAGGCGGCGATGAGGTCGTCCCACGCCGGGCGGGGGTGCCCCTGGGGGGGGCTCGCCATGTACACGTGGCGCCCGGTGAGGTGGGGCGTCAGCGCGTCCCATTGGCACCCGTTCGCGGTGTCTCTGTGGAGGAGGGCCAGCAGGGTGCCGTCCGCGACTGCCTCCCACCCCACTCGCAGCCCTTCGCAGCCGTCCAGCTCCTGGCGCAGCGCGGCTGCGATACCGGTTGGGAGCATGAGGAGTAAGGGCCCCTGGGTGTCGCCCAGCCGGGACAGGGCGTCGTCGTATACCGGCCCCCCCGCTTTGAAGTGCGCCACGGTGAGTTGGGTGGCCCCGTCCTCTGGGGGGTGCCACCGGACGGTGGCCGCAGCGTGTCCCCACGTGCGTATCTCCGTGGCCCGGAGCACGTTGGCGGTGTGAAGGACGATGCGGGGCGGGACGGCCGTCCTGACGAGTGAAGATACGTCCCCAGTCCATCCCGTTTGCGGCCCCGGGGCCGCCTGCAGCCATTCCCCCGTCGCCGCGTCCCACGGGTGGTCAGGTCCCGCCCCGCGGACCATGGTGGGTCTCGGCCGGGTGTCCGGCCCCCACCCCCGGAGCGGGATGGCGGCGTATCGTTGCGCAGGGGTCTCCGGGGCGCGCGTGGCGGCGCACCACCGGCCCCACTCCCGCGCCCACTCCTCCCCCACGATGCGCGCCTCCCATGCGGTCATGGAGCCGCGCCCGATGATCCACGGTGGGAAAAGGGCGTCTTGCAGGTGCCTCGAGAACCCCCCCGGCAGGTCCTGATACGGGTGGGGGCTCTCTTGGAGTGGGCACTCCAGAGTGCCATTCACAACACGGAGGGAGGCTACGAAGTCCTTGTCAGGGCGCGGGGGAGGGGGAGGGTGGTCGCCCTCCGCCGCAGTGAGCCACCGGTGCGCCCGGGTCGCCGCGCTTAGGGGGTCGTGGAGGAGTTGCTCCAGCCGGTGGTTGCGAAGCTCCCACGCGAAGTCCCCCAGCCGGAGCATGTGGTGGAGGAAGTCGTCCACCGAGGTCCCTCCCGGCGGGTCGTATCGGGTTATGGCGCGGAGCTGCGCCTCCGCGTCCTCGGGCACCAGTCCGGAGCAGAACACCTCCGTCCACGTGGCGCCTGCGGAGCGCCACGAGGCCACCCACAGGGCCTTGTCCCCAGGTGGGAGGTGGCGGGCCGCCTCGTGTACCGCCTGGCGGTAGTGGAGCCAGAGGAGCCGCGAGTGGGTGCAGCCCACGTGCATGTGCACCGGGGTCTCTTCCGGGCCGCCGCAGAAAAGGCACGGTTGCGGGACGATGGCGACGCCGGAGAGCCGCTCCTTCCGGACGCGGAGCCTGCGCTGCACCGGCGTGTGGCCGTCTCGGGCCCGCAGCGCCCGGCGGTTGGTGGCCGCCGCGGTGAGGTCCCGGGCGTGGACGTAGGCCGTGGCGTGGGCCGCGCCCAGAGGTGTGTGTCCCCGGTGCGTCAGCGCATGGTCCGTCTGCGCCCGTTGCGCGACCTCGCCGAGCACCCGCATCGTGGGGGGCCGTAGATCGAGATGGCCGTCACGGCCGGCGACGATGAGTTGGGCGTGGCCAGGGTCCGGGGGCGTGTTCTGCAAGACGGTGTCCTGGGACGCCGCCCAGTCCGCCTTGCGCAGTAGGGCGTCACTGTGGTGCGAGGTGGCTCGGACGTACCAGAACGGGTGCCCGGCGTGTTGCCCCCGCGCGCACAGGCCGTCCCGGAGCCACCTCAGGGGCATCTGGTTGACCACCTTCGCTGCGCCCGCGGGGACCCCCGTGGTTCGCTCGCGATCTGCGTGCCGCAGGAGGTGAAGGATGACTTCGGCGTCCACCGTGTGGACCCATGGTCTGTGTGCACCGTAATGTAGGGGGAGGGAGGCGGCCACCCCCTCTCCGTCGGACACCGTGCCCGAGATGGCCACCGCCCACGTGCGGGTGAGGTCGGCGGCGAGAGCGACGCTGGTGGCGTGTTTGCAGGGTCCGCCCCCGGACGCGTCAGAGGAGGTGTGTCCCCAGGCCTCCGGGATCCAGTAGTATCCGGTGGGGCTGAGCCACCCCGCGTTGAGGTCGGTGGAGTGCCACCGGACGTCGGGGTGGCTGTGGGTCAGTTGGTCCACGCTCAGCGCCCTGGTGTCGCCTGGGCTGATCGCCGGGTGGTCGTGCAGCCGGATCTCCGCTCCGGCGACCGTGCTTGCCCAGGACCGTAGCGCCGTCACATGTTCCTTGAGCCACGCCGGGCCCCCGCGCTGGTGTACCACCAAGTGTCCTGTGTCCTCCGGACGGTCCTCCAGCGCGTGCACCGCCATGTGTGGGTCGTGCGGCACCCCCGTAGCCACCTGTAGGGCGGTGCCACGGGGGAGCCCACGGGGTTCGGGCTGGCCTGCCCCCACTTGCACTATCACCCACTCGGCCCGGAGCTGCGCTTGTCCCGCCGCTTGGGTGCGTTGGTCGTCTGTGGTCACCAGCCACAACGGCGTCGGCGCGTGGGGCCGGGGGCGTAAGGGCTCTGGCCACGCCACGTCCGCGTTGGGCTCTTGGTGCTCGCTTTCCGCGGGTACGTCGCGGAGGATGTACATGAGGGCCGCTGGCGGGTGGTACGCCGCCCCCCGCGTGGGGGGGGACAGGCCGTCCCGGCGGCGGTAGCCCCCGACGTGGAGGTGCAGGCCGTCCGGGGTCACCCGTGGGCCGGTGTGGGCGTCCTGCTTAGCCCTCGTGGGATGGACGAGTCTCAGGCGGGGGTCCCGTGTGCCGGTGGTGTGGAAGAGGTGGGCCAGGGCATCGCGCCACCCGGGGTGGTTGGTGGGCCCTTGCTCATGGCGGCAATAATGGAGGTGTTCATCGGCGCATTGGTTGAGGCACTCCCGCACCGCCGTCGGCCACGGATCGTCGTTGTCGGGGAAGGGGTGGCGTGGCCCGTGGTGGCCATGCAACGGCGTTGTGTGTGGCACCGTCAGGCGGCACGTGTCGCGGTGTCGCAGCTTGGCGGTGCGCAGCGTGACGATTTTGCCCGGCGGGGACTGTAGTTGGACATGAGCCGCCCTGGGGCACGCGATGGGGTTGTAGATCCCCACTCCCAGGGCGGCCAGGGCCCGGGGTATGCGGTGGACCCAGTCGCCCCCCGCCAGAGTTGCGAACTCCGGGACGGGGTAGTGCACCTCGGGGCATATTCCGTGCGCGCCGGCTATCTCCCAGAACATCTTGGTGACCTCCGCGCGCACGGAGGTTGCGCGGTGGTGGACGAGTGTACCCACGAGGGCCACCGCTGCCTGCTGGCACCGCGTGGGCACCCGTGTGAGCCCCAGGGTCCGGTCATCCTGCAGGCTGTCCCGCGAGGCGTCGAAGGCGTATCGTGCCCTGTCCTTCGCGACCTGGACCGTGATGTGGTCCAGGTGGCGTGCAGTGTCGGAGTCGTCGGCGATGAAAGGGGCGACGTACTGCGTCACCCCTCCGAGGATCGCCAGGATGACGTCCTGCACCACTTTCGGTGGCGCGAGGGTGTTAAGGCACCAGTGGTGCACTGCCGCCAGGCGTAGCCGGTGCTTGCGCTGCAGGGAGAACTCCCCGTCCGGCTGCAGCTGGAGTCCCAGGTAGGGGACGGAGTCCGCCGCTGGTACCCAGTACCACGGGTTTTCCAGGTGGGGGCAGAGGCGCAGCTGCAGGCCCGGGACCCCCTCCGTGGTGGCCATGGCGCACTTGCGGGGGTTGAGCTCCATGCCCATCATCCCCAGGTACGCGGCCACCGCCTCCACACCCTCGACGAAGTGCTGCAGCGTGTGGGCCACCACCAGCAGGTCGTCGATATAGGCCTGGATGAGGCCGTGCTCGGCCCCTCCCGGCGGGCGCAGGCGGTGCCCCTGTGCCCTGAGCAGGGGCTCCAGGAGGAGCGCGTACAGCAGGGGGCTCTCGGGGTTGCCCTGCTGGACGCCGCGTAGCATGTAGACGGGCTGCGTTAGCCCGTGTGCTGTGACGATGCGCAGCCTGGCGCACGTGTGGAGGAAGAGCAGGAGGTCAATGACGTCCGGCGGCACGGAGAGGTGGCGCAGGATGAGGTGGAGGGCGCCGTGTGGGGCGGTGTCGAAGGCCTTGCGGGCGTCGAAGGAGAAGACGTAGTTGGGCCTTCCCCGCTGGAGCTGCCGCTGCGCCATGAACAGCGGGGGGCCTGTGTTGGAGCCAGGGAGGGCCCCCTGCTGCCAGTCGCTGACCACCCCGTGCCGTGTGAGCACCTCCGTGATGCGCTGGGTGAGGGGGCCCGTGAGCAGCTTCATGTCCAGCTGGCCCAGGGCTATGGGCCTGTAGTCGTCCAGTCTAACAGAGCCCGGTACCTTGGGGCTGAGCCAGATGTGCGCGTCCCTCCAGTGCATCGGTGGCGGGGCGCCGCGGAGGATGGCCCGGTAGGAGTGGACCAGGAGCCACTGGACGGGTGCCGGGAGGGCCTTGATGAAGCGGGCCTCCACGTGGTTAGGACCCGGGGCCTTGCCATCGGCCTTGTCCAGGGCGGACTTCAGGTCCTGCATGGAGTACTGCTGGACCTGTGTCCAGGCTCCCTCAGGGACCCGGGGGACGTGGCGGCCGAGGACCGCCTGGAAACCCGGGAGGTCCACAAGGCGTTTGTCATACAGTTCTCGCCAGAAGGCGCGAACTGCGAACATCACGTCGTGGGCCTCCGTGAGGAGCGTTTGGGTGTTGGGAACCCACACGTTCCAGAGGCCTGACGGGCCTGGGGCCTCTACCTCTATGGCTCCCCGCACGGCTTTCCATCGCTGGGCGATGTCGGGGGCGTGGCGGCGCCAGAAGTCCTTGATGGCGCGCTTGCGGTCTGCCGCCAGGAGGGCGCGGAGCTGGCGAATGGCCTCCTCGAGGGCGGCTGCTTGCCTCTCCAGCTCCTCCTGCAGCTGGCCCTGCGTGGTCTGGCGGAACCTGGGCGACACACTCTGCAGTTCCTCCGTGAGCCGGAGCGCCGCCTCGGACCGGATGCCATGCCTGGCCGCGTCCGCCTGGTACGCTGCCGGGGCGCGCGCTGCCAGGGTGTCATAGCGGAGGACGGCTGCCTGGAGCTGCTTTCCGCTCTCCGGGAGGTCCCCCTCCGCCGGGTCCGTTCCCGCCGGAGACGGCTGCCGGCGTCCCACCACGCGCGCCAGGGCGTCATGCGTCGCGTGGAGGTGTTCGAACACCTTGTCCACCGCGGCCGCGGGCATGGACCCGTAGTCGTGCTGCTCTGTGGGACCCAGCCAGGGCGCAAGGGAGGGTTCATCCTGCGCGGCGATGACCGCCGCCCACAGGCAGTTTTGGACGGGCGCGGCCTCGGCGTCGTACGGGAGGAGGCGGCCTTCCGTGTGGCTGTAGGGGGTGGGCATCGCCGCGCGTCCCACTGCGCTGAGGAGGCCCGGCTGGGCCAGGCGGACCGGGAGGTGGTCCGAGCCGACCACCTGGGGGTGTGCCATGCCGCGAGCCCAGACGCTCTCCCGCAGGGACCACGGCAGGAGGGGCTCGTTGACCAGGAAAGTGTCCACCCTGTGCTGGGACGGGTGGAGCGTGGGGGTCATGTCCTCCTCGCCGCCTGCCGCGGCTCTTCGGAAGCCGCAGGCTTCCCAGCCCGCTCGGAAATGCTCCGTGGCCGGGTTGGCGGGGACATCCATGTAGATGTTGGTGTCACCGGCGATGACCACCGGGTGCCTCCCGCCGAGGCTGCGTGCCGTGGCATACATTTGTATGTCGGCCCAGAACGCCGCCCGTCCCGCCCACGGGGAGCAACCTGCTTGTGGCCCGTGGACGTTGATGAGGGTGAGGCCTCCCCCGTCCGTGCGGATCTCCAGGGCCGCGGCTTTCCCGGAGACAATTTCCGTGAAGCTGAGCACCTCGTGCTCCGCCACGTACTTGCTGCTGACCGCGGTGAGGAGGCCCCCCCCTCTCGAGGTGGAGGTGGCCCCCGTCTCCGCCAGCCGGCTGCTGAAGTAGGCGGTGTACCCCTTGTCCCGTAGCGCCGCGGCCACGTGCATCTCCTGCGCCCTGGTGGCGATCCCCGTTTCCTGGAGCATGATGGCAAAGCCCCCCTCCTGGGGCAGCATGCCGGTGATGAGGTGCTCCTTGTCGGTGCAGGCCGCCGGCCCCCGGCGCCGCCGGAGTGTGTCCCGGAGGGACCGGTCTGGCGGCACGAGGCCGTTGCGCAGGTTCCACGAGAGGAGCCACAGGGCGTCGCCCGTCGTGTCCTCCTGGAGTCAGCTATCCCGCGTCGGCATCGCCGCCGGGTTCGCTGGTGCCGCCAGGGCATCTGGGTGCGCCGCATCCGCTGAGCCCGTTCCCAGCGGGGCCCACAGGGGGGCCCGGGGGACCGGGGGAGTCAGGGGGGCCAGGGGGGCCAGCCCCGCGGGGATGGACATGGACCCTGGTGGGGCCGCACCGCCGGCCCCCGGGGCCGCTCCGGGTGCCTCCTCACCTCCATCTGCGTGGTCGGCTGCCTGGGGCGGGGGGCGCCGGGTGTACGGGGCGTGCCACGGGGACCTCCGTGCTCTCCCCTGCAGGATGTTGGCGGCCGCCTCCTTGTCGTCCGCCGGGGCCGCAGCGTGCACCGCGTGCCACGCCAGGTGTTCCAGCATTGCCCCGCTGGTGTAGTACTTGTCCGCACACAGGGGGCATTTCGTCGACTCCGTGGCCCCTCGCGCCGGGGGGAGCTGCACCGACTTCCGAATGGCGCCCTCCGCCGCTGGTTCGAAGGGCAGGTTGGCCAGCGGCACCGTGTGTGGTGCCAGCGTGCGGCCCGGGGCCGCCGCATCGAGGGCTCGCGTCGCGGGCGCGGGCCCGAGGCCTCGGGCGGCATCGCGCTGCGCGTCTGCTTGCAGCCACGTTTGCCAGTGCGTGGAGCCGATTTGGCGGTCGGGTTTGCTCCTCCACCGCAGGTCGTGGAAGGCCTGTAGCCAGTGGTACACCGTGGTCGGGACCGCCAGCTGGAGCTCCAGGTCGGCGGGGTGCGCCGCTGCCGGCCACACTCCCGGCCTCGCCGCCCGGGCGTTGTCCTTCAGCCTGACCTGGAGCAGGAGGGCGTGGTGTTCGCCCTCCCGCAGCGCCTTGATGATCATGCGTGTGCAGTCTGCCACGCGGATCACGGCTTCGGGCCCCGGCAGGCGTTCAGGGTCGCAGACGACGATGTGCGCGTCCGCCGGGCTGAACATGCAGACCACCCACTGTGGGTTCTGCTGCCCCCGTTGGGCCACCGCCAGGGTAGCCGCTGGGCGGGCGTGCGTGATGGGCCCCGCGTGGAGGTCCGGGACGTCCGTGGCCCTGATGGCGTCTCCCTGCCACGCGGCCCGTAGATGCTCCTCCTGGTCGGGGCTCCACACCAGTGTGGGGGGGTTGACCCACCCCGGTTCCTGCCTCTTGTTGGGGGCGCTGACAGTGTGTAGCAGGACCGCCAGCGGCCAGGGGTCCGCCGACATATAGTAGGCCTGGGTGGGCCCCTGTCGCCAGTCGACGTGGGACAGGGGCGGGAAAGCCCCCTGCCTGGCGGTGCTGTGCCAGACCGTCCATCGGCCTCCGGCCAGGATGTGCGACCGGTACCCTCCGGCGTGGCCGTGTACGATGGCTTGGTAGCCTGCCGTCTGCAGTACCAGTGCCTCCCCCTGCTTAGGCCCGGGCGGGGGTGCGCCATCGCCCGCACCCCAGACGCGGGTGCGCCCGCGGAGTGTGGCATGCCACGGGTCTGGTGCATCGCGCTGGGGCCCTTGTATGCATCCCGCAATTTGCGCCGGGCCGTGGTGGTGGACGAAGCTCTCCCCGCCGTCTGCTAGCAAAGCCGCCGCGACGACGTATAGTTGCTCCGCCGTGAGGGGTGCCGTCGGCTCGTGCGTCGCGGCCGGCCGTCGGGGCCGCGTGTCGCGGCAGGGGACGTGGGGCAGCAGCTGCGCCGGCCACGCCGCCACTGGACCCATGGTGACGGCCGCGACCGCGGACGCCAGCGCCGTGCGGTCCGTGGGTCTGTACTGCCGGAGTCCCGTGGTATCTCGGGTGAGGTGCCTGCAGGCTGCCATCCAGGCCACCGCTCCGCAGTTCGTGCAGTCCGGTTCGGCACCGCTCGCATCGTCGCCTCCCCACTGCTGTACCGTGGTGGCGGTGTCGAGCGGGGGGCCCCGCTGTAGCGCCTCCGGGCCCTGCCCCGGCGGGAGGGCGGGCGGGATTGGCTGCGGGTAGTTTTGCGCGCCCCGGCGTTCCGGGTGCGTGTGGTACGGGTTCTGCCGGCGGTGTTCCGGGGCTGCCCGTGGCTGGAAGAGGAGCTGGTGCAGGTACCAGTGGCCCTCCGCGGTGGACGGATTGCGGAGCGTTAGCCACTGTTCCACCACGCCTCCTGGGTGCGCGGCCTCGACGCGGCGCTGCAACCCCAGGCGGCCTAGGCGGTTGGACGTGCCCGCGGGTGGGATGTGTGCTTGCGGGTAGAGCACCCGCAGCGGCTCCAGCGCCAGGTCCAGCACTTCGTCGTTGAGCTGCTTCGTGAGGGCCGACGCCCTGTGTAGGGCGTGGAGGACCCCGGGTGTGGGGGCCGTGAGCTGTTCGAGCACCGGTCCCGGCGGGTACCGCGTACCCGGGTTCGTCAGCCACTGCCTGGTGTGGCTCAGTACGGCTTTCCACACGTCCCTTGTAAAGGCGTGCTGGGGGGCCAATGAGGGGACCATCCGTAGGAGGCGGTGGCACGCCGGCGGCGATCGCATGGGCTGTGGGGCGGCCGCCGTGATCCACCCGCACGCCGTGCCGGGCACGATCGCCCCCCATTCCACGGTCCCCATGCCCTCGGCATGAATCAGCGCCTGGCCTTGGACCATGGGGAAACAGGGGCTCGAGCGCCCCTTCCCTTCCTTCCACCGTACCCAGGCGGCCCCCGCCTGCAGGCTGCGGAGCAGGGCCACGCCGGGGAGGGGCGGCTGCGGGAAAGCCCCCTTGACGGCCTGGGTGGCGTGGGCCAAGGTGCCCATTGGTAAGTACCACAACGGGAGGGTCCAGGGGCCCGGCAGTGGTTGCGCCACCCCTGCGTCCCATCGCCACTCGGAGTCTGGCGGGGCGGCCGGGACCGTGCCCGTCTGCAGGAAGTGGCGCGCCTGCTTGTCGGGGTGCCGTTGGAGGGTTGCCGCGAGGCTGAGCCCCTCTGCCGCTGGTGCCACCGGGAGGCCGCCCCGGGGCCTGCGCCAGGGGTATTCCTGGTCGGCCGGCCAGGTGTGGAGGTCCCGGGCGATGTCCTCCGCGGTCCCTGTGGGGGCGTCCTCTGGTGCCAGGTGCCACATGACGGCGAGCACCGCCCATGTGGAAAAGGGCCACGCCCGCGGGGGGGTGTACACCTGGATGGTCCACTGTGGGCACGCCCGCCGCACGCGGGACACGTGGAGCACCCCTCGGACCATGTCCGCCGCCAGGACCAGCACCATTCCCGAGGGATCCACAATGATCCCCTCTGCGGGTCCACCGTGGCGGCCCCGGGTGTGCAGGGCCACTGCCGCCTGTCCCGCGTGGGTGACGCGGTCGACGGCCTCCTGGATGTTCACGCTGCCGCGCGCGGTCTCATCCAGGATCCAGCCCTGCGTCACCCCGTAGCGTAGGGCGGCGCGTGCGGCCGCGGGTTTCACCTCGGGCAACGCTCCGTCGTCGGCATCGGGCTGGGGGTGCTGTTTGGGGCACCAGCCTTCGCCGGTGCAATGGCCCCGTTTCCACGCGGGGCAGATCGCGGGTACGCTGCCCGCCGGCGGCGCAGGTTCCGCGGGCGCGCCTCCCGTGGGGGGCTCCGGCAATGCCTCCAGGTCGGAGTCTGTGCCCGTGTCCCCTTGTGGGGGGTCTCCTTCGCCGTCTCTGAGTCCCAGCGCCCTGATGACCTCGTGTGCTTCGTCCAGCGTCGGAGATCGGGGGCGTGTCTTGCGTGGTGCCGCGGGTTCCGCCATTGCTATGTCGCTGTGTCTAAGAGCAGGGGGCGGGGTGCGGATGTCCCGTGGCAGGTGCGTTGGTGCGTTGGTGCGTTGCTCGGTGTGGGGGCGGTGGATGGGCATCCCCGGGGGGGCGCCTTCCAGTGTTGCGAGGGGCGTCCGGTGTTAGGCGCTGTCCCTCTCCCGGTCGCCCGTCCTCCGGAGCGGGCAGCCAGGGTTCCGCGACCCGTGTGTCCCGGGTGCGGTCGATGCGGACGTGCGGACCCAGCACCGGCTCCACAGCGTGCGCCCTTGCGGGCCGGCATTGCTCGCTGTGGGGGTAGCGGAAGGGCGTCCCTGGGGGGAGTGCCTTCCACCGTTGTGGGGGGCGCCTGGTGTCAGGCGCTGTCCCTCCCCCGGCCGCTCGTCCTCCGGAGCGTGCAGCCAGGGTTCCGCGACTCGTGTGTCCCGGGTGCGGTCGATGCGGGCGTGGACCCAGCACCGGCCCCACAGCGTGTGCCCTTGCGGGGCGGCGTTGCTCGCTGTGGGGGTGGCGGAATGGCGTCCCCAGGGGGGGTGCTTTCCACCGTTGTGAGGGGCGCCTGGTGTCGGGCGCTGTCCCTTCCCTGGCCGCTCGTCCTCCGGAGCGTGCAGCCAGGGTTCCGCGACCCGTGTGTCCCGGGTGCGGTCGATGTGGGCGTGTGGACCCAGTACCGGCCCCACGGCGTGCGCCCTTGCGGGCCGGCGTTGTTCGCTGTGGGGGTGGCGGAAGGGCGTCCCCGGGGGGGGCTGCCTTCCACCGTTGTGAGGGGCGCCTGGTGTCAGGCACTGTCCCTCCCTCGGCCGCTCGTCCTCCGGAGCGTGCAGCCGGGGTTCCGCGACCCGTGTGTCCCGGGTGCGGTCGGTGTGGGCGTGGGGACCCAGCACCGGCCCCACAGCGTGCGCCCTTGCGGGCCGACGCTGCTCGCTGTGGGGGTGGCGGAAGGGCGTCCCCGGGGGGGTTGCCTTCCACCGTTGTGAGGGGCGCCTGGTGTCAGGCGCTGTCCCTCCCCCGGCCACTCGTCCTCCGGAGCGTGCAGCCAGGGTTCCGCGACCCGCGTGTCCCGGGTGCGGTCGATGCGGGCGTGTGGACCCAGCACCGGCCCCACAGCGTGCGCCCTTGCGGCCCGGCGTTGCTCGCTGTGGGGGTGGCGGAAGGGCGTCCCCGGGGGGGGTGCCTTCCACCGTTGTGAGGGGCGCCTGGTGTCAGGCGCTGTCCCTCTCCCGGCCGCTCGTCCTCCGGAGCGTGCAGCCAGGGTTCCGTGACCCGCGTGTCCCGGGCGCGGTCGATGCGGGCGTGTGGACCCAGCACCGGCCTCACAGCGTGCGCCCTTGCGGGCCGGCGTTTCTCGCTGTGGGGGTGGCGGAAGGGCGTCCCCGGGGGGGGTGCCTTCCGCCGTTGTGAGGGGCGCCTGGTGTTAGGCGCTGTCCCTCCCCCGGCCGCTCGTCCTCCGGAGCGTGCAGCCAGGGTTCCGCGACCCGCGTGTCCCGGGCGCGGTCGGTGCGGGCGTGTGGACCCAGCACCGGCCCCACAGCGTGCGCCCTTGCGGGCCGGCGTTGCTCGCTGTTGGGGTGGCGGAGGGGCGCCCCCGGGGGGGGTGCCTACCACCGTTGTGAGGGGCGCCTGGCGTCAGGCGCTGTCCCTCCCCCGGCCGCTCGTCCTTTGGTGCGTGCAGCCGGGGTTCTGCGACCCGTGTGTCCCGGGTGCGGTCGATGCGGGCGTGTGGACCCAGTACCGGCCCCGCAGCGTGCGCCCTTGCGGGCCGGCGTTGCTCGCTGTGGGGGTGGCGGAAGGGCGTCCCCGGGGGGGGTGCCTTCCACCGTTGTGAGGGGCGCCTGGTGTCAGGCGCTGTCCCTTCCCCGGCCGCTCGTCCTCCGGAGCGTGCAGCCAGGGTTCCGCGACCCGTGTGTCCCGGGTGCGGTCGGTGCGGGCGTGTGGACCCAGCACCGGCCCCACAGCGTGCGCCCTTGCGGGCCGGCGTTGCTCGCTGTGGGGGTGGCGGAAGGGCGTCCCCGGGGGGGGATGCCTTCTACCGTTGTGAGGGGCGCCTGGTGTCAGGCGCTGTCCCTCCCCCGGCCGCCCGTCCTCCGGAGCGTGCAGCCAGGGTTCCGCGACTCGTGTGTCCCGGGTGCGGTCGATGCGGGCGTGTGGACCCAGCAACGGCCCCACAGCGTGCGCCCTTGCGGGCTGGCGTTGCTCGCTGTGGGGGTGGCGGAAGGGCGTCCCCGGGGGGGGCTGCCTTCCACCGTTGTGAGGGGCGCTTGGTGCCAGGCGCTGTCCCTCCCCCGGCCGCTCGTCCTCCGGAGCGTGCAGCCAGGGTTCCGCGACCCGTGTGTCCCGGGTGCGGTCGATGCGGGAGTGTGGACCCAGCACCGGCCCCACAGCGTGCGCCCTTGCGGGCCGGCGTTGCTCGCTTTGGGGGTTGCGGAAGGGCGTCCCCGGGGGGGGCTGCCTTCCACCGTTGTGAGGGGCGCTTGGTGCCAGGCGCTGTCCCTCCCCCGGCCGCCCGTCCTCCGGAGCGTGCAGCCAGGGTTCCGCGACCCGCGTGTCCCGGGTGCGGTCGGTGTGGGCGTGGGGGCCCAGCACCGGCCCCACAGCGTGCGCCCTTGCGGGCCGGCGTTGCTCGCTGTGGGGGTGGCGGAAGGGCGTCCCCGGGGGGGGTGCCTTCCACCATGGTGAGGGGCGCTTGGGGTCAGGCGCTGTCCCTCTCCCGTCTGCCCGCCCACTGCCGGGTGGGTTGCCGGGGTTCGTTGGGTGTGTGCGGTGTGTGTGGTGTCTGTGCCGTGCGTGTCGTGGTGCGTGGTGCTGCTCTTTCCTTGGTCCTCCGGTGCTCCCCTCTCCGGTGTCTCGGTGCGGTGTTGTGCTCGCCGTGTGCCTGCCGTGTCCCCTCCTCTGTGTGCGCCCCTTGCTCGTTCGCTGGCTACCCCTTGTTCCTTTCGCGGCTTCGTTGCTCTTTACCCTTTCCTCTACTCCTTTCCCTGGCATGCACTTTTTCCCTGCCTCCGCTTTGTTGCGTGTCTCTGTCTTTTTCCTTGTCGGCCCGGGCTTCCTCTTTTGAACCTGCGTAGGGAGAGAAGGGTGCGTAAACAAGCGTGCGGCGGCGGCGGTTTTGCCGCGACACGGCACCTCGAGCTGGCTGGTACGTCATGCGACATGCGTGTGCGACCGGCTTGCGCGTAGGTTTATCGCCCCACTTGCTTCCGTCTTGTCTCCACCCCCCTTTGGTCGCTACCTTTTCTCGTCGCCCGTTCCGCACGCGCGGCGTGACATGCAACATACCTGCTTCTTTCCCCACTACCTTAACGTGTCCTAGTCCTCCCGCCTTGCCGGGCGTTCGCTTATGTGTGACGACGGCACGACGCAATACTTGCCTAAGCGTCTAAGACAACCCTACTTTAACGCCCGGACGACGCAGACACGAGCATACGCTTCTCCTCGGGACCTGTGAGGGGAAGAGAGCATGGGTGCGTGCACGTGTGTTTGTTGGGACCCGGCACTCGCCGGCGCTATGCTATTTGTGTGTTTGCTCCCCGTGTCCCCCTCCCTGGCTATTTGTGTGTTCTAACCCACGCAACTCCGCGGTTGGCGACGTGGCACGACATGGTAACATACTTGCGTTCTTGGTGGCGGTGTGTGGCTTGTCTACTATTCGTTTGCATGCGGCGGCATACCTTTTGTTCCCTTTCGCTCCCTTTCGCCCCCTACATAAGCGGGCGTGCGGGTGGGCGGTGGGCACGTCTCGGTTACGTAGCGTAGCGTGGCAACATACTTGGACCCCACTAGTCACGTGTGTATGCTTGGTTTTTTTTTTTTTTTTTTTTTTTTTGTTTTGTTGTGCTTTACCTCGACGGTCTTTTTGTTCCTCCCCGTTTGTCCCTTCATACCATGTTGCTCGTCCGTGGCGGTGATGGCCTTGCGGCGTTCCGGGCATGCGCGTGCGGGCATACCTTTTTTTCCCTATGTGAGCGGGGGTGAGCATAGGCATTCTTTCGGTGCCGCCTCTTGTTGGTTTTCCTTGCCGGTGCGGTTTTCGTTGCGCTTTTCGTGGCGGCGCACTTTGGCGTTGCTCGACACGTTACTTGTTTTGCGCTTGTTACGGCGTTATGCACACAACATATGGCACATAACATACTTGCTTTCCGGCGGCCGGTGGCGTTGTTGTTGCTTGTGTGTATTTTTCATGCACGACATTCAACATACTTGGGTACATGTGCGGCCTCTTTTTCTTTTTGTTGTGATCCCCTTCGCGCGTATTTCCTACATGAGCGGGCTTGCATTGCTTGGTCGTGTACTTGTGGTATATCTCCACCGTGGTGCGGTTCGTTACCTACTTATTCTCCTTGTCTACCTCTTTCCGCGTTGTGCTTGTTTCGTTGGTTTCTAGCGGTGCGCGGCACATAACATACTTGCTTGTCGGCGGCCGGTGGCGTTGTTGTTGTCTATGTGTGGGTTGTTTTGGGGCGCGCACAAGTCCCTAGCGCCTAGGGCACGCACTTTGCTAGGTGGTTTGGGGCAAGCAACGCTCAGCTTCTTCGCCGTCGCGACTCTATTGTTCGTCTTTTTCGGTGAGTGTCCTATATTTTGCGACCTCGCCAAACAGCGGCGTAAAATTGTTGGGGGGGTTTCTGAGGTCGGAAAAGACGATTTTTCGCTTTGCCTCATAACCTTGCCTCATAACACCTTGCTTGTCATTCCCCCCTGGTGTAGTAAGCCACCGTTCTTCGTTGGCTCTCCAAGGTCATTGATAGGGTCATTACATTAGGGCAGTCCCCATGCAACACATGGTCAACAAGGCATACACTCGCTGGGTGGCTGCAATCCTGATAAGCCGCCACCTGGCTCACGCTGGAAACCATAGGCATGGGTCTGCAGGGCACAGACAGGGTCAGTGCAGTGCTCAGTAAGCAGTAGTCTGTGAAAAACCAATGGCCTTCGGCCAGGGAGTGGTTGTCACGGGGGGCTAACGGTCCTGTCCTGCGATGCAATGCGGGGCAACTGTGACAACTGCTCTTACACCCATACTCAGGCACGTCTGCAGAAGAGTGCTCACTGCACCTGTCAGTAGACTGACACAGGGAAATTAGTTTCGCTTCTTACGCTGGGACATAGTCTAAGCACGGGTTAGGAGCTGACCCTCGTTGTTCTCAACGAGGTAAGTGCGGAAGATGGGGTTGATACTCCCATCTGGTTGTATGAAGGCTGACATAGGTTCCCAGGTCGCCTCAGACAACCCATAGCCATCCCACAGGGTTAGGAATTTCCAGCCCTGTTTATACTCGTGGCGAGCAATACCTGCAACCACGTAGTAACCAGCGACTGCCATCTCATCGGCAGTCATCTCTTCGAGTTCGTCTGCCTCCTCTGGACTGGCAGCGTTCTCTAGGTCTATACGTTCGACCTCACTGTCGCTGAGACGCCACTCATCCCAAGACAAGTCGTCAGGGGAGTGATAGTGCCTCAACTGCTTAGGTGCACATAGCAGTTCACCACCTAGACGTGGACTGCACCTGACATGGATCCTGGATCCATCTATCCTGATGATACGATAGGGTCCAAAGTAAGGGTCCTGTAGGCAGTTACGTGGCCAGGAGGGTAGGCGTGAATGGTGTACAAAGACAAGGTCACCAACCTTGAAGCTGGCAGGTCGCCGTAGGCGGTTCCGTCGGCTCTGTTCACGGTCACGAATATGTCTCAGGTTAGTACCAGCCTGGTTAGCCAGAGACTGCTTGTGTTCCAGCCAATCTCCTACAGGGCTCCTGAAGTCCTCAGGAAAGGGGGTTTTGAAGAACCAAGCAGGTCGTCCTCCATGGAACAGTTCGTGGGGGGTGAAACCCGTAGAAGAGCTCCGCTGTGAGTTCATGGTCAGCACTGCCCAGGGCACTAGGCGTACCCAGTCCTTGGTGCGCTCCTGTTTCATCAGGATTCTTAACTTTTGCTCCACCACACGGTTCTGTCTCTCACAGAGAGGGTTAGACGTGTGGGTATAGGGCACACCTGTGGTTACCTCCACTTGAGGGCATTTAGCACTCGTTTGTACCACCCAGTGTCACTGCGGATGCGTACATCTTCATCAGAGTGCACCTGCTTAGGTGCTCCATAGGGTTCGAACCATTGTTCGACCAACATTTTCACAGTCTGCTCACCTGTGATTTTCTTATTGCATGGGAACACACGGGTGAAGCGAGATAGACCACAGGTGACCACGAGGCAACTATCATAGCCGCCAAAGCGTGGTAGGCCGTGGATGTAATCCACGTAGAGAAGAGAGTTAGCACAATAGGGTATTGGTAAGCTGGAGATCAGGCCCCTATCCCTACTGTCGCTCTGCTTGCTGGCATGACAGCCACAAGCATCCACAATGGTCTGCATACGCGACCTCAGTTCAGTCAGGGTTAGACTAGAGTAGAGACACTCACGGAAGAAGTCCACTGAGCGATTAGCGCCAGTGTGACCAGAACTGAGATGGGACCACTGTAGGCACCCATCCAGTCGTGCCTCAGGCACCACACTTCGGTCCTCGTAGAAGAGGTACTGACTGTTTTTATACCACTGGTGCCCGTCAATGACACGGGGTTCGAGACCAGTGCTGAGGGTTTGGAGAATTTCTTCATACTCTGACTGATAGTCGGTTAGACTCCAACCCTCCAGGATTCCAGCAGTGCGCATGGACAGGTCAAGCTGGACATCCATACGCTGGAAAGCCTCTCTGGCGAGCGCCTCAGAGCTCTCACCAATAAGCGCATCGAAGTTGTTGCGCGATATATAGTCAGACAGTTCATTCTTAATCCCGGGGATATGATGCACTGTCAGCCTGAACTGGCTCAGGTAAGTCCACCACCGTTTTAGCTTTGCTTTTTCTGGTGGTGGGCCCTTCTGAAAAGACTTCACAGGCTCCTGGTCACATAGCCAGACAATAGGGTTAGATCCCAGGAGTCGGGATTGTGACGATAGCACCAACATACCGGCCAGGAGTTCCTGGTCATAGGTGCTGTAGTTGGAACGCGCTTGGTTCCATTTCGAATTCCAGTGTCCTAGTGGTACCAGTCGCCACTCACTGGTAGGATAGTCATGTTTCAACGAACCATCACGGTTCAGTCCAGTAGTACGATAGTGGCAGTGGGCTAGTTCAGCGGGGTTAAGCTCCTGCCATTGGTAGATCGTACCACCCCCCCCTACATCACTGGCATCAGTGATCAGGACTATCTCGCCCTCAGGGCGGGGCACTCCCAGGCAGTTGGAGGAGGCAATCTTCTTCTTCAACTCCTGGAAACACTCTTCCTCTCTGGAGGTCCACCTCCAGGGAGTAGTTTTCTTGATCAGGTCAGTGAGGGGTGCAGAGGAGTAAGTAAAATTGTGGATGTGACGCCGATAGAAACTACAGGCGCCCACAAAACTCCTCACATCGTGTAGACCCTTCTTAGGGTCATCGCGAATCTGCATGTCCTGTAGGGGCTGCATCTTAGACGCGGCTGGTTTTCACCAGCCATACCCCACGTCGAAACCCAAATGCTCCATCTCCTCTTTCATAAACTCACATTTTTCGAGTTTGATTCGGAGATGGTTTTCTTGACAGACAATAGAAAATTCACGGAGGAGAAGGACGTGGTCCTCTTTGGTATTAGTACCCAAACTCACGTCGTCGATGTGAGCCTCCATTTCTGCACCCCGAGAAATCAACTCTTGTACTAGAGGCCTGCGCCTCAGTATGTATAAAATTTTGTTCATAAGCTCCTGGAAGAGCGCTGGGGCATTAGCCACCCCGAAAGGCATAACCTTCCACTTGAAAACACGACCCTTAGGGGTTATAAAGGCCAACAGCTCCTGAGCTGCGGCGGTTAGGTCCACCTGCCAGAAACCAGAGCGTTTGTCCATTTTGGTCTTATACCTGCATTTGGCAATACGCTCCAGGGTGTTTTCCATGTTAGGAATACTCCCTGAGTGGTTCTGGGTTTTCTTGTTGACCTCACCATGGTCTACAACAAGACGTAGGGCAGTCGACCCTGGTTTAGCAACAAGGAAACAGGGACTGCAGTGATGGGGATAGTCCCCGTGTTTATACTCTTCAACGAGGCCAGCATCAATGCATTCTTGGATCTGGCGCTCGATTTCTTCAACCTGTTCCTGTGGAGCGGGATAGGGACGACGCCTCACTCGCGTCTTTTCAAATTCTGGTTTCAATGTCAGGTCCATCTGGACGGTTTTTTACAAGAAAGGGGGGGCGGCAAGGCGCCGAACACCTCCTCATAGGTTATCAGCAGTTTCTTCAGGCGGGGGTCACGGTTAAGACTCTCGAGTTTCTGAAGGAAATCCTCCTCAGCATGGAGGTTGCTTTTTCCATGTTCTTTCTTTTTCTGCCGATCAGCAGTTTCGGCAGGCACAGTACCATCATCCCACTCAGGGGGACATTGCTGCCCATAGTGTAGAGAATACACTAGAGGTATCTCAGGATCAGGCAGCGTATAAGACTCATCGTCCTCCTCAGACCAGATGGAGTATTTCCAGGTCTGTCTGAGGTATTGCAGCCGCTCTTGGCGCTCAATACCTTCGGCCTTCAGGTACAACAGCCGCCGGAGTTCTTGAGTGTCATGCTCAGACAATGGCATGTTATTAGCAGCAGGCCGCACCAGAGCATCAGCACTCCGGGCCAGGGGTTCACCTGTGTGCACAGGCTGCATGTGTAGCACTGGCTTCCCAACAGGGGAAGCGGGTTCAGAGGTTGACTCTAGATCTACCTCCTCTAGCAACAGCTGGGCTAGGAAAGCACTATGTTTTCGGTCAACACAGCTGGGATCAACAGAGGGAATAGTGCTGGCGATCTCAGACAGTTGGTCGTCAGCATCCTCTTTTACAGCTGCAGGTTCCAGATAGTCATCAGGAGACTCACACCCTGTAAGTGTGGCAGATAGGTGCTCAGGAGATCGATTTTTGAGATCATAAAGGGTCAGGCCACGATTTTCGGCCATGACCTCTTTTAGTAGCACCTTGTCTAGGTCACACAGGGGTACAGGATTGAGAGATCCATTGACGATGGACAGGAAACTGGCCCACTCAGGGGCCTGCATAGCTGTGTCTGAGTCCTCAGGCACATAGATGGGGCCGTCGGGGAGTTGCACTCTTCCCACGGTCATTCGATCTAGCATACGGCGCCAGTAAGCATGTTCACCAGAGCGACCCCAGTCAGGGGTGCACATAACAACCCTTCCTCCCTCATAAGCGATTTTGGTTAGAACCTTTGCGAGCAGGGAGAAGGGAGGGTTAGCATACGCTAGGCCCATTGCTTTCCAGAAGAAACGGAAAGCATTGTTCAGTTGTTTCGAGCAGTACAACTGCATGATGTGCTGTTGTTGGCTCGCAAACAATTCCACCTGGATCTCATCCAGGTTTACCTGAAGCGCCGCCAATCCATTTTCAAGAACATGACGGGCCAGTTGGTAGTTTTCAGTACGATAGTTCGTCTTGGCTGCGTAGCGCAGCCTAGACTCTTTTCGTCCTGACAGCTCCAAACGTACGGAGAATAGCCCATCGCCAAAGTCGCAGTGCAAAGAATAGGGACGCTGTAGGGACAGCATTTTTACCTGGGGGTTTCTTCGTAGAAAGTCGGTGCCAATGACGATGTCAAAGGCGTCAGTGTCCAACACTCTGCAGTGTTGGGTCACGGTTTCGTCGCCCAGACATATAGGCACATCGACCCCCCCCAAGGAATGGATGGTACGCCCATCCCCTACTCTTATGGCCACGTTCTTAGTTTTCTTGAAAGTCTTAAGCAGGCGCCGGGCCACTATGGAAAGTGTTGCACCGGTATCAAGCACCGCTCGAAAAACCTGATCCCCGATTTTCACGAGGATCCAGAAAACCAAGTCCTCCTCTTCGGAGCCGCCCCCCTATTTCTCATCAGGGAATTTCACATCCACCCCTGCAGCCATGAGGGACTTGGCCATCCAGGCCAAGCGCCTCTTCTTGGAATTATTCCCCTCAGGGGTAGCGTTATCCCCTTGGGGGCGTTTCTTGGGGTCACCTGCGGCAGGAGCGGGTGTAGCAGCAGGAGTGGGTGTAGCAACGGGCGCTGATGAGCGCCTCTGGGGGTTAGGGGGCCAGTTTTGCCACCCCCCTTGCCACCTCCTTTACCACCTTTATCCCCATTCGGGGGATTTCTGGCGGGTGTCTGGGTCTTCTGGCTCTCCGCCTCCTGACGCTTGAGTTTGTCACTCTCGCGTTTCTTGATGTGGCATTCGTCCTCGTAGTGACGACGTTTCCCACAGTAACCACAGGTGATGGTACACCTGAAATGGTCCTGATGGGTCACAGTTTTCCCATCTTTGGTATGCTGCTGACGTTTCATCTGCAGCATACAGCCACTGCGGAGATCGCAGTCAGAGGCATGACAAGGTCCCCCCTTGTCATTGACAGGTCTGCAGTAGAACAGGGGGGGTGTACCTGCATCAGGTTTAACATTATTCATGGCACGTAGGTTACCCCTCCCTTCACCACCTCCCTGGTTGGTGTTAGTGGGATTTTTATGCCCTTTCCCATCGCCACGTTCGGGGGTAGGGCTACCACCTCGTCCGAAATGCTTCTTGAGAAATTTCTCCATGTGGGAGTCATTCTCTCTCTCAAGAGCTAGCTCAATCAAGAGATCCACCAGTTCATCGTACGAGTGGGTCCTGCTCTTCCTCTCAGAGGTGGAGCGGCAATCATCCCACGTACGCTGGGGGATCTTACTCATGAGCCACAGGTGGGGCTCAGTGCCTCCGTAGGAGCCCACGTTCACCCTCGAAAACAAGTACTCCAAGTCGCACACATACTCAGAAATTCGCGCAGCGGATGGAAACTCAGGGAGCATAGGTAGCTCCTCGATCTGTGTGCGTACGCTGAGGTCAGTCTCATAGACTGGGAATGTTTTCTCCAACCTCAGGTGTACCTCTGCCCAGGTAGAACAGGTTTTCACAATCTGTTTCACCTGTTTTTGCAAAAACTTCTTTTTGCATGAGCGTTTTAGCAGTGAACATTTGGTGGCCACATCCACATGGGATTGGCCAGTCAACAAAAGGAACTCTGCAAATTCTTCTGCCCATTCAGGCAGATTTTTGGGGCCGAACTCCGGCAGTTCCAGCTGGATGTTCGCCTGGGCAATTGGTCTGCCCGTCTTCCCACCCCCCTGAGTTAGGCCTGAAGGCGACACGCCGGCAAGAGGTGCCAGGGCTGCCAGGCCTCTTCTCTCAATCTCTGTGACAGGCACGTCCTGTAGATCAGCCATAGGCACTGTCCTGGCACGGGGGTGAAAGGGGCTGGGGCAGGTGACCTTAGGCAACAGCCTTGAGACCCTTGATCTCTTGAGATCTTCGGCCAGGGTACTCAGTCCTGGAGAGAGAGAGGGCAACTCTGGCTTGGGTAAGGGTTCTGCAATACCCAGTTTAGCCTTAATGGCCTCCGATAGGGCCGTCACATCTGGATCTTCTGATCCAGACAGGAGTTTGGCCAACAGCTCGGCCGTATGATCCAGGGCACCGTAGGTTGGCCTTGGATGATGTTGTTCTTCGACTCGAGTCGGGCCCACTTCGGGAGCCCTTGGGGTTGGATAACATGATCTTGGATACTCAGGTCTTAGTCGTCTTGGCAGGGATGCAGTGGACGGAGGACCAGAGTGCGCGTAGGACCCTAGGTCTGTACGTGGTCTGGATCCATGTACAGCCAATGGCTCCTCTCCATCTTCCCCACGGATGGATTTGTAGTACTCCTCATGTAGGATGTACTCATCCATCTTCTTCCTCAGTTCCTCATACTCCTGAGGGCCTTCAATCGCTGTTGAGGATGAAGCCGGACAGTTGGATCTGGATACTGAGGCAGCTACACGTCTGTGGAGGTGACTGAAGCTGTCTCCACCGTGTGCTGCTAAGGCCTCGGTGGTAAGGCCTTTATTTTCTTCCGCCCTTCTGCGTTCTGGATCCCCTTGGGAGCCAGATGCGCCACTGAGATGATGTGGAGCTCGGTAAGGTGGTTCACTCATTGGGTGGGCCATGCTGCCCATTTGCACTTGGACAGTTCTGATGGGCCAGGTCCTGACGCTTGGGGTGGACATGATGAACTTGTTGTTGAGCTTTTGTGCTGCACTTCTTCTCAGGGTCGGTTCAAAAGGTCACAAGGGACTGTCTCTGCTACCGGAAAGATGTCCTTGCTTTATGCCCTAGATATTTTGATGTATTCCTGCAGGTTTTGTAGTCGAAAACCCAAACCAAAGCAGCAAGTAGAGCAAGAACAGGATGTGGATTGAATCAATGATTGGTTTTGGAATCCAGTGTAACACAGAAGGGCTGCAGATAGACAAAGCAGGTTTATACACAAAGAGTCAATCATATATGGACAATACAAAAGATTTTATATGAAAATTGGTCTGACTCTTGCCTCAGAGATAGCATTAGGCACTTCATGTGCACTCTTTTGGGTGAAATGGTGCTGGTTAGGAATGTGGGGCATAGATGTCAGGACCACACAGAAAATGACTTGGCCATGCAACTGAATTCAGAAACAGTTACAAAGTAGGACCACAATAAGTGGTAGAAACAATTGAGTATAGGGGTCTTGGGGTGGGAGACCACTAGGCTTAACCTCCAAGGCCTAAAGCATGAAATGCCTGTTTTATTTCGGTATATCCTCCATGAAGGAAGGTACCTCCGCTCAGTTGAGTGGTAGAGGTGAACTTCATGGGGGGCTAGGGTCACAACCCTAGTTACTTTGAGAAAGTGTACTTTAGGCAACAAAAGAGAGATAAAAACACTTAAGTTTGTCTTAGCATGAACAAAAGGGTTTTAAGGGGGGCTTGGCCTGGATCAAGCCCTCCAAGAAAGACATGGCAGTGACTTTTTCTTACTGATATGCCCCATGAGTTTGAACTCATAACATGCCAAAAACTGCCAATTCACACCATATTGGCCATATATCAAATATATGCTCAAAATTGAAGTCACCACTTATCCGAAGGCTCAAAACATGCATGGAATCGAAGTTTAGTATTCATGGAGGATAGAGACCAAAGGTCAATGCCCATGTACATCCCCACTTTACCCTCGAAACCCCTTCGGATATGGGCGCCACACACTGGCCAAGTCAGCCCATGATCTTGATACCAATTCTTGTAATCCTTCGTGCGCCAAGCCAAGTGAAGTACGCGATCCGGCATATGGTAGTGTTCAACTCCAAAGCATATGCCAACATATGAACAACATACCATGGTTCGACTCTCCATAGGCTTCTTGCTGTTTGCCGACCAGGTAAGTACGAAAAACGCAAAAATGAGCAAAAGTTCAGGTCAAAAACATGAAAATATGTCCAAATACAAAGTTGTCATGATAGTATATCTCTATGCTCACCCATGATATCCGCGCATGGTTCAATATACAAATGATTGGAACCATTTGCGAACAACTCCCCCACTTGGATCCCCAATCGGGCGCATGGAGATACCTTCGCCACTCATATCTACATGCCCCATGAAAATGGGAGTGCACTCATGGATCTCTTTGCCAAACATACCATGAGCAATACATACGCGGTAGACTTAGTCTAGCGCTTTGAATTCCCCAATTGGGACATGGGCAAAGCCCTTGTCACGTGTGGCTCCCCATCTCTTCGGCCACACGAAGATATATAACATGGGCGTGAGCCTATCAAGACATATACTACCAATATCACACATATCCCTTAAAATTGGCTCCCACCATGGTATGCCATGCCCCTCCATGGTCTCAATAACTTTGGGTACAATGGACGTGGGAACCGAAGGAAAGATGCGATGCCACCGCAAGACTCATGCGCTACACTCGAAAGTCATAATATCAAGTCCGGACACATGGTCAACAAGTTATAAACAAGTTTCTGCCATGTTGACCATGATCCTATGATACAACGAGTGTGTGTGCCTACTTAAGGTGTTGGATCCTACTAAAAATAAGTTGAGACCAAGGCGCTTGCAACGCAACCTTCCTTATTCTCTTTCCTCACACTCGCGCGTAGATATGGCCCTTCAAAGTGGTCCCACGATTCACTTTTGTTTCCCTTATATCTCCAAGTCAAATGGGTGACAAGTACAAGGGAAACCTGATTCGGGCATAGGGAAAAGAGTATGACCACTCGAAGAAGACCAAATCAAGTGCGGCGATGTCGAAGTCGAAAATCCAATTTCGACACCGCGAAAAATTCAGATTAAAATTTCGAGTGCATATTTAGAAAATTGCGGAAGCAACGAACCCTTTACTGATGAAATCTGACCCTTCATCGGGGTTTCCGCCAAAATATCTGGAAATAACAGTTAACTAATCGGTTACCGCAAAATCGCGAGCCAACTGACAGTCGCCGATACATTGACCATCAGAACGGAAGGCGGAAAAATTACGGAAACATTATGATAAAAAAACCCTGTTGATTCCTGATATTCTGATATATAAATCTCAGCTGGCGGCGCCTCGGTACTGAATATGGCCGCTCATAGCCGGAATGGCCAAACCTATCACACTATCACATCGGGTTAGGTCAGGTGGATGGGAGAGTACGATATCAGCCAATGGCGGCTTTCTGGCACATAGATACACACCCCAAGTGACCCCAAGATGGCCACGGGGGTCCGAACCGGCTTCACCCCCCTTCTCAGAGCGTTGTCACCGCTCGGAAGTCATTGAAGAGAGGACGGGAGGACCCCAATGGGCTCCAACCCCCCCCCCCCCATGTCCCAAGGACACATGGAGGCCCCACACACGTAGTAGGCGTCCCCCAAGCCCCAAGGGAGGGGTGAGGACGCTCATGATCGGTGCCCTACGCCATATCCGGTCTCCTCTTGATCTACAACATGGACCAAGGGGATCAAAGATGGAGAAACGTCGTCGATCGATCTAAATACGTATACCACGATGAAATATATATGTGGAGATCGAGTGAAGGGGGTATATGGCCAATCAAGGCCCAAAAACCCCGGATGAACGCCCTCACCCGTCTCCCAAGCACAGAAACAAACAAAGATGCCAAGGGGGATCCATTACGGTGCTACTACTGAAGCGGTACCCAGAAGCTATGGCCCATGGCCCGGAGGCCTGTGAGCCGTCACACCCGTTATGGCCCATGGCCCAGAGGCCTGCGAGCCGTCACACCCGTGCGGAAGCCGTTGACACCGGCTATCCCTGTTCTCTAACCCGTGAAATCTGGAATCCGATTTCTAACCAATAAATCGATGTAGAATTACCGTGATTTTATTGTCTTGATCGATTTTCGGTCAGAAATCGGTGAAATACCCGATTTCTACCGCGTTTTCTAATTGTCGTGAAATCGCCGCCTGATGTCGCCTGTTCCCGCGCTTCGTCGCTTCTCCGTGGCGAGTTTTGTGATTAACTTTTCTCGAGTACCTGTGAGGTTCTAAGAGAACCTAAGGGCTGATTCTAGAGGGTATCTAATGTACTTTCATCTGGTGTGCTCACTAGAATTTTTCGCCGTTGCGTTTTCGAGAAAATCAACGCGCAAGGCTTTCCGTCGATCGTGCAAACTCATGCTTCTCAAGGACCATGAGTTCGGACGGAACCCTACATCCCCCCCCTATGTCTTTCATCCATGCCCCTTTTACGTGGGCATATGACTTTGTATAGGGAAGCGGGCAATGGCGGTGTTTTAGGCAACCTATGGGTCTCGCAAACCCAAGTCGTTTGCGTGCGCAAACGCTAACTTTGTGGCCTTGTGAGCATGAACGTTAATGACCGAACACAATGCTCACAAGACCAAAAGCCCGAGGCCATTTTCGTTTTTCGAGCCAACTCAACGATGGCTCCACGCAATTTAATGCGTACCAAAACTCTATTTTCAAAAGAGGGTCAGTTTTGGTCGAAAATTAGGCCAAAATGGCCAAACCCCCGAGGCTGGTACTCGAAGCCTATGGGGACTTGAGCCTCGAACCAAGACAACATGTAAAGTAGAGACCACGAAGGACATCGTGAATAGCTTGGTTGATTTTTACAACCTTGTCTTCTATTTTATATAATTTCGCCTTGTGAGTACGCGTGCCACATTGCCTCTTTGCACACGCGCTCATATGCAAGCACTAATGACACGAGTGGGCGGAGACAATCTAACCATAGTGTGCATATTTGAAAGCACCTACTATGGGCCTACTCCAAAAGTGTTTACTCATATTTTTGCCCCTCAAGGTCCCAAGGATATGTTCATGCCAATATCGCCGATATATGCACTTTTTCCCATAAATAGTGTGCTTCAAGGATTGAGGTGTTAAAAATGCTTTCATTGTGCTTTGAACCTCAACCCTTGTTGCAAAAGGGAAGCAAAGCTTCGGTTTGCATCCATGCAAAAGCCCGAGTCTCCTTTCTCTTGCGATACGGAGATACGATATTTGGAGGGACCGCTTTTGGGTGAATTTTGGCCGTTTTGCCCAAAATGGCCACAAACTCCCTCTCCCCCTGATTTCACCCCCGAGGTTGCGTGCGCCACTTGACCAAAGGTAAGGGCAATTCGGAGACGGCACACAAACACGTATCGAATGGGATGTTTCCCCATGTGGCCTCTCCTCTCAATGGGAGAGGTGTGAGTCACCCAATTTGGGGTATGTTGCCTTTCTGCCCCATTTGTGTGTCACTCTCTTACCAATGGGAAAAATAGCTAGAGGCGACCATGAGGGGTGGCAAGTGGCATATATTGGGACCTAAGTCCCATATGTCTATAGCATCTTTGGTTGAAAGGATCCTCGCCGTGGCCATGGAGATATGGAATCATGAGTGCGGGCCATTTTGGCCAAATTTCGCTGTTTTTGCCATTGTGTGCCATATTGGAATTACCATATCTCCATGGGGCACGGGATCTAGCCAGGAAGGAAGGGCGATTCTTGTAGCATATGACGAAGGGTTGAACGCCACTGAGTTTCGTATTTGCTCCTCCGGCTCATCCGGAGTTATTCAACTTTTGGTGCGATCCACGATCCCCCCCTTTGCACCGCATGTTGCTTTCTGCCCCGTCCGTGTGGTCATCCCCTCGGTGAACAGTAAGCAGCCAGCGTGACAGCAAGCGATAACCCAGGGCATGGGACCAAAGGGGATATCAAGGGTTGTGAATCAAGGCTTGGCGCGTCAACATCGCCAAGATTTCCTACCCTGGACGGTCGCCCGAGACGGCCAATTTTGCCATTTTGGCCATTATGACCCCACTTGACGAACCCCTGGTGCCCTGATGCCGGGACCTCAGAGGGAACCAGGTTGGGTGAGGGCTCCAGGGAGTTGGTATGCGAAGGGCATAGGGTCAGTTGCCTCGTCCCTACCTTGGCGGGTCCGGACGAGGGGTCAATTTTGGAGATTTTTGAGCCAATATCAGTTTGGGCTGAAACAGCCCATTTTCAGCTACCAACTCCTAGGGGATAATGGCGGGGCCATATCTCTGGCTCAGAGGAGAGTTCGGACCTGCCGTTCAGGGAGCATAGGCAGCCACTGTTGGTCGGCCTTGGAGCACCTTGGCTCCGAGGAACTCGCCTGTGGCTGGGCGCGACATCCCCCCTATTGGCAGGGTTTCAGGGTCCGGACTGAGAAGGGCATGGGTTGTGTTTGAGCCCCCACCCCCACCAGCCACTGAGAGGGTCGGACCTGGGATTGGGATGCGAGTTGGGATAGAGTGTCTATTGTCCTGTGATGCCCTTACCGCAGTCCAGTCTTAACCCCATGTGTACATATCCTGATGTGTTGCTGTACATACTTTCGTTCCCTCATTTCAGAGTGGCAAGGATTCTGAAGCGCTTTGTCACATGACACGAGCGTATTGATGCCCTTGTGAGCGTAGTGCTTTGCCTGCCTGCTCACCTGTGCGTGTCACCGCAGCGTCCCGTGGCCGGCCCCCCACGGGAACGCGTCAAAAGCTTTTCACCGCCGCGGGGTTACCCATCCCTCGCTTGCCACTCGGGGCCACCAACCCCGAGCAGCGCGGCGCAGCAGCTCGCAGCTCGCAGCTCGCAGCGCAGCGCAGCGGCTCGCAGCGCCGCCCAGCGACAGCGCCGAGTTCGTCACGGAGCCCGCAGCGCCCACCAGAGCATCGCCCTAACCGCGCCGCGACCGTGAAGGAGGTGGACAGACCAGCACTCCCTCAACAGCGAGTCCCATCGGCCGACCAGCAAGGCCGCACACCCAGTCGCGTCAACCACCTCCACAGCCACCGGCCGACCAGCACCGGCCGCACTCCCAGTCCAGTGCTGCAGCACCCGCCTCAACAACCACCACCAGTTCGTTGAGTGGAACGAGTGCACACCAAGGACCTCAAGACCCAGTACGCCCCCGCTGCCATGGTAAACTGGCAAGAAGCGGGTAGGACGTGGCCGCGGCCCCACCCCCATGCAGCGCACCTACTGCGTGGGTTGGTTTGGGACCAGCACTACCGCCACAGCCACCCCCAGTGCGAAGGCGGCATGCCCGGGAGCTTCGAGCTCCGAACGGACATGGCCCCTGACCGCCTGCAGGCCGTGGAGGACTGGCTGCGGGCGGAAGGGTTTGCCTTCCGCTTCCAGCAGAGGCGCTGGAGGACCTGGACCCGGCCGGACAGGCCCGGCGAAGGGCTGCGCCCCGACGGGATTGAGGAGGACGAGAACTCCAACGAGTACCCGTCGGGCACCTCGATCAATGTCTCCATGTGGGACATGATCGAAAAGAACTTCCCGGAACCGGGGAGCGAGCGCAGGCTGCAGGGCAGCAGCAGCGCGTTTCCGGGGAAGGAGAAGCGGTCCGCCGGGGACAGGAAGCAGGACCGGAAGTGGCGGGAGTACCAAGAGTCCCTGGCCGCCGAAGCCGCCCAAGGCGCCAAGGGCGGAACCCCAGCCCCCAGTCACCAACGGGCCAATGGCGGTCACCACCCCGGCCACGCCACCCTTGGCGACTTCATCCAAGTCGCCAAGCAGACCCAGGCCAAGCCCCGTCCGCTGCTCCTGAGGAAGTCAGGCCCCAGCAGCGACGTGGAGTCGGCCCACCGCGCGAGGATGCCGGCCAACCAGGCCAGCTCCAGCAGCAGCGTCGCTCCCGACCATAGGGACGTGGCGCGCGCCTGTGAGCGCGCCTGTGGGGTGCCCTGCAACCTTCGGGTTGCCCGGCAACGGGCCAAGCAGCACAGCGCTGCCGTGGAGGGCGCCGTCGGCATCGCCGGGGAGGGGGCTGCGGAGTGGGCGCATGGCATGGCCATCCACGCCCGGACCGTGGCGGCCATTGCGGCCGGACTCACGGCCGTAGCCGCCCATGGGGCAGCGACTGCCCAGGTCAACGGTGAGTTTGCGGCAGCCGACGAGGAAGCCCGCCTGACGCAGGAGGCCATTGCCTGCAAGGAGGCAGAGGTGAAGGCGCTGGAAGAGGCGCTTGCCGAAGAGAGGGCAAAGAAGGAGGCGGAGGCAAGGGCCCGCGCCGAAGCGACGGCTAAGGCCCAGGCGGACGCCGCCAAGAAGGACGCCATCGAGGCCGCACGACGGAAGGTCGCTGAGGAGAGGGCCAAGACGGAGGCGGAGCTGGCGGCGTTGGAAGCGCAGAAGGCGCGGCTGCAGCAGGCCCGGGAAGCCGAGGCGGCTCGTGCTCGGGAGGAAGCCGAAGTGCGGGCTGCCGCAGCCACAGCCGCCGCAATGGAGGAGGCAGAGGCCAAACTCCGGCGCGAGACTCCCCCGGGAGGATCACGAGTGGAGACCCTTCGAAAGCTTTTCGAAGGGGACGCCTCCTCCAAGATGACGCTGGACGAGGCCGACACGGGCAGCAGTGGGAGCAGTGGCCCCACCGCCCAACGACGGAGGAAGGGTAAGGGGAAGACCCCTGAGAGGCCACGGAGGCCAGCGGGCGGACACCCCCACGACAGTGACCCCTTCTTCGCCGCCAGCGACGGGGATGAACGAGGCCGCCGACATCGCCAAGTGGTGGCTTGGACGGGCGGAGGAGGCGGAGACGTCCCCATGGAACCGGAAGGTGAGGATGAGGATCTCCCTCCTCCCTACCGGAGCTTGGAGTCTTCCGAGACCGAGACGCCCAGGTGGGGCGACATGGAAGAGGATGACGACATGGACTTCGGCATCACGAAGAAGCGCCCATCCTCGGACCCACCGAGGCGACCCGGCGGAGATCCACCGGGACCCCCTGGCGGAGGACTATCAGGACCCCCTGGAGGACGCCCACCAAGTGGACCCCCTGGAGGCGGACCACCGGACGGGGGAGGACCCCCTGGACCAGGCGGACCCGGCGGCGGCCCTCCTGGAGGACCCCCTGGGGACCCCGACGACCCACCAGGGAACGGCGACCCGGATACCACCTGGCGGTGGATTGTCTACCTCCGCAGGAGGGTCCAGTTCCTCGAGCGCGAGGTAGACACGGGCAAGGGCGAGATGACTCGCATCGCCAGGGTCGCCGCGCGCACAGAGAGAGCTGGACATCGCCAGAGGCGAGACCAAGTCGCTGAACAAGGTCATCAGCGGCCTGCAGCAGAGGCTGGACGCGCTGGAAGCCCGTGGGAGCGTCGGCAGCGACCACCCACCCCTGGAGTCTGGCTCGTCGGACGACGGCTGGGGACCCGGACCAGGTCCGGGCAGACCCCACGCCCCCGGCGGAGCCCCCAGGAGTCGCCCCAGCGCCAGTGCCCCCTCTCTCACCGCCCCCTCTCACCACAGCGCGGGCCGCCGCAACGAGCGCGTGCCGGCCGGCAGTGGCAGTGAGGATTGGCGTGAGGAGTGGCTCAGTTCGGACTACCACAACCGCCGTGCTCCACCGCGGACGCCTGTACGCCCCCGACGCCCGGCACCAGCCCCGGAGCCAATCCCAATGGCTGGAGGACGTTATGGTGGACTCAGGGATGAGGTCCCCGGAGGAGACGTGGAATGGGACGTCGGCGGAGGTGAGGACCTGAATCTGGACCTGGAGGAGTTCGACATCAGCCCGCCGCGTGGTGTACGACGGGAGGCCGCTGAACGCAGCCGCCGGCGCCGTGATGAGGAGGCATACATGGAAGGAGTACGGCGTGAACATCTGGGTTCAGCGTACATGGAGGAACCGCGGCGTAGCCACAGGGATTCCATGGAGGAGATGGACGTGGCGGCCGTGGGAGTCCGTGGGAGAGGCTGATGGGAACCTCGGTCGACCTCGCGGCCGGCGTTCATGGTCTCTAAGGCCGCGGATGCCGCCGTGTGGGAAGACTTGAAGGACATCAAGCCCCCCATGTACGACGGCAACCCCCTCAACCTCGACCGCTTCTTGGGGAAGCTGGACGATTGGGGCGTAACCGTTACTGAGGACATGCATCCCGCTGATGTGGAGAAGTATGTCCTCAGACAGTTCAGGTTACCGCCTGCCGGAAGTGCTCGGAGAGCTATAGTTCGTGGCGACCAAGGAGGGGAAAATCAAGACCCTCAAGGAAGCCAAGAAGTGGCTCAACGAGCAGGAGCGGGTGGACGCTCCGCAGGTGGCTGCCAAGCGGTGGAAGTCCATCAAGCTTCAGCATGATGGACGGGAGATTTGCCTACGGGACTGGCAAGACTTCCGAGGGCATTACACCCTCTTCCGCCGCAACGTGGAGGATTGGAACGAGGGTGACGAGCAGGCTCGCCTGCTCTCCATGCTGCCGGAAGCATGGATCAAGAGGGTCACCAAGGAGGAAGCCAAGCGGGCCAAGTCCAACCACACGGTCAAGATGATGCTCCCCAAAGAGTATCATACGAACGTGGTGGCTTGGACAAGGAAGAACGTGGCCGGGGATGTCAAACAGCACTCCCTGCGGAACGCTCTCCTCATCACCGTCTCGGGCGATCGCGAGAAGACCGCGATGTGGCGCCTTGATGAGTGTGAGTTGAGCGGCCAGACCATCCGTCTGCAGGCCATCCCGGCGCGGATGAGCTCCGACGAGATCCTGGAGTGGGTTGGAGAGGAGGTGCTCAAGGAGTACCGGAACCTCCACCACACCCGCGGGTTGAGGCCCGGCGACCGCGACGTCAACTACGTTGGCGAGGGACCTGGCGGGGAAGCTGCCATGGACCCAGCGGGAGCCGACGGCGATGAGACTCTCGTCGACGATGACAACGACGATGAGCCCGCCGAGATGGCCGTTTGCGCCTTCGTGGCCAACAACCTGAGCGCGGGGAACAACCGGGGAAGCTGGAAGCCCCTGCAGCCGGGTTGGAAGAAGAAGGAGAAGAGGGATCCTCGCCGCATTGGCGATCCTCCGCTGTCCTTTGGGGAGTTCATACGAGCTCACCCGCAGGGCTGTTTCGTGTGTTATGGGAGGAAGAAAGGCTTCAACCATGACCACCGAACATGCCCCACCCACAAGGCCAACACGGAGGCTTACAAGAAGGCGCACGGGTCGAAGAAGCGTGCGCCCGCGGGTATCCGGGAAGCCAAGGTGGAGGTGGACAGGGACGAGCTCTCCAAGCTGGTGTCGCAGGGGACCGAGTTGGCCAAGGAGATCCGGGAGATCAAGAGGAACTGGGTCCCCAGGTCGGACAACAAGAACAACCAGAACAACCAGAACAAGGACAAGGACAAGAAGCCTACTCGTAAGGGAAGGAAGAAGGGCGTCAACGAGGTTGATGCGGAGGAGAACATGCCTTCTTCCACAACCGACGCCCCCTAGCGGAGCCCATGCAGCCAAGGGCCCCAGCTAGGGCGGTCGCAGGATGGTGACGTGGGAAGCGCCGAACCATCCCAGTCGGGAGTCGATAAGCACAAAGAGACTGCCGCGGGCGGAAGGCCCGGTCCGGCACCCAGTCGCGGAGGCGGGGTGAGGACAAGTGAAGGCACGAACCTTTGCACCCGTCCGTCCTTCGCGACCAAGAATGTGTTTGATGTACTACAAGATCTATCCGAGAGTATCGGAGGATCACCCGGACCGCAGCTGGATGCTGCAGATGGGCAGCCTGAGCCCATTGTCCACGACCTGCACCAGTCGCTTGTTGAGCTTCTGGAACGGCCGGAGATCCTGAGCTTGCACGCCGTGCGCCGTGTTGGGCGCGAGCGGCAGTTGCACCTTAAGGTCCGTGCCTTGTGCGGGGAAGTGGAAAAGGTCTTCGACGTATTGGTCGACACGGGAGCACAGGTCAGCTTGGTCAAGGCTGGCCTACTTCCGCCAGAGTGTCTGACCGACAGTCGGAAACCTGTCAGGCTGAAGGTGGCGAACGGCCAGTACATGGTGGGAGGCACGAAGGAAGCGGCCATTGGGCTGCAGTTCGTGAACCATCGTGAGCTGAGCCGCCCAGACCTCGGCAAGGAAATCCTCCTGCACGGTCGCTTCTACGAGGCCGAGATGGACTGGGACATGATTGTCGTGCGCGCTGGCGCCTGGCGCCAGAATGAAATTAAAAGAAAAGTAAAACACGACGAAAAAACTTTCTAAATAGCTGAAATTAAAGATAATTAACATAAAAAACGCTTAGGACAAAAGGCGCGCTGCGAAACGCGTAAAAACGCGACGAAACATTTTTTGACGTGAAATAGGTGAATAGTTAGCGCCGTAACAACCGTAACGCTCGTAGGACCCTAACGCCGTCCCTCTCGTCGTCTAACTAGCCATAGGCGCAAAGAAAAACGCGTCGCGAGCAGCGCGTAAAACTCGAAAAGTTTTTCTAAGCCGCCGTGTCCCTTCGCCCTGCTTCCCTTCCTTTTCTTTCCTTCTCCATGCACCTACCTCCCCTCCCTCCTGCCCCCCCTCACTCCTTTTCGTCAGCTTAGGCGACCGGCCCTGGGGGAAAAGCGGTCAACCCCTAGCAAGCAAGACCACCATCTTCGCGGTCGCGTGGCAACACGTAAGTCAGAAATTTCACCTTGGTATTGCTGCTTGCCTGCGTGCGTGAGTTGCGTAGAGTTTGATTTTCTAAAGAGAAACATTTTAAATTTTGGTTTTCAGAAAGTTTTCAAAGGCACGGAAAAACGGCAGGGGTTTAAAGCAAAGGAAAAGAGGACAAAAGGAAAAACAAACACCAGCAGCGCAGAAAACCGCACAGCACAGCCAACCAGCACAGCACCGCAGGGCAGCACGGCACCGCAGGACACGGCACAGGGCGCAGGACACCACAGGACAACGCACAGCACAGCAAGACACCACGACACACCAGAGCAGCACCACCACACCGCAGAACGCCCAGGGAGACACCACAACGCAAGGGGACACGCCACAGCACGAGGCACCAACAACAGCGCAGACCACACAGGCGCCGCACGACAGGCCGCAGGAGGGCAAAGCAAACACAAACAGCACCGCAAAACGACAGCAGAGCACGACAGCACAGCACCACACGACAGCACAGCGCCACAGCACACGACACAGGGAAGCAGGGCACCACAGCCAGCACAACAAGGCACCGCAGCGCACAGAGCGGAGAACACAGGGAACGCACAGCACGAGGAAAAGAGCACCACAGCACGCAGACACCACCACCGGGCAACAAACAGCACAGCCAACCAACAGCACAACACAGCACAGCACGACAGCCCACAGGAGGGCAAAGCAAGCCCCAACAGCACCGCAACACGACAGTAGAGCACAACAGCACAGCACCACGCGACACCACAGCACCACAGAACACGACACAGGAAAGCAGGGCACCACAGCAAACCACACCAACCACAGGGAAGCAGGACACCGACACCGAAACACGCCACCAGCAGACAACCACGGGCCACCAGACCCAGCACCGCACCACGGCACACCATAGGAAACAGCACAACACACAGCAGCGCACCACAGCACCAGGCGCCAGCAACAGCACGCACCACACGAACAGCACAACGCGAGCCCACCAGCACAGCGACGCACAGAGCGGAGAACACAGGGAACGCACAGCACAGCACCCCGGGACACACACAGCACAAAGCAGAGCGGCGAACAACAGCACGTACCACCGCGCCACGACAAAACACACACAGCACAGAGCACACAGCGCGGGGGAACACCGCAAAACACAGCGCCGCAGAGCACAGGGCGACGGTCAGCGCCAGAGGGCACGGCACAACGAGCAGCGGCACCCAACGAGCGCAACACCGCACACGACAGCACAACACCGGGCGACCCAACGCGCAGCAGCGCGGCGCAGCACCGCACCCAGGGACGCACAGCACAACACGGCACACAGCACCGAGCGGCAGCGACGAAAACCGCGAGACACAAGGGGGGGGGGGGGGCAGCAACCACGCGGGAGCAGCCAACAGCCAGGCGGAAAGCACGCAAGAGGGACAAGCGCACGGAGAGCCGAGAAGCGGAAGGCCAACAAAGCAAACAACGCAAGCGCCGAGGCCCAGGGCACCCGGGGCCGGAAACCAGAGAAAGCCAGAGACAACGGGGGCGCACAGAGGAAGAAGAAGAAGGAGAAAAAAAAAACACCAAAGCACCAAGCAGGAGCGACGAAAACCGCGAGACACAAAAGGGGAGGGGGGCGGGGGAGCAACCACCAAAGAGCAGCCAACGGCCAAGCGGGAGACACAAACGAAGCGCGAGCGCACGGAGAGCCAGGCAGCGGGAGGCCGAGAAAAACAACCAAAACATAGCGCCAGTGCAACGAGGAAAGGAAAGGCAGCGCAAGAGAGGGGGGCAACCCCAGCCCGGAGGGGGCCAAGCAAAGCAGAAAGACAAAGCGGCCAAAGGAAAAGGTGAGGCGCACCAGAACGCGCCCGGGAGGCCGGCCCGCCCGACCCGGCCAAGCAAAGCACGCACACGAACACACACGCACACCAGCCGCCGTCCGGATGGACGAGTGCGCGCCCAGCCACAACCCCACCAACACACCAGCGCCACACACCACACACCACACACCACCGCCGCCAGCGGACCCCAGCCAGGAGTGGCGGGGACCGCCCGGCACCACCGGCAGCGAAACCCAGCCAGGAGTGGCGGGGAGTAGCACACAGGAACCTCCGCCAGGACTGGCGAGGGACCCCACCAACACACCGCACTCCACACACCACACACCACACAATACCGCCGCCAGCGGACCCCAGCCAGGAGTGGCGGGGACCGCCCACCACCACCGGCAGCGAAACGCAGCCAGGGGTGGCGGGGAGTAGCACACAGGAACCTCCGCCAGGAATGGCGAGGGACCCCACCAACACACCACACACCACACACCACACACCACACAACACCGCCGCCAGCAGACCCCAGCCAGGAGTGGCGGGGACCGCCCACCACCACCGGCAGCGAAACCCAGCCAGGAGTGGCGGGGAGTAGCACACAGGGACCACCGCCACGAGTGGCGAGGGACCAACCACACCACACACCAACCACAACCCCAACAACAAACCACCGCCACACACCACACAGCACACACCACACACCACCGCCGCCAGCGGACCCCAGCCAGGAGTGGCGGGGACCGCCCACCACCACCGGCAACGAAACCCAGTCAGGAGTGGCGGGGAGAGGCACACAGGAACCACCGCCAGGAGAGGCGAGGGACCAACCACACCACACACCAGCCACAACCCCACCAACACACCAACGCCACACACCACACACCACACACCACCACCGCCAGCGGACCCCAGCCAGGAGTGGCGGGGACCGTTCACCACCACCGGCAGCGAAACGCAGCCAGGAGGGGCGGGGAGTAGCACACAGGAACCTCCGCCAGGATTGGCGAGGGACCAACCACACCACACACCAGCCACAACCCCACCAACACACCACCGCCACACACCACACACCGACGCCGCCAGCGGACCCCAGCCAGGAGTGGCGGGGACCGCCCACCACCACCAGCAGCGAAACCCAGCCAGGAGTGGCGGGGAGTAGCACACAGGAACCTCCGCCAGGAGTGGCGAGGGACCCCACCAACACACCACACACCACACACCACACACCACACACCACCGCCGCCAACGGACCCCAGCCCGGAGTGGCGGGAACCGCCCACCACCACCGGTAGCGAGACCCAGCCAGGAGTGGCGGGGAGTAGCACACAGGGACCTCCGCCAGGAGAGGCGAGGGACCAACCACACCACACACCAACCACAACCCCAACAACACACCACTGCCACACACCACACACCACACACCACACACCACCGCCGCCAGTGGACCCCAGCCAGGAGTGGCGTGGACCGCCCACCAACACCGGCACCGAAACACAGCCAGGAGTGGCGGGGAGTAGCACACAGGAACCTCCGCCAGGAGTGGCGAGGGACCAACCACACCACACACCAGCCACAACCCCACCAACACACCAACGCCACACACCACACACCACACACCACCGCCGCCAGCGGAACCCAGCCAGGAGTGGCGGGGACCGCCCACCACCACCGGCAGCGAAACCCAGCCAGGAGTGGCGGGGAGTAGCACACAGGAACCTCCGCCAGGAGTGGCGAGGGACCAACCACACCACACACCAGCCACAACCCCACCAACACACCAACGCCACACACCACCGCCGCCAGCGGACCCCAGCCAGGAGTGGCGGGGACCGCCCACCAACACCGGCAGCGAAACCCAGCGGGGAGTGGCGGGGAGTAGCACACAGGAACCTCCGCCAGGAGTGGCAAGGGACCAACCACACCACACACCAGCCACAGAGCGAGAGCCAGCCGAGGGGCGGCAAAGGGAGGAACAGCCAGGCCGCCCCCCCCACCCCCCAAAAAAGGGGGGGGGTAGGGGGGCCGCGCGAAAACACCCCACAGCCACCAAACCGCCCGCCAACAACACAGAAGGCGGCCAAACCCCCCACCCAAAGGGCACCGAAGACAGGACCCCCAAAGAGGCACAGGGGGACCACCCAGCCAAAACCGGCAACACCAAGCCAGGAACAGCGGCCCACCGGGAAAAGGGGCACCGAAACAAGCAGAAACACACCACGAAAAAAAAAAAAAAGCCAGCAGCCCAGCCCGAAAGAAAGGGGATGGGGGGAGAGACCACAAGGCCCGGGACAGGACACCCAGCAACCGGAAAAAAAAAAAACCAAAAAAAAAGCGCAAAAAACACACCCCGACAACCCAGCCAAGAAGGGCGGGGCACAGCCGAGACCCGGGCCCAGCACGCACGCCCACACCGCACACCGGAACCGGAAACGGCGGGGGGCAAGCGAAACGCGCACGAAACCACACACGTCCCAAAAGCAGGCCGACACCAAAGCCCAACCACGAACACCACAAACAGCCGGCAAAAGAGGGACAACACCACAAACCGAACCCAAACACACCCACCCAAGACCCCAGCCGCGACTGGCAGGGGTAAACAAAACCGCAACCCGGACCCAACCACAAACGCAAGCCAACAGTAGGAAACCCAGTGCCCACAGCCCGGGCACTGAGGCAGCCCGAGCCATGCAGGTGACCCGGCCAAACGAGATCTGGAGACCGGGGGTAAGGCTGCATCCTAAGGCCAGCGCTGCTTTGGGACTCGAGGCGGAGCGTGCGACACCCAAGCGCCTCGGAACCCAAGTACCAAGAACATGCATGCATGCCTTGGGAACGGGATCACGCCAGGAAGTCCGGTGAACCCCTAGGGTTCCGCCCAAAGGAGCTGACGTGCGCAAGCACGGGGGCACACCCTGCTGGCGAGACAAGCACGTCACGCTGGCGGCGATCAGCCCTCCCGGTGTTTCCCGGGGCCGCTTTGTTGGGGGCCAACAGTCAGGTCTAGCGGGATATAAGCCGCCTCCCCTCTTCACGCGCGGAGCCTCTTCCTGTTCGTCACAGGGGCGACGCCAGGGGGAACCATGGGGCGCCTCTCCACGACCGAGTGCACCTACCTACCTACCTCCAGGAGATCAAGAGGAACTGGGTCCCCAGGTCGGACAACCAGAACAACCAGAACGACCAGAACAAGGACAAGGACAAGAAGCCTACTCGTAAGGGAAGGAAGAAGGGCGTCAACGAGGTTGATGCAGAGGAGAACACCCCTTCTTCCACAACCGACGCCCCCTAGCGGAGCCCCTGCAGCCAAGGGCCCCAGCTAGGGCGGTCGCAGGATGGTGACGTGGGAAGCGCCGAACCATCCCAGTCGGGAGTCGATAAGCACAAAGGGACTGCCGCGGGCGGAAGGCCCGGTCCGGCACCCAGTCGCGGAGGCGGGGTGAGGACAAGTGAAGGCACGAACCCTTGCACCCGTCAGTCCTTCGCAACCAAGAATGTGTTTGATCTATCCGAGAGTGTCGGAGGATCACCCGGACCGCAGCTGGATGCTGCAGATGGGCAGCCTGAGCCCATTGTCCACGACCTGCACCAGTCGCTTGTTGAGCTTCTGGAACGGCCGGAGATCCTGAGCTTGCACGCCGTGCGCCGTGTTGGGCGCGAGCGGCAGTTGCACCTTAAGGTCCGTGCCTTGTGCGGGGAAGTGGAAAAGGTCTTCGACGTATTGGTCGACACGGGAGCACAGGTCAGCTTGGTCAAGGCTGGCCTACTTCCGCCAGAGTGTCTGACCGACAGTCGGAAACCTGTCAGGCTGAAGGTGGCGAACGGCCAGTACATGGTGGGAGGCACGAAGGAAGCGGCCATTGGGCTGCAGTTCGTGAACCATCGTGAGCTGAGCCGCCCAGACCTCGGCAAGAAAATCTTCCTGCACGGTCGCTTCTACGAGGCCGAGATGGACTGGGACATGATCGTTGGGTACGACTTCATGATGGAGACGGACTCCGGCGTTCTACCGGCCCAGGCCTCCATGACCCTGTACCAGGACGACCAACTCTCGTGGCTATCGTCACCTGAGCACCATGTGGAATGACAATGGATCCACCCGGCACGCAATCAGCTCGAAGTGGCCGCGCTGGACACTGAGCCAACTGGTCCTGCAAACCAGGAGTACGGCGTAATGCCGGAAGTGGCGAGCCGAGTTGTCGCGGACCTGGGAGCTTCGGATCTGGCCCAGGATGCGTTCTCTTCAGGAACCTCCGCCCATCTTCGGGTGTGTGAGAAGTACTGGAGCGCACAGGACTCCGCGTGGAAGAAGCACTGGGGTCCGCATCAGGGATTGATGTGGATCCATTGCCCCCGTTGGGACATTCCAAGAGCGATAGCGAAGATTCGCAAGGACCGCTCCAAGGCAGTGCTGGTTGTTCCTATGGGATGCACCGAGGAGGAAAGTACCCGACATTGGGTAGCCTCATTGACCAACATGACCTTAAACAAGGTCGTCCTACCGGCTGGAGAGAGTGTCTATCAGGACGCTAAGGGACAGCCCATGCCACCCCAGAGATGGCCAACGGAATTCCACTATGTGGATGGGGGCCTTGATCAGGCCGACGTCACGGACTTCGTGTGTGTCAACCGCATCATAGCAGCCCCACAGCCCATGCGATCGCCGCCGGCGTGCCACCGCCTCCTACGGATGGTCCCCTCTTTGGCCCCCCAGCACGCCTTTACAAGGGACGTGTGGAAGGCCGTACTGAGCCACACCAGGGAGTGGCTAACGAACCCGGGTACGCGGTACCCGCCGGGACCGGTGCTCGAACAGCTCACGGCCCCCACACCCGGGGTCCTCCACGCCCTACACAGGGCGTCGGCCCTCACGAAGCAGCTCAACGACGAAGTGCTGGACCTGGCGCTGGAGCCGCTGCGGGTGCTCTACCCGCAAGCACACAACCCCCCCGCGGGCACGTCCAACCGCCTAGGCCGCCTGGGTTTGCAGCGCCGCGTCGAGGCCGCGCACCCAGGAGGCGTGGTGGAACAGTGGCTAATGCTCCGCAATCCGTCCACCGCGGAGGGCCACTGGTACCTGCACCAACTCCTCTTCCAGCCACGGGCAGCCCCGGAACACCGCCGGCAAAACCCGTACAACACGCACCCGGAGCGCCGAGGCGCGCAAAACTACCCGCAGCCAGTCCCGCCCGACCTCCCGCCGGGGCAGGGCCCGGAGGCGCTACAGCGGGGCCCCCCGCTCGACACCGCCACCACGGTACAGCAAAGGGAAGGCGACGACGCGAGTGGTGCCGAACCGGACTGCACGAACTGCGGAGCGGTGGCCTGGATGGCAGCCTGCAGGCACCTCACCCGAGATACCACGGGGCTCCGGCAGTACAGACCCACGGACCGCACGGCGCTGGCGTCCGCGGTCGCGGCCGTCACCATGGGTCCAGTGGCGGCGTGGCCGGCGCAACTGCTGCCCCACGTCCCCTGCCGCGACACGCGGCCCCGACAGCCGGCCGCAACGCACGAGCCGACGGCACCCCTCACGGCGGAGCAACTATACGTCGTCGCGGCGGCGTTGCTAGCAGACGGCGGGGAGAGCTTCGTCCACCACCACGGCCCGGCGCAAATTGCGGGATGCATACAAGGGCCTCAGCGCGATGCACCAGACCCGTGGCATGCCACACTCCGCGGGCGCACCCGCGTCTGGGGTGCGGGCGATGGCGCACCCCCGCCCGGGCCTAAGCAGGGGGAGGCACTGGTACTGCAGACGGCAGGCTACCAAGCCATCATACACGGCCACGCCGGAGGGTACCGGTCGCACGTCCTGGCCGGAGGCCGATGGACGGTCTGGCACAGCACCGCCAAGCAGGGGGCTTTCCCGCCCCTGCTTCACGTCGACTGGCGACAGGGGCCCACCCAGGCCTACTATATGTCGGCGGACCCCTGGCCGCTGGCGGTCCTGCTACACACTGTCAGCGCCCCCAACAAGAGGCAGGCACCGGGCTGGGTCAACCCCCCAACACTGGTGTGGAGCCCCGACCAGGAGGAGCATCTACGGGCCGCGTGGCAGGGAGACGCCATCAGGGCCACGGAAGTCCCAGACCTCCACGCGGGGCCAATCACGCACGCCCGCCCAGCGGCTACCCTGGCGGTGGCCCAACGGGGACAGCAGAATCCACAGTGGGTGGTCTGCATGTTCAGCCCGGCGGACGCGCACATCGTCGTCTGCGACCCCGAACGCCTGCCGGGGCCCGAAGCCGTGATCCGCGTGGCAGACTGCACCCGCATGATCATCAAGGCGCTGCGGGAGGGCGAACACCACGCCCTCCTGCTCCAGGTCAGGCTGAAGGACAACGCCCGGGCGGCGAGGCCGGGAGTGTGGCCGGCAGCGGCGCACCCCGCCGACCTGGAGCTCCAGCTGGCGGTCCCGACCGCGGTGTACCACTGGCTACAGGCCTTCCACGACCTGCGATGGAGGGGCAAGCCCGACCGCCAAATCGGCTCCACGCACTGGCAAACGTGGCTGCAAGCAGACGCGCAGCGCGATGCCGCCCGAGGCCTCGGGCCCGCGCCCGCGACGCGAGCCCTCGATGCGGCGGCCCCGGGCCGCACGCTGGCACCACACACGGTGCCGCTGGCCAACCTGCCCTTCGAACCAGCGGCGGAGGGCGCCATTCGGAAGTCGGTGCAGCTCCCCCCGGCGCGAGGGGCCACGGAGCCGACAAAATGCCCCCTGTGTGCGGACAAGTACTACACCAGCGGGGCAATGCTGGAACACCTAGCGTGGCACGCGGTGCACGCTGCGGCCCCGGGGGACGACAAGGAGGCGGCCGCCAACATCCTGCACGGGAGAGCACGGAGGTCCCCGTGGCACGCCCCGTACACCAGGCGCCCCCCGCCCCAGGCAGCCGACCACGCAGATGGAGGTGAGGAGGCACCCGGAGCGGCCCCCGGGGCCGGCGGTGCGGCCCCACCAGGGTCCATGTCCATCCCCGCGGGGCTGGCCCCCCTGGCCCCCCTGGCTCCCCCGGTCCCCCGGGCCCCCCTGTGGGCCCCGCTGGGAACGGGCTCAGCAGATGCGGCGCACCCAGATGCCCTGGCGGCACCAGCGAACCCGGCGGCGATGCCGATGCGGGATAGCTGACTCCAGGAGGACACGGCGGGCGACGCCCTGTGGCTCCTCTCGTGGAACCTGCGCAACGGCCTCGTGCCGCCAGACCGGTCCCTCCGGGACACACTCCGGCGGCGCCGGGGACCGGCGGCCTGCACCGACAAGGAGCACCTCATCACCGGCATGCTGCCCCAGGAGGGGGGCTTTGCCATCATGCTCCAGGAAACGGGGATCGCCACCAGGGCGCAGGAGATGCACGTAGCCGCGGCGCTCCGGGACAAGGGGTACACCGCCTACTTCAGCAGCCGGCTGGCGGAGACGGGGGCCACCTCCACCTCGAGAGGGGGGGGCCTCCTCACCGCGGTCAGCAGCAAGTACGTGGCGGAGCACGAGGTGCTCAGCTTCACGGAAATTGTCCCCGGGAAGGCCGCGGCCCTGGAGATCCGCACGGACGGGGGAGGCATCACCCTCATCAACGTCCACGGGCCGCAAGCAGGCTGCTCCCCGTGGGCGGGACGGGCGGCGTTCTGGGCCGACATACAAATATATGCCACGGCACGCAGCCTCGGCGCGAGGCACCCGGTGGTCATCGCCGGCGACACCAACATCTACATGGATGTCCCCGCCAAGCCGGCCACGGAGCATTTCCGAGCGGGCTGGGAAGCCTGCGGCTTCCGAAGAGCCGCGGCAGGCGGCGAGGAGGACATGACCCCCACGCTCCACCCGTCCCAGCACAGGGTGGACACCTTCCTGGTCAACGAGCCCCTCCTGCCGTGGTCCCTGCGGGAAAGCGTCTGGGCTCGCGGCATGGCACACCCCCAGGTGGTCGGCTCGGACCACCTCCCGGTCCGCCTGGCCCTGCCGGGTCTCCTCAGCGCAGCGGGACGCGCGGTGATGCCCAGCCCCTACAGCCACACGGAGGGCCGCCTCCTCCCGTACGACGCCGAGGCCGCGCCTGTCCAACACTGCCTGTGGGCGGCGGTCACCGCCGCGCAGGATGAACCCTCCCTGGCGCCCTGGCTGGGTCCCGCAGAGCAGCACGACTACGGGTCCATGCCCGCGGCCGCGGTGGACAAGGTGTTCGAACACCTCCACGCGACACATGACGCCCTGGCGCGCGTGGTGGGACGCCGGCAGCCGTCTCCGGCGGGAACGGACCCGGCGGAGGGGGACCTCTCGGAGAGCGGAAAGCAGCTCCAGGCAGCGGTCCTCCGCTATGACACCCTGGCAGCGCGCGCCCCGGCAGCGTACCAGGCGGACGCGGCCAGGCATGGCATCCGGTCCGAGGCGGCGCTCCGGCTCACGGAGGAACTGCAGGGTGTGTCGCCCGGGTTCCGCCCGACCACGCAGGGCCAGCTACAGGAGGAGCTGGAGAGGCAAGCAGCCGCCCTCGAGGAGGACATTCGCCAGCTCCGCGCCCTCCTGGCGGCAGACCGCAAGCGCGCCATCAAGGACTTCTGGCGCCGCCACGCCCCCGACATCGCCCAGCGATGGAAAGCCGTGCGGGGAGCCATAGAGGTAGAGGCCCCAGGCCCGTCAGGCCTCTGGAACGTGCGGGTCCCCAACACCCAAACGCTCCTCACGGAGGCCCACGACGTGCTGTTCGCAGTTCGCGCCTTCTGGCGAGAACTGTATGACAAACGCCCGGTGGACCTCCCGGGTTTCCAGGCGGTCCTCGGCCGCCACGTCCCCCGGGTCCCTGAGGGGGCCTGGACACAGGTCCAGCAGTACTCCATGCAGGACCTGAAGTCCGCCCTGGACAAGGCCGATGGCAAGGCCCCAGGTCCTAACCACGTGGAGGCCCGCTTCATCAAGGCCCTCCCGGCACCCGTCCAGTGGCTCCTGGTCCACTCCTACCGGGCCATCCTCCGCGGCGCCCCGCCGCCGATGCATTGGAGGGACGCGCACATCTGGCTCAGCCCCAAGGTACCGGGCTCTGCCAGACTGGACGACTACAGGCCCATAGCCCTGGGCCAGCTGGACATGAAGCTGCTCACGGGCCCCCTCACCCAGCGCATCACAGAGGTGCTCACACGGCACGGAGTGGTCAGCGACTGGCAGCAGGGGGCCCTCCCTGGCTCCAACACAGGCCCCCCGCTGTTCATGGCGCAGCGGCAGCTCCAGCGGGGAAGGCCCAACTACGTCTTCTCCTTTGACGCCCGCAAGGCCTTCGACACCGCCCCACACGGCGCCCTCCACCTCATCCTGCGCCACCTCTCCGTGCCGCCGGACGTCATTGACCTCCTGCTCTTCCTCCACACGTGCGCCAGGCTGCGCATCGTCACAGCACACGAGCTAACGCAGCCCGTCTACATGCTACGCGGCGTCCGGCAGGGCAACCCCGAGAGCCCCCTGCTGTACGCGCTCCTCCTGGAGCCCCTGCTCAGGGCACAAGGGCACCGCCTGCGCCCGCCGGGAGGGGCCGAGCACGGCCTCATCCAGGCCTATATCGACGACCTGCTGGTGGTGGCCCACACGCTGCAGCACTTCGTCGAGGGCGTGGAGGCGGTGGCCGCGTACCTGGGGATGATGGGCATGGAGCTCAACCCCCGCAAGTGCGCCATGGCCACCACGGAGGGGGTCCCGGGCCTGCAGCTGCGCCTCTGCCCCCACCTGGAAAACCCGTGGTACTGGGTACCAGCGGCGGACTCCGTCCCCTACCTGGGACTCCAGCTGCAGCCGGACGGGTAGTTCTCCCTGCAGCGCAAGCACCGGCTATGCCTGGCGGCAGTGCACCACTGGTGCCTTAACACCCTCGCGCCACCGAAAGTGGTGCAGGACGTCATCCTGGCGATCCTCGGAGGGGTGACGCAGTACGTCGCCCCTTTCATCGCCGACGACTCCGACACTGCACGCCACCTGGACCACATCACGGTTCAGGTCGCGAAGGACAGGGCGCGGTACGCCTTCGACGCCTCGCGGGACAGCCTGCAGGATGACCGGACCCTGGGGCTCACACGGGTGCCCACGCGGTGCCAGCAGGCAGCGGTGGCCCTCGTGGGTACACTCGTCCACCACCGCGCAGCCTCCGTGCGCGCCGAGGTCACCAAGATGTTCTGGGAGATAGCCGGCGCGCACGGAATATGTCCCGAGGTGCACTACCCCGTCCCGGAGTTCGCAACTCTGGCGGGAGGCGACTGGGTCCACGGCATACCCCGGGCCCTGGCCGCCCTGGGAGTGGGGATGTACAACCCCATCGCGTGCCCCAGGGCGGCTCATGTCCAACTACAGTCCCCGCCGGGCAAAATCGTCACGCTGCGCACCGCCAAGCTGCGACACCGCGACACGTGCCGCCTGACGGTGCCACACACAACGCCGTGGCACGGGCACCACGGGCCACGCCACCCCTTCCCCGACAACGACGATCCGTGGCCGACGGCGGTGCGGGAGTGCCTCAACCAATGCGCCGATGAACACCTCCATTATTGCCGCCGTGAGCAGGAGCCCACCAACCACCCCGGGTGGCGCGACGCCCTGGCCCACCTCTTCCACACCACCGGCACACGGGACCCCCGCCTGAGACTCGTCCACCCCACGAGGGCTAAGCAGGACGCCCACACCGGCCCGCGGGTGACCCCGGACGGCCTGCACCTCCACGTCGGGGGCTACGGCCGCCGGGACGGCCTGTCCCCCCCCACGCGGGGGGCGGCGTACCACCCGCCAGCGGCCCTCATGTACATCCTCCGCGACGTACTCGCGGAAAGCGAGCACCAAGAGCCTAACGCGGACGTGGCGTGGCCAGAGCCCTTACGCCCCCGGCCCCACGCGCCGACGCCGTTGTGGCTGGTGACCACGGACGACCAATGCACCCAAGCGACGGGACAAGCGCAGCTCCGGGCCGAGTGGGTAATAGTGCAAGTGGGGGCAGGCCAGCCCGACTCCCGTGGGCTCCCCCGTGGCACCGCCCTACTGGTGGCTACGGGGGTGCCGCACGACCCACACATGGCGGTGCACGCGCTGGAGGACCGTCCGGAGGACACGGGACACCTGGTGGTGCACCAGCGCGGGGGCCCGGCGTCGCTCAAGGAACATGTGACGGCGCTACGGTCCTGGGCAAGCACGGTCGCCGGAGCGGAGATCCGGCTGCACGACCACCCGGCGATCAGCCCAGGCGACACCAGGGCGCTGAGCGTGGACCAACTGACCCCCAGCCACCCCGACGTCCGGTGGCACTCCGCCGACCTCAACGCGTGGTGGCTCAGCCCCAACGGATACTACTGGATCCCGGAGGCCTGGGGACACACCTCCTCTGACGCGTCCGGGGGCGGACCCTGCAAACACGCCACCAGCGTCGCTCTCGCCGCCGACCTCACCCGCACGTGGGCGGTGGCCATCTCGGGCACGGTGCCCGACGGGGAGGGGGTGGCCGCCTCCCTCCCCCTACATTAGGGTGCACACAGACCATGGGTCCACACGGTGGACGCCGAAGTCATCCTCCACCTCCTGCGGCACGCAGATCGCGAGCGAACCACGGGGGTCCCCGCGGGTGCAGCGAAGGTGGTCAACCAGATGCCCCTGAGGTGGCTCCGGGACGGCCTGTGCGCGCGGGGGCAACACGCCGGGCACCCGTTCTGGTACGTCCGAGCCACCTCGCACCACAGTGACGCCCTACTGCACAAGGCGGACTGGGCGGCGTCCCAGGACACCGTCTTGCAGAATACGCCCCCGGACCCTGGCCACGCCCAACTCATTGTCGCCGGCCGTGACGGCCATCTCGATCTACGGCCCCCCACGATGCGGGTGCTCGGCGAGGTCGCGCAACGGGCGCAGACGGACCATGCGCTGACGCACCGGGGACACACACCTTTGGGCGCGGCCCACGCCACGGCCTACGTCCACGCCCGGGACCTCACCGCGGCGGCCACCAACCGCCGGGCGCTGCGGGCCCGAGACGGCCACACGCCGGTGCAGCGCAGGCTCCGCGTCCGGAAGGAGCGGCTCTCCGGCGTCGCCATCGTCCCACAACCGTGCCTTTTCTGCGGCGGCCCGGAAGAGACCCCGGTGCACATGCACGTGGGTTGCACCCACTCACGGCTCCTCTGGCCCCACTACCGCCAGGCGGTACACGAGGCGGCCCGCCACCTCCCACCTGGGGACAAGGCCCTGTGGGTGGCCTCGTGGCGCTCCGCAGGCGCCACGTGGACGGAGGTGTTCTGCTCCGGACTGGTGCCCGAGGACGCGGAGGCGCAGCTCCGCGCCATAACCCGATACGACCCGCCGGGAGGGACCTCAGTGGACGATTTTCTCCACCACATGCTCCGGCTGGGGGACTTCGCGTGGGAGCTTCGCAACCACCGGCTGGAGCAACTCCTCCACGAGCCCCTAAGCGCGGCGGCCCGGGCGCACCGGTGGCTCACTGCGGCGGAGGGCGACCACCCTCCCCCTCCCCCAAGCCCTGACAAGGACTTCGTAGCCTCCCTCCGTGTTGTGAATGGCACTCTGGAGTGCCCGCCCCAACAGAGCCCCCACCCGTACCAGGACCTGCCGGGGGGGTTCTCGAGGCACCTACAAGACGCCCTCTTCCAACCGTGGATCATCGGGCGCGGCTCCATGACCGCATGGGAGGCGCGCATCGTGGGGGAGGAGTGGGCGCGGGAGTGGGGCCGGTGGTGCGCCGCCACGCGCACCCCGGAGACCCCTGCGCAACGATAGGCCGCCATCCCGATCCGGTGGTGGGGGCCGGACACCCGGCCGAGACCCACCATGATCCGCGGGGCGGGGCCTGACCACCCGTGGGACGCAGCGACGGGGGAATGGCTGCAGGCGGCCCCGGGGCCGCAAACGGGATGGACTGGGGACGTATCTTCACTCGTCAGGACGCCCGTCCCGCCCCGCATCGTCCTTCACGCCGCCAACGTGCTCCGGGCCACGGAGATACGCACGTGGGGACACGCTGCGGCCACCGTCCGGTGGCACCCCCCAGAGGACGGGGCCACCCAACTCACCGTGGCGCACTTCAAAGCTGGGGGGCCGGTATACGACGACGCCCTGTCCCGGCTGGGCGACACCCAGGGGCCCTTGCTCCTCATGCTCCCCACCGGCATTGCAGCCGCGCTGCGCCAGGAGCTAGACGGCTGTGAAGGGCTGCGAGTGGGGTGGGAGGCAGTCGCGGACGGCACCCTGCTGGCCCTCCTCCACAGGGACACCGCGAACGGGTGCCAATGGGACGCGCTGACGCTCCACCTCACCGGGCGCCACGTGTACATGGCGAGCCCCCCCCAGGGGCACCCCCGCCCGACGTGGGACGACCTCATCGCCGCCTTCCACGGCCACGGAATCCTCCCCGGCGACACGTGGCAGGAGGTCCAGCGGAAGACGCTTGGCAAGGACTACCGGCGCCGCGTCCACGCCCGCCTGCTGGAGATCCGGGACCCCCTCCGACAGAGGTGGGACGACCTCTGGCTCCGCCATCTCGACCCTTGGTCGCCGCCCTCCCACCTCCCACACACCTGCCGACTCTGCGGAGAATGTGACACGGTGACCTCGGCAGCATCGACAGGCGCCAACAGGTGCGCGCGGTGCACCCAGGTAGCCGCGTGCCCCTGGCCCGAACCTCCCGCAGGCCCGCGCAGGCGCACAGAGGAGGAGGCCTTGCGCCGGCGCATCGAGGGGGCACACACCCCCTCGCACGAACAAGCGGGCCCCGCGGGCGCTGCCCTTCTGTGGATCCACGTGCACCTGCGGGACCCCACATCCGTTGCGCACCTGTCGCACGTGTTCGCCCCCTAACCCCCACCCGCCGCCGCCCTTTGCAGAGCCCGCAGCACCATGCCACGCCGACGGGGGGATGGGCCGGGGCACACCAGGGCCCGCCGCAGAGCGCAGAAGGCGGCCGTCCGGGGCCTGGTGGCGGACGCGGTGGCGGAGGCAAAAGAAGCGCACGCTGCCGCACGGTGCGACCTGGAGGGCAGTGCGAGGGCCTTCCTCAACGAGACCGCCCTCCCGGCCGTCCGCGCCCTGAACGGAGCGGGGGCCCCTACGCTGCTCCCGGCAATGCACCGGATCGTGAACGCCATCCGACCGGGGCTCATCAGCCCGGAAGCAGCCCTCTACGGGCACTGGATGGAGTGGCGCGAGTCCAATCGGTCGGGCCGGCCCCTGTCCATGGGGGACACCCTCCGGCTGACGGGAGCGGGGTCTGCCATGTCCCTCCGCAGTAGCGCCCCAGCCCTGCTGCACGCCCTCAGGACGCGCTACCCCGGGGACGCGGCCCCGTACCTGAACCAGGCGCGGGCCACGTACCCGGGGGGAGTGTCCGAGCTGGATGCGGCGCTCCACCTTCTACACCCGCCGGACGAGGACCTGGAGGTGGGCGAGGTCACGGTGTTCGTGGAAGGCGCGGACGAGGCGTCCGCCCGCCCCCGGCCGACCAACCCGGTGTATGACGGCACCGGGCCTACCCCCCCGTACGCCGTTGTCTACGAGGCGTTCCCCAGGGAGCCCACTTGGTGCCCCGCCCTCCCACCGGCGACGCACGCGCCCCGCGGCTGGGCTAACCCAGACCTGTCCCCCCCCCTCTCCAGGACCAGGGGTGCCCACCACAGGGGGCAGGTCCTCTGGCAAGAGTGCCCTGGCACCCCCCTCCTCCTCCTCGTCGTCGCGACCCGCGGGGGCCCGGGGCGGATCCTGGGGATCACCCCCACCCACCTCTATGGGGCCACACCCGTACCCCGCCCCCCCCTCCCGGCGCCCGCGGCGCGGGACGGAGTACACACCTTCCTGCGCACACAGGAGGTCACCGCCGTTACGGGGGTCCACCTGGTGCGGCTGCCCCCGACACCGCTCGACGACCCCCGGGGGCCCAGGGCCCTGGGCCCCGCCCCAGACTGGGAGCTGTGGCGCGACGCGTGGGCCGCGTGGCTCCCCCGCCTCCCCTCCCAATGCCGGTGGATGGCCGCGGGCCCCCGGCCGTGCGGGGCTGACGCCACAGCCGGCCCCCCACCCCCTCCCCCCATCCCCCCCGCGGAGCACCACACGGCACTGCCCACGGCACGGCACTGATGCACCAGGAGGTAGTGGGAAGGGCGCGCCTGCCACCACGCATGCCTACCAGAGTAACAGTGATGGCAGACTCCGATGGGTCCCTCCAGCGGGACGACCGCCACCACCGCCGGTCCCGCTCCCGCTCCCCCGTCTCCTCCCCGGAGTGGGCGGGGGAGACCCTCGCGGAGCGCGAGGAGCGGAGGCTGGCGGAGGCGGCGGTGGTTGGGCCGCCGCCGCCGGCCCGGGAACCTGGGCCAGCCGAGACGGCCGCCCCCGCCGCCCAAGCATCCAACCCCTGCCGCCCCGCCCCGCCCTGACGCGCAGGAGGCGGAGACCGCGGCGAGCCACGCCGCGGCCCCGGCCGCGGCCCCCGGCACGCCGCCGGCAAGGGGGGCAGCCCCGGCGCAGGAGCCAGACGCATCGCCGAGGGCTGCCGCAGCCGCACAGGAGAGCAAGAAGGGCGCGCGAGGGGTTGCGACGGACCCCGCACGGGCCGTGGGCGCCTCGCCGGCGGCTGCCGCGGCAGCAGAGGAGAGTGAGGGGGGCGCGCGAGGGGCTGCGGCCGCGACCCCGGCCGGCCGCGACGCCGCCTCGGCCGGCCACGCCGCGGCCCCCAGCACGCCGCGCAAGCGGGGGAAGAACCCCGCACGGGCCGCGGACGCCTCGCTGGCGGCCGCCGCAGCAGCAGCAGTGGGCAGGGAGAGCGCGAAGTACCGCGCCCACGCCAGCCCCGCCCACACCCACACCAGCCCCCCCAAGCCGTACCCCCCCAAGCCCTTCCCCCCGGGGCGGGAGCGGCACGCCCGCCCCCCGACGCGCGAGCACTCGCCGCCGGGCGTCACGCTGCCGCAACTGCAAAGGCAGCGGGACGCCCGGCGAGTGGTCCAGGAAGGGCGCAGCGGCGGGTGGGAGGGGAGCAGCGGACGGCGCGACAGGCAAGGGGCAGGGGAGGGGTCAGGGCACGGGAAGGGCGCGCAGGGGCGCGGGCAGGGGGCCCAGGTGCAGGGGGGGGGGCGAGGGGAGGTGGGAGAGCGAGCGGGCCAGGGCGTGGTGGACGGGAGGCGGGACCCGCGACACGGGCAGGGGACCGGGGAGGGGCCAGGGCACGGGAAGGGCGCTCAGGGACGCGGGAAGGGTACCCAGGTGCAGGGGGCAGGACGAGGGGGGATGGGAGAGCGAGCGGGCCAGGGCGTGGGGAACGAAAGGCGGGACCCGCGACACGGGCATGGGACTGAAAAGAGGCCCAAGGGCAAGGGCAAGGGCGCCGCGGGCCCCAAGGGACAGGCAGGACGGGGCGTGGGAGCCCAGGGAGGAGGGCGGGGCGAGGGGAGGGGGGCAGAGGGCAGAGCGCCCCCGCAGCCGGACGTGCAGCCGGTGAGGTGCATCCCCCCCGGCATCCAACAGATGCCGGCGCACCACACCCACCACCACCACCACCACCACCACCACCACCTCTACAACATCGACCCTGACGCCGGCGAGCTCGTCCCCCCCCAACCCCCACGACACCAGCACGAGCAAGCCCCCCCTGCGCCGAGGGCGGAGCCGGCGCGGATGGCCTCGGCGGAGGGGGGACGGGGCGCGGCATCGGCGCCGCAGGCGCAGGGGCAGCGAGGGGGGCCGGCACGGGGGGCGGAGGAGGGCCGGCCATGGGACCGGGACTGGGGCGCGGTCCCGGACCCGCTGGGGGGGGAGACCCTCCCCCTGGTGGGGGAAGTGTACGGGTGGTTGTGCTGGGCCAACCAGGGGACCTCCAGGAGGTTGCGGAACCGGCCCTTCGATGCCGTGCTCCTCCGGAGGGACGGAAGAAACCGAGAGGCACCCCCGGGGGGGTGGGCGGCCCCAGAGGACCACGAGAGGGTCCTCAGGTCAGTGATCCGGGCGGCGTGGCCCGACAGGGAGCCGACGTGGCCGGCCTTCCTGGAAGGGGGAGCGGTGCTCCGCATCACGGATGCGGACGCCAACAACTGGCTCCCCCGGGCTTTGCGTAACGCCTCGCCCACTGGCGCTACCGCCGGCACAACCCGCCGCCGCCGCAGCCCCAGCCCCCACACAAGCGGCGGCGCAGGTGAAGGCCCAGACGGCGGGTACGGGAGGGTTGGGGGGGGGGGATGGGCCCCCCGACCCACGCCCCCCCACGGTATGGCACGACGTACGAGGGCGCGCCACCTCCCGCGGGAGGGGGTGCGGAGACAACGAGCGCGGGGAGGAACCTGCTGCCCCGCAACCCGCTAACCACTGACCGCTAACCCTCACGGCCACCCCCGGCCGGCCAGCGCCGCGCGACAACGGCCGGGGGATGAGGGGCCCCGGCGAGGGCCTGCGCGAGCATCCGGCTCTTGATAGGGGGGGCGGGAGAAGGGCGCGACCCCCTGGCCGATGGCTGGCCCCCGGGACCAGGACCGCCATGCCGCCCCCGCCCCTCCCCCCCGGCCGACAAGAGGCATCGCCAGGGGGCCAAAGGCCCCCCCCAACCCATCCCCCCCCCCCCCCCCGCACAGACCCGAGGGCGGGCGGGGGGGCGGCCCCCCCACCCCCCCCCCCCCCGCACCCACCACAGCAGGGGAGCCACAGGCGCGGCCCTCCGCCCCCCCAGGGCCGGGGGGGCGCCCCCCCCTCAGGAGGAACGGCGGCGCGATAAGGGCAACGGCGGCTGGACCTGCTCCCGCGAACCCACACCGGCGTGCCGGAGCAACGCGCACAACAGAACAGGAAGGAGGCCGCGCCCCACATGACCCTCCCGTAACCACAGCCCACTCCGAGGTGACAGAGGGGGGGCTTCAAGTCAGATGGGGCCCCCAAGGGGGCGGTCCACGGGCCGCCCCTCACCCCCCCCACCCCGGGGCAGCACTTCAGCCCCGACCGCACGCGCGCGCCGGAAGGGAGCGCGCCGGCGACACGGAGAGAGCCAGAAAGGAGTACCGCAGGCCGCCGCCCGGAACGAGAGCAGGGAGGCCGCGGCGCGACACCCCCCCCCCCCGCCCCCCCACCGGCCCGCCAGCCGCGGGGGCCCCGGCCCCCACCCCCCGAGGCAGAGGGGATGGACCCCCCCCGCCCGAGAGGGGAGCCGGAGTGTGACCCGCCCCCCCGCCCCAGCCGCCGGCTCAAATGGGGGCCGCGAAGAACAAGTGGGCCCACGCCTGCGCACCGGGACACCGCGCAGATCGTGCCCAGAGAAGCCGGGTGGGCGCGAACCGGAATGGTGTGGGGGGCCACGCCCCCCATGGACAGCACGACGCCAGTGACGCCCGCTTTGTTGCCTACCCAGGGAAAGCGGCGCGCCACCTCCCCGGGAGGGAGTGCGGAGACAACAAGCGCGGGGGGAAACCTGCTGCCCCGCAACCCGCTAACCACTGACCGCTAACCCTCACGGCCACCCCCGGCCAGCCAGCGCCGCGCGACAACGGCCGGGGGATGAGGGGCCCCAGAGAGGGACTGCCTGAGAATCCGGCTCTCGGTAGAGGGGGGCGGGGGAAGGGCGCGACCCCCCTGGCCGATGGCTGGCCCCCGGGGCCAGGACTGCCAAGCCGCCCCCCCCCCCCTTGGCCGACAGGAGGCATCGCCAGGGGACCAAAGCCCCCCCCCCAACTCCCCCCCCCCTCCCACACAGGCCCGAGAGCGGGCGGGGGGGCGGCCCCCCCACCCTCCCCCCCCGCACCCACCCCAGCTGGGGAGCCACAGGCGCGGCCCTCCGCCCCCCCAGGGCCGGGGGGGCGCCCCCACCCACAGGAGGAACGGCGACACGGTAAGGGCAACGGCGGCTGGACCTGCTCCCGCGAACCCACACAGGCGTGCCGGAGCAACGCGCACAACGGAACGCGAAGGAGGCCGCGCCCCGCATGACCCTCCCGTAACCACAGCCCACTCCGAGGGGACAGAGGGGGGGTTTGCAGGTCAGCTGGGGCCCCCAGGGGAGCGGTCCACGGGCCGCCCCTCACCCCCCCCCACCCCGGGGCGGCACTTCAGCCCCGACCGCACGCGCGCGCCGGAAGGGAGCGCGCCAGCGACACGGAGAGAGCCAGAAAGGGGTACCGCAGGCCGCCGCCCGGAACGAGAGCAGGGAGGCCGGGGCGCGACACCCCCCCCGAGCAAGGAGGGATGGGCCCCCCCCACCCGAGAGGGGAGCCGGAGTGTGACCCGCCCCCCCGCTCCAGCCGCCGGCTCACATGGGGGCCGCGAAGAACAAGCGGGCCCACGCCTGCGCACCGGGACGCCGCACAGATCGTACCCAGAGAAGCTGGGTGAGCACGAACCGGAGTGGTATGGGGGGCCACGCCCCCCGTGGACAGCACAACGCCAGTGACGCCCGCTTTGTTGCCTGCCCAGGGAAGGCAGAGGGACGGAAAGAGGCAGAGCGACCCCCCGCCCTACAGTCAGTCGGCGATCCGGCGGTGCTACTGTCCGCCTCTTACCCCTGTGCACGTCAGTCGGCGATCCGACGGTGCCGCACCCCACCAAGCCCCCTCCCCCCCTGTCCCGACCCCGTGCACGTGGACTGGGGCCTCCCGGCACGCGCAACACGCTTCACAACGCACAGCCCCACCCTCAGGACTGGATTCATAGCCGACAACACCCCTAAGTCGCGTAAGAGACTCGCGCGGCCCAGTAGTGAGAGCGCAGGTCTTCAATCGTCCAGTGCGGGGGTTCGATCCCAGGCGTTGGTGCTCCTGGGATCCCTGCACGTAGAGCTCTCTAGTTGGCGACGTGGGAACCACCCCCCCCTCCAGCAACTCGCGCCACCACCGATACCGGTGGATCGGGTGGAGGTCTCGTTCGTTTTACCCCCCACCCTAGAAAAACAAAACACATGGGAGCCACCCACCCCTGCAGCAGTGCGCACCGTCACCTGTACTCGAACAGGTCGACAGGAGGCCTCGTCCGGTATTCGAGGGGATCGGTGGGAGACCACCGATCCGGGGTTCGAACCAGCTCCTTCGCGGCGCGCGCCTGGTGCGCTACCTCCGGGGCGGCTGCCTTCTGAGATACACTGGCACCCGGGTCACAGAACAAACGCGCCCGCAACCCCCTCCCCCTGTGCTAAGAGTAAGCACGCGGTAGGGGTGCTCTGCTGGGCCATGAGCCGGAACATTGGTGCACCACCCCAGCCACGGTCACCCCAACCCCCCCACGCATCCCGCAGGGCGAAGCTCCGTGCGCATCGGGCTCGTCATGGGAATCCGGCGGACCGGCGCCTGGACACCAAGTCGACACCTCTCTCCCCCCCCACGGGAACAGAGCGGGGCCCCCACAACCGCACGCCCGCGCCCACAACGCAACGGTCCAAGGCACCCCCCCGGGGACGCCCTGCCGCCGCCCCCACAACCCCAAGTCAAGTAGGGGGGAACCGGGACCGGACCGCCCCCCCCCAAGCACGCCAGACGGAGCACGGGACTGGGGCAGGACACGCGGAGGGGCACGGACCACATGGAACGGCCCTACCAGCGCCCAGTGCCGGGACCACGCGAGATGCGCGCGCCACACCACCCAGCGGGGAGCGGACACCGCGAGAGCGCGAGCGCACACACACGAAAAGGACACGCGGGGACCACCAGAAGGGCAACCGCACCGAGCGCGCGGAACGCACAGACCGCATGGAATGGCGTACCAGCGAGCGAGGATAAGGGACACCCGGACGGGACGGCATGCCACACGCAGCGCGGAACACGCGGGGCGGGAAGGGGGAAGAAGGGGAGACACAACACCAGGTACCGGCCAGAACCCCCCCGAACCAGCCGCGAGCGCCGCGCACACACAGACGGGACACTGCACCCGCCAAGGCAGTAGTGGCGCACAGCGCCACGCCCCAACCCCTAGGCTAGGCAGCCTCCGCGCCAGCCCAAGGGGGTCCCACTGGCGACAAGCCAGTAGCACGGGCCCGGCGGCGCCGGCGCCCCGGGCGACCACGCATTAGGGGGGCGACGCAGTGGGTAAGCGCCCGCAGCCACGGCTGCGAATTGATGCACTGACCGGGGAGTGGCGAAACGGGGACGCCGGGGAAGGACGGGGCTCCGAGCTCTGTGAACCCGGGGGACTCCGCCACCAGGCAGGAGGTGCGTCTTGGAGGGCCCCCCACTAGGGCCCGGTGGGGAGGATATCACCTGGCCCGACCAGGTGGCCCCCCGGGGCCGAAAGGCGTCTAGTACCCGCAAAATCAAACCTCAAACCCCAAACCGCATCATAGCAGAGCCTTGGCGGCAATGCTTTGCGGTTCCCCCTGTTGACATTGGAGAATCGGAAGACCCCCTCACAGAAGAGGAGTTGGATCTGGTTCAGGGGTATATGGATCAGCCCTTTCACGACTGGGGAAACCAGCGTGAGGGCAAAGGCCAGGACAAAGCCTGGTGGGAAGTGGACTCAATCGTCTCCGGTTCCTATGATGGGAATACCTTCGTGCAGAGGGTGCTGGATCACATGTCCAGCCAGGACGAGCCGCCCGGCGGTAACCCACCCACCTACGGCGATCTATTCCGAGGCAAGACCAGAGATGGCCCTTTGGGCCACCTGGGAAGACCGCCTGAGCTGAAGACAAGCGGGGTCGCTACCCCTCAAGTAAGCTCCGTGGTCCAGGTGCCCGGAAAAGCCAAGGCGGAGTCCGATGATTGCCCCAAGATTCAGGCATTGAGGGCCAGGCTGAAGCAGAAGTATGGTGATACCTTCTTCAGCGGTAAGCCTGTGTTTCCCCCACCGGTGCGTGGACCGTATGGCGAGGCCAAGATACAACTGAAGCAGGATCCCCGTGTGTATCGTCACCGGGAGTTTGCCCTGAGGGGCGAGAGGAAAGAGGCCATGGAGAAGATCCTCCGTGACTTCATCCAGAAAGGCTGGCTCGAGCCGTGCCACTCCGAATGGGCCTCTCCGTGCTTCGTCGTCCCCAAGAAGGTGGCCGGTGAGTGGCGGCTCGTGGTCGACTATCGCGGCCTGAACGCCCAAACGCAGCACGACAGCTATACGCTGCCCCTCATTGAGGACATGCTGCAAAAACAACACCGGCGGAGGATCTTCACGGTGATTGACCTGAAACATGGTTATCATCAGATGCCTCTCGCCGAGGAGTCCCGTGCCTGCACAGCCATGAGCACCCCACTTGGACCTCTCCAGTGGAAGGTGATGCCCATGGGCGTTACCAACGGCAATGCGGCTTTTCAGCGGATGCTGGAGAACCTGCTTGAGCCGGTGCGCGACTGTGTGGACCCCTTCGTGGACGACGTGATCATCGCGTCCGGGGACCCCAGTATGAGCTACGAGGAGCTCCTGGAGGCACATGAAAGGGACGTCACTCGAGTGCTGGACCTTCTGGTTCGGCACAAGCTCACGGGCAGCAGTGACAAGGCCACCATTGCGGTAAGCGAGGTGGTCTTCGCTGGCCACGTAGTCGGGAACGGGCAGCGAAAGCCCATACCTGGCAAGGTGGCTGCGATTGAGCACTGGGAAAAGCCCAAAACGGTCTCTGAGCTACGGGCGTATCTGGGGTTCTGCAATTACTACTCGGGGTATATCAAAATGTATGCCGAGTATGCAGCCCCCATGACGACCATGCTCAAGGGCAACCGAGAGGAGACCAAGAAGGGGTCCAAGAAGGCTCTGGTCTGGGATGCTGATTCCGACCGTGCCTTTGAGGGGATGAAGCAGGCGCTGCTATCCGCAGTGGGTCTGCACCTCGTGGATCCCGACCGAGGGTTCGTCCTGCGCACCGACGCTTCCGACTACGCCGTAGGCGCTGTGTTGGAGCAAGTGCTTGACGATGGGAGGCACGTGCCCGTGGCCTTCTGGAGCCGAGTCCTGGCGGAAGGCCAGAGACGGACGTGGACGCCCTGAGAAAAGGAGGCGTATGCCATCATCATGGCTCTCAGGAAATGGGCTGGGTACATAGCCCTCCATCCCGTCACCGTCTGCACCGACCATCAGAGTCTGCAGTCGTGGCACAAGGAGCACGTGGACACACCCTCTGGTCCCGCCTCCCGACGGGCAAGATGGCATGAGACCTTGGCCAAGTTCGACCTCACGGTTGTGTATATTCCTGGAAAGGCTAACACCGTGGCGGACTGTCTCAGTAGGTGGGCCTATCCCGCCAGCAAGGGCATGACGGATATCTCTGCCCATGGCGATGAGGCTGAGACCGCTGAAGCCAAGAAGATCATTGAGATGGAGCGCCTGATGGAGGAGGAGGGTGTCAAATGCTTCGTCGTCATGGCTGCGGATGCCCCCCTCGGAACGAGGATGGGCAGAGCGGTCAGAGTACTCGCCCCTGAGGGAGCTGAGTCCGACAAGCACCTCTTCCCGGAGTCTTGCCTCCAGGACGACTGGACCGACGATTACGCCAAGTCTGAGGCCTTTGAGTTTTGCGGCCGAGTATAGGGCTGTGACCGACCCTGATGACGGGCAGAAGTGGCCAAAGGGGCTGACTGAGGAAGATGGCAAGCTCTACCGGAATGGTAAGCTGCTAGTACCGGAGTCCCGGGTGCTCGAGCTTTGTGAAGCTTGGCACCACCACATGCTGCACCCAGGGGTCAGGAAGCAAGCCCTTGACATGCAGCGCCGGTTCGAGATCGACCATATCGGTCTCCACACCGCCATCAAGAAGGTCAGGAAGGGTTGCTCGGTCTGTCAGGCCTGCAATCCTGATAACGGGAACGTCAAGGGGGAAGCCCAATGGACCCCGGTTCCTGACCAGCCCATGGAGAGCGTGGCCATGGATGTCTTCTCCATGCCCGAAGTGCACATTGGCAAGGAGACCTTCGACTGTGTGGTTCTTTGTGTGGATCGCCACAGTGGCTACGTAGTAGCCGTTCTGGCACGCAAAAAGCGGTTGCTTGCCAAGGAAGTGGCAGTCATGATGATTCGTCATTGGCTGACCGTCTTTGACATCCCCCGCACCATTTGCAGTCACCGAGGGCCCCAGTTTACTGGTGGCTGGTTCACGGCCATGTGTTCCCTCATGGGAATACGTCACGCCAAGAGCGTCGCCTATCTCAGCCGGTCTAACGGCCGTGCTGAAGTGGCTGGACGGCAGCTGTTGGAGAAGCTGCGCAAGATTCACATCACCAATCCACGTCGGAACTGGTTTGAGGAGATGTGGCCCGCTCTGAAGGCCCATCATGACACCCCCACACCGGGTGGTTTGTCCCCTCACCAGATTCTGTTCGGCAGGGACCCCCTTGGTCGGGGACTTCCCTTGTCTGGTGATGGCATGGCTATGGATGCCAAGGAATTCTTCGCGCGGCAAGAGCAAACGGCGCGAGACATCCGCCAGCAGCTCGAGAAGGAGCATGCTGAGCGTCAGAAGTCCGCCCCGAGCTCGACAGCGCAGAAGTTCAGGTTGGGAGACCCGGTGTGGGTGATCAGACCCCGCCCTATGGGCACCCACCGCACCAAAACCTGGTTCACACCTGGAAAGGTGGTTCGCAGGATTGGTGAGGACGACTACCGCATCAAGGTAGGTCACGGACAGTTCCGGGAGCGCCACGAGAGTCAACTCCGTGTGCGGGAACCCGACCTCCGTGGCCATTATGTGTCCCTGAGCTACGCCGCACATGAGGCCGATTCGGACGACGACTATGCTGAGCAGGACGACTATACAGTCGAGAAGATCCTTGCTCAGCGTCCGAAAGCCTCGGCACCCAGAGGCATGGAGTTCAAGGTTCGTTGGCGAGGCTATGGGCCGTCCCACGACACCTGGGAACCCGTCTCCTCGTTCGTGCCGCGGGTTAACACTCCCTTCATGGAGTACATGCGCAAGCACAAGACCAAGATCCATGTCTCGGACTTGGCAGCACTCACCCGGGCGATTGCAGCCAGGGGTGCCTGATCAGCGCCCTGAGCTCTCCCCTGATGCATTTTGAGCGCTTGTTAGGTCGACGGATCGTCCCTCACTTGCTTGCTCTCTTACATCTTCCGGTGACCTGCCATCTGAGTGGCCATATACCCCCCCCTGCTGTATCCAGAGGAGGATGGCCCCTCTCTTCTTCCATTTGTCACTCCCCCCCCTGCTGAATCCTTGGGAAACCAGGTAGGGCGACTGACCTTCATATTTCTGAGCTCTTGGGGCCTTGAAGCCCATACGACGTTGCGCAACGGATGCCGCTGTCATCGGCATTGCGAATTTTGGTGTGTGGTCTGGTTCCATGGCACTTGTGGGGTCCAGACCAGTCGACGTGTGTCTGCAGACTATATATGGCCTGAACTCAGGCGTTCTCCTCTCCACCCTCCTGCACATGCCTTATCCTAATCAGGGCGTGGTTTGGCGCTCTGTCCAGAGTGTGTTTACACGCCTATTACCCCGCTTATTGCTTGTCTTTCTGTTCCCCAGGATATGTGCATCTGTATGTCAGCCCATCACTGAGCTGTTTTATCCCCCCGACGGGATGCGAATCGACTACGAAGGCGCCCTGAGTCGCCGTTTACATGTTCTCAGACATGGTCCAGCCTGGACCAGTACCTAAGTACATATTCTTCTGTTTGAGTGCCCGTGATACTGTGTGCCCTATTCGCTGTGTGTGGAGATCCTGATGGCGCCAGGCGGGAAGCCCAGTTGCCTGACTACACTCCCAGCGGTCCGCCACTGTCAGTCCCAGTGTGAGCCTACCGACTCGCAGACGCACTTGCAGTCGGATGGCGGCCTCCGGTGCTCCTGACCTCGGTCAGTCTGCCTGGGAAACTGGTGGTTTGAGGAGTCGACGCCTCCGCCCACACTGCATGAGGACTCCCTCATGTATGGCCTTCGTGGTAATAGGGCGAGGGAAAAGACGGCCTTGATGCCCGATCCCTTAAGGAGGAGCTCGTTCGGCTGTACCACTCTGGACTCGCGTCGTATGGATATGGACATGGTGCGCCCGAGGAAGGACCCGTGGGGACTCTCCCCCAGCCGGCGGGCCTTGGGAAGCTTGGGGTAGCCTGATGGATCTTTGTGGTCGCTTTCGACCTGTGGGACCACCTCGGTCGTCGTGTGACGCCTATGTTGGCCGTGTATGCCACTGCCACTGTGGTGGTGACCGTCGCAGCCGGCACCCGGTGCGCCTGGTATGGGTTAACGGGTCCTTTGGATGCCGAACAATCGCCGCCAGGACCCGGGACTTGATACATGATACTATACATGCAATTACTAACAGCTACAGCACCATACCTGTCTTACTGTGGGATTTGGGCAGCCTAACCTGCGAATCAGCCTGAAGTGGGGATGTGACAGCCCCCCCCCTTCAGGGGATGGTCCTGGGTACCCGCTGCCATGCTTGGGTGTTATCGAGCCCCCCCCAGGGTTTGCTCTAAGGAGGGGGGTGAAGCGGTACCCAGAACCTATGGCCCATGGCCCGGAGGCCTGTGAGCCGTCACACCCGTTATGGCCCATGGCCCAGAGGCCTGCGAGCCGTCACACCCGTGCGGAAGCCGTTGACACCGGCTATCCCTGTTCTCTAACCCGTGAAATCTGGAATCCGATTTCTAACCAATAAATCGATGTAGAATTACCGTGATTTTATTGTCTTGATCGATTTTCGGTCAGAAATCGGTGAAATACCCGATTTCTACCGCGATTTCTAATTGTCGTGAAATCGCTGCCTGATGTCGCCTGTTAGCGCGTCTTCGTCGCTTCTCCGTGGCGAGTTTTGTGATTAACTTTTCTCGAGTACCTGTGAGGTTCTAAGAGAACCTAAGGGCTGATTCTAGAGGGTATTTAATGTACTTTCACCTGGTGTGCTCACCAGAATTTTTCGCCGTTGCGTTTTCGAGAAAATCAACGCGCAAGGCTTTCCGTCGATCGTGCGAACTCATGCTTCTCAAGGACCATGAGTTCGGACAGAACCCTACATCCCCCCCCTATGTCTTTCATCCATGCCCCTTTTACGTGGGCATATCACTTTGTATAGGGAAGCGGGCAATGGCGGTGTTTTAGGCAGCCTATGGGTCTCGCAAACCCAAGTCGTTTGCGTGCGCAAACGCTAACTTTGTGGCCTTGTGAGCATGAACGTTAATGACCGAACACAATGCTCACAAGACCAAAAGCCCGAGGCCATTTTCGTTTTTCGAGCCAACTCAACGATGGCTCCACGCAATTTAATGCGTACCAAAACTCTATTTTCAAAAGAGGGTCAGTTTTGGTCGAAGATTAGGCCAAAATGGCCAAACCCCCGAGGCTGGTACTCGAAGCCTATAAGGAGTTCAGCCTCGAACCAAGGCAACATGTAAAGTAGAGACCACGAAGGACATCGTGGATAGCTTGGTTGATTTTTACAACCTTGTCTTCTATTTTATATAATTTCGCCTTGTGAGCACGCGTGCCACATTGCCTCTTTGCACACGCGCTCATATGCAAGCACTAATGACACGAGTGGGCGGAGACAATCTAACCATAGTGTGCATATTTGAAAGCACCTACTATGGGCCTACTCCAAAAGTGTTTACTCATATTTTTGCTCCTTAAGGTCCCAAGGATATGTTCATGCCAATATCGCCGATATATGCACGTTTTCCCATAAATAGTGTGCTTCAAGGATTGAGGTGTTAAAAATGCTTTCATTGTGCTTTGAACCTCAACCCTTGTTGCAAAAGGGAAGCAAAGCTTCGGTTTGCATCCATGCAAAAGCCCGAGGCTCCTTTCTCTTGCGATACGGAGATACGATATTTGGAGGGACCGCTTTTGGGTGAATTTTGGCCGTTTTGCCCAAAATGGCCACAAACTCCTTCTCCCCCTGATTTCACCCCCGAGGTTGCGTGCGCCACTTGACCAAAGGTAAGGGCAATTCGGAGAGGGCACACAAACACGTATCGAATGGGATGTTTCCTCATGTGGCCTCTCCTCTCAATGGGAGAGGTGTGAGTCACCCAATTTGGGGTATGTTGCCTTTCTGCCCCGTTTGTGTGTCACATTCTCTCCAATGGGAAAAATAGCTAGAGGCGACCATGAGGGTTGGCAAGTGGCATATATTGGGACCTAAGTCCCATATGTCTATAGCATCTTTGGTTGAAAGGATCCTCGCCGTGGCCATGGAGATATGGAATCATGAGTGCGGGCCACTTTGGCCAAATTTCGCTGTTTTTGCCATTGTGTGCCATATTGGAATTACCATATCTCCATGGGGCACGGGATCTAGCCAGGAAGGAAGGGCGATTATTGTAGCATATGACGAAGGGTTGAACGCCACTGAGTTTCGTATTTGCTCCTCCGGCTCATCCGTAGTTATTCAACTTTTGGTGCGATCCACGATCCCCCCCTTTGCACCGCATGTTGCTTTCTGCCCCGTCCGTGTGGTCATCCCCTCGGTGAACAGTAAGCAGCCAGCGTGACAGCAAGGAATAACCCAGGGCATGGGACCAAAGGGAATATCAAGGGTTGTGAATCAAGGCTTGGCGCGTCAACATCGCCAAGATTTCCTACCCTGGACGGTCGCCCGAGACGGCCCATTTTGCCATTTTGGCCATTATGACCCCACTTGACGAACCCGTGGTGCCCTGATGCCGGGACCTCAGAGGGAACCAGGTTGGGTGAGGGCTCCAGGGAGTTGGTATGCGAAGGGCATAGGGTCGGTTGCCTCGTCCCTACCTCTGGCGGGTCCGGACGAGGGGTCAATTTTGGAAATTTTTGAGCCAATATCAGTTTGGGCTGAAACAGCCCATTTTCAGCTACCAACTCCTAGGGGATAATGGCGGGGCCATATCTCTGGCTCAGAGGAGAGTTCGGACCTGCCGTTCAGGGAGCATAGGGAGCCACTGTTGGTTGGCCTTGGAGCACCTTGGCTCCGAGGAACTCGCCTGTGGCTTGGCGGGACGACCCCCCTTTTGGCAGGGTTTCAGGGTCCGGACTGAGAAGGGCATGGGTTGTGTTTGAGCCCCCGCCCCCACCAGCCACTGAGAGGGTCGGACCTGGGATTGGGATACGAGTTGGGATAGAGTGTCTATTGTCCTGTGATGCCCTTACCCCAGTCCAGTCTTAACCCCATGTGTACATATCCTGATGTGTTGCTGTACATACTTTCGTTCCCTCATTTCAGAGTGGCAAGGATTCTGAAACGCTTTGTCACATGACACGAGCGTATTGATGCCCTTGTGAGCGTAGTGCTTTGCCTGCCTGCTCACCTGTGCGTGTAACCCAGCGTCCCGTGGCCGGCCCCCCACGGGAACGCGTCACTACAGCCACCAGATGGACCAACACGTCCTTGACATCCAAAGAAATGTTCTTTTTCTTCAGAAAGTCCATCCAGACCGTGGTGTACCTCGGCACGAAACTGCTCGGAGGCTCCCACGAATCCCTGGATGCGGCGAATCCCTTCCAACGGACTTTATAAAGCCTCCCCCCAGGCGTCCGCGGGTCCGGCTTGTCCGCCAGGATCTTCTCCGCGGTGAAGTTGTCGTCCTCACCCTGAAGGTGACGGGACGTCCGCTGGGGTCTGGTGCTCGGGGACGGAGCTGGGTATGGTCGCGGTCCAGGATCTTGTTATCCCCCACACGAACCGCATACACATCCTGCCCGACCTTCCGCACGATTACCCCCGGCACATACCAGGACGCCTGCCAATGCCTGGACAGGACATCCTTGTGGTGCCGCTCCACCCACACGGTGTCCTGGAGAGCATACTTCTGGACCTTTCCTTGCTTGAAGTACTTGGCCCTCTTCTCATGCTCGTCCTGAAGTGCCTTGCACACCTTGGCCGCCGTGTCGTCCGCCTCAGCCATCATAGCGTTCGCATCCCGGGCAACTTTGCCATGGTTCAACCACGGGAGAGTGCGTGATACTCGATCCCGTAGGAACAGGATGCGGTGGGGCGACAGTCCAGAGGGTCCCGGAAGGTCGTGATACGCTTGGAGGACCCTCCACAGCGAATTATACCAATTCCGGCCCCGTTCGTCGATGTGCAGCTGACGGAACCTTTCGAACATCTGCCGCCCGGCCACCTCAGCCCGGCCGTTCGACCGGCTGTGGTACGCCACGGTCTTGGCGTGCCAAATGCCCATGTGCTTACACATCGTCTTGAACCACGTCCCCACAAACTGACTGCCCCGATCGCTGCAGATGACAGCTGGGACATCAAAAATCGTCAGCCAATGCCTGATCATGGCATTAGCGACGGTCTTGGCCTGCAGCCCCACTCCATGCTTGTCCTTCTTGTCCTTCTTCTTGGACTTCTTGCCAGGAACGGCCACGATATACCCGCTGTGCCTATCCACCGCCAGGATGACACAGTCGTAGGTCTCCCCTTCCACGGTGACCTCAGGCATGGCGAATACATCCATGGACACGGACCGCATAGGGGCCTCCGGTATAGCCGTATACACCGGGTTGCCCGCTGTGGAGTGGTTGGGGCTCTTCGTGGCCCGACACACGGCACAGTCGCTGCAGTACCTATCCAGGATGGCGTAGTACCCCGAAGGAAATTTGAAACGCCACTCCAGGTCCTGCTGCATCTTGTCTCGGCCAGGGTGCATGAGCTGGGCGTTGTGCCAATGGTCAATGAGCTCCTCCACTCGGTTCTCGGGCACCAGCAGCTTGTCCTTGAGGAACAACTTGTCGCCATCCTCGGTCAAGCCTTCGGGCCATTCGTCGTCCGACGGGGCGCTCAGGGCATTCCAGTACCTGCTCAAGTGATCGGATGCCGCATAGTCATCCGACCAGTCCTCTGTGAGCACCGACCTGACTAGCTCTACAGGGGCCACCATCCATTGCTCGAGGGTTTCCTCTCGAATAGCTTGGACGCGGGCGCCCCGGAACTTGGCCAGGTCTGTACGGTTTGCCATCACCACAAAGCACTTGACCCCCTCTTGCTCCATGGCCTTCTCCATCTCGATGATGCGCTTGGCCTCCTCCGTCTCCTCGGTGTCTCCATGGCTGGATATGTCCATCCAAGCCTTGCCCGCGGGGTAGGCCCATCTACTGAGGCAATCTGCCACAGTGTTGTCCTTCCCTGGGACATACACGACGCTGAGATCGAACTTGGCGAACGTCTCATGCCATCGGGCTCTCCTTGCCGCCGGTCCCGAGGGGGTGTCGACGTGCTCCTTGTGCCAGCTCTGTAAGGACTGATGGTCCGTACAAACCACCACCGGTTGCAATCCGATGTGGCCAGACCACTTCCTGAGCGCACAAACAATGGCGTACGTCTCCTTCTCCCTCGCGGTCCAGGTTCGGCGTTGGCCCTCGGCCAGGATCCGGCTCCAGAACGCCACGGGTACATGTGACCCGTGGTCTCGGATCTGCTCGAGGAATGCCCCTACAGCATAGTCCGAGGCGTCCGTCCGTAGCACGAATCCCTTTTCCGGGTCCACCAGGAATAGCCCCAGTTGCCCCAGGAGTCGCTTCTTCAGGCGGCTGAACGCATCTTCGGCCTCAGGGGTCCAGACAAGCTTCTTCTTGCTCCCCTTCCGGCCATCGAACTTGCCCACTTGCAGCATCTTGTGCAGCGGCCCCAACAGTTCTGCATACATCCGGACATAGCCCGAATAGTAGTTGCAGAACCCCATGAAGGACCGGAGTTCGCTGATGGTCTGGGGCTTCTCCCAGTGGTGCAGGGACGCCAGCTTCCCAGGCATGGGACGGCGTTGCCCGTGACCAACCACGTGACCCGCGAACTCCACTTCCTTCACGAAGAGTGAGGCTTTGGTGGGCTCGCACACCATGTTGTGCTTGTCCAACTCGCTGAGCACTCGGCGCAGATCCTTCTCATGCGCTTCGATGAGCTCGTCCTCAGTCATGTCCTCCGTGCCGGACCCGATGATGATGTCATCCACAAAGGGGTCGGCACAATCCCGGACTGGACCGAGTAGGCCCTCCATCATGCGCTGGAAAGCGGCGTTGCCATTCTTGGCGCCCATGGGCACCACTTTCCACTGCATGGGCCCCAGCGGCGTCGACATCGCTGTGCAGGGCCTGGAGTCCGGGTGTAGCGGCATCTGGTGATAACCGTGTTTCAGGTCCAACACCGTGAAAATCCGCTTTTTCTGTTGTTTTTGGAGGATGGAGTCGATCAGGGGAAGCGAGTATGAGTCGTGCTCGGTCTGCTCGTTCAAACCTCTGTAATCAACCACCAACCTCCACTCGCCCTTCTCCTTCTTGGGCACGATGAAGGCTGGGCTGGCCCACTCACTGTCGGAGGGTTCGATCCATCCCCGCTCAATGAACTCGGCCAACAGCTTCTTCATGGCCTCGGCCCGATCGCCCTGAAGTTGGTACTCCTGATGACGATAGATCTTGGGGTTCGGCTTCAGCTTGATCCTCGCTGTGCCAAACCTCCCACGATCTGGAGGGTTCTTGTTGGCGACGCCACTGAATAGCCGCGGATAGGCATTGATCAGCCTCTCCTTCAGCTCGGCGACCTTCGGGTTCTCCTGGGCCTCTTCAGCCGCTTGCTTCGGTATCGATACAACCGAACGCACTGCGGTATAGGCCTCTTCCGGGTCCGAATCCGACTTCTCCTCGTCCGATATGCCGTCTTCATCGTCGTGGGGTGCACTTCCCACCGATAATCTTTGAAAATTTGCGGCGTCGGGCTGGTTACTGTCGCTATCGGCCCCCATTCTTGGGAAATCCCACGTCGGCGGGTCCGACCCAACCGGACCATCGTATTGGTCCGCGATGAGATCCATGAACCTCGCCACGAACTCATCCTTCTCGTACTTGCCGGTGACCAATATCTTGTCATCCCACCAATGCGGAGATGTGACCATGGCCCGCCTCTTCTTGGCTGCCACACGGTTGTGCATCCCCATCCGCATGTAGTTGACGACATCGTCGATCTCGGCGTGGGACAGGACGTCAATGCCATCAATAGGCTGATCCGTCCCCTCCTTGGGCTCAAACATGACCTTCATGGGCACCGCCTCCACCCTACGGATGAATGCTTCATCACCGTGGGCTGGGCTTGCGTCCCATCCACCAGGAAAGCCTTGGTACCCCACGCCTGACCCGGGGAGGGCATTGATACACCCTTGGCGTCGATGAACAGCTCCTCCTCTGGCCCGAATGACATCTCGTTCAGGGTGATGGAGTCCAGCGTCGACTTGAGACCTTCCAGCGGACATGGGGTGGATCCTATGCCGGTTATGACCAGGACCCCCTTCGCCCTATCCACGACGATCTTCTCCACCGTACGTCTGGTATTGTCCAGGGAGCCATGCCAATACATGGGCCCCCACTCCTTCACACCCCAATGCCTGTGCCAGGCTGAGTCTCCTCGATGCCAATGCCTCCTACATTTCCGCAAAAGTGGGGCATCCCGGGAAGCGAAGACGTCCGTCTCGGGCGCTTCGGCTCCCAGCGTCTGGATCATCCTGGCATACACCTGTGGCGACATTCCATACTCCCTGAGCTGAACTCCACGGTCTCCTCTGGACTTCGCACCCACAGCTTGCACTGCTTGGACGATCCGATCCTCTTCCTCAGCATTCCATTGGGATGATCCGCATGCATAGTCCGTGGACAGCCATGTGAGGCATTCATCATCCTCCCGGACCAGCGTTGCACGATGGGGAAGGGCTCCAATGGCATTTACCACCATGAACTCATACCCCATGATCATATCCCAATCTGTAATGTCGGCCACATAGAAGTTCCCGGATAGAGTGCTTCTCTTCGCCAAATCAGGGCGGTTCAAGCGCTCATGCTCCCAGAATTCCATACTGATAGTGGCCTCATGGGTACCACCACCCATGATCTCTCCATTGGCCACCTTCAGGCGCACCGGTCCAAGGCTGGGCTGCAGGGATTCCTCCTTGAACAACCCTCTCCGGACCAGGCTCACCTGGGCACCCGTATCCACCAGAACATCCACCACCAATATCTCTTGTCCGCACCGTACACGCACCTTCAAGTGCAACTGCCGCTCGTCGCCATGCGGTGTATTGACGACTCTCACGGCATGCAACTCTAGCACATCCGAGTGCATCAGGACTTCGAAAGTATGGTCACGGATGGTGTAGATCTTGGGCTGGTCCTGCCCGTCCACGGGGCTCTCCGTGGTCGCTCCTTCCTTCTTGCCACGTCCCTTGCCCACACAAACTTCCCTTGGCAGGGCGCTCCAGGGGTTGGGAGTGGCGAAACTCAGTGGTTTTGGCTCTTCTGGAGCCTTCTTCGGCACCCCATGTGCCTTCGCTTTCTCTGGGATTCCACTGATTTTCGGAGGAGAGACCTCCGAGGTCCCACTCCCGTGGGGGCTCCTCTAGACTTGACTTCCCGCAGCCCCTTCCGGCTGCGATCCGCCAGGACTTTGTCCACCACGTTGCTGGGTTTTGAGTTCCTCCAACGTCCTCAACATGTCCTCAGCAACTTCCTCGATCGACCTCACTCGTCGGTCTTGGCCAGGTCCACCACCATAGCATCTTCCTTCGCCTTTTCCTTGGCCTTTGCCTTGGCCTTTTCCCCCGTCTCCGCCCTTCGCCTTCCAATCGGAAATCCGCTGCTCCTTGGGCTTCTTCTCGGGGTGGGCGGCGAAGTAGGCCTTCTTGTCCGCCTCATACACCTTGCACTGACGGTGGTCGTGTGCATGGTTGTTTCCCTTGCCATAACAGACCCAGCACCCGTCGTGCTGAGACCTGTACTCCCGGAACGAGAGCGGTGGGTTCCCGATCCTCCTTGGCTCATTGCCCTTCTTGGGTCCCACCTGGCTCCATCTGGACCGATCCTGCCCATGGTCCCTCACGTTGTGCGCCACAAACGCGAAGAAATGGGCCTCCTCGTGATCCTCCCGGGGCCAGGTCCAGTGGTCTTGGCCACTTCCACTACCATTCTCCGCGGTGTTGGCTGTGTCCTCCTGGATCTCCCGATGATGGCGGTCTTCTCGGTGGCCTCGTTGTCCATGACCATGTCGATCCTGCACGTGGGCCTCGTTCTTCGCATTGAGCTTCAACCCCACCGTGATGTACTTCACGATCTCGTCCAGGCTCATGCGGGCGAAGATGATGTTGTGGTTTGTTTCTTGGGAACTCGACTGCACTCCTGTGCCTCTTTGTTTCTCAGAATCCAAAATCGAAAATCCCAATCGACAAACCTCGCAGGATCTTTAGACGGGGCACCAATAATAACACAATCTCGAAGACATAAACCCTGTTCAAAGATCGAAGTATCTTACAGCGCTCATTCACAGTTGGCATTCGATGCTTCTTTATTATTCACAGACTGTCAGCGCGATTGCGACTGCGACTTGCGATTTGCGCGCTGCTGCGCTGCTGCTGTTCGAAGCCATAACACTACCCCCCCGTTGAGACCTCGAAGAGGTCTCACTCACCTGGGCGGGCGTCACAATGTCGAATACAGAGCAGGCCCAGAGAAAAAAACATTTTGGGCCTCGACATGTGTTGGCTACAGAAGCATAACAGTGGACCAATCCTGGTCGAAACTCACACACCGAGGTGCAGTCATGGTACACCCGTCGTCAGCGCCTCATTCACACGCCGTGTTCGACTCTGCCACGGCTGTGGCTCTCGGCGGAAGCTGCAGAAGACAACCTCGCCAGGCACACTGCACGGGCGCTGTACCCGCAGCAAGGCTGTGGGCACGTCGAACCATAACATACCATAACATTGGGCCCAGGTATCGAAGCTGGATGCTCAGCAGACCAACAGGCCTACACATCTGTCAGCTCGACAGGACATATGAAAGCAGTTGATACCATTAATGGCATCCAGACTGTCGAATAAGCCATTACTTGGCATCCAGACTGTCGAATAAGCCATTACTTGGCATCCAGACATGTCGAATCAGCACAGACATGTCGAATCAGCAGTCCGTGCCCCACGTGAACGTGTATGAACGATCCACCGGAAGTCGACATACTTCATGCACTTCCTTCAGTGTCTCGACGCCAGCCATGAACTTGAAGGTGTCATGATCCGTGTAGTGTCGACGAATATCACTGTCGAGGGCACGCTTCTGAATCAGGATACCAGATCGATGGTTCAGCAATCGAAGGTTGGGATCACCAGGTCGGTCGTCGACGGGGCACTTGTACTGGAATACGAAGACATGTTCACGGGCAAGCGCTCGAGATTGTCCAGGTCCAGGTGTTTGTGCCCTGGTCGAATAGCAGTCCCAGAGGCTCGACGGTTTCCAAACGTCCTCACGCCACAGATCGGCGCGATTGGTGGCCTCGAAGGAGCATCCGTCATGTCGACCAGTAGTCCATCGATAGGTTTCCTTCGATCCAGTACCAGCGGCCATGCTGTGGTAGAACTGACCAGTTCGCGTATCGACTCGCCACCACGGCGTGTCGGCAATCGAAAGTCGTCGTACACAATGACGGCGCTGATGTCGTCCACTTCAGGGCCGAGGGCATATCGGTCGACCATTTCAAGCATGTCGGTTCGAAAACCTTCTTCTTGGAGTCGACCGAGGTGTTGATGTACATACTGACCATCAGCGAGGGAACTCTGCAGAGCGAATCGAACCGCTTCTGCAGTCACAAGGCTCGAAGTCGTGTCAACAATGACCGCTTCGAGGACTTGGTCTCGGCAGCTGACCTTGCGTCGATGTGCAGCCTTAAAGTCATCGTGGATCGGTGTGAGGTACTTGAAGAACGGGATGTCGAAGTGGTGCTGATAGGCGTTCGACTCCATCGACAAAAACCGGTGATCGAGGGGGTCCGGGTGGAACGGGTCGCTCGCAGGCTAGTCGGTTTTCTCGATCTCCTCCCGTTCATCGGTATAGACATCCCTTCGAAACTTGACCGCTCGACGCCAATGTTGTCAATCTTCGTATCCGGCCTCGAAGGGGGACATGAGGTATGTCGAGGTACCCAGGCGTCGAACCAATTCGGGGGCATCCACGAAAGGGAAAAGATTGGCATACTCTTCATTCGATGAGTGAAGGGCAGCAACTCGTCGGATCGCCTTATCGAAGTCGTGGTACCCGAGCCGTCCGGGTCCAGTCTGGTAGATCGTCGCCAACTGGACAAGGTCGATGGGGGCGCCTGGTGCGACGGCGTTGTACGCATAGGGTTCGATCTGTTCTCCGAGTCGAAAGTACTCCTGGAGCTGGACCGCAAGGTCCTGTGTTCGATGTGGAGCGCACCCATACCGCTTATACCCAAGTCGAGAGGTGCCTCGAAGGCCGCGCAGTTGGTGTCGGCGAAGAAGCAAATCGACTTTGTACGCAAGGAAGGGGGCTCGATCTTCGAAGAGCCAGTCGTTCGCCTGGCAAACCTTTTGAAGATCACGGATAACTCCCATGATCGAAACGGCAACGGGAGCTTCTCGTCTCATCCTTTCGTGGGTCCAGAAGCGTTGATATTTGAAGATCAGGTCGATTCCATCGGCCACGTTTATCAGGTCGTCGATACCCGAGATCCCTCGATGCATGCGGTTGAGTCGAGCAATTTGACTCGGCAGGGTATGTCCGGTGAGGCCTTGTCGGAATCCCCAATCGAGCTCTTCATCATAATGTCGCCATGTGACGAGGGCCGCTCGAAAGTTCTGACAAGCCACTTCGATTCTTGTATACCACTGGTATCCCCGCTTACCACCAAGATTTCCACGCTCATCGAAAGACGTGTCAGGGGCGCTTCGAGCCAATTCGTAAGGGAATGGTGTGGTTCGTCCCCAACTGTCGATGCAGATGGTCTTGCCTAACTCGGAAATGGCGGCATTTGTCTTCGACACCACTTCATAATGTTTCTCGTTCAGGAACGTGTGCAGTTTTCGAAGACCCGCCATGGTACTCGACGCAATAGTGAGTACCGATGGTTCGAGCTTAGTGTATTCCGTCTTCATCGGATCATCCTCGTGTGTCCCAAATCAATAGGGTGGCTTCAATCCGAACGTGCCCAAGTGTCGGAGTTCGTCGATGGTCTCGATTTCATGATTGTACTGTGGCATGTTATAGGGCTGCCACTTCGACTCCGGCACCGGCACAGAATCGTAGCTGGGTGGTGCTGTCGGCCATGCGGGCTCGTAAGGATATTCTTCTTCGTCGTCGGACTCGAGCGGCCAGGGTTCAGCGTCGTAGTTGTGGTCATCATCGTGGTAATAGGAGTCGGATTGGTTCGTTCGAGTAGAAGCTTGTGTTTTCGGGGCATTCGAATGCCAGGATTGGTCGACCCAGTCGGCTTCGACTTTCGGCTCTCCGGTACCCGGATCCTCCCTGGATGACCTTGATGTCCAGGTGTTCGGCCTCGATGTCCAAGAACTGTCGACCCATCCGGGCGCTGAACAGAGGAAGGAAGATCAGTCGTCGTACCCCGTGTAGCAAGCAAGATCTTCATCAGAATCGAACCAGTCAGGGCTTGAGCACCGCTCTCGAAAGTATTCTCCCTTGCCTCCTTTCGACGGGCCTCCTTTTCCTTTCGAGCTCCCAGCATATGCCGACTGGCTGTAGTTCGGCGGTTCGAATGGATCGAGAGGTCGACTCGGACGAGTTGGCGCTGATGCTACCGACAAGCAGCGGCCAGTTGAAGTCGTCCTCGCTGGGGGTTCGATCACGTCAACATCGATGACGTTCGACGGTGTCGCTTGAGAAGGCGGAGGTCGAGAGGAAATTCGGGGCGTCCGGGATGTAGTACCATAGGCGGAGGCTCCGGTGATCGACCCGGAACCTCGCATGAGTTTTTCGAAAAACCACGCGGCAGAGAAGAGTAAGGGTGTTACTCAGTTACTCAGGGTAGAGTCGAAGGAACTCAAGGTACACAGGATCCTCTTCTAGAGCCTTGCTCGACTCCCAAGACCATGTGTCGTCATCCCATTCACAACAGTACAGGAATGTGCGGCGCTTTTTAGATACCACTCGACCTCTAGCCACAATCTTGATAAGTCGAGGAGATTCTCCAGTTTTGACAGGGGGCATCGGAAACTCCCACACCGGCTGTCCCTCTCGATGGACGTAGGGTTTTATGCTGTCTCGATTGAAAACTCGCAACCCATCGAAGGGGGCAGGGATGTCCAGTTTGACATTCTCGCCCTTGTTCAGTACCTCGAGTATTTTGTAAGGGCCGCACCAGACAACATCGAGTTTCCCTTTATGTCGATATTCTGGCACCAACACCCACCATCGTTCACCGACTTCAGGCACTCGAACGTGTCGGTCCATTTGCAGGACCACATGCATCTGGCGTCGACGTTCCTCGGCAAGCGTTGCACGCACAGAATCGAAGGTACGTTCCGCTCGTTGCATGTAATCATTCACGGTCGATGGTTCATGTGCATGAGAAGTCATTCGGGGAAAATCCAATGGAAAATGGGGTGTTCGTCCTTCATCTCTCTCGAACGGGGATAGTCGAAGACTATTGGATGTCAGGTTGTTGAACTGGATTTCGGCGAACAGGAGGTCGACATCCCACTCGTTGTTGCCGAAGATGCCGCGTGTACGCAGGCGCTGGAGGATGGACTGATTGCTGCGCTCCGCCAGGCCATTGCCTCGAGGGCGGTTGGCCACTGTTTGATGCATCTCAATCTTGAAGCGCTGGGCCAACTCCTTCCACGCCTGAGACTCCAACAGCTTGTCTCGGTCAGAAACAATTTGTCGAGGGCATCCTTTCAATCGAATAACCTCACGTAGGAACACATAGATGAGGTCGTCGGCTGTCATATCCTTGCGACAAGGGATGAACATTCCACGCTTGGAGAATCGGTCGACTACAGTCATGATCGCGTCATGGCCCCTTGTGGTCGGCGGCAATCCCGAAACCCAATCGATGGACACACTGTGCCATTTGGTGTCGGGCACCGGCAATGGTCTTGGCACTCTGGCGGTGTCGACTCGTCTTGATTTCGCCGCTTGACAGACATTGCAACTTAGTATGTATCGCTCGACACAGTGTCGAAGGTGTGAACATACATAGTCGCGCTTAATCAGGGCCATGGTTCGAAGGACTCCTGAGTGGCCATAGAACTCCGACTCGTGATACATAGCCACAATCGACGTAACCAGCGTTCGGGGGACAAGCACACGTTTGCCCATCGTCGACAAATGGAAGAATTTGCCATCGTCGAAGGACAACTTGGCATCTCGAAGCTGGTGTCGTGCCGCAGGGCTTCGAATCGCGACTTCGTAGATGTGTTTCGTCCGGGGGTCCTCCCGATAGGCTGCCGCCCACACAGCTGTCGAAGTCAAGTCTTTGCACTGATAATGTCGATGTACTCGGCGGTGTGTACCCTTAAGACCCGAAGGGTATGGCGTGTTCGACCCAACCTTCGGCAAGGGAACTGATTGCAACGTGCCGTCACGGTGACGTCGACAGCGAATCAGTTCCGCCATGGTCGGAGCGTATCGAAGTTCATTGCCAAAGGTGACTCGAAGGGGGCGATCAATGCTTACATCGGGGAGGTCGTCGGTGTCGGTAGACGTGTCTGGTTCATTGCCAGCCTCATCGAGATGCATGTCTGGTTGGTGTGAATTCTCAGCCATGATCTCGTCCGATGGTGCTGGTTCCAGTCCCAGGTCTTCTGGCTCAGCAGTTGTCGCGCTCGACGGTAGCGGCTCCAGGTCCTCCGGCTCGACGGCGGGTTCGGTGTCGAATTGGAGGGCTGGTTCCGCAAGCTCATCTGCGTCAAGATCCTTCCCCACGGAGCGTCCGCTTCGTAGTGAAACGTACAGGTGGTCGTACGGCTGGGACCACACCTCGTCATGAGAGAATGAGTCTTCGAGTACATGTAGGAACTCATCGACAGGTTCTCCTTCCGGTGAAGCCCAATCTTCGACCAGGGGAATTGCGAAAGCCCGTGTACGTGTGGCATTTTTGATATCCATCAACTGCCGCGAAGTTAGACGGGAGCAGGCGTCTGCCGCAGGGTTCTCGAGGCCCGGCACGTACCACAACGTCAGGTTGTATTCCTCGAGGAATTGGGACCATCGTGCTTGTCGTGGTGTCAGCGGTCGAGGACAGGTCTTGAGATATCGAAGACTTTCGTGGTCAGTGTGCTCGTGCACCTGCTGCGGTCCTCGAAGTAGGTGAAACCATTGTTTCAAGGCTAATACGATGGCCAACAACTCCTGTTCTCGAATCAGGTATCGAGTTTCGGCAGGCTGCATTTTCCGCGACATGAAGGCAATAGGTCGAAGATGTCCCTTGTACTTCCCATGTGCACATCGTTGCGCCAGCGTAGCACCCACGCAGTCTTTCGAAGCGTCTGTGTACAGGTGATACGGCTGTCGGGGGTCGTTAGCACTGAGATGTGTCGCACTGATCATCGCCTGCTTCAGCTTGTCGAAGGAAGCCTGGTGGACGGCTGTCCATTCCCACTCGAAGTCTGCCTTAAACATTGCAGTCAGAGGGGCTGCGACAGCTTGGAACCCTTCGACAAACTGCTGGTAAAATCCACACAATCCAATGAACTGTCGAACTTCATGGACCGTAGTTGGTGGAGGCCAACCTCGAATGACCTTTATCTTTTCGGGGTCCATGTGTACTCCATCTTGGTCGATGATGTATCCGCAGAAGGGCACTCGACTCTGAAAGAATGTGGATTTATGGATGCAGGGGAAGAGCTGGTGCTTACGGAGTAGTTCATGTACCAGGTCGAGGTGTCGTTGGTGTTCGTCCGCATCCTTCGAGAAGACGAGGATGTCGTCAATGTACACCCATACAAAGATCCCCAAGTGGTCTCGAAGGACATCGTTCACGACGCGTTGGAACGTCGATGGCGCATTACAGAGGCCAAAGGGCATAACAACCCACTCGAAGGCGCCAGATTGTGTGTTGAAGGCGGTTTTCTCGATATCTTCGTCTTGAATTCGGATCCGGTGGAACCCACTAACAAGGTCAATCTTTGAGAATACGGTGGAACCCCCCAGTGTACTCAGAATGAATTGGATCGATGGCAAGGGATATCGATCTCATACAGTTCGTGTATTCAACGCTCGGTAGTCGACGCACATACGCCATTTACCATCCGCTTTCTTCACCAGTAGGCAACCCGCTCCGTATGGACTCGAGGATGGTCTGATGCGACCAGATCGATGCAACTTGTCCAATTGTCGTCGCAGTTCATCTAGTTGGCTCGGATCCATTTTGTAAGGGTGTACCCACGGTGGATTGTCTTCCGAATCGAGGCGTATTCGATGATCTCTTCCAGGTCGATGCGGAGGTAGGTCTCCATACTCCGCTTTCTCCCGGTCGTAGAGGTCCGCCCATTTGTGTAATCGACTCGGTAGTTTGCGTCGAACAGGGTCAAGCCCGTCATCATTGCCATCACTGGCTTGCATCTTCTACATTTGATCGACCGGCACTGCTGGTCGAGGCATGCAACAAAGAAATACTTGATCTCCCGTGAGATCAGATCGACGGATCTCTCTTTTGAGTTTCGGCAACGAAATGTACTCAATCTCCATATCGCTGCACTCCTCATCGGTGATACCATCTTCCCTTTCGGACTCATCGTACATGTCAGTACCGCGCTGAACGTGTGTCGACGAGTGTAGGTCAGGGTGTTCGTTGGCATGTGGGGCAGGATTCCAAACCGGACTCGCTTTCGAGGAACTGGATGAAAGTATCGAAAGAAGGTCCAGCTTGGAAGCTGCTTGAAACTGCAGCTGGGTGGAATGTCTTGATTCGCCAAAAGACAACCGGTACGAAATCGAACCATGTTGGATGTCGGCGTATTGCTCCTTCCAGTTGACAGTTGGATTGTAGCTTCGAAGCCATGGTAGTCCAAGCACTACATCCGGCAAAATATCCAAGACCTTGAAGTGATGACGAAATACAAGCTCTCCAACTCGAACATAAGCTCGCGTGTAGTACCGTACTTCGACTTGGACACCTCCGGCTGTCAAGACATGTCCGGGGTTTCTCAGTTTATAGAGGGGAAGTCGCGCCCTCTTCGCTGTTTGCATCGACATAAAGTCACTGGTCGCTCCACAGTCGACCAACAGTTCCACGCTGGAGTCAAAGGAGTCTTCACGACATGCGCAAATGCGCCCTCGAACCGTGAACAGAGACGCATGCTCAGGTTCGGTTCCTTCGACAGTGACACTTCCAAGCGTCGAATTCTTTTCGGGTTTATTGGTGCTGGTGGTGGTGTTCAGCTCTTCTCGAGGACGTCCGCCAACAGGTCTTCGGAATTGTTTTCTAGGCCGTTGTAGGCCTTTCTCTGCTCTTGGAGCGGGATTGAAACCGTCCCTTGCTGTCTCGACTTTGATCTCGTTTTGGTGTGTTCGACCGTGATTCCCGACGTTCTCGTCCTCGGGATGGCGGTCGACCTTTTGGACAGTCACGGGCCAAGTGTCCCTGTTCGCCACAATTGTAGCAACGTCTGCTTTCTCGACCATCTTGGCGTCCGCCATGTTGACGTCCGAACCGTTCACCAATGTAGGCATGTAACTCTTCTCGGAGCTTGGCAATTGCATCGAGATACATCGGCTCTGCCACGGTCGAAGCCGTGGGCGCCGCAGCTGGGGTCGGCATCGGGGTGACGTGTGGCGTTGGCATAGGGTTGGATGGAAACGCGGAAGTCGAAGTAGGTGGGACCATCATAGGCAGGGGCCTCGACACTGCAGGACCCAGGGTGTGATCTGATGTCGTTCTCGATGCGTTCTGTACCTCTTCCAGTTGATACCCAGCCGCAATGTAGGCTTCCGCGATGGTCTCTACCAAGGTATCGAATCCAAATGGATTATTAGAACGCCATTTCGAACGGACTTCAACGATGTACTGCCGACGCACAGCGTCATTCGACAAACCTTCAACAAATCGAGAGCTGACGAGGAAACCCATCTGGAGTTCACTCGTGGTGACCTTCGACTTGATAACGCATGTACGAAATTCTCGAACGTAATCTGCATGTCGGGGAAACTCGCTCTCTTTCAAGCTCAACATTCTCGACAAATACACTGGCTCATGGGATATGCAGTCGAAACGCTGGCCTAACACACGCATGAGCTCGAACCAGTCATCTTGTACAACTTTTGTCAGGCTATGATAGTACTCAGCGGCATCACCATCGAGGAGGAATGACATCGTTGCTGCCTGATCGACGGGTGAGGTGATGTCCGACAAAGTGAAGGCTCGTAGTAAATCTTCTTTCCATGTTCGAAATTCTCCACATCCAGGTTTACCCGTGAACCTCTTGACCAGTTTGTTCAGGCGCTCGACGCGGCGTCCCAGAATCTCCTGCGAAGGAGCACGTTCCACTACGAACTGGGGTAGTGGTTCGAAGATAAGCCGCTGTGGGAGTGGTTGTTGTGGAGGGTGAGGTTGGTTCCAATTCGAAGAAGACGGTGGTTGCGGAAACTGTTGTTGTTGTGGTTGCGGAAACTGGATGTTGTTCGGAGGTGGTGGACTCGAAGTTCGTACAAATTTGTTGAGAAGAGCGTAACATTGCGACAATTCATGTTCTACGCGTCGAAGTTCATTTGCAGCAGCTTGCGTTGCATTTTCCGTCGAGGACTGCAAGGTATCGATGCGCTGGCCAGTTGCTGCTGTAGCACTTGCTGCCGTTGCCTGCAATACATCGATGCGTAGTTCCAATTCGATAACTTTGGCTTGAGTATCTGCAAGCTTCTGCGAACAGCTGTGAAGATCACCAGAGAGACATGGAAACCACTCGCTTTCTCGACTAGCGATGCGCTCTGCGATGAACTTCTCTAACGAGGTCGAAAATTCGTGATGCAAGGGTGAATCACTTCGAAACAAACTGTCTCTGATGAAATGCAGCATAGCTGCGTCGTCGAAGGGCCCCTCCATTGTAGATCGAAGTCCAAATCAAGTTGACGGCGTTGCGGCGTCGAAGATTGATCTCGAAGATTGATCCTCCCCGCCACCTAGCTGGCTACCACTTGTTGTGGTTTGTTCCTTGGGAACTCGACTGCACTCCTGTGCCTCTTTGTTTCTCAAAATTCGAAATCCAAAATCCCAATCGACAAACCTCGCAGGATCTTTAGACGGGGCACCAATAATAACTCAATCTCGAAAACATAAACCCTGTTCAAAGATCGAAGTATCTTACAGCGCTCATTCACAGTTGGCATTCGATGTTTCTTTATTATTCACAGACTGTCAGCGCAATTGCGACTGCGACTTGCGATTTGCGCGCTGCTGCGCTGCTGCTGTTCAAAGCCATAACAATGACCTGCATCCTCAGCGGCTCCCCGCGCCTCCACTCCACGTTGTTGAGGCGCAGCAACCTTTGCCCCATGGAGTCTCCAAATACCTCCACGTACACGGCGTTCTTCAGTCCCAACATTCGGTTGGGCTCGCCCAGGTTCCTCCTGAAGAACTCCATGATACCCGCATGGGTATCCTCCGCCGCCATGATCCTCACCGCCACGCGCTTCTTCGCTCTCTTCTTTTCCTCGTCCTCCACTCTCCTCTTCCAGTGGGCGGGGAGGACGTCCTTCAGCAAGTGGCGGATCTCGCTGAACTCGTTCCAGTCCTCAACCAGCTTGAGGCTCCGTCGGTACTTCCGCAGGTACCGGTTCCACTCCCGGACCCGCAACTCACCGCGGTCCAGCTGCAGCGGGATGGACCACAAGTCCTCCAGCCTCTGGTTCGGAGCGTCCACCCGCTCTCTATCCTCCAACCACTGGAGGCAGGCCTGCTCCGTACGGATCAGTCCTTCCCGGATCTGATCCCGCAGCTCCTCCTTCAGGTCCTGCGCCAGGCGGTGTGGGAATGTCCGGCATACCCACTTGTCCCGCGGAGCTCCCCGCATCTCACCGACGACCTCCTCGGCAAAGTCCTCCCAATCCAGGATGAAGTCATCCAGGTTGGAGGGGTTGCCATCGTAGTAGGGGATTTTGATTCCCCTGAGGTCGTCAATCCTGATGGCGTCTCCGACGTCCCCAGCCACCACTCCACCGAGACGGATACCACCTGCGGCCGGGGGGTGTGAGTACACTCCCCGTACATCCCTCTCCTCCATGGAGTGCGGTCCAGTTGGGCCTGAACCCAGGGGGTTTGGAATGCGGGAAGGACTTGCTCCATCGGCCGTCCATATCCCCGTATTGGGGTCCTTCGCCCACAGGTTTCCGCCTGGATGACGTCGACCATGTCCGTCGGCGCTTCCCATGGCTCGCCCCTGCATGGTCTGGCTCTGGATCTCCTCTTCCGCATAAACTGCATGGGCAGTTGTAGTGATCGGTAGATCCTGGGCGGCATAGGACATATGTACCGTCAGGCTCCTCGGGTCCGTGGTTACGTGCCCTTCCCGCATGGATCCAGCCGGTGCCGTGTGTTCCCCGAGCATTGTGGATTCGCTGAACATGGGAACAAACGGCAGCGCACCCGGGTCAACACGCGGAGGCGCGTAGGGTGCCTCTGCCGGGCCGCCCATGGGTTTATCCATGGCGCTCCGGAGGGTCTTAACCCGCTCCACCAGCTCTGCCGCTGCTGGCTTTGCCGGGAGCTCCGGACCCGAATTGAGGGGCTGTAGCTCCTCTAGCCTTTTCAGGCGTCCCGACATGTCCTCCACCAGGTGGAGGAGGCTGTCCACCACTCGCTGCTGCTTCTCCAGGGCCAGCTCCAGATTTCCCCGGTACCGGTCCTGTTCCACTCGCAGCTCCGCCATGTCTCTCTCTGCGGTGGACTGGTCATCCAGGATCCCGGCGACGTCCTCCTCTAGGCCGTCCTTCACGTTGTCCAGGCTGTCCAGGCGATGCACGATGGCGTCCATCCCCATCTTTGGGTACTTGCCCATGAGGAAGGACACGTGCTCGCAGTGGCACTCAGCGTGCTTTCCACCTGATCCAGCGCATCCCGCAATTCCCGGCGCCTCAGACTCATCGCCCATGGGCGTATCGCCTATGGCGTCCATCTCTGGTCCCGTGTGCCGGGGCACAGGTGCCGTCCTGGCCCTGGCTGGCCTCTCCAAGCCCTCGGCGTCGTGCTTCAGGGCGGGCTCGGGGGCCGTATGCGCCCTGGCGGTCGGCGCGGACATCTCTTCCGACTCCGAGGGGAAGCAAGTCCGATAGCAATCGGAGTGCCCCTCGGATTCCCACAGCCTGACCGGGCTGGGGTCCGTATCCATAGCCCCGGCGTCCCCTGCCGCGGGCTTGGGTGACTCGCGCTTCCGGTAGCGCCGGGCCCGTCCTCCACTGCCGCCTGAATGGCATGCCTCCTCAGAGTCCTCCGCGGCGGAGCGGAGGTTGCATGCCTTTCGGCAGCGACGCTCGCACATGCAGACCAGGTCCTCCATGTCAAGTCCTCCTCTTCCCGAACGTCGTACTTCTCTTCGGGCTTCCACTTCCGGCGTGGTCTCCACCGAGTCCACGATACGCACCCGGGGCGTACTTGGGCAGGGCTCATAGGGGCCCAAGTCCCCGGGTCGGCGGTAGGTAGGGGCAGCACGTACGCCTCTGCTACCATAAAGAAGGTCCCTACCAGGACCGGCCCCCGCTGTGCCCCTTCCCCCTGTTACCCATGCTGACTTGCTCCTGATCAACGATTGCATTTATCAAAATCCAGGGTTCCAAATTCAAAAATATAGAAAATACTATCCTCCTTCAACCCTGAACAGCAACCAGATTCCACAAATACAGCAATAACCCAATTGGGTTTCCCTGTTACGCGTATTCGATACGGCAGGATACGGCAGGATACGGCAGGATACGGCAGGATACGGCAGGATACGGCAGGATACGGCAGGATACGGCAGGATACGGCAGGATACGGCAGGATACGGCAGGATACGGCAGGATACGGCAGGATACGGCAGGATACGCAGGATACGGCAGGATACGGCAGGATACGAGAGGGTCCAAAATATCTGCTTGTTTGCACTACGAAAACAACCATTTTGCGTTCATTCAGCGTTTGGTGGTATTTCATACTGTTCTTGCATGCCTATTGTGACTTTCCCGGCTGACAACCCGCTTCATGTACACCAATGATTCGTTTCAAAAAAGAAGAAGATTGCTACCTGCTTCCTGAGCTTGGTGGTTTTTCATCCTGTTCCTGCGTGCCCATTGTGCTGTTTCTGTTTAGGTTGACAAACCGCCTTGCTGCACACCAATTCTCGGTTTTGAAAAAGAAAATGATTGCTACGTGATTGCGTACGAAACACTTCCTGTGCCCCAAAACACAAGATGCACGAGCATAAAAAAAGACAATCACATCATTGCAGCCTGTACTATTATGGTTATAGACTTTCGGTGTACCTCTGCTCCATGTTATGTAGGTTACAGCAGAAAATGAACAGGCCGGCAAGGAAGTCGTAGTTATACGGGCGCCTGGGAGCCTCATCACGGCCGTTCCAGAATCGCCATTTCTTAACATTGCTGAAAACACTCTCCACTAGATGACGGCCTTCATTGATCATCTGGTTGTAATGCACCATGGACCAGGTCAATCGGCCATCCCCCCCGGCCACACGGCAGAACATGTTGTCCGCAGTGCTGTAGTGACAGTCACCGAGGCGGAAGTCAGGCCGAGGACCATTAAAGTTCCAGGGAATGGATGCATCCATGTCCGCCGTCATCTCAGCATCGGTGGCACGGGGCGGATACCACCACGAGCAGGCAATGATCTCGCGCCCCCAGTTGATCATGGCATTAAACACGAGCGCATGCCCGCGGTAAGTGGGTTTGTTGAACCAGAACAGCTCCCGGTCTACCGGGTGCGAAGGTGACTGGATGGCCACATGCGTGCTATCGACAATAGCAGACACATGGCGGTGAATTGGATGACTGTGTTGGTGGAATTCCCATCGGCGTTCAAAAGCATCCGTGAACGTATCCCACAGGTGAGCCCGTTGTGACACGTCACGTAGTACTTGGATACAGTAGTCCCGACCAATTCCCAATGTCCTCGCACATGCAATCTGGCTGTACCCCAATCGCAGGAAAGAGATTGTAATTACAAACTCCTCTAATGTGAAAATGGAATTTGCCACCAGGAACAGCAGAAATCCCATTCTGTACCCGGTGGCATTCATGAGCGGCATTGCTGCAAGTGGAGCGCAGTGCGGGGAGTCGCCGCTATCAGAACGATCCACAGAGATCCACGTAAACTTCAAGACTGAAGGACTGAAGAACTTAAATGATTGAGCAGTGCAGAAACGATATAACAACAGCGCAAAAAACATTCTAATAGTGCTAATGTAACTAATGAGTAACATTCTCAGATATGTGCTGTCTATGAAATCAACAGCGAGGGCAACGAAGCAATCCATGGCTCTTGGCGGGAACAGTGTTTGATGGTCCTCCACTCTTAAGGAGTGTCAGTGAAGCGCTGCCATCCATAATTCTTGCGAGCCGGGCCAAGTGACGTGAAAGGTGCCTGATGGTCCTCCACTCTTAATGAGTCTCAGTGCGGCGGATGACAGCACCGCCAACAATGCGACAAGGTTCACGATGTGGTACACGCTTCCACCCCTTTGTGCAGGGCGTCCATCATATGAGGCGACGCCGCGACAAGGGTTCACGCTGTGGTACACGCTTCCACCCCTGTGTGCAGGGCGTCCAACGTGAGGCGACGCCGCTACAAGAGTTCACGCTGTGGTACACGCTTCCACCCCTGTGTGCAGGGCGTCCATCATATGAGGCGACGCCGCGACAAGGGTTCACGCTGTGGTTCACGCTTCCACCCCTGTGTGCAGGGCGTCCAACGTGAGGCGACGCCGCTACAAGAGTTCACGCTGTGGTACACGCTTCCACCCCTCTGTGCAGGGCGTCCAACATGAGGCGTGTGCGTGGGCAGAGAACTACGGATTCATTCAAAAGATTGTTGCTTTGCATCTTCAGCCGCACTGGCAGAAACTTCACGCGCATTTGCGAGGTGCTGCCCAACGAGTACACGCCTCAATGGATAGCGGCGCGCATTGGGCCGCATGGACATGGCAGTTTGCTTGGTGATGATGTTTGGAATGGAATGGAAGTGCACAACAGTGCAGCGTCGTGTGGAGCGGTCTGAGCAGCCACGTGCAGCAGCTGGAACATTGGTGCACGTCATGTTCAACGACGGCTGGTACGAGGGCCTGGCCGGTGGCGGTACTGTTGAATTCGGCGATGGAACAAGATTTCCCTGGAGCCGCATCCGCACCTGGCATGCAGCCAGCGACCACTAAGGTCAGCTAAGTACACTATTTTGGTAATATATTTAATTTTTTTTTGTTTATCTGTTTTTTTGTTTGCACAGTGGCATGCACCATAGTGCAGCAGTATAACTATATATTTTTGTATGTCTATAACTTCTTTTATTGTTGATTATTTATATTATCGCACAGTGGAATACACCACAGTGCAGCTTCTTCAGACACACGCATCGAATGGCCATTCGTCTCTCTGCTCAGTGTAATGTCGCTGTGCCTTCCCAGCTTTGTGAGTGCGCCAGTCAATGACGGAGGAAAGTAGTTGGCAGTTGGGGTTATGTGTCAAGTCATTTTTTTACCTTTCAGCATAGCAGGGAACAACAAAAAAGCATGCAGAGGTTCAAAAACCGGACGGTTGAACAGTTTCCAAAAAAAGAACACCATATTTTGAAAAAGCATTTATGTTTGTTAGGATACAAGCTGCAGTGGGTTTGAAAACTTTTCTGGATAGAAAACAATTGGAAATGGATTTTTGTTTGTTATGATAAAAGCTGCAGTGGGTTTGAAAACGGTTTCGGAAAAAAAATAATTGGAAATGCATTTTTGTTTGTTAGGATAAAAGCTGCAGTGGTTTTGAAAACGTTTCCGGATAGAAAACAATTGGAAATAGATTTTTGTTTGTTAGGATAAAAGCTGCAGTGGGTTGGAAAACGGTTTCGGAAAAAAAACAATTGGTAATGCATTTTTGTTTGTTAGGATAAAAGCTGCAGTGGGTTTGAAGACATTTTCGAAAAGAAACCAAGTCACATCACATCACATCACACCACATCACGGCAAATCAAATATGGTCACACACTTCACATCACATTGAAACAGATGACATCACATCACACCACATCACACCACATCACATCAAGTCAAATCAAATATCACTGCACCAAATCACATCACATGAAATCGCATGGCAATACATGACATCCCATCACACCACACCACATCACATCACATCACGTCACGTCACGTCACGTCACGTCACGTCACGGCACGTCACGTCATGTCACATCACATCGCCTCTCATCACGTCACATCACATCACATCGCATCACGCCACACCAAACCACACCACACGAGATCACACTACATCACATGGAATCACGTCATGTCACATTGCATCACATCACATCACATCACGTTGCGAACACCACATCCTATCAACTTATAAGGCATCACATCATATGGCATGAAGAAAGCTCAATTTGCATTGGTTCATACAAGGTCGGATCACATTACGTCCGCACACCTGCAAGGCACCGCCTGTTTATGAGACCTTTACCAATAACTGAAACTCCAGGTTAGGATTACAGTTAGGGTTAAGGTTAGGATTAGGGTTAGGGTTTCGGTTACTGGCATACGGCAAGATACGGCAGGGAAAGCACGATACGGCAGTATCCGGCAGATACGGCAGGATACGGCAGGATACGGCAGGATACGGCAGGATACGGCAGGATACGGCTGGATACGGCAGGATACGGCAGGATACGACAGGATACGGCAGGATACGGCAGGATACGGCAGGATACGCGTATTACAGGAATACGGTCGTAGTAGGGAAACCCCAATCCACACTGCGGGCTTCCGTTCAGCACACCGGTCGTCTCACGGTGGCGGGCATGTACAAGAATTGCACCAAAGAGGAAAGCCCTGAAATTGGCATATGAACACAAATAAAGCAAAGTTGGGGAAAGATGGAAACGTACACATTCACAGCCATAGACACCTCATTCCCTGGACTCAAGACCTTCCCTTGACTCACCAACATGATGCCCTGAGCTCATTCAAATAAGATGGCTAAATGCCATGTGTCAAAAGTCACTACACAAACCCCAAAAATGTGTTCACTCCCAAGCCTCTAAATTCTAGCCCAATAGGGAAGGTGGCGTGTCATGGCCTAGAGTGGCACTCAGGACCATGCCCTACCCTGACATATACTTGGTTGGACTTGGAGTCGAATGGGCTTAGAGATATGCCCCATGAGTTTGAACTCATAACATGCCAAAAACTGCCAATTCACACCATATTGGCCATATATCAAATATATGCTCAAAATTGAAGTCACCACTTATCCGAAGGCTCAAAACATGCACGGGATCGAAGTCTAGTATTCATGGAGGATGAAGACCAAAGGTCAATGCCCATGTACATCCCCACTTTACCCTCAAAACCCCTTCGGATATGGGCGCCACGCACTGCCCAAGTCAGCCCATGATCTTGAGACCAATTCTTGTAATCCTTCGTGCGCCAAGCCAAATGGAGTACGCGATCCGGCATATGGTAGTGTTCAACTCCAAAGCATATGCCAACATATGAACAACATACCATGGTTCGACTCTCCATAGGCTTCTTGCTGTTTGCCGACCAGGTAAGTACACAAAACGCAAAAATGAGCAAAAATTGAGGTCAAAAACATGAAAATATGTCCAAATACAAAGTTGTCATGATAGTATATCTCTATGCTCACCCATGATATCCGCGCATGGTTCAATATACAAACGATTGGAACCATTTGCGAACAATTCCCCCACTTGGATCCCCAATCGGGCGCATGGAGATACCTTCGCCACTCATATCTACATGCCCCATGAAAATGGGAGTGCACTCATGGATCTCTTTGCCAAACATACCATGAGCAATACATACGCGGTAGACTTAGTCTAGCGCTTTGAATTCCCCAATTGGGACATGGGCAAAGCCCTTGTCACGTGTGGCTCTCCATCTCTTCGGCCACACGAAGATATATAACATGGGCGTGAGCATATCAAGACATATACTACCAATATCACACATATCCCTTAAAATTGGCTCCCACCATGGTATGCCATGCCCCTCCATGGTCATATCTTTGGGTACAATGGACGTGGGAACCGAAGGAAAGATGCTATGCCACCGCAAGACTCATGCGCTACACTCGAAAGTCATAATATCAAGTCCGGACACATGGTCAACAAGTTATAAACAAGTTTCTACAATGTTGACCATGATCCTATGATACAACGAGTGTGTGTGCCGACTTAAGGTGTTGGATCCTACTAAAAATAAGTTGAGACCAAGGCGCTTGCAACGCAACCTTCCTTATTCTCTTTCCTCACACTCGCGCGTAGATATGGCCCTTCAAAGTGGTCCCACGATTCACTTTTGTTTCCCTTATATCTCCAAGTCAAATGGGTGGCAAGTACAAGGGAAACCTGATTCGGGCATAGGGAAAAGAGTATGACCACTGGAAGAAGACCAAATCAAGTGCGGCGATGTCGAAGTCGAAAATCCGATTTCGACGTCGCGAAAAATTCAGATTAAAATTTCGAGTGCATATTTAGAAAATTGCGGAAGCAACGAACCATTTACTGATGAAATCTGACCCTTCATCGGGGTTTCCGCCAAAATATCTGGAAATAACAGTTAACCCATCGGTTACCGCAAAATCGCGAGCCAACTGACAGTCGCCGATACATTGACCATCAGAACAGAAGGGGGATAAATTACGGAAACATTATGATAATAAAACCCTGTTGATTCCTGATATTCTGATATATAAATCTCAGCTAGCGGCGCCTCGGTACTGAATATGGCCGCTCATAGCCGGAATGGCCAAACCTATCACACTATCACATCGGGTTAGGTCAGGTGGATGGGGGAGTATGATATCAGCCAATGGCGGCTGGCCGGCACATAGATACACACCCCAAGGGACCCCAAGATGGCCACGGGGGTCCGAACCGGCTTCACCGCGAGCAATTCCTGCTCATAGGTGGAGTAGTTCCCCCTGGCCTGGTTCCACTTCCAGTTCCAGTGGCCCCGAGGTACTAGGACCCACTTGTCGTCAGGGTAGCTGTGCTCGAGGGTTCCATCTCGGTTGAGACCTTCGGTTCCCCATTGGGAAATGGCCGAGTCGAACTCTTCCTTCTCTAGTGCTTGCCATTGGAACAACGTTCCACCACCGCCGACATTGCTGGCGTCGGTCACCAGGATAATCTCTTCTTGTGCCCTAGGCACGCCCAAGCACTTAGCGTTGGCTACCTTTTCTTTGAGCTCGTCAAACGCTTGTTGCTCTTGTGGGCCCCAGCGCCAAGTAGTACTCTTCTTGATCAAGTCCGTCAGAACGGCGCTGGTGTAGGTGAAGTTTTTGATGTGGCGGCGATAGAAGTTGCACGCCCCAATGAAACTGCGTACATCATGAAGTCCTTTCTTGGGGTCTTGTGTCGTACCTTGGCATCCATCAGGGGTTTGGCCTTAGAGGCCGCTGGGGTCCACCACCCATAGCCAACATCAAACCCCTGGTACTGCATGGTCTCCTGCATGAACTCACACTTCTCCAGCTTGAGTCGTGTGTGGTTCTCCTGGCAGACCGCAAAGAACTCACCCAAGAGGATTAGGTGATCCTCCTGGGTATTGGTCCCGAGGCATACATCGTCGATGTGAGCCTCCATCTGGGCACCACGGGATATGAGCTCCTGCACCTTAGGTCTCCTTCGTAGGATGGACAAGATCTTGTTCATCAGCTCTTGGAATAGAGCGGGTGCGTTAGCCACGCCAAACGGCATGACCTTCCACTTGAACACCCTCCCCTGAGGGGTGATGAAGGCCAGTAGTTCCTGTGCGTTGGGCGTCAGGTCCACTTGCCAGAATCCGCTCCTCTTGTCCATTTTGGTCTTGTAGCGACAGGAGGCAATCTTCTCCAGGGTAGACTCCATATTGGGAATGGACCCTGAGTGGTTCAGCGTTTTCTTGTTCAGCTCTCCGTAGTCCACTACCAGCCGTTTGGCTGTAGACCCAGGTTTAGCCACCAGGAAACAGGGGCTGCAGTGTAGGGGGTAGTCCCCGTCCTTGTACTCCAGGACTAGGCCAGCGTCGATACATTCTTGTATCTGTCGCTCAATCTCGTCGGCCTGCTCTTTAGGAGCTGGATAGGGTCTCCTCTGGATCTTGTGACCCACGAACTCGGGTTTCAGCTTGAGGTCCATCTGTACCAGCTTGTCACATGAGGCTGGAGGGGGTAGTTCTCCGAACACCTCCAGATAGGTCCTTATAAGCTTCTGTACACGCGGGTCCAATACCTTGATCTTGTCCTCCATGTCCTCGTCAGAGTGTAAGTTGCTTGCCCCCTGAGTAATAGACGTCGGGAGGTGGTCCTCCACCGACTCTTCGCCCGTGGTAGTGTCCTTCAGCCCTTGGTAGGCATATAGAAGGTCTTGTTCAACCATCTCCGGTGGACGATGGCAACATAGGCACGCTCGAGGGGGTTCACATACACATTCCTCCGAGAGGTCGTCCTCCTCTGGGGTCCTCACATGGGCGCCCCACACGCTCTTCATAAGCTTAAGATCTACCTCCCTTTGCCAGGTGGTGATCTTCTGTTCGAGGTCCTCCTTCAATTGGGAGAGATATCCCATACGTCCTTGCTTCAGTGGCCATGAGCTGCGGGTAGGCTTCGCGTAGCATAGCTTTTTCGCCACCAACTTCCTCTTGGAATCCACATACTCCCTTAGCCTGGATCGAGGGTCCAGCTCTTTGTCCACGGGGTCTTCCACCCTCATGGAGAGTAGGGGTTTTAGTGGGGCGACGTACTCGGCGTTCTCCACTTCCTCCACACAGGTCTGCACGAAGAAGGCGTCGTGCTAAGTTTCGTCATCTGAGTGGATAGAGCTAGGTAGCTCAGATAGTCCACACTCAGAGACTCCATCAGGAACAGGTACATGGCAGGGAGAGTTGGGGGCGTTGGTGTCAGTCACGACGTACTCATCTCCTCCGGGTGTAGTCTCAACAGCATCTTGAGGTCGTAGGCGATCCTTCAAGTCACCCAAGGCGAGTCCGTCGCTTTCTCGTTGTATAGCCTGGACCAGAGTCGGGTCCAGATCCTCCCAGGGGATGGAGGTAAGACCTCCGTCCACCACGCTCAGCATACTCCCCCATCCGGGTTTCCCAATAGGCGTCTTACGCCCCAGAGGCACGTAGATGGCCTCATCAGGTAACCGAACAGAGCTGATAGTCAGCCTTTCCAGGAGGTTTCGCCACCCTACGTGCTCATTTGGATCAGGTACCCTTGATTTACCCAAGGGAAACCGTGGTTCAACCGAGTTCAACCGCGCACTTTCATTACGGCTTCCCCACGGTTGAACCCCTATCGAGGTACAGCAACAAATTGCTAAGTAGCAACCTGAAAACCGCTATTTTTCAGCCCTGCAAGAGATGCCACACCCCCTAAAAAGAATGTTTTTGAAAACCTTCTTACCTCATTGCTGCAAAACACCGGAGACACATTTCTCTTGGATCATATTTCACGGCGGTGGTGTTGTAGGTGCCAGTGGCGGCGGCTGTATTGGTGAAACCGCACGGCTTCACCATCAACTTTTCGTTAGGCGTGGTGACATACACCCCTGCGCCTTGTTTGGATTCCCCTTAGAACTTTGGACCCTTTTTAGTGAACAACAATTACATGCAAGCCTACACTTGATTGTCAGAAGCTTGTTTCCTCATAGATTGCACTAAAATGTAACCGGCTTTCGAGGTGGTTCAACCGCTGGACAGGCGCGCGGTTGCACCGGCTTCACCGGTTCAACCGCTGTTGCACGAAGCGCTACCCAAAAAACACATCTTCACCTTGGGAAGCCAAACGTGACCAGTTCGTTCTGCATCGCCACAGGCAGACGTCCCCATGCAATGCCTGTGTACTTTCAATAATGGAGTTTCGATGCTCCCTTTTGCACCAACACAACTGACTCCTTGTTTCCTATACTTTAGGAATTTTGCTTCAAGTCTTGTACTTCGTCGCCATTCACACCCTACCCATCTTTCTTTCTCCCTAGACCATGTCGCAAAAGAATAAATTGAACCAATTTCATAAAATGTTGATAGACCAAGTATATGACGAAGCCAAGGGCTATCGCCTCCAATAATGACAACCGTTCGCACCCAAAGCCCTCGGAGCAACATGTAGCCACGGTCAATCATTTGTTGTATTTTTTTTAGTGTCTCTCCAAAGGGGACACGCACAAGATCCGTTTCATGCTCACTTACGAGAGCAAGGTCAAGGGTCCAGTTGTAGAGCAAAGTTCGTGCTTTTTGCATGTGGTTTGCAAAACCACATGCAATTTGGCACCATGACCTTGCTCCACATGGAAACCCATCACCACGCACTATAAGTACATAGGGGTGATCATCCCTAAATCTTGGGAAGTGCATTTCTTCTAGCACATCCCTTTGATCACCTATATATTGTATCCAATCATCCACATCCCAACGAACCCCAACTCTTCCATCCTTTATGGTCGTTTTTAGTACTTGTCTCTTACTTAACGTGGACCAAGCTTTATCCATCGTTGCATACGACGGAAAGCAATGTGTCCATGGGACGGTGCTTGCACGGGTTTTCTTCTCTTTGGCATGGGCCCACGAAATAAGCTTCTTGTACCTAGGAACGGTTGAACCGAGAAATTGGGATAAAGTGCGCGGTTGAACCGGCGGTTGAATGGGTTGCCGTCATGGCACCAAAAAGCGTCCAATGGTACAAACCACAAAGTATTCACATTTGTGAGGCGGGCAACACGTTGCAACTCATATGTTCATGCTTTGGGCAACATTAAGCGATTATTTTGCCGTGCAAACGTTGTCATGAAGCACAATCACAATTGTTCATTTGTGATAAGGGTTCAACCGCACCGTTGAACCCCGTTGAACCCCGTTGAACCACTTGTAGGCATGTGTGCATTATGCCACATACCTTCGCTTCGGCATCCCAAGGTCCAAAATGAGGCGCACAGCGTCGGATCCTGTGAAAGCTTTTTTTGTAGCCCTTTTTGTCTGTTTGGAAGCCCTCTGTGTGTTACCAATTCGGTCAGCAAGTTGTTTCCATAGGCGTTTTGTCGTGCCGTTTGTGCAAAAAAAGGTGAACAAGTCGTCCACCAGCTGTTGGTCCCCCCACCCGCTGTAGTGGTCGTTCACCACTTGCAGCCAGTGGTGGGACATTTTTTTATTTTTTTTAAAAAAGCTTTGTCACGCGTCAGTTTCAGGCGGTTATGCAAATATTTTGTTCAGAAACGCGCGCGCCGCTGGCGCAGCCGCCACCGCCAGCGCTGGCGGTGGTTCAACCGCGGTTCAACCGCGGTTCAGCGGTTCAACCGCGCCCCTTCCGAGTTCAACCGGGTTAAACCGAGTAAAACCACTGTGTGAAGTACCTGATCCAAATGAGCACGTAGGGCAGTATTCGTTGCCCCCATGGGCTCCCCAATCGTGGGAACACAGGACCATACGGGAACGTTCCAAGGCCACCTTGGTCAGCACCTTCCCCAGTTCACTGAACCTGGGGTTCCCGTAGGCCATCCCGAAAGAGGGCCAGTAAAATTTGTAGCTGCAGTTCTTCCCCTTGCTGCAGTAAAGGTCCAGTACATGCTGCTTGTCGCTGGCGAACAACTCCACACTCAGGTCTTCTCGAGAGTAACCCAACTCCTTCAGACCTTGGTCTAGGACTTCCCCCATTAGTTGATAGTCCTCAGTTTTGGAGGCCGCCATCATGTTCGAGGGCTCCTCCTTCGATAGCCTCAGGTAACTCGAGGTATGTTCCGATTGCTCCAGTGGCACAGACTCTCTGCCACTGCCGTGGTCTGCGTAGAGGAGGTAGGGCGCTTGCAGCGTCAGGGATTGTATCTGGGAGTGCTGTACGAAGAAGTCAGTCCCCAGTACAAAGTCGAAGGTCTCAGTGTCCATCACATAGAACCGATGGGCGATAGTCCGGGAGCCCATAGGTACCTCCACTTCACAGTCCCCGCAGCTGTGCACCACATGTCCATCCCCCATACGTATAGCAGCGGTGGTCATGGTGTTCTTCAGGCTCCCACAAGGTAAAATATTCTTGGCCACTATAGATATTGTGGCGCCAGTATGCAATACTCCCAGGTATTCGCGTCCCCCTAGTCGGATACGTACCCAAAACACCAGGTCTTGGGTGCCACCGGAGCGTCCCCGTCAGAACTCCGCGGAACTGGTCACCTCGAACCCCTTGTTCCGCAATTTGCGGGCCATCCTCATGAAACGGCTCCTCTTCTTAGCGTTGCCGTCATCACCACCTTCATGCTCACGCTTGGCTCCTTGTTCTTGCTGGGCCTGCGTTTGTGAGCGTGTTGTAGGACCAGACTGCCCTCCAGAGGGCTCGGAGTTCCCCCCTGGATTAGGGTTGGGGTTGCCTCCGTTGTTGTCCTTGTTCTTGTTGTCCTTGTCTGGCTGGCGGTTAGCGCCTCCTCCTCGTCCACCTTGACCCTTGTCTTGCCCTTGACCACGTCCTTTCGACTTGCCCTTGCCGGAGTCGTTGCCTTTGCCTTTGCCTCCACCTTTGCCTGAGCCTTTGCCAGGATCTTCACCCTTAAGATTCGCCGATAGGCGTTGAGTAAGAAAAAGTCACTGCCATATCTTTCTTGGAGGGCTTGATCCAGGCCAAGCCCCCCTTAAAACCCTTTTGCTGATGCTAAGACAAACTTAAGTGTTTTTGTCTCTCTTTTGTTGCCTAAAGTACACTTTCTCAAAGTAACTAGGGTTGTGACCCTAGCCCTCCCATGAAGTTCACCCCTACCACTCAACTGAGCGGAGGTACCTTCCTTCATGGAGGACATACCAAAATAAAACAGGCATTTCATGCTTGTTGGCCTTGGAGGTTAAGCCTAGTGGTCTCCCACCCCAAGACCCCTATACTCAATTGTTTCTACCACTTATTGTGGTCCTACTTTGTAACTGTTTCTGAATTCAGTTGCTTGGCCAAGTCATTTTCTGTGTGGTCCTGACATCTATGCCCCTCAGTCCTAACCAGCACCATTTCACCCAAAAGAGTGCACATGAAGTGCCTAATGCAACCTCTGAGGCAAGAGTCAGACCAATTTTCATATAAAATCTTTTGTATTAACCATTTGTGATTGAATCTTTGTGTATATACCTGCTTTGTCTATCTGCAGCCCTTCTGTGTTACACTGGATTCGAAAAACAATCATTGATTCGATCCACATCCTGTCCTTGCTCTACTTGCTGCTTTGGTTTGGGTTTTCAACTACAAAACCTGCAGTAATACATCAAAATATCTAGGGCATAATTCAAGGACATCTTTCCGGTAGCAGAGGCAGTCCCTTGTGACCTTTTGAACCGACCCTGAGAAGAAGTGCAGCACAAAAGCTCAACAACAAGTTCACCATGTCCACGCCAAGTGTCAGGACCTGGCCCATCCGAACTGTCCAGGTGCAAATGGGCAGCATGGCCCACCCAATGAGTGAACCACCTTACGGAGCTCCACATCATCTCAGTGGCGCATCTGGGTCCCAAGGAGATCCAGAACGCAGAAGGGCGGAAGAGAATAAAGGCCTTACAACCGAGGCCTTAGCAGCACACGGTTGAGACAGCTTCAGTCACCTCCACAGACGTGTGGCTGAGTCAGTATCAAGATCCAATTGTCCAGCTTCATCCTCAACTGCCATTGAAGGACCTGAGGAGTATGAGGAGCTGAAGAAGAAGATGGATGAGTACATCCTACATGCGGAGTACTACAAATCCATCCGTGGGGAAGATGGAGAGGAGCCATTGGCTCTCCATGGATCCAGACCACGTACAGACCTAGGGTCCTACGCGCACTCTGGTCCTCCGTCCACTGCATCCCTGCCAAGACGAACAAGACCAGAGTATCCAAGACCATGTTATCCAACCCCAAGGGCTCCCGAAGTGGGCCCAACACGAGTCGAAGAACAACATCATCCAAGGCCAACCTACGGAGCCCTGGATCACACGGCCGAGCTGTTGGCCAAACTCCTGTCTGGATCAGAAGATCCAGATGTGACGGCCTTATCGGAGGCCATTAAGGCTAAAGTGGGTATTGCAGAACCCTTACCGAGGCCAGAGTTGCCCTCTCTCTCTCCAGGACTGAGTACCCTGGCCGAAGATCTCAAGAGATCAAGGGTCTCAAGGCTGTTGCCTAAGGTCACCTGCCCCAGCCCCTTTCACCCCCGTGCCAGGACTGTGCCTATGGCTGATCTACAGGACGTGCCTGTCACAGAGAGTGAGAGAAGAGGGCTGTCAGCCCCGGCCCCCCTAGCCGGCGTGTCGCTTTCAGGCCCAACTCCGGGGGGGGGGAAGACAGGCAGACCAATTGCCCAGGCGAACATCCAGCTGGAACTGCCGGAGTTCGACCCCAAAAATGTGCCTGAATGGGCAGAAGAATTTGCGGAGTTCCTTTTGTTGACTGGCCAATCCCATGTGGATGTGGCCACCAAATGTTCACTGCTAAAACACTCATGCAAAAAGAAATTTTTGCAAAAACAGGTCAAACAGATTGTGAAAACCTGTTCTACCTGGGCAGAGGTACTCCTGAGGGTAGAGAAAACATTCCCAGTCTATGAGACTGACCTCAGCGTACGCAGACAGATCGAGGAGCTACCTATGCTCCCTGAGTTTCCATCCGCTGCGCGAATTTCTGAGTATGTGTGCGACTTGGAGTACTTATTTTTGAGGATGAACGTGGGCTCCTACGGAGCCACTGAGCCCCACCTGTGGCTCATGAGTAAGATCCCCCAGCGTACGTGGGATGATTGCCGCTCCACCTCTGAGAGGAAGAGCAGGACCCACTGGTACGATGAACTGGTGGATCTCTTGATTGAGCTAGCTGTTGAGAGAGAGAATGACTCCCACATGGAGAAATTCCTCAAGAAGCATTTGGGACGAGGTGGTACCCCTACCCCCGAACGTGGCGAAGGGAAGGGGCATAAAAATCCCACTAACACCAACCAGGGAGGTGGTAAAGGGAGGGGCAACCTACGTGCCATGAACGAGGTTCAACCTGATGCAGGCACACCCCCCCTGTTCTACTGCCGACCTGTCAATGACAAGGGGGGACCTTGTCATGCCTCTGACTGCGATCTCCGCAGTGGCTGTATGCTGCAGATGAAACGTCAGCAGCACACCAAAGATGGGAAACAGGTGACCCATCAGGACCATTTCAGGTGTACCATCACCTGTGGTTACTGTGGCAAACGTCGTCACTACGAGGACGAATGCCACATCAAGAAACGCGAGAGTGACAAACTCAAGCGTCAGGAGGCGGAGCGCCAGAAGACTCAGACGCCCGCCAGAAATCCCCCGAACGGGGATAAAGGTGGTAAAGGAGGTGGCAAAGGGGGTGGCAAAACGGGACCCCCTAACCCCTAACCTATCAGCGCCCGTTGCAACACCCACTCCTGCTGCTACACCCGCTCCCGCAGGTGACCCCAAGAAACGCCCCCAAGGGGATAACGCTACCCCTGAGGGGAATAATTCCAAGAAGAGGCGCTTGGCCTGGATGGCCAAGTCCCTCATGGCTGCAGGGGTGGATGTGAAATTCCCTGATGAGGAATAGGGGGGCGGCTCCGAAGAGGAGGACTTGGTTTTCTGGATCCTCGTGAAAATCGGGGTACAGGTTTTTCGAGCGGTGCTTGATACCGGTGCAACACTTTCCATAGCGGCCCGGCGCCTGCTTAAAACTTTCAGGAAAACTAAGACCGTAGCCATAAGAGTAGGGGATGGGCGTACCAGCCATTCCTTGGGGGGGGTCGATGTGACCATATGTCTGGGCGACGAAACCGTGACCCCACACTGCAGAGTGTTGGACACTGACGCCTTTGACATCGTCATTGGCACCGACTTTCTAAGAAGAAACCCCCAGGTAAAAATGCTGTCCCTACAGCGTCCTTACTCTTTGCACTGCGACTTTGGCAGTGGGCTATTCTCCGTTCCTTTGGAGCTGTCAGGACGAAAAGAGTCTGGGCTGCGCTACGCAGCCAAGACGAACTATCGTACTGAAAGCTACCAACTGGCCTGTCATGTTCTTGAAAATGGACTGGCGGCCCTTCAGGTAAACCTGGATGAGATCGAGGTGGAATTGTTTGCGAGCCAACAACAGCACATCATGCAGTTGTACTGCTCGAAACAACTGAACAATGCTTTCTGTTTCTTCTGGAAAGCAATGGGCCTAGCGTATGCTAACCCTCCCTTCTCCCTGCTCGCGAAGGTTCTAACCAAAATCGCTTATGAGGGAGGAAGGGTTGTTATGTGCACCCCTGACTGGGGTTGCTCTGGTGAACATGCTTACTGGCGCCGTATGCTAGATAGAATGACCGTGGGAAGAGTGCAACTCCCTGACGGCCCCATCTATGTGCCTGAGGACTCAGACACAGCTATGCAGGCCACTGAGTGGGCCAGTTTCCTGTCCATCGTCGATGGATCTCTCAATCCTGTACCCTTGTGTGACCTAGACCAGGTGCTACTAAAAGAGGTCATGGCCGAAAATCGTGGGCTGACCCTTTATGATCTCAAAAATCGATCTCCTGAGCACCTATCTGCCACACTTACAGGGTGTGAGTCTCCTGATGACTATCTGGAACCTGCAGCTGTAAAAGAGGATGCTGACGACCAACTGTCTGAGATCGCCAGCACTATTCCCTCTGTTGATCCCAGCTGTGTTGACCTAAAACATAGTGCTTTCCTAGCCCAGTTGTTGCTAGAGGAGGTAGATCTAGAGTCAACCTCTGAACCCGCTTCCCCTGTTGGGAAGCCCGTGCTACAGATGCAGCCTGTGCACACAGGTGAACCCGTGGCCCGGAGTGCTGATGCTCTGGCGCGGCCTGCTTCTAATAACATGCCATTGTCTGAGCATGACACTCAAGAACTCCGGCGGCTGTTGTACCTGAAGGCCAAAGGTATTGAGCGCCAAGAGCGGCTGCAATACCTCAGACAGACCTGGAAATACTCCATCTGGTCTGAGGAGGACGATGAGTCCTATACGCTGCCTGATCCTGAGATACCTCTAGTGTATTCTCTGCACTATGGGCAGCAATGTCCCCCTGAGTGGGACGATGGCACTGTGCCTGCCGAAACTGCTGATCGGCATAAAAAGAAGGAAAATGGAAAAAGCAACCTCCATGCTGAGGAGGATTTCCTTCAGAAACTCGATAGTCTTAACCTTGACCCCCGCCTGAAGAAACTGCTGATAACCTATGAGGAGGTGTTCGGCGCCTTGCCGCCTCCCCTTTCTTGTAAAAAACTGGTCCAGATGGACCTGAAATTGAAACCAGAATTTGAAAAGACGCGAGTGAGGCGTCGTCCCTATCCCGCTCCACAGGAACAGGTCGAAGAAATCGAGCGCCAGATCCAAGAATGCATTGATGCTGGCCTCGTTGAAGAGTATAAACACGGGGACTATCCCCATCACTGCAGTCCCTGTTTCCTTGTAGCTAAACCAGGGTCGACTGCCCTACGTCTTGTTGTAGACTATGGTGAGGTCAACAAGAAAGCCCAGAACCACTCAGGGAGTATTCCTAACATGGAAAACACCCTGGAGCGTATTGCCAAATGCAGGTATAAGACCAAAATGGACAAACGCTCTGGTTTCTGGCAGGTGGACCTAACCGCCGCAGCTCAGGAGCTGCTGGCCTTTATAACCCCTAAGGGTCGTGTCTTCAAGTGGAAGGTTATGCCTTTCAGGGTGGCTAATGCCCCAGCGCTCTTCCAGGAGCTTATGAACAAAATTTTGTACATACTGAGGCGCAGGCCTCTAGTACAAGAGTTGATTTCTCGGGGTGCAGAAATGGAGGCTCACATCGACGACGTGAGTTTGGGTACTAATACCAAAGAGGACAATGTCCTTCTCCTCCGTGAATTTTTCATTGTCTGTCAAGAAAACCATCTCCGAATCAAACTCGAAAAATGTGAGTTTATGAAAGAAGAGATGGAGTATTTGGGTTTCGACGTGGGGTATGGCTGGTGGAAACCATCCGCGTCTAAGATGCAGCCCCTACAGGGGATGCAGATTCGCGAGGACCCTAAGAAGGGTCTACACGATGTGAGGAGTTTTGTGGGCGCCTGTAATTTCTATCGGCGTCACATCCACAATTTTACTTACTTCTCTGCACTCCTCACTGACCTGATCAAGAAAACTACTCCCTGGAGGTGGACCTCCAGAGAGGAAGAGTGTTTCCAGGAGTTGAAGAAGAAGATTGCCTCCTCCAACTGCCTGGGAGTGCCCCGCCCTGAGGGCGAGATAGTCCTGATCACTGATGCCAGTGATGTAGGGGGGGGGGGTACGATCTACCAATGGCAGGAGCTTAACCCCGCTGAACTAACCCACTGCCATTATCGTACTACTGGACTGAACCGTGATGGTTCGTTGAAACATGACTATCCTACCAGTGAGTGGCGACTGGTGCCACTGGGACACTGGAACTGGAAATGGAACCAAGCGCGTTCGAACTACAGCACCTATGACCAGGAACTCCTGGCCGGTATGTTGGTGCTATCGTCACAATCCCGACTTCTGGGATCTAACCCTATTGTCTGGCTGTGTGACCAGGAGCCTGTGAAGTCTTTTCAGAAGGGCCCACCACCCGAAAAAGCAAAGCTAAAACGGTGGTGGACTTACCTGAGCCAGTTCAGGCTGACAGTGCATCACATCCCCGGGATTAAGAATGAACTGTCTGACTATATATCGCGCAACAACCTCGATGCGCTTATTGGTGAGAGCTCTGAGGCGCTCGCCAAAGAGGCTTTCCAGCGTATGGATGTCCAGCTTGACCTGTCCATGCGCACTGCTGGAATCCTGGAGGGTTGGAGTCTAGCCGACTATCAGTCAGAGTATGAAGAAATTCTCCAAACCCTCAGCACTGGTCTCGAACCCCGTGTCATTGACGGGCACCAGTGGTATAAAAACAATCAGTACGTCTTCTACGAGGACCGAATTGTTGTGCCTGAGGCACGACTGGATGGGTGTCTACAGTGGTCCCATCTCAGTTCTGGTCACACTGGCGCTAATCGCTCAGTGGACTTCTTCCGTGAGTGTTTCTACTCAAGTCTAAGCCTGACTGAACTGAGGTCGCGTATGCAGACCATTGTGGATGCTTGTGGCTGTCATGCCAGCAAGCAGAGCGACAGTAGGGATAGGGGCCTGATCTCCAGCTTACCCATACCCTATTGTGCTAACTCTCTTCTCTACGTGGATTTCATCCACGGCCTACCACGCTTTGGCGGCTATGATAGTTGCCTCGTGGTCACCTGTGGTCTATCTCGCTTCACCCGTGTTTTCCCTTGCAATAAGAAAATCACAGGTGAGCAGACTGTGAAAATGTTGGTCGAACAATGGTTCGAACCCTATGGAGCACCTAAGCAGGTGCACTCTGATGAAGATGTACGCATCCGCAGTGACACTGGTGTAAGTGCGGCTAACCCCCATCTGCTCAGATTTTCACAGATCTGCCCCAGATTGACTACATTTTGGTCATCTTCTTTGCTTCGGCGGAATCGCCGCCTCGCAGCTCAGTCTCAGGATCAGACCTATATATTTCTGATATGCCGGATCTGATTCCGCGGTCCATTCTCCGTAAATCCGCCGCGTTCCGATCATTTGCCTGGAATCGCCATTTGCCGCTGACGCGCGCTCGCGGGCCAGATCGGCCAAATATTTTTCACAATCGGATTTATTTCAATCTTTTCAGACAGATATGGACACTCAGATGTGCATAGTAAAATCCGCATCAATTTTCTTCATAGACTGGGATTTTCTGCCGGACAACACTCAACATGGATCTTGCTTCCGTTGTTGCTGCTCTCGCCTCCGTTGGTGTCCGAGTCTCCGGTTCTACCCCCAATAGCAGCGTTCAGGTCGACTCCTCGCGTGCCTGCCCCACTGGTCTTGCCGGCCCCGAGCCCTCCGGCACCATCAACGACCCAGGGCAGCACTTTCATGGTAGCAGAGGCTACCTGAATGTTGTTCCTTCGGTGTCCCAACCACAGCTAGCTCCCCAGTACGGCCCCGTAGACCCCGCCGCTTCCGGAGAAGTAACGATTACGTTGCCCTGGTGCTGTGCGAACGAGGCCTTGAGAGGAATGCCTTGCGCAAGCCCAAGCTGCCCAAGAAGGGCGCAAATCAGCAGCTGTGGAGACCCAAATTACCATCCCAATCCCAGTCGAAATTGGCCATCAAGCAGCTGGAATCTGCCAGCCTACGCCGATGGCAACGCTCCGGTGGAGCTTACGGACCTGGCAGGTACCAATACTCCCTACCAATGTCCACATTTTGAGACCATCGACGCCGATCTGAACGACATTGAGATGGGTGGTCCAGGTGAGGTACCTAGCTATAATCGACCAGCCTCTTGGGCACAATGGGACGACCATTTGTCTCCAGAAGTGACCCGTAACCTTGAGGCGCTTGAGGCCCTTTGTCTCTTAGCCACGTCTAAGTTGATCGGACAAGAAAGAATCGCCTCTGATTTTTTAATGGAATATTTTTTCCTCCTTCAGGAAGAAATTAATACCAGGATGTGGTGGCGTTCTCAAGAAGATGACTCTTTTGCCATTTTTTTGCAGATCTGGGAGGCAAGCCCCTTCCCGAAGGAGAAGACCAAGGCACCTGTTGCCGGGCCCTCCGCCCCTCATCCCCCTGTTTCCATCCGCGACGATCTAGCCGCCGCGGTTGAGGAAGGAATTTTAGAGGCGGCCAGGAAGGCAAGCCTGGAAATTAGGGCTGAAGGAGCTCCCCAAGTGGACTCCTGGCTGCGGACCACCGAGATCAGCGGTCCGACAGCCTGCTCAGGCCCTTCAGGACACGGTATGTACTGTCCTGTCGGCTGCTCCTGCAGATTCCAGCGAGACTCTGAGCTCCAATTGCTCAAAGATCAAATGCAACTCATCATTCAAACGCTGGGAATAAAAGATCTTTTCAAGACGCACATGCGGTCTGAGGGCGCATCATCGGTGGAACAAGTAACAGAACCGTCGGAGGAGGCGACAGAAATTTTTTCAATTGCTCCTTCGGTGGACTCCAAGACCACCGATGCAAGGATCAGCAGGACCAAGCTAAAGGAAAGGGTTACAATCTCTCGTTCTCAGAGTAGGACGGCGAAGGCTAGGACTGAGGCTCAGAATGCCAAGCGAACTGCCTCCCGTACTGCCCCTCCTGCTGCTGATTCCAATGCCTTAGCCCAGCTGTTGCTCGCCCAGACCCTCGCCGGAGCTGGTGTGGCGAATGATGCCGCCAAGGTGTCTGCCATTACGGCCGGTGTTGGGCTGGATTCGCTTCTTAATCCTACTTCATTGCGACTTCGTCAGGTTGCCAAGCAACCGAAGTATAATGGAAACCCCCGACGTTGGCCTCAGTTCCAACGGGAATTTAAATTGTGGGTTAAGACTCAAAAACTCCAAGATGATCAGTTCCTGATGGCCCTCTTGGACTGCCTTGAGGGAGCGCCGGCCAACACTTGGCTCAGGACCTGGAGTGATCGTGAGGATTCAAGTTCCCCCCTTACCTTTGATGAGGTGTGGGAACAGTTGGAGGTACGTGGATCCCGGCTGCCAGAGGACCATTACCACCAGATGTTGAAGAATTTTCCTTCATTCTCGCGATTAATCTTGCACGAAGTGCAAGACAAGAGACAGCGCTTCTGGAATTTAGTGGAAGAATCTGAACATTCAGGCGAAAAATTTTCTAGTGCCGAGCTGAAAAATCTGATTTTTGACAAGATCCCGTCAGAAACTGCCGCCACCCTTCGGAATAAACAGTCCGAAGAAAAGGTCAAGACCTGGTTAGCGGAGGTCGAAGGCTTCGATGCCTCGGCCAACAGGTTTTCAGTCAGGGAGGCACTTCAAAAGTGCTCCCCCACGTCGTTTTCCAAGGTGAAATTCACTGAAAACACGTGGAAAATCAAGTTTAATGAACACGAGGATCGGGACTTGTTTGTCCAAGTTCTCAACAAGGGAGTAAGCTTCCATGGCCATCGCCTGAAGGCCAGGAACTGGGTGTTTTCGTTCACCCCGAAGGAACTCTGGGAAGAGGTTGAGCGGCTCGCCGATGCCGCCAATCAAAATTTCCATGAGGGTCTTGGGGGAAACAAGAATACCCAGCAAAACACCCAAAATGGGGCCCAAAAGGGCAACAAAAAGGTGAATGACACCCGGAATGTTCAGGATCACTGTAGCATCTGCCTTCTTCTAGGTTCTACGAACCGAGCTAAGACGCATTCTACTGGTAATCACCGATGGTCTCCTTACGATCACAAGGTGATTGGTGAAAATATCAGTAATCCGCAGAATTCAGACAGGAATGACAGACAGGTGCATAGTGGGAAGGCTGGAAAAGGGAATCCGACCCCCTCCGGTGGAAACAAAAATACCGGAGGCCCTGGCGGGTCCCAAGGCAAAGGAAATCGGACTCCATCCGGCTCCGGTGGGCAGCCGAACGGCCAGACAAATCCCAATAGCAACGCCGGAGGCGGAAATCGAAATCCAGGCCAAACCCCTCAATCCGGTACAAACAAGGGAAATGCTCCAGGATCCCAGGGTAAAGGTAAGGGAAATCCTTCTGGGACCCCTTTCTCTGGTAAGGGCAGAGGGCGTGGCGACGGTGGAGGTCCATCATCCGGCGGCCGTGGCCGTGGACGTGGAAAGGGCAACCATCGTGTGGATCAGGTCTCAGGTGCAGATCAGGTGTCCGATGCGGATCGAGATTATGTTGAAAATGCCTTGAATCCAGCAGATGATCCGTTCCAAGATGAGTGGGTCGACGAATCAGGGTGTGTCCACAATGTTAACGCAGCTACTGGAGGTCAGAACGCCTAGGGGAGCCACGAAAATCGCCCCTCCCCAGGCGATTTCAGGCATGATCCCCAGATTCCAGATCGACCATTACTTGATGTAGGGTCGCTTGTCTCCTCTCCCCTGGATCCGGCAGCGGATCCTTCTGTTGTAGTGGACGAGGTTGGTGTACAGTCCAAGCACAGGGCCCGTCAGTTTGTCACAAAGCTGTGGGTCTCTGATTGCAAGGGAAATTTCCACCTCGCCACTTGTTTGTGTGACAATGGATCAGAGGTAAGTCTCCAATCCAATTCTTTCTTACCCGACGACTGCGTGTTTGAGTCGCCTCATCCTGTTACCCTCGAGGGAGTTTCTGGACATTCTCTCGCAGGTGGGCAACGCGGTTGTTATATATCAACTCATTTGGTCGCTCAAGACCTTTGGGAAGAAGGCAATGTGGAGGAAGTTGTCCTTAAGGATGACTACTTCTATCGTGCCGACATAAAGTATGACCTTTACTTGGGCCATCCTTGGCTTCGCAAGAACAGGGTGGCGCCCGTAGGTCATCGGCGTTGTTTTTTGCTGGAATCAGGTCCCTTGGAGCGTCCTGAATTTCGTTTTTTGCACGCAGGGTTTAAAAGTGCAGAAGAATTTTTGAAGCAAAAGGTTACACCAAAATTTGGCGAAGATGTCACCATTGCAGAGGTGAATGGGAGTGCCGATTACTCCCGAGAGTTAGAATGTCTTCGTAGGGACTCCCAGCCACGACGCCCTTCGCGCTGGCACTCTTCATCCTACAGAGTTGTCGACAAATGGCGCGATTCAATTTGTGAATATTTTTATGAACACCATTCCTTTTGGCCACAATATGATGCCTTTGCTAACCGCGAGAACAAGCGCTTTGACAAGCATTTTCGCGACGCTTGGACCCATAAATGGGACAAGAAGTTATGGATTCATCCTCCGTTCCACTTAATCCAGCAGGTCATCCACAAAATCAAGCAAGATAAAACCCAGGCGATTTTAGTTGTGCCCTTGTGGGACGACAAGCCTTGGTTTCAGGAATTACAAGACATTTGTGTAGATTACATCGAACTTCCCAGGAAGATTAAGCTGTATGCCAGGGACGACACAGGTCCCCTGCCACAGCGGTCCTGGAGTTCGCTTGCATTCCTGGTGGATGGAAAGCTTTCTGACTCTAATTCTGCTGATTCTGGTACTGATTCCTGTGTTGGGTCTGAATCTGAGGTTGAGCGTGGTACTGATGATGAATCTATTTTTTCTGATTTTTGTCCGTCAGATACCCAAGGTGATCCAACGTCAAATGGATCCGCCTCGACTCCCTCTTCCCCAATACGATCGACATCGAAAAGAATCTTCAGTGCACGGGCGAAGAAAAATTTTAAATCGCGCCGCAAATTCAGAGTTTTTTATGAAAAACCCCGTGTGGAAGCTTTCATAGATCCTTTCGAGGAGCTGGATCACGAAGAGAATCTCTGGAATGTCGACACTCGACCCACCTATCTTCAAGAGGCAGTTGATACGGACCTCTTTAGGGACATCCGTAAGAAGATTCTTCCTGCCAAGGCCGAAGAAGTCGCCAAAGTTTTTTCGACAGTAATTCCTGGCGATCAGGTGGACACTGAGTTGTGTTCCAGGACAAGAGAAAAGATTTTTGAGGAACGGAAGGACACAACCCTTTCGGGGAAGTTGATCAAAGACCCCCCTGTCCGTGGGCAGTTCGGTGAAGCCTTCATCGAGCTCCGTGAAGGGTATAAGGCGAAGAAACAGCGTCCTTATGAGAACCATGGACATAAACATGAGATTCTCAGAAAAATAATCGAGAGAAATCTCAGGGAATTTGGTTGGCTTGAGGGTTGTATGACCAGCGAATGGTGCTGTGCACCCTTCACAGTCCCGAAGCCGCCGCCTGCAGACCAGAACACTATTGATGGTTGGCGAATGGTTGTTGATTTTCGCAATCTCAACGCCGAAACTAAGGCGGATTCGCACCCCCTGCCCCTCATTGAGGAGGAAATCGCCAAGAGGGCAAGAGGTCGTTTGTTTTCTGTGCTGGATCTCCGTCACGGTTTTCACCAAATGCCGTTGAGGAAGGACAGCCGACCTCTCACCTGTATGTGCACGCCATGTGGCCCAGTCCAGTGGGCGGTCATGCCCATGGGCCTGAAGAACGCCCCTTCGTTTTTTCAAAGAATGATGGAGGATGTGCTTTTTACAGCTCATCCTGAGCTTCGTGCCTTCGTGAGTGTGTACATAGATGACATAATCATCGCGACAGAGGGGGAGGGACTGACCGAAGCCGAGCTGGTGGCCCTACATGAAAAGCAGCTGAACCAGGTTTTGGACATTCTTGATGCTAATCAGCTGATTTGTGGGCCAAAGAAGGGAAAATTTTTTTTAAAATCAGTCGAATTTTGTGGTTCTCTCCTAGAGAATGGCACCCGACGACCCAGTCCAGGGAAGCTCGTCGCTATTCAGAAGTGGAAGCGCCCTGAGACGATCACGGAGTTGAGAGGATTCCTGGGTTGTTGCAATTTTTACCACACTTTTGTGCCGAATTGTGCCAAATTTGCTGCCCCCCTCACTGAATTATTGAAGGTAGGGAGAGATGCAGGCAAGGCAGGTTCAAAGGTTCGTTTCAAGTGGACTGACGAGTGCGAGGAGGCCTTCCATCACTTGAAGGCGGCCCTCTGCGAAGTCGCCACGTTGCATGTGCCGCAATTCGACCGACCCTTCTACATAAGAACCGACACTTCTAGGTACGCGATCGGAGCTGTTCTTGAACAGGTTGATGAAGCCACAGGTGATCATTACCCTCTTGCATTTTGGTCTCGGAAGCTAGCCCCAAGCCAAATGCAATGGTCGCCGCGTGAGCAAGAAACCTACGCCATAATCTGTGCTTTGAAAAAGTACCAATCGTGGGTTGGCACCAATCGAGTCGAGGTCCTGACGGATCATCGATCTCTGGAGTATTGGGCCACCGAACACATTGATACTGTCGCGAGCCCAGCTGGCCGACGGGCCAGATGGTACGAATTTCTCAGTCTGTTTGACCTCCATGTGTCGTATTTGCCTGGAAAACATAACACGGTAGCGGATGCTCTGAGCCGATGGGCTTACCCCGTTTCAGAGGGGCTGCAAAGTACCAACATCCATGGTACGGAGCAGGACCGCCATGTCATAATCGAGTGGGATCAAGAAGAAAAGAAACTCATTCGACGTGCATGCATGCAATGCGCTGTTAAACAGCACGCATTACCGTGCCATGACATCATGGCCTTTTCAGATCCGGCGCATGCTCATGAGATCTGCACCAAAACACTGAAAGTCGTGGAGAAAGTCACCGATCCCTCCTCAGGGAGTGTGAAACGGTTTGACTATACCCGACGAGTAAGTCGATTTCGGTTGATCCAGGGCATTAAGCGTCGAGATCCGGCCAAAACTCCACCCCTGCCAAAAGATTCCCTGATCATCCCTGACTGGACGTCCGATTATCTGCAGGATCCCATGTTTAAAGAGGTCTTTGGAAATCTCAAATCCAAAGATGCTCACAAGGATGGGATTTTTTCGGAGTATTCGTTGGATGGGGGGAAGCTGTGGATGGAGGGTAAATTGTGCGTAGCAGACGCCCTGGCCCCCCGAGTGTTAAACTGGTGGCATAAATGGGAGTCCCCCCACGCACATGGCCGTCGATTATGGTCGATGATTAAACATAGGTTGTTTGGCTCACGGCTATATACTCATTGCATGAAAGTAGCCGCCGGATGTGCCCAATGTGCTGTCTCGACGCCCCCCAGCGCGAAGAAGCACGGCCATCTGAGGCCACATCCTATTCCGGAGCGCCTCTTTAACAGAGTCACCAGTGATTTCTTCTATCTCGGTGAACTCGATGACGAAGAGTGCCATTGGACCAATAAAAAGGTCAATGGTGTGCTCCTTATTCAGTGCCGTCATTCCGGCTACATTCAGGTGTTGCCTTGCAACATCGAGTCGATGACTGGCAAGGCTGCCGCCAAATGGTGCGCGCAGACCTGGATGGGAGGTTGGGACGTCCCATCCGAGGTGGTTACGGACTCAGGCAAAGAGTACACCTCCGAATGGTGGAGGGAATTATGTGCTCGCCTTGGAATCCACCACCTAAGATGTGAAATCCACTCGCATCGAGCGCTGCCTGGCGAAAGAGCCGGCCGCTCAATTATAAATATGCTTCGTAAGGAGCTCGCGAGTGAAAAGGATTTCCATTGGCTTGAAGTTCTCTTCGCATTGCTTCGCCGGTACCACAACACGCCTTTGTACCATGGCCTTTCTCCAAATGAAATTGTCTTTGGACGAAAGAAGTGTTGGTGGAACATGCCGTTGAATAATCCTCGCCCTTGTAAAGATGCTTCGTTGTTTTTGGATGACGTCCAACGAGCAGATAAAACTGTCTCGAAATTAATCGATAAGCATCAAGCTGACTGGCTTTGGGTCCAGAATCAAGGCCGAAAAAACCCCCACAATTTTGAAGTCGATGATCGAGTTTGGCTTCGAAAATCCGAAACCACCCTGGACGGAGATGACAAGCTTCTTCCCTTGTGGGAGGGGCCATTCGCTGTTACAGCGCGTCTTGGTGAGAACAGGTGGAGGATTCGTGTGGATGTCAGCAGGGAAATTGACGTTTCGGGCGATCGCCTCAAGAGAGAGATCCCCTCCCCCAAGGATCGGGTTAAACCCCTTTTTTGGACTTCGAAAATTTTGTCCGATCGGGTCATCGAAGGGGGGAAGTACGAACTCAAGAGGATTGTAGAGGCAAGACGTGACGCGAAGGGCGAATGGGAATTTCTATGTGAGTGGAGGGGCTTTGATTCCAGTCACAACAACTGGGAACCAGCCCATTCTTTTGTCCATGGGTACACCAAGGGGTTCATCGACTTCCTCAAGAAGCACCCCGAAATTGGCGTACTCCTGACAGACTGTTTGTCGAAACCAGACAGACAGGTGGAGAGCGACGGAAAAAGACCTGTGGTGAATCGAGATCCATCCTTTTACGGCCCTCAGCAGCCACATTCCAGGGCTGATCCGTCGATCCCCCCTCCTGCGGTCAGGCCAGCCCAGGAACCAAATGAGGACCAAGCTTCGAGTTCGGCCGCTGATTTGCAGCGCCCAAGCCGTACGAGGGCCCGACCAGACAGGTTGGTGGTCACATGTATTCGTGCTTCGCCGAATTCGACGACTTGAAAAAACCACATTCTGCTCAATCCACTGTTCATTCTTCCTGATTATGTCATGATGTGGAGAACTGCAAATGTTTGATAATTTGACGTCAATCAACTTTTCTTTGGTCTCCGTTCGGCAGACAAGGCGTAGATACGCTACCGAAAGCCACGGAGTGTGCTGCCGTGTTCAGAAAAAACCAAACTCAGGCTTAATTCAGGCAGATTCGGGGTAATCTTGTCTCTGTTGGTCTGTGCATCTTTGGAATTTGGCTACTCGTGCAGATGGAAGCAAATGTACATAGTAAAAACGCTGGCCAGCGACATTCACCCCTACAGGTACCCCCTGTAGTACTGGCTGCACCAGATGCGACGCCAGGAACTCAGATCTTACCTTCATTTGCCGTGATGCGGAAGCCAAAGTCCAGATTCAGATCCAGGATCCTCAAATTTGCCTTGAATTTCTCAGGTTTGTCCATCATTCTGTCACTGTTGCTCAAAACCCAGACGTCAATTGTTCAGACAACCTTCAGACAGAGGCTCTAGGGACTTCTAAAAGCAACCTCTGAAGTCCGTAAGCTTCGTTGTATTTTTGGCACACGCCAATGTGAGCTCAATCCGACCTGGAACTGTCGAAAATGGTGAATCCAAGTGTCTTGTGGGACTCAATCGAAAGATGGGCCTTGTCCAAGTCGATTGACACCGCCGCCACTGTAAATACGGTGTCTCTCAGTTATATACTGTCAGTAAAGCGCCTTCAGCGAACCTTCGGGGCGTTACATGCCAAGGATCCAGGGCTATCATGTCCCATCATGATGCATCATCACATGATCCACATTTTGATGGAATCTGTTGGATGCTCGCGAACCAACGTGCCGGAAAGCACAATTGAGCTGAATAAACGACAATATATATTAACTCTAGTCTAAACGAAAGTGTTAGTAGTTTCAGTTTTAGACATACCGCTTCATTTCACCTTCATCTTAGGGAATTTGCTGATTTTAGGACAATTTAGGTTGATTTCCTTGTCATCTCTTCTCATTCCTCGAAGATCTGTCGACGGCTTTGCCTAACTTCGTTGACGCTTATGATTTTCTGTGCACTTAGGGTCTGTAGACTACATCTGTATTTGTTTTCCCTCTCTGTGATTGTTTAATCTCCTTCATCTCTGCTCCAAATGATTCTCAATCTTGCTGAATCTTGTGATCATCCACCAGATGCGCCAAATCTGAAGCACATGCTGCACTTTTCAGAACGAGAAAAGCGGGAGTAACACGATGTAGAGTTCGGCGAGGACACCGTAGCGTGCCCGCGACAGCGAAACTGTGCCAGAGCGCTGAGATGTCACTCCATTTCTTGATTCCCCCACTCAATCCACCAATAATCTACCTCATTCTCAACCAGTGCATGGTTTGGTATCGATCCTCGATACGTTTACATGCTTTTTAGCCCTTAACCTAATGTTTTACTGCACGGAGGACTGTCCGTCACTTCTCATTCTGTCTCATTTCAGGTTCATCCATCCTGATTCAGCGCCAATTCAGCCCACATCAGGTCAGATCAAGCAGATTTCGCCCCATCGAGGCTACATTTCTATTTTTTTTCTGGGACTTACCCGCACTACGTTCTTCGTTGACGTAGCGACACACCCCAGTGTGTTTTTGGAGGGGGAGTGTAAGTGCGGCTAACCCCCATCTGCTCAGATTTTCACAGATCTGCCCCAGATTGACTACATTTTGGTCATTTTCTTTGCTTCGGCGGAATCGCCGCCTCGCAGCTCAGTCTCAGGATCAGACCTATATATTTCTGATATGCCGGATCTGATTCCGCGGTCCATTCTCCGTAAATCCGCCGCGTTCCGATCATTTGCCTGGAATCGCCATTTGCCGCTGACGCGCGCTCGTGGGCCAGATCGGCCAAATATTTTTCACAATCGGATTTATTTAAATCTTTTCAGACAGATATGGACACTCAGATGTGCATAGTAAAATCCGCATCAATTTTCTTCATAGACTGGGATTTTCTGCCGGACAACACTCAACATGGATCTTGCTTCCGTTGTTGCTGCTCTCGCCTCCGTTGGTGTCCGAGTCTCCGGTTCTACCCCCAATAGCAGCGTTCAGGTCGACTCCTCGCGTGCCTGCCCCACTGGTCTTGCCGGCCCCGAGCCCTCCGGCACCATCAACGACCCAGGGCAGCACTTTCAACTGGGTGGCACAAACGAGTGCTAAATGCCCTCAAAGTGGAGGTAAACACAGGTGTGCCCTATACCCACACGTCTAACCCTCTCTGTGAGAGACAGAACCGTGTGGTGGAGCAAAACTTAAGAATCCTGATGAAACAGGAGCGCACCAAGGACTGGGTACGCCTAGTGCCCTGGGCAGTGCTGTCCATGAACTCACAGCGGAGCTCTTCTACGGGTTTCACCCCCCACGAACTGTTCCATGGAGGACGACCTGCTTGGTTCTTCAAAACCCCCTTTCCTGAGGACTTCAAGAGCCCTGTGGGAGATTGGCTGGAACACAAGCAATCTCTGGCTAACCAGGCTGGTACTAACGTGAGGCACATTCGTGACCGTGAACAGAGCCGACGGAACCGCCTACGGCGACCTGCCAGCTTCAAGGTTGGTGACCTTGTTTTAATACACCATTCACGCCTACCCTCCTGGCCACGTAACTGCCTACAGGACCCTTACTTTGGACCCTATCGTATCATCAGGATAGATGGATCCAGGATCCATGTCAGGTGCAGTCCACGTCTAGGTGGTGAACTGCATGTGCACCTAGGCAGTTGAGGCACTATCACTCCCCTGACGACTTGTCTTGGGATGAGTGGCGCCTCAGCGACAGTGAGATTGAACGTATAGACCTAGAGAACGCTGCCAGTCCAGAGGAGGCAGACGAACTCGAAGAGATGACTGCCGATGAGATGGCAGTCGATGCCCACTACGTGGTTGCAGGTATTGCTCGCCACGAGTATAAACAGGGCTGGAAATTCCTTACCCTGTGGGATGGCTATGGGTTGTCTGAGGCGACCTGGGAACCTATGTCAGCCTTCATACAACCAGATGGGAGTATCAACCCCATCTTCCGCACTTACCTCGTTGAGAACAACGAAGGGCAGCTCCTAACCCGTGCTGAGACTATGTCCCAGCGTAAGAAGCGAAACTGATCTTCCTGTGTCAGTCTGTGCCCTGCAGACCCATGCCTATGGTTTCCAGCGTGAGCCAGGTGGCTGCTTATCATGATTGCAGCCACCCAGGGAGTGTGTGCCTTGTTGACCATGTGTTGCATGGGGACTGCCCTGATGTAATGACCTTGGAGAGCCAACGAAGAACGGTGGCTTACTGCACCAGGGGGGAATGACAAGCAAGGTGTTATGAGGCAAGGTGTGTCTTCCCTCCTTGGGGACAAGCGAGCCCACAGTTAGGACCCCTGACTGATCCAGACCCATGGGGTTCTACCCTTCCTTACAGGGTTTACCATACCCCTAAGTGTGCTACGTATGTCTGTATGTGTCTCACATCTCTCCCCAGCGTGGCTCCCGGAGACCGGGCTTCGCTGACGTCGGACCGAAGGTCCTAATCAGGTACTATTACCACTCCTATGGCGCCCAATTTCTGTGCTGGCGCCTATCCTTGGGGTAAGACGGCAAAAGCCCTACCTACTAAGAGGGGAGGGGTGGCCAACTGTGCTAAGGGCATACAAAACGCCCATTTTTGCTACAGGCCAAAAGCTAACGCACTCCCCTGCCCACGAGGAAAAGCATGCGGGACAGGAGACACCACTACACTACACTCACTAACGCCAGCACCGGCCTTCGAAGGCAGGGTGAGCACTCATCACTTGCACTCACCTCCTGCCAGGCCTGCTGACCCTAACCCCTACACACGCTACTGGGTGCTGCTGTCGAAGTTCACTCAGGCCCTAATGGCCCTCCTGTAAAGAAGACTAGAGAACACAGCGCTCCTAAGCAGCTGTGGCCCAACAGGGGACGCCACAACGCGTTTCCCCTGCTAGGGCTTGGAGGGAAGGGGTGCTCTCGTTGCGTGCACAGCGCAGATGTCGTTGAGGTCGAACTGCCCTCGCCAGTACTGGCTGAGGCAGAGTGATTTGATTTGTGATCAGCGCCCCTGTTTTGCTGGGGCAGAAAAATGGATAGCCGCCGAAGGCAGCTGCTGCGTGCACCAATCACCCTTAACCTCTCCCACCTGTACAACAGAGGCAAATGAAGGGGTGTTTGCGGCGGAGGAACCAAGCCACACTCCAGGTATTATACCCTTCTCAGTGTGACCTATAATACACTGTCCGCAAACACGCCGACGGATCAGCTCCCCTGCCAAGCAAGCAAGCTTTAAGAGACGCCTCAGGTTCTCTTAAAGAACGTACCGAGGAGCCTCTGGGTAACCTAAACAAAGTTTACCGTGCGCAATTCGCGTGGCCTACCCTTTAATGCATCATGTGCACGCAGGGAAGGGAGGCTGAACCACTGACTCAACCAGGAGGTGAGCTCCTCCTGGGCTAACCTACCTTACTCACCATGCATCGTGTGAATGCCGAATTGAAACGAACACAAAACAAGCCTAAGCGTTTTAAGCAACCCTACTTTAACGCCACGGCCGCACACGAACAAACGCTTTCTTTACTTACCTGTGAAGAAGAAAACAAGGGTGAATTTGGGATACAGGTAAAGCGTCACAGCGTGTGGATGCCTCGATTAGGCACATGCATCGCGAGCACAGCGCATATTCTAACCCTACGTGCGCGCTGCGCGCTCCATTCGCATCACATACCTTTCATTCCTGATTTTACCTGTGCAGAGCACGAGAGAAGAACACCCGACCCCCCAACGAGCACAGCGTTGACAACCCTAACGTTTTGACGAAACAACCAACACGAACGCAATGCGTGAGTGTGAGGTGACACTGACATACCTGAGAGATGGGTTGTTGACATGCTCTGTAGTGTGGGCTGAATTTGAATACTTGACTCTGAAGTTTATGAAAATTTTGATGCAACTGTGCAAAAATTTCCTTTAAAACTTTGAAAACTACAGCTCATACCTTCTTTTCCAAAAGCCGTTTACGCTTGCGCAACCCTTTTTTTTGGAGTCCGCTTCCTTTGCGCTTGTCTGCGACTTTGAGTTGTGTGTAAAAATGACGATTTCCCGCGTGGTTTCGTCGATTTTTAACGATTTCACTTGCTTAATCGCAACCCCTTCCGCTAAATCGCAGGAATCACTCCCTGCTGGTTACATTTTCTATTTTTTCCAGCTCCTGGAGGTTTGTGTCCTCCATTGGGAGTATTGCTCCCCCCTGGCCCTTGGTCAGGACGTATACTAAAACGCTGTTTATACGGCGATAGCCGTTCGCATTAGAGCGTTCGACTGTACCCTAGTGGGCAAGCATATGTGCTCTAGGGAGGGAGTCCTGGGTTCAATTCCCACTACTCCCAAACTTTTTCCAAAAGTTTTCGTCGCACGCCGGCGACTTTTGAGGAATGCCCCTTCGAAGGGACATCATTCACGGTACATTACACTGTTTTTCAATGGTACCTACAGTGTGATAGGCTTCTATGAAGTGATGAGGATGTTTTTGGTAAGTTAAATGCATTTTCTGAGGTAATTTTGGGAATATTTGAGCCTTTTTCCTTGGTCCTACTAGTTTGATCAACTAGTACTCCAGGGGGGAGTAAGAAAAAGTCACTGCCATGTCTTTCTTGGAGGGCTTGATCCAGGCCAAGCCCCCCTTAAAACCCTTTTGCTGATGCTAAGACAAACTTAAGTGCTTTTGTGTCTCTTTTGTTGCCTAAAGTACACTTTCTCAGAGTAACTAGGGTTGTGACCCTAGCCCCCCCATGAAGTTCACCCCTACCACTCAACTGAGCGGAGGTACCTTCCTTCATGGAGGACATACCAAAATAAAACAGGCATTTCATGCTTGTTGGCCTTGGAGGTTAAGCCTAGTGGTCTCCCACCCCAAGACCCCTATACTCAATTGTTGCTACCACTTATTGTGGTCCTACTTTGTAACTGTTTCTGAATTCAGTTGCTTGGCCAAGTCATTTTCTGTGTGGTCCTGACATCTATGCCCCTCAGTCCTAACCAGCACCATTTCACCCAAAAGAGTGCACATGAAGTGCCTAATGCAACCTCTGAGGCAAGAGTCAGACCAATTTTCATATAAAATCTTTTGTATTAACCATTTGTGATTGAATCTTTGTGTATATACCTGCTTTGTCTATCTGCAGCCCTTCTGTGTTACACTGGATTCCAAAACCAATCATTGATTCGATCCACATCCTGTCCTTGCTCTACTTGCTGCTTTGGTTTGGGTTTTCAACTACAAAACCTGCAGTAATACATCAAAATATCTAGGGCATAATTCAAGGACATCTTTCTCGTTGCTTATGGTAGCACTCATCCTCGTAGTGCTTCCGCTTCCCGCAGAATGCACACGTGATGGTGCACCTCTAATGATCCGGCAGCTTTGCTTTGGCGCCGGTGTTCTTCTCATGCTGCTTCCCCTGGACTACGAAGCAGTCTCGCTGCTCGCAGTCAGGGGCGTGCTGCAAGTGGCCCTGCTCGTCCCTGGCATCACACCAGAATAGCTCCTTAACGTTCTGCATGATACGGGCGTGGGCGTGTTTGGGGGTAGTCCCCTGCCCAGGTCGGGACCCTTGGTACCCTTTGCCATGGCCTCCAGAACCTCCACCACCAGGACGGTAGTTGTTCAAGTGCTGGTCGCTCTCCTTCTCCAGCGCCAGCTCCAGGAGTAGCACGCATAGATCCTCGTAGCGGAGGGATCTAGCCTTGCGCTCCGCCGTCGAACGGCACTCGTCCCACAGCTCTCGAGGGAGCTTGGCCACCGACCAGAACAGCAGGTCGTCGCTGCTGTAGGAACCGGGCGTCAGTCGTCCAGCCCAGTGATCCAGATCAGCCAACAGCTCAGAGACCCTGCCAGGTTTGGGGTTGTTGGGCAGCACGGGCAGGTTCTGGATCTCGGCCCTGATGGAGAGGTCGGTTTCGTAGGTCGGGTACTGCCTCTCCAAGGCAACCAACACATCGGCAAAGGTGGCGGAGTTAGTCACGATCTGCCTGACCTGCTTCTCCAGGTACTTGGTCTTGCAGCACTGCAGGGGCAGATCACACTTGACTCGTCCACTAGCGTGGGTTTGGCCGGTCAATCGGAGAAACCGGCCAAAATTCTCAGCGAACTCGCTGAGGTCCTTGCCTGTGAACTCAGGCAGGTTCACCACGATCTTGGAGGGGGCAATAGCCTTCGCCTCCTGAGACCTGCGTCCCTCAGGGCGTCGGGTCTTCTTCTTCTTCTTCTTCTTCTTTCCCCTTGGGTTCTCGGGGTCCTCCGGGTCATCGTCCTCCGAGGGCGAAGCAGAAGTCATAGACGGCGGCTCATCATCGAAGGGGTCTCCGCCTAGATCACTAGAGCCATAAGGCTCCACGTCCACCATTGCCCTCAAGGCTGTCAGCCCCAGCCGGTCCAGCTCATCCCTCGTAGAGTTCGTCACGTGGCTGTAGGGCGGCTGGGCCGTTCTCGGTACGAAAGGACTTCTCGGTATCGCTGCAGGGGTCGGCATCGGTCGACTCCTCAGGCTCCCCAGGGTGTTTGTCAGCCCTGCCGCCACGTGGTTGGCCTGTACTCGGTGGGGTGATATTCCCACCGTGGTAGGTGACGCTTGGGGCGGTATCATCAGGGGCTCCAGTTTCTCTCGGATCTCTTGAGTGAGGTCGCCCACGATTTTTGAAGTGGCTCCTCGGAGCACCTCGTTGATCTCCGACCGCGTCAGGGACCTGTTGGAGGATCTCCCCGATCCTCTACTCCTGCCTCCAGGAGACTCAGGTCCTCTCCTCAACCCACTCAAGGTTGCATACCCAGGTGCATACCCAGGAACATCCACATAGGTTCGGGTAGCGGGTAGTGGATGGTGATAGTCAGCCGCATACCATCGCGGCGCAGAACTGGAGGCCACCGGCTCACTGGCAGTAGTTGCCTCAGGGAACGCAGTGGTAGGTGGGCCCATACCATAGGCGGGGTAGGGAGGCATTGTAACCGCTGCATAGTGGTTGATCTTTCTTGTGATTGCGAAGCCTGTAGCCTTGATGCCGCAGGGGTCGTAACGCCCGACACTGCCCCTGATATCTCCGAACCCACATAACCCTCTTCGGACCCATATCCAGCCTCTGGGAGCGACATATGCGAAGCACTTGTAAGTCCTTTGAACTCCATGGTGGAATATGAAGAGTACGAAAACCCGGTCTACAAAAATGGAGCAGACATAGAATATCAATGCGCATTCATCACACATAATGACACAACGTGAAATCATTCGAAATAATTTAAATAAATCCGATTGGGAAATCACGAAAGACAAATGCGACTCGACGCGCGCTCACAGGCGACATCTGGCGGCGAACGGAAAACATGAAACAGAACCGAAAATTTACTGCACTAATGTACATCTGAGAATCATTGAAATTCTGATCACATCAGTGTATAATTGAGTGCTGTCACTGCTGCCGTTACACTCCCCCTCTGAAAACATACGCCAGTATGTCAGGCTGGGTCAAGTGAAGTGAACGAAACGGCGAAAGTGACCAAAAACCGACCAATCTAAGGCAAAATGTGTGAAAATGAGCTGAATTGAGCAAAATTGTGCTGAGATCTGTGCTTCGCGATGGCCATCGACTTGAATGAAACGGATAGGTACCTCAGGGCACACAGAAAAAGCTTCGTTCAAGCTCCAAAAATTCGAAAAATGAAAGTCTGAGTGAAGAATGTACATGCATGATGCTGATCCATGATCCATGATGAAATCAGGATCTGACATCCCACTGCCAGAAAACAGAAAACGAGCGTCGCCATGTCGTCGAGCGTAAAAAAAATAGGGTATCCCTTCATGGAGTCCAAGATATGTGAAACTCGCTGGTGTCATTTGTAGCCATGAGACCAGATGCCAGATTATGGTACAAAATGTGCTAGAATTGAGACCAAAATCAGCGAATCGCACACGGATTGAGGGTGGCGAAATCTGGAGCAAGCCAATATAGGTCCAATTCAGTGTCGAAATACTCTGTGTGTAGTGCTGAACGGAAATCCAGTTCTCATTCATAGCCAATCCAGGTCAAATCCTCATGATGATGATGAATCCCATGATGGAAATCCAATCATTTAAAGTAATGATAGCCAAGAAAACCCAGTGAGGGCTACCCCACTGTCAGTATTGTTCCCAGGGCTTCATGTTTAATCCAGTATGAGCCAGAAGGGGTACTTGACTCGTTATAGTCCCAGAATGTATAAGCATCCAATGCTTGGTACTGGGAATTTGCCAAAATTGAGCTGATTCTGAGGGGGATTCCAACACAATCCACAGATGAACAGCGAGTCGACACAAGTAAGAACACCATCGTCGTCACTTGGTCTATATAAGCCCTTTGACAGTTGTCGATTGGGAAACAAACCAACTGTCGCAATGTAAGAGCTGATGGAAATCACATTCTCAGCAGATCCGTCAAACACATGAACTGAATCAGACTCAGTCATGTGCCAGAATCTCTGTAATGAGCACGAACTCGAACGAGTCCTTCCCAAGGCGAGTAGAGGGGCCCAGTCGACAGCAAAAGGCGATAGTGTCGTCGTGGTTGAGGATAATGGCCTTTCGGATCTTCGGATTGGAATCATCTGAGATGAAGCACATGATTCACATGATGACCATGATGGGAATGATGGATGGAATGACCAGGATGACCCCAGAATGTCCCATCATCTGTTCATCGAACCACATAGACGATGCGTCAGGACTGTATTGTCCCCATGCCAAGGGTATATGTCGACCGTAAACCTCTTCGAAAGTTTCGGCGACCCAAATTCTGATCAGATCTTGTCAGGGATGGATGATGCCACGATTGGAGCTTCTTCTTGCGCTTGTAAGTCTTCCTTTGTGACACAATCCTTGATCAGCGAGAGCTCTTTGTCAATCTCAGGGTGTTTCTTCAGGAACTTGATGAAAGTATCCGTATACCCATGGATAAAGCTTGAAGCTGGCTCCCATTTGTCTTCTTCTGGACCGAATCCTTTCCATCTGCAGAGAAAGTACCACTTGTTTCGAGCATTCTTCTTGTAATCAAGAATCTTCTCCAACTCGAAACTGCTTGTGACCATCTTCCTGTCGCTCAGGTACTTCGAAGTCCAATAGAGAGGCTTGAACCTTCCTTTGGGGCAGGGTACTTCGGTCTTCAAACGATCTCGATGTACTTCTTGATGCCTGCCTGGCTCAATCTCAATGTTGAATGTAGTCTCACTTAGTTGACTCTTGACTTGGAATGGGCCATCCCACAAAGGTAACAATTTGTTGTCGTCCCTCAGGGTCTCGTCTGACTTACGAAGCCAAACTTGCTGGCCTTTCTCGAAGGGTTTTCCTTGCGTTCTTGACTCATTTTTGAAATTCAACCAATCTGCTTGACTTTCCACTTTGGCTTGGATCCACTTGGCTTCTAAATCCTTGATCCTTTCAAACCATTGCGAGGCGTCGTAGCACTGCCTTGGATGATACATCACTGGTCCTGGACCCATCTTCTCACGACCAAAAACCAGCTCATTCGGACTTAATCCAGTGTAATTCTTGGTGCGATGGTATCTTCTCAAGACACAGTAAATTGTCTCCAACCAATTGTAGTCCTTTTCAGTCGCCAGCAATTTTCTCAGAATGCTGATGAGAATCCTTCCAGCGCGTTCAGCAGGGAGAGCTCGATGGTCGTAGACTCGGGCACGAAGATGATGAACTCCCAATAGGGCACACATGTTCTCCCACCAAGTCCCAATGAACTCTTTCCCACTGTCCGTCACAATTTCACTGGGTACATCCCAGTTACTCATCCACTGACTTGCAGTCCACTTGGCAGCCATTTCAGAGGTGAGATGCTTCGTGTTGCAAGGGAGGACCTGGATGTAGCCACTGTGGCGGTCTTGAATTAACAAAACCCCATCGATAGGCTTCCTCGTGTAGAGACATTCCTCTTGGATTTGTCCCAACTCGAAGACATCCGCCGTCACCTTGTCGAACAACCTCTCCAGAATTGGTAATCCCTTCAGTAGTCCTTCTGCCTTTTGATTCTTGGGGATGGTCGCCTGACATTGCTTGCATCCTTTGGCAACTCGTTCACAGGCACTCTTGAGGTCCCGTGTGTACACTCTGTGGCGTAGCTCCTGCTCCAGCACACGAGAATGTGTGTGGGCTGTCTCATTCCGATGCCAATGTTTGACATATTGGTCAATCAGACAATCAGGAACACAAATCCGTCCTTGCCAGAATAACTTGTCGCCTTGGATTTTGAAATCAGACGTCTCTTCAGAGTCGTAAGGCTTGTCCCCTTTCAACTTGTGGTATACAGACCCAAAGAACCTGTCCTCCTTGTACATCTTCGTCCAATTCACATAGAGGAAGGAAGTTTCCTTGTCCTTTTGTTGTGGAGGGAGCGTGGATTTCGCTTTGGATCTCGTCGTAGGAAACACATTCAGGAGTGGCAGCGACGACTCAGAATCAGAGTTAACTCCTGCCGTCTGATCTGCCTTGGTAATCTCCTTGCATCTGACCAAATCCACCTTCATCCGATTTTTAATCGAACATTGGAGACAATGTTTCTTGATCAGTGCTTGTTCCTCCTTGTCGAACTCGATCACTTCAGCTTTTTCCGTCGCTGTCCCGTGAAAACTCACTTCAGAGTAAGCCTCTGAGGCTGGGTAGGCCCAGCGACTCAGGGCGTCCGCCACTGTATTGTAGCGACCCGGAATGTAAGTCACATGGAGGTCAAATCTGCTGAGAGTTTCATGCCAACGGCCTCTTCTCCCAGCTGGTCCACCAGGGGTATCCACATGTTCTGTCCTCCAGCTCTCCAGTGACTTGTGGTCAGTCAGTACCTCAACGCGATGGCCCAAGATCCAACCTTCATAACGCCGTAAGGCACAAAGGATTGCGTAGGCTTCTTGTTCCCTTGGACTCCAATTTCGCTGTCTTGTTGTAAGCTTGCGAGACCAGAAAGCCAGGGGATGATGGTGACCTTCGTCATCGAATTGTTCGATCGTAGCACCAATGGCGTAACGACTGGCGTCTGTACGAATGTAAAAAGGTCTTCCATCCAACCACGGAGTCTTTAATGTAACCACATTTGCCAGTGCTTCCTTGAGCCCAGTAAAGGCTTCTTCACATTCTGGCGTCCACTTGAGCTTGACTTGAGATCCCTTCTTTCCTTCTATTTTGCCAACCTTGAGTAACTCTGTCAATGGACCAGAGAACTTGGCGTAGAGAGGAAGGAACTCGTGGTAGTAATTGCAGCAGCCTAAAAAGGCACGAAGCTGCGTGATGGTTTTAGGCCTTTCCCAGAGCTGCAGGGCAGCCATTTTTCCTGGGGCTGGTCTTCTTGTCCCATCTTCCAAGACAGGGCCACAAAATTCCACACTCTGGAGGAACATCTTGCCCTTCTTGGGTCCACACACGAGCTTCTCTTGTCGAAGGACTTCGAGAACTTTTCGAACTTGTTCTTCGTGCAACTTCAGGCACTCATCAAAGTTGTTTCCCAACGGCGTGGCAATCAGAAGGTCGTCAATGTAGATGCGGCAGAATTCTTGTAAATCCAGAGACTTGTGCTTCTGAAATAAAATAGTCTCCATCATCTTCTGGAACATCGACGGCGCATTCTTCAGACCCATCGGCAGTACAGTCCACTGGACAGTGCCACAGGGTGTGCACATTGCCGTCAAATGCCTATCTTCCTTTCGAAGTGGCATTTGGTGAAGGCCATGGCGCAAATCCAACACAGTAAAGAGCTTGCCTTTGGCTCTCGCGGCGATCTCCTTCTCGATTAGAGGAAGAGGATGCGCGTCTGGTACTGTGGCGGCATTCAGGGCTCTGTAATCCACCACTAGACGCCAAGCATCTATGCTGGATTGGTCAGCAGGTGGGGGTTTTGGCACAGTAAATGGTGCTGAACACCACTCAGAACTCATGCAGCCCTCCAACCAACCGAACTCATAGAGATTGCGCTCAATAATCTTTCGCAGGGCATCTGCTTTGGTGCCGTGGAGATAGAATGGACGTTGTTTGTGCACCTTTGAGCCTTCGATTATGTCAATCTTGGCTTCCCCATTTTCACATCGAATTGGGGGGTTTTTCCACAACTTCCCACTCAGCACGTCATCTTGATAATCTTCGAACACTGCGTCCCTTCTTGCAGATATCTTGTCTCCGTCGACCTGATTCCCACATTTAATCACCGACATTATGTCCACCAATTTGCGAATTGTTGGTCGTGGTCTCATGTTCTTGGCCACTTCATTCCAAACTTCTTCGTCGCATTGCTGGCGGATGAAGCTCACCTGAGCTCGCTCCTCCGTGGGATCCCACCAATGAAAGGGGTCCACGAATGTCTTGAAGGGATGGTCGGACGAATTCAGCTTCATTCCTGTCAATTCAGGCGAGATTCTTGGAGATTTGTCTTCATTCTTGCTTGAAATCTTGACTTTTTTGGCTTGATTCTTGTCTGATGGGGACGAATTGTAATGGATGGAGGCGTTCTCCTGAGGGACGCCGATTGTCCTTCCCTCCTTCCGCGACGATACGTCGGGATTCTGCTCTCGATAGACTTCATCCACCTCAATTTCGTCGATTCTTGAGGAATTTGATATGACCTCTTCTGTTCCCATTTCACTGCCATCTTGCCAATAATCTCCCAGATTCCCGTCAACTAAGCACGCCAACGTGCTCCACGAACGCTGTGGCAAAGGCTTGCCATTGTCTTTGCAATACAGCTTCACTCCCTTGTGAGGTAGCTCGACAATGTCGATTGAAATGTCCATAATGTCCTTGAACCACTCTTGTCTTGGCCAATTGGGGACAATTAAAATCGCCTTTGCGCCGGATTGCTTCAGCTTCTGCACTACACGAGGGAAAACGTCGAAGGGCGGATTGATCCAAAGAGGTTCAGACCAGTCCTCACTCCAGGCATCGTCGTAGAACTTCGGAAATCTTTTATTCTTATTGTTTGCAAAAGCATCAACTTCAGGACGAAAATTGTGGTTCTTTTCGAAATAATCCACCAGAATGTCCCGCCATTTTGTCGACTACTCGATAGCAAACTGACTTCCACTTCTTGCTGTTCAACGAATCCACCTTTCCTTCTAGAAATCTTCTTGATTCCTTGTCCATTCCTGCCCATCTTGCTGAAAATGCAGCTTATTTCGCTCCTTGAATTGGTGGATACTCTTGGTATATGGGTGCAGATAATACAGGTCAGACGGGTCGCTGGTCGACGGATCCTGGAGGAAGCATGTCCTGTGTCCCATGGGCGACAGACGGTGAGCGTGAAGCAAGGGTTGACCCAGAAATAAATCATACTTTATACTGGCCTCATAGAATTTTCCAGAGAACCATTCCTCGGTGACCGTCTCTTCCACGCTCCACACAGATTGTTTCACCAATCCGACCGCCAATTCTGCTTCTCTGTCGCCACCGTCAAGGCGATGTCCGCTGACTCCCTCCAGCTCGACAGGGGTCGAGGACATCTTCGTCTCATCCTCCTGCAGAAAGCCTTTCCTCACCAGATTGACCTCTGAACCATTGTCAATTAGACATCTGGCAAGTTTAACCTTACCATCCGTCGGTCTGACCTGGATCCAGCAGACAAACTGGCGCTGCTTGCCTCGCCGGACAGCGCTGAGGACCCAGGCAGGGTACAGGAGGCCGGAGGAGCGCGCCAGCCGGTCCCAGCAGCGTCCATCCACCGCCCCAACTACCCTGATGGGTTTTGTCTCCTGCCACTCAACCCCAGTGTAGGGATTTGGGTCAAGTTGGCTTCCCTATTGCCATTCTTCTTCTTCGTTCCGCTGTACGTCCTGTACTTGTCCTTCGTCAACCCATTCTTCTGCTGCTTGGACAGCATTCACTCCTTTTCCACGTCCACGACCACCAAATGATTTTCCACCACCACCTTTCTTACCACCTTGACCTTTGTTGTTGGAGGTGTTGGAATTGGGGTTGGACTCGTTGGATCTGCCCTTGCCTCGACCTCCAGTATCCTTGTTGTTGCCGAAGGTCTTGTTCGCTGGCGTCTCCGCGTACAGGGGGTTGCCATTCACCTTGGAATCATCTTGATTCCCGGACTTTCCTTGGCCTTTGCCACCTTTTTCACCAGATTTTTCACCAGATTTTCCACCAGCATCGGTCCATCTTGAGCCACTTGGATCTCCGCCTTGCTGCGAGTAATCTTTTGGTGTCCAGTCTCTGTTCTTTCCTTTGGACTGCCCTTTACCCTTTCCCCTTCCATGCTGGTCAGCATCTCGTGCTCCATCCTGCTGGGGATTTTTGGGAGAATTTCCCTTTCCATCCATTTTGGACTGAATTGTCTTGAGATCTGAGGGCGTCCACCTGTGATCTGCGGTCGTGTGAGTCGCCGCTCAACCTTCTTTTCCAAGGGCAATGCACACAGAGCATCCCTTCTCACCAACGGCGTTGACCTTGCCTCCGAAGCCATGTGCATCCTGGGACTTCTGGCGTTCTAAGTTTGCATACTTTTCAAGTTGGTCCCAGATCTGCTCGACTCCATATGAGAAGATCCACGGTCGCACCTTCAAAACTGTTCCCTTATACTTCACTTTTTCATCCACCATGCTGCAGAAAAACTCCGACTGTTCAGAATCGTGGAAACCAACTCTCCATCTGCCCTCACGAATAGTGATGTCCTTCAATCCAGTAGCACTGACAGAGTGTAGTAACTCACGAACTGCCATTTTTCCCATAGTTTCTGGTAATCCTCGGACTTCAACCCAGTTGCCCAGGACTTTTTGGTCCGCCTGAGAGTCCCTGATCTTCTGCTTGGTCTCCGGCGTGAGCTTGCTCAGGAGGATCTTCTTCATTTCGCCTTCAGAAAGTCCTTCTCCCGAATTCTCCGCCTCTTGCACCAAAAACTCGCAATCTTGTCTTGCAATTTGAATTTCTTCCAGAAACAATTTCTTGATCGCCCTGAAGTTCTCCAGACGGTTCCTGTAATGATCTTCAGGAAGTCGAGAGCCTTTCTTCTTGAGACTTCGGTACAGCTCTTCATACGTCAGGGGATCTCCTTGATTTTGCCTTTCGACATAGAGATTGTAGGTACTCTCTCTGAGCTTGCCAGTCAAACAGTCCATCAACCCAAGGATCCAGAGTTCCTTGTCCAGTTTCTCCGTCTGCGGCCACACCATGAACTGTCGCTCGAACGAAGCCCAGTAATTGGGGTGCCCAGAGAACTTCGGCTGCTTCATTACAGACCCTCGAAGCCTCATGTGCAACGGGTTCAGCAAGTGGTTCAGGTTGAAATTGGTGGCTGTACCGACCGGATTGACGAACACTGGGTTGAGAGCGGCGCCTCCCATTGCCTGTGCCTGCGCAATTGCGGCCGCCAGCAACGCCTTGTCCACAGTAGGCTGCACGAACGGCGTTGGTTGTGCTTGATGCAGCCTCATCTCCTTCAATTTCTTCTGCTTTTCTTTGATCTTGGCCTCGTTTTCTTTCTGCTGCCGGTCCTTCTTCTTCAAAGCCATTGATCGCTCCTTCACGGTGGTCCTTGCTTCTCCATCAATATCCGCAACAGTACCAACCGACAGTACAGACCTCTCCGACGAAGATTCTCCTCCTTCGGTACCCAGATTGAACCCAATAGGACTTGTAAATCCAGTAGGGGGGATACCAGAAATTCCAGTAAAAGCTGGATGGTGGCCAGTAAAAGCTGGGGGTGCCGGAGAATGTGGAACGCCGTAAGGCGTGGATGCAGGTGCAGCTGAGGAGGTAGGTGCTGGGTGGCTTGCCATTGTAGGCGCTGGTCCAGTGAGCCCAGTAGTGCTCTGATTTTGTACCAGATCTGTAAGCTTCTCCAGTTTCTGCTCCATCTCCTTCCACTTGCTATCGTCATCCCTCTTTTTCTCCTTGGCGGCCTTCTTCAGCTCCTTCACCCGTTCTTCCAGCGACGAAATCTGGTGTCGACAGGAGCAGTCCTTGGCACACTCGCCACATGATGGGCATTAAAGAAGGTCCCTACCAGGACCGGCCCCCGCTGTGCCCCTTCCGCCTGTCACCCCTGCTGACTTGCTCCGGATCAACGATTGCATTTCTCAAAATCCTCAAAATCCAGGGTCCAAATCCAAAAATATAGAAAATGTAATCCTCCTTCAACCCTGAACAGCAACCAGATCCCACAAGTATAGCAATAACCCAATTCACAATCCAAATCAGGCTGCGGGCTTTCGTTCAGCACACCGGTATTCCCACGGTGGCGGGCATGTACAAGAATTGCACCAAGGAAGAAAGCCCTGAAATTGGCATATGAACACAAATGATGCAAAGATGGGGAAAGAGGTAAACATACACATTCACAGCCATAAATCCCTCATTCCCTGGACTCAAGACCTTCCCTTGACTCACCAACATATTGCCCTGAACCAAGTCAAATGAGATGGTTGAATGCCATGTGTCACAAGTCACTGCATAAACCCCAAAATGTGTTCACTCCCAAGCCTATAAATCCTAGCCCAATAGGGAAGGTGGCGTGTCATGGCCTAGAGTGGCACTCAGGACCATGCCCTACCCTGACATAACCTTGGTTGGACTTGGAGTCGAATGGGCTTGGAGAAATGACCTATGAGTTTGAACTCATAACATGCCAAAAAACTGCCAATTCACACCATATTGGCCATATATCTCATATATGCTCAAAATTGAGGTTACCACTTATCCGAAGGCTCAAAGCATGCATGGAATCGAAGTCTAGTATTCATGGAGGATATAGACCAAAGGTCAATGCCCATGTACATCCCCACTTTACTCTCGAAACCCCTTCAGATATGGGCGCCACGCACTGCCCAAGTCAGCCCATGATCTTGAGACCAATTCTTGTAATCCTTCATGCGCCAAGCCAAATGGAGTATGCGATCCGGCATATTGTGGTGTTCAACTCCAAAGCATATGCCAACATATGAACAACATACCATGGTTCGACTCTCCATAGGCTTCTTGCTGTTTGCCGACCAGGTAAGTACACAAAACGCAAAAATGAGCAAAAATTGAGGTCAAAAACATGAAAATATGACCAAATACAAAGTTGTCATGATAGTATATCTCTATGCTCACCCATGATATCCGCTCATGATTCAATATACAAATGATTGGAACCATTTGCGAACAATTCCCCCACTTGGATCCCCAATCGGGCGCATGGAGATACCTTCGCCACTAATATCTACATGCCCCATGAAAATGGGAGTGCACCCATGGATCTCTTTGTCAAACATACCATGAGCAATACATACGCGGTAGACTTGGTCTAGCGCTTTGAATTCCACAATTGGGACATGGGCAAAGCCCTTGTCACGTATGGCTCCCCATCTCTTCGGCCACACGAAGATATATAACATGGGCGTGAGCATATCAAACATATACCATGCATACAACACATACCCTCAAAATATGGCTCCCACCATGATATGCCATGTCCCTCCATTGACATAACTTCACGTTAAAAATACGTAGGAACCCAAGGAAAGTTGCTATGCAACCCCAACACTCATGCGGTACACTCGAAAGTCACAATAAAATGTTCGGTTGCACGGTCCAAGAGTTATATATCACTTTATACCCTCTTGACCATTATCCCTTGCTACACCGGGCATGTGTACACACCAAAGGCGTTTGATGCTTCCTAAATTAAGTTGAGACCAAGGCAGTTCCAACCCAACCTTCCTTATTCTCTTTCCTCACACTCGCTCGTAGATATGGCTCTTCAAAGTGGTCCCAAGATTCGTTTTTGTTTCCCTTATATCTCCAAGTCAAATGGGTGGCAAGTATACGGGAAACCTGATTCGGGCATAGGAAAAGGAGTATGACCATTCGAAGAAGTCCAAATCAAGTGCGGCGATGTCGAAGTCGAAAATCCGATTTCGACATCGCGAAAAATTCTGATTAAAATTTCGAGTGCTTATTTAGAGAATTGCGGATGCAACGAACCCTTTGCTGATGAAATCTGACCCTTCAACGGAATATCCGCCAAAATATCTGGAAATAACAGTTAACCAATCGGTTAACGCAAAATCGCGAGCCAACTGACAGTCGCCGATACATTGACCATCAGAACGAAAGGCTGAAAAATTACGGAAACATTATGATAATAAAACCCTGTTGATTCCTGATATTCCGATATATAAATCTCCGCTGGCGGTGCCTCGGTTCTGAATATGGCCGCTCATAGCCGGAATGGCCAAACCTATCACACTATCACATCGGGTTAGGTCAGGTGGATGGGAGAGTATGATATCAGCCAATGGCGGCTTGCCGGCACATAGATACACACCCCAAGTGACCCCAAGATGGCCACGGGGGTCCGAACCGGCTTCACCCCCCTTCTCAGAGCGTTGTATCCGCTCGGAAACCAATGAAGAGAGGACGGGAGGACCCCAATGGGCTCCAACCCCCCCCTCCATGTCCCAAGGACACATGGAGGCCCCACACACGTCGTAGGCGTCCCCCATGCCCCAAGGGAGGGGTGAGGACACTGATAATCAGCGCCCTACGCCATATCCGGTCTCCTCTTGATCTACAACATGGACCAAGGGGATCAAAGATAGAAAAACGTCGTTGGTCGACCTAAATAAGTATACCACAATGCAATATATATGTGGAGATCGAGTGAAGGGGGTATATGGCCGATCAAGGCCGAAAAATCCCCGGATGAACGCCCTCACTTGTCTCCCCATTCACAGAAACAAACAAAATGCCAAGGGGGATCCATTACGGTGCCACAGCAGCAACCAAATGGACCAATACGTCCTTGACATCCAAAGAAATACCCTTTTTCTTTAGGTAGTCCATCCAGACCGTGGTATACCTCGGCACGAAACTGCTCGGAGGCTCCCACGAGTCCCTGGATGCGGCGAATCCCTTCCAACGGACTTTGTAAAGCCTCCCCCCAGGCGTCCCCGGGTCCGGCTTGTCCGCCAGGATTTTCTCCGCGGTGAAATCGTCGTCCTCACCCTCATCGTCCGAGTCCACATCGCCGGCCGCGAACTCGAAGGTGACGGGACGTCCGCTGGGGTCTGGTGCTCGGGGGCGAAGCTGGGTGTGGTCGCGGTCCAGGATCTTGTTATCCCCCACACGAACCGCATACACATCCTGCCGGACCTTCCGCACGATTACCCCCGGCACATACCAAGATGCCTGCCGATGCCTGGACAGGACATCCTTGTGGTGCCGCTCCACCCACACGGTGTCTTGGAGAGCATACTTCTGGACTTTTCCCTGCTTGAAGTACTTGGCCCTCTTGTCATGCTCGTCCTGAAGTGCCTTGCACACCTTGGCCGCCGTGTCGTCCGCCTCAGACATCATAGCGTTCGCATCCCGGGCCACTTTGCCATGGTTCATCCACGGGAGAGTGCGTGACACTCGATCCCGTAGGAACAGGATACGATGGGGCGACAGTCCAGTGGGTCCCGGAAGGTCGTGATACGCTTGGAGTACCCTCCACAGCGAATTGTACCAATTCCGGCCCGGTTCGTCGATGTGCAGCTGGCGGAACTTCTCGAACATCTGCCGTCCGGCCACCTCAGCCCGGCCATTCGACCGGCTGTGGTATGCCACAGTCTTCGCGTGCCGAATCCCCATGTGCTTGCACATCGTCTTGAACCACGTCCCCACGAATTGACTGCCCCGATCGCTGCAGATGACAGCCGGGACATCGAAAATCGTCAGCCAATGCCTGATCATGGCATTAGCGACGGTCTTGGCCTGCAGCCCCGCTCCATGCTTGTCCTTCTTGTCCTTCTTCTTGGACTTCTTGCCAGGGACCGCCACGATATACCCACTGTGCCTGTCCACCGCCAGGATGACACAGTCGTAGATCTCTCCTTCCACGGTGACGTCAGGCATGGCGAATACATCCATGGCCACGGACCTCATAGGGGCCTGCGGTATAGCCGTGTACACCGGGTTGCCCGCTGTGGAGTGGTTGGGGCTCTTCGTGGCCCGACACACGGCACAGTCGCTGCAGTATCTATCCAGGATGGCGTAGTACCCCGGAGGGAACTTGAAACGCCACTCCAGGTCCTGCTGCATCTTGTCTCGGCCAGGGTGCATGAGCTGGGCGTTGTGCCAATGGTCAATGAGCTCCTCCACTCGGTTCTCGGGCACCAGCAGCTTGTCCTTGAGGAACAACTTGTCGCCATCCTCGGTCAAGCCCTCGGGCCATTCGTCATCTGACGGGGCGCTCACGGCATTCCAGTACTTGCTCCAGTGCTCGGATGCCGCATAGTCATCCGACCAGTCCTCTGTGAGCACCGACCTGACTAGCTCTACAGGGGCCACCATCCATTGCTCGAGGGTTTCCTCTCGAATAGCTTGGACGCGGGCACCCCGGAACTTGGCCAGGTCCGTACGGTTTGCCATCACCACAAAGCACTTGACCCCCTCTTGCTCCATGGTCTTCTCCATCTCGATGATGCGCTTGGCCTCCTCGGTCTCCTCGGCGTCTCCATGGCTGGATATGTCCATCCAAGCCTTGCCCGCGGGGTAGGCCCACCGACTGAGGCAATCTGCCACAGTGTTGTCCTTCCCTGGGACGTATACGACGCTGAGGTCGAACTTGGCGAACGTCTCGTGCCACCGGGCCCTCCTTGCCGCCGGTCCCGAGGGGGTGTCGACGTGCTCCTTGTGCCAGCTCTGCAAGGACTGATGGTCCGTGCAAACCACCACCGGTTGCAATCCGATGTGGCCAGACCACTTCCTGAGCGCACAAACAATGGCGTACGTCTCCTTCTCCCTCGCGGTCCAGGTTCGGCGTTGGCCCTCGGCCAGGATCCGGCTCCAGAACGCCACGGGTACATGTGACCCGTCGTCTCGGATCTGCTCGAGGACTGCCCCCACAGCATAGTCCGAGGCGTCCGTCCGTAGCACGAATCCCTTGTCCGGGTCCACCAGGAATAGCCCCAGTTGCCCCAGGAGTCGCTCCTTCAGGCGGCTGAACGCATCTTCGGCCTCAGGGGTCCAAGCCCGCTTCTTCTTGCTCCCCTTCCGGCCATCGAACTTGCCCACTTGCAGCATCTTGTGCAGCGGCCCCGACAGTTCTGCATACATCCGGACATAGCCCGAATAGTAGTTGCAGAACCCCATGAAGGACCGGAGTTCGCTGATGGTCTGGGGCTTCTCCCAGTGGTGCAGGGACGCCAGCTTCCCAGGCATGGGACGGCGTTGCCCGTGACCAACCACGTGACCCGCGAACTCCACTTCCTTCACGAAGAGTGAGGCTTTGGTGGGCTTGCACACCATGTTGTGCTTGTCCAACTCGCTGAGCACTCGGCGCAGATCCTTCTCATGCGCGTCGATGAGCTCGTCCTCAGTCATGTTCTCCGTGCCGGACCGGATGATGATGTCATCCACGAAGGGATCGGCACAGTCCCGGACAGGACCGAGTAGGTCCTCCATCATGCGCTGGAAAGCGGCGTTGCCATTCTTGGCGCCCATAGGCACCACTTTCCACTGCATGGGCCCCAGCGGCGTCGACATCGCTGTGCAGGGCCTGGAGTCCGGGTGTAGCGGCATCTTGTGGTAGCCGTGTTTCAGGTCCAACACCGTGAAAATCCGCTTTTTCTGTTGCTTTTGGAGGATGGAGTTGATCAGGGGAAGCGAGTACGAGTCGTGCTCGGTCTGCTCGTTCAAACCTCTGTAATCAACCACCAACCTTCACTCGCCCTTCTCCTTCTTCGGCACGATGAAGGCTGGGCTGGCCCACTCACTGTTGGAGGGTTCGATCCACCCCCGCTCAATGAACCCGGCCAACAGCTTCTTCATGGCCTCGGCCCGATCGCCCTGAAGTTGGTACTCCCGATGACGATAGATCTTCGGGTTCGGCTTCAGCTTGATCTTCGCTGTACCAAACCTCCCACGATCTGGAGGGTTCCTGTTGGCGACGCCACTGAATAGCCGCGGATAGGCCTTGATCAGCCTCTCCTTCAGCTCGGCGACCTTCGGGTTCTCCTGGGCCTCTTCAGCCGCTTGCTTCGGTATCGATACAACCGAACGCACTGCGGTATAGGCCTCTTCTGGGTCCGATTCCGACTTCTCCTCGTCCGATATGCCATCTTCATCGTCGTGGGGAGCTCTTCCCACCGATAATCTTCGGAAATTTGCGGCATCGGGCTGGTGACTGTCGCTATCGGCACCCATTCTTGGAAAATCCCATGTTGGTGGGTCCGACCCAACCGGACCATCGTATTGGTCCGCGATGTGATCCATGACCCTCGCCACGAACTCGTCCTTCTCGTACTTGCCGGTGACCAACATCTTGTCATCCCACCAATGTGGAGATGTGACCATGGCTCGCCTCGTCTTGGCTGCCACACGGTCGTGCATCCCCATCCGCATGTAGTTGACGACGTCGTCGATCTCGGCGTGGGAAAGGACGTCAATGCCATCAATAGGCTGATCCGTCCCCTCCTTGGGCTCAAACATGACCTTCATGGGCACCGCCTCCACCCTACGGATGATTGCTTCATCACCCGTGGGCTGGGCTTGCGCCCCAGCCACCAGGAAAGCCTTGGTACCCCACGCTTGACCCGGGGAGGGCGTTGATACACCCTTGGCGTCGATGAACAACTCCTCCTCTGGCTCGAATGACATCTCGTTCAGGGTGATGGAGTCCAGCGTCGACTTGAGACCCTCCAGCGGACATGGGGTGGATCCTATGCCGGTTATGACCAGGATCCCCTTCGCCCTATCCGCGATGATCTTCTCCACCGTACGTCTGGTGTTATCCAGGGAGCCATGCCAATACATGGGTCCCCACTCCTTCAAACCCCGATGCCTGTGCCAGGCTGAGTCTCCTCGATGCCAATGCCTCCGACACTTCCGCAGAAGTGGGGCATCCCGGGAAGCAAAGACGTCCGTCTCGGGCGCTTCGGCTCCCAGCGTCTGGATCATCCTGGCATACACCTGCGGCGCCATTCCATACTCCGTGAGCTGAACTCCACGGTCTCCTCTGGACTTGGCACCCACAGCTTGCACCGCTTGGACGATCCGATCCTCTTCCTCAGCATTCCATTGGGATGATCCGCATGCATAATCCGTGGACAGCCATGTGAGGCATTCATCATCCTCCCGGACCAGCGTTGCACGATGGGGAAGGGCTCCAATGGCGTTGGCCACCATGAAGTCATACCCCATGATCATATCCCAATCGGTAATGTCGGCCACATAGAAGTTCCCGGATAGAGTGCTTCTCTTCGCCTGATCAGGGCGGTTCAAGCGCTCATGCTCCCAGAATTCCATACTGATAGTGGCCTCATGGGTGCCACCACCCATGATCTCTCCATTGGCGACCTTCAGGCGGACCGGTCTCCGGCTGGGCTGCAGGAATTCCTCCTTGAACAACCCTCTCCGGACCAGGCTCACCTGGGCACCCGTATCCACGAACACATCCACCACCTTTTCCTCTCGTCCGCACCGTACTCGCACTTTCAAGTGCAACTGCCGCTCGTCGCCATGAGGTGTATGGACGACTCTCACGGCATGCAACTCTAGCACGTCGGGGTGCATCAGGACTTCAAGGGTATGGTCACGGATGGTGTAGATCTTGGGTTGGTCCTGCCCGTCCACGGGGCTCTCCGTGGTCGCTCCTTCCTTCTTGCCATGTCCCGTACCCACATGTACTTCCCTTGGCAGGGCGCTCCAGGGGTTGGGAGTGGCGAAACTCAGTGGTTTTGGCTCTTCCGGAGCCTTCTTCGGCACCCGATGTGCCTTTGCTTTCTCAGGGATTCCACTGATTTTCGGAGGAGAAACCTCCGAGGTCCCACTCCCGTGGGGGCTCCTCTAGACTTGGCTTCCCGCAGCCCCTTGTCCTCCACGTTGCTGGGCCTTGAGTTCCTCCAACGTCCTCAACATGTCCTCAGAAACTTCCTCGATCGACCTCACTCGTCGGTCTTGACCAGGTCCACCACCATAGCCTCTTCCTCCGCCTTTTCCTTGGCCTTTGCCTTGGCCTTTTCCCCCGTCTCCGCCCTTCGCCTTCCAATCGGAAATCCGCTGTTCCTTGGGCTTCTTCTCGGGGTGGGCTGCGAAGTAGGCCTTCTTGTCCGCTTCATACACCTTGCACTGACGGTGGTCGTGTGCATGGTTGTTTCCCTTGCCATAACAGACCCAGCACCCGTCGTGCTGAGACCTGTACTCTCGGAACGAGAGCGGTGGGTTCCCGATCCTCCTTGGCTCTTTGCCCTTCTTGGGTCCCACCTGGTTCCATCTGGACCGATCCTGCCCATGGTTCTTCACGTTGTGCGCCACAAACGCGAAGAAATGGGCCTCCTCGTGATCCTCCCGGGACCAGTGGTCTTGGCCACTTCCACTACCATCCTCCGCAGAGTTGGCCGTGTCCTCCTGGATCTCCCGTTGATGGCGGTCTTCTCGGTGTCCTCGTTGTCCATGACCGTGTCGATCCTGCACGTGGGCCTCGTTCTTCGCATTGAGCTTCAACTCCGACGTGATGTACTTCACGATCTCGTCCAGGCTCATGCGGGCGAAGATGACCTGCATCCTCAGCGGCTCCCCACGCCTCCACTCCACGTTGTTGAGGCGCAGCAACCTTTGCCCCATGAAGTCTCCGAATACCTCCACGTACACGGCGTTCTTCAGGCCCAACATCCGGTTGGGTTCGCCCAGGTTCCTCCTGAAGAACTCCATGATACCCGTATGGGTATCCTCCGCCGCCATAATCCGCACCGCCACCCGCTTCTTGGCGCGCTTCTTCTCCTCGTCCTCCACTCGTCGCTTCCAGTTGCCGGGGAGGACGTCCTTCAGCAAGTGGCGGATCTCACTGGCCTCGTTCCAGTCTTCCACCAACTTGAGGCATCTGCGGTACTTCCGCAGATACCGGTTCCACTCCCGGACCCGCAACTCACCGCGGTCCAGCGGCAGTGGAATGGACCACAGGTCCTCCAGCTTCTGGTTAGGAGCGTCCACCCGCTCCTCATCCTCCAACCACTGGAGGCAGGCCTGCTCCGTCCTGATCAGTCCTTCCCGGATCTGATCCCGCAGCTCCTTCAGGTCCTGCGCCAGGCGGTGTGGGAATGTCCGGCATACCCACTTATCCCGCGGCGCTCCCCGCATCTCGCCGACGACCTCCTCGGCGAAATCCTCCCAATCCAGGATGAAGTCATCCAGGTTGGAGGGGTTACCATCGTAGTAGGGGATTTTGATTCCCCTGAGGTCGTCGATCCTGATGGCGTCTCCGACGTCTCCAGCCACCACTCCACCGAGACGGATACCACCTGTGGCCGGGGGGTGTGAGTACACTCCCCGTACATCCCTCTCCTCCATGGAGTGCGGTCCAGTTGGGCCTGAACCCATGGGGTTTGGAATGCGGGAAGGACTTGCTCCATCGGCCGTCCATATCCCCGTATTGGGGTCCTTCGCCCACAGGTTTCCGCTTGGATGGCCTCGACCATGTCCGCCGGCGCTTCCCATGGTTCGCCCCTGCATGGTCTGGTTCTGGATCTCCTCTTCCGCATCAACTGCATAGGTAGTCGTACTTGGCGGTAGATCCTGGGCGGCATGGGACATCTGCACTGTCAGGTTCCTCGGGTCCGTGGCTACGTGCCCTTCCCGCATGGACCCAGCCGGTGCCGTATGTTCCCCGAGCATTGTGGACTCGCTGAGTAGGGGAACAAACGGCAACGCACCCGGGTCAACACGCGGAGGCGCGTATGGTGCCTCTGTAGGGCCGCCCATGGGTTTCTCCATGGCGCTCCTGAGGGTCTTAACCCGCTCCACCAGCTCTACCGCGGCCGGCTCTGCCGGGAGCTCCGGACCCGAGGCGAGGGGCTGTCGCTCCTCTAGCCTTTTCAGGCGTCCCGACATGTCCTCCACTAAGTGGAGGAGGCTGTCCACCACTTGCTGCTGCTTCTGCAGGGCCAGCTCCAGATTCTCCCGGTACCGGGCCTGATCCGCTCGCAGCTCCTCCATGTGGTTCTCGGCGGCCGACTGGTCGTCCAGGATCCCCGTGACGTCCTCCTCTAGAGCGTCCTTGGCGTTGTCCAGGCGGTCAAGATGACGCACGATGGCGTCCATCCCCATCTTCGGGTACTTGCCCATGAGGAAGGACACGTGCTCACAGTGGCACGCAGCGTGCTTTCCGCCGGATTCAGCGCATCCCGCGGTTCCCGGCACCTCAGACTCATCACCCATAGGCGTATCGCCTATGGCGTCCGTCTCTGGTCCCGTGTGCCGGGGCACAGGTGCCGTCCGGGCCCTGGCTGGCCTCTCCAAGCCCTCGGCGTCGTGCTGCAGGGCGGGCTCGGGGGCCGTATGCGCCCTGGCGATCGGCGCCGTCGTCTCCGGCTCCGAAGGTGGCTCGTGGGCTGTCCGATAGCCCTCGGAGTGCCCCTCGGATTCCCACAGCCTAACCGGGCTGGGGTCCGTGTCCATAGCCCCGGCGTCCCTTGCCGCGGACTTGGGTGACCCGCGCTTCCGGTAGCGCCGGGCCCGTCCTCCACTGCTGCCTGAATGGCAAGCCTCATCCGAGTCCTCCGCGGCGGAGCGGAGGTTGCATGCCTTACGGCAGCGACGCTCACACATGGAGACCAGGTCCTCCATGTCACGTCCTCCTCTTCCCGACTGTCGTACTTCTCTTCGGGCTTCAACTTCCGGAGTTCGCCATGCTCTTGATCGTCTTCGCTCTTCTATGGCTCCAATCTCCGGCGTGGTCTCCACCGAGTCCACAATACGCACCCGGGGCGTACTTGGGCAGGGCTCATAAGGGCCCAAGTAACCGGGTCGGCGGTTGGTAGGGGCAGCAGGTAAGCCTCTGCTACCATAAAGAAGGTCCCTACCAGGACCGGCCCCCGCTGTGCCCCTTCCGCCTGTCACCCCTGCTGACTTGCTCCGGATCAACGATTGCATTTCTCAAAATCCTCAAAATCCAGGGTCCAAATCCAAAAATATAGAAAATGTAATCCTCCTTCAACCCTGAACAGCAACCAGATCCCACAAGTATAGCAATAACCCAATTCACAATCCAAATCAGGCTGCGGGCTTTCGTTCAGCACACCGGTATTCCCACGGTGGCGGGCATGTACAAGAATTGCACCAAGGAAGAAAGCCCTGAAATTGGCATATGAACACAAATGATGCAAAGATGGGGAAAGAGGTAAACATACACATTCACAGCCATAAATCCCTCATTCCCTGGACTCAAGACCTTCCCTTGACTCACCAACATATTGCCCTGAACCAAGTCAAATGAGATGGTTGAATGCCATGTGTCACAAGTCACTGCATAAACCCCAAAATGTGTTCACTCCCAAGCCTATAAATCCTAGCCCAATAGGGAAGGTGGCGTGTCATGGCCTAGAGTGGCACTCAGGACCATGCCCTACCCTGACATAACCTTGGTTGGACTTGGAGTCGAATGGGCTTGGAGAAATGACCTATGAGTTTGAACTCATAACATGCCAAAAAACTGCCAATTCACACCATATTGGCCATATATCTCATATATGCTCAAAATTGAGGTTACCACTTATCCGAAGGCTCAAAGCAGGCATGGAATCGAAGTCTAGTATTCATGGAGGATATAGACCAAAGGTCAATGCCCATGTACATCCCCACTTTACCCTCGAAACCCCTTCGAATATGGGCGCCACGCACTGCCCAAGTCAGCCCATGATCTTGAGACCAATTCTTGTAATCCTTCATGCGCCAAGCCAAATGGAGTATGCGATCCGGCATATTGTGGTGTTCAACTCCAAAGCATATGCCAACATATGAACAACATACCATGGTTCGACTCTCCATAGGCTTCTTGCTGTTTGCCGACCAGGTAAGTACACAAAACGCAAAAATGAGCAAAAATTGAGGTCAAAAACATGAAAATATGACCAAATACAAAGTTGTCATGATAGTATATCTCTATGCTCACCCATGATATCCGCTCATGATTCAATATACAAATGATTGGAACCATTTGCGAACAATTCCCCCACTTGGATCCCCAATCGGGCGCATGGAGATACCTTCGCCACTAATATCTACATGCCCCATGAAAATGGGAGTGCACCCATGGATCTCTTTGTCAAACATACCATGAGCAATACATACGCGGTAGACTTGGTCTAGCGCTTTGAATTCCACTATTGGGACATGGGCAAAGCCCTTGTCACGTATGGCTCCCCATCTCTTCGGCCACACGAAGATATATAACATGGGCGTAAGCATATCAAACATATACCATGCATACAACACATACCCTCAAAATATGGCTCCCACCATGATATGCCATGTCCCTCCATTGACATAACTTCACGTTAAAAATACGTAGGAACCCAAGGAAAGTTGCTATGCAACCCCAACACTCATGCGGTACACTCGAAAGTCACAATAAAATGTTCGGTTGCACGGTCCAAGAGTTATATATCACTTTATACCCTCTTGACCATTATCCCTTGCTACACCGGGCATGTGTACACACCAAAGGCGTTTGATGCTTCCTAAATTAAGTTGAGACCAAGGCAGTTCCAACCCAACCTTCCTTATTCTCTTTCCTCACACTCGCTCGTAGATATGGCTCTTCAAAGTGGTCCCACGATTCGTTTTTGTTTCCCTTATATCTCCAAGTCAAATGGGTGGCAAGTATACGGGAAACCTGATTCGGGCATAGGGAAAGGAGTATGACCATTCGAAGAAGTCCAAATCAAGTGCGGCGATGTCGAAGTCGAAAATCCGATTTCGACATCGCGAAAAATTCTGATTAAAATTTCGAGTGCTTATTTAGAGAATTGCGGATGCAACGAACCCTTTGCTGATGAAATCTGACCATTCAACGGAATATCCGCCAAAATATCTGGAAATAACAGTTAACCAATCGGTTAACGCAAAATCGCGAGCCAACTGACAGTCGCCGATACATTGACCATCAGAACGAAAGGCTGAAAATTTACGGAAACATTATGATAATAAAACCCTGTTGATTCCTGATATTCCGATATATAAATCTCCGCTGGCGGTGCCTCGGTTCTGAATATGGCCGCTCATAGCCGGAATGGCCAAACCTATCACACTATCACATCGGGTTAGGTCAGGTGGATGGGAGAGTATGATATCAGCCAATGGCGGCTTGCCGGCACATAGATACACACCCCAAGTGACCCCAAGATGGCCACGGGGGTCCGAACCGGCTTCAGCATCTCGTACCTTTTCCTTTGCTTCTGACTTCATCAACCCAGCTGTCAACACTGGAGTTGGAGTCAGGAAGCTTGGACAGTTGCTCCCTGGAGAGGTGAGAATGTGTCGAATCACACCTCATCTCGTCGACCTCGTCGTCGTTCCGACCCCAGACGCCCGACGGACCAGCGTGCGGATGCACATTCTGCCGTCTCTCCTCGGCGATGATGGCCATCTGCACCATCACGGCGGCCTGGTGGTCGAACTGGTCCATCAGCTCCTCCCAGTCCTCTTGCTCCTGCAACTGGGCGTCAAATCTCGACCGGCCGCTGTCCCTGAGGAACTGGCACGACGCCCTGAACCAGTCCCTCAGGCGGCCACGATAGCCCGCCTCCGCCAGCAGCCAATTCTGCCTGTGCAGGAATTCCTCATTCCAGATCTGCTGGAAGTGGTTTTCCCAGTAATCACCACTAATTCCAGTACCAGACTGCTCTCCTTCGCTGCTGCTGTCTTCAAGATCAGGCAAAGCTTGAGAGGAGGAACCAGATTCACTCGAGGAGGGAGATTCTCGACCGGGTTTAAGGTTGGGTGGGGCGTTCATACAACAATTAGCACAGGTATGAACTCCAGGCCAATGTCTATGGCCACAGTAAGGGCACTCTGATGGTTGATCCTCGGCTTGCTGGGGAGATGCCACGAATGTAACCTCAGGGGGAACACGCAGTGACCCGGAACGAGTAATAGCCCCGCTAAAGTCCGACGATCTCAGAGTATCAGTGGAAATTCCAGAAGCAGAGTCATGATTTCCTCTGCTACCATGTAATCGCTGCATAGTGGTTGATCTTTCTTGTGATTGCGAAGCCTGTAGCCTTGATGCCCCAGGGGTCGTAACGCCCGACACTGCCCCTGATATCTCCGAACCCACATAACCCTCTTCGGACCCATATCCAGCCTCTGGGAGCGACAGATGCGAAGCACTTGTAAGTCCTTTGAACTCCATGGTGGAATATGAAGAGTACGAAAACCCGGTCTACAAAAATGGAGCAGACATAGAATCTCAATGCGCATTCATCGCACATAATGACACAACGTGAAATCATTCGAAATAATTTAAATAAATCCGATTGGGAAATCACGAAAGACAAATGCGACTCGACGCGCGCTCACAGGCGACATCTGGCGGCGAACGGAAAACATGAAACAGAACGGAAAATTTACTGCACTAATGTACATCTGAGAATCATTGAAATTCTGATCACATCAGTGTATAATTGAGTGCTGTCACTGCTGCCGTTACAGGCATGCCAGTAAAGCCTGTGCCCTCTGCCATAGGCGGGTTGGTTATGGGAGTGGATGTTGCAGCGGCTGGGTCTGGAATTGGAAGTGTGGTGGTTGTAGGAGAGGGTGATGCGTGGAGGCCAGAAGCGCTTGGTGCGCCTTCGAAGGTAGGGTCATTCGTCAGGTCTTGCCCTTGTTCCTCTCCTTCGTCTGCTTCGTCTCCAGCATCCTTCTCGCTCTCTCTCTTCCTCTTCACAGGCTGAGTGACCACCTCTTCGACTGAGAGGGCCCTGAAGGCCGTCTGGAGTCCATCCAACGAGTCCTCAGCCACTTCCACTGGCCCATGTAAGGACTCGGAAGGTACAGCGCTAGGTCCAGGTCCAAGTTCACCAGGTGCTGGCCTTGCCGGTGCCTCAGGCGCTGTCTTCACGTCGGCGTCCTCCTTCCTTGTGTCCATCTTCGTTCGCCCTTCTGCTTATATGTGACTGTACTCGGCGCACTTGATGTACGGCGCGGGGTTGCTGCCGGTGCGCAGAGACAGTCTGCCTCTTGCTACCAGAAAAGTTTATAGTGATTTCAACAATGTGTTTGTGCCTCTCCTGCTGCTTGCTGCTGGTGTAGGGTTTCCTGCTGCTTGTTTTTGAAGATGAAAAGCTTTTGTTTGCTGAAATACAGTCAATCCAGGATAGCCCAAGCCAGAGGTATGCAAGGAGAAGAGAATCAGGATCAAAGCATGAAGGGCTGCAGTGTAAACAGTGAAAGATGAAAGGATATTCACAGAAACTGCAACTCAGGTCAAATCGGATTGCATATTCACAAAGATAGCTGAAATGTTTTGGAAAAGAGTTGGAAAACTGCCCCATGGTCACTCTATCTCCATAGTGCCATCTCAGGAGATGTGCACTCTTTGTTTTGGGTCCCATATGTGCTGAGGTGGCAGGGCATGTGGCGATGGGGTCACTGCCATGTCACATGGGATCTTCCTACTTAGCTAGGCTGACCGGGAATTGAACCCGGGACCTCTCAAAAAGAGGTGCCCAGCCCCCTAGGGTGCATACCACTAGGACAGCTAAGAATTCATGAAAAAACATAGATAAATTCATAGGCTCCGCCCTGGATATGTCAGTACTCAGTCAACTCAGGGAAAGATGATTTGCCTCAAATTGCAAGGGGATTAAGGGGTCCACTCCATATCCTGATTGGGTGTTTGGTTCCATAGGTCAAAACGTGTTATCACCACTTTTGGTGGGGCCAATACTAAGATAGAAATGCCTGGATGCTCAGTGCATCCCTAATACAACTAGAGTATGCCTCAAAGCATTGGAAAAGCACTTTTTCTTACTGTCGGTGCTCAACGTTGCTTGTGTACGTCTGCACACAAATGGTATGAGCACCACCTCCATTGCACGCTGCAATCGGACATGTTGCAACCGAGATTTCATTACATTTTAATTCACTATCTTATGACGTCATCTTCTCAATGTGTCCCATCCATTTCATGTACCATGGTGCAACAACACCCCCCCAGATACTTTGGGAAACCTGCTTGTGAAAACCAATACGAGTAGGAGGTTTTAGGAGGGACCCCCGACCAAAAACGGTCCAGGAGCTCGAAGATGCGGTCGAACCACCCCAACCGGATCTTGTTTTTCAATAAGTAGACACTTTTGCGGTGTCATTGCAAAAAAAAGCGCCAAAAACTGAGCCGGTGGCGCCAAGTTACCCCCCGGGTACTTTGGGAAACCTGCTCCCGAAAACCAGGGATCGTGCAGGGATCGGAGCGATCGTTGAGCACAGTTCTGCGCAGCTTCAATTTACGAGATTGGTGTTTTGGACATTTGTATTATTATTACATTAGGAACGGTATTTGTTGTTTTCGTTTTTTTAAAGAATTTCACAATGATGAGTTTGGGTGCCTCCATGGTTTCAAAGTGGTTCATAATGAACATAGATCTCCCTCACAGGATGATCCAACGAATGAACCAATGCAACAAGACGAGGAATTGTTCAATGTTGACGTACAAGATGAAAAAAAGAAGCCCAAGCAATTGCTTCTCCGTTCCTTCCTTGCGCCTCTCTCCAAACCGAGGACACCCACTCCAAGCGAAGCTCGTGAAATTAAGAAGGCTAATGGCCGTCAGACAGTTAAGAGGCCAAAGAGAGAGGCCCAGTTTTTGAATCGTTGTGGAGAGCTTGCTTTGAAGTGGGTTTTGCCATGGGGTAAGGATGTAGAATACAAGGTTTCTTCTAATCCAATTAGAAAGGGAGCTTTTGGCCGCAAGTCTTTGATTTCGAAGCATGAAGATGACCTTTATCAAGCTATTCGAGCGATTTCTTTAGGTGAGAGTCCGGAGCCCGAGTCTACCTCTTCTTTAACCCCAAGTCGTAAAGTTGTAGTTCCGATTGTGTCTACCATTGATTTGGCCCTTCTTCATCGTCATCTTCCGTTTCAAATTCCTTCAGTGCAAATTCGTCGCCTACCAACGGGGTTGATGACGCAAGTGAAAACCAAACAGCAATGCGGTATCAACAACCGCTTTCCGTGATGAAGCTGTTTTTTCGGTTGCAAAAGGAAATGAAGATGAAGGAATCCGAATGTGTGGCCTATTGTAACAAGCATTTGCGACCCCTTTTTTGCCCGCTTGGGAATGATTTGAAGTATCAAACGGTGCAAACTTGGAGGTTGAAAACCATCCCGGGCAAGAAAAAGATATTGTTAGAGGAAGCAGCCAAACCCAACCCCAGGAAAGGTAGGGCAAAACGGACACATGCCATCGGAGACTTCACCCGCCATCCCAATTGTCGTGTGTCGCACGGTACGTTTCTTCAAATTGCGTCAATGGTTGTGAGTCACTCCCAAGCGGGCCTCCGCTTGCCACGTGCCATCATTCAGCCATTACTGGTGGCTTATTTAGATTCCGTGAATGAGAACACATGGAGGCCTAAGGAGTCATGGTACTATTTCTTTTTCCGCCAGATTGGGCTTTCATGGCGCCGTGTCAGCAAAGCGCAAAGAACTCTCCCCGATAATTTTTGAGGAGATTAAGCGGACCTTCTTGTTGCGCTTGGTATATGTGTGTGCTTTGCACCACATTCCACCGGAGTTGGTTGTGAATGCTGATGAGACCGGGGTCCTCCTTGTACCATGTCCGAGGGCAACCTATGGGGAGAGCGGATCCGACCAAGTGTCATTGCAAGGTTTTGGCGGCATGAATCAGATTATCGAGAATGCACCGCGACAACGGTCCCATCGCCATGCTGCGGTTGAAGACTCGGGCTCCGACTCCGAAGATACGGAGGCGGATGAGGCGAAGTGGGAAGACATTTTGGCTATGATGGGAGATGGGGAGGGTGACAGGGTAGAGGTAACAGACGATGAAAGGGACACTGTGTTGCCGGATCCTGTGGTCGAGTGCTTCACTCGGTCAGGGAGGACCCAAGAGGGACTAGCACGTTGACGATGCTTTAGTCATACCTCAGATCAATGTTGCTTTGGTGTATTGCTTGTCATATGTGCCTTTCACAGGGTGGGAAGGAGTCCACATGGGGCGCCGAAGCAAAAATTGAGAAAAACATCCAATTACATTATCCGAGACCCCCGTGGTTAGGCTGCCACTCAGGTGACATTTTCGCGGCACCGGGGCCCGAGCTGGTGACTTAGGAATTGACAGCATTCAAAGGTGCTGGGGTTAGGGTTGCGATTACTCAATCTAATGATTTCCTGCTGAAATCGATCCACCTGCAGCCTCCAATGAGGGTTAAATAAAGCTGGGTTCCCGGGGGCCATTGAACCCTCATTGGAGGCTGCAGGTGGATCGATTTCAGCGCGACATCGTTTACCGGCGCCCGAGCACGCGGCGCTACAGTATTTTGCGGTATAAGGGAAAACCCCGCTAACTTGGACTGAACCGCGACGCGCAGAGTTTTGAGATTTTCTCGAAATTTTTGGCAGATGAAAGGTTGAGACGCTGGCAATGTCTTTTTCAGGTGTCTGTTTACCAGGTGGGCTATCTGTAATGTCGTCGAGTCGTCGATTTCGTAGTGTAATTTGGTCAAACTTTCAGACACTTAGAGGACCACTTTTTACCCCAACCCCACTAACTTGGACTGAGTTGTATGTAGACGCATTTGAATAACTTTGTGCCACTGTTTGCGTTCGAAGTGGTGTTTTTTGCATTGGACAGCTTGCAGCTGTCTAGTCATGTCGAAAACGTGGTTTGGGTTGTCTTTTGGTTGGTCCTGTGTTGTACTTGTTGGGGGTTTGTTCCCTTAAAGTGAAACTTTGGTCATTGGTCATGTACTCTGAGCATGCCATGTCCTTGAGACATGATGGGTTGGATCTCGACATGTCCCATGTTTCGAGTTTAGAAGTTCGTTTTTGGGTGTTTGGCCACAGGGTGACGTATGTTTTATGGGTTTAACTCGCGGTTAGGGTCCCTTTCCATAGGTCACAAGTTCGTTGTTCGGCCGTTGGGGTGTTTGGACCAATTCTGCACATGTTGGTTGGGAGGGAGATGTGCAATTGTGAAGATTGTTTGCTTTTGCCACCAAAATGTGGCTTGCATCTGCCTGCACAAGGTAAGTCATGGTCTTTCAACACGTTTCTAAGTGCTTTTGACGTTTACAACACAAGGCTGGCTTGGGGATGTTTTGTGATTATAGCATTTGTTGGTTGCCTATCATCAAGGGTGGCAAATTGGTGTGGTACAATGTTGTAGTGACCAACTTTTGCTCCAACTTTTGTTGCAAAACCACTAGAAGCAGAGAGAATACACATTATTTGTTGACATACGTTGTGGGTTGTGGAGTGGTCTCACAGCACTTGTGGTGCTTTAGTGCTTGGGTGGCACACTATGCGGCGGTGTTGGGGTGCTACAAACCACCTCTAGGGGTGTCACTCCACGACCCCTCATAGAGTACAAGTTAGTGTCAACCTATATTGGTTACCATTGCACTTCAGTATCTCTGCATAATAGCTCACGGGGCTTTAACATCAACCTACAAGCTTTCCAAGCTATCCTTTCCTTATGCACCCAAACACTTTTTATTGTAGGATATAGCACTCTGGAGTTGGTACTCTAGGGTGCCACTTTTCTACCCCCCCACTCTTGTGGTAAGATGTACTCTTGTGGTAAGGTGTGATATGGGGTGTTCTTTTTGTGTTCAAGAGGTCTTTGTAGCACCAAAAGGCACCGGTGACCAAGGAAGGCTCACACCAAGGCCCACACAAAAGTCCTTGGAGGTCTTGGAGTGGCACACTTTGGGAACAACAAACCACCTCAAAAAGTGGCCACTCCGAGCTACACCAACGACTACAAACGAGTGCCAACCTTACTTGGTCACCATTTTTGTTTGATACCTTTCCTTGTTATGGAAAGGGGCGTCAATATGGAAAAAAAGCTTTCCCAAGGTGCACACTATCCTTACTTTGTGTTGCCAAACACTTGTTGCCACCAAGAAGTAGCCATTCAAAAGAGGGTCACTTTTCTACCCCTCCACCCTTAGGCTAAGGTCTGACCATCCCTGGGGCCGTGACGGATAGGGTGTGTTCTTTTTGTGTTAAGAAGGTCTTCCGAACTCAAAAAAGTTCCAAGGAAAACTCACCTTTGGGGCAAAGTTTTGGCCCAAGCACCTCTTTGGCCCCTCCCTTCACCATTAGGCTCAGTGATGGAAATGGGCCAATGATTGTGCACAATGTGACCGAAAGTGGTCAAGTTTGTAACTCAACCGAGGTGCCTGAGGGGCCCAGGGGCCGTCGACAACCTCGGCGCATGGCTGGGAAAAGCCAGCAGCCGCCGGCTTCGGCCGGTGGCTTGGTTTTTTTAAAAAATTTCGTCGGAGGGACCAAATCCATAAATGATATTTTCGTCCAGTGGGTAAAGCCGGGTGCATTATTTGTAGAAGGGAGCTCTGCGGCGGTTCAAGTCCCGCCGTACCCCTTTTTTTCGGCTTGGGGGGACTGGCGCGCAGTCAGATTTCGGCGCGCATCGGCGCGCGCCAGTCCAACAGGCGGGGTAATCTAAGTCGCGGGGTTTTCCCTTATCACCAGAGTGGCAGCCTTCCCACCACTACCCCACCACCTGTGACATTATAGTTAATCGAGTACGCGGGCGAAAATGCCATAAGTATTATACCTTTTCTGATAGCCGTGAGTGAGACCTACATCCCTATGCGTTTTCATCTGTACGATATGCGGATTTTAAGAATTCGTCGATTTGTGCCTGTCAGTGTGTCGAGGTGTATGATGCAGGGAATGTGTGCCAGTTACATGTTTGTATGTGTACCATTCACGTTGTAGTGTGCTTTTGGGCCATAGGATGTCACTGCCTCCATTGCCTCCATTCGAGTACTGTTCCTACTACTGCGTCAAGTGCGACAATGGAGCGACGAAATGGGGGCGGGCACGCGCCCTAACAGACTCCGAGCGTGCCGAATTCAATAAACCGAAGAAAGCCAAGGGTACAAAGCGCATCCGAAAGGCCAAGAAACTCTGTGAGGCACACGGATCTGGTCCTGCCTCGTGGCAGAGAACATGGGACACTCAGTGTGTTGGGAGGAAGAGGCCTTTGGAACAGCCTGGGGATCCATCCACAAAAAACCCGAGGTGTGAGCCCACGGACAAAGGATCTCAGAAAAGTAGTGAAGGCTCTGAAAATGTGAAACACCCGGCATCGCAGCCAGCCACTGGTAACCCTCAGAAAATGTCTTGGCGACAGCAATATTTCTGTATGATGACCAGGACTGCTACACTGAGAAAGCAGTGTTGGATGGTGAGGAAAACTGCCAAGGGCCCTCTGTCATGGTTGGAGCTACTTGTCTTGCAGGCATTGGTCAAGAGACATGTGAAATCTGCAGGTGGTACACACATTCTCAAAGTACCAGCTCATGCTAGACATCACACATACATACGAACAGCAATGGCCAAGAAAACTGCTAACAAAGTGTCCTCTCGCCAGGTGTACCGCCGAATGGATGCAGTGCAAGAGTTCAGCAACCTGCATGGAGCCAGCCTTGATGGAACTGCTCTTATTCAGAAGAAGCTGAGTGGTAGATGGGCAGATGCAGAGTCCTACCAAGTGAACGTGCCTCAGTTGGGGACTCTTGAGCTTTGCTGCGACATGCGGGCTTCAAATTGTCAGCTGCAAGTGATGAGGTCTCATTTGACCTCTTGGGGCCTTGGTAGTGCACAGACAATGAGCATCACTCACCCACCTATTTTTTGGCTAGGGGTAGACTGTCTGCCAGCACCTCTGCACTGCAACCTGGGTATCGTCACAAATGGCATGGATGCACTAAAGTCCCCCCTGGTGAAATTCGATAGGCAGCTGTGTACTGAGGGCCCCATTCCTCAGGCTCTGGAGGAGAAGAGACAGCGGTGGACAATGCTGCTCTGCAGGTAGCTCAGTGTAAACAGGAGGTGGAGCTGAGGCTACGAAAGGTCGGGGAACTTCAGAATCGAATTGATGATGCCAAACGAAAAATTGATGACCTGAATGTTGATTCGGACCAAAGTAGTGGTGACGAAGGCGACGCCGACGACGTCGGTCTGGCTTGGCTGGAACGGCGTCGTCGACAAAACCAACGAAGTCGTCGGCAGAGGTCTGAGCGTAGGGCTGTTCGATTCGCTTTGCAGGTAGGTGAGTTGGAGGAAGCAATGGGTCGCGCAAGGTGTGCCCTCCTGGGGGCCGAAGGCGAACTGAAACTCGGGACCCAATTGCACGACACCAGTTATGAGGCTCTCGAAAGTGCTTCGGGTATACACATGGTGAGGTGGAAAACTGTTTGCAAGCAGTTTCGAGTGAACAAGAGAGCTTACGTGGGTCATGGGTACACATGTGATATCTGCAAGAAGATTTGTACACTAGAGGTGTGTGTTCCCCTCACGAATTGTCTTTTGGAAGAGTTTCGGCCGCAGTTACAGGTTCTAAAAAGGCTTCGAAAGAAGCTGAAGAGCAGCCGACACATTCCTGAGCTATTTCGAGAGGTCAAAGACAGGTATGAAGCAGCTAAAATGGAGCTGGACAACAATAACAGCTTCATTGCTCGACGCAAATTGAGGGACTCATTTCTGCAAAGGTTTCAAAAGTGGTCCCATGTGTACAGACTGTTGGCAGGTTCTGTTAATTTCCGAGACACACCCAGGCTCCTTGACCTTCTTGAGCTTCGGTGTGCCTCCTTCAGTGTTTTTTTTGCCTCTGCCTTTCCTGAAACCCCCCCCACCCCCAAGCAGTACTTTGCTGTGACCTTTGGGCCCAGATTTGCTGGTATGCATGGCTTCCATGGTCATGCGGATGAGCAGCCCTCTGAGTCGCACCATGCTGATGTTGCATTAAGCTATGCCCGTTTTTGCCACTGCAAAAGTGTAGAAACCAGTATGCTTGCCTGTTTTCGTCAGCTCCATGTTAGGAATAATGTAAAGGCTCTGCTTGGTACTGGGCCACAGGATCCATGATTCCAGGGCACATGCAACAATCCTGCCTTGCAGGTGGCATGCAGTGCTGCTACCTGTTGCTCGACTACACAGTGCTGTGAAATGTGCACTGAAATGCCACATAATCAGCCAGTCCCTGCCATTTTTGTTTTTGCATTTGCATCATGTGCCACCGATTCCATTTGCTTCTGTGTCCCATGCCATGTGTGACCTGTGCTCCCTTTCCCTCCGACACCTGCTTTGCTTCCCATAGGTGAGTTGAGCCAATCAGTGGGCCCTCCTGAACCAAAGGAAGGTACGAGGGAGTGATTTGGGAGGTTAGGAGTGTTGGCAGAACAATGGGGAACACTAGGGGGGAGCATACCAACAGTGGTGGAAAGCCCAGCAAGGAGGCCAATTTCGGGAGGGACCAAGAGGCCCTATTGCCCAAAAAAAAATTATTTCCCGGCCACCAAACGCACACTTAGGGAAGCACCAAGGTTTTTCTGAACCACCATGGGTTTCCCTAGGAAAAAGAACCAAGTGCTTCCCTAAGCACATAACGTCACTCCCAACACAAGGGTGGTGGGGTAGTGCCCACCCCAGTCCATTAAAAAATAACATTTTACATTAATCATTTTTCGGCCACATTATTCTTTTTTAACATTTACATTTTATTTTTTTGTTTTTCGTCGACGTTATTATACTGTAAATCACTTTGTAACCCCAGTAAAGATTTGGTTTAAAACTCTGGATAGTTTGTACGCGCTTAGTGTTTATGGTGACAGTTTTGAGCCCTACCGAGCTGCAGGCTGTTGGCTATTGGCTTTGGCTTTGAGCCGGTCACCCAAACCTTGTGCCGCTGCATCAATGATTCTATAACTTGCATTGCTGAGGCCTACCGGCTGATTCCTCCTCCTCTGCATTTTGCAGACACAGTTTTTGCAACAAGTTCTCTGCTCAGTTCTATGTTTACAGGGCCAAGATGTTCCCTGGGACTTGCAAAGTTGGGCCGAAAGTTAGGCGAGGCATCATTGACTGGTGGATACATCGTGACCTATTGGTCAAAATCGCAGAGATGGTTGCAGGGGTTGAGCTTCGGTTTTGTAGTTACGTTTTTGGGAAGCACACAGGCAAATGAACAGTCAGTGTGGTTGATGCTGCCAGTCACATGGACTCCGCCACTTGCATCCGCAACTTTGTAGGGTTCAAAGTAGGGCAGCTGAGACACAGCACACCGACAGATCACCCCTCCCTTCCCCCCTCTCTTTCAGATGTGTGGGATGTCTCCAACATCTGGAGTCCGCCGCAAGACATGGCACAACATGTCTGGCGATAACATGAGATGGTATGAATTCATGGTCATAATAAGTCTGTCAACCATGTTGGCTTTCATGGCAGGCATCATCAACGCTGTAACGATTCTGAGTGTCGCAGAAACCAGTGTTTCACATGTGACCGGTCTACTCGCGAAAGGCGGCATCTCACTATTTCACGGAGGATGCATCCTCGGAACAAACCTTGGACTGTTCGCGAGCTTTGTGCTCGGGGCCTTTACAACTGGGTTGTGCGGTGAGGGCGAAAGTTGGCAGATTCGACGCAGGTACGGGGTTCTGATGCTCATGGAGGCTGCAGCTCTGTGGCTTGGATACGCCTGCTACCTGTCAGAAGCACAGACCGCCACAATGTTTATCAACGCCTTTGCATGTGGCCTGCAAAACGCCATGGGCACACGATACTCCGGTGCAATCGTCCGGACCACGCACATGACTGGGGCTGCAACCGACATAGGAATTGTTCTCGGACACGTAGTGAGGTCTGGTCGCAAGGCCAAAGATGCCTGGAAGCTGAAATTTTTGATTCCTTTGGTACTTTTTTATTTTGGAGGTATTGTCGCGGGTTCCGTGCTGTTTATATATATGGATTACGCTGCCATAACGATTCCAGCCTGCAGCGTAGGTCTAGTTGGGTTGGTGTATGTCGTATGGCGACTGACGACCCAAGAACCTAGGGAGGCCTTTGGACTTGAAGAAAGCAATGACATGACGAGCGAAAGCGGAAGTGGCAGTGTCATACACGTGATGCTCTTGGATGAGAAGGAATATGAAGAGTGCAGAGAGTTAGTTCAATGTCATGATGATGCAACCCGAGCTTCGACCTACGAAAACCCTTCCCTGCAGCAATAGCCCCTTTATAGACCTTCGTCAGATCCGGCAAAGGGGCAAAGGGCCACTCCTTGACTCCCGTCTTACGGTGAGCTTCTATGCACTTCGGTGTTTGTGTTTGCTCGTTTGTGCTGCTTACGCCACGAACATGCAGTAACACTGTATTTATAATTTATGAGGCAAGGCACCGAAGCTACGTTGGCGACACTTCAATGCGGGGTCGCAGGCACACAAACTGCTTTTACGGCCCCCCCCCTGGCAGAGTCCTTGGTTAGGGGTGGCGGGTGCACACACACACACACACTGGAGCCATCACACTCATTTGCCATGTGTTAGTTAAGAGTTCAAGTGATCGGTGGTTGGTGTAGGTCAGCTTTCATGTCTTTGTTGCAAAACTGATTATGCTACTGTACTGCAGGTTATGTTCTTGTGAACACTGTGGAGCTTTTGCTCGTTGTCTGTGGCATTGCGTTTCACACTCACACACACAGTTTCCAGTTTGCCATCTGCCTGAAAAGAGTCAATGTGAAAGTCCATGTCGTGTGCTGTAATCAAGACAACCCATCTACAGACGGCCCGTTTTAATCAAGAAGCGGCGTCTAAGGACGCTTGGGAGCTTTGTTGCGAGTACTCAAGAGCGTTTGATTGACTGTCGCACACAGATGATGTGTTTTTGACACTGGTGAGCCTTTTGCTCGTTGCCTTTGGCATTGCGTTTGTTTCCGTGGGGTTTTGCACCAAAGATTAAGCGTAAACTTTTCCAACTCGCCAATCATACCTCGTGGGTCCACTTGGGAGCCCCGAAATTGCCCTGACATGGGGCACAGTTTCACGAACACTGTAACACGCCATGTGACAGCATGGCACCACAGTGCTACCTAATACACGATGAAGCGTTTGGTCCGCGTGTTCTGCAAACCGAGGCAGGATGCTTTTTCCGTTGGTCAAACAGATTGGCACCGTTGTGCTGTGTTTCCAAGGTGGGTGTAGCAGCACTCCTGGGATGGGTTTTGGATATGGCATGCGAGAATGCAGCAACACATTATCTATCTGTGTACTGTGCATTGCACTGTGAGCGACTTGTGGGCATACCCATATGGTGGCGCCCAGCAGCGACAGACTGTTGCTGCAGACCCCTCTGCAAGCCTGCCCTCACGGCACTCTGGGCAGTGTGTACCCCGTGCTGAACGCTGCATTTGTGCGATCCCTTCCAGTGCTCGGTTTTTTGCCACTTTTTGCTACTTACCCCGCCCCCCCCCCTTGCGCAAGCACTGCCTTGTCTAAGCACATGAGCCCGTGTTACCGTCGTTTTGGTGGAGTTTTCTGACCAAGGTTTTTATGGTCAGAAATGGAACATTGCGCAATTGTGCTTCGCTTGTAGAGGGAAAGGGGGGCTGCATCATGCTTCTGGTAGTTCCTCCTGCTCATACCAACATTCTGCTTCCAATTGCAACCCAATGTTGTCTGTTTTGATGTGATTTTCAGCCATGGCTCAGTTTGCTACACCTGGCATGGTTGTTAGGTACATCCGGTCCACCGGTGAACATGTCTCCGCAACAATCATTGGTCCTACTCATGAGGATGATTTCTTTCATGTGAAGTACATGCGGAACGGGCATGAGCTTGAGCATCATGCTCCTTTGGACCGTGTCCTTTTCCCAATCCGCAGCCCTTCCCCAGAACCTTCAGAGCCCTCTCCAAAACGAGGGCGATCAGCAACGGTGACACATGTTTTTTTGGTACCACTCGTCGCGCGCAAGCACGGGCTTGTCTAAGCACGGGAGCCCGTGTTACCGTCGTTTTGCTGACTTTCAGGGTGCTTGCGCAAGGGGGGGGGGGGGTACTTTGCAGTCTCAGATGCATTTGTGAGCAGAGTTTCTTCGTGTCGTGCATACACCTGCTGTTCACCACCAGTACGTTGCACACGCAATTCACGTCTTGTTTTTCCTAACTGCAGGGGGCAGGTAGCAGCGTTGCCGGCTGAACTACCCGGAGTTCCCTTCCTGTTCTCCATGGTATTCGGACAGCTACATACGCATATCTCATCGCTCATGCCGCAAGAGATATTGCACGGGGCGTGAAGTCCAGACTACCAGTTCCAAGGAAGGGCGAGGGGCGGGTCAGCACATGCAACTCGTTTATCGGATTGTCGGGACGACAAGTGAGGGAGACCCGGCTGCAGACTACGTTAAATACTCTGGCGATGGTCGCCACCCGACACACACACACACACACACACACACACACACACACACACACACGCACACGCACACGCACACACACACACACACACTCGAAAGTTCAACAGTCAATTAGAGTGCATGTAAATTGCACTGGGAGGTCACACTATCATTGTGGACAGCGGACTGGGTGCGAGCGAGGGCTCATCTACTCCTTTGAACTGCCTTGCGCACACACACGCGGACGCTCAGTGGATCGATGTATTGCGTAAACCAACACCAAGCACCCCCTGCATTTTTTCGTCCCTCGGTTCTGTCCGCCTCTTGCTGTATTAATTGCATGTGGGCTCATACAAGGCGGCCCTCACACAGTGTTGGACAGCAATCCCTACACCCCTGTCCTGATTTCTGCCTGTAGTCCTACAATTCATCCCAGCATTGTGTAGCAGCAACCCGGTGGTATCACGTCATTGAATTGGTTGTCAATATTAGTGGGGTTAATGTTGGCAGTTGCAGATTGTCAATTGTCCAATCCGTTATCCACTGTGCATTTCAGAATGTTCGTAACGTTCCCTGCTGCTTGCCATTGTGCAATGCGTGTATTCCACGAGTGGACATTGTGATCCCTGTGGCCATGTTCGCCATTTCTTAAATGGCAACGCTTTTCGCACAGTCATGTACACCCGGCAATAAGGAAAGATGCCTGGGTGCCCAGGGCAAATACCCCCCCAGTGATTGCAAAGAAGCCGAAAGTGTTCTCTCGCTCAAGCACAGCCTTGTCCAGGCATGCATGCATGGGCTCCTCTGCAGCTGTCATCTGCTGTGCTTCCTTCCGTCCTTCTAACCATTGGTGACCTGGGCCGCGGTTCCGCAACATGGAGTGGTGTATGTTTCAACGTATGTTCCGAAGTAAGGAGAGCAACCACTGTCGGCAACAACATGTTCAAAAGGCTCTGATTTGGAATCAGTATTCTGAACGCATGGTAGTGGCCCTTTGGGACTGAGCCAAGTTCAGGAAATGATTTGGACCAGGCGTGCACAGGCACCTGCACCCGAGCACCATGGCCAAGCCCATCAACCTTCATGCAGTGGTTTTTTTAAAGACATTACTGTGTTGTTGCCTGCATATTCCATGGAATGAATTGAAACTGTGGACGAAAAAGTGCAAAGTTATGATGCACAGGTAATTTGTATTGCACACTTTTTTGTTTATTAAATTAGTTGCTGTGCCAACACAAGAATTTGAGTCGAAAGTATACCGTTATTGCAATCTCCTCTTTGGGATCTGAAAGTTTTGAGAACAACGGAATTTCTTGTAGCACAAAGATCTGTATGGCCCACAAATAGTGAACCGATCGTGTCCCGGTCATTGCGTGGTGCAGCATGTGTGCGGCAACTGGGGAAAGCCAAGTGCGCGCGCGCGCGCGCGCGTGTGCGTGTGTGTTATGCTCCCGCCCCCAGCCGCTGCCTTGTTGCGCAAGCATGGGCAAAGTCAGGGAAACGAGGGTCGCACAGGCTCCCAGTGTTGAGACAAGGCCGTGCCTATGCGCAGTTTGGGGTACAACAAAGAGGGGATACACTAAAAACCTGCCCCCTCATCCCAACCAAAATTCGTGTTTAGACAAGCCCATGCTTGCGCAAGGGGTGGGGTGGGGGGTGGGGGTGGCACGTGTTTTTGTGAGGGGACAATCAGGCCATTCCTGGGATAATCACTTCAAAAGGTGCAGATGGTTTGCAAGTCCTGCCCTAGTGGACAACTGCATATTGGAAATCTAGTATACCCAACCTTAGCTATGTGTGCAGACTTCTTTCCCGGGCTATCTAGCAGCTTGCTACATTGTGCAAATATTTATGCGTGCACAACTGCCAAATGCCATAAGCAAGTGTGTGTACTCCCGTCTGTTTTGTTTTTCTGGCCATTGCAACGTAGGCCCCAATGGCTCCATCCTTTTCGGAAGATCACGTGAACTTGGCTTCATCCTTTATGTGCCTGCCTATTGCCGGCACTGGAAGCTGCACAAGCGCACAAGGTGGTTGCCGTGTCACATGTGTTGCACAACAACCCCTGCAACTTATCTCTTCCTCCACCACAATTTCTATCAGTTGTGCTCTACCGTTCATCAACTACAACACCTCATTTGCACACAACCAAGCTTCTAACAGACTTGCGGCACCTCCATATCGCCTATTTGCGCACCGTACCGTACTGTACCGTAGTTCCAATAATGTACTTCTTTGGACAGCTCTATGTATTCTAATTCATGCATCACATTCTTGATCCGTTGAGTGTTTCTCCTTTGCAATTTCTAGCCCACATCGGTGCCACCACCATAAAGCATTGCAGTATGGTATTGCAGTATTGATGCAGCAATTGTTCCCAATCCATGATGGCTTTACCACCAATCGGCTTTTACATTTTCTCGAATTTCAACCTTGTTCGCCATTCATGTTCTTCACCCAATGGTACGGTTTCCATTTGCACTTCCCAAAACATTGAGTTGTATACTACCCACCACAACCACAACCACGATCAACACATTTGCGGTTTCTATGTTTATACTTTTTCAATCGTACAAAATCCATTGCTATCTAGGCAATTGAAACAGCCGGAACTGTTTTTACACAGTCCGTCACATCCGGAAAGGAGAACAATTGGTTGTAGAACATTATACGTTTTTGACCATGTTGGCAAGATTTTTACGGAAGGCCGATCTCATATATCCACGTTTTGAACTAGCACATTGCTGAATCGCCAACCAACAACGCATGTACATAAAGTAAGATAGTAAAAATCCAAAGCAACATGACCCGCACCCGAATAGCGTGACCAGCACCCAAACGGCGCAAACCCGTACAGGAGATGGATTGTCTATTGTGTTTTTTGTTCATAATCATATGGAGATGCATTCAATGTATCATCATTTGAGTTGGACACAACAAACCCAAACCATCCCCTGTGCGCAAACCACAGCCATTGTAGCAAAAGTTGCGGAAACAACACTTAGTGTTGCATAAGTGCAACATATCCGGTGGCCCAAAAACGTTGTAGAGCTGAAGAACATCACATAAGCATCAATGAGGTTGGGGCAGGGGGTTCCGTAAGCATTGTAAGCGACACATCATCTGACCTCCTAATTAGCCGGCACCGAAGTCACCGAAGTCACCGAAGTCATCATAGCGAGGCTAAATCACATTAAAAAATATGAAAAATTTAAAAAGGTTTTAAAACGCAAGAAAAAGCTGCAAAAAAAACCAAAAAAAACCGAGGAAAATGAAAAAAAATTGTAAAAACTTGCAAAAAGAAAACCGTTAAAAAAATTGTGAACCACTGTGCAAAGGGTGAGATAAAAAAAAACTTGTAAACCACTGTGCAAAGGGCTTTTTGATCCATCCTATTGTCTGCTCAAAATTGTCATGACATTTTTCTCCGGTTTTTGTCCATATTTGTTAGGCTTTTTCATTGCAGATGCACCAATTCAGCCATCCACAAACAATGCTAAAGTGAAGTGGCATAAATTACGGCAGGTGGTTGCGTTTTGATGTGCACCTGCCCGGAAACATTTTCTTTTTGGATGTTCTGCACTTGTAGATGTGTAAAAACCCAACTTGTGTCACATTTGTTGGAAAAATTTTACTCCTTAGATTGTTTGCTACCTATGAGCAATTGTGCAGTAGATTGGTGCGGTGTTCCACTAATTTTTTTGCACTTGCATGCAAAAGAAAAAGGACTGGTTCAAATTCTGTCATTGAAAGCCGTCAAGGCGCTTTTTCCAGACATCATCCCAGTGATAAAATTGTTGTCTCGGTTCCAAACCAAACCGGAGCACAGTAGCGGGACAGTGGAAGCAAAGAAAACATTGGTGGACATCGAAACCCATGCCTGCAGCGACTCCTCTAATACCTTGGTATGGCGCATGCCCTACTCCACTTCTTCAATTGTAAAGTCACCGAGTGTAAAGAACTACAAACCACCGGTCACAAAAGTCCCGGCTACTTAGGACGCTTGGCCATCCCAAACAGCAAATTATGCCAAACTGAAATAGGTTTTGCTGCCTCACTTGAGGCTGCCCCTCATGGCATCGGTCCCCAAGACCGATACAAGGGCCCCCGCACAATATGCCTTGAGGAGTGGTGCCGACCAAAAAACCCCCCCCACTTTGCACCAAAAAAAACCCTCCATTTTGTACCGAAAACCCTCCAGCAATTTAGAAAAAACACCCAAAATGGACCAAAAAACCTCCCTATTGACGTTGCCGGAATGGACCTCCGCAAATCCATTATGCACCAACAAAAACACCCTTTCTACCGAAAAAAAACAGGTGTCTTATCCATGTATGCTACACTTGTGGACCGTTGTGTACCAAAAACCCAACTTGGTTGCCCCCTTTTATACTAAAAGGCCCCAGGATGGGTTACCTTGGAGTTTCTTTCTTTCTACCACTTTCTACAACTCACACACCCCTGTTGCACCCAAGCAAAACATTGAAAAGACACTCACATTTATTTCTGTGACCTTCCATTCTCTCCCCTACCTCCATGCTTGAAATTTGCCTGAATGGACCACCCACATGCACTACAAGCAAAGCTAGAACCGGGCATACAATTTTTTTTGGGGGGGGAGGCTAACAGCTTTGAAGATGCACCCAACAGCCTGCCTGGGTATTAAAAAAAGATTTCCAAAAAACCAACCAAACAAAATGTACAAAAAAACCCTAGATGTGTACCCTTGAACTATACCATAAGCCCCCTCTAATTGCACCACACAACCCCCCTAATTGTACCATAGTCCCCCAAAAAATGTACCATAAAACGCCCCGAAATGTACCAAATAACCCCCTGGGGGTTTTTCTAGAACATTTAGAAAATTTTTTTGGTACATTCTAGCCGGGGGAGTTTGGTACATTTTGCGCCCAAACGGGCGGTTTTTTTGGTACAAAGTGGGCTGAGGAGGGCTGTAATAGGTCCCAGGGGTGCTGAATTGCCCCTATTCAGGCTTGTGCGGCTTGTTGCGCGCGCAATTGCAATCGTGTTGGGGCATGATCTTGCTGAGTTTGAACTTCTAAATTCGATCTTTGTGGTTCTGATTTTACGAAAATCTTTGATTTCTGTGGTTTTAGACCTCCAGAATAATGTGAAGTGCTGATTGTCTTGTATACACTAAGTAGAGGTCGAACACACACGAATATTTGTCGCTGTAACATTGCTTGTGTTGTACAATGCCCAATTGTGTTGTTTTGGTCTTAGTAAAAAAACTCAGCATCTATTTGTTGTGTTCCTGTGTGTATGTTTACTTGTCTATTTCACAGATAAATATAAGATGACATGATACAAAACATTTTGTAAACTGTGTGAGAGACTATATATTTGTGGACTTTGTAAAAGATCAAGACCAAGTTCAGAAAATGTCTTTTCTTGCCTGTGTCATGGTGTTCGTAATTTGATGAAGGGCTTGGGTGTCCATCCATGTGCCATGCTAAAGAACAGACATCTTTGGTCGTTGGCAAGTTGCAATTTTTTGATTTTGGTCTCAAAATTCTTGAAAAAACATTGGGAAATAGTCATTTGAAGACTTATGGACTTGACCAACAGAGAAGCATCATTACACAAACCACGCCAAACAGTCCAAACACATAGCTTATGGAAACAAACAACAAGAACAGCCAAACTCCATGGTGCCAAAAGCAATACCTGGAGTTGATTGGATCAGGCGTTATTTGCTATCTATTGCTATCTATTTACTATCTTTATGAATTCAGGCTTCCTCGACAAACGCTAAGCACCCCGAAGTGCCTGCCTGACCCTGAGCCTCACTGACGCCTGACCTGCTGCCCCAGTCCCTGCATAGGGCTGGGCTGTAGCATATGCTGCATTCCTCTGACAGTGCAAACAGAGAGCTGCTACACATCACACGGCGGTGCCAGTCTGAGGCCTGTAGGGCTTACTACTGTGCACGCGGAGAGGTGCAGCAGGAGGCCCTTGAAGAGGGGCTTAGGAAGGGTTTTCAGTGCATGTTCTCAACCGCAGAGCAGTGGGTGCAGGTCCAGAGATCCCTGGCCCTCCTTGACTTTTTTGGGCGGGCAAAAAGACCACCATGATACAGCAGGAGGCTCCAACAGCGCGTGACCAGCCGCGGGAGATGTCGTTGGGATCGGCAACCAGGTTGAAGCAGGGCCGCGCGTGAGGAGAAAAAAAATCCATAGAATGCTCGCGGTGACCCTCCATGTACCGTCGGTCACACCCCGACTACCTCAGTTGCCCCCAACGGTGCGCCGTCCATCATCCCTGTCTGGATCCCTGCGGACGGCCCTGGATTGAAGAACAAATATGATACCCTTCCCTCGAGAGCCGGACCCCAAGCCCCGTGTTCGCACACTGAACAACAAAATAGTAGAAATAATGACGAAACCAATGTTTCCGAAACGAAGCGAGGACGTGCCGCGTGGCAAGGGACACATGTAGAGACCGTTGACGCTGAGGAATAGCAGTTTCCGTCCCACACTCGAAAGGCATGGCGCGCGGGAGCTCCATAAAAGGCGGACATCTGGGTCTATCGGGGGTGGGGAAGCAGAAGCGCAGTTTTGTGGGACAGAATGGACTGCTAGTCCCACCGCTCAACATTGGGACAGGAGGCCACAAGCGTAAGCAAACACCTGCCGGCCCAGACAGGTGGCACGAGGTACTCTGTGCGGGCAGTGGTATTTCGGGGCATGAGTCCTCTTTCTGAGGACCACTCGCCAACATGCTGGCCCACAATTAGGCGCATTTCAACCGTCGGTGTGGAACCCCGGGTGCGAACTCTCCCCCAGAGGATGTGAAGTTGGGAGGCCCTACCCCGGCGCCAGACGAGTGGAACTTGGGATCCGAACTTGGGACGAGGGGTGTAGAAGGAATTACTCTCGGCCAGCCAGAGTGTCCTGTGCGGGAAGTGGTAGCCAACAGGGCCCATTGGTGCCAGAAAATACATCTCTGAAAGTGCCCCCCGACCCCCTAGATACTCACACTGCCGCACCGAAACCGAGCGGAAGGGCGCGTAGTGTCTTTCGCGCGCCTTGGGGGCCCGGGGAGGGTAACAACACGTGTTCACCGAGAGCCCCCCGACCCCTTTCCTCTCGTCTGCTCATGGACACACACAGAACCACGCGCCAAACCAGGGGGGCAGAGGTACCTAAAATCGACCTCCAATTTCGGGCCCCTTTGACAAATTTCAGACCCGGCACTTGCGCCCCAGCGCATGCGTTGCGAAGCTCCTGCACAAGACCTGTTCAGCTGCGCAACCGCATCCACAGATCGTGGCGGGGACCCGGTCAGTGCAGCGCCGTGTGCGGGAACGCTCAGCACCGGACGATGCCGTGCTGACAAAAGTCGCGACAGGACCGCGCAGTCGCACAGGTCCAGCCCCCGGGGGCTGTTCTTCAGTCAGGACTCACTGCCGGCCACACTGCCCCGCGGCCGCAGTCCCCATGTCGCAGTTTGTTCCATTGCAGAGTGCACCGCCAGACAAGTGCAAAGCACTGCCCGACCGCTCCAAAGTATGGGGCGGGCTTGGGGGGGGGGGGTGAGGGGGGCGTCCGGCAAAGGAACGGAGTTTCGTTGGGAGTCGTCAGGCCTGTGCCATGTACCACCCGGTAATTCCCACTGCTGTCGCATCCCCTGTCCCGGACCCAACTCGGTAGGAACCAGCCCCTTCTGAGCACGCACGATCGGGCGGGCGCTCATGGTAGGTTTGCCTCACGGATACAAGGCAAACAGACACTCCCATTTGAGGAGCGCGGGGCATAGTAGGAGGGGGGCAGGGATGCGCTTTTTTTTGGGGGGGGTGCGGGGTGGGGGGGGGAGGGGGTCCGAGGGGAGGGGAAGGGTGTGCAAAACTGCGGGTGCTGGCGGTTGGAAGCGCCGTCGCGGGAACCGGGCGGGTACAAAGCGGTTGCGGCGACCCGGTGGGTGTGCGGAAGCCACTGGATTGGGGTTATTCGGAGGCACAAACGTCAGTCTTGTCTAAGATACGGCCAGATCCCAAAGGAATACGGTCCGTACATGCGGGGTATCCTCGACAAGGCGTATCTCGCGCGCGGAAACAGAGCACTGAAGCTTTCACTCCCCCCGCCCCACACACTAAGGCATAGGGGCCGTATTACCCGAAACAAATGCAATGTGGCCGGGTGTGTAGAAGCAGATGGGCTACGGGGGTTACAGGATTAGAGGATGGCCAGCGCTTGATCGATTGCGCCGTAGGGTTAGGAATGGGTGTGCTGGGTTGCTTCAAGCTGTGGTGAGGGGGCTGGTGGGCTTAAATGCACCCACCCTTCCTCATCGTGTTTTCATCTCCGGTTCAGTCAGCCAGATGACAACTGAAGCGGTGTGACTCAGCAAACCACCAAACGTGTACAGCAGACTGCCATCATCTTGCCTTTATCTCAGAATCAGGACCGACTCACATTCAACCAAATTATCCAAATCAATGTGGTCCATAAATTTGCTGTACATTGGACAAGCCGCACTTTGAACAAAGGGGGAGCAATCGTACCAGTCTGTTGATTTGACCGGTCTTTGGCGAGCACTTTCCATGTTTGAGGGGCCTGCTTATGAGCAGGCAAAGCGTAAAACGTGGGATTCTCATCGCTGGGAGCAAATCATGCAGGTTCCGGTGGATCCGGTGGCGCTGCGCCCTTACACTTTATACTGCAAGTATTGCGCGCTGGCGGCACATTTGGTTCCTTCAGGGATTGAAGTCATTCCTGATGCATCCCTTTCAGCTCTTGTCGAATGGTCGTTGTTTTCGCTGACAAAGAGGCCCTGACGGCGTGTGGTGTGGACACTTCGGTGTTGTCCGCTCATGCGACGTGTGGGGCAGGTGTGGAGATATTTGCAGCTCTGCAGATCCCTGCGGTGCTGGTTTGTGAGATTGGCTCTTGGGGGCAGGTATGCGCTGGAGCCGCAGCGGGGCTACAGAGGGTTCAAGAATGGTTGTGGATGATACGGGAGGTAAGGGAAGCGGTCGAGAGGCCATTTCTAGCGGGTACAAACGAGTTGGAGGGCCGTTGGAGGCGGACAGAAGCGATTGGCACCCCAGAGGAAACGGGGGGGGGGGCGACCTCGCCTCACTTTCAAGTGCAACCCTCTGTGGGGGGTTGGGTAAGAGCACGAAACCTCAAGACGGAGTGGGAAAGAGGGACGATACGGCCTGGCGTGCGAGGGTCGTGGGCGGGGATGCCGTGGCCGCGACAGACATCCGGGAAGACGTCCGCAGATATGCCACGACACCGTCTGTCTCCGTACACAAGCTCCGGAGGTGCGAAGCCCGCCCGTGTGCTTGTTGCCTACGGGGGCGGCGACGGGCCATCCACGGGCGCATATCCTATGCAACGTGCTGCCAGCATCACTTCGGCGGCGGTGGCGGGCCGTACTGGAACGTCCTGTTGCCGCTCAGGCGTGAAATGTGCCATGAAGGCGGGTACTTCAGGGCGCGAAACAGGACGAGTTGTGTCGGAAAACCCAGGTCGATCCATGACGACCGGGTTTTGTGAGGCGCAGGTGACGGGGCCTTGTCATTCACGACGGCTACGCCCCCCCCCCCCCCAACCCCCTCGCTTCCACACCAACTCTGGCAAGCAGGGCGCGTTCACCATTGCAGCGAGTGGCCCAGGGGATAGCACCGGAGATTGTGCATTCAGACGTTGGGTGTGAGCCAAACCAACACCAAACACCACCAAAGATTTGTGGTGCCCAGTTCTTGTTTTGTGTTTCTAATTGGGTCCAATGCATGTCATTGTTGACTTCGGAGGGCTGAGGGGCTGAGGATGTTTTATCAAAAACGGTCCACCCCGTACAGTGGCCCATACAGTGGAAAAAATTTGCCCGGTATGGGGGAACGGTTGCACGCGCTCTCCTTCCGTTGCAGGCGCTGGTGGGGTGTCCTCAGCCGGGAACGCATTTAAAGGGCGAGGTACAAAACACCCCTTTGGAAGCGTCTGAGGCAGGTCTCAGGACAGGGGTACTCTGCAGTAGACCCCAAAAGAGAGTGTTCAAAGGAGGGACGCTCAGCAGCAGCACGGGGTATGAAACGGTATAAAAGGGAGGGAGCTGCAGCCCCCAAAAAAAAACTTTCACCCCCCCCCCCCCCGACAGGGGGCATTTGAAACTGTGGGGGGGGTCTCCCAGGGGACAACTTTGCACTGCATGCGCACATTTGTCGCTGGAGCCCACATTGTATACTCATGACCTCCCAAATGAACAACAAAATGCACCAAACCACAATTCATCAGTGTCATCATCTGCTCCAAAGGCACCCTCATCTCCCCATAACCCGCAACACTGGGCTGTACGAGCCTTGAAATAGGGTCCCAGCATTTCCGGTAGCACAACTCTTTGCACTGCATGGGCATTGCGTATACACAGGCGTCCCTCCATATCCCCTTCTGAAATTCAACCTTCACGAAAACCCCGTCGCCTGGTCCTCCGCATGTCCACAGCTGCTTTACCACTGAGCCCCGACACTGCCAGCGCAGTTCACTCCTCCCCGTCGCTTCCAGAACCTCCACGCCCCGCGGCGTCCTCTTCGGCACCAGCGTGTCCATTGTCTCCTGCTGCCCCTTCAGTGTCGGTACCCCTCCCCTTCCCCGCCTCCTCTACAGCCTCCACACCTTCGCGCCCCTCTGCGGTGCCCGCACGGTGCCGACTCCCAACCGGCGCCAGCACCTTCACGCCCCCCCTTCCCCTTTTCTTCTTCACCTTCACTGCATCGTCGACATCAGGGTCCGCAGTCTCGTCAGGGGACGCAAAGGATGTGGGATCGGGACGGGGGCCCACGGGCTGTTGTCGTTTGGGCACGATGTGCAGAGATTCGTCCATGGCCGCAACGACGCCCTCGGACGCCTTCACTATGCCACGGACCCCATGAGAGGCCACCTGAGAATGCGAAGGGGTTGAGTGCAGCGGCCAGGCCACAGAAGGGTGACAGACCAGGCGTGTCTGAGATCCGGACAGTGAGGGGGGGGGTCCTGTGACGCTGCCTCGGTCATTGGTAACAGGGAGCTCACTGTAGGTAACTGTAGGCCGAGTGTAAGTGTCCCCACTGAAGAGGTCAAGACTGCTGCGACGTGAACGTCATGCCGCTTGCAGAAAACCACGCTTGTTGAGGTGGAAGGATCGCGCCTGCATGTGCGCAACGGTGCGCCGTTGTCTGCTTGAATAGGATGCCTACATGGACACTCTGGAAATGATGGTGGCACCGTTTGAGCCCCACGCCCCGAGCCGTATGACATCTCCTCAAACTCCGGCGACGGGGGGGTACTGGGGACCACTTGGCCGCATTGTGGATAACAGCGTCCTGCCGGACGAGGCGCCGGGGCACAGCGTGAAAAACCCAACCGCGAAACCCCCAGAGCGACGCCGGACGAGCGAGCTCAGTCTTCTGTGCGGAGGCGGACCCTCCCTTGTGCCCTCCATCGACTCCAACATCTCCGTTCCATTCCGCCAAAAGAACAGGGTTGGGGTATGCAGCAGCATCTTCAGCAGCAGACACTTTCCCCAAGATTTTTGCAGACGCAAATGCCTGATTCAAAATGAAAGAGGCAAGAACGGCCATCTGGTGCCATGGGAGATGGTTGGATGAACTCAGCACTGGCAATCGCAGTCTGAAATTCAATTGTACAGCCAACCGCTTGTCCTTGTCCTTCTCGGACCGGGGCCCGAACGAAGCATCTGCTGCATCCGCTCTGCAATGCTCTTCTAAGGATCACAAACGTGGGTTGCACCAACAATCCCCCCCACCACCAAAGGCTATCGCGGGTACAACACAACCTTCAGGAGGAGAACTTTCTCCCATTCCCCAGAAGACGGGGTGCACATGAAGGGCGGCTTTGCCGTTGTGGCATTGTAACGGAGCCCACTCATATGATAGGAGGGTTGATAACGGGTGGAAGCGACGTGCAACGAGGGAGGAGTTGGGGTGCGGTGTCCCGTGTGCCTGTGCGTATGTGGACACAGCGTGAAGTCCAACGTGATCTGCTCTGTACATCAACCACATCTACGACCTCGCTCCCACCGCCGTACTGTTTGCCCATCGACAGCTTCATTCCCTCCCTGCGATACAATGCCCGACCGCGCCCTACTGCTGTGGCCAATGCATCCCTCCGGGTGCGTGCTCTTGTGTAGCGTGCTGAGGTTGGTCACCAACTGGCGAAGAATCCCCACGATCCAAGAAATTATTCAATGCGCGCCCGTAATACTATAGTGCCGTGCTGTTTGGGCCGCATGTGCTTAGGAATGGAGAATGACACACCTTCACACCGGCCGCTGCTACTACTCCGGCAGTTTGGGCGCCAGACAGGACGAGGGTTCCGAAACTTGCTGAAAGAAACGCGAGCAATGCCTTGCCACGTGCACCAAGCACTGATAGCCCATGGCTTTACCACCACGACAGCCTTGAAGCCCGTCAATACTCCTTTTGATTGACCACCAATCCCACCCGCCAACACCAGGCCTCATCGTCAAATCAGCAATATCCCTCTCGAAGCACCGCTCCTCTCACATCTTCCCTCCCCCCTCCCCTTGCCCCCCCCCCGATCTTGGGAGTATGGTGCCGCGTGGAGGGAGGTGCAGGGATCTCCAAGCAAATCGATATCAATGAGCGGCACACCGCAGAACAGTGGGGGCGATCCCCCGGGATGGCGACACAGCGAGTGCACAGGACATAGACGCGGATGGGCTGGGGCGGGGCACATGCCCCGGTTTAGGAGGGAATGTGGGGACTGCTTTTCGCTTTTTACAGTTTTTGACGATTCCTCAAATCCTCAAGAGATCCCCCGGGGCCTGATGGACCCGCGAACAGAACGATCTGCGCTGATGATATTGCACAGTCTTGGCTACGTATGCTTGCCATATCAGGGCCGCAAATTAGAACCTTGGTGACGTATTCCCTGCCGCATTGGGGACACTAAACGAAATATTGGCCACGTATACCTGACATATCAGGGCCACACTGGTGGATCTTTTTTGTGACTGCACCATGCGAACAACGTCTATTTGTCTTGTTCCACGGACTGACAAACAACACGTTTTGTTGTATTCCCCGTTAATGAAAACTTGAAAACTGAATTATTTTTTCGTTGTATTCACGAGTACCAAAATTCTATTGGCGAATTCACGAATACTAACAAGTTCAGTTGCATATCTACGACGACCAAAGAGTCAATTGGTGCATTGGCGAGTGCATCAATTTACTTTTTGGTGCTACTTCCTTTCATCGCAACCGTCAGCACAGAAACTATAGGTTTGCGTATTCATAAATTGTACTTTTGCTGAATGACTTTTCAGTCCTCAAATAACTTGATTTGCGCGTTTTGGTTGTTTGTGAAATTGAATGTTCGGGCGCGCCTGCTCCTTTGTGCTGATTCCCAGGAGCCTGCCCCACTGGGATGGGTTAGGTTCCACCCGGCGGAAGCTGCAGAGGATGCCCCCTGCTGCATCCGGGCCATGCACAACGGAGCATGAGTTGTTTTCGGAGTATAGACACGCCCCGCTCAAAACACCAGCCTCGCCCGCCCCACCTCTCCCTACGGCACCCTTATTGAAGCTCCCTCAATGAGCGCCACCAGCCGTTCCACAAACCTGCCCAACAACCCAACAGGCGCCCTGCCGCCTGTATTCTGTCCACAAGGACATGGCTGTAAACTGCCACGTCACGTTGCTTGGGCCGAAGGCGGAATCCCCCAGAAAATTAGGCCACTTCTTTTCTGAAAGGTCGGGACCCACCCCTCCAGAGAAACCTGCTCAGCCCCCCCCCCCCCCCCCCCGGGTGAATGGCGTGGGGGTGAGCAACTCGCTGGAGTGAACTGCGCCCAAACCTCCAAGAGCAGTACCAGGGGCACCCAAATTTTGATAAAAGGTGTGCAGGTTAGTGCAGCATGTGGGAAGGATGCACGGACGAAAGCAATGAGACTGGCGCCCCCTCCCCTCCCTCCCTGGTGCAAGCATGGGCTAGGGTGGTAATATGGGGTCATTGTGCTGAGACACGACCGTGCTTGCGCATAATGTGACAAGGATTGTAACACAGCACAGGCGCCTCGGCCAACAGCTGAACATGAGCGATTGGTTGCGACGCACAGCTTGTAGAACGCATGACCCAAGGGACACTCCATGGGGTGTCCAGACATCGCACGATAGGAACGCACGCAACAACCTGCACTGCCCCCGACTACGGTGCCGGCGGCCTTTTGAATACCAAGGGCACTTTGGGATGCAGCTTTGATCACTCCACCGCCCAATTCAGCGCCAGCTGTTCACAACAACGCGTGGTCACGGAATTCGACACGCAATCACAAATGTAATGAAATACTCAGCAATCCAACATCGTGGAACACGAACCTCTCACACACGATGCAGCGGGGGCTCGTACCAGCCAGGCCACTTGGAGGAAAAAATTGTCTGACCACTGAGAAGCAAAAAAAAAATTGGCACCATGTGCACAAGATGGCGCCGCTTCACTGCACACCATTCTCCAGCCCTCCCCCCCCCCCGTGCCAGTCCTGGTGGTCGGGGTGTGTTCTTCGCTCCTACTTTCCTTCGCTGCAGTCCCTGCTTTGCTTCGGTTTCCATAACCTGCCCTCTCCCTTCACCCGTTCGCTGGCCACCCTGTCGTTGGGGGGTGGCCGTCAGCAAACATAACCGCACAAATCTGTCCCTCACGGGGGCCCATCGATTTGCGCCGGGGAAACAACCCACAGGGTCCCCTCACAAGGCGACACCGACACTGAGGTTGGGCTCAGGAGGTTCGGGTCTTGCATGGGGGAATCCATTCTCGAAACCCGAAGGCACGTCCGAGGCACGGGCCCCTTTCAGGATGCCTCCACACCCACACCATCCCACCCTCCTTCATAGCCCCTGTGCACATTAAGACCATGCCGTGCTGTCTGACAAGGACGGATACGGAAGACTGTTGATCAGGGGAGTCATGCATTGGGTTCTGGGTATGGGGTACAGGGGCATGGGCCTCTGGGCAGGGGCTCCGGGGCATAGGCTGCAGACGGGAACAGGTCTGGGGCTGCAGACCTGTGGGGGAAGGCCACAATTTGTGGCGAAGGGCAGGAAGATATAGGTGCTGGAGAGAGGAATGGTCTGGAACACGACTGGATAGCGGCACCACCACAGCCCATACCTTTGACAGTGCCCGTCACCACGTGCTGACTGGACTTGAAGGCCGCCGGCACAAGTATTCCTGTGGACACATGGGATATTCCCAAACTGCGCACATTTGTCCACATTCCATTCAAACATCTTCATATACCAAAGATGCACACATAGTCATACCATCCCATGCACATTCACTCGATCCCATGCAGATTCAACGACTATCCCACCACAGTCATACCATCAACATCATCAACATCATACCATCACAAATCCACACCATCCCACCCTCCTTCATAGCCCCTGTGCGCATTAAGACCATCCCGTGCACATTCATACCCCTCCCTCCCTGGTGCAAGCATGGGCTAGAGTGGTAATATGGCGTCATTGTGCTGAGACACGACCGTGCTTGCGCATAATGTGACAAGGAACACAGCAGAGGCACACCCCACACAACCCTTGTGTAGAGTGCAATACATAAATCCACAAGAGCACAATGCAAAGGCTAGCGGCAAATGTTTTTCAGCGTGGTTTCATTGTTGCTCATCTTCGCCTGAGGTATCTGGGGCTGTGGCATGCGTTTGGGCTTCCCTTTTTTCAGCAAAATCAATACCATGCATGTGCCATTAAACTTCGCCGTACCTGTACCCGTGGCAGGAGGGGGTGGAGCTGGTCCGCCGTACCTGTGGCAGGAGGGGGTGGAGCTGGTCCAAGCATGCTGCAGCTCTCAAGCAAAATATTGCCATGCCCACACATGACCCACACAACCATCAAACAGCCCTTCCTTCCCAGCACAACCCTCTCAAGAGGCTGATGACTAGAATTTGGAGCCAGCACAGCAGCAGTCCCAAAACAGCTCCCAAACACAGCATCACCATGTTGTCACTAGAGACCAGTTACAGGACATTGGTCTCTAGTGCGCAAAGAGGAGGGGGGTGCAGGGTGTTGCTTGAGCGGAGGAGGGAGGGGGAGGAGGGGGGGGAGGAGGTCCAGGGGAGGGGGGTAGGTTTGGTTCGGTTTGGTTTGGCGAGCACTCAGCCCGTGGTCTCTGGCGCCAGTCTGACTGTGCACGCCCGACCTAAGGCATGGGAATGCGGATCGTAACGCCTTCACTCTCTCGTACCTACTCGCGGGCTGCCTTGTGCTCTTCGCTGATCGCCGGAGCTGAGCGCCGTTCCCTGGACCTCCTTTGCTTAGCGCCCGACACCCTCCTCCCACTGCTGACCTGGACATGCGTCATCTTCGCTGCCCATCGCTCTTCCGCTCTCGGTCGCTCCCTTGCTTCAAGCGCCGCCTTTCGAGGTCGCCATGCTGTCTCCTGCTCTGCTGCTCTCGCGGCTTCGCTGACGCCTATGCCTTGACTCTTGGGCGCTCCTCCGCCTCTTGTGCGAGTGCTCGTGCGCGCTTCGCTGTCTGTTGCTCTGCCGCTGCTAATCGCTCCCCTCCTCCGTGCTCCGTCTCGCTTGGCTGCTGTGTTGCCTCTTGCCATGCTGCTCGTGGGGCTCCGTTGTCGCCTATGCTTGGACTCATGGGCGCTCCTCCGCCCCTTGTGTGACTGCCCTTGGGCGCGTCGCGGCCTATGGCTCTGCCTCTCTCGGCCGCTCCTCTGCTCCGTGCGATGTTCTTCTTTGTTGCCGTGCTTCCTACTACTTTGCTGCTCGTGGGGCTCCTTGGTCATTTACGCCTGGGCTTGTGGGTATCCTCCGCCCCTTGTGCGACAGCTCGTGGGTGCTTCGCCGCCTACTACTCTGCCGCTCCTGGTCGCTCCCCTGCTCCGTGTGCTGTCCTTCGAGGTTGCTGCGCTACCTCCTACTCTGCCGCTCTTGGGGCTCCGGTACCGCTCTGGCCTGGATTCGTGGGCGCTCCTCCGCCCTTTGTGTGATTGCTCGCGAGCGCTATGCTGCGTATCGGGTTGCCTTTCTCGGCTGCGCCCCTGCTCCGTGCGTTGTCTCTCTTGGCTATTGTGTTGCCTCATGCTCCGCCGCTTGTGGGGCCCTATTGTCAGCGATGCTTGAGCTCGTGAACGCTCCCCCGCCCTTTGTGCGACGGCTCGTGGGCGCTTCGCTGCCTATCGCTCTGTCGCTCTTGATTGCTCCCCTGCCCCGTGCGTTGTCTTTCGATGTTGTTGTGCTGCCTCCTGTTCTGCAGCTCGTGGGGGCCCGCTGTCGCGTTCGCCCTTGCCTGAGCCTGTGGGTGCTCCCCCGCCCTGTGCGCGACGGCTCGCTGGCGCTTCGCTGCCAATCGCTCTGCCGCTTCTGATCGCTCCCTTGCTTTGTGCGTTGTCTCCCCTGGTTGCCGTGCTGTCTCTTGCTCTACTGCCCGCGGAGCTCCTTCGCCCCGTACGCCTTGGCTCATGGGCACCCCCCCGTCGCTTGTGCGACCGCTCGTCGGAGCTCCGCCGCCTATCGCTTTGCCGCTCTCGATGGCTCCTCTGCCCCGTGAGTTGTCATTCGATGTTGTTGTGCTGCCCCCTGCTTTGCTGCGCGTGGGGGCCCGTTGTCTCTTACGCCTTGACTCGCTATGCCCCATGTGCGACGGCTCGTGGGCGCTTTGTTGCCTTCGCTCTGCGCTCTTGATCGCTCCCCCGCTTTGTGCTGTATCTTCCGAGTTTGTTGTGCTGCCTTCTGCTCCGCTGATCACGGGGTTCCGATGTCGCGTACACCTAGGCTCGTGGGCGCCCCTCCGTCCGTTGTGCGACTGCCCGTGGGCTCTTCGCTGCTTATCACTCTTCCGCTCTCAGTCGCTCCCCTGCTCCGCGTGCCTTCTTTCTTGGCTACTGTGTTGCCTCTTGCTCCGCTGCTCGTGGGGCTTCGTTGTCCGCGGGCGCTCCTCCGCCCCTTGGGGCGAGTGCTCGCGGGCGCTTCGCTGCCTTTTGCCTCGCTGCTCCCCGTCGCTCCTCTGTGTGCTGTGTTTCGAGGTTGCTATGCCGCTTGCTGCTCCTCCGCTCGTGGGGCTCCGCTGCGGACCTTGCTTGGGCCCGTGGGCGCGCCTCCGCCCTTTGTGCGACTGTGCGTCTGCGCTGTGCTGCCTTTTGCTGCTCCGCTCTCGGTTGTTCCTCTGCTCTGTGCGTTGTCTTCCGATGTTACTGTGCCGCCTCCGGCTCCATTGCTCCCGAAGCTCCGCTGCTCCGCTGTCGCCTATGCCTGAGCTCGCAGGTGCTCCCCCGCCCTTAGTGCGACGGCTCGTGGGCGCTTTGCTGCTTGTTGCTCCGCCGCTCCGGGTCGCTACCCCGCTCCGGGTGCCATCTGCCGAGTTTCCTTTGCTGCCTCCTGCTCCGCTGCCCGTGGGGCTCCGACGTCGCATACGCCTTGGCCCGTGGGTGCCCCTCCGTTCCTTGTGTGACTGCTCTCGGGGGCGCCGTTGCCTATCTCTCTACCGTTCCCGGTTGCTCTCCTGCTCCGTGCGCCCTCTTTCCTGGTTGAGCTGCTGCCTCTTGCTCGTGTGGCCCTGTTGTCGCCTATGCCTGCGCCCGTGGGCGCTCCTCCGCCCTTTGTGCGACTGCTCGTGGGCGCTTTGCTGCCTGTAGCTCCGCCGCTCTTGGTCGCTCCGCTGCTCTGTGTGCTGTCGTTCGACGTTGTTGTGGTGCCACCTGCTCTGCCGCGCCTAAGGCTCCGCTATCGCTTATCCTTGGGCTTGTCGCTGCTCCTCCGCCTCTTGCGTGCCGGCTCGTGGGCGCTGCCACGGGGGGGGACGTCTCCTCGCTTTTAGACGCGACCCCCCCCCCCCAGTAGAAGTGGGCCGAAGGCCCCCGGGGGGGGGGGGGGGGGCATTGGAGGGGGGTTTTGGCATGTGCACGCCCTGCCCTGCACCGCCCTGCACTGCCCTGCACCCCCCTGCACTGCGCACTGGACATCGACTCTCCAACCAGCTACTGTATTTGCAGGCCCCCTGGGGGCACGATGATGGCCTCTGGCCGCGCGTATAGCGCCACATAGTGCATAGTACTTCACCTCCCGGGCGAGTAGTCCCCCCGAAAGCACAGTCAGAAGAAAAGCATCAACTGATAAGTACAGGGGGGGGGGGGGGCGGTCAGCCTCAGTCTCTGCCTCTGCCACTGTACCCCCCCCCCTCCCAAAACCTCAGCTTTTATGGAAAACTTCGGTTTTGGCATGTGCACGCCTTGCCCTGCACCGCCCTGCACTGCCCTGCACCCCCCTGCACTGCGCACTGGACATCGACTCTCCAACCAGCTACTGTATTTGCAGGCCCCCTGGGATAAAAATTTTGACTGTCATCCTCCCAACCAGACAGGGAGGGGGACCGTGCATGGTCGTACCGCCTTGTCCCGGTCTGCAATAGCCCCCCACGCTGCCCATTGCGGCGAGCTCACCCACAGGCGCTCTTTCGCCGCCGCCTCGATCACTGCTGCCCTGCCCCCCCTCCCGTCCCATGCTCGGCTGATGGAGTCCGCTGGATTTAGTGCGGACTGTACCCAGCAGAGGGTCAGCTGCAGCCCCGTCCAGCGGAGGCGGTGGGCTATCCTCCGCAGGATGCGTTGCTGCTGGACCTTGCCTGCCCCCGCCCTCCCCCAAAGGAGCTGGGCCAGCGCCCCCATGTTGTCCCCCACGAGCACCAGGCGCCGCGCTCGTCGCGCCTGCGCATCGTCCAGCGCCACCAGCGTCCCCCACAGCTCAGCTGCCTGCTGTGTGGTCACCCACGCGGGGCACAGCGACAGATCCGCCCCCCCCGGTCCCCAAGAGCCGACGCAGTAGGAGGGGTCAGTCCCCGTGGTAAGGGCACACCTGGCCGCGTCCACAAACACGCGCACTGCCGGCCCCCCTCCTGTAGTGTCTGGCTCCCAGCCCCGGTAGCACTGGGCTATGGCTCCGCAGAGACCGCGCACCACTGCTGCCGGTGTGCGCCAGGCCCAGCGCGGGCCCCAGCGCAGCCATGACCGGGCACCCGCCAGAAAGCACCCCCCCAGGTTCCCTGGGCGACCCAACCACCCTATGTTCCCTAGTAGCCGCCTCAGGGCGACATAGGTGTATGGCCTGAGGGCCAGCTTCACCCATGCCGCCACCACCGCCGCCACCGCCGATGCCGCCGGCGCCACCCTGCACCCTGCAAGGTCCACATCCTTGCCCATCCACCGCAAGGAGCGCTGCGGCGTGAAGACGGACTTCTGACTGATGAGGAAACCCGCCTGTTGTAGGAGGCGTGCCGCATTGTCGGTGACAGTGGCCACCTCCCCCGGATCATGACCGACAAAAAGGACGTCATCCAGGTACTGTACCACCACCACACCCCCCTTCCCCAGGTCCCGCAGCAGGTCGGAAATAAGGGCCTGGACCAGCCCAGGCGCCTGGTGCCAGCCAAAGGGCACCCGCAGAAAAGCATATGTGTGCCCCTGGGCCGCCACCCGGATGGTGTTCGCCAGGGGGGGGGGGGGAGCTCCACACTCCAATAGCAGTTAGCTATGTCCAGCTTGGTGCCCCACAGCCCCCCCCCCCCCTGCCCCACCCACCCTTCCCCCCAGGTCCTTGAGGAGGATGGCCAGGCCCTCCAGCGACGGCAGCTTGAAGGGGCGGGCCTTGTACTTGCACCCCCGGTTGAACATCTTCATGTTCACAATCAGGGCGCATTTGCGCTCTGATTTCCACTTGACGAACACCTCCGCATTCGCATCCCCCCCCCACCACGCTGACCAGGCCCTGGGACGCGAGGGTGGAGAGGAGGGCTGCCACCCGTGGGCAGCGGGAGGGGGGGAGGGGATGGACACGCCCCCCCGCCCTGCCAAACTCGGGGTCAGCCCAGTCTTTCCAGACGTGCGGCGGGACTTGTACGCGGCCCGCGTCCCCCAGCCCACGCGCCGCGAGCTCCACAGTGACGCGCGACTGGTCGTTCAGGCGGGTCGAGGAGCCCCCATCGAGCGGGATTTCGCCCCCCGCCAGGAGGTGCAGTGCCTCCTCCGCCAGCGCCAGGTCCGCGGCCGCTGCCCTCTCCTTCCACGCTGGGCGATCCACAGCCCACTTGATGGACTCCGCCCACCACGCCTGCAAGAGGGACAGGACATCGTCAGCAGGGGCCCTCAGGCTGCGCCCCATGTGGCGCGCCGCCGCCTCCAGGTGGTCGTTTCAGTCGAGGCCGCACCTGGCGCACCGGGCAACCGCCAGCTGCATCCCCAGCCGCTCCGCTGCGCCGTCTCGCCGGCGCCCCCCCGGGTGCCTGGGTGCCTCTGGTGCTTGCCCTTGCCGGCGTGACCCGGGGCACAGCCGCGGAACGGGGGGCTGCGGCTCGGCGGTCGGCCGCTCCATCTGCGGGCTGCTTGGCTCGGGGCTTTGGGGCGGGCTCAGCCCGCGTTGCCCGCGCTGCGGGTGCCGACCGGCCGCGGGCGACGGCTCGGTGCACGTAGGCCTTGCGCTGGCCTTCGCGGGGGTGTCTGGCGGCCCTGCGTGCCACCGTGCCGGGCGACTCGTCACTGGAGGAGCCCAGTACGATGGTCTCCTGCATGTCGGAATCGCCACGCAGGCCGGTCCCTTGGCCGCCATGGTTCCCAGCGCGGACATCGGGTGGGGCAGGGGCGGCGCCCGTCCCGTCGGGGCCGCGGGGCCCAAGCGTGCCGAGCGCCCAGAGCTGGTACGCGTGGACCGGCCGGATCTCGACCCCAAATCCGGGCGTTGGCCAGGGCACATTTTCGGGCAGGAAGAACTCCCATCCAGGGGGCGCGCTGGCATACCTGTGCGCCTCCGCTTCGTTGTCCCATCGGCCAGCCACCGCGATGCTGGCGATGGCGGCCCCGAACGCCCGCATGGCCGCAGCTCCTCCGCGTCTCCACGCGTGCCACCCCATGGATTCCCACCCCGTGGCAGCCAGCAAGCCATGGATCGCCGCTTGGAGGTCGAACGCGGCAGCCATAAGCGGCACTGCCGCGGGCCTGCTGGACACCCACGGGTGGGCTGCCATCGCCGCGCGCCATGCTTCGGGCCACGCTCCCAGCCGTACCGTGACCCAGTCGTCGTCCTTCTTGTCATCGAAGAACCCCAGCACGCACCGCTTCCGCAAGTCCACGGGCCGTACGCTGGCTGCTTCGCCCACCCTGAGGAGAGTGGCGAAGGAGATGACGGCAAGGCCCAGGCAGAACCAGTCGAGGGTGGTCCTGATGCCCCGCGCCATGAGTCGGAGGGTGACCAGTTCGGCCCATACTTGAGTGGGTCGTGGCGCGGCAGTGGTGGTGGCGGCACCTCGTGCCATGAGCCAGTGCACGGGCCGCACCGTGGGCCGTATGCATCCCAGCTTCTCCGCCAGGCGAAGGGCTGATATGACGCCTCGTAGCGTCCCAGGCTGCTGGCCCATGGCGGCGCGTCGGACGAGGTACTGGGACAGTGCCCCCGCCGCGTCCAGCTCGGGCCAGTGCGCCGCGAACCGGCCCACATCCCTGAGGATTGCTGTCCACCGCTCCACGGTTCCAGGGGACCACCGCCGGATGGCCAGCGCGAGGGGCTCCTCCATGTAGTTGCCCCACCATAGGCTGTCCACTGCCGACCCCGCGTATCGGAGGCCGAGTGCCCCGCCCCCTTCGTCATCGGCGCCCCCGTCGCCGGCGGGCCCATCCCCGGCGCTGGCGCCAGGTTCTTCAGCAGCTGGCCGGCGCTGGGGCCGGCCCGGCCGGAAAAGGCGGGGGGGCCTGGGCAGGCGGCGCCGGGCATGGGCCGCCCACGGCCCAGTGGTTGCGGCCACACCGAAAACATGGGTACGGGGGGGGTCCAGTCGCGTCATAGGTGCGGCCCGTGCTGTGCGCTGTGTACAGGCTCTGGCTACCCACGGTACTGAAACCCCCCCGGTACGAGCCTGCGACGGAACCGGCGACGGAGGGGGCCCGCCCCTGGGTACCACTGGCACAGTCCCTGGCCCAGTGTCCGTGCAAGCCACAGCGGAAGCATGCCCCAGGGGGGGCAGGGGCCGGGGCCTGCGCCTGAGCCGGCGCCTGAGTCTGGGTCTGCGCCTGGGCCTGCGCCTGGGTCTGACTCGGCGTAGGCTGCTGGGCCTGGGCGTACCATCCCTGTGGCGCTGGCCGCGCCGCCGCCCCAGCAGGGTGGGTGGGCGTAGGCTGGCAGTCCCGGTAGACCACCTTCCACAGCGTTTCCACAACCGCATTGCCCCTCCCAACGGGGTCTTCTGCTTTGAGCCAGGTGCTCAAGGCCTGGACGAGCTCCTGCTGCCAGAGCCAAGGAAGTTGCCCCGCGGCTATCTTGGCTAGCTCTCCCTCGGATAGGGCTGGTACCTTTGGTAGCTGGAGCTCCCGGATGCGAGCCTCCAGCCGTCGTATCTCCGCCTGCTCCGGGGACTCCTGCGGCTCCCGCGGCTGGTCTTGCGGCGTCTCCTCTGCCTGCTCCCGGGCAGGCGGGCTGGACTGCGGTACCGCCTTCCACGCAGCCGCCTCGACGTCGAGCCGCAGGTCCGTTGATCGCTCAAAGAGGGCCATGTATATGAGGGCCGTCGGGGCGTCAAGCCCGCCGCCGGCCCACTCCACCGCCCGATCAACGCCCGCCACGGACAGGCCATCCTCCATCAGCCGCTCCTGGTACCGGGCAGCCATGATGCCGGCGTCCGCGCTGTCCAGGAACCCGTACGCGGTAGCCGCTGCGTGATCCCGCCACCGCTCCCAGCGTGCGTACTCAGGGGTCTTGACGGGGTCCAGGTCCATGTCGTCCCGGTTGAAAGCCAGCCTGGCCCGCTTTGCCCCGCGGCTCTCCCCACCAGCCGCGTCCGATGACCCATTCGATGTATCCCCCGGCATGCTAGTAGTCCCCCCGAAAGCACAGTCAGTCCTGCTCGTGGGGCTTCGTTGTCCGCGGGCGCTCCTCCGCCCCTTGGGGCGAGTGCTCGCGGGCGCTTCGCTGCCTTTTGCCTCGCTGCTCCCCGTCGCTCCTCTGTGTGCTGTGTTTCGAGGTTGCTATGCCGCTTGCTGCTCCTCCGCTCGTGGGGCTCCGCTGCGGACCTTGCTTGGGCCCGTGGGCGCGCCTCCGCCCTTTGTGCGACTGTGCGTCTGCGCTGTGCTGCCTTTTGCTGCTCCGCTCTCGGTTGCTCCTCTACTCTGTGCGTTGTCTTCCGATGTTACTGTGCCGCCTCCGGCTCCATTGCTCCCGAAGCTCCGCTGCTCCGCTGTCGCCTATGCGTGAGCTCGCAGGTGCTCCCCCGCCCTTAGTGCGACGGCTCGTGGGCGCTTTGCTGCTTGTTGCTCCGCCGCTCCGGGTCGCTACCCCGCTCCGGGTGCCATCTGCCGAGTTTCCTTTGCTGCCTCCTGCTCCGCTGCCCGTGGGGCTCCGACGTCGCATACGCCTTGGCCCGTGGGTGCCCCTCCGTTCCTTGTGTGACTGCTCTCGGGGGCGCCGTTGCCTATCTCTCTACCGTTCCCGGTTGCTCTCCTGCTCCGTGCGCCCTCTTTCCTGGTTGAGCTGCTGCCTCTTGCTCGTGTGGCCCTGTTGTCGCCTATGCCTGCGCCCGTGGGCGCTCCTCCGCCCTTTGTGCGACTGCTCGTGGGCGCTTTGCTGCCTGTAGCTCCGCCGCTCTTGGTCGCTCCGCTGCTCTGTGTGCTGTCGTTCGACGTTGTTGTGGTGCCACCTGCTCTGCCGCGCCTAAGGCTCCGCTATCGCTTATCCTTGGGCTTGTCGCTGCTCCTCCGCCTCTTGCGTGCCGGCTCGTGGGCGCTGCCACGGGGGGGGGGCGTCTCCTCGCTTTTAGACGCGACCCCCCCCCCCCAGTAGAAGTGGGCCGAAGGCCCCCGGGGGGGGGGGGGCATTGGAGGGGGGGTTCAGGGAGGGGCGATAGGGGGGGTGGGGGTTGGGAGGGTCGGCCAGGGGGGGGGGGTCCAGGTGGGGCGGTTTGGGGTGGTGGGTTGGGGGGCGGGGGGGGGGGGGGATCATTGCTGTCCATTTTGGACCCCAACACTCTCTCTAACCTGAGCCTTGGGTGAGAGCTAGGGCTAGGGGCAGGGCTAGGGTTAGGGCTAGGGTCACCGAGCTGGTGGAACCAGTCTTGGTTTTATAACCCTTTTTAGTGTCTAGGGTAGACCTACTAGGTTTAGCAGCAAGCAAGCAAGCAAGCAGCAAGCAACAAGCGAGCAGCAAGCAAGCAGCACGCGCGAAATGGGGAAAAATCAGAATTCTGTCGTGGTGCTTTGGATTCGGCTGAAATTTTGGTGGATGATACCTATGGGTGTGAAGTACAATCGCACAAAGTTTGAGCAAAAAACTCAACGGTGGCGGCCGGGAACGGGATTCGCAAGTGGCGGACCTCAGTTTCAAAAACTGCAATTTAGGGCCAAAAACAGCCATTTTGGGGCCAAAAAACCCCTAGAACCCATTCAAAACGGCCAAACGAAGGGAAACGGTGGGTACACTCCACGTGCGGCTTGACTTCCCCATGTCAACGAGCTCTTTGCGGCCCTCTAACTCCATGATATGTCCCGGAAGCGGCCCAAAAAGGCCCCCAGAAGCTCCAAATGCCGACAGCCACAAACCGAGAATAGGCCATATCTTTGGCTACATGGCTCAAAATGCGATTCCGAGGGCACCTAGTCCACCCGCAACCCCCCACTTTTTGTGGTCTCCACCCCTCACAATTGCCCAAACGGACGCCTAGACCCCAATACTTAGGCCCACTAGGCTGCGGCAAGCTGCAAGCTCAAGCCCAAACAGGTGGGTGCCCAAATGGGTCAACAGGGTCCAGTAGGGGCAGAAAGATGACTTTTCTCAAAAATGATCCTAGACAATGTGCGACGCTAAAACAAGTGTTTTTGGACCGTTTTGAGCTTGTGGTGGCCCATTTTGGTCCTCTGAAAATCCCAAAAAGGCTTGAAAATGGGCTGGTTTGGGACCAAAAATGGGTCAAAAATGGGTCAAAAACGCATTTTTCCAAACCTCATCCTAGACCATTTGGGGTGCACCAACGGGTGAAATGGGCCCATTTTGAGCCCACATTGGGGCATTTTGGCCCCCCCGAAGTCCAAAAAGCCTTGAAAGTGGGCCTCGTAGTGATGGGGTTCACGTGCAAGCTGATTTCACTTTGTCAAGAGCCATCAATGTGTGAATCATTCTTGATGTCCCTCACCAGTCATAGTTGATGTTCCCTCCCCCACCAGCTCAGTCCCACTTGATTAGGGTTAGGGTCAAGGGTAAGGTTTGTGGGTAGGATTAGGAGTAGGCTGAGGGTTGGGTGAGAGCCAGGGCCAGGGGCAGGGCTAGGGTTAGGGCTAGGGTCACCGAGCTGGTGGGACCAGTCTTGGTTTTATAACCCTTTTTAGTGTCTACGGTGGACCTACCAGGTTTAGCAGCAAGCAAGCAAGCAAGCAAGCAGCAAGCAGCAAGCAAGCAGCACGCGCGAAATGGGAAAAAACCAGAACTCCGTCGTGGTGCTTCAGATTCAAGTGAAATTTTGGTGCATGATACCTATGGGTGTGAAGTACAATCACACAAAGTTTGAGCAAAAAACTCAACGGTGGCGGCCGGGAACGGGATTCGCAAGTGGCAGACCTCAGTTTCAAAAACTGCAATTTAGGGCCAAAAACAGCCATTTTGGGGCCAAAAAAACCCCTAGAACCCATTCAAAACGGCCAAACGAAGGGAAACGGTGGGTACACTGCACGTGCGGCTTGACTTCCCCGTGTCAGCGAGCTCTTTGCGGCCCTCTAACTCCATCATATGTCCCGGAAACGGCCCAAAAAGGCCCCCGGAAGATCCAAATGCCGATAGCCACAAACCGAGAATAGGCCATATCTTTGGCTACATGGCTCAAAATGCGATTCCGAGGGCACCTAGTCCACCCACAACCCCCCACTTTTTGTGGTTTCCACCCCTCAAAATTTCCCAAACGGATGCCTAGACCCCAATACCCAGTACGCTGCGGCAAGCTGCAAGCTCAAGCCCAAACAGGTGGGTGCCCAAATGGGTCAACAGGGTCCAGTAGGGGCAGAAAGATGACTTTTTTCAAAAATGATCCTAGACCATGTGCGACGCTAAAACAAGTGTTTTTGGACCGTTTTGAGCTTGTGGTGGCCCATTTTGGTCCTCCGAAAATCCCAAAATGCCTTGGAAATGAGCTGTTTTGGGACCAAAAATGGGTCAAAAATGGGTCAAAAACGCATTTTTCCAAACCTCATCCTAGACCGTTTGGGGTGCACAAACGGGTGAAATGGGCCCATTTGGAGCCCATTTTGGGGCATTGTGGCCCCCCAGAAGTCCAAAAAGCCTTGAAAGTGGGCCTCGTGGTGATGGGGTTCACTTGCAAGCTGATTTCACTTTGTCAAGAGCCATCAACGTGTGAATCATTCTTGATGTCCCTCACCAGTCATAGTTGATGTTCCCTCCCCCACCAGCTCGGTCCCAATATTCACTTTTGATTAGGGTTAGGGTCAAGGGTAAGGTTTGTGGGTAGGATTAGGAGTAGGCTGAGGGTTGGGCTGGGCATTAGAGTCAAGGTTGGGTTCAAGGATAGTGTTGGGGTGCAAAGTGGACAAAATGGGCAAGGGGAATGAAAAAAAAAAATTTCAGGCGCCTTTGGCGCCGCGGTATGTATGGCCAGTAGCTGTTGACCCTTGGCAACTAAGTGGCCCCGGAGGGCGGGGAGAGGGGGGGGGGAGTCGCGCACCAGAACCGAGGAGACGCCACCCCCGTGGGCGCTGCGCTGCCTTGTGCTCTGCCGCTCCCGGTTGCTCCTCGGCTCCGTGCGTTGTCCTTTTTGGTTGCCGCGCTGCCTCCTGCTCTGGTGCTCGTGGGGCTCCGCCGACGCCTATACCTCAGCTCAAAGGCGCTCCTCCGCCCTTTGTGCGACTGCTCATGGGCGCTTCGCCGCCTGTTGTGACGCCGCTCCCGGTCGCTCCGCTGCTCCGTGCGTTGTCTCTCTTGGTCGCCGTGTTGCCTCTTGCTCCGCCCCTTGTGGGGCTCCGTTGTGGCTTTCGCCTGGGCCCGCCGCCCCTCGTGCGACTGCTCGTGCTACTGCTCTCGGAGGCTTCGCTGCCTATCGCTGTGCCCTTTTTGTTTGCCCCTGTGCTCCCTGCGCTGTCTTGCGAGATTGTTGTGCTACCTCTTGCACCGTTTGTTTTGGGGCTCCCCTGTTGCTTACTCCTGGGCTGGTGGGCGCTCGTGCGCCCCTTTTGCGACGTCCCGTGGATGTCTTGTTGCCTATCACTCTGCCGCTCCTCCTCGCTCATCTGCTATGTGCGCTGTCTGTCTCGGTTGCTGTGTTGCCTCCTACTGTGCTGCTCCTGGGGTTCCGCCGTCTCCTACGCCTCGGCTCGTGGGCGCTCCTCTGCCCTTCGTGACACCGCTCGTGGACGCTTTGCCGCCTATCGCTCTACCCCTCCCGCTCGCTCTCCTGCTCCGTGCGCCATTTACCTGGGCTGTTGTGCCGTTGGTTGCTCTGCTGCTTGTGGGGCTCTGCGGCCACCTATGCTTGGGCATGTGGGCACCCCTCCGCCCTTCGTGCGGCTGCTCATGGACGTTGCGCCGCAATTTGCTCTGCCGCTCCCGGTCGCTACCCTGCTCCGTCCGCTGTCTTGTGCGGTTGATGTGCCGCCTCGTGCTCCTCCGCTCGTGGGGGTCTGCTGTCGCTTATGCCTGGGCTCATGGGCGCTCCTCCGCCCTTTGTGCGACCGCTCGTGGGCGCTTTGCTGCCCTATGCTCTACCGTACTTGATCGCTCCCTTGCTCCTCTCCTTTGTATGTTGTGTTTCGAGATTGCTTTGCCACTTGCTGCTCCTCCGCTTGTGGGGCTCCGCTGCAGACCTTGCTTGGGCCCATGGGCGCGCCTCCGCCCTTTGTGCAACAACGCATGCGCGCTTCGCCGCTTGTGCCCTTCTGCTCTCGGTTGTTCCTCTGCTCGGTGCGTTGTCTTGCGATGTTACTGTGCCGCCTCCGGCTCCATTGCTCCCGAAGCTCCGCTGCTCTGCTGTCGCCTATGCCTGAGCTCGCAGGTGCTCCCCCGCCCTTAGTGCGACGGCTCGTGGGCGCTTTGCTGCTTATTGCTCCACCGCTCCGGGTCGCTACCCCGCTCCGGGTGCCGTCTTCCAAGTTTCGTGTGCCGCCTCCCGCTCCGCTGCCGGTGGGGCTCCGACGTCGCATACACCTTGGCCCGTGGGTGCCCCTCCGTTCCTTGTGTGACTGCTCTTGGGCGATTCACCCCTAACACTCTACCGCTCGTGGTCGCTCTCGTGCACCGTGCGCCCTCTTTCTTGGTCGCGGTGCTGCTTCTTGCTCCTGCTGCTCGTGGGTCCCTGTTGTCGCCTATGCCTGCGCCCGTGGGCGCTCCTCTGCCCTTTGCGCGACTGCTCATGGGTGCTTTGTTGCCTGTAGCTCCGCCACTCTTGGTCGCTCCTTTGCTCTGTGTGCTGTCTTTCGACGTTGTTGTGGTGCCTCCTGCTCTGCCGTGCCTGGGGCTCCGCTATCTCTTCTCCCTGGGCTTGTGGGTGCTCCTCCGATTCTTGTGCGCCGGCTCGTGGGCGCTGCGCTGCCTTATGCTCTGCCGCTTCCAGTTGCTCCTCAGCTCCGTGCGCCGTCCTTCTTGGTTGCCGCGCTGCCTCCTGCTCTAGTGCCCGTGGGGCTCTGCCGACACCTAGGCCTGGGCTCGTGGGCGCTCCTCCGCCCTTTGTGCGAATACGCGTGCGCGCTTCGTTGCCTTGTGTGCCTCTGCTCTCGGTCGCTCCTCTGCCCTGTGTGTTGTCTTGCGATGTTCTTGTGCCGCCTCCGGCTCTATTGCTCCCTAGACTTTGTTGTCACCTATGCCTGAGCTCGCGGGTGCTCCGCCCTTAGTGCGACGGCTCGTGGGCACTTTGTTGCTTGTTGCTCCGTCGCTCTTGGTCGCTACCCCGCTCCGGGTGCCGTCTTCCAAGTTTCTTGTGCCGCCTCCTGCTCCGCTGCCCGTGGGGCTCCGACGTCGCATACGCCTTGGCCCGTGGGCGCCCCTCCGTTCCTTGTGTGACTGCTCTTGGGCGCTTCGTTGCCTATCACTCTACCGCTCCCGGTCGCTTTCCTGCTCCATGCGCCCTCTTTCCTGGTCATGGTGTTGCTTCTTGCTCCTGCTGCTCGTGGGGCTCCGCTGCCGCCTATGCCCGCGCCCGTGGGCGCTCCTCCGCCCTGTGTGCGGCTGCTCGTGGGCGCTTTGCTGCCTGTAGCTCCGCCACTCTTGGTCGCTCCTCTTCTCTGTGTGCCTTCTTCCGATGTTGCTGTGGTGCCACCTGCTTTGCCGCGCCTAAGGCTCCGCTATCGCTTATCCTTGGGCTTGTGGGAGCTCCTCCGCCTTTTGTGTGCCGGCTCGTGGGCGCTTCGCTGTCGTTGTGGCTTTTGCCTGGGCTTGTGGGCGCCCCTCCGCCCTTTGTGCGTCTGCTCGTGGGCGCTCCGCTGCCTGTCGATGTGCTGCTTTTGTTTGCTCCCGTGCTCCGTGTGTTGTCTCGCGAGGTTGCCGTGCTACCTCCTGCTCGGTTTGTCTTGGGGCTCCCCTGTTGCTTACTCCTGGGCTTGCGGGCGCTCGTGTGCCCCTTGTGCGGTGTCCTGCAGGTGTTGTGTTGCCTTGCGCTCCGCCGCTCCTCCTTGCTCATCTGCTATGCGTGCTGTTTGTCTAGGTTCCTGTGCTGCCTCCTGCTTTGCTGCTCGTTGGGCTCCACTTTCGCCCGTGCCCGGGCTTGTGGGCGCTCCTCTACTCCTTGTGTGACTGCCCGTGGGTGCTTTGCTGCCTATTGTGCTGTCGCTGCCTATCGCTCTCCCGCTCCTTGCGCCATCTTTCCCGTTCGTTGCGTTGCCATTTGCTCCGCCGCTTGCGGGGCTCCGTTGTGGCTGATGCCTGGGCTCGTGGGCGCCCCCCCCGCCCCTCGAGGGGCTGCTCGTGGGCGCCTATCTGCCCTTCGCTCTGCCGTCGTTGACCGCTCCTCGGCTATGTAAGTTGTCTTTGGAGGCGCCGCCTCCTGCTCCGCTTTTCGTGGGGCTCCTCTGTCTCTTGCGCCTGGGCTTGTGGGCGCTCTCGTGCCCCTGGTGTGACGTCCCGTGGGCGCTGTGCTAACTTTCGCTCCGCCGCTCTCGGCCGATCTCTTGCTCCGTGCAATGATTGTCTTGGTTGTTGTGCTGCCTCCTGCTCTGCTACTCGTGGGGCTCCGCCGTCGCTTATGCCTGGGCTCGTGGGCGTTCCCCCGCCCCTTGTGCAACTGCTCATGGGCGCTTCGCTACCTACCGCTCTGCCGCTCTCGTTGGCTCCCCTGCTCCGTGCGTTGTCCTTCGTGGCTGTTGTGTTGCCTCTTGCTCTGCCGCCCGTGGGGCCCCTTTATCACTTGCGCCTTGACTCGTGGGTGCTCTTCCGCCCGTTGCCGATACCTGGGCTCGTGAGCGCTCCTCTTCCCTTGGTGCGACTGCTCCTGGGCGCTTCGCTGCCTATCACGTTTTTGCTCTTGATGGCTCCTCTTCTCCTTGCGATGTCTTTCTTGGCCTTTCTTGGCCGCTGTGCGGCCTCCTGCTGTGCTGCTCGTGGGGCTCCGCCGTTGCTGGTGCCTGGGCTCCAAGGCACTCCTCCGCCCCTTATGCGACGGCTCGTGGGCGCTTCGTTGCCTATCACTCTGCCGCTCTTGGCCGCTCCGTTGTCTCCTATGCTTGGGCTCGTGGGCGCTCCTCATCCCTTTGTGCGACTGCTTGTGGGCGCTTTGCTGCCTCCGCTATCTTTCTGGGTGGTTGTGCTACCTCCTGCTCTACCGCAGGCGGGGCTCCGTTGACGCCTTTGCCCAGATTCGTGGGCGCTCCTGCGCCCCTTGTGCGGCTGCTCGCGGGCTGCGCTGCTTACCGCTCTGCCGCTCGTGATGGCCGCCTTGCTCTGTGTGTTGTCGTCCTTGCCTGTTGTGTTGCCCCTTGCCTTGCTGCTCGTGGGGCTCCGCTGTCTGTGGTTTTGTCCCGTATGCGTGCTCACCGCGCTTCTGGCGGTTGGCCTTGCGCCCTTTCTCTTCGAGTCTACCCCCGTGTCGTAGTGCCGGCTATCCGCCGAGGCACCAGGGTCTCAGACTCGGAACGATGGATCGCCTTCTTGTTGCATTGCTGGTGGCAGGCCACACACCTAGGTTCCGCGAGTCTACCCCCGTGTCGCACTGTTGGCGTTACACCCGGGCACCAGGGTCGCTGGCTCGGATCGTCGGTCCACCAGATTTGACGCTCTGTTTGAAGTTTTTGGCCCCCGGAGCTACCTCTCTCCCTGGCGATTACCACCCATGGGAATCGTCCCATGTTGCGATTCTGGCCTCCGAGGATTTGGTACGCTTCGGGAATCGATGTACTGTGCTAAGAGCATCGCGGGACCAGGTTGGTTCCCTGTTCGCCGCGCTCACCCTGGTCCTCCCGCGTTAGCAGTGCATACGGGAACCGTCCCGCTAGCTACCATCTTGAGGGTTTTTAGGCTGGTGCCAGGTCACGGGGGAGGGGGGGAGGGGGTCAAAGGGGGAGCCCCCCCCCCCCCCTGCCGAAATGAACTTGCAAAAATGCACCACACTGACCCATTCAGCACATACATTTATCATAATGTCTGAAGACAGGTAGTCAACTCATCTTTTTGGGTCCATACATTGTGCCCTCACCTAAACACCACCGGGCAACACAAACAGGAAACACGGATCCCAGTCCTTAGACGTCAGAAATTCATTCTGTTCCTTGTCTAGGACTTCACTGTTCCCACCGCACTCTAATCTTTGGTCACTCCACTCGTATCATTTCTTCTCTCTGTTGCAGACACCATGTCCCAGCGTCCCATGCGTACGTTCTTTGGCACCCTGGTCCAACTGTGTCCCCACACAAAACATGACAATGTTATAAACACGATCCTCTATTTTCGCTTCCAAGATAGATGGACTGGGAAGAAAACGCAAGAGGCATACAATGTTGCACATAAAGCGTGTTCCACACTTTTTCTGAACACTCCAATAGCAACTCTGTGCGATTAGATCGGAGGGGGAAGGGGGGGGGGGTCCAGGGGGGAGCCCCCCCCCCCTGCCGAAATGAAAATTAAAGCAACGCCCTGAGGGGGGTGTAGCGTCCAACACACATTCATACCATCCAACACACATTCATCCCATGCACATTCCCATCATCCCACGCACATTCGTACCATTCGAAACACATTCAGACCCCTTCTCATCATGTAGGCCTGTCCAGACAGTGTTGCCTTGCAGGCTACACCGCATGGCTGGCAGGGCTGCAGTGGGAAACATGTGCGTCCGGATGGTCTGAATGTGCGTGGTGCTGGGCTGGAATCAGAACGGCCAGGAAGGACAGACCGACGATACCCCATGTCTTACGCACTAGTTCAATTTGTCAGGAGGAACTGCCCACAACTTGTGCCACTTGATGCTGTGCATATGGGCTGCGTTGCATTGCCGGTTCTTTCCTTGAGTCTGGCCCTAACAAGGTCTTATAGGCGGACACGGGCAGACATTCTGGTCCGCCACTGTTGTCTCCTGTTGGGTGCTTGGTATGTGTTTTTTGGCGGGCACAGGGGACATTACTTCAAGTGTCATGCATTTGTTTCATTTTTATGGGGAAACCCCCTCTGTATCGTGGATGGCGAGTTGTGTGCCACACAGCATGCAGGCTGCTCATTATACATTTCGCCTCGGTTCTGTACTGCGCCGGCATCGGCTGTCGTCAGTGTAAAACAAGAGGATATAATATCCATCCATTTGAGCCCGCATATGTGCTACTTGTGCCTGTGTGGGCCTTGAATGGCCGGCAGCCATGAAAATGCCATATCACATTGGGTGCGGGGCTATGTACGACCCATTTCGTTCTACAGTTGACCCATTGCCCAGGACAAATGGAATCACGGGCCCACGGACACTTGACACGTGCCACCTCAGCGCCCCTCCCCTCCCACATACACAACAAACCAACCACAAACCTGCCGTGTCGGTGAACACCAGCACCACCTCCCTGAACATGTCCGCAACCGCCGCTAGTAGCGCAATGGCCACCTTCTGCATTGTACGCACGGCGATTTGTACTGCAAAGCGCGTGTGTCAAGTGGCGGACTCCCTCAGACAAACGAACCCGGACACCGGCAAAGCCCAGAGGTTCAACAGTCCAAAGGTCCTGCAGATCAGTTGGGGCTGCAAGCTGGTGCACAGTACCGTGTTTTGCGCGCGCGCGTGTGTGGTTGTAGGTGTGTTTGAGGGGCTTTGAAGCGAAGATGAGTGATGTGGCCGCATAAATCCAGCCGCATTGAGGTCTGCAAAGCAGAGGAGTGGCACAATTTACGGCACTGTTCTCAGCCATGTGCACCATTTGCTAGGACAAGAGGCCCTAAAGACGAGGTTGGTGATCTACCAAAGCCCAACAATACCACCATCCAAGAGAGGCCACGCCCCATCCTTTATTATACCTGGATAGCACAGAGAGAAGTGCCCCACACCCACAGCGCAGCACGCAGCCCAGGATGGGCACTTGTACGGCCAGACATACCCGTGATCTTTGTCACCACGAACACCTGTTTGACCACCAGCACCGGGACCTTTGTGATCGAGGTCAAGATCGCCCCTAAAACAAATGCAGCACTGTGAATGAGCTTCGAAAGCCATCCAAAGTTGTGCGGGTTTTTCCTTACAACGTCCAGGGCACATCTCATTTCTTCAGGGGTTTGGAGCACACCCCAGTGAACTGGATGAAGGGTTGGTCACACAGGGCTTGTACCGAAAAAGTCCCTGTTTTTCACAAAAGACCAGATTTTTGCCCAAAACTCGCTGTGTTTGCCGAAGAGTCCCTCATTCACTGGCAACCTTCACTCTTCAGTTGAAGATTACTTGGGCGTTACTCACTTAGATTTTCCTCTTGGTTGCATTCATGCCTCAGGACAGCACCCCTCGCGGTGGGAACGAGGAGTTAAATCTTGCAAACACACAACAATACACCCAGGTACTCACTGATGTACTCACCTGCCTGCCCAATGCTACATAGGAGAGAATCAGCAAAATCTGGTGGGGGACAGCGGTGTGGGTCGGCAAAAAGACGACAGAAAAGGGAAGCATCAAATGACTCAAATTGGCTCTGAAGTTTGGTGATCTACCAAAGCCCAACAACATAGGCACCCAAAAGCGCCCACGCCCCACCCCTTATCAGGCATTGTGTGCGTCATTTTCATTCATTCCTATGCTTGTGCCTTGCCGGGGAGTCTATTGTCTGGCGATGTGCCACATAGTATTTGGGGGTGGTATTGTGCTACAGTGTCTACATTGTGTATGGGGCTGCTGCTCCTACTTCCTTCTGAGAGATGGTGGGCACATATGGGCATGGGGGTTATGTCAACCTTGTAACCTTGTACCCCTTGTCTGCCTCTCAGTAAAAAAGTGAGGCACGCTTGTTGAGTGGTGAGGGGAACCATGTATGTGTATTTGCATGTATCCATCTGTCAACGGAAAAAAGTGAGGCACGCTTGTTGAGTGGTGAGGGGAACCATGTATGTGTATTTGCATGTATCCATCTGTCAACGGACGTTGGGGTGTAATAGTTGCTACCACCTTTAGTCCTTGTGCTCTGATACAAGGAGAGAGGCGAGAGGAGAACCCATCTTAGCGCATACCAACAAAAGGGCGAGAATCGTTTTTGCGACATGTGCAGCAATACATGGCACATACACCACTGGCAATTGCAGACCACACGGGCTCGGGAGTCATATCCCGTTGAACACGGTACCTCATTGGCTGTGCCCAGGCTAACCCCACAATGCCACATGTCACACAATGCATGTAGGGTATGCTTGTATCTGTAGTTACAGGTGGTCACGGTAAACCAGGGATATTGGAAGGGTCTTTCCTACTTAACATGAATGTCCCCTAGACAACTCTCTGCCAAGGTTGTAACGCCAGATTGATGCTCAAATATTGCCCCACAGCTACATCAGTGTTATCCTCAAGCTCATCAGGGCCGTCTTCATCATCATCCTCATCATCATCCTCATCATCCTCATCATCCTCATCCTCATCATCATCAATCCTCATCATCATCACCATCAGATTCCTCTTCAGGAGCGGATTGAAATTGATGACACTGTCAGGTGACACACCAGCTGATCTATATGGCCATACTTCTCTTGTGGTCGTCCTGCCCTGCACTGCAACTACTGTTCCCAAGGCAGCGGTCAACCACCCCCCCCCCCCCGGACCTCCCTCCCCCCCTCCAAAGCGCGCCCGTTCTGCATCTGCATCCACCTACACACTGTGCCCTGCACACGCCCATCCTGTGCACATCTATCATTCGCACACGAAGCCTATCTCCCCCGCCAGGGAAAATGGCATCTCTGCAAATCAAATACACCCTGCCTCACTGTTACTACCCTCGACACCAAAGTCTTGCATGACCTCACTAGAATCCTCACTGGACAGCACAAGTTCTCTTGGACTGTGTGCCTACCTATTCATGCTTTAGAAAAGAAATCCCCCCCCCCTTGTACAAGCTATGCAAAAGTCCCAAATTAATACCGTCCCTACGCCTCCTGTAGCTTGGACAAGGCCGTAGACACCCAGGTTCAAAAAGAGAAGATTGGATGGTGTGCTGGTGCAAGAAAGGGGATTATAATGCACAAATATCCTCAAAATCAGAGCTATGTGGGTTCAAGTGGGCAAACACTCACAACAAATGTGTCCATGACCCTATGTAGCTGGCAAATTTGTCACCAAACCCATGTCTTATGTGGCCACCAAAGGGCGCATCGGCTCTCAAATTGCGGACATGGCGGCTGTTTCATCAATTTTCAGGGGGTCTGAAAAAAAAAAAGGGGGGGGTTAAAAAACTGCACGTTAAAATTGGGGCCTGGGAAAAAACAGGGGGTTTCTTATGCTTGAAAAAAATTTCACAGAAATTGCGGACAAAGGCAACACGGTGCAACGGTTTTACATCGGCAAGGACACGGTGGCTTAAGGGGTCCACTTGAGGAACGGGTCCCTCCACTCCAGGCCCTCACCCAGGAAAATATGGGTGCCTCAAGTTGCCCACACCCCCTGCCGGAGGGGGGCCGTGAGTTCTCAAGCAAAGCAGTCCATGGCCAAGGATTGTAGGCTTCAGCACGTTGGGCAGATCCTCATAGGGCTAGGCATGGCCCCATACCCTGGCAACGACCATCTCCTCAAGTGCTGCGGCAAATTCATGTCCTCCTTGGTAGGCTTCATCACATTAGGCAGATCCTCATAGGGCTAGGCATGGCCCCATACCCCGGCAACAACCGTCTCCTAAAGTGTTGTTGCCAGTCCATGTCATCCAGGCAGGGGAGGCCGTTCATCAAGCTGCAATTTGGTCACAGCACTCACTACCAAGTGCAGCCCCACATCATTTAGCGCCTTGCCTTCTTGGCAAAATGGGGATTGTGGTTTGCTGCTTGAAGCCCGTTGAGAAGCAGTGCGTGTCCCTCCGTACGTTGTAGCCTCCTTTGCCTTTGGCGTCTTGGGCACAACACTCACTGCTAGCTTGCTGCCTGTTGTCTTGCTAAACTTCTTTTTGCGCCCTGTCCCAACAACTACGATGGTTGAAGCGGAAGAGTCAAAAGATGAAGATGTCGGCGACGACATGGTTGTCAATGATGTTGACGAAGCACCGCCATCCGTACTATCAGATTCACTAGATTTGTCCTCTTGCTCGGCTAGACCGCCCCGCTGGTGGCTGCCAATCACTCTCTGTTTCGGGCATTGACCTGATTTGTGTAATCCACCCATTTCGGATCCACTAGACCCATCTGAAGGTTTGCCAGGACACCATCAATATCATCCACATTCTTCATGATATGACGTGGAGGGTGAGTGGGGAACATTTCATTCACCGTTTGCTCTCAACTGTGAACCATGGCCGTGGTGCAAGACAGTACCTACCACCGTGGGCACAGTTGTGGGCTGCGAAAATGAGAGCATGTGAAGCCAAAAATGGCATACTTCACAGCCCTCGGTAGCACACTTGCAATACGCTTTGCGTAATTTGGCCTCTGCAAAGAGACCATGGTTTACCAGATCTTCCAAATTGTTGAACGGCACATAGAAGAGCCCAAACGAGGGAAGACGGGTAGATCCTTCGATGTCGATGTAGCAGAATTTACCGCCATAGCAACCAAGGGCTACGCACGTGGAACCATACTGCACCACACGGATAACGTGTGTGTCGACGATGGTGGTTGCCGTAATGTGGCCGCACGGTGTGCGCAACCCTTGGGACCACATCATGTTGTGGGTTCGACGAGACAATGGCAGCCGCAAGATGTCAGGCACATCGTTCTTGCCAATGGTGCAAGTTTCCTTTCTTGCGAGCCAAAGGCTTGCAGTGGCACTACCCACCAAAAGGCCACAAAACAAGGAGTATTGTGTTCGTGGAAGCCGCCCGGAAGCTGCGCATACCACCAACAAGGTTGTAGACACGGGCACACCCAAAGGGCAACCAAGCACAGATGGTGTCTGTGCCCCATGGCTGCATATTGTTAGACGACAATGGATGTCCCCAACAACATTAGAGCGCAATTCACAATGATTTTTCATGAGGCTGCAACACAATGGTAATTATGCACATATGAAATGGGGAACTACCTAGGCAACAACAACCGACCGGTTCCACTCTTTGATATTTATGCACTGTGCAACACGTGTGTCACCTCAGCTGATCAGATATGTAGCCATTTCCACAATCCCTGGGGATGGTAATTTGGGGGGTTTGGCAAGGGGGGGGGGGGGGGTTGAAAAGTGGCAAATTGCCAAAAAACACCTCGGAAAAAACCCCCCACTTTGGCAAAACTAGCCCTGTGTCCGAACGTTGGCAGTCGATGTGCCCTACATTTGTACCGAATCAAATTAGGTACCAAAATAATACGGTCCCTGCACCCGCTGTAGCTTGGCCATAGACAGTGGAAAGTGTATGGATTGTCACTCACTTCTGTACTGCACTCTGACCTCCCAGACTGGCGGGAGCCCGTGTCCGATACTGAACCTCCGGATGTGGACTCTATATCCTCCGAACTACATGACGTGGCGTCCATCTCAGAACCCCATCCCCCGTCCAACTCACTGAGCTCGTTACTCGGGACCCCTGACGACGACCCGCTGTAGCTTCGACAAGGGCGTAGCTTATACAAGGGGGGGGGGTACGGTCCAACGCCCCCCTTGCCACGCTCCACCCCCCCCCCTTTGAAAGAAGCCAAAAATTGGAAGGTGTTCCAAAGCAGAGAAGCAACACGTGCTGTCAAGGTGATACACCTGTGGTCCGGCCAATGCCTGACAAAAAGCCTCTCAGCCCTGTCATGTGCCTGTGCGGTTCTTCTTCTTCCGAATCCATTGAGTACAACATGACCACTCCCCTGTCCAGCCTGCGAAGAGATGTGGTGGAATGGACTTTGGACCCTCACACTTGCGCCAATAGCTTGGAGTGAGGCAGAACTGTACTTCAAGGGGGTGACAACCAGTTCCATCAGAACATGCCCTGCAATCCTTTTGCAATCGCCAGAACTTATCATCCAACTACTTTCCTTCCAGTAATCGCTCGGTGGTTGGTTTTGAGAGCCCACCCCCACACTCCCCCATTTCAGCCCAGTCCCAGTCTACTGGTTCACTGGTTTCGGTGTACCGCTCAGTCGGGGCGCAGCAGTTTTGGTCTACCCCCGTCCTTTTGGATCTGTAGGACACCGCTGTGGTTCGTGGCCAAGCACCTCCTCCTCCAAAACCAACCCACGAACAATTGTGCCACAAATCATCGTAGAACTTCTGGAGGAAAGAATTGTGGTGTGTCCCACCCGGCAATCATCACAAACATGTTACAAACATATCTATCCGTCATGGGGGCTGCCAGGCCGCCAGGTTGCCACATGGCGTGGGCGACTTTAGGACGTCGGAGGACCCGACCCTCGTGTTAGCCCAAAAATTAAGTGGGATTAGCAGCCTTGTCTGCACAGGGCTTGTGGGTCATTTGTGCACCCAACCGCTCCCATGGTACAACAAGCCCCCCCCCTTCCGCATACCCCCTTTTAGGGCCATGAACCAACAGATACTTAGCTACCGAACGCCCCCATGTCAGCGGCCATTTGGTCACCGCTCTCAATGTCAATGTCAATGTCTGGCATGTCCGGCTGTACTACAGCTCTGGCAATGGACGAAACTCAGCTCATCCCCCTCCCCGAGAACGCAATGAGCCGCTTTTTTGCAGATGGGCACATCTGATGACTCCTGTGGCTCCTCACTGGTGTCACTGTTCACCTCTTCATCTGAGCTCTCTGGCAAATCTGTATTTGTACCATACCCTTTGGTTTTTTTTTGGGGGGGGGGGGGGGTGCGAGGCACGTTAGACACCAATCCAGCCCAAAAAATTATCCCTCTTGGACTATGCTACTGACTATGTTACCAGGTGGCGGTAAGTGTGGCACTCGGACGTTGCAGTGCGTTGGGAGACACAATTGCGCTATGCCATTTCAGTCTACTAGTTTCGGTCTACTGGTTTCCGTGTGCCACTTTCTGTCCACTAGTTACCGTGTACCGGTTTTGGTCACTCACTGGTCTTTTGGACCTATAGGAACTGGACTAGCAATGCCGATCATCCAACCCACTAACAAGTGTTCCGCAGATGATTACAGCAATTCTTCAGCAAAGAAACGCGTTTTGAGCCAACCAACAGCCATCAAACATATTCAGCATAGTCAAAATTGGGCCCAGATGCATCTACTACAATTGTTGGGACACTGATTTGTTCCAGAACAGAATAAACGAAAGCATGGCAGGAGAACTAGGGGCTTGCAATGCAACATTCCATCACACAAAAGAAAAAGATCATTGTTGAACGAACGGGGCCTACAAATCAACAAGCGGCAAATTCCCATAAATTCAGCTGTTTTGGTAAATTGTGGGGCTTTTGTGGTTCTGCCCCCCAAAAAGAAAGATACAATGTTCTATGATTTTGATAGCAAGCCCTGGGGTCAATGCTTGCCAATATCTTACAAGAGAGATGGTGTCTTCGGATGACCTTAAACTTGCATTTGTCCAACAAATTGCATTTTATTTTTCATTGGTTAATTTCATGGTGCTGATGATCGTTACCATTTTGCTTGGCACTATAATATGACCTGGAGGAGTACAGCTACTTGGAGTTGTTGGAGTATTACCAAGGTGGGGTGAAGGTGCTGAATTGGCGGTATTCCACCACCCTCTCCGACTGAGACATCTTTGGCAATAGGTCAAATGTGTCATGGCTGCACGGTCGACAAGCCATGAAAAGGGTTACAAAAGGCGCAGTGTTCATCGGACATGGCTGTCCACTGGGCACAGGCAGCGCAAAAGAAATTTATGGACCTAGAAAAATTGCACGTGACCACATGATGTAGTCAGTGTGAATGGAACCTCCAGCAGGCGGTCAGCTTGACAGCTGTTCAACAGAGCCCTCCACCTGGAACCAAATCGCTCGAGGCACACAACTGAAATTTGCTTGTCTTTTTTCTTTTTGGGGGGTCTTGTCAGCCTTTTTTCACACGCAAGGAGGGGAAATGCAGGAACCATAAAAAAATCCTGGGAGCGCCCCAGTCGGACCCCTACTTCCAGCTACCATGCGGGGCGAGGAGTTAAGAGAGATTGGTTGTGTGTGCTTCCGACATGCAGTTTGGGAGGGACCCAGGAGCATTGCAGGGTATGTTATGCTGTTCCGGCGAAGTACTAACATTTTTGTACAGGAACGAGCCAATTGTCAGATCAGGTCAAATAAATCGGAATGACAGACAAGTAATATGGACCGAACCTCCAGCAGTCTGACGCCACTTAATAACAGAGCCGTCCACCAGCTGGCTTGACACCGGTTCAACGAGGAGGCACTTGGCTGTCAGGAATGCATTTCATGGCCGGCACCTTGTCAGGTGCCATCACCAAAGTGCAAAACAAAAGCATGAGGTGGGATCCGGGGGGGGGGCGGGTTCCTCACGCTAATGAGACCCTGCAGAGAGGAAGTTCTCACATGAGCAGCTCACTATATTGTTGACGCACAGCGAAAAGAGTATATCCTTTGGTATTGGTTTCAACTCAGCTTGTGTGAGCAGCAGGAGGAATTTCCATGTTCAGGAATTGTGCTTTGCATGTATGTCTGTAGCATGCACTGCTCCGCTGAACACCACTGCGGCTGGGTGTTAAGACTGACGTGCGAGGCCATTCCGGCCACTGTCCCACGTGGGCCCTGCACACACTGTCTTGCCCCATAGCACCAGTCGACTATTAGTACTCTGCTCCAAACGTCCAACACACTTGATGATGCCCCGTCCACAAAAGCCGCAAGTGGAATTCACACCTGCGTGGCATGATCAACGACGCTTCAGCTTGGGCCGCACGGACGTGTTGGAGGAAGGAGAGAGCAATGACTGCAAGCACAACGATCAACGCCACAGGTTTCAGTGCACTGCCTCCTGTAACAATGAGAGGACCACTGTAGAGACTGGTATGATAGCTCCAGACAATGCGAGAGCACAGGAAACAGAACACCATGTTCCCTCACCTCAGACAGTGGTGTCGTAAAGGCAGCTTGGTTTTGCCCGCCAGCCCATGTTTGCCTCCTTGTTCTCATGGGTCTCTCACCACTGGCCGAGATTGTGCAATCTCTCCACGCTGCCCCATCCCCAGCCTGTCAATGTCCATCTCTGTCACAAATTCTCATGATTTGAATGTGTGTCAGCCATTAATGGTTCTGCTGCTAAAATGCCAGCTTGGAATTCCCAGAGTCCAGGTTTTGCTGCAGTCATGTAGCGCTTTCTATGTGTCACAACCCTGAAGGACACGCTTGTCCCATGAGCATGTAGTTGATGCATTTGAGTCTTTTTCGTGTACAAACATGCCATCCATGCCTCCCAGCAAGCAACCCTGCCCATTACTATACCGGGGTCAGACCATGGTGGTCCAAAGGGGACACCCGCCACCCCATGAGGCGCCCCCTCAGGTAGAGGTGTGGCTGTGCAGGGCAGGGCACCACTGCCTTAAAAGGTGCACAACAAATAGGGGCTTGAGCGGGTCACCATTCATTCATGTTTCATGGGCTTAGTTGGGGTACCCCCTGTGCCCTACAAGGTGGTGTGCTGGGCTGGTTGACATAGAATTGCAGCTCTCCGGTGCTAGGTGCCTGCTACACCTACATTGACACACACATCGACAGGGACACACCATCGCACTGACCACACTAGGCTAAGAGCCCCGGTCGCCATTGGCCAAATCTGACCAGACGTGCACACTTAAATCCATGGTTCAGGCTCTTTTGCACAGTATGCACACCTAGGTATGATTAACTGGTGCCAACAACGTCCTATGTCTTGGGGATGCCAATGTTTACAACCGGGCCCAAAAGATGCCAAACTAGTGTTGCCAAGTCGCTTTTTGTTGCCAAGTGTTGCCAATTTGCCAGATGTTTTGCTGGATTCTCAAAAATTTTATGGAAAATGGCCAAAAAAAGTATCTGTCGATTTTCAGAAAAACGAAAGTATTCAGTACTTGCGACTACCTAGTTCCTAATGAGCTAACCAAAAATGCAGAGCGAGCTAACCAAAAATGCAGAGCCTTTACCAAACACCACTTTTTCCGGATCTGGCAAAAGAGGTTCATCATGATTACCTGTTGCTACCATGTACCTCAGTAGAATAGCCATACAAGAATACGAAATAGGTGAGTTGCAAACATTCTTAAGCTATTTCTTGAAGATCTATTGGAAAGTGAAAAATGCAATTTAAAACAGCCAATGACAATCGTGACTCAAATACATTTCAGAGACATTCATCACATTTTTTGTTGTTCCATTTCATTCTTTTCGTTCTGTTGCACAATGCCATCTACTTCCATGGTTGCGCATAGCAATGCAAGGCACTGCGTGAGGGGTCAATTTCTCCTTCAAGAGACAAATACCTTACATGTGGCATCAACGTTGCATTTCATTGTCCAACACCTCCTACATGCCCACGTGCCATTGCTTGGATACAGGGAATAGACTGAATGCACTTGAGGAGGGACTGTTCCGTTTTTCTCAATAGCAGCAGTATATTGACCATGAACGGAAAATTGATGAAACACATGTATCTCTCGGGGATGTTGCATTTTGTGCCAACTCGGTGGGTTTCGCTAGTCGTTGTCATTGTTGCCTTATTGGTGCCCACTGTGTGACCCGTAGGGGGGTATGTGACGGTACGTTTGAGATTTCCGTCCGTTTTGGACGGTGTGTGTGTGCCGCATGCTGCATGCTGCCTCCTTTTGTCAAAAGCATCTACCATGTTTGCATACAATTTTACACCACATGCTATTGCCCGCCCCGATGTGCCACAAAAGCCTTTGGTGCGCAAAAGAGCGCGCTCTGGGGTGCAAATTGGGTGCAAGTGAAACCGGGGTACACTGAGGCCATTGCATGGCGCAAGGTCAGGCTGACACAAGACGACGTCAATGAGCTAGAGCTCTCACTGTTGGAGCTTCACGATACCATGGTGACCATAGTGTCTGATGGTCGTCGGTATCCATCAATAATTGCCCGTTCTGGTTCACGATCAGGCAGATCTGTTAGGTCAAACCATGGCACTAGGCGAAACTGCATTTGTTGTCCAATGTACTCATCGAAGGAACAGGACGGCATCTCCGGCACTAAGCTTCAGTCAAGGTCATAACACTCCCCATGAACTGAGCTATGTGTGTGTAGGTCTCCCGCCGCAACACCGTCACAAATCAAAGAGTCAAAGAAGTTTAGAGGTGTGCCAACCTCGAAACCACGCCCTCATCACTATGGCTATCACACAATACTATTGGCTCATGCTCGCCCGGTACACTACAATCTGGTACTCACTGCTCATTGGACGTCTCTTCTTCGTCAAAAGGCGGCAAGGTACTAGGTGACACTCTGAAGTTGCCTCCACAGGCATGTCCAGATCACCAACCCAATCTAGGTGGGACACCAATGTGAAAACTACCTCATAGACCACTTCCATATCAATCGGGACCAGGGGCGCCATTATTAAACCCGTGGTCTTGGCATCGCGGTTGACCGTGTGCAACTATGTCAACTGTGGATGCAACCCCATGGACCCCACCAAGAGAATCAGCGCCAAAAACGCCAAGAGGGGTGACATCAGCAGAGTTGCCGTGATGCTTTGTGGCACAATTTGTGGTGGTTGCTTCTCCACAGGACGCAAATTGTAGATTAGGGAGAGGAGCAAGCCAAATTCATCTAGCCCATCCACCTGTTCATCGCCTGAAATGCCTTGGTGAGAGGGCGTCCAGAGGGTGTCTAGATCCAATGCAGGAGCATTTGACACTGATCTAGTGCGGCATTTAGTAATACCCATAAATCCATATGCGCCAGAGGGCCAATCGGCGTACATCTTCCCACTGCCCTAGCTTGGGTGCAAAACCCTTGCCCTTGGTTACCCTTGTGAAATGACACAAATGGACTTGTTTGAGCCTGTGCAACTGCGCACGTGCACAGGAGGCAGTGGAGTAAGCCTACGCAAGCACACATACGCATAGGCACAATGGAGTGTGCTTGTGCCAGCGCACACATAAATAGGCGGTGACGAAGTGGGTGTGTGCAAGCGCATGCAAGCCCAAACAATGACAAAGCAAGGGTGTGCTGATAGATGCACGCAAGGCAACAATAGTGTCGGTTTGTGGGTGAGCGTACTAGCACCATTAGCGACAAGAACCAATGCAAGCAAGCATGCCCCCGTAACCTGTTGGTTGTGGGTGGTGGGCTATGCCGGGCACAACCCTCCCATATTTGTGGGTGGTGCCCTATGCTACGCATAGCCCCCACGCAACTCAAGAGGGGCTAGCCAGGTGGCCGGGCACCATGGCGGTGTCTGCTGTGCACCTATGGCACAGTGTGGTCCATGGCCGCCAGCAGGTCACAAAAGTGCTCCACATATGCACGTCCTAGTATGCATATGCAACAGTGTCCGGCAGATCTTCGTGCATATCATTTTGATGTACAGGAGTGTTCCACCTATGCTACATGACAACCTTTTGGCCTGTTTTGTCAACACTTGTGTGTTTGCATCGTACAGTACAGCTTGTGCGCCCAGAGCGTCACCATCTATCCTTCTCACCGTGCTTGCGCTGGCACTACTTGGCCAAGTGAGGGTGGACATCAAAGCATGAATCAGAGTCCGTGATGGGTGTGTGACATCGAAACGAATAACACAATCAGTTGCTATCACATGGCTGTGAGCTAGTATGTGTGCTTGGTGTGGTCCATGGGGGCTATATCAGTCTGCTTGGCCTTGGAACTAGACAGCCAATTGCCATGCAGGGACGGATGCGCAGGCCTACAATCCCCGCCCTGCCTGTGTGAGGCCCCGTCCCAACCCAACCCACCACTACACCCTACTCCTCTGAGGGTTTCCACCAACTTACATCAACCAAACCACTGGCCCAATGCATGCCCATGGATGGAAGTTGACCAAAGAGGCAACATGCAAGATGCCACATCGCCGGATCGCCAAAAATATTTCACCAAACATGTGCATCCCAACCCCAGGAGCGATGTGGCTTGTGTATTGGGATATCCCTCCCCCCACAGAGCCCTGCATTTGCACATGGATGGACCATGTCTCAAACACATGCAACCACCACTTTTCAAGGGCTATCAGGGGGCTACATTGCCACACATTGCCACATGTCATGGTTTGGGGAAATGGCAAGGTTTTTCAATTATGATCCTCAGGGGGTTTGGGGGCAGGGGGTTTGGGGGCAGTGGACCACTTGCACACTAGCAAATACCATACATCCCACAAGCTTCACACGTTGTTCAACACTTTGTACTTACATGCACTTCTTGGGTCTGAATGTGGTCACCATGAACTGTAGAATTGTACCTTTGGGGGCGCAATCATCATTCACACTGCAAGGTCCAAGGGATATGCTATGAACAATCAAAATGAACCGCTAAGCATTCATCCGTCACCAATCGATTTCATACCTACAATTCTACGATACTGAGCTGTCATGATAATCAATAGGGTGGCATCGATGTGATGTGCTGGGTGCATGCTACTGTACGGTCTGTCCTATAACCCACTGTGTCTCTGTGTCTATGTAATCAAGCACTCCTTTGGCTCTCAGTTTGTGGGCTTCCCATGTTGCGTAGTGTGGGCTGTGAAATAACCGTGGTATATATATCAAAAAGGGAATCATGTGTGCAGAAATGAAGGGAATAGTGGCTACTCTACACATGCACCTACACTTCCCCGCGCTAAAGGGCCCTCTAGGGCCCTCTAACTCCACAATATGTCCACAAACCACCCCCAAAAGGCCCCCAAAAGCCCAAGAATTTGTGCACATTGGCCGCCAACAGCCCCAAACCAAAAGCACACCATATCTTGGGCTTCGTGGCTCAAAACGCGGTTTTGAGCGCACCTAATCCACTCGCAACCACCCACTTTTGGTGATTTCCACTCCTCAAAATTGCCCTAACCTAGACCCCCGTACCTAGGCCCAGTGGGCTGCGGCAAGCTGCAAATGGTAGCCCAAAGAGGTGGGTACCAAAATGGGTCTACAAGGTCGACCAGGTGCGAAAAAAATGACTTTTTTCAAAAATGTTCTTGGACCACATGGAATGCCAAAACAAGTGTTTTTGGCGCGGTTTGAGCTCGTGGTGGCCCGTTTTGGCCCTCCTAAAATCCCAAAATGCCTTGAAAATGGGTCAAAAATGTGTTTTTCCAAAAGTGATCCAGACCAATTCGGGTGCCTAAACAAGTGAAACGGGCCCTTTTTGAGCCCATTGCAAGCCATTTTGGCCCCTCCAAAGTCACAAAATGCCTTGAAAATGGGTTGTTTTGCGACCAAAAATGAGTCAAAAAAGGATCAAAAATGTGTTTTTCCAAAAATGATCCTAGACCATTTGGGGTGCACAAAGAAGTGAAATGGGCCCTTTTTGAGCCCATTGCAAGCTATTTTGGCCACTCCAGACCCACAAAATGCCTTGAGTTACAAAATGCCTTGAAAATGGGAGGTTTCGCAACCAAAAATGAGTCAAAAATGGATCAAAAAATGTGTTTTTCCAAAGATATCTTTGGATTATTTGGGTTGCACAAACAAGTGAAATGAGCCCATGTTGAGCCCATGTTGAGCAATTTTGGCCCCTCTCAAGGCCGAAAGGGCCTTGAAAATGGGCCAAATTGGGAGCACAAATGGCTCAAAAACGGGTCAAAACCATGGTTTTCCCAAAAATGATCCTAGTCTAGTTGTGGTGCCCAAACGGATGAAGACAGCTCATTTTGAGCACCTTGTGAGCCGGTCTCATCCACTTTCCAGTGCGCACCTCATTTGTTGTTGAAGTCTCCTGGACCATGTTCCTTCCCCCACTAGCTCGGTCCCAATATTCAATCCTGGTTGGGGTTAGGCTCACAAGGGGCTCAAAATAAGCTGTATTCATCTGATTGCGCACCACAACTAAACTAGGATCTTTTTCTTTTGAAAACCATGTTTTTGACCCGTTTTTTGGGCCATTTGTGGTCCCAATTTGGCCCATTTTCAAGGCCCTTTCGGCCTTGAGAGGGGCCAAAATTGCTCAACATGGGCTCAAAATGGGCTCATTCCACTTGTTTGTGTACCCCAATTAGTCCAAAATTATCTTTGGAAAAACACATTTTTGATCCATTTTTGACTCATTTTTGGTCGCAAAACAGCCCATTTTCAAGGCATTTTGTGACTTTGGAGTGGCCAAAATGGCTTGCAATGGGCTCCAAATGGGCTCATTTCACTTGTTTGGGCACTCCAAATGGTCTAGGATAATTTTTGGAAAAACACATTTTTGACCCATTTTTGGTCGCAAAACAACCCATTTTCAAGGCATTTTGGGATTTTAGGAGGGCCAAAACGGGCCACCACGAGCTCAAACCGCGCCAAAAACACTTGTTTTGGCATTCCATGTGGTCCAAGAACATTTTTGAAAAAAGTCATTTTTTTCGCACCTGTTCGGTGCACCCTAGACACTAAAGAGGGTTATAAAACCAAGACTGGTTCCACCAGCTTGGTGACCCTAACCCTAACTTGGGCAGGGAGGGGTGCCACGTGGGCAAGGGGGGGGTGCCTCCCATCCACGCTCTAGCGCCTGGGCAGGGAGGGGTGCCACGTGGGCAAGGGGAATGAAAATTTTTTTCAGGCGCCCTTCGGTGCCCCCATATGTATGGCCAGTAGCTATTGACCCTTGGCAACTAAATGGGCCCGGAGGGCAGGGGGGGGGGAGGGTCGCGTACCAGAACTGAGGAGACGTCCCCTGTGCTTTGATGTAATATCGGGCACAGGATA